>JAGIQG010000014.1:75287507-76573507 GCA_024679065.1 Sphyrna mokarran | reverse complement strand
TGTGCAATGCTATATTTGAATGTGCAGTGCTGTGTGTGTGTGTGTAGCTCTGTGTGTCCAGTGCTGTGTGTGCGAGTGTGCAGCGCTGCCTTTGAGTGTGCAATGCCGTATTTGAGTGTGCAGTGCTATGTGTTTGTGAATGTGCAGCGCTCTGTGTGTATGTGTGCAATGTTGTATTTGAGTGTGCAGTGCTACCTGTTTGTGAATGTGCAGTGCCGTATATGTGCAGTGCTCTATGTATGTGTGTGCGCGCAATGTTGCATTTGAGTGTGCAATGCTGGGTGTGTGCAGTACTGTGAGTTTAGTGCTGGGTACGTGTAATGCTGCAGCAGTGCCGCCTTGCACCTGTTCCCTTCCCGCCCAGGCGGTGAGCTCGCCATGTCACTCAGTCCGGGGGGGCGGGGCGGGCTCTCACAGCGGAGCCACCTCTGATTCGTACCGCCCCCTCCCCGCAACGAGGCCCGCCTCCTCATCCTCTGCCCCGCCCCCTTCTCCCGCCGCCCCGCCCCTCTCCCACCGTCCTGCGCGCTCACTCTCCGATCCGTCCCCTCACTTTCCGCCCCGCCCTCTTCACCTTCCCGCCCCCCCGCCCCTCCTCCCTCTCCGCCCCGCCCCTCCTCCCTCTCCGCCACGCCCCTCCTCCCCTCTCCGCCCCTCCTCCCTCTCCGCCCCGCCCCTCCTCCCTCTCCGCCCCGCCCCGCCCCCGTCCCCCTCCCCCTTCTGCCCGCCTCTCTCTCTCTCTCTCTCCCTCTCCCTCCTAGAGGAGGCGACAAGCAAACTGACCCTGTTTCAAAAAAAACCTCCACGGCGAACGGAGGGAGAGACACCGAACTGCCCGCCCGCTCTTAGCGGGCTTGCGTAGGAACCCCCGCCGGCAGCCTGCGCCTAGGCCCCCGGCTTCCCCAGGCCAGCACAGCCCCTCAGGCTGGAGAAGCCAGAGCGCGGGAGAGGCTGTGACAGGGAAGCAGCGACCCGCCGTTAACATCCCCCTGTACCACCCAGCCCAGGATTAAAACCAAACACACCTATTTCACAGAAACAAAAACTTAGAGAAAGTTCTAACTGAAGAATGGAGGGACATCAAAGGAGTGAGGCTTCAGGTATTTCCAGAGGCAAGGACAAGTCCACTAAGGCAAAGAAAAGCCTGGACGAAGGAGAAAAGAAAACTAAATTCGTGAGTCTCATTTAATTCAATTGTTGTAAACTGATTCGGGGGTAAAGTCTTCAAGGCTGTTTATATTTCTCTAAGGATTTTCACAGTAACTTCATTGCACTGTTAATGTAAGCCTACTTGTGATACTGATAAATAAACTTACACTTATTCCTCTCTGGTTGAAGCAGGTTCCTTACCTGTCTGTACAGGTACTCTCCACCACCTCCCCCTACTTTCCTTAAAGAGCCTCAAGGTGTTTTTTTTTCTGTAACATTAATGAGCTGGAATTGATCCAGTTTCTGGAGATTTTCTTTCACATGTACAGCCCTAAAGTCAAGGGAATGTAGGTCAGACCCCTCACTGTGGTGTTTGGCGCTTTCCCTGCTCTACGTTTCAGTGTGAGAAAGATTGAGCTGGTGGTGTATGTGTATGTGGAAGTACAGATACTGCTTACTTCCCATTTCTTGCAGAAGGGAAGTTGCTTTCTTTATGCTGCCTTGTTAAGTGTGCCGGGCAGCAGCACGCAGTTCTCTCATGCATTGCTCAAGAACTCATGTACATAAGTCACCGTTTACGGTGACGCCCGTTCTGGTTAAGATAAAGCGTCAGGTCAAGTCCAAGATGGGACTTCTCTCGTCAGATTGCATCTGGTTTGTCTCCTTCGTGGGGACCTTGAATTGGATTCAGTTGGATTTTGAATTTGGTTTTTGGAGCAAGGAAGGGATGGATTTGGATTTGCCTGGTCCATTCTCAGTACTGGCTTTGTAACTTTAACTGTGGATTAAAAATTAAAAATAAAAGTCAAAGTTTAAAGCTTGAGCAGTTGTTGGAAATTATGTTCAGTATTTTTTCATAGATTTCTGCAGTGTCAGATCATTGCATTTACTTCAAATGAATAAGCAAAATTTGAGTTCTTTCTGTGCTAATTTAAACATAAGGAAGACTCAAGAAGTTCCTTAAAGTTTATTAGAGCTGTTTTATATTTTGTGATTCTACAGTGCTAACATGTCTGCAGCTCAATTGAAAGGTCATGCATTTTTTGATTTTGCACGTTCGATGGCTGAAGCATGACTTTGAGGCAGGTACAGCAGTAAGATGTAATAAAGGTGCTTGTTCATTCCAGTACATACATACGTGATCAGTTCGTACAGAGTACACAGTAGATTCTTTCTACATTATATCATTTCTTAATACTGTCATTCATGTTGCTCAAACCACTTGTCCACTGAGGCAAAATAAAAATTGTTTGTTGTTATAAGTTTCTATTGATATTTTGTCAAATTAAAAAGATGTTTTTGTAAATGTTTTGTTTGTGTATATCTGGAAATCTTCACAACAAAATTTAATCAATTGGTTTCAAGAATCTGTTGTTTTTAGATTAATCTGTTTACCTTTGCACCACAGGCCTCAGTCTTTCTTTGTTTAATTATCAATAGTTCTATTGTCTTTCATAATCGTTGTCTAATATGTTATTCATTTCATTGCTTTTTGTGGGTTCTTGCTATGCCTGGATTGGCTGCTGCATTTGTCTAGGAAAAACAATGACTACATTTTGGAATAAATTTGCTTCTGAAGTCCTTTAGGACAAAGGATGTAAAAGGCACTATGCAAATTTAAGTCTTCGTAGCTTAGAAAGCTTGTTGGGCCATTTAAAACATTGCATCTCCAGTGAAAAATTATCTCAAATTCTATCATTGTTCATGCTTCAGATTCCTTTGACTGAGTATCAGTGTTATTATACTACAATAAATCCTTTCAGTAATCTCTTCTTTGTGGGTGCCCGCGATGGCTCAGTGCAAACTCATCTTTGGATGACATTATGACTTAAAGTCTCAATCTAGCGATTTAAGTACAATAATTAAGGCTGGCAAGGCTGGATGTTAAACCAAGGCCCTGTCTGCTTTCTTGGATGGAGGTAAAAGATCCCTATGTGCTATTTTCAAGAAGAATAAGGTCATTCTCTCTGGTGTCTAGGTCGATATTACCGTTCAATCAACATTTATGGATGAGTAATAAATGCTGGCCGAGGCAACAGTGCACATGTCCATAAGATAAATTTTAAAAACTATTGGCCAGATAATCTGTTTTTAAAAGAAAATTGCTCTTTATAGAAGCTTACAATGCTCAAATTGGTTGCTATGTTTCCTACATCACAACTGTGGCTACATTTCAAAATTACTTGCTTGGCTGTAAGGCATTTTAGGAAATCCTAAAGTTGGGAAAGATGCTATATACATCAAGTGTGGTGATATATTAACAGCACTTAATTTTGGAAATGGCTTATTCATCCTGTGCAGTTTTAGATGTGATATTCTTGGAGAACATCCTTGTGAATGTGGCATTTTAAAATATTGATGCAAAATCATTGAATTGTTAACAAAATTGAAAATGTTGGCATGATGCATGCAGATGAAGAATAAATTCAAATATCACCCAAACAGAAAATGCTGGAAAAACTCGTTAGGTCTGACAGCATCTGTGGAAAGGGAATAGAGCCAATGTTTCGAGTCAGCATCGTACCACAGATGCTGTCAGACCTGCTGAGTTTCTCCTGCATTTGTTTTCAGATTGTAGCATCCACAATATTTTGCCTTTGTCTTAGTGTCACCAGTGCCTTGAACACCAGCAGTATTTGAAAGCTGAATAATGAACTAGTGTTTTACGGTATTCAATTCAGAGGAACAGTTGCCCTTGGCAGTGATAGAAGTGTTTAATTATTGGATTTGTTCTGCATTCTCTATATCTGAATTTTTCAATAGGTGGTGAAATTCATTTGCAAGACTTTCATTGAAAACATACTTTGACAAACTATTTTGCTTCCAGTCAGTGATAGTTGAATTGGTTTCTGTGCAGAAGGGTCGATGTGGCATTACTTTGTGCATTTTTAAATAGAAGTAATTGGCAAAATGAAGGAAAATACCTGAACTATTTGCCATATTTCAAGTATAAAGCTTTAAGAACTATGCTAGCCTTGAATTTTTTTCATGCAACATTTATAATCTGGAATGTAGTACCTGAGTTGGTGTAAGAAGCATCAGTAGTGATGTTTCAGAAGAGAATTGGGTGCACATGGAAAGGAGAACTTTGGGGAAAGAGCAGATAGTGGAACAGATAATTGGATAGTTTAAGGACAGATAGATAGTGGGTCAGCAATTATTTTCCTTCTCCAATTCACAGAACCATAGAAACCCCATGGTGCAGAAGAAGGCCATTTGGCCCATCGAATCTGCACTGACCACAATCTCACTCAGGTCTTCTTCCCATAACCTCACATATTTACCCTGATCACTCAGATCAGTTAGCATGGCCAATCAACCCAACCTGCACATCTTTGGACATAACCTACACATAATTGTCCTTGATGAGCCACTTCCATGAACTGCTGCAGTCTATTGCTGATGTAGCCAGACTAAATCTGCATAAGATTAACAAATTGTTTGTAGAATGATTGTGGAGTAGTGATGGAGTAACACCATCCTTGTTATCATTCCTTGACTTGGATCTGGTACTGATTTTTATGCATAAGTGATTTGTGTTGATCCCATGTTATGTTATGTCCTGCTTGTTTTTTTTTTAAATTGCTTCTCAGGATGAGCATCACCGGCGAGACCAGCATTTATTGCCTATTCCTGATCCTCCTTGAAGAGGTGATGGTGAATGTCTTCAACTGAATGATTCTGAACTATCCTCTGAAACGACAAGTCAATCATGTTATTGTGGGTCTGGAATTATATCTACGTCACACTGAGTAAGGAAGGGAGATTTCATTCCCCGCAGGACATTGGTGAACTCTGTATGATTTTAGAACAATTCAGTAGTTTTGTGATCTTCATTAATGAGACTAACATTTTACTCCAAATTTACAAATCAAATTTAAATCCCTGAAGCTGCTGTGGTGGAATTTCAATTTCTGTCTTTAGATGCTTAGTCTAGGCCTCTGAGTTACTAATCTGGTAACGTTACTGTCATGCTACCATTTCCATTGTTGACATGTTGAAGAGGTTAGCCATCATTTATCAGCTGTGTATAGATCAACCAGTAATTCTATTCTGTTGAGTAGGAAATGGAGGTGATAAGCTGAGTCTTTATAAGGTCAAATTGGTGCCACGAGTTCAAAAAAGGTCAAGGCACCCCTTTGGGAAATCTTGTATCTGAGCTGGGTAGTATGGTTCCTTTGTGGAGCTCAAAGGGTACCCCTGTTATGGGAAAAGAACAAAGAACAAAACAGCACGGGAAACAGGCACTAGGATACTCTCAAAAAAAATCCAAGAGCAGCCCTCTCACGACCCATCGCGTGTATGCCCCTCGTTAGACAACAAGGTGGACCAAAGCATCTGTAGGATAAAAACAAGTATATCAATACCATCATCTATTTACACACTTCCCAGGGACTCCCAAGGCTCATGATCCCTATTTTAAATCAGTTCTCTATACATCTCCATTCCCATTCTGTTCATGTATCCATCTAAGTATTTCTTAAATAACTCCAGAGTACCTGCCTCAACCACTTTACTTGGCAGCGCATTCCATACCCCCACCACCCTCTGTGTGAAAAAACTCCCTCTAGCATCCAAATTATACTTTATCCCCCTCACCCTAAGCCCGTGACCCCTCGTGCTATTTGAGAAGTGGCGATCCTTCCTTGGTTTAAGTGGGATGACCTATTTTGGAGCATAATCCAAGATAAAAGTTTTTTTCAAGTTTACTTATTAGTGTCACAAGTTGACTTATGTTAACATTGCAATGAAGTCACTTGAAAATCCCCTAGTTGCCACACTCCGGCTCCTGTTCGGGTACAATGAGGGAGAATTTAGTCAATTCACCTCACCAGCACATCTTTTGGATTGTGGGAGGAAAGTGGAGCATCTGGAGGAAACCCACGCACACATGGGGAGAATATGCAAACTCTACACAGAGAGTGACCCAAGCCACAAATCAAATCTGGGCTCCTGATGCTGAGAGGTAACAGTGCTAACCACTGTGCCACCATATCACCCCAAGAAATCAAGGCCTGTGATGGCTGGGAATCAACCCCAGATCAACTGCTTGGGAAGGAGCTGTGCTCACCACTATGCCACTGTTGGCTATGTGAATATAGTATACTATCAAATAAATTGGTTGGATTTAAAATTGGTGTTGTAAAACTTTACTGAATATAGTATGAACTCAGTGTAAACTGAGGGGACAATATCTCATCTTTCCATTGGGCATTTTGCAAATCTTTGGTCTTGATAATTTAAATAATTTTTGCTCCTTAACTATAGTTCTCATTTTTGTCTCTCTGGCAGTAAATTGAGGATGTATGTTAGTATCTGTGTATGTGGGAGAGTAAAATCTAGGCCCTTGGGGTGGAGAAAGTGCAAAATTCCACATTTTGACCTTTTCTCTTCCACTAAAGCTGTTCTGCTTTGCCATTTTTTTTGGTACTTTCTGTTTCTCATTCTGCTTTACTACTTTCTATTTATTTATACTTTCTTTTGTCCTGTACATTTTTAACATTTCTGTTCTTTCTCTCATTGTATCTTCTTTTGTCAGACAGTACATTTCACTTCTGCCATTTAACCACCCGCATTTCCATCGAAACATTTTTATAGAACATGCTGTTTACTTTCCTGTATGCACGTGTGTGTTATCTTGACAAATACTGTGTTGATAGGCTTCCAAAGGAACTTGAAACTCTGGGAACAAACAATGCTAGTAGGATATGTTAGTGAAGTTTTACCTCACTAATGCTGCTATACTTGTACACTTCGTTTTTTATGCTTTGATCCTGCAACCTCTACCTTAGTTTGTTGGCTTTCTCTAAATTGCAGACAGAACCTACATAGCTACATTGAGAAACACTGGATGCATTTCTTAGGAACCTGTTTTGAAGATTCAGTTTGAGAGTCAGACATTTGGTTGACTTGAAAAGTGAGGAATTTGTTAACATAGAACACTACAGCACAAAAAGGCCCTTTGGCCCACAAGTTGTGCCGAACACATCAAAAACCTACCCAGCCATAGACCTATCTATAACCCCCAATCCCATTGGATCCCATATACTCATCCAGAAGTCTTTTAAAAGACCCCAGCGAGTTCGCCTCGACCACCACCGACGGCAGCCGATTCCATTCACTCACCACCCTCTGAGTGAAAAACCTTCCCCTAGCATCCCCTCTGTACTTGCTTCCCTGCACCTTAAATCTGTGCCCTCTCGTCGCAACCATTTCAGCCCTGGGAAATAGTCTCTGAGAGTCCACCCTATCTATTCCTCTCAACATCTTGTAAACCTCTATCAGGTCGCCTCTCAACCTTCGTCTCTCCAGGGAGAACAGTCCCAGCTCCCTCAACCTGTCTTCATAAGGCATGCCTCCCAATCCAGGCAACATCCTTGTAAATCTCCTCTGCACCCTTTCAATAGCTTCCACGTCCTTCCTATAGTGAGGCGACCAGAACTGCGCACAGTACTCCAAGTGTGGTCTGACAAGGGTCCTATAAAGCTGCAGCATTACCTCCTGACTCCTGAACTCAATCCCTCGATGAATGAAGGCCAGTACACCGTAAGCTTTCTTAACCACATCCTCCACCTGGGAGGCCGATTTGAGAGTCTTATGGACCCGGACCCCAAGATCCCTCTGCTCTTCCACACAGCTAAGACTCCTACCTTTGATAGTGTACTCATTCATCCCGTTGGATCTGCCAAAATGGACCACAACACATTTATCCGCGTTGAAGTCCATCTGCCACTTCTCCGCCCAGTCTTGCATCCTGTCGATGTCATGCTGCAACTTCTGACATCCCTCCAGACCATCCACAACACCACCGACCTTCGTGTCATCGGCGAACTTACTCACCCATCCCTCCACTTCCTCATCCAGGTCATTTATGAAAATGACAAACAGCAAGGGTCCTAGAACAGATCCCTGGGGCACTCCACTGGTGACCGACCTCCATGCAGAAAAAGAGCCATCCACAACCACCCTCTGCCTTCTGCAGGCAAGCCAGTTCTGGATCCACAAGGCCAAAGCCCCATGGATCCCATGGCCTCTCACCTTCTCAAGAAGTCTTGCATGTGGGACCTTGTCAAATGCCTTGCTGAAGTCCATGTACACCACGTCCACTGCTCTTCCTTCGTCAATGTGTTCAGTCACATTTTCGAAGAACTCAATTAAGCTCGTAAGGCACGACCTGCCTTTTACAAAACCATGTTGACTATTTCTAATCAACCTACACTTCTCCAAATGCTCGTAAATCTTGTCCCTCAGAAGCCTCTCCATCAGCTTACCAACCACTGAGGTCAGACTCACTGGTCGGTAATTTCCAGGACTATCCCTGTTCCCTTTCTTGAAAATAAGGTCCACATCCACAATCCTCCGGAACCTCTCCCGTCTCCATCGACGACGCAAAGATCATCGCCAGGGGCTCTGCAATGACATCCCTCACCTCCCACAATAACCTGGGGTACATCCCATCTGGTCCCGGAGACTTGTCTGACTGTTTACCTTCTGGAATCTGGTGGTGTATTGGGCAAGTTGTCCTTTTACAGTGTTGAAAAGAGAATTTGCCTTTATCCTGCATGTTTCACCATCTTTGGACAGTCTGTATATTTGTAGTGTTGTCACTATTGTGATGTGGGAAACGGACCAACCAATTTGGTCCCACGAACATGCAAAGATGTAATGGCCAGATAATCTGTGCTAGTGATGTTGGTTGATAAATAAATATTACTCAAGACTAGGGGAGCTCCCCCAGACAGTCTTTGGAAAAGAGTCCGGGTACCTTTTACATCCATTTGGCAGACTTACTGTCTTATTCAAAGAGGGGCAATTCTGTCAGTGCAACACCCACAGATTTGTTCTGCTTGAATGAAATTTGAACCCGGATCCTTTTGATACACTGTACTGACACCATTTAGTGGAATGTAAAAAAAAATTCAATGTACTAATTAATGATCATGTTTTGCAAAGGAAGATTTTTTTATAATAACCATATTGATATAAAATCAGTTTCCGCATAGAACACTTATCTACAAAAATTTTTAATTCTGTAAATGGCTATCGGAGTATGGAAAAGGCTTCTCCTTTTGGCTCTCCAACAGGTAGTAATGACAAACAGTACAGCATTGGTTGCTGTTGAAAAGTTACTGCATTAACACCATTCTTCCCATACAAAAACGGAATAATATTTCAGTAGCTGCCTGTTAACTTGCACTGTGGAGATGGTGAAGTTGTTGCCAGAGGGCTAATCTTACACACAATACAAATGGAACGCAATTTAGTTGTTTTATAACCTTATAAAACCTGAAAACTATTCATGAAGTTATGGTCCATTTTTAATGGGGTATTTCAATATCTGTGTAAAAGTTTTCAGATGGAGGAATTTATCTGCTGGTATTCTACTATGGAAGAGGTCTTGTGGCACAGAATCGGTAGCATCTCTGCCTCTGAGCCAGAAGCTCTGGGTTTAAGTTAGTCATAGTCATTCAGTACAGAATGGGCCCTTTGATCCACAAAGTCTGGACTGACAAAAATACAAATCTATGCTAATCCCACTTTACAGCACAGTGGTTAACACTGCTGCCTCGCAGCTCCAGGGGCCAGGGTTCAATTCCCTGTTTGGGTCTTTGTTTGTGGAGTTTGCATGTATTCCCTGAGTCTGCGTGGGTTTCCTCCCACAGTACAAAAATATGCAGGTAAATTAGGTGAATTGACTGTGCTAAATTCTCCCTCAGTGTATCTGAACAGGCATTGGAGTATGATAGGGGATTTTTATAATAACTTCATTGTAGTGTTAATGTAAGCTTACCTGTGACTAAAAAATAAATGTTAACTTTAATTTATAGCCTTGAATGTTATGAGATTTCAAGTGCTCATTTGCCTACTTTTTAAAAATTGAGAGGTTTCCCTTCTCTATTATCCTTCCAGGCTTTACATTCCAGACTTCTATCAGCCTCTGGGTGAAAATTGTTTTCCTCAAATCCCCTCTAAATCTTCTGTCTCTCCCCTTTATATTATGCTGCTCATTATTGACATTTCAACTAAGGGGATCAACTGCATCCTATGCACCATGTCCATACCTCCTATAATCTTATACAGCTCAGTCAAGTCCCCCTCAGCCTTTTGTGATCTAAAGAAAACAATCCAAATCTGTCCGCCTTTTTCTCATAGCTCAAATGCTCCATCCTGGTGAATCCAATGTCTTGGTGAATCCAACATCCTGCTGAATCTCCTTTACATCTTCTCCAGTGCAATCGCATCCTTCTTATAACGAGGTTACCAGAACTGCACACAGTATTTCCAGCTGTGGCTTAACCAAAGCTTTTACAGCTCTAACATAACCTCCATGCTCTTATCTGATAAAAGGCAGCCATCACTTGTGTGATCTTCAATAGCCTGTTAACCTGCCCTGCTGCCTCAGGACTTGTTTGAAGACGTGTTCATAACGTGGCCAAATGGGTTGGTTGTCAACCTGTAACTTCTTCCAACATCTCTAAGGTAGTTGGCAAGAATGAGACCCCACATCTGGTACAATGATCCTTGATGCAGTGTGGCACAGTGGTTAGCATTGCTGCCTCACAGCACCAGGGATCGGGACTCAATTCTGGTCTTGGGAACTGTCTATGTGGAGTTTGGCCACTCTTCCCGTCTCACACTGTGGGTTTCCTCCAGGTGCTCTGGTTTCCTCCCACAATCCTCAAATGTGCAGGTTAGGTGAATTTGCCTTGCTAAATTATCCCAAATGTCCCAAGATGTGTAGGTAAGGTGGATTGAATTATGGATTGGAGAGGTGGTGTAATGTGTGGGCCTGGATAAGATGCTAAGTTAGTGCAGACTTGATGGACCGAATGGTTTCTGCCTGCACTGTAGCGATTCTCTGATTCTATGACCTTCAAGCTGTCACTTTTCTTGCTTCAGGCTTGTGAGCTGTTCCTGGGAAAACTGGCTGTGGAAAGCACATGTAAGCACGTGCTTTATCTGCTTAAAGCATCTGTAAGTGTGGGAAGTTATCGAAGTCTTTTTCCAATGTCTAATTTTTAAAAAAAATATTGATGCAAGGGATGTCATAGAACCGTACAGTACAGAAAGAGGCCCTCCAGTCCATCGAGTCTGCACCAAACACAATCCCACCCAGGCACAATCCCATATCCTCACATACCCACTAATCCTTTTAACCTACGCAGCCCTGGACACTAAGGGGCAATTTCTTAGCGTGGCCAATCAACTAAACCTGCACATCTTTGGACTGTGGGAGGAAACAGTTGGTAGTTTGGAAACAGTAGTTTGGAGGGGCATTGCTTTTTATTTTGGTCGGCACAACATCGAAGGCCGAAGGGCCTGTTCTGTGCTGTTATGTTCTATGTTCTATGTAAACCGGAGTATCTGGAAGAAATGCATGCAGACATGAGAACATGCAAACTCCACGCAGCCAGTGACTCGAGCCAGGAATTGAACCCAGGACCCTGGAGCTATGAAGCAGCAGTGCTAACCACTGTGCTACAGTGCCATAGATTACACTGGCTAGGCTAGCGTTTATTGCCCATCCCTAATTGTCATTGAGGCACTGCTGCTGAGCCACCACTTTGAACTACTGCAGTCCAAGTGATGCAGACACACCCATAGTGCTGTTGGGGAGGGAGTTCCAGTATTTTGACCTGTTAGCAGTGAAGGAATAAGATATATTTCCAAGTCAGGATGGTAAATGGCTTGGAGAAGAAATTCAGATGGTGGTGCTTCCATTTATCTGTTGCCCTTGTTCATCTAGATAATAGTGGTAATGGGTTTAGAAGGTGCTGTCTTAAGGAGCCTTGATGAGTTCCTGCTGTGTATTGTGATGGCGAAATTGCTGCCAGTATGTGTTCATTGTGGATGGAGTGAATGTTTTGTGGATGGGGTGCTAACCAAGAGGCTACTTTCTCCTGAATAGTGTTGAGCTTCTTGTGTTGTTGGAGTTGCATTTATCAAGTACATGGAGAGTATTTCATCACACACCTGACATATGTATTGTAGATGGTAATAAGGTTTGGGGAGTCAGGAGGTGAGTTACTCATCACAGGATTCCTAGCCTTTGACCTACTCTTGTAGCTGTGGTATTTATGTGGATATTGCCTGGCAGTTCTGTGGCATAAATGTTACTTGTCATTCCAAGCCTGAATATTGTCCAGGTTTGGATTGGTTCAGCACGGTCTCTGTGATTTCCTGCTGATTTTCAAAAGGGAAAGACAGTAAATGTGTGGCCAACTAATTGATTATCTCTAAAGTAATTAATTGATCAATAATTGTTACACTTAATGGTGTAACCAAATGTATTTTGGTTAAGTACATTTTAACATTTCAAAAGCATCTGATTTGTCTGTGAAGTCTGCTGCATTGAGAGCTCAGTAAGAAGTCTCTCAATACCAGGTTAAAGTCCAATAGGCTTATTTGGCAGCACAGGCTTTCAGAGCATTGCTCCTTCAAGTGAGTGGGAATTATGTTCACAAATATGGCATGTATAGACATAAATTCAATTTATAAGATAATGATTGCAATGTAAGTCTTTTCAGGCAATCAGTCTTAAAGGTACAAACAATGTGAGTGGCGAGAGGGCCAAACACAAGTTGAACAGGTGTGTATTGGCTTCAGCCAGGACAGTTAGCGAGAATTTGCAAACCCAGGCAAGTGATGGTTGTTACAAATAGTGTGACATGAACCCAAGATCCTGGTTGAGGCCATCCTCGTATGCGGAACTTGGCTATCAGTTTCTGCTTAGTGATTCTGCGTTGTTGTGTATCGTGAAGACCGCGTTAGAGAACACTTACCCGAAGATGAGAGGCTGAATGATCTTTGGAGATCAGAGACTGAATGTCTGTACCTTTAAGACTTGATTACCTATAAAGATGTACATTCCAACCGTTATTTTGTAAATTGAGTTTCTCTATATATGCCCTGTTTGTGAACACAACTCTCACTCATCTGATGAAGAGGCAATGCTCCGAAAGCTTGTGCTGCCAAATAAACCTGCTGGATTTTAACCTGGTGTTGTAAGACTTCCTGCTGTGCTTATCCAGTTCAATGCCGTCATTTCCACATCATGGCATTGAGAGCTGCCAATTCATTACTAATGTACTTCATGGTATTGTATTTGATTCTGGTTAATAGCAAGTCTACAAATTCGGAAGTCGGTCGTTGTTGATATTAATGTTGCTTTGAATGATGTGATTACTGGGCAAACTTGATTTTCAACATTACAGAATAGCTGCTTGTAGAATTACGTAGAGCAGTAACTTTTTGTAATGCTGGAAATGCGACTTATTTTGCTATACTTCCTTTATTGCTGACATTTTAAATAATTTTCCTGCTTCAAGCCCTATCTGCTTCCCTTTCAACATAACTGTCATCACCCTCCTCAGAAATTCCATTTGTCACCCTGATGACCTATTGCCACATCGCTAACTTTTTGCCTTTCCAAATTCCTACAGTGTGTAACACATTCCAGATCTGTGCCCATCCCTTTTGCAATTCCTTTCTGAATCACTCTGTTCAGGTTTTCTGCTTCTCTTTTGCCTTCAGAACTGCTAAAAGTCACGATGGGCATTCTCTGCAATTCTGGTTTGTGGTGCATTATTTGTTGACCACCAATCTTTCTTGATTCTAATCTTAACCATCTAAGCATCACCTGATTGTTGGAAATATTTTTATTTCATCTTTGCATCAACTTGAATATATTCTTTGTTCCTTGCACCCCAGGAATTCTCTTGATCTCTCTTGACGATATCAAGGAGTGTGAATTTAATACTATCTTGATATACAATACAATCCTTTCCTGCCTCTATTAATCCCTCTGCTTCCTTCGAAATTTCAAACTGCTTGTCTCAATCCAGCCTGGGCTGAGCCACAATTTAATCCTACCAACCACTGGAAAGACTAAAGTTGTCAACTTTCACTTCCATCACAAACTCAAAAACATATACCACTGACTCCATCTCTCTCTTGACCAATCTCTGGCTGAACCTGCTTTTCATAAGCAGGGCACCATAGTTTACCCGAACTGACCTCTGAACTTTTAATTCCGTGTCTGCTCCATCTCCTATCATTGCTTAGTTTATATGCCAGACGTACTTTATTACTTCTATAATCTCCTATCTAGTGCTGACTAAATAGGTGCCCTTCTTCACATCACGGCCATTTTAGCTCCCCTAAACCCAAATTGTGACTGCAACAAGTTCTTGTCTTGAATCTTCCTGGTTCTATGTACCAGCTTATAAAATTTAAAATTCTCATTCTTACGCTTAAATCTGTCCGCGTGCTTTCTCTTCCCTAGCTCTCCTGTCCTTCACCAGTACACTTCCCAACTCAATTTCTCTGACACTGATCTTTATATTTCCTTCCCATTTTTTTCCACCAACATTGCTATTTATTCTGCCATCTAAACTGTGTGCTGAGTAACTGGCTCGTAAAAATGCTGCAACGTTCCTTCTCTTATATTCTCTTTCAAACCCAGTTCTTTGACCAAGCATTTGACTATTCATCTTAATATTTTCTCACTCGTTAGCAACCACTTTTTTTATTTTTTTAATGATTACTCCTGTGTCTTGAGTTGTTTAGATCTCTGTGAATACAGATATGAGTAACAGACGAATGATAATGTGAAATCTTCCTGACAGCATGTTTGTATTTGTGGCCCTTTGGTAAATATTTTAATATTTCCAAATTTAGAAGTGCAGTAATTATTTCACCGGAGAATATTATAGTATCCTTTACTTCCAAGTAATGGCACCAAGGAGGGAATATATAGATTTGGAACAATGGAAGGAGGAGAAGGCATTTCAGATGTACTTGCAAAGTTATGAGTGAAAGCGATAGAATGATGAGAAACAAGTGCCTTGGAGGTGGACATAGGAGCTGTGGCAGTGTGGTCAACCAGTTCATTTTGAAGGAAAGTGAAACATGATAATGCAGTACAATATTTTGATGTACATTGCAGTTGGTGACAGATGAGTGTGAGTCAGTACCCAGGTACTTTCAAAGTCTGATTGAAAGAATTAAAAACAAAGGTTGATGATGCACGTTTCCACAAATTGGGTGTCAACAGCACCTCCCAGAATTTGAATTGGTGATGACGTGTTTAGGGAGGCCATAGAGATCAAGGTTTTTGATGATGTCACAGATGTCAGAGATCCTAACTGTTGTTGAGGTCAGCTGGCTATGGCTATGGATGATGGAGCTGATCTAAAAAGTGAAGTAGGTTAATTGGGAGATTGGACAAATAAAGAAGGGAGGGAAGCAGTTTAGGTTTAAAGTGAAATTGCTGTTAATTTCCCCAGTTGAGCAGGAAATAAAAGAGACTTAAGTTGTTGGAGTTTTGGAGGATGATGGACACTGAGAAATTTGATGGTAAGTGTGGTGAAGGGTGAATTTCTTGAATGGAGATGCTTGTGGATTTCCTGTGGTTATGGTCACAACAAAAGGTTGTGCAATAACCTCCATGATTCAAGCCTGAGGGGCTTTGATAACAAGCGTTAAGATATGTTGACTAATGACAATTGTTGTTTTTCAGAGGATTAAATAAGCTATATGGCACGAAACAGACCATTTGGTTAAACCAGCATTCATCCTACTCCAGCCTTCTCCCATCTTTCTTCATTTAAATCTGTCATCATCACCCTCTATTTTCTTCACCTGCACGTGTTTGGCAGGTTTCCTCTTAAAAACGCATCTTTACTATTCATTTCACCACTGTTCTGGTAGTGAGTTCTACATCCTGGCCACTTTTTGTGGAAGGAAATTTATTCTGCATTCCTTATTGGTGACTACTTTAGTTATCTTTTTTCCCCTCGAAATGGAAATATTCCTTCTGTATCTACTGTATCAAAACCTTTCACAATCTCTATTCAGTCAGCCCTCAGCCTATTTCGAGGAAAAAGCATTTTACTCCTTTCCTGATGCACATTAAGGTTTACTGTGTGTGTGTGTGTTATATATATATATATATATATATGTTCGTAGCAGAACTGAAACGTTGACTACTTGCCTCTTTGCAAATGCTGATTGATGTGTGTTCCAGGTTATTGCTGTTTCTTAGTTCAGACAATGGCACACTGGTTAGCACTGCTGCCTAATGGCACCAGGGACCCTGATTTGATTCTAGCCTTACGTGACTGTCTGTGTGAAGTCTGCATGTTCTCCCTATGTCTGCATGAGATTCCTCCAACAATCCAAAGATGTGCAGGTGAGATGGATTGATCATGCTAAATTGCCCCTTGGTGCCCAAGGATGTGTAGCTCATAGAACATTACAGCGCAGAACAGGCCCTTCGGCCTTCGATGTTGCGCCGACCAATTATGAGAAAAAAGCAATGACCCTCCAAACTAAACCATTCCCTTCTCTTCCATATACTTATCTACTAACCTCTTAAACGCCACCAAACTTGGCACATCTACAATTGCCGCAGGCAGGGCATTCCACTCCCTAACAACCCTCTGGGTAAAGAACCTACCTCTGATATCCGTCCTATAACTATCACCCCTTAATTTAAAGCTGTGTCCCCTAGTGCTAGCTTTCTCCATCCTAGGAAAAAGGCTATCACTGTCCACCCTATCTAAACCTCTAATCATCTTATATGCTTCGATAAGGTCTCCTCTTAGCTGCCTCCTTTCAGGTAGTCTACTCATGGTAAATGTACAGGTTGCAGAGATAGGGTGAGTGGAGAATAGTTGATACAGACTCGATGAGCTGTATGGCCTCTTTCTGCATTGTGGGGATTCTACAGTTCTAAGATGTCGGGATTGGAATAGAGAGAAGCTTTAGGCCCATTGAGGAAATGGTGGAAAGACAGGATCAGAAAGTTAGCAAAGGATAGGAGTGACGCGAAATGGAGCAGGACAAGCTGTAGAAATGATTCGGGATGAGAAATGTGAAAATGTTATAGAACAAAATTCCATGATTATAATGTCCATGTCAAATTAGGTTTAAAGAGATTTTTATTGCTCCAATTTGTTTCCTAATTTCCTGCCTCCAGTCCTGAAATTAATTTGTGCAGGTTTACTGTTACAGTTTTTAGCAGTGCACTGTTCTGTAAACTCAGACACCATTCTTCATATGAGCAGTGAAATTGGTGATCAACATGCTTTTCAGTCTGTGATCTGTGGCACAGTGAATGACTTGCACACTTTCCACACTGCTATTGGATTGCTATGAAGCAGGAAACAGTTGCTGGACATTGCTGTCTTAGTTGAGCTTTGCTGATTCAATTTAGATTGTGCTTGAAACCTGACACTTTGTTAAAAGTTTATTTACTAGTTTCACAAGTAGGCTGACATTAACACTGCAATGAAGTTACTGTGAAAATCTCCTTGTCGCCACATTCCAGTGCCTGTTCGCTGATGGCACGCTGATGGAGAACATAGCATGGTCTATACATTTAATCTTGAATGATCTTGAATTAGAATAGAGAAAACCGGTGAAATTCCCAGCAGATAAGGCAGTATCTGTAAAGAGAAAATAAGTCAGCATTTCATGTTGATGACCTTTTGTCAGTACCAAATTTTGTTAAAGGTGAGTGATTTATAAGCATGTATAAGTGTAGTAACTCAAGATGAATGAATTGGCTGCCAGAATGCAACTGGCTGTATGCTCTGATGCATGCAGTCAGACCTGCTGAGATTTTCTCTCATTTTCTGCGTTTGTTTCAGATTCCAGCAGCAAAAATTTACTTCAAAAGTACTTCATTGGGAAGTACATTATTTGGGAAGTCCTGCAGCTGTGAAGCTATATAAATATATATTTCTTTGCATAAATTCTGATGCTTAATGTGCCAATGGAGGAAGTTAATGTATTTTCATAGCAGAATAGAAAACCACAATATCACCCGTTTCCAGCTAAAAAAGTTTTATTTATTTAGAAAGTAACTGATGTCATAAACAGGTGTACTATCACTTGTTCATAACTTCATAATTTCTGAATGGCTTTTAATAGAATAAATGCAATATATCAGAATTGATTGCCTAATTTTTTTTATGGATGATTATCTTTGTTCAAAATAGTATTTTATCATTTTTGTAGCTCTTTGCTGCATTTTCCAAGGCTATAGATTTTTTAAATGTGAAAAATCCATCTATTCAAGCCTGTTTTGGGCATCTGCAACCAGCATTAATACATCACATGTAAATTAATAAAACTCCCAGGATAATTCATCACACTATCAGCAGATAAACATTTACTGAGTCAAGGAGGAGATAGTGGAGTCCTGAATAAAAGTTTGGTTATTGAGGTAT
This sequence comes from Sphyrna mokarran, assembly GCA_024679065.1. Lineage (NCBI taxonomy): Eukaryota > Metazoa > Chordata > Chondrichthyes > Carcharhiniformes > Carcharhinidae > Sphyrna > Sphyrna mokarran. Next base: position 76,555,121 of record JAGIQG010000014.1, on the reverse strand, counting down.
ATTTTAATTTCCTCAAAACTGGAGGAGTGGGTGCACTTAGGGAGGTTTGGAACTTGGCTGACAGTAATGTAGGATGGAAGTAGAATGTGTATAAGAGACCAGAGTTGGAAAAGCATTTGAATTCTTGGAAAGAAGACTAGCTAAGGTAACTGCATGATGTTATGGGGATAGGGCGTGGGTGGAACTGTGGTCAGTGCAGACTTGATAGACTGAATGGTCTCCTTTTGCACTGTAGAATGCTATGTTTTGTTTGTTCTATCTGACCACTTTTCTGTCTCCAATTCCCATGATCTGTTCACTCTCATAACTTGTTCATTTGTACATATTCCATTTCTGACGAAGAGTCATCACCTTGAAAGGTTAACCTAACCGTTTCCTTTCCGTCTCAGATGCTATCTTAAACCATCGAATGTTGTAAATTCTTGCTCTGTGAATTCTTCAGCTTGGTAGCTAGAAGCTGATGGTACTGCATTTCAGTTTGCTGCACTGATCTTATGGTAGTGAAGGATTAAAATTTCCACCTTTGGAGCTGTGCTTTCTCCCACTGCTGATTTTCTCTTGATATTTTTTTCCCCCTTTGAAATCCGATTTAATAAAGTATTAACTGTTAATCGGAAACCCAAGATCATAGCTTAGAAGCTGTATATAATTATCATCTTGAAATTGTTTAAGACTCAAAAGAAATAATTCACTGAAACTGTTGGTTAATAGGATTATGGTTTCAAGTCTTAGATCAAGATACAAGTTTGTCATGAATCAGTGAAGGTAAGAAATTAACTTAGCGACAAACTTCGCAGTTTGTATGCATTTCGGTGTGGTCAGTGTGTTTCAGCCCATATATACACAGCAGATTTTTCTACATTATTGGAAATGCTATTTGCACAGAAACATTTCTCATTAAAGCAAAGAAAGCAGGATCAACTTAATCTGTTTACAATATTTTCATTGCACCTCTATTTATTTTATGTCCCTGCCCTCACTTTAAATAATGAAATTTAGCTATTAGTGATTTGATTTATTATTGTCACATTATTAGCATACAGTGGAAAGTATTGTTTATTGTGCAATATACAGACAAAGCATACCATTTATAGAGAAGGAAATGAGAGAGTGTTGAATGTAGAGTTACACTCATAACTACAGTATAGAGAAATATCAACTTAATGCAACTCCATTCAAAAGTCTGATGGCAGCAGGAAAGAAGTTGTTCTCGAGTCGCTTGGTACATGACCTCAGACTTCTGTATCTTTTTCCTGACGGAAGAAGGTGTAAGAGAGAATGTCTGGCGTGCATGGGGTCCCAAATTATGCTGGCTACTTTGCCAAGGCAACAGGAAATGTAGTTGGAATCAATGATGGTGATGGATTGAGCTACATTCACAATCTTTCGTTGTTCCTTACGGTCTTGGGCAGAGCAGGAGCCATATTAAGCTGTGATACAACCAGAAAGAATGCTTTCTATGATGCATCTGTAAAAATTGGTGAGAGTTGTAGCTGACGTGCCAATTTTCCTTAGTCTTCTGAGAAATTAGAGGCGTTGGTGGGCTTTCTTAACTGTAATGTTGGCATGGGGAAGACTAGGACAGGTTAGTGATCTGGACACCTAAAAACTTGAAACTCTCAAGTCTATGCGTGCACTCTGGTTTTTCAGATCCCTTTCAACTAAACAAATAGATTTCAAGGTGCATGTCCATCAATAAATCAGGAAGTTTTTTTATTCTATCTGTGATCTCTGATTTGTTTGGGGAGGAAAAGCAATGAGGACCATCAGATTATCTATAAATGGGGAAAAACACTAACTTCTCCAACTAGTATTGCTGGCTGCTGGGGGAGGCAGAAAAATCTGAAACCAATTTGGAAAATCCTTGGGAGAATTTTTTCCTCTAAAAAGAATCAGATAAGCAGCAGTGCCCCCACCTCACCCGCCGCCATCCCAACTCCTGTCAACTCCAAAAATGCATTCAAGTATAACTTTACTGAAATTCAAAAGTTCCTGAACAGTGAAAACAAGCTCCATTGATCCCTGCAGTACTATTGGTTCTTCAAAAGGAACTCATCAAAATGCAGTGAAAATGCAACCAAAGCACGCCTTGAGTTTAATTTGCATGGCTTTGTTTCTGCCCACCCTCCACCACACATGCATATATGCACTCTCATACAGTCAGTCTCTATCTCTCGAAACTCAACTTCAGTTTTGAACTTTTGTGCATCCCTTATTTTTTTCATTGGTGACAGTGCCTTCAGCTGCCTGGCCTCTTCCTCCCTGAGGCATCTGCTTCTTCATGTCTTTTTTATTCCCCCATTGTGATGCATGTTAAAACCTACTTCTGACCAAGCTCTTGGTCACCTGTCCTAATATCTTCCTAATGTGGCTTGGTGTCAAATTTTGTTGGATGATGTTCCTGTATTGCAGACATGACATGAATTTTTAAATGAGTTGAGGATTTGTACCTCTCCTACCCTTTTAGGGAGTGCGTTGCAACCCCCTTGCCACTCTCAGGATGAAAATACATTTCCTCATTTCTCTTCTATTCATTTTAAATTTATGTCCACTCATCATGGATTCCTCCATGGGGAAATAGGTCCTTCTTATCCACAGGCGCCTTCCATTTAAGAACATAAGAAATAGGAGCAGGAGTAAGTCATCTAGCCCTTCGAATCTGCCCTGCCACTCAATAAGATCATGGCTGATCTGAAGTGGATCAGTTCTACTTTCCCGCTTTCTCCCCATAACCCTTAATTCCCTTGTCTATCAGAAACCTATCTACCCGTGACTTAAATATATTCAGCGAGGTAGCCTCCACCACTTCAATGGGCAGAGAATTCCAGAGATTCACCACCCTTTGAAGTTCCTCCTCAACTCTGACCTAAACTGCCCCCCCAATCCTCCTTATTTTGAGGTTGTACCCTCTAATCCTGCAATCCTTTCTAAGAGGGAAGAAACTCTCTACTTCTACCCTATCTATTCCCTTCATTATTTATACGTCTCTATAAGATCCCCCCCAGCCTTCTAAACTCTGAGTACAGACCCAGTCTATTCAATCTTTCTTCATAGGCTAAACCCCTCATCTCCGGTATCAGCCTAGTGAACCTTCTCTGCACTCCCTCCAAGGCCAATATATCCTTCTGCAAATATATTTGAATATATTCTAATATTGTTGTCTTATTTGGTTATAATCTTTTCTGTAATGAAAAACGACCTTTATTTTAGCTAGTAACCATGGAATGTATTAGCACTTCAATAATATTGTGGATTTGATGTTTTAAGTATGCCATATGATAAATTCTACAAATTTATAGTATTAAAACGTTATTGTTTGTTGACCTATAACAATAAGGGGAGGAACTGTTCTGGTTGTTTTGTATGGCAAGGTAAGTGTTACTACAGATAGTGACATCATATCTTCACGATAGTATTCGCAGGCTAACCAAGTTTGGCAATACCAATATGAGGGCTGGAATTCTTCCATCTTGTTTGCTGCTCCACTGCTGACGGTGTGTGTGGAGAATTTGGCACTCAACCAAAATTCCATTCACTGCAGCATGAGCCAGAAAATCCTAAACGCGGAATTGGAGAATTCCGAACCAGGTGAAATTTGATTTAGGTGCAAATTTGCTTAAGTGGGTAAGATTGATAAGAACATGTGAAAGAAAAGGAATACCATATTGGCTATATTGTACCAAGGTAGAACTGCTCTTGGACTATGAACCAATTGGATATGCCTGCAGTTCACACATGTTGTCTCCTTTTTTTAATCCATGTGTTTCAAAATTGGTAATTTTGTTACTCCCAACCTTCAGTTGTAAACACGTGCCATTTCCTCCTGTCAGACATCTAGAACGTTACAACATTAATTGCTGAGTGATTGTATTTCTGGAGGGTTTGGCCCTGCTATTACTTCTACCTTCTGAATATCAAGGAAATATGGCTGTACACTGCTCCCCCTTTTGAGATGGGGAGTTGACTCGTGGCAATTTAACCTGAGGATCACCACACCTTAGGTGGAGGGCAAGGTTGAGAAGGTGGTGCCTTATGACTAACCTCAGTTTATGTTAATCGTTAACCTGCCTTGGTAACAAATAGTGCTTTGTATTTTAAGAGGGAATAAATTTAAATACCATTAGTTTGTGATTTTTAAACATGGACAATAGTGCAGATTCAGTCACACTCATAGTTACCGAAGTGATTTGGGAGGAACATTAATAAGGTGGAAGCCAAATATCCCACTTTCAACAGTTCAGATGTTGTAACTAGTAATTCAGATTTATGGTCTTGCACCTGGTGAATTTGGAACAGATGCAACTTAGTTTCATTGGCAATGTTCTGCCAATATTTTTTATTTGACTTGAACATTTACTTGTATTTTGCCTGTGTTATTGTATGATCTAAATGTACCTAAATGGTGAATATGCTGTGTATATGTTGTTTTTCCTGGTTGCTAGGGGGAGGAAAGTAGCAGGAGGAATTTTTCAAAAAGACTACTTTGCAGTCTTATGCTTCACGTCTGCAAATTGTTAGTTCTATTTACTTGAAGAACTCTTGTTTTTGCATTGTTATAATCTTTTGCTTCCCTGTCTCTACTCCAAGCACCATTGCTTCAATATTTATTCATGTCCTGGTCTCGCTGGGCACTGGTTTCCCTAGAGAGAATTTTATTTGCAAACCTCTGTTATATACTTTCTTGAGTTGAGGTTTAAAATAGTGTTTCAAGCTTATCATTTCTATTCCAGTTAATATCTTTGATCATGTTAAATTTCTTCTTATGCAGCACTGAGATTCTTCCCTGACTCCATGGCTTGTATGCTTCTCCTACATCTTGGTGATCACAGTTGAATGCAGATATTCAAGATGCCTCTTGACTGGCACACTGCATTGTTTCAGCATGAAGGTCACTGCTTTAGAGTAGACAGATTAGTTTTGTTTTCTTTTGATTTCACTGTTTGCTGTTTTGCAGTGACGTGGCTATTCTTGTTTAGATTACTCTACTGATATTGTTTTAATGCTAACACTAACCTATTTAAGATGAGTGGAATGAATGAATCAAAAAATCTAGATGAAGAATGATGTCTTTTGTAGCCTTTCAAGTTAATTATAGCATTCATTCAGTAAATAGGTCTCCCATTCTTTGTTCCAATGTGTAATAACTGCTACTTGTTCATATTGAATTTCACCTGTTGTTGTTCTGTTCGATTGTAAGACTTACTTAAGTCTTCCTTCAATTTCGCATTGCCTCATTGGACTCGACTGCACCCTGAATTTATTATCCCTTGAAAATGATACTAGATTGCGTCATCTTTCCCAGTCAAGTTGGGAACAGCCCATCCTAGATTGCCATAGGACAATGGTTTATCTTTTTTTTTGTGGCGAGGACAGTTTGAGTGCAGAGGGACTAAGGATAGACCTGATCTACACTCTTAGTCTTCTGCTTACTGTATGTAATGTGAGACAGACTTAAAGGGATGTCCATTCTTTCCAAATGAAGATGATGTTTAGATTTTGCTGCTTTGGAACTAACAGGAATGTGAAATAGCTGCCCTGTTGAAAATGCCTGTTTTTATTCCCTTTTTCCTTTCCCTCCTTTTAACCATACAATGGAACAATGACTTGCATTTATAGAGAAACATGAATGCACTAAACTATCCCAAAGCGCTTTGCAGGCTTATAATATGAAGAAGGAAACATTGAGGAGCCAATGATGGAATATTGGGCCAGGACAAATAAGAGCTTAGTCAGAGGTTTTAAGGAAGAGTGAGCTGGAGTTTCAGGGAGGATAAACCAGAATGTGGGGCATAGATCTTTTGAAGAGATTGGAAGAATTTAGTGAGCACTGAGTTCCAGAGAGGTCGAACTGGGAAGGGCTGCAGAAATAAACAGGGCCTAGGTCATGGGGTTATTTCAATATGTTCAGAATTTTGAAATCAAGATGTTGCTGGACTGACATCCGATCTAAGGCAATGCAGACAGTTAATGGAGCCTGGTGGAGGCTGGAGTATTAGCAGCAAGGTTAGCAGGAGCTACAGTTTCTGGAAAGTGGATGATGGAAGGACAGTTGGGCGAATATTGAGTCTGATGATAAGGCTTTTAGCATCAGATGGACTGTGGCAGGAACAAAGACTAGTGATATTGCAGAAAGTGAAAGTAGGCCATCTTTTTGATTGAAAATATATTAAAAACTCAGTTTAAGGTCATGTAATATTCCAAGGCTGCAAACTTTCTTTTAGCTTGAGCTAGTGGTCAGGAAGGCACATGAATCTACACTAAGGTAATGGCATTTACAGTATAAGAACGTCTTCCTTAGTGCCTGCCTCATGGTGGAAGAGTAAAAGATTTGCATTCTTGGAGAGGAAAAGCGCAGTGATGTTCCAGCCAGCTGCATTACTTGACCAAAAACATCCAATTAAGGAAAATGATGTAATCTGATCAAAGAACAGTGTGTTCCAACTCCCATTGTCTCTTTTGGGTGTGAGTTTGACTGCTAATTCTGAGCTTTAATGAAACTTGAATTTAAAAAAAGCTAAAATTTTACCAAGGGCTCATTAAAAGTGGAGGAAGGAACATGTTCATAATATGTTCAGTGCCTTGACACCAGTTTTGTCATGATGATGTGTCTCTTTTCACTGCCAGTGTCTTTAGTGGGACATTTAAGGAGTGCAGAAAGTTTTGGGTGGTGTGAGGAGAGAACTTGGCTTGTGAATGGACTGTTACCAATTAATCTAGTATTGTACCCTACCATGCCCCTGCTCCAGAATATACTTCAAACTGTGGAGTTGTGCTGATTAACTCTTGTTACAACACTGGAGCTTTGTTGGAATTTTTCTAAAATTGTTTCTTATTTGCATTTGCTCATGGAATACATTTGGGTAAGCCATGCTGGCTGTACCAAAGCTGAATAGCCCATGACAAATGATGCCCTGTTGGCAAGAATTGGTGGTAATTTGATGAAAGATTTGCATCATGAATTACATTAATCATAGAATCACAAAAAAACCCCGATGGAGGGCCTTTGTGTCTGTGATGGCTCTTTGAATGAGCTATCCAATTAGTCCTACAGATTTGCTCTAAAATTACCCTCTTCAAATATATGTTCTGTTCCCCTTTCAGAGTTACTATTGACTCTGCTTCTGTTCTCCATCAGGTTGTGCACGTAACTCATCAAGTGTAAAAAAAAATCCTTTTCATTTGCTCCACTCTTGGATTTTTTGCCACTTTTTAAAAAACCTTTGTTCTGTGGTACCATTCTTTCGTGGAAACGGGTTATCGTCATCTGTAATCATCAAGACCTTTCATAATTTTGAATGCTTTATTTGATTCTCCTTTTAATCTATTGCTCTAAGGAGGAAGATCCAAACTCTTATTTATAAATGCATTTCCAGCATGTGGGTGTTGCAGGCAAAGTTGGCCACTCCTCCTGCCTTCACCTTTTGCAGCTCCATGTGGTGAGGTATTCCCAGTGTGCTAAAAAAGGGAGTGACAGGATATTGATCCAGTGACAGTGCAGGACAGTGATATAGTTTCAAGTCAGGACAATAGCAGAGGCCACGTTAAGGAAATATTACTAAGAAAGCCTTAAAAAGTTGCTTCGGTGCACCTTGTGAATGTTTAAGTAGGTGGATGGGATGCTCATCGGATGGACTACTTTATTTTCTTGCATTCTCTCCAAGGCATTGATATCCTTCCTGAGCTCTGTTCTAAGCAGTTAAGTGCACGGTGCTTTATGTTGATAAAGCCTGCTGTTGGTACAGTTATAGCAGAAAGCTTTATCGCCTGATTGAGTTTCTGCAAGGGCTCTTTTGTCTGAAAACAGTTTAGTAGTGTGCAAGTTGTCAGTGTTGCAACATTGGAGCTGACAGGGCTAGGCTCAAGATTTATAGCCAAACTTGAATTGTTTTAAGGTGTTGGTTGCTAAATAGAACTGAAAAGGGTGGGGTGCTGATTTTTGCTTAGTAGAATATTTGATACGCATATACGTGTGGAGGTATATCTGTAAATGCTCAAATTAATACCTTTGTGGTATTATCTCTTCTTTTGCAGGTTTTGAGATGTTCCAGTAACCAGACTGAACAAACCACCTTGATACTACACTCTCACAGAACTGGGCTTGACAACAATTAGCTATTTTAGGAAAGTGATTCTTCCAGCTAATCAATGCTTCCCTATTTTTAATGGGAACCAGTTTTACCAACAGGAATACAATAGTGCCAGCCTCTCAGCGACACAAGTTGGGAATTGAAGCCTGGTCCCTGACACTGTGAGGCAGCAGTGCTAAGCCATGTACTAAATAATAGTAAGAGTCACCCATTTGGCTTCTGTCGACCTGCTTTGAATGACTGCAAACGCAGTCCTCCGAGGTTAAAAATTCCAAAGACTTTCATTCCTCTGAGGGAAGATGCTTCTCCCCATCTCAGTCCGAAATGGGCGACCCCTCATTCAGAGACACTACCCCCTATTTGTTTGCACATTCTCCTTGTGTTTGCATGGGTTTCCTCCGGGTGCTCTGGTTTCCTCCCACAGTCCAAAGATGTGCAGTTAGGTTGATTGGCCATGCTAAATTTGCCCCTTAGTGTCCCGGAATGCGTAGGTTAGAGGGATTAGTGGGTAAAATATGTAAGGATATATTAGCGCAGGCTCGTTGGGCCGAAGGGCCTGTTTCCCGTGCTGTTTTGTTCTTCGTTCTTTGTATATGGAAGTAGGGCCTGGGTGGAATTGTGCTTGGTGCAGACTCTATGGGCCAAAGGGCCTCTTTCTGCACTGTAGGGTTCTATGATTCTATTTCTAGACTCTTTTTTTTCCTCCCCACTATTTACCATTCCCTGCTGACCCATTCCTCCTAACCCAGATGTTGTCAGCATTTATTTCTATCCACAAAAGATGACCAACGTGTAGCAAACGATAAATTTCTGATGGACTTGTCTTCCTACAGCACACTTCTGATGTCTGAATTGGCTATCCAATAGTCAACAGGATGGTACAACCAGTCTATAGGAAATATCTCCATTTTTCTGTCATCAACTAGTAAATCCCAGGTGTGATAATCAGTGTTTAGGGCCTTCATGCCACATTTACAAGCATCTTTACAGCACAGCTTTAGACATTCTACCGGTGATCATGTTCTAGCCCCTTCAGCATTCAGAAAGTCATGGAATCAAAGACATCCAGCATTGTTAGGGAGGCCATTTGGCCCATTAAGTCTGCACCGACTCTCTGACAGAGCATCCAAACCCTCCCTGTAACCCCACTTTTACCCCATTAATCCCCCTAATCTACATGCTTTGCTAAAGGACTGTTTTAACATGGCCAGTCCACTTAGCCTGCACATCTTTGGACTGTGGATGGAAATCGGTGCACCTGGAGGAAACCCACGCAGACATCGAAAGAACGTGCAAACTCCATACAGTCACCTGATAATGGAATTGAAGTAGGTCACTGCTACTGAGAGGCGGCAGTATTGAGCACTGTGCCACCATGCTGCCAATCCTTGTGCATGTGGCACAAGAACATTGAGTGTTAGAGTAGGAGTAGATCACGTCACCAGTCAAGTGTGCTATACCATTTTGGACTATCAAGACTGCTTGTTCCCTACATTTCTTAATCCCCAGAGAGACCAAATATTTATCTGCCCCAGACATTCACTACTTTGTTGGCTAGAGAATTCCAAAGGTTCACAATCTTTTGAATGAAGTAATTTCTCTCCAACTCAACTGGCCCCTGATCCTGAGACTTTGCTTGTATGTTTTAGATTCCCCAACCAATGGAAACAATCTGTCAGCATCCACTTCATCAAGCCCCTTCAGAATTTTGTACATTTCAATGAGATTGTTACTCATTGTTCTAAACTCCAGAAAATATATGCCCTATTTACTCAGTCTCTCAAGGTTGTGCCATCTTCTATCCTGCAGACATGTCCAAGGTAGTAAAGCCATCTCTAAGTTACATCATACAGGGAGTTTTGCCTTGATAGGACCACTGTGCTTGTGAATTGTTTTTGTCCTGCCATTGTATACTCATAATGTGTGCAAATGAAAATTCTGGATGACCTTTTCTTGAAAGCTATGAGTCATCTATTTTTCACGGCTGTACAACATGGTGCAGAGAACACAGGCCTTTTAAGCCATCAGATTGGTCCCAACTGTCTGCTTTCACATTTCTTGAATTAGCTGAAGGTGGTAGCTGCTTTCCGTACGTGTGTACAAATTTTGTATTGAGGAATGGATTGTCTGTCATGAGGTAGCAGAATTTTCAAACTGGTTCCAACAGGCTGTTATTTAGTATGATCAGAGACAGAAATACAAAATCTTGTTCTATGACCATAGTTTTCTTGATGCTGATATTCAGGTAGAACAAGTTAAAGATGTGGCAGAGATTGTGATTGGAGCTGAGTTTCTTTAGTGACTAGCTCATCATTGTCAGCGTAAAGGATGTCTCCGATCAGAATGTGATGTGTTTTTGACTTCATTTCCATTCTTGAGCTTGTCATCTAACCAGGTGTGCAAGTATGCTTCATAGATGTCTGCACAGTGCAGAAACATGGAGAAGAAACTGCCAAACAGTGGGTGCTGGGACTATTTTGCTCTATTCTTCACTGTGAAACTGTCAGAAGTGTAGCAATCAAGCAGCATAGTGCAGTGCATGCTGGTATTGAAGGAGCGGCTGCGACTGAGGCACTTTGGTGGACAGCCAATTTTTCTTAAAATCTTGTGAATCCTGTTTGGCTAACAGTGTTCAATGCCTTTGTGAGATCTCCAAAAATATACCCCTGTTCTTTCCACTTGTAGCCAGCATATGAAGAGGACCTCCTGCCTTCCCAACCCGAGCATTGCAGCACTAATTGGAATGGACAGTTTCAGTACCAGGAAATAATAATAACTTGTATTTATATAGTGCCTTTATTCTAATAAAACACTGCAAAATTCTTCACAGGAGCATTATGAAACTAAAATGTGGCAATGCCACACAGATAATAAGCTAAAAGCTTGGCCAAAAAGGAAAGTTCTCAGAAGCATCTTAAAGGAGGAAAGAACATGGAGAAGTTTAGAGAGGGAATTACAGAGCTTCTGGCATAGTGTTACAAAATACCAAAGTATCAAAGAAAAATCAGACAGGGAGCTTTAATTATTATCGTCCAGTGACTGACATCCCTCATTATAAAGTGCTTCTAAAGGTTAGGTATGGTATGCATCTATGTCTCCTGGATTACCTACATCAACTACAGTTTGCCTGTACAACAAAAGGTCCATAACAGACTCCATCTGGCAGGCCCTGCACACAACCCTGCAACACCTAGATAACACAGATTTCACACTCTATTTCTTAATTACAGCTCAACCTTCAACAACATTATCCTGACAAAACTTATCTCCAAATTCTGTGGGCTAGGGCTTGGCTCCATCCTCTGCGACTGCTTACTAGAGGTCCTAATCCACATATTGCAATCAGAAAGGATAAGCTATGACACCTCTCCCACAATTACCTTCAGCGCTGGTGCCCCATAAGATTCTGTGCCTTACTATATACCCCTTATACAGTTAAGACTGCGTGGCCAAATTCCGTTCCATCTCGATTTTCAAGTTTGCTGAAGACATCAGCATAGTGGGTTGCTTCTCAAATTATTAGATGGAGTACAGGAATGAAAGACAGAGAATCTGGTGAAATGGTGCAAAAACAATAATCTCTCCCTTGATGTCAGTAAAATGAAGGAGATAGTTATTGACTTCAGAAGGAAAGTGAAGGACATGCCTCTGTCTACATCAATAGGGATGAAGTGGAAATGGTCAACGGCTTCATGTTTCTCAGTGCCCAGATCATCAACAACCTGTCCTGGTCCCTCCACACACGCTATAATTAAGAAAGCCCACTAAGGCCTTTATTTTCTCAGGTTAAGGAAATTCAACATGTCCACTATGACTCTTACTAATTTATTATAGGTGTACCATAGCAAGCAAAATTTCTGAATTTATTGTAGCTTGAAATAATGGCTCCTGCTCTGCCTAAGACCACAAGGAACTAGTTATGAACATAGCCCAGTCCACCACACAAACCAGCCTCCCATCCATTGACTCCAGCTACACTTCCTGCTACCTCGGAAAAGCAACCAGCATAATCAAGGACCAGAGGCATCCTGGATATACTGTCTTCCATCTACTTCCATCAGGAAAAAGAAATATAAAAAATCTGAGATCATGTACCAACTGACCCCAGGAACTGCTTCTTCCCTGCTGTGTTGGACTTTTGAATGGACTTGTATTAAGTTGATCTTTCTCTACATCCTAACTATGACTGTAACACTACATTCTACATCCTCTCCTCCTTTTCCAATGTACTCTGTGCAGTATGCTTTGTTTAGCATGCAAGAAACAATTCTTTTTCACTGCATTCTGATACAAGTAACAAGAATAAATCAAATCAGGCACTTGCATTAATTGCCACCTGTAGGTTAGATAACAGCTGCAAGTGCAGTTTGTGTTTTTATGTTCTTCAGCTGGGAACCAGTCCTGGTTAGAAGAGAGGAAATCAAATGGAACCAGAACATCATTACTGACAAAGTTGTCACAGGGAGAGATCCCAGAAAAACACCTTGAGCAGGTACAAGCACAGGTCCCAAAAGAAAAAGCCCCAGTTATGGGACAGAGACAGAGATCAGAAATAGTTCCTGATAAATAAAGCTGAAAGAGTGATAGAATCTGAGTTGGGGCTCTGCAGGAAGCAGTCTTGAAGCAAAGTGGGCTTAAGAGTATCGCTGAAGAGACAGTGAAGATTGATGATTCCTTACTGCGAGGCTTCTGAAGCAGTGGACTTTTGCTTGGCATGGCCAAGGATCTGAAATTATGCTTAAAAGGTGAAGCTTGAGTATGCTCAGATCCAAGGGAATGGAATCTTAGAAGGCAAGATTGAAATTTTGGCCATGGTTGAAACTGTCTAAGTGTGAGCAATGTTTGATGAGAATTCCAAGGCACATTCTTCAAATGTGGAGATTGGAAACCTTTGTGTTAATGGCAAAATTTCCACAAAACTGGTTCACTCACAATGCAACAAACATTTAAGTCGGTTGTTGAGAAATCCATGGAACCTGTTTTGGTCATTTATTTTGAATGTTCAGTGTCTGGCCACAGTTCACCTGTTATTTCACAAATACCTCATACTTGCCCTGAATATTAGAGGAAAGAATAGACATTGTGAATTATTTTATCTTTCTGAATTTGTTTGCGTCTGTAAAGATGTAGCTGGGGTGAAGGGGGGGGGGGGGTGAACATTTGTATTGAGATTTTCCCAACCTTTGTCTCATATAATATTGTTCAATAAATATTTTAGTTTTTGTATTAAAGATTCATCAGTTGACTCTTGTGAATTTGTTCAGTAATTTTCCTACCTTGGTTCCTTAAAAGTTAGGGCCTAGCTAGGTTTCTTTGTAGGATTGGACTTGTCCGGTACTAAGGTCAGCTGATTCTAACAGTAGGCAACTGAAGGCACAGCTGCCAATAATGAAGCAAGTAAAACTGGGAGTATTCAAGAGACCAGTATTAGTAAAATGCAAATATTAGATTGTGGGTTTGGAAGAGATTACAGAGCTAGGGAGGGGTGAGGCCATAAAGGGATTTGAAAACAAGGATGAGAATTTTAGAATTGAAGTATCCTTTAACCAGGGACCAATGTATAACATGGTGGTTTTATTTCATGTGATGTGGACATCACTGGCGAGGCAAACGTTTGTCCATCCCTAATTCCCCTTGAATCAAGTAGCTTGCTACAGCATTGCAGATTCAGCCACATTGATGTGGTTCTGGAGTCACGTGAGATCAGAGTGGCAGATTTCCTGCCGTAATGTAGTGAATCAGATGTGCTTTTAAGACAATCAACGGTAATCTAATGGCCACTATTACTGAGGTCAGTTTTCAATTCAAAGTTTTTAATCAATTGAATCCAAAGTCTACCAGCTGTCTTGCATAGAAATACAAAAACTAGAAGCCATTTGGAGTAACGTGTGTTATGCTAGTTCGAATATAGGTAGCAGTGTTTTAGATGCCCTCAAGTTTACAGCAGATTGAATGTGGGAGATTGCCAGGCGAGAGTTGGACTAATTAAATCTAGAGACAATGGCAGCTTGGATGTGGATTTCAGCCATTGATGAGCTGAGGCAGGATTGAATTGGGCAATGTTTTGGAGGTAGAAATAGGCAGTCTTCATGATGGATATATAGTTGGAAGATTATTTCAGGTTGAAGTATGATGCAGTGGTTGCAAACAATCTGCTTCATCTTTAGATAGTTGCCAGGGAAAGGGATAGATTCAGTGTCGAGGGAGCTTGTTGTGTGAAGCAAAGACATTGGCTTCAGTATTCACAAAATTTATTGAATGTAAACGGGAACAGCCTGACTGGTTGTTGGCCATGATGTTTTTGCTTTTAATTACTGTTACTATTGACAGTGATAGAACGGAAGACTTCAAGGGCCTCCACTGCAGTCCCCACTTTTCAGAAAATGGCAGGTTAGTTAATGATGCTGTCACTGGACTAGTAATCCAGAAGCCTAGGCATGGGTTCAAATCCCTCACAACAGCTGGTGGAATTTAAATTCAATAACTGAAAAATCTGGAGTTTAAAAAGCTAGCATCAATAATAATGATCATATAACCATTGTCATAAAACCCCAACTGGTGGACTGGAAGGAAACCTGTGGCCCGTGCCTTGCCTGACCCCAGACCCACAATGATGTGGTTGACATTACAATGACTGAGCAAGCCGTTGTTTATCGGATTACTAAAGAAAAGCTTTTTAAAAAAAGGAAACTTGACCATCTGGCATCAAACTAAGCACTGGAAATGACAATGGCACAACTGCACCCCTGCCCCTCTTTCCTGCTTAGCTGGTGAATCAGTACTCCATTTTGAACGTCATTTGCAAGTAGATGAGGGTGGCAAGGGCATAGAATGTACTTGGGTGAGGACTTCAGTGTCTATCGTCAAAAATGGCTCATAGCACCACTATTAACTGAGCTGGCCGAGATCTAAGGATGTCACCGTTAGATAATGTTTGCAGCAGGCAGTGAAGGAGCCAGCTAGAGGGAAAAACATACTTGACAACATCGCCATCAGTATAACCTGTCAGCAATGCATCTATAATGACAGTATTGCCAGAGGATCACTGCTCTGTCCTTTTGAGGATAAGACCCCAGCTTTACTTTGAGAACATCCTTTTTTATATTGCATGGCACAACCATTGTGCAAAATGTGATAGATTTTAGACAGCTGTGGCAATGTAAAGCGAAGCATTCAGGAACCATTATGGGCCACTAGTAATAGCAGAATTGCACACAACCCCAATCTATAACCTCAACCCTGGCATATTCCTCACTCTACTTTTAGCATCAAGTTGGGGGATCAACCCAGAAGTCTTGCTGTCGAGAATACAGGGGGCATGCTAGGACAAAACAGCCCATTTGGTTGGCACCGCATTCACAAACATCCATTCACTGCACCATCAATGCTCAATAGTAGCAGCATGTACTATCTACAAAATAACTGCTGCAGTTCACCAAAGATTTTTCAATAGCACCTTCCAAACCCATGACCATTTCCATCTAGAACAATGACAGCAGATACATGGGAACGGCATCATCTGCAAGTCACTGTCCAAGCCACTCATTATCCTGACTTAGAACATTACAGCGCAGAACAGGTCCTTCGGCCTTCGATGTTGCGCCGACCAATTAGGAAAAAGCAATGACCTTCTAACCTAAACTATTCCCTTTTCGTCCATAAACTTATCTACTAACCTCTTAAACGCCACCAAACTTGGTGCATCTACAACTGACGCAGGCAGGGCATTCCATACCCTTACTACCCTCTGGGTAAAGAACCTACCTCTGACATCCGTCCTATAACCACCACCCCTTAATTTAAAGCTATGTCCTCTTGTGCTAGCTTTCTCCATCCGAGGAAAAAGGCTCTCACTGTCCACCCTATCTAAACCTCTAATCGTCTTATATGTTTCAATAAGGTCTCCTCTTGGCCGCCTTCTTTCTAAAGAAAACAACCTCAAATCCCTCAGCCTCTCTTCATAAGACCTGCCTTCCATACCAGGCAACATCCTGTTAAACCTCCTCTGTACCCTCTCCAATGCCTCCACATCTTTCTTATAATGTGGGGACCAGAACTGCACACAATACTCCAAGTGCGGCCGCACTAGAGTTTTGTACAGTTGCAACATGACGTTGCGGCTCCGAAATTCAATCCCCCTACCAATAAAAGCTAAGACTCCATATGCCTTCTTAACAACCTTATCGACTTGACTGCCTACTTTCAGGGATCTATGCACAAATACACCAAGATCCCTCTGTTCATCAACACTATTAAGAATCCTACCATTAGCCCTATACTCTACACATTTATTATTCCTGCCAAAGTGCATTACCTCACACTTTTCCACATTAAACTCCATTTGCCACCTCTCGGCCCAGCTCTGCAACTTGTCCAAGTCTCTCTGCAAACTATAACACCCCTCTTCACTATCTACCACTCCACCGACTTTAGTGTCATCTGCAAATTTACTAATCCATCCTTCAATACCCTCATCCAGATCATTTATAAAAATTACAAACAGCAGGGCCCCAAAACAGACCCCTGAGGTACACCACTTGTAACCGAACTCCACGATGAATATCTCCCATCAACCACCACCCTCTGTCTTCTATCTGCTAGCCAATTCCTAATCCAATTAGCTAAATCACCCTCAATCCCATACATCTGCATTTTCTGCAGAAGCCTTCCATGGGCTACCTTATCGAACGCTTTACTAAAGTCCATATATACCACATCAACTGCCTTACCCCCATCCACCTCTTTGGTCACTTTTTCAAAATACTCAGTAAGGTAGTTGGAAATATATTGCTGTTTCTTTGCAGTTGCTAGGTCAAAATTCTGAAATTCCCTCCCTAACGATATTGTGGGCAGCTCTCAGCACACGGACTGCAGCGATTCAAGAAGGCAGCTCACCATTATCTTCTCAGGGGCAATTAAAGATAGCAATAAATGCGGGCCAGCCAGCAATGCCCATGTCCCACGAATGAATAAAAATAAATTTTTCTATATTTCCATACATTACAACACTGGCACATCAAATGTACTTATTTGACTGTAAAATCCTTTTATGTCATGGAAGACACAATATAGAAGATACAAGTCTGGCATGATGTATAATCACATGTACCATTGAGTAGGGATGTTATTTGGCATATTTACCAATACAGACAAAACAGAAAAAGACTGTTTCTCTTTTTGTATCTCACTGGATGTCCATTTACTGGGCTGTTGTGTCTGAGTTGGTTAAATGCTTTAAATTCCACTTGTCCACTCTCAAAACTCGACTCGCTTGCCTTCATGGGTCATTCTGATTTGTAACAAAAAACTCTTATTTAATGAAACCTTGCATATCCCTGAGGGCATGAATCATAAAGCTGAATGCAATTTATACTTCAAAACTCTCTTAATGCTTCATCTTTTATTTAATGTCTTATTGTAGTGGCATCCAACTGTTTTCAATATAATTACTGTACTCTAGATTTAACCAAGTGCGTTGGGAGCATTTGTGACAACTCACTAAATTCTGTAATTGGGATACCCACATAATCTGCTGGGTTTAATAAAAAAAAAACTGCAATTAATAGGCAGGAGCTCAAGAGATTTGCATTACCAGGACCATTATAATATAGATGAATGCAATTACGTGCACAGCAAAACCCTTCAAACAGATGATACAGTTTGTTAGTTAAGCTATTTTTCAATGTTGCTTTGAAGGTTAGTTGACTAATTGAATGATGTGTTGAGGCCCTTATGTATGTGCTTGAACCAATGAATTGGACAGATGAATATCTGGTTACTGGATCACCTGATGGGCAGTGTTTTTAATATAATGCAGCAATCCTTTGCTATTGCATTGGAGTATTGGCCTACTAATGACTGTGTACATATATAATGAGATCAATACATTCAAAGGCCCCAAATTTAACCTTGGATTTTTCCAGAGTTGTCTTACCTCAAAAAGGATAACATTTGGTTGCAACAACTACCCTCCAGACCTCCAAAGGAAGAGAACAATCAAATATCAAGTGATGACCTTGGCAGCTGTGATATACACAGAGATAAACGTCAACTGTGGCTGAAGGAACATCGCCTTGGTGAAGGATGCTCTTTGGTATACCTGAAGATTTCTGGTGTTCCAGTGCAAATAGTTTTCCATGCATGTTTGTTGGAGGTTGTCACATTGCAAGATCCAGGATTGCATACTGAAGCTTGGGGCAATCTCTACAAAGCGGCATGGGGAAAATACATGATCCAAAGCTTTTCAGTCATAGTTCACTGCCTGCAAATTGGATAAAACACTTTAGGCTGCATGTTTGAGATGTAATTCTTGTAAATATTAACTGTTGTTATAAACAATGATGAGACAGAGTACAGGAATGAGAGAGTTCACCAGATTCTCTGGTATGGCAACAAACCCTCAATGTCAACAAAATGAAGAAGATTGTCATTGATTTTAAGAAGCGTAAGGAAGAACGCACTCCTGTCTGCTATCAACGGGAGTGAAGTAGAAAGAGTTGAGAGCTTCAAATTTTTAGGTATCCAGATCACCAACAACCTGTCCTGGTCCCTCTGTGCCGACTCTATAGTTAAGAAATCTCAGCAACACCTCCATTTTCTCAAAAGACTGAGGAAATTTAGTATGTCAGCTACGACTCTCGCCAAGTTTTTCAGATGCATCATAGAAAGTATTCTGTCTGGTTGTATCACAACTTGGTATGTTTCATACTCTGCCCAAGACTGTAAGGAACTACAAAAAGTCATGAATGTAGCCCAATCCATCACGCAAACCAGCTTTCCACCCATTGACTTTGTTTACACTTCCCACTGCCTCAGCAAATCAGCTAGTATAATTAAGAACAAATGTCACAAGTGCTCTCAATGCACTTGGTTAAATCTTTGGTGCCAAGGGCCTCATAATTGACCATTTTTGGCAAGAAATTCTGTAGAATCCTCAATGTAACAAGAATTGACACTTTGCAAAAGAAAATCCAGGATTTAAAAAAATATTTTAAATGATTAATTTAAGCTTCCAGGAGAATTCATTGCTTGTTTTAATCCTGTCAGAATTCTGAGCTGAAATGCAAATCAAAGAATTTAACCTGCTTATTGTCACATGACACTGTGCAATTGCATGCTCAGTGAGAGGATGTAAAAGCCCACACACATTTTCAGATTCAAGCACCAAAGTTAGAAGCTGATATTTCCTGTGATAGTAACCACAAGAGAGAAGTAGCAGAAAGACGACAAATTTCTCTGGATCAACAAAGGTTGTGGCACAACCCAGCTTGTTTAAACAAGTTGTAGCTGGTCTATAACATGCTTTTTTTCTTTTTTCTAAAATGACATTAATTAGTGTTTCTGAACCAAGTCTTAATAATCCACACTGTTAAAGGTTGGGAACTGCAGAAAGAAATATGTCAGAGCTTTGAGAGTTTGGAAGTCATTTGCAGTTGCAGCATTGACTGCTGCAAGCTTATGAACTAACAGTCTTTGCTCGTGTATTTCATAAGTCAAGGAACTATAGTACATGATGGTAACAGGAAACATCTCACTTGTAGAGTGAGATGTGTTCCTTGACAGGATTTTCCTAAAAATAAAATTCTGTTTGAAATTCTACAGACAAGATTTCATTGGTCATATAAATATTTTTCTTTAATGTGTTTGTGAAAATGTTTCTGAATGTTTTCACTGACTTTCTTTGTTCGTTTTTATTCCCTCTTCCTTTTCATCTTGACCTATTCCGTAACAAGAGTAGTCAAAGAATTCTGCTTGAACTGACTTCTATGAGGTGATTCTTTGACTATTCAACAACTTGTATTTATTTAACGTAGCAAAGCAGCTCAAGGTACTTCACGGAGATTATCAAACAGAATTTGACAGCCACATAGTAAAGTTTTAGGACAGGTGACCAGGGACTTTTAAAAACATTTTTTATATCGATTAATTTATAGAATATGGATGTATCAGGCTAGACCAGCATTTATTCTTAATTGTCCTTGAGAAGATGGCAGTGAGCCAACAGTTTGAACCGCTGCAGTCCATGTTTTGCCCGTACACCCACAGTGTTGTTAGGAAAGGAATCCTAAGGTCTTGACCAAGCAACACTAGGACTGGCTGATATTTTTGCAAATCAGGATGGTGTGTAATTTGGAGAGGAAGTTCCAGGTGTTACTATTCCCAGGCATCTGCTGTTTCTGACCAAACCCAAGTGGTGGAATTTGTGGATTTGGAAAGTGCTGTAGAAGGCATGAGTTGCTGCAATGCATCTTGTAGATGCTATACGCTATTGCCACTATTGAAGTGAATGCTTAATGTGGTGGATAGGGTGCCAATCAAGTAGGTTTCTTAAGTATTGGTGGAACTGCATTCATCTGGCTTGCTTGTGGTGACACTTCCATTATTTAAGTCAGGTCGAGATAGAGTTGTAAGTTTTTTTAAGGATTATTGTAAAAGAGGAGAAAGGATGAAGACGTTTAGGGAAGGAATTTTTGAATTTAGAGCCTTTGCAGCTGTTAACATGATTGCTGGTGGTAGAGCAATTAAAATTAGAATGCTCAAGAGACCAGAAGCGGACAAGTGCATGGAAGGTTCTTGTGCTGGAGCAGGTGAAAGAAATGAACAGAGAGAGGTCATGAAGGGACATAAAAAGTAGAACTTTAAAATTGAGATGTTGCTCAACAGTAGATCAGCATGATGAGTTGGACAATGCATGTTTGGATGCAGACAGCAAAATTTGGATGAGTTCAGGTTTGTACAAACAAAAGGTAGGAAGCTGAACAAGACAGTATTGAAATTCCCAAGTCTGTAGATGTCACAGACTTGGATGAGGGCTTTGGCTGAGGCAAGGGCAAAGGTTTAATGTTTAGGAGGTGGCAGTAGGTTGTCTTGATAGTGACGTGGTTATATGATTGGATCATTCATGCCAGCCTTTTTACATTTTGAGAGTTCTTAATTCAGCAAGATAATCACGGTCCCCCTGCACTGCCCTGTTCCCCTTGAAACACCTTTGTAGTCACTACACTTGAGATATCTTGTACCTTGCTGACTGAGTTAGAACAAAGAACAAAACAGCACGGGAAACAGGCCTTTCGGCCCAACGAGTCCATGCCGCCACATCGATGTTCCCACTTCTACCCATGATCCCTGTCATCCCTGTCTATGTTTATAGATCTATGCATTAGAACTAAATTTGAGACAATTTAGGGAGAATTTGTTCTGCCAGTCAGCCTAAGAGCACATCTTTGGGATGTAGGAGGAAACTGGAGCGCTCGGAGAAAACCCACGCAAGCACGGGGAGAATGCACAAACTCCCATTTCTAGGCAAATGAGTGCCTAGAACAAGCTGTTGTCGCAGAGTTATTCAGAATCCTGAGTGAGGCCTACTTAACAGTAAGATTAAGTGAACCGAGTAAAGCATTTTCATCTACTGTTGCAAAACCTTATGAACATGGCATTGTTTCCTTGTCTGATTGGCAGTTATTTGTCACAGATAATGAAAACCCTGTGCCGGAAGATAAGTGTTCTGACTAATTGTGGTTTTGTTAGTCCATGATGTAAACTTATAAATGGTGCTTTCAGGTTAAATATTCAAATCATCACTAGCAATCTAATCAACACTGACCAGATTAAAATGGTGCTTATTTAATACTTAATTAATTTTAATTTTTAAGTGTTTAGATAAGCTAATTTTACTTGATGTCTGTTAATCTCTCAACTTCCTGTATTCTGAGTAATGCAAAAGGTGTGGCTTCTTGGTGGTTGAGTCATTTTATAAAAGAGACACCAAAGCAGTTCAGAGGAACCTGACAAAGTTTTAAACCGCTGTTGCTTCCCTATTGCTATTTCTGTTGGTTGGGCGGGGTTCGAGAAACTGGATTCCACAATGATTGACCGCTTTCCAAAGAGAAGCGAAAACTTGTGATGATTGTTACCTCATGTTGACTGTTGTCTTGTGTGAGATGAGTTTGTGGCATGCCACTTGAATCTGTCATGCTGCAAAAGTCCCTGAAACGGCTGCTTAGTTTGCTATGAAATCAGATTTGTCAGAAGCCAAAGGATGTGTGGGTTTGGAAAATGAAAGGTGTAGTCTGGTGCTGGAATAGGTGCTATTATTGAATAATGCAGATAGAATGAGGCTATTTGGCCCATCATGATGATTCAGCAGGTTGCTTTGTTTTGAGTTTGGATTTGACACACATTTGTTTGGGACAAATAAGGAGTGACTTGTATTGCTTTCGGTTTTGCTGTACCTTTCCTAGGAGTGCTTGATGCTGCTGTGATATGTCAGCACTCACCTCTTTCGTCTCAATCTATGAAATGTAGGAAATTCAAAATATGTGCAGAACGAATAAATTCACTGCTCTGATTTCCTGTTTAAGAAATAATCAGAAGTTCAAAAATATGCAAATTGTTCAAAATTTGCCATTTTAAACAAAAAATATCCATGCGTTGTATTATTTAGTCCCACAGGTGAGATTGCAGTGTTAAGTGAGCGGAAGTTAAAGGCAGTAAGCAATGTAACAGATGAGCATCTTAATGTTTATTATTGAGACTGACACAAACTGCATACTCCCTAGTAACATTTGGGAACATTTCATTCATAGAATTGCTGTAGTGCAGAAGGAGGCCATTTAGTCCACCAAACCTACAGCGATCACAATCCCACTCAGGCCTTATTTCCATAACTCCACCTTTTATCCTGCTAGTAGCTCTGACACTAAAGGGAAATTTAGTGTGGCCAATCCACCTAACCCGCACATCTTTGGAGTGTAGGAGGAAACTGGAGCACCCAGCGGAAGCCAGTGTAGACATGAGAATGTGCCAACTCTTTGACCTAAGGCCAGAATTGAATCCTGGTCCCTTACAGCAGCAGGAACTCAGATTCAATTCTGGCCTCAGGTCATTATCTGTCCTACAAGTCCAAATTAATTGTTGCATGGGAATGGGGAAGGACAGAGATGGCCGGATGCAGTGGGGGGGGGGGGGGGGGGGGAGGTTGCGGTTGCGGGAGGAGAAGGGACAAGGAAAACAGCAATAGTTTACATGTATAACATTTTATAACTAATTTGCTGTGCTACAAAAATGCTGCTTCCACTCATGAGTGATGCAGAGCTGCATTACTGAGTCATCATTTTGGCAACACCCTGCAGTTTTGGCAGGAGTTTCATGCAAAAGCGTAATCACAAGCCTGTATGAATTGTGCCAACACCTCCCAGTACAACTCTTAGCTTTCCACACTGCATAACCTGGTGAGGCATGAGGGGGACAGGACTTTGACAACCGTATTAGCAGTAGGAATCTATTAAAAATGTAAGACTTGGAGTATTTGAGTTGGGGGTTGAGGAGGAGTCGGGATGAAAAAAACACCAAGTACAAAAAAGGTTAAATTATGAAGAAAAAATGGATTCCAATCCAACTTCCCTTGCAGAATTAATCCCCCTAACCCCTGCCAACCACTACTATCACTCTGGTCCCAGGTGCTGAGAGGCAGCAGTGTTAAACACTGTGCCACCCTGGCTGGTCTCCCATATTCTTTCCTCAAGTCTGAGGGCACCACTCTGTGCCTGTGGCCTAACCTGCATCAAATCCTATTCAACCATCACTTTCATGCTCACTGATTGCACTAACACCCAGTTGAGAAGTAGCACAATGTTAAAAATCTTGTCCTTTCAAATCTGGCCTCTCCTTATCATTGTAATTTCCTTCAACTCCTGTAACATTTGCAGGCTGTAACTCTGGTCTCTTCAGCATTCCTGATTTTTAATCATCGCACCATTGATGGCCGTGCCTTCATCTTGTATTTCCCCCTTTAAGACACTCCTATCTCTCTTTTAGTCACCTGCTCAACATCACCTCATGTTGCCTGGTGTCATATTTTGTTTTATAATGCCTCTGTAAAATGTCTTTGAAAATTTTATTATGTTAAGGGCTGTAGAAATACAATTTATTGTTATCATAATCCTTACTTCTGGAATCAATCCAATCAATGCTTTCTGTCCTCTCTACAAAGCCTTTGCAGTCCTTCATAAAATGTGGCACCAGAATTGGACACAGTACTCTAGCAGGGAGTGAAGTAGTGCTTTAAGTAGACTAAGCTTCTTGGATTTTGTGTTCTATGCCTGTCATTATAAAATTTAGAATCCCATAAGTTTTATTAACTCTCCTTGCACCCATTTTAAAATTCTACCATTTAGCCTGCATGTTCATTTTTTTTCTTTCTGCTATCTGCTTTATCAATTGCTCTCTCCACCTGTCTTGCCATCTTCAATAATCTGTGCACAGATACACAGAGGTCCCTTTGATGTTGCAACCATGTAAGAATTCTACCTGTTATTTTATATAGTTTCTCCATGTTCTTCCTGCCAAGATGCAGTGCTTCATACGTTCTGCACTCAACTTCACTTGCTACCTATCTGCTCACTCCACTGACTTATCTATGTCGTTTGAACATCATGATATTTTCAAAGTTTTGTTTCAAAGTATAAACTTTGAATCTGTCCCTGCACACCACAATCCAGACTATTAATAAAATAGCAGGAAAAGCAAGGGTCCCAATATCAATCATTGGGGAAGAGCATAAACCTTCCTCAAGCCTGACAAATATGCATTGATTATTCTGCTCTGCTTCTTGATATTCAGCAGTTTTGTATACATGTTGCTACTGCCCCTTTTATTCCATAAGCTATAATTTTTCTCAAGTCTGTTGTGTAGCACTGTATTGAAAGACTTTTGAAATCCATGGACACTACATCTTCAGCAACATGGTGACATAATGATGAGTACTGCTGCCTCTCAGTACCAGGGATCCAGGATCTATTCCAGCTTGGGGAAGTCTGCACATCATACATGTTTATCTGCATGGGTTTCCTCTCGGTGCTCCTATTTCCTCCCACAGTCCCAAAGAAGTGCTGGTTAGGTGAATCAGCCATGCTAAATTCTCCTTCAATGTATCTGAAGCTGGTGTATACCCTCTGAGTGAAAAACTTACCTCTAACATCTCCTCTGTACTTGCTTCCCAGCACCTTAAACCTGTGTCCTCTCATAGCGATCATTTCAGCCCTGGGAAATAGCCTCCGAGATCCGCCCTATCTCCTACTCAACACTTTATAAACCTCTATCAGGTTGCCTCTCAACCATCATCTCTCCAGGGAGAAGAGACCTAGCCCCCTCAACCTATCTTCATAAGGCCTGCCTCCCAATCTAAGCAACATCCTTATAAATTTCTTCTGCACCCTCTCAATAGCTTCCACATCCTTCCTGTAGTGAGGTGACCAGAACTATGCACAGTGCTCCAAGTGGGGTCTGACAAGGGTCTTATAAAGTTGCAGCATTACCTCCCGACTCCTAAACTCAATCCATCGGTTAATGAAGGCCAGTACACCATATACCGCCTTGACCGCATCTTCCACCTATGAGGTCAGTTTGAGTTCTATGGACCCGGACTCCAAGATCCTTCTCCTGAATACTCCTAAGACTCCTACCCTTGATATTGTACTCCTTCATCCCATTGGTCCTGCCAAAATGGACCACTACACATTTATCTGCATTGAAGTCCACCTGCCACATCTCCACCCCTTCTGGCATCCTAGCTATGTCACGCTGCAACTTCTGACATCCCTTCAGACTATCCACAACACCACCAATCTTTTAATGTAAGCCTACTAGTGACATTAATAAATAAAACTTAAAAAAAAACTTTACTCTCATCAGCCCTTCACCTCAAGAAAACTCCAGCAAGTTAGTTAAAACACAGTGTCCCCTTTAGAAATGCACTGGTACTTCCTAATGAAGCCACGTTTTTCCAAGTGACTACTAATTCTATTGTGAATAATTGTTTCTAGAAGCATGTATGTTACTGATATTAAAGTGACTGCCCTGTAATTACTGGGACTATCGTTTATCGCCTTTTTTGAAAAGAAATTCTCAAACCTTTAGCACTTCCTCTGAGAAGGCTGGAAGACTATCGCCTCTGCATCTGCAATTTCCATTCTCGTTTCTATCAGTAGCCTAGAATGCACCTCATCCAGTCCTGGTGTCTTGTCAATTTCCAGTACCAAATTAGTCGATCCAACATTTTTGAACCCTTTAAGGGCATAGTTTCCATGTGTGACCATGGATAGCATCTACCTCCTTGGTAAAAATGGATGCAAAACATTTATTTAATTCCTCAGCCTTCATGTGTAAAATCCCTTCTAGATTCCTAATCGCCCTATTCGTCATTTTATCACACTTATTATATATTAACCAATGGAAGACTTTCAGATTTCCCTTTATGTTGGCTGCCACTTGTTTTGCATCTCTCTTTGCTTCTCTAATCTGCTTTTTCACCTCTGCAAATCTTCTGTATTTTTCTTCATTCTCAACTATGTTTTCTACCCGACACGTGCCAGAAGTGCATTTATTTTCCTTATTTTAATTTATGCCTCCTTTTTCATCAAGGGAGCTCTTGATTTTGTTAGCCCTGTACCTCTATCTTTTAAAGGTATATCCCTCAATGATATCTGAACTGTTTGTGTTTTGAGGTTACCCATTGTTCAGCTACAGATTTTCCCACCAGCCTTGCTCTCCTCCAGTTAATTACTTTTTCTTGGAATTGTTTAATTTGCTCTTCTATCATCATCCTGATTCTTCAAATACAAAGATCACTGTCTCCTAAATGTTCCTCCGCTGCCACTTGATCTACTTGGCCCCTCGAATGGCATGGTGGCACAGTGGTTAGCACTGCTGCCGCAGTGCCAGGAACCTGGATTCGATTCCAAGCTTGGGTCACTTTCTGTGTGGAGTTTGCATGTCCTCCACCTGTCTGCATGGGGTTTCCCCTGGTACTCCGATTTTCTCCTATTTGGCCATGCTAAATTCTCTCTCAATTACCTGAACAAGCACTGGAATATGGCAACTAGAGGATTTTCAGTGCAACTTCATTACAGTGTTAATGTAAGCCTACTTGTGACACTAATAAACAAATTTTAAAAATAATTTCAAAGAACAAGTATAGCAATGCATCCACATTTTGCTGGAGAAAATTTTCCTGGATACAATCTAGGAACTTTTGCCCCTCTTTGCCTTTTACACTATCAGTGTCCCAGTCTGCATTTAGGTAATTAAAGCCCTCCTCATTGAAGCTACTCTAACATTTGTGTCTCTTTAGTTTTCCTACATATTTGTTCTTCTACATCTGTCTCAATAGACTGAGCAATGTAATAGCACCTGTTTTGTTCCTTGAATCCTCAGGGACATCCTAGAGCACTGCAAAGCTCTTCCTAATCAATGCAGCACCCCTTCCTCTTTCCTAACTTTGCTGAACACCTTGTACCCAGGAATATTTAACATCCCTCTCCAGTCCTTTATCCAGCTGATTTTACCATGTTATGCTTGCTTTTGGGCATGCAAATGTGGTAAAGTTGGGCGTGATCTGTGCCAGCCTCTGCACCAGTTTCCCCTTTACCGAGGGCCAAAAATGGCTGCCATTGGGACCATGCCCAAAATGGGGTGGGGCCTGTGACTCATCTCAGTGCATTTGAATGCATTTAAATTTACTTAATGGACTGCACGCCCAAACCTACTGGCGCTTACCCCTTCACTGCTGTGATTGTCCATCCAGATTTGGCACGAAACAGACATAGTCCGCAAAGCTTGATTCGGACGCTCCAGCTTCTGAGGGGTAAGTTCAGAGCTTCTGGCAATGGGGCGTAGAGTATGTTAGATGGCTCCCTGATTGGTGGTGGAGAGTGGGGTTGGAAGGAGATGGGTCAGATGCCTCCCTGGAAATGTGGGGGAAGGAGGCAGGTCAGATGATTCTTGGGGAGGAGGGGTGTTCAGGCAGGTGAGGTGGCTGTCTGGTGGGGGTCGGACGAGGTGGGAGTGGGCAGTGGGGAAGTCAGTTGCGACTCTGTGTGTGATCGATGGGGAGAGGGGCCTGCGATCAGTCACAGGGTGGGGGGAGGGAGAGGTGGGGGGTCCATAAAGGAGACATTATCTGGCCCAGGAGCGATGTGGCACAGCATTTTTTTTACTGCTTGTGTGGTTGGAAGTGTCGATTTGGAACTAGAGAGTTTGGGTGTAATAAGCCCCACCCACAGACTTCTGCAGCACGATTCAGAATCGCTGCTATTTTCCGGCAGCGTGTATATGGGGGTGCCTGAGAATGGATCTGAAACACCCAGTTTCAACTCTGCCCAGCAATTAGAATTAAATTGATAAAATATGGTCCTCTGTATCTGTAACTCCCTGATTTTATTCACTAACTGTATTCACATACAAGCACAACCCTGTTTTTGACACTTTCTCCCTTATTCCGACTTCACTTATTAACTCGCGATTCTATATATTTTCTGTCCTCCCAGTATTTTGTGCATCTTGGCGTTCCTCCCAAATATATCCTGTTGGTCCCTATATCCTTGCAGAGTGAAGTAGTCAGTCACTATAACATTTTTTATTCATCAACCAATTCTTCATCTTTACTGTTGGTCCTTTTGTTTGATTGACTGCAATTTTGCTAACAAGCCTAATACGTGGTGCTTTCTCAAGACTCCTTTTGAAAGCTCTGTACTCATCAGTATCTTTTGTTGAGGTGCCACACAGGAGAATAGTAAATAAAATTGGAGAGCAGAGTTGGGGGAGATGTAATAGATTAACAATGGATTAGCAAACGGAACCTGAATAAATGGATCATTTAGTAGTTAGCAGGCTGTTTCTATTGGGGTACGCTGGAAAATATGAAGGAACAAAGGGATTTTTGTGGCGAGAGCACGAAGCACAAAAAAGCTGGTACACAGCTACAAACAGAATAAAAACAGAAAATGCTGGAAATACTCAGCAGCTGTGGTAACATCTGTGGAGCGAATAATGGGAGTTAACATAACACTTTTCTTCATCATTCCATCAAATTCATATAGAAGTCCAAGAAGAGAGGTGAAGAGTCTAAAATGATCTGTGCAAAGGCATGGAAAAGGTAAAAATTGGAAGCAAAGATGCAAATGGAATGTTGGTCTTACAAACGCATTGCATTACAGTAAGTTACAAAGTTCCAATTATAGACAGACTTGGTCTGATCCTATCTACAGTTTTGGGAGCCACATCTCAGGAAGGGAAAATGGTGTTGGAAAGAGTCCAGCGCAGATTTAACAGAATGATGGAGTTCTGATGAAAGGCACTGACATTAACTCTGTTTCTCACCACAAATGCTGCCATATCTTCTGGGCATATTCAACATTTTCTGTTTTATTATTTTATTAGAAAATGCTAGGGTTTAACTTGTTAAATTATTGGGCCAAGTTGAATAAATGTGGCTTGGATTCTCTCTGGTTTAGAAGATTGAGGGATGATTTGATGGAGTGTTTAAAATGATAAAAGATTGAAGTGATAAAATGGTAAAGTGGATGTAGTAGCAAGTGTGCCATAAAAGTATCAGGTAATGATCATGTCTGACAAGTAGAGATCTGACATCTCTCCTTGGTATTCAAGCCATTACCATCACTAAATTCATCATTATCCACATCCTCAGAGTTACTATTGACCAAAAACTGAACTAGCCATATAAATACTGTGGCTACAAGGGACAAGAACTCAGTAAGAATTTAGCAACACCAATTTTTAATCCAGCCGATTTATTTGATAGTAAAATTGCGAGCTTTCAACACTCCGTGTCTTCCTCAGGCAAATGCAGTGTTCAAGGGACAAGCCAGAGGCTAGGAATCCTGTGGCAAATAACTCACCCCTGACTCCCAAAAGCCAATCCACCATCTACAAATCAGGAGTGTGATAAAATGCTTGCCTGGATGATTACAACTCTCAAAGCACACAAGAAGCTCAACACCATTCAGCACAAAGCAGCCCACTTGATTGACACTCCATTCATTCACCTTTGTCAGATACTGCCTCCACTACCGACACAGTGGCAGTTGCAGTGTGTGCCATCTACACGATGCAGTATGCAGCTCACTGAGTTGCTTTACTTAACACCTTCCAAACTTGTAACCTCTACCACCTAGAAGATCAAGGAAGTCAGATGGAACCTCTCTACCTACAAGTTCCCCCTCAAGCTACACGCCATCCTGATACGGGGTTATATCACCGTTTCTTCAGTGTCACAGGATCCAAATCTTGGAGCTCCTACACCCACAGCAGAACTGGGGTATGCCTATACCAGATGGCAGTAGTGGTACAGGAAGGTGGCTCACCATCACCTCCTCGAGGGCAAATAGGATGGACAAGTAATGCAGACCTAGCCAGCAATCCAAACATCTCATGAAAGAATGAAAAAAGAACTCTTTCTGCTGATTCCAGAGGAAGACTATTTGGGAGTGAAATTTGGAAGCACTTTTTCAAATAAATGGTAGTGGACATGTAAAATTCTTTTCAAACAAAAACCATGACTCCAAACTTTTATTAGGTAAGGGTATTTTTGGATATGCATCAAAATGAATATAATTATTACAGATCAACCATGATATAATTTATTGGTAGTATGGTCTGAAATGGCCGCCTTCTGTTCCTATATTCCAATAGCTTACAAAAATCAAGTTTTTTCAACTTATAATATTGTGAGCTGAATTTCTTTTAAGCTCCATAGTGGAAAATTTTATATAATCCATGTGACATGGCTCTTTGAGCTAAAATGGTTGTTACATTGATGTTTTGCCTCATTTAATTTAGTAAACATCTGTTCTGAAGGCAGGAATGGAAACAGTACAGGAAACGTTTGATGTGATTTATTCCTGTTGTAGGCTACTTGTTTCAAGCAATTCCATGATCAGAGTGAAATGAGTTCTTCAGGATGTGTGGTGACAGAATATGTTAGTAGGTCCATTGCCACAATTACAGTTTCCCTTTGTTTGCTAATAAATTTTACTTGACTGCTTCAAAACTTTTGGAAAAGTTTGGAACTTTTTCAATATCGAAGGACAGATTTACAGAAGTTTCCTGACTGGAAAGGTTTTGGGGAAATAGAGAACCACAAGTTATTGTATCCAGTTCACTAACAATAGACTGCATGTATCAAGTTCTGGCATAGCGAATGGGGAACTCCCAGTGCAATTTCTCTGGATCATGATAACATCATTACTCAACGCACTGAGTCGTTAAATAAAAGCTTTTTATTCCAGTGGTTTTCAGAATTACTGTGAAGAGTTTGTTACAGTGGGCAGGAATAGACGATTTAGCCCCTTGAACTTGTTCTATGTTTTACAGTAAAAGTGGCTACCATTTCACCGCAGCTGAGCTATGACCAAACTTGATTAAGCCGCCTTTTCCCATCTGTTCTTAATACCGTTGGCTAATAAAAAAAACTATCCATCCCTGTTTTAAAATTAATGATTAAAATTTTTATGAAAGGGCGTTCTAAACTTTGGGGTGAAAAATATTTCTTGATTTCGCAGCTGAGGGACCTGCCTCTTAATATTTTGACTTCCCCAAATCTTAATCCTAGACTCCCCAGCTAGTGAAAATAGGTTATCCCAATCTGTGCTATCTTTTCAACTTTTTTTCCATGGAACTTTTTAGTTGAATTGTGCATCTTGAAGCATACACCGTGCAACGGTCCCATTTGATATAAATTGGATGAGAAGATTTCCAAACGGAACTCGAGCAGAAGAAAGCATAGTTTTTTAAAAGTAAAATGTGGGGAGGAATATCATTACAGGAGCGCTAATTAAGTTAACAGCAAAAAAAAAACAAAATATGTCAAAATTGGATGATACAATACTACTTTACTCCCTTCAGCTTAAGAATATGAAATGCAAAGTCTTCCATACTTTGTAAGCTACAATGGTTTCATTAGTTCAATATCCCTTTAAAGGCACAGACTGGCTGGAGTCAAATACACTCACTTTACTCTGAACCTAAGTAAGTGTCTGTGGATTTCTCCTCAGTATCTCCCCAGATGATTGTCACATGAGAGTTTCCAAATTCCATTCTCAAAAATGAGCTGCTTTCACAATAATGCTTTCCCTTAGTGTTCACGTTCTGAAATCCAGTTCAGGTTTTCCAAATGATTTGTTTAAACAAAGCTGCTGTTCCACTTTTAACAACAAATTTCTTTACTGTACAAGCTGTTCACAATTGGTTTAACTCTCAGTTCCCAAATTGTTAAAAAACGTCAAACTTTTGATTTACCACTAAAGTCTGCTTTCTGTCTTTAAATCTGAACACTGAGATTGTCACTTCCTTGAATTCTTCTGAACTATACCTTGGTATCTGTTCTCTTAATTTGAATCATCTTAAGACATTCTTCCAGTCCCAATTCCCTGGTTATCTGAATTGTAAATGGCTCCTTGGTGTCTTGCCTCTTTGCAACTCCCTTGTCCTGTTCAGTCTCTCTTATGGCAGAGCTAAGAGATGTTCACTCACTAGTGTCCTGTCTCTAACTGCCAGCATAGTGAGCAAAAACTAAGAACAAAGGAAATCTTTTCCCTCTGGAAAGTAGCCCTTGTTGTCAAACAACCCTACAGTCTATTTAGTCTTTTCAGGTGGCCCTCTCTAAGCACATGAGAAACACAATTAGAACTGAACCAACCCACACAAATACAAATATCTTTGTCCAGCATGAATAGGTTTAACCTTCCAAGCACAGAATCATTAAATTAAACCTACTTAAAAATATGTCTATTTCCAATGTTTACCAATATAAACATAAATCCCTTAAAATTACCTTTGTTTTTCAAACAATCAGTAGCTGTTATGTCAAACTGTAACTAAGAATTCAGACTAATTGAAGGCTTTAATAAACCACTTCGTAATTGGATAACTATATATGACCATTAGTGCTACATTGAAATGTGAAAGTAAATGAGAGTTTGCTTCATTTACTGTATTTCTGTGGTTGGATAAAACATTCTGACACTACTTACTGCTTTTATCCTAACCTTCTCCTATAATTGTAGTTGCCAATATAATTTCAGAAAATTTTTACCAAGTGCATAATATCTTCTTTCACAAAGCAGGTGTGGTTTTAAGAAACTGCATGTATGTTTAATTTAACTTGCATGTAAGTAGAGGCAGATTGAAAGCACTGGCTGTCAGAGTGAATTGCTTTGGCCCTGTGACTTAAATGGGTGGGTTAAGGATGATATTATAATCATAGTTTTATAGCATGGAAACAGGCCCTTCGTCCCAACTTAGTTATTCCCAGTAAGCCAGGCCCAATTGCCCACATTTGGCCCAAATCCCACTATACCCATCTGAGCCATGTAATTGTCTAAATGCTTTTTAATAGACAAAATTGTACCCGGTTCTATTACTGTCTCTGGCAACTTGTTCCAGATACCCATGACTTCTGTGTGAAAAAAAATTGCCCTTCTGGACCCTTTTGTATCTTTCCTAACCAATTTTTGTCTTTCAATCAATATTTCCAAAAAATTACCCTCGATTGCTGTTTGCAAAACATTGCTGTGCACTGATTTGCTTCTGAATGTATCTGTGCATTAGAAACAGAATATTATTTAAATGTAGATAGGCTTCAGAATGAAACAGTACAAAGGGGCTCAGATACCTTGTACATGACTCTCAAAACATGATCATCAGTCTACAGTGAGTCAGAGCAAGGCACATGAATATTGGCCTTTTAAACTGGGGTTGGGGGGGCGGGGGTGTGGGTAAGAATTAGGGAAATCTTATGCAATTTTCCTTGTCTTCAGCTCTGGCGAAGAATCTTCAAAGTTTACTCTATTCAGGCCAACTAGCCTGGATGGGATACCTGGATGAGCACTTATATCCTGCGCGGATATGAGTTGGCGGGGGTATTCACAGACATCTTCAATGTCTCTTTACAATAAGCTGAGGTCCATAGCTGCTACAAGGAGGCGATCATCATCTCAGAAAACCTAAGAAAAACAAAGTGGCAGATTTCATGACTATTGGCCAGCGGTTCTGACATCAATCGTTATGAAGTGCTCAAAAGTCTAGTCATGGCACTAATCAATTCCAGTCTCCCAGACTACCTGGATCTATTACAGTTTGCCTACCGCTGCAATACGTCCACAGCAGACTCCATCTCCCTGGCTCTCATTGAACACCTAGATAACATGGATACTTATATCAGACTCTTATTTATTGACTGCAGCTTAGTGTTCAACACTATTATTCCCATGAAACGTATCTCTAAACTCTATGGCTTGGTTCGGCAACTCCCTCTGCGACTGGATCCTGAACTTCCTAACACTCAGAACACAATCAGTAAAGATCGGCAACAACACCTTCTTTGCGATCATCCTCAATACTGGTGCTTTACAAGGCTGTGTTCCCAGCTCCCTACTATATTCCTTGTATACCTGTGACTGTGTGCCCAAATTACCCTCCAATTCGATTTTCAACTTTGCTGAAGCTATCACCATAGTGGGTCGGATCTCAAACAATGATGAGTCACAAGTACAGGATTGAGGTTGAGAATCTGGTGAACTGGTGTGGTGACAGTAGTCTCTCCCTCAATGTCAACAAAACAAAGAGATTGTCATTGACTTCAGGAAGCATAAAGGAGAACGTGCTCCTGTTTACATCAATAGGGATGAAGTAGAAAGGGTCGAGAGTCAAGTTTTTAGGTGTCCAGATCATTAACAACCTGCCATGGGTCTCTCTATGCCAACACTACAGTTAAGAAAGCTCACCAGCACCTGTACTTTCTCAAAAGACTGAAGAAATTTGGCATGTAAGTTACAATCTTACCAACTTTTACAAATGCACCATAGAAAGCATTCGTTCTGGTTGTATTACAGCTTGGTATGACTCCTGCTCTGCCCAAGCCAACAAGAAACTACAAAAGGTCGTGAACATAGTTCAATCCATCACACAAACTAATCTCCCATCCATTGACTCTGTCTACACTTCCCACTGCCTCGGCAAAGCAACCAGCATAATTAAGGACCCCACACACTCCGAACACACACTTCCATGTTTTTTCTTTGGGAAAAAGATACAGAAGCCTGAGGTGACATACCAGCCAAGTCAAGAACAACTTCTCCCCTGCTGCTGTCAGACTTTTGATGTAGAACATGGGACACGGTGGACAGAGTACCCTTTGTTGTCCAGTACTTCCCCAGAGCGGAGAAGCTACAACATCTTCTCCGGAGTCTTCAACATATCATTGATGACGATGAACATCTTGCTAGGGCCATCCCCACACCCCCACTTCTTGCTTTCAGACAACCTCACAACCTCAAACAGACCATTGTTCACAGCAAACTACCCAACCTTCAGGAGAACAGTGACCACAATACCACACAACCATGCCACAGCAACCTCTGCAAGACATGCCGGATCATAGACATGGACAACATCATCAAACGTGAGGATACCATTCACCAGGTACACGGTACATACTCTTGCAACTCGGCCAACGTTGTCTACTTAATACGTTGCAAGAAAGGATGTCCCGAAGCATGGTACATCGGGGAGACCATGCAGTCACTACGACAGCGGATGAATGAGCATCGCTCAACAATCACCATGCAAAACAGTTCCCTTCCTGTGGGCGAACACTTCAGCAGTCATGGGCATTTGGCCTCCGACCTGCGGGTAAATGTTCTTCAAGGGGGCTTTCGTGACACACAGCGCAGAGTTGCTGAGCAGAGACTGATAGCCAAGCTCCGCACACATGAGGACGGTCTTAACAGGGATCTTGGCTTCATGACACACTATCTGTAACCCCCGTGACTTGCCTGGGTTAGCAAAAAACCTCACTTACTGTGCTGTCTGGAGAAAATACACAATTCTCTAACCAATGCTCAGGATTCTCTTCACACACATTGTTAGCCACTTTAACACTTGAAAGCAGGTTAGATATAAGGATTTGCATTCTAATCAGCAATCTGTGGCTGTCTGCGTTGATATGTGTGCTATTGCAGACCAGAACACTGCATTTGCCTGACGAAGACGAAAAGATCGAAAGCTCGCAAATTTACTATCAAATAAATTGGTTGGATTTAAAATTGGTGTTGCTATATTCTTACTGAGTCAGACTTTTGAACAGACTTACCTTGCATTAACTTGACCTTTCTACACCCTAGCTATGAATGTAACACAACATTCTGCACTCTCACATCCTCCTTTATGAATGGTATATTTTGTTTGTGTAGCATGCGAGAAACAATACTTTTCACTGTTAATTCATGTGACAGTAATAAATCAAATCTATTCTCTTTCCACAAATGTTGCCAGAACTCCTGAGATTGTCCAGCATTTTATTTGATTCTAGCATCCACAGTATTTTACCTTTCAAGAAGTAGGGAAGACTTGTTAAAATTCTAGAGGGCATTGGTGAGACCACAACAAGTGTAGGTTTGGTTGCTTTATTAAAGGAGTGATATTGTTTCACTGGAGACAGTTCAGAGAAGGTCATTAGGTTAAACATGCGGATTTCTATTCTGTAGGGAGCAATGGAGGCTGGATCATTAAATATATTCAAGGCTAAGTTGAATAGATTTTCATTAACAAGGGAATCTAGAGTTACGTGGGCAGTGAGAAAAGTGGAGTTAGGCTCGAAGAGCCAAATGACCTACTCCTTGTTGTGATTCTTGAAGTGAAGGATGCTGAGAATAATGAGAAAAGGCATAGCAGTTTGGACCTATATTCATTTGAGCTTAGGAGAATGAGGTGATTTTAGTGAAAGGAATCAAATTGTGACGGAGCTTGACAGGATAGATGCTGTTCCCTTGTGGGTGAATCTAGAACCAGGGGATACAGTTTCAAAATAAAAGGTCCCTCATTTAAAAGTTTAAATTTATTTATTAGTGTCACAAGTAGACTTGCATTAACGCTGCAATGTAGTCACTGTGAAAATCAAATTTAATTTAAACTTAGGAGCGATGAGAAGGAATTTTTCCTGTGGGTAGTTATAATTTTGAATTCTGATCCAGTGAACAGTGAAAGCTGGGGTCAGTGACTAGAATCATAGTTGAGTTCCACAAATTTATGATCTACGAGGGAGTTGAGAATTATGAATGTGGAGTTATGACTACGATAGATCGACCGTGATCTTATTGAACGATGGGAGCAGGCTCGAAGGACAGAATGTCCTTTTTTAATGATCCTATTGCATTGCCAAAGGAATTCAATTTGGCTATTTCCATGGAAATATAAGATGATAAATAAATGTCTCAATCTTTCTTTTCTCCATTTATCATAGGAGAATGAAAACTTGTGCCTTGTATGTTTCTCAGTCTGAGAATTTATCTTTTCTCCAGACAGAAATGGATAAATGTAACCAATTCATTAATAGTACAGAGGAGTACAGTATAATCAAATGCCAACATTTAACTGGAACTGTTCATTCCTTTGGTTTGAAATACTTCAATATGTTACACAAAGAAATTTTGTCAGTTGGTTTGATGTTGTTCCCTTTGTGTTGCAGAGCAAGTGAAAACGTACTTGAAATCAGAGATTTCATTGTAATACATTGGCGGGAAGACTGGCTAGGGCTACTGGGGGGACTTTAAACTAGAAAGGTTAGGGGGAGGGAATAGTGATGTGGAGACTGGGAGCAAGGAAGTTAGCTCCCAGGTAGGGAAGGACTCTAGGCAGGATGAGAGGCAGGTTAAACGAGTGGGGGAGAAGGGAAATGTCCAGTCTGAGGGACTGAGCTGTGTCTATTTTAATGCCAGGAGTGTAGTAAATAAGGTGGATGAACTTAGGGCGTGGATTGCTGCTTGGGATTGTGATGTAGTGGCCATTACAGAGACTTGGATGTCTCAGGGACAGGACTGGGTACTACAGGTCCTGGGATTCAGATCCTTCAGGAAGGACAGGGAGGGAGGCAAAAGAGGTGGTGGAGTGGCACTGTTGATCAGGGACCGTGTCATGGCTGCAGAGAAGGTGGATACCGAGGAGGGAATGTCTACGGAGTCTCTGTGGGTGGAAGTTAGGAACAGCAAAGGGTCGGTGACGTTGCTGGGTGTATTCTATAGGCTGCCCAATAGTGACAGGGAAGTTGAGGTGCAGATAGGGAAACAGATACTCGAGAGATGTAGAAATAACAGAGTTGTTGTGATGGGAGACTTCAATTTCCCAAACATCGACTGGAATATCCCAAGGGTAAGGGGTTTGGATGGGGAGGAGTTTGTTAGGTGTGTTCAGGAGGGTTTCCTGACACAACACGTGGACAAGAGAGGAGAGGCTGTACTGGACCTGGTACTAGCTAATGAACCAGGACAGGTGATGGATCTCTCGGTAGGAGAGCATCTTGGGGATGGAGATCGTAATTCTATCTCCTTCACCCTTGCATTGGAAAAGGATAGGATCAGGCAGGCTAGGAAGGTGTTTGTCTGGAATAAGGGGAAATATGAAGACATCAGGCAGATGTTGGGGCGAATAAACTGGAAGGAGTGTTCTTGGGGAAAAGCACAGAAGGAAGGTGGCAGATGTTCAAGGAATGCTTGTCTGGAGCTTTGCACGACAACGTTCCGGTGAGACAAGGAGGTTTTGGTAGGACGAGGGAACCGTGGTGCACGAAGGCTGTGGTGAACATAGTCAGGAAGAAAAGAAAGGTGTATAAAAGGTTCAAAGAGCTAGGAGATGTTGGGGATCTCGAGAAGTATAAGGCTTATAGAAGAGAGCTTAAAAAGGAAATTAGGAGAGCCAGAAGGGGTCATGAGAAGGCCTTGGCTGGTAGGATTAAGGAGAATCCCAAGGGCTTCTACAAATATGTGAAAAGTAAAAGGATGAGAAGAGAAGGGATAGGACCTATAAAAGGTGAAGGGGGAAAAGTCTGTATGGAACCGGAAGAAATGGCAGAGGTGCTTAATGAGTACTTTGCCTCAGTATTCACGGTGGAAAGTGATCTGTGAGGATGCACTACAAGTTTGTGGCAGACTGAAAAGATTGAGTATGTAGATATTAAGGAAGCGGATGTGTTAGAACTTTTAAATGCTATCAAGATAGACAAGTCTCCGGGACAAGATGGGATGTACCCCAGGTTATTGTGGGAGGTGAGGGATGTCATTGCAGAGCCCCTGGCGATGATCTTTGCGTCATCGATGGAGACGGGAGAGGTTCAGGAGGATTGGAGGATTGCGGATGTGGTCCCTATTTTCAAGAAAGGGAACAGGGATAGTCCTGGAAATTACCGACCGGTGAGTCTGACCTCAGTGGTTGGTAAGCTGATGGAGAGGCTTCTGAGGGACAAGATTTACGAGCATTTGGAGAAGTTTAGGTTGATTAGAAATAGTCAGCATGGTTTTGTAAAAGGCAGGTCGTGTCTTACGAGCTTAATTGAGTTCTTCGAAAATGTGACTGAACACATTGACGAAGGAAGAGCAGTGGACGTGGTGTACATGGACTTCAGCAATGCATTTGACAAGGTCCCACATGCAAGACTTCTTGAGAAGGTGAGAGGCCATGGGATCCAAGGGGCTTTGGCCTTGTGGATCCAGAACTGGCTTGCCTGCAGAAGGCAGAGGGTGGTTGTGGATGGCTCTTTTTCTGCATGGAGGTCGGTCACCAGTGGAGTGCCCCAGGGATCTGTTCTAGGACCCTTGCTATTTGTCATTTTCATAAATGACCTGGATGAGGAAGTGGAGGGATGGGTGAGTAAGTTCACCGATGACACGAAGGTCGGTGGTGTTGTGGATGTTCTGGAGGGATGTCAGAAGTTGCAGCATGACATCGACAGGATGCAAGACTGGGCGGAGAAGTGGCAGATGGACTTCAACGCGGATAAATGTGTTGTGGTCCATTTTGGCAGATCCAACGGGATGAATGAGTACACTATCAAAGGTAGAAGTCTTAGCTATGTGGAAGAGCAGAGGGATCTTGGGGTCCGGGTCCGTAAGACTCTCAAATCGGCCTCCCAGGTGGAGGATGTGGTTAAGAAAGCTTATGGTGTACTGGCCTTCATTCATCGAGGGATTGATTTCAGGAGTCAGGAGGTAATGCTGCAGCTTTATAGGACCCTTGTCAGACCACACTTGGAGTACTGTGCGCAGTTCTGGTCGCCTCACTATAGGAAGGACGTGGAAGCTATTGAAAGGGTGCAGAGGAGATTTACAAGGATGTTGCCTGGATTGGGAGGCATGCCTTATGAAGACAGGTTAAGGGAGCTGGGACTGTTCTCCCTGGAGAGACGAAGGTTGAGAGGCGACCTGATAGATGTTTACAAGATGTTGAGAGGAATAGATATGGTGGACTCTCAGAGACCATTTCCCAGGGCTGAAATGGTCGTGACGAGAGGGCACAGATTTAAGGTGCAGAGAAGCAAGTACAGAGGGGATGCTAGGGGAAAGTTTTTCACTCAGAGGGTGGTGAGTGAATGGAATTGGCTGCCATCAGTGGTGGTCGAGGCAAACTCGCTGGGGTCTTTTAAAAGACTTCTGGATGAGTATATGGGATCCAGTGGGATTGGGGGTTATAGATAGGTCTATGGCTGGGTAGGTTTTGATGTGTCCAGCACAACTTGTGGGCCGAAGGGCCTGTTTGTGCTGTAGTGTTCTATGTTCTACATTTCGATCATCTTACTTTGGATAAAGGCAAGATGAGGGAATGAAGTTTTTCCATTTTTGTTTTTTGCACCTGTTAATAAGGTGTTCCCCGCAAATAACTTCAAACTCAATCTCAACATGCAGCGTATGTTTTGTGCAAAAAGTTAGAGTCTTAAGAAAAGACTGTTTCTCCCACTGCTCAGTTCTACACAAAATAAAGATCATCTTCATTCAGAATTGCGACCTTGTCATTAATCTCTTCTGTTAATTTCCTGAGAATGACAAAGTAGGATTTATAAATACAGTTAAGATCAGTGCTGTTTATCATGAAGTCTAAACATAGGAACAAGAGTAGGACATTTAACCATTGAGGCTGTTCTGCCAGTCAATAAGATTATCCCATCTCTGACTAAATTCCATGTGCCTGTCTTTGCCCCATTTTCCTTGCACCTTTTAGTTAACAAAAATCTATCAATCTCAGTTTTAAAATTAACCATTAATTTAGCATCAAATATGGTTTGCTGAAGAGGAGAGATTTGATGTTGCTATAGTTTCTTCTCGCCTCTTTTCTTCATATTGGAACCAAACAAATGAGAAAGGTCATGTCGATTGCCTTCATTCATTCAGCTACCACATTTTCAATTGCAGGGTTTTTTGCCTTCACTATTTTAATTGGAACTCCATTCCAGTATTAGATCAGTGTGTGAACATTACACTTTTGATATTGATTCTAAGTTAGTTATTTGCCAGTTTGAATCAGTGTCTGTTTATCTACTCTGGTTTCTCTTTTCCACGCTACTCGATTTTATATAGGATTTTGTCCTGTCATCTCTTTTGAAGTTTGAAGAGTCCAGTTTTTTCTCTTAATTTGGTTCCTTTAGCTAGAAATTTGTCAATGCTATCCCCATCGCCTCCGTAGCAGATACAGCCTTGATCTCCTGTCAGCGTTGAATTAACTGATCTCGGATGAACAACAAGTTGTAACATGCCAATTTAAAAACTCTCAGCTGTTTTTAAAATTTTCATAGCCTTGCTGCTTCTTGTCACTGATTCTTTTCTGCCCTAGACTCTGTGATGCCTGCAGTCTTGGCCCTGTGTAAATTCCCAGTTTTAGTGGCTCTGCCGTTGGCTGCTGTATATCATATCTTCAGCCTCTAAGTTCTGGAATTCCCTTTCAAAACATCTCTGCCTGTCCTCTTTTGTGATGTTTCTTTAAACTTACCTTTTGGCCCAAATCTTTGGTTACCTGTCCTAATATTTCCTTGGTGCCAACTTTCATTTTGGTGACATTTCTGTGATGTGCCTCAGAACACATTTACTTTGGTACGACGCTATATAAATAAAACTTCTTGTTCTTGTCTTCAGTGTTTTGGGTTAATCAAGGTAGATCAGCAAAAGCTTTTCTCACCATAGTGCAGTGAATCCGATTGGGGAAGTCAGAATATAGTTCAATGGGGGTGGTCCCATGACTAAATAGCCTGCTGACACTCGAGACCACACAAAGGATAGGCACTTGTGTAAGATTGAGCAAGCAAGAACCCAAACAAATGGTCGTCTTTGTCAGTAGAGATGTGAAGAAAATCTGAAGAATAAAAGATGAAACCCTGTAGTTTGGAACCTTAATAAGTTACCATGTTGTATTATTTTACCGACCTTTAATTGAAGGGAGGAGATTGTAGTTCCAGCAATTTTTTTATGAATTTGTGGGACACGGGCATCACTAGCTGGCCAGCATTTGTTGCACATCCCTAGTTGCCTTTTAGAAAGTGGTGGTGAGCTGCCTCCTTGATACGCTGGTACAACTGAGTGGTTTGGTAGGCCATTTTAGAGGGCAGTTGAGAGTCAGCCACATTGCTGTGGCTCTGTAGTCACATGTAGACCAGGCCAGGGTAAGGATGGCAGATTCCCTTCCCTAAAGGGCATTAGTGAGCTAGATGCGTTTTTCCAATAATTGCCAATGGTTTCATGGTCATCATCAATTCTTAATTCTAGGTATTT
Organism: Sphyrna mokarran; assembly: GCA_024679065.1. NCBI lineage: Eukaryota > Metazoa > Chordata > Chondrichthyes > Carcharhiniformes > Carcharhinidae > Sphyrna > Sphyrna mokarran. Next base: position 76,512,655 of record JAGIQG010000014.1, on the reverse strand, counting down.
TTTAAATCAAATTTGAATTTCACTATCTGCAATGGCAGTATTTGGACCTGGGTCCTTGGAACATTTGCAAAGTTTTGGGTTAATACTCTAGCAATAATATCACTAGTCCATCACCTCCCCAACAATGGTAGGACATTTACAGAATGGTGGACAATTGAACAACTAAATGGACTCCCTAAATGTCTGGCTGAAGGCACTGGATATTGCAAAGGCTATGGGTCGTGACAACATTTTGGCAATAATACTGGAGACTTGTGCTCCAGAATTTACTATGTCCTTAGCCAAGTTGTTCTAGTACAGTTAAAATAGTGGCATCCATTCAACAAAATGCAAAATTGCACAGCATGTCCGGGAGACACAGAACAGGACAAATTTAAATTCTGAAAGTTTAACCACAATGAGAGAGAGAGGGTTTTCGATAACTCCAAGGTTGGTAATCAGAGAACACAGGTTTAAAGTGATCGTAACAGAACCAGAAGTGATATGAATTATTTCTTTTGGCAATCAGTGGGCAGGACTTAAAAATCACTAGAAAATCTCAGCAGGTCCTACAGCATCTGTGGGGAAAGAATAGAGTTAACATTTCAAGTCTAGGCTTGAAATATTGGCTCTCTTCTCTCCCCACAAATGCTGTCGGACCTGCTCAGATCTTCAAGCCTTTTCTGTTTTTGTTTTGGCTTTCAGCATTCGTAGTATTTTGCTTTTAACTGAAAAAGCACTGTCCGATGGAAACTGTTTCAATTGGAGCCTTTAAAAGAGAATTGGCTAAAAGGAGAGAAATAAATGCAGTGAAAGGGCAGTGAAATTGGACTGACTGGATTGTTCTTTCAAAATGCTGATGTGCGTGTGATGGGCTGGTTGGAGTGCTTTTTGCTTCTACAAATAAGTAATCAAGGTTTGAATGATAAATCTTTCTTGGCTACACTGATTTTGTTGGCACTGAGCACAGTGCATAATGTGCTGGTTTAGCATTTTTTTAAGAAGACATTGTGTCCATGAATAAGGTCGGTGACATCTTCTAGGATTTCTAGACTCCCCCTTCAATGGGATTAGATGTCCCTTCGGAGAGCAATGGAAACTGTGGAGAGAAGACTCTGGCAAGTCAGCCCTTGACTCATGGAATTGATGTAAGCAAAATGCACAGGGTGGATGTTGATCCCAAAGTGTCCTTAAACACAGAGCAATTGCAGTGGAAAGTTCAGGGCCTGGGATGTTTTTTTTTAGAGCAACACAGCACGGGAAACAGGCCCTTCGGCCCAACGAGCCCGCGCCGCCGTCATAACTATATAGTAGCAATTCCATTATCCTATTATAGATTTAAGTTATTCCTAATATGGAAGACTCTCACTATAGGGACAATTTGTTTCCCAATCAGCCTAAGAGCGAATTTTTGGGTTGTGGGAGGAAACCGGAGTGCCCGGAGAAAAACCACGCAACCACGGGGAGAACGCGCAAACTCCCGCAGACACCGGCCCAATTCCAAGTGTCTGCACAGCCACATCGATAGTCTCTGAGCTGTCATGGTGTCCTTCAGATGGTCCACATAAAGCACTCATTTACGACATGAAGTACCAGGCAACCCATGAATCAACATCCAAGAGCTGTCCTCGCACCACCTGCCGAATGCATGCTCAATGTTGGTCAAGTATGGACCGAATTACCTGTGGGTTTGTGCACCAGCTGACGAAGAAGACCATTTGCTTGGGTTCTTGCTTGCTCAGTCATATACAAGTACCCATCCTTTGTGTGGTCTCGATTGTCAGTCAGGTATTTAGTCATGGGACCATCCCAACTGAAACGTATTTTGACTTCCCAATTGGGGTCACTGCACTATGGCAAGAAAAGCTTTCATTGATCCACCTTGATTAACTCTAAACATTGAAGACAGGAACAAGTTGTATTTATATAGTGTACTAAGTAAATGTGTTCTGAGGCACATCACAGAAATGTTGAGAGGTCTGAATACAGGAAAAGCCTAAAGGTCTTGTACTTGAGCTGAGAAGATGAAAACTTCACTATGTTTCTGCTCAAGTATGTTTTACAGGCTCCTTATCCACAATTCTGTATTATGTGTACCAGCAACTAGACCAGAAGGGGTTTGGGAATGTGTTTATGTGCGTGCAGGCGTGGGAACGCGGGAGGTTTCACCGAGATGGCAAGAGTTTCTCTGGGTAGTTTCCTCGGCCCAACCATCTTCAGCTGCTGCAGAAATAATCTTCCCTCCATCATAACGTCAGAGATGAGGACGTTCGCTGATAGTGTAATGTTTAGCTCCCTTCACAATTTTTCAGATACTGAAGCTATTTGTGTCCGTACGCAGCAAGATCTAGACAATATTTGGGCTTGCGGTGATAATTGACAACCAACATTCATTGTAGCAAATTAAGATGATAGAATCCCTACAGTGCAGAAAGAGACTGTTCAGCCCATCGAGCCTCCACCAATACTGTGTGGGGCCTATCACCATAATCCCACATGTTTATCCTGTTAATTCCTCTGACACTAAGGGGCAATTTACCATCGCCAACAAAACTAATATCTTTGGACTTTAGGAAGAAACCAAAGCACCTGGAAGAAATCCAGGCAGACATGAGGAGGAAGTGCAAATTCCACACATATAGTTCACCCAATGCTGGAATCAAGTCTCAACTTTCCAACAAAAGTGAATCTAACCATTGTCTCTTGACATTAATTAGCATTTACCTCGTTGAATCCTTTACTATCAACGTTCTGGGGTTGCGATTGACCAGAAACTGAACTTTATAAATACTGTGGTGATAAGAGCAGATGAGAGGCTGGAAATTCTGCAGTGAGTAACTCACCTCTTTACTGCCAAAGCCTGTCTACTAGGTAAGACACAGACTGGTGTGTGATGAAATACTCTCCACTTGCCTGGATGAGTAGAGTAACACTCAAGAAGCTTGAGACAATGCAGGACAAAGCATCCCACTTGACGGGTACTCCATCTGCCAACTTAAATGTTCAATCTTTCTGCTGCTGACACACACTGGCAACAGTGTGTACCATCCACAAGATGTTCTGCAGCACCAAGACAGCACCTCCCGAACCCACAACCTCAACTACCAAGAAGAGAACAGCAGCAGCTGCATGGGAGCACCACCACCTGGAAGTCCCCCTTCAGACTGCACATCCTGACTTGGAATTAAATTGCCGTTCCTTTACTATTGCTGAATGAAAATTTTGGAACCTCCTCCTTTAACAGCTCAATGGGTGTACACTATAACAGGAACTGCGGTGGTACAAGAATGTGGCCCATTCATCTCCTTCCAGTTCAATTAGGGATGGGGAATAAATGCTGATCTAGCTGGTGACGTCCACATGTCATGAAATAATTTTTGATAAGCCTGGAATCAGGTCATTTGAGTCAATCTAAAGTTTATTTATTTATTTATCACAAGGCTTACATTAGCACTGCAATGAAGCTACTGTGAAATTACTCTAGTTGCCACATTCCGGCATCTGTTTGGATCAACACAGCTAACCAGTACATCTTTGAGGCTGTGGGAGGAAACTGAAGCACTCGGAAGAAACCCACACAGAGACGGGGAGAACATGCAAACTGCACACAGACAGTAACCCAAGCCAGGAATTGAACCTGGGTCCCTGACACCTGAGGCAGCAGTGCTAACCACTGTGCTACCAGGCCACCCAACCTGTTCCATTTTGTACACTGCATATGCATCTCCTCTCAATTTACTTCATCCTATTAACATCTCCTTCCCTTCTTTTCTCCCTCATGAACTCATCCAACTTCCCCTTAAATAAAACTATGCTTTTTCCATCAATGACTTCATGTGGTACCCAATTCCACATTTTAATCACTCTTTGGGTAAAGACGATTTTTGTCCAGTTCCACAAACTGATCGGCACCACTGGTGTCGTGACGTCAGAAAATTACAGCTGAATTAGAACGGCAAACACTTACACACAACCTAAGTGAGATGAGGTGGTTTTGTGTTAAATGCTGATGCCACGTTCAGAAACAACTGCGGTGTAGTTTTGCTCTATGAGTTATCTTTTAATTAAAGTTGTTTTGGTGCTTAACATATCATTAGCCTAAATTACGTTAACATAGCAGAGGATATCCTTTTGCACTAAATGCAAATCTGTTATCTGTTTTTCTTTGTAATGAAATGAGAACGGGTGGGCCAAGAGGCACCTATCTGAAAGAATCAGGTGGGTCCCAGAACTAAAATCTGACCTGTTTCTCTCTACGGATGCTCCCTGAACCGCATTTCCTGTTTATATTTTAGGTTTCCAGCATCTTGCCATTGTCTGCATGTGATTTTGCTGCACATATAATTTAATAATTGTACATCGCTTTCAAAATTGCCACCTGCTGGATATCACAACAAATGGCACTTATAATATTTCCAAATATTTCCAAATTTTTCCAAATCCCATTTCTCATTTTAAAAAAAAGACACTTTTTGGTTTCAATCTCTTGAAGTGTTGTCCCCTGAAACCTGCTGTCATCACCCCCTCCTTTTTATTATATAAAAAGTCCTTGCAAACTGTTCCATCTCCTACCTCCCCTTTCCCTTCAAAGGTCTTGAATGTGTTGTTACTTCCTAAATCCGTGCCCTTCTTTCTTTAAACTCCATAATTCAAACATCCTTCCAAGAAAAGGTTTCTATGCCGACTCCAGTGCCAAAACAGTTCTCAGCAATGTTACAAATTACATTCTATGTGACTGGGACAAGGTAAACATCTTTCCTTCTCATTCTCAACCTATCTGCAACCTTGGACATGGTTGTCCAAACCAACCTTCTCCAACTTCTCCAGTGTTGTCCCGTGGATTCCTTTTTATGATTGCTAAGTTTTGCTCCTTAAGTATTCTCCCTTTCTTCTACCATCTTCACTAAAAACTGCTGCTGTATGTAATCTTTACAGCCCCATCCCGATGGTACTGAGCAAATCTTGCAGTAATAGAAGAACTGCCGTCTCGAGTGAAATGCTAAACCAAGGCTATGTTTACTTGTTGGGTGGATCTAAAATATCACATGGCATGAATAAAAATGGGCAGGGAATTCTCCCAGTGACTCAGCCACATTCTCTTTGGCAACACGACTAATAAGTAATTATCTGTTTTGTTGCATTCATTTATGGATGTGGGCGTCATTGACTGTATTACCAGTACTTGTTGTAATGGAGGATTCGGCACTTGTAATGCCAGTTAACGTCAAGGGGTGATGATTAGATCCTCTTGATGGAGATGGCCATAATCTGGCACCTATATGGCATGAATTTTACTTGCTACTTCTCAATCCGAGTCGAGGTTTTGTGTAGATCTTACTGCATTTGGACATTGACTGCTTCAGTGTTTGAAGAGTCACAAATGATGCTGAACGTTGTCCAGTCATCAGTGAGCATCTTCACTTCTGATCTTGAGGAAGAAAGATCATTGATGAAACAGCTGGAGATGATTGGACTGAGGATAGTATCCCGAGGTAGTGCCATGGAACTGAGATGGTTGATCGGCAACCACCATTGATTTCCACCCTGGCACCTTGCTGTGCGTGGAGTTCAGTTATTCTAACCAGCCTAACTAATTTACTAGCTATCAAGAACTTGGTGCATTCAGCAAATATAAAACGGCTGAACGCAAATTCCTTAGAACAGATTTAATTTGAACACTAAAGCAGGTTATTTTAGTTGTTTTCAAGAAGGCATCACACATCTATTGTCGACATCTATGTTTGAGTTTTGTTAGTGTCACAAGTAGGCTTTCAGTAATATTAGATTAACACTGCAATGAAGTTGCAGTGAAAATTGCCACATGGTAACAGCTGTTTGCATACACTGAGGGAAAATTTAGCATGGGCAATGCATCTTCTGGACCATGAGAGGAAACTGGAGTACCTGGAGGAAGCTCATGCAGATACTGGGAAGACGTGCAAACTTTGCACAGACATTAATCAAACCAGATATTGAACTAGGTCCCTGGAGCTGTAAAGCAGCAGTGCTAATTACTGCGCTGCCGTGCTGCCCTAGCAGAAGAAGTTAAATAAAGTTGTTGTAATTTACTACTTGTACTGTTTTTGATTAGCAGACAGTCCTGGAATTTCAGACAGCTGAGCAATTGTGAATCTTCAGTAACTTAGTTGGGCTTCCTGCAACTGAAATATAGACTGAAAATAACATGTGTTGCTTTGTTTTAATCATACCAGCATTCTTGGAATTTGTGTGCAATCTTTATTCTGTGTGTATAATACATATCAATACTTTCTGAATTAATTGTCAGAAAATACATTTGAACTGATGGTTATTGGTTGAATTTACATAGATGAAATTTATTTTTGGCCATGGATTGCTGTGCACGTTGTGTTCGTGTCAGTTAGAACGGTGATAACTGGCTTATTTAAACAGAAGTAGTTAAATTTCGGTTAAATTTAAGTGTACACGAGGAAAGAGGCGCACAGATCAGATTTTGGAAAGTGTTGCCATCACAGAGTGCAGATTCAGGTGTCATACATGGACCATGTTGCACTCTGAAGTGCTTAAATGCATAAAATAAATTAAAGATATTTCAAAATAGGCATTACAAGTGTTGACTACATAGAACAAATTGCACTGAGATGTTCAGTGTAATTGTTACACATGTAAAATTCACTGCATAATATTCACCACGTGCATTCAATGTGAGTCATACAGAAGGTTCCATACACTCTCTGCTCGGTGCACTATTGCTGAAAGGTCTCAGAAAGAAAGATAGATAGATAGTCAAGTAGAGCTACACAGTACGTTCAATCCACAATGGCCTAGTTGGCATAGCAGCTGGCTTGTCAAGTGATTTGATTAACACTACACTCATTGTCACCAAGTATTTGTTGTAATCCAGATTGCAGGAATGCATCAGGCCAAATAAATGTAACAAGGTTTAAGGTGCCCTTGAGTGGGAAATTTTTTAAATGCCGTAGTAGTTCTTGTGTTGTGTGATCTGTTCAGCATATTTATCTCTATAGTATTACGTAATTTACATTGCTGGAAAGCTGTTTTTGATTGATCCAGAATATGGCACGTAATTTGGGTGGAAAGGAGATCAAATTACAAAAAGTAGCATAAAGCCCATATCCTTCACGTTCACTGTGATCTAACTGCGCAGACCAAGTCACTGTAGTCCCAGATGACCAGAGGCTGCTCCCTGCTTTGAGGGGGAGACCTGACCGCTAATGATTTAATTTGAGGATCACCTCACCTCAGGGCAAGGGGCCAGGTTGAGAAGGTGGGCCTTCCTGAATAACCTTAGCCGAGTACGGGAATTAAACTCATGCTGATGGCATTGCTCAGTATTGCCAAGCAGCCATTAAGTGCAAAGTAAAATAACAGGCAATTCGCAGGCTACCTCGCATGGCAGGCTGGTATACATGAGGAGATGGGTTACTTAACTGTTGGGCTAAAATAGTGTTGGGTTCAGCAGAGCGACTGAGGGGCTGGTTAATATTACATATGAATTGGAGCAAGAGTAGCCCATTTGGCCCTTTGACCTTCTTCTGCCATTCAATAAGATGGTGCCTATCTGATAATGACTTTAATGCCACTGTCTCGTTTGTTAATCAAGAATCTGCCAACCTCTGTCTTAAAAATCAATGAAAAAAAAACTCTTCTCTCTCCAATGGGAGACCGTTTGTTTCTAAGTGAACCCTACTTCTAGTTTTCCAGGAGGAAAAATATTTTCTCCGCATCTAACCTTTCACGTTGCCTGAATGCACATCTAGACTGCTCTCCTTCTCACCTGATGTGCAGAAATGTGCCAGCAGGGATTAATCAGTACTCCAAAAGTGAAATACTGTGGATGCTGGAAATCTGTACCTATGGAGAAAGAAACGGGTTAAAGTCTGTGGCCTGTTCCTCTCTCCACAGAAACTGTTAAGTCGCATGGCTTTGGGGATAAAAGCAGAAGAAGGAGTCATGTTTTCTCCATTTCTTTTCTCTGACTCTACATAGTTTGGCAAAGGACTTGTCTTCCTGTTGTGTTCTCTGCTACGACACAGCAGATTCATTCATTCTGAAATAGTAAATTTTCTACACAGATGAGTAATCCTGTTTGTTCAGACGGGGTGTGTTTGAATTGTCTGCTAGTCATCGCTTATTTTTTGTTTCCATTATACTCTGGTTTTAATAAAGCCAAGTTTTTAAAAATGTCAGAAAAAGAGTTGTCATTATATGTTTAAATTTTGGGTTTGGTTTCTAAAGTTTGATGATGATGTTTCTGATGTTAGGGTAATTTTAGAATGTTAGCTTTAGTGGAATTGAAAAACATTTGATCTGTCTGGTCTGGCCCTGGTATCTTGCTTGGAAATATCTGGTAAAACTAGGAGGTATAACCTGGATTTTCTAGCACACAACAATGAGCTTTTTGCTTAAGGTTAACTGTAGAATCTCTAGAGTGCAGGAGGAGGCCATTTGGCTCATTGAGTCTGCACTGACTGTCTGACAGAGTATCTTATCCAAGTCCTCTCCCCTGCTCTGTTCCTGTAACCCCACACATTTACCATGCCAAATCCATCTAACCTGCACATCTTTGGATTGGGGAAAAAACTGGAGAATTCAAAGGAGATTCACACTGGGAGAATATGTGGAGTTTGCGCAGTCACCCAAGTTTGGCATTGAACTCAGGCCCCTGGCACTGTGAACAATGCTAATCACTGGGTTATGAGAAAACCAGGTGGTCAGGTATCATCTGCAGAGAAGGAAACAGCATTAACATCTGCTGATCCTTCTGTTTATTGATCTGAGGCGGTAACTTTTTCTTTCTCTCTCCACAGATGCTGTTTGATCTTAGCATCTCCAGCAGGTTCTGTTTTATCTCAAATTTCCAGCATCTGCAGTATTTTGCTTTTATATTTCTTTCAAATCTCAAAGACCCATTGGTCAATATTGCACCTATGAAATTAATCACTAATCAATGACCCATCTGATATTGGTATATTCTTTGATGAATGCTTTACATATCACCTTGACTTGTGTGTTTCAGAAACTTAGTTTTGATTGAGTTTTGACTAGCTGGCGATATTTCTGCTAATTGACCCATCTATTTATCGACCTCCCTCTGAGTGATTCTATATCTTGGCTTTGCAGTCTTTTATAAGACTTGCAGTTGTCAGACTGAGCTGCAAACATTATTTTGAAAATGTTCTTTTATAAAGTACTTTCTAACTGCCCTAAAACCTTTGCTAAGTTGTGTTAACATTATTCTAACGATAAATTGAAGTTTTTGAGATATCTCCTGCATCCCATCCATTAGCTCAGCAATGACCAAGAGACAAATGAACTTGTTCAGTTGCTGTTGACTTGGCTGCTTCTGTCTCCCACATGGAAAAACAGTCTTCATATTGGGTTCTCAGTAGTTTCTTGGCCATCTTGTTTCATGTGCCTCTGTGCAGGGCTGTAAGTGGCGTCTGATCTGTTTCCATTCTTTAAATGTGTCCAAGGTATCAGTTATTTCCAGTGGACCTTCTGTATGAGAATTTGATTCTCAACCAAGCCACGTCCAGGGTGACACTATGGCACACTGCCTCAAAGTGCGAGGGTCCCCGATTCGATTCCCGCCTCAGGTGACTGTCTGTGTGGAGTTTGCATGTTCTTCCTGTGTCTGATTGGGTTTCCTCCAAGTTTCATCCTACAGACTCAAAAGATATGCTAGTTAGGTGCATTGGCTAAATTGATCCTAGTGCCAGCGGGATTAGCAGGATAGATACTCGGGGTTACGGGAATAAGATCTGGATGGAATTGTGGTCAGTACAGACTCGATGAGCCAAATGGCCCCTTTCTATACTGTAGGAATTCAGTGATTTCTATGAAATGTCACTCGTGAATCTTTGTCTCCTGGATACTCTCAGTATTCCTCAATCTGCTCATGTCTGCTGCTGTTTTTCTCCTGTGCGCTTTTTCATGGTTCAGCTCTCTGATAACATAGAGACAGCCATTTCATCATAAGCTGTTGTTTGGTTTTTTACTTATACTCCTTTGCCCTTCTGTACCCTGCTGACTCTTCAAAAGCAAGTCCAGTGTTGCTTGAGATCATCTCTGCAGTTAATTGGGCCAAGGCTCTCAATCATTGCACGGAGGTAAAATACAGCTGGAAACCCGAAATTAAAACAGAAAATGCTAAAAACACCAAAAGTCAGGTAGCATCAAATTCTTCCGCTCGTTCAATGCTAATGAAACGGGCCAGTTTTCCCCCAAAGTTTTCCAATTCTTTTAACCTCCCAAGATTCTGGAGTATCCAGCTGTTGATTGGAAGAATGACACGAAACCTGAACTATACCAATCTGCCAAGCCTCCTTAGGAAACGCTGGGAAGCTTTTGTGGAACCCAGTTTGGGGACCTGTAGAAACCTGTGCACTCCGATCTGACACTTTATCAATTGTGAAGCAGATGACCTTGGATAGAAGATGCAAAAAATTGCCTGGAACTGCTGCTCTTGAACACTTACTGATTATATATGCCAAAAAATGAGAAGGTAGATGTCACGGCTGTAATGGACGGCACCGTGATGCAGTGGTTAGCACTGCTGCCTCTCAGCACCAGAGTCCTGGGTTCGACTGGGACATTGTGCAGAGTCTGCATGTTCTATCTGTATCTGAGAGAGTTTTCCCCACGTGCTTCAATTTCCTCCCACTGTCTGAAATACGTGCTGATTATGTGTATTGGCTAAATTTTCCCTCGGTGCACCCAAACAGCAGTGTGGAAATTAGGGGATTTTCACAGTAACTTCATTGCAATGTTAATGTAAGTCTACTTATGACACTAATAAATAAACTTAAAATGGGAACGAAATTTAACTTGGTGTCAGTGCTCTATGTGAACCTAAAGAATGAGTGTAACACTGAAATCATGGCACAGTCATGATGCAGCACTTATGTAGTTGGGTGGAGTGGTGTAATATGTATAATTAACATATTATCTTTACGATTGATGTATTTGCTGTCCAGGTGTACACAGAAAATTAAACTTAAATCACTCAATACTGCTTGTGGATTGTTTATGTATTTTAAAATACAGCATCTCCCTCTGGTGGAGGTAGTACAGCATTGCATTGAAATCTCAATACTGGCAATTGTTAGTGGTTCATCATTATATTGTGGGCAGTATTTTCACCAACATCTAAATAAAATATAATAGCATTTCTATTGTGTTCACTGAAGCATTTTGGAAGTATAATTATTTTAGAAGGAACCTGATTGTTTAAGAAATTCCACTATTTAAGAAAAGTGTGAGGGAAAAAAATACAGGAAATTATCGACCTGTCAGTCCAACATTTGTTGTGGGCAATTGTTATTAGAATTTGTACGCTATTAATAAAGAACAGACTGAACACCTTGAGCTGTTAGAGAGAGCCAGTATAGCTACCATTTATAAATTTAATGAACCCAATTGAAACCTTTTATAGAGAGGTGAGAGGAAGGTCTATTGATGTACTTCTTGTGGACTTTCTGAAGGATTAGATTCCATACAATTAAAATGAAAACTCATGAAATTAGAGGCAAGTCATTGACTTACTACAGTGGTAAAAGAAGGAAATTAGGGACAATATGCTTGGTTTGGAAGTAATTACTAATGACCAACAAAGATCTGTGTTTGGGCCTCAACTGTTGGCATTCTTTATTAGTGATTCTTCAATACAATTGAGATCCATATATCCAAATTTGCAGATGCAGCAAAAATTGATGGTATAACCAACAGTGTACACAAGCATAAAATTGCACAAGATACTGATAAATCAAGTGACCATATGGAGCAATGGCATTAGAATAATTTCATTAAACCAAGAAAGAATTGATCAGAGTATTACTTAAATAGTGAAAAACTGGAGACAAAATGCTTTCTGTGTCCAAAACATACATTACTAAAATGTAACAAGTCAGGTAAAAGGATGATTTGGCTAATTGGATAAGTAACTGGCTGTCATAGACGATAGAGGGTGGTGGTGGAAGGAAAATTTTCACACTGGAAGCCAGTTACCAGCAGTGTACCACAGGGTTCAATGCTGGGTCCTCTGCTATTTGTGATTTTTTTTTATTAGCGACTTGGAAGAGGGGACTGGAGGGTGAGTTAGTAAATTTGCTGATGATACTAAGATTGGTAGAGTAGTGGATGAGGTGGAGGCTGTTGCAGGCCGCAAAAAGACATTGATAGGATGCAGAGATGGGCAGAAAAGTGGCAGATGGAGTTTAATCCTGATAAGTATGAGGTGATTCATTTCGATAGGACAAACTTGAATGTGGATTACAGGGTCAACGGCAAGGTTCTGAGGAATGTGGAGGAACAGAGTGTTCTTGGGGTTCGTATCCACAGATCTCTGAAGGTTGGCACTCAAGCGGATAGAGCTGTGAAGAAGGCTTATAGTGTGTTAGCATTTATTAACAGGGGGTTTTGAGTTTGAGATGTGGGGTTATGCTGCAACTGTAGAGGACCTTGGTGAGACCACATTTAGAATATTGTGTTCAGTTCTGATCACGTCACTATAAGAAGCATGTGGAAGTGTTGGAGAGAATGCAGAGGAGATTTACCAGGATGCTGCCTGCTTTGGAGGGTAGGTCTTATGAAGAAAGGTTGAGAGAGCTGGGGCTTTTCTCTTTAAAGCGGAGGAGGATGAGAGGTGACTTAGAGGTTGATAAGGTGATGAGGGGGATTGATGGAGTGGACGTGCAGAGACTCTTTCCTCAGGTAGATGTAGCTGTTACTAGGGAGTGTAACTGTAAGGTTCACAGTGGGAAGATATGGGAGAGATGTCTGAGGTAAATTCTTCACTGAATGGTTGGGATGTGGAATATACTGCCTGCTGTGTTAGTGGAGTTGGATACTTTAGGAACTTTCAAGCGGTTATTGGATAGGCATGTGGAACACACCAGAATGATAGGGAGTGGGATAGCTTGATCTTGTGTTTGGACATAGCTCGGCACAAATCCAGGGCTGAAGGGCCTGTACTGTGCTGTAATGTTCTATGTTTCTGTGACATGAAGCTGGGTGTGAGAGTGACCTGTGAGGAGAATGCAGAGATGCTTCAATGTAATAAAAGCAAATTACTGCTAATGCTGGAATCTAAAGCAGAAGATGCTGGAAAATCTCAGCAGATCTGACAGCAACTGTCGAGAGAGAATAGAACCAATGTTTCAAGTATGCATGCTTCTTCATCAGGATGTTAGCTCCATTCTGTCTCCACAAATGCTGTCAAATCTGCTGAGATTTTTCAGCATTTTCTGTTTATGCTTCAGTCTGATTTGGATAAGCTGAGTGAGTGGGCAAATGCATGGCAAATGCAATATAATTTGGATAAAGTGAGTTTATCCATATTGGTTGGTAGTAAAAACGGAATGGCAGATCTGAAGGACTGTAGATTGAAAGAGCAGAATGTGCATCAAGACATGAATGTCCTTGTACACCAGTCACTGAGAGTAAGTATGCAAGTGCAGAAGGCGGCAAATGGCAAGTTGGCCTTCAGAGTGAGGACTGTAATAGATTAAGTTGAAATCTAGTGTCTATTTAACCTACTTAGCTGTGTTTCAGGCTTTGGTGAGGCCACACTGGGAATATTGTGTGTAGTTTTAGTCTCCTTATCTAAATAAGAATGCTGTTGCTATAGAGGGTGTGCAGAGAAGGTTTAAATTTCCTGGGATGATGAGACTAATGCATGAGAAGAGATTTAAGCCAGATAGGATTATATTCCTTAGAGTTCAGAAGAATGGGGAGCATCTCATAGAAACTTCTAAAATTCTAACAGCACTAGTCAAAGTAGATATAGGAAGGATATTTCTGACAGCAGGGGAGTCTAGAACCTGGGGTCACTGTCTGAGCGGATGGAGTAAACCATTTAGGATTGAGATTTTCACCCAGTGTGGTGAGCCTGTGAGATTCACTACCGTAGAAAGCAATGGAAGATTATAGCTGTGCAGGCTATGAAAGGACCAGTCCAAACTGAACTAATTTAACGTGTATTGAAAATGAGTTGCAGTGAGAAATCAGGTCTAAATTTATGACTGAAATGTCAGATTACAGGACTTTGAAGTCAATTTGCTTGACATACAATAGAAATCAAAATGAAAATCGAAATAGCCCTATAGGATACTTACAAGAATTGGCATTTAAAAAAAATATATTTCACATTGTGTTTTATACTGCAATCATTATATCTAGGAGTTGCCATTGACAATTCATTAAGGCATCATACAATTCTCACTTTTTTTCTTTGCTGACTTCATTAATATCCAACTTTGGATCTGGATCTTCCAGAGGCTCCTCTTAAGTTATCTCAGTAATTGTGGAATCTTGCTGAAATTCAGCTATTTCTAAGATCAGGAAACGGGTTATTACTAGCGCCTCAGTTGTGCCATGCTGTGGATCCCCATAACTATAGCTGGTGTTGAGATTGTCCCCTTACTGAGCGTGATACTGCCGATAAGTATTTTGTATCATTGAATGTGGCAGTTGGTTGGTATTTGCCCTGAAATTACCCAGTGTCTGAGTTGAATAGTCACATCCCTTGTATTTCAGCAAACAATCTAAAGAAAATCATCTCTAAATCAATCATTGATTTTTACAGCACATGACCACAGGTTTGGATCTTATACTTCAACAAGATAAAAGTAGGAACACTAGTCTGAAAAATAAACATGTCCTCACCATTATTTAGAGACCAGATACTAAGCATTTAAACTCTGATAGTACAATCTGAGGCCAAAACACCTTTTTTAAGGAGTTAGACACAGCTCTTGGAATGAATAGATTAAAGGATATGGGGGAAAGCAGGAACAGGTTACTGATTTTGATTTGATTTATTATTGTCATATGTATTAGCTTACAATAAAAAGTACTGTTTCTTACATGCTATACAGGTAAAGCATACTGTTCATAGAGAAGGAAACAAACGTGTGCTGAATGTGATGTTACAGTTATAGCTAGGGTGTAGAGAAAGATCAACTTAATACAGAACAAGTCCATTCAAAAGTCTGATGGCAGCAAGAATGAGTTGGTTGGCACGTGACCTCAGACGTTTGTCTCTTTTTCTTAACAGAAGAAGGTGGAAGAGAGAATTTCTGGGGAGTGTGGGGTCCTTAATTATGTTGGTTGCATTGCCGAGGCAGTGGGAAGTGTAGACAGGGTCAGTGAATGAGAGGCTGGTTTGTGTGATGGATTGGGCTATATTCAAGACCTTTAGTAGTGTCTTGCGGTCTTGGTCAGAGCAGGAGCTTACTAAGCTGCGATACAACGAGAAAGAATGCTTTCTGTGGTGCATCTGTAAAAGTTGGTGACAGTCATAGCTGACATGCAAAATTTCAAAGAACAAACAAAGAACAAAACAGCATGGGGAACAGGCCCTTCTGCCCAACGAGCCCACGTCGCCACCCCGATGTTCCCACCTCTACCCGCGATTCCTGTCCATGTTTATAGAGTATATATATTTCCTGAGTCTTCTGGGAAAGTAGAGGCATTGGTGGGCTTTTTTACCTGTGATGTTGGCATGGAGGGAATCAGGACAGATGGTTGGTGATCTGGACACCTAAAAGCTTTCAATCCTTTCTGCTTCGTCCCCATTGATTTAGACAGGGACACGTTCTCCTCTGTGCTTCCTGAAGTCAATGACGATCTCCTTCATTTTGTTGACATTGAGGAAGAGATTATTTCACCATACCAGTCCACCAGATCCTCTCTCTCATTCCTGTACTCTGTCTCATCATTGGTGTCATCAGCAAACTTGAAAATTAATTTGGAGGGGAATTTGGCCACATAGTGTATAAGCAGTAGTGTAGGGGGCTGAGAACACAGTCTTGAGGTGCCGATATTGAGGATAATTGTGGAGTTGTCATTGCTTACCTTTGCTGATTGTGGCTTGTGAGTTAGGAAGCTCAGGATCCAGTCACAGGGAGGAGCCGAGGTGCAGACCATGGACTATTGGAGATGCGCTTCGTGGGAACAATGGTGTTGAAGGCTGAGTTGTAGTTAAAAAATAGAAGTCTGGCATAGGTGTTCTTGTTATCTCGGTGTTCCAGAGTTGAACGCAGGGCCAGGGAGATGGCGTTTGCTGAGGACCTATTGCAGCGATAGACGAACTGTAGTGGATCCAGGCAGTTTGGGAGGCTGAAATTAATTTGTGCATGACTATGCTTTTGAAGCAGTTCATAATGATGGATTTCAGAGCAACCAGACAGTTGTCATTCAGGCGTGCTGCTTGGCTTTTCTTTGGTACTGGGATATTGAGCTGAATGAATGGGCCACATCATAACAAATAGCGGAGCAGGCTCAAAGGGCCGAGTGGCCTCTGCCTGCTCCTACTTTTGATATTTTTATGACATATCCTTAAAATCAGAATCAGGCCATTCTGGAGATTAGAACATCCTTCTTTACATAAAAAGTGGTAAAAGTGAGGAGGGACTCCCACAAAAACTCAATTAATAGTCAAAATTATAAAAGTCATCAGATAGATAGAGTTACAGTAGCAAATCAGCCATTATCTTACTGAATCGTGGAGCAGGCTTGAGTCCTGATGGAGGGGTGAATTTTACAGGTATTTGTTAAAAATATTGACGAAGTGCATTGTTCCAAATGCTTCCTTTTTCTATCTCTGTTCCACTAATTAACTGTTGGGTATAACCAGCATTTCAGTTACAATATCACGAAATGACTTCCTTAAACCTGCTAGAAGGGTGATGGTGCTGGTTGTGGGTGTTTTCTGAACTGTATTTTCTCTTTGGTGGTGGACTGACACTTATCTGTTTTTCTATTTCCAATCTACAGACTTTTAAGAAGCTGATTCCTGATGAGGTGAGCAGCTTGCATGTTTTATTTTGCTGTGCTCTTTGACTGTGTTTTCGTGCTCTTGTAACTTGTAAATTACTGTTGTAATGAACATTATTTTCTGCAAACTTAAAAGTATTTTAATTCCATGATTAATTGCGAAACGTAGATGTGTAAAATCAGTTACCGTGGAGTCTAGAACTTCTAGTGGTGTTTACAAATGGATTTTCTCCAATAAATGTTTAATGAAATGTTAGTTTCTTATATATACAACATTGTCGTTCTAATTCCACTCATAGTTAACATGCTACTGTAGATCACACTGGCAGGAGAATGGGAGATGTGAAAGCTCAGAAGTGTTGGGGAAATTACATAGTTGGGGTGAAATAAATCTATTTTTAATGTTGTTTTGAGTTAACGATTGTCATTCAAAGTAGTCTCTCATTTGAGCATCATGTATTTCATTTTGATGTTTCTTGGAAGGCCTGATTGGTACCCTGTTGGATTGGTTTCTGCCTCTCCGCAAGCTACAGTCCCCCCGTAACACTCCCCCTCTGCCCCAGGCAGTGGCCACTCTTTCCCTCTCTCCCATTCTTGGACTGCACCCCTATCCTGTGGCCACTGTTCCCTACCTGCTGTTGTGTCCTCCCTCATGCTGTGGTCTTCTGACGCTTCCCTCTCTCGAACCTCCCGTCCTGTGCAAGATCCAGATCTGGTCGAAAACTGGAGCTGTGATATTTTGGGATTCCCCATGGTGCTGAAGTGCCAACTTGGGGTAGCCACAATTTTTGTTTTAAATGCTACTTCCTCACTGCTCTTTTGGCATATGCATAGAACATGCATTTGAAGTGTAAGTTTTTTTATTCAACCTTCTTAAGAGAAAGGCCAATTTTTTTATTATTCGGTCATAGGATGAGTGTTGCTGCTTACGTTAGCATTTGGCATCATCTTTAATTTCCATCGAGAAGCTGGTAATGAGTTGCCATCTTGAACACTGCAATCTATGTCGTGCAAATTTATCCACAATGGTATTTAGGAGGAAGTTATAGGATTTTGACCCAGCGACAGTGAACAAAACCAAGTCAAGATTATGTGTGGCTTTTTAAAAAACTTGCAGGTGGTATTTTTTTAAAAACTACTTGTTTTATGGGATGTGGGTCTAACTGGCTGGGCCAGTGAGTCACCTTTTACTCTTCTAAACTCTAGTGAAAACTAACCTAACCTTCAAATCTTTCCTCTGAAGACAATTTGCAATTCCTCATAGAAATCATAGAAACCCTACAGTACAGAGAGGGGTCATTCGGCCCATTGAGTCTGCACCAACCACAATTCATACACCCATATCTCTACATTTTTACCCACTAATCCCTCTAACCTATGCATCAGGACATTAAGGAGCAATTTTAGCATCCCAATCAACCTAAGCCATACATCTTTGGACTGTGGGAGGAAAATGGAGCACCTGGAGGAAATCCACGCAGATACGAGGAGAATGTGCAAACTCTACACAGTTTGTGGAGTCTAGAACTTCTTATTTACAAATGGGTTTTCTCCAAAAGTTTAATGAAGTGCTAGTTTCTTATATATACAACATTGTCATTCTAATTCCACTCATAGTTAACATGCTATTAACCCAAGCCAGGTATCGAACCCAGGTCTCTGGAGCTGCGAAGCAGCAGTGCTAACCACTGTGCTGCGATGCTATCCTGGTGATAGTTTAATTAATATTCTCTGAACTGTTAATGCATCTTTCCTTTTTTTCTGTTTTTATTGATTGATTGACATTCAATGAAATGAAGTCTAATTCAGGATCTCAACAAGTTGAGACATTCCAGATCCAAGTTGACAAGACAGGGCTCTCACCTTCTGTCTTGGGCTTGATCTACATGATCCAAGCTGATTGGAGTAGGCATAGCTCCTTCTCCAAGGCTTGATCTCATTTGCATCTTAACCAAAAGACCAAGATGCTGCTTTTAAAAATTGCTTCAAATGAAGCTAACATGTAACCTAATTTCTTCAACCAAGCACACAGCATGTCAATACTACACTTTATCTTAGCCAAAAGGCAGGGTTCCATAAATAAGGATGTCAATACTGCACACAACACTCTAGGTGTGGCTTCACTGGTGCCCTGTCCAGCTGAAGCATAATACCCCCCTTCCCCATTCTTATCATCAAGTCTCCTTATAATAAGCAATAACATTCTATTAGCTCTCCTAATTATTTGCTATACTTGTAGACTAGCCTTTTGTGATTCATGGACAAGGACACCAAGATATCCCTCTGTGCCTCAAAGCTCTGCAATCTCTCACCATTTTATTAATGAGTTTTTTATTATTCTGACCAAATTGGGAATTTCACATTTGCCTGCGTTATATCCCATGTGCTGGTTTTATCAATTCAATCTGTTTGTTCTTTTGTAGTCTTCTTCTGTCCTCTTGGTAACTTTCTTTCCTTCTATCTTTGTCAGCAAATTTAACGACCATGCCTTCAGTCTGCAAGTCATTTATAGAAATAGTTAAAAATAAGAGACACCAGCACCATGACAGAATGTTACTTCCCTGCACCATGAGCCTGTATTTTCCACAATAATCTTATCAAATGCCATCTATATATCGGATTGCAACACATCCACTGGTTTCTCTTTGTAATCCCTTCAAATAACTCGAATGTATTGGTTAAATGTATTTCCCTTCCATAAAACCATATTGAGTCTGCCTGATTGCCTTAAATTTTTCCAAGTGCTCTGCAATAACATTTTTAGGAATGCCTTCTACCTTTTTCCTTTGGAAGATGTTTGGCAAATTGGCTTGTAGTTTCCTACTTTCCGTCTTCCTCCCCTTTTTGAATAAAGGAGTTACGTTTGCTCTCTTCCAATCTAATGGAGCCTTCCCCAAATCTAGGGAATTTTGGAAAATTAAAACCAATGCATCAACTATCTCAGTAGCCACTTCTTTCATGACCTTAGGGTGAAGTCCATCAGACTTGGGGATTTCTTGGCCCATAGATCCAATAGTTTGCTCAATATCACTTCCCTGGTGATTGTAATTTTTCCAAGTTTCTTCCTGTCTTCCACTTCCTGGTATATAACTTGTGTCCTTTGCCATAAAGACAAATGTAAAATATCTGCTTAATTCATCTGCTATTGTCTTGCTTTCCATCATCAGTTCCCTAACTTGCACTTTCAATGGAACCAGAACTCACTTTGTTGACACTTTTTTTTTTACCTATTATGTGTAGAAACTTATCTGTCTTAATGTTTCGAGCTTGCTTTCTCTCGTACTCTACATTTTCCCTTCTTATCAATCTTTTTGCCATTCGTTGTTCTTTGTATCCTTTCTGATCTGACCTGCCACTAGTTGCACAAATATGTGCATTTTTTTAATACTTTAATACTTTTTTAGTTAATCACAGATGATGGGCCTTCCCCTTGGAATTTTTCTTTCCCATTGGAATGCATGCATTCTGAAATATCCCTTTGTCTGCAATTGAACCTGTATTAATCTATCCCTTAAATAAATTATTAGTTCCCTCTAGCTAGCTTCCCTTTCATAGAACATAGAACATTACAGCACAGAACAGGCCCTTCGGCCTTCGATGTTGTGCCGACCAAAATAAAAAGCAATGCCCCTCCAAACTAAACCATTCCCTTCTCTTCCATATACTTATCAATTAACCTCTTAAACGCCACCAAACTTGGCGCATCTACAACAGCTGCAGGCAGGGCATTCCACTCCCTAATCACTCTTTGAGTAAAGAACCTACCTCTGATATCCGTCCTATAACTCATACCCCTTAATTTAAAGCTGTGTCCCCTCGTGCTAGCTTTCTCCATCCTAGGAAAAAGGCTATCACTGTCCACCCTATCTAAACCTCTAATCATCTTATATGCTTCAATAAGATCCCCTCTTAGCCGCCTCCTTTCTAACGAAAACAACCTCAAATCCTTCAACCTCTCTTCATAGGACCTGCCCTCCATACCAGGCAACATCCTGGTAAACCTCCTCTGTACCCTCTCCAATGCCTCCACATCTTTCTTATAATGTGGGGACCAGAACTGCACACAATACTCCAAGTGCGGCCGCACTAGAGTTTTGTACAGTTGCAACATGATGCTGCGGCTCCTAAATTCAATCCCCCTACCAATAAAAGCTAAGACTCCATATGCCTTCTTAACAACTTTATCCACTTGACTGCCTACTTTCAGGGATCTATTGACACATACACCAAGATCCCGCATTTTCCTCTTATTTAAATTTAAAATGCTGATCTTGGACACACTCTTCTGTTCCTCAAACTAAATGTAAATTTTAATCATATTATGATCATTGCTAACTGGAGATGCCTTCACTGAGGTTATGAATTAATCCTATTCAATTGCACAAAACCAGATCTTATATAGCCTATGCTCTGGTTCCAGAACATACTGAAGCAAATCCAAAAACATCCTATGAATTCCTCATTTACCCAATCTGTTCATCTGTTTTGTTTTGTGTGTTTAGATACAGAATCTTTATTGTCCATTTATTATTTTTATAGTATCCAGCCTTATCTGCTAATTTAATCTTAAATTTGTACTCTCTGCCCTTCCTGCCACATTCTGCTCATTATTTCTCATATTAGTATTTATTTCTCTTGCCTTATCTTTGGTATACCTACATCTTCCCACATTTGATCACTTGCCCTCACAATTCAGTTTAAAACTAACTATCTGCCTCCCAAGTTATGCAGTACGCTACAACATCAGCATGCAGGTCTTATGAGGAGAGGCTGAGGGATTTGAGGTTGTTTTCGTTAGAAAGGAGGAGGCTAAGAGGGGACCTGATCGAAACATATAAGATGATTAGAGGTTTAGATAGGGTGGACAGTGATAGCCTTTTTCCTAGGATGGAAAAAGCTAGCACGAGGGGACACAGCTTTAAATTAAGGGGTGATAGTTATAGGACGGATATCAGAGGCAGGTTCTTTACCCAAAGGGTGGTTCGGGAGTGGAATGCCCTGCCTGCAGCAGTTGTAGATGCGCCAAGTTTGGTGGCGTTTAAGAGGTTAGTTGATAAGTATATGGAAGAGAAGGGAATGGTTTAGTTTGGAGGGGCATTGCTTTTTATATTGGTCGGCGCAACATCGAAGGCCGAAGGGCCTGTTCTGTGCTGTAATGTTCTATGTTCTATGATTCAAGTGCAAATCACTCCAACAGAACAGATTCCACTTTTCCCACTACTGCATTCAAAGTGCCGTGAACTGGAACTCACCTCTCCCACACCAATCTTTGGGTCACACATTCATTTCTCTGATCTTATTTGTCCTGTGTCAAGAAATATTTTTATTTTAAAATTCTCACTCATTTTCAAACCCTTCTATTGTCTTATGCCTCCCTGTTGCTATAGATGTACTAGAAAAGTGATTAGCACTGCTGTGCCTCAGTGCCAGGGACCTGGGTTTTCATTCCCTGCTTGGGTGACTGTTTGCATGGAGTCTGCACATTTTCCCATGTCTGCCTGAGTTTTCTCTGGGTACTCTGCTTTCTTCAGTCCAAGTGTTGTGCGAGTTAGGTGCATTGACTATGTTATATTCGCCCTCAATGTATCCGATCAGGTGCCAGAGAGTGCTGACTAGGGGATTTTCACAGTAACTTCGTTACAATGTTAATTTAAACTACTCGTGACACAAATAAATTTAAACTTAGATTTAAACCCCACAACCCACTGAGATATCTGCGCTTCTCTGATTTTGGCATCTTGAGCAGTCTTGATTTTAATTGCTCGCTGTGCCTTCAGTGCCTGGATTCACTGTCCACTTCTCCTCCTTTCTACCTTGCCTTCCTTCTTTAAAACACTGTTTAAAACCTGTATCTTTGATTAAGATTTGGAACATCCAGTGCATCTTTGCATTATGTTTCATAATGCTCCTGTGATGTATGTTGAACTTTATTATGTTAAGGCACTATATAAATACACTTGTTTTATAATCTTGTAAACATTTTTAGTGATACATAGTTAAATTGCTCTATTGTGCTTCAAATCTTTTTTTCTGAATTTCTCAAATGTATTTTTCGCCATGTAATGAGGCACAGAGCCTTGCGGTATGAGAAGGGCAAAATACTGCAAATGCGGGAATCTGGAACAAAAACAGAAAATGCTAGAAAAATCACAGGAGGCCTGATAGCATCTGTGGAGAGAGAATAGAACCAACGTTTCACATCTAGATGACTCTTATACAGTGTGATAGATTGATTTCTAGCTGATGAACGATAGTTTTTTTTCTTAAAAGGATAAATACGAGCAAAACCAATGAGCTTGCAGCAAATTGATGCACAGACTGTTGGTGATTTTTCTGGACAGATGCAGATTTTACTGTACTGATATCCTTGTGGAAGGTTACGGGGAACTTGATTTGTATTTAATTCTTTTCTGGTCCTGTCTTGCAGCTGGAACGATTCACCAGTATTCGGAAGAAGGAGAAGCCATATGTTCAGTCAAAACACCCAACAACACCAGTTTACGAAAGTCAACCTTTTGCGCTGAACACGCTGTCTGATTCTGAAGTGCTGGAACTGTTTGAGCAAATGTTGGTAGGTGCTTGGCCTTTCAGCTTTTCACAAGGGTTAAAACCTTTAAACATGCTGAAAATGTAAAATAGAACTATAAAATACTGGAAATATATAGCA
The DNA here is from genome assembly GCA_024679065.1 of Sphyrna mokarran. Classification (NCBI taxonomy): domain Eukaryota; kingdom Metazoa; phylum Chordata; class Chondrichthyes; order Carcharhiniformes; family Carcharhinidae; genus Sphyrna; species Sphyrna mokarran. The sequence continues at coordinate 76,489,230 of JAGIQG010000014.1, read as the reverse complement.
AGTCCATCGACATGTGATGAGAGAAAAACTGGCTTGTATTTGAGGTGGAGATAGAATTTCAACAAAGATTTTCTAGCTTTAAACATTGGCCCATAACCTCTGCAAAGTAGCACACAGTTCAGAGTGCCCCCGGCTCTAGTTTTCTCTCTATTAGCTAATCTTCGAACTCACGCTGGACTCCAGAGACCAGCTGGGCCAGATGCAAGGAAGTCCCACTCTTTTTACACACTTCCCACCATAATGGAGGTACAGCTATATATCCAAGCACTTAAAGAAACCAAGGAGAAGGTAAGTTTATAAAAAGCTTGTAAAGTAAGTGGATAGGTTTGGGGTTGGTGGGGGAGAGGGAGCAGAAGGGCTGTCAAGTGCCAGTGGGGTGAGGTGGCAAGTAAGATGGTTTGTGGGGGAGTTGGGTGGAGAGTTGGGTAGTCAGTGGGGGTGATGAAAAAAAGTCAGTGAGGGAGGGGGGTGGTGAGTCAGGTGGTCAGTGGGGGTGTGGGGTGGCGAGGTAGTGGAGAGTCAGGTATTCAGTGGGAGGGGGTGGGGTGGCAAGTCGGGTGGTCAGAAGGGAATAGCATGTCGGGTAGTCAGCGAGGCAGTGGCAAATTGGATAATCTGTGGATTGGATGATGAATTCTGTGGTTGGGAGGTTAATGACACAGTCAGATGATAAGGGGATGGTCAGTGGGAGAGTGGGGATATCAGTGCTGTGGGTTGCACTTTGGGATTATTGAGGTGGTCATGGAGTCCAGTGGGGAGGATGATGGGAGTGTTTGGTCAGTCGTGTGTGTTATGAATAGCTTCCAGAAATTAGAAGTGGTTTGAATTCTAACTTTTTCTGAGTGATGCGAGGTTGCAGGACAATCGGACCCATCTGAAGTTTGCTATTTATAGTTGTGCTTTTAAATGGTCGGGATGCTCCACTTAGCATTTTTCCACACTGAATCTATCATGATCTCTTCCCTTTTCCCTATCTGCTTGTCTAGCTTCCCCTTAGATATATATGTCATGTTTGTACAAGTCATTCTGTCGTAGATGGTTCCAATTCAACTAACATATTTTTGAAGAGGATTTCCCAAATTTTCCTTCTCCCAAAAACCAATTAGAGGTTTGTTTGATTTTTACAGTTTTTTTTGGAAACTGGCAGTGTTAAGTTGAGAATTAATGAACCCGATTATATTTTCTCATCCATTTCCCATATTCATATTTGGTTTTACGTAAAATTACAGGGCATTCTTTTTAATAAAATGGGATATTGATTGTAGTTTGGTAATACAGAGCTTTAGCATTGCTAATTTTTTTTTAAAAAAGAGACTTGCTGTTGAAGCTTTCTGTCTTACACTCATAGAACAGATTCATAAGAATACCAATTGTAAAGGTGCAACAAATTATGCTGCATGAGAAGAGTGTGCTCATTGGCAAAGATGTTGCCATGGAGAATGCAGCAGGGAACAGTTAACTGCCAATTTTCTAGAAATTCAAATCAGGCAGGTTGACTGGTCGAGGAATATAGATTTTATATTGAATTCATTTTGAAACAAGATGATTAGGCAGTGGACTAGTTAATTTGGTCCTTGAATGAGCTATTGAGTCACATAGGAATTCTTAGGTTTAACCTGTTTTTGGGACCAGGTTAAACAGAAATATAGTGTAGGTCCAAACTTATAACAGTCCTTCAATTTATTGTATAAATATGTTGTTACTTGACAAATATTTTAAAGAAAATATGATTAGATTTGCTTTGGGTTGTTAAAAAGTCGGCCTATGCCTTTAGCAAAGTCGACCTGCGCCTGCAATGCAGTATGACTCAGAACCTTCAGGAAGTGGGGATCGAAGTTTGAAAATCTTTATTCCTGTCCATAAGTATATTTTTCAGAATTATTTTGCTACAATAAATTGGGAGAGCTTTTTAAAATGGATCGTTAGGAGACTCTTGTAAGATAACAATGATCCCAATTGCTAATTTCCATTCATGAAGTAAATCTGATTTTTTTTTTTAATCTTCAAAAGCTTGACATGAATTTGAATGAAGAAAAGCAGCAGCCATTGAGAAACAAAGATATGATGATAAAAAGAGAAATGGTTTCACAGTACCTGCATACCTCCAAATCTGTAAGTACTACATTATTCCTACTACTACTGAATTGGAGAAGTTCTGTCAATTTTAATTTCAAGACACCATGTCATAACTTCAATGCATTTCGGGTTCATGTGGCATAAAATTTTATATTTCAACTCTTTCCATAGACCTATTTGGAATGATTAAACTGAGAACCCTGGACAGGTTATGTCGTGGTTAGAGCCTGTTCAACCCATCATTTCTGTGCTGGCCAAAAAGAAGAAAAAATGAACTAGTAGCTTAGTTTAATCCCACTTTCCAGCACTTAGTCTAGAGCTGCGCAGGTTACAGCACGGGTGCTGATTCAGGTACATGTTCAATGAGTTGAGCCTTTCAGTCCCAACCACCAACTCGGATAGTGAATTTCAAACACCCACCACCTCTGGGTAGAAATGTTGTTTTTCATATTCTCTCTAACTCTTCTGCCAATCAGCATAAATCAAAGCTCTCGGTAATTGACCTCTCAGCCAGAAGAAGCAGGTCTTTCCTGTTTACTCTAGTTAAGTCCTTCATAATTTTGTACACGCGCATCAGGAAAAAAACTGTTTGGATCAGTACTCTGACGAAGGGTCATGCAGACTCGAATTGTTAACTCAGTTCTCCCTCCGCAGATGCTGTGAGCTTTGCTGAGATTTTCCAGCATTTTCTGTTTTTCTTTCAGATTCCAACATTCACAGAAATTTGTTTTTTTTTCTTATTTTCCCATTTTACTGGTGTTCCATTTTGAAGTTTTATTCATTCATGGGGTCTGGGCATTGCTGACTGGCCAGCATTTATTGCCCATCCCTAGTCATTCTTGAACTAAATGGCTTATTAATTCATTACAGAGGGCAGTTCAGTCAACCGCTCTTCTGTAGCTCTGGAGTCATACGCAGGCCAGACCAGATGAGCAGATTTCCTTCCCTAAAGGACATTAGTGAACCAGAGGGTTTTTCTGACAATTGCCAATAGTTTAATGATCATTAATAGATTCTTACTTCCAGATACTTTTTGTTGCATTCAAATTTCACCAGCTGTTGTGTCAGGATTTAAACCCTGGTCCCCAGAACATTAGCTGAGTTTCTGGATTAACAACCTAATGATAATACCACTAGACCATCACCTCCCTGTGGTATACAAGATCATTTCGGACCAATATTTCTATTTCACTGTTTTACTCTTTATTATTATGGCCCTCAATTTGGTCATTCCTTAGCGTCCTCTGTTCTTAGGAAAATAACAGCCTATCTAATCTCTCCTCAGCTGTAATTTTCAAACCCTGGCAACAATCTCAGTTGCATTCATGCCAGAGCAATTATGACCTTCGAATGTGGTGGTCACAGTGGTAACCAGAACAGTGTGCCAAATTCCAGTTGTTGTCTAACCAATATTCCAGAACACTTTTCCAGAATTATATCTCTGCTTTTGTATTCAATAAAGGAAAACATTCCATATGTGTTTTGTCAACTTATTCACCTACCTTGCTACTCTGCACTCCAAGATGTCTCACTTCCTCCACTCCTCTCAATATCTACTTGTTTGTTGCCTATTCCCTCACTTTGTTTGCCCTCTCCAATTGCCTTACTTCTCTGGATTGAATTACATTTGGCACATTTCTGTCCACACAATTAAGCTATTGATATCACTCTGGAGTTTATAACTATTCTCTTCACTATCAAAGAACAAATCATCTACATTTTCTTGTCATCTTTAATAAAATAAATAATAAATATTTCAAATCATGCCTTCCATATTTAAGGCCAAATTATTGATCTATACAACAAACAGCAGGAGTCCCAAGACTGAGCCTCGTGGAACACCAAAGGGAAGCACTTTCTATTCACAAAAGCATTCATTCCCATTACCTTTGTTTCCTGTTATTTAGCATGAATCCAACTCATCACCTTCCCCTGTATCTCATGGGATTTCACTTTTTTGATCTGTCTGTCTTGTGGACATTGTCAAATGCCTTACTTAAATCTATGTAGACAACATCTGCGTTATTGATTTCTCAAAAAATTCATTTTTTAGTAGGACACTATGTTCTCCTAATAAAATAATATGATAGAATTCTTTATCAAGGTGAAGGGAGAGGTAGTTGATTCTGAGACCTGGGTCCTGAATCTCATTAAAAATAACTATGATGGCATGAGGCATGAGTTGGCTATGATGGATTAGGAAACATTACTGAAAGGAAAGACGTTGGGCAGGCAATGGCAGGCATTTAAAGTACAAATAGGTGAACTCTAAAAGTTGTTTATTCTTATTTTTCCCTTCTTAATCAATCCCTTGTTCCTCCTTTGAATTTTAAACTGTCTCCAATCTTTAGATCTATTGCTTTTGCCTGCCAATTTGTACATTTAAAAAAAAATCACATACCATCTCTAATTTCCCTTATAAGCCATGGTTTGACCACAACTCTCTTTTTACTCTTGCGCCAAATAAGAATAAACAACTTTTAGAGTTCACCTATTTGTACTTTAAATGCCTGCCATTGCCTGCCCAACGTCTTTCCTTTCAGTAATGTTTCCTAATCCATCATAGCCAACTCATGCCTCATGCCATCATAGTTATTTTTAATGAGATTCAGGACCCAGGTCTCAGAATCAACTACCTCTCCCTTCACCTTGATAAAGAATTCTATCATATTATTTTATTAGGAGAACATAGTGTCCTACTAAAAAATGAATTTTTTGAGAAATCAATAACGCAGATGTTGTCTACATAGATTTAAGTAAGGCATTTGACAATGTCCACAAGACAGACAGATCAAAAAAGTGAAATCCCATGAGATACAGGGGAAGGTGATGAGTTGGATTCATGCTAAATAACAGGAAACAAAGGTAATGGGAATGAATGCTTTTGTGAATAGAAAGTGCTTCCCTTAGAGCATGAAAGTGAGATAATGAGAAACATTAAAAAAAAACTAAAATTTTATTCAGGTATGTAAAGAGAAAAGGATTGACAAAATGAATGTAGGCCCCTTACAGGCAGAAGCAGGGGAATTCCTAATGGGGACCAAAGAGATGGCTGAGGAACTAAATTCGTACTTTGCTTCTTTCTTCATAGAAGAAGACATGGGTGATGTACCGGAAGTTCTAAGAAACCTAAATTTTACCAAGGAGTTGAAGAAAATCAGTCGAGATATTGTTTTGGGGAGGTTAATGGGATTGAAAGTGGATAAGTTTCCAGACCCTGCTGATCTTCTTTCCAGAGAACTTAAATAAGTGACCCTAGAAGTAGTAGATCCATTGGTGGTCATTTTCCAAAATCTTTTGGACTCTGGAATGGTTTTTACAGATTGGAGGGAAGCTAATGTAAGCTCATTATTCAATAGGTTAGAGAAGTTAGAGAAGAAACAAAGAATTATAGAAAATCTGCAACCTTCTTGAAATAAGGGCCAACATTCCATTAGCCTTCCCGATTGCCTGTTGCATCTGTGGGCTAGCTCTCTGTACCCTCTTTCCCTTTATGTTGCAGCTTTCTGCAATTTTTCTCTATTTAAATAATGATCTGTTCTCTTGTCCTTCCTTCCAAAATGAGCACCTTCCCATTTTCCTATATTATTCTCCACTTGCCAACTTTTTGCCCACATGCTGATTACTAACTGACTTCTTACAGATTTTGTAAGGAATGTTTGCCTCTTAAAATATCCAGCAAATTAATGCAATGCATTTTTAGCCTGCTGGCGAAGGCCAGTGCCATCTTGATGTGTCAGTGTTTGACCAACACTCCTGATTAAAATGGAGAGAGCCTGAAATCCTACTGTTTGTTAAATTCTGTCTTCCTCAGTTGTTGAATCTGAGTGTCTGAGAATTCACTTTTCTCTTTTAGGGCCAAAATCAGAAGGAAAGTTCCAGATCAGCATTGATGTACATCCAAGAATTGAAGTCAGGAGTACGAGATAATCAACTGCTAAGTTGTTTGGAGTCTTTGCGTGTTTCCCTTAACAATAATCCAGTCAGGTAATGAAAAGTATAAAATTTCACCAATATGAAACATTTTATTTAGCAATTTTGCATAATTTCAAATCTAGTTTTGACACCTGAGATGTTTATTTTTAAAAAACCATGTCTGCTTGTAACAGCTTATGTGAGGATTCAATTGAAATCTTGACCTTGATAGGACATTGGCAGAATGGCTAGTCTCAGTAGGTGTTTCTAATTAACTTCATATATTTGGAAGGCGTAGAGTTAATGTTCTGTTGCTAAATAAATTCTGTTGCAGAATTAGAGTATCTGCCAGATGAAGTTATCCGAGCAAACAGTGTCCAGGTTTCACAGATTTTTTAAATTAATTCACAGGATGTGGCTATTGTGGCAAGAACCACATTTATTGCCTCTGCCCAATTGCATTTGAGCAGGGGATGCTGAGCTACTTTCTTGAAGCACTGCAGTCTGTGTGATGAAAGTTCAGTCATGGTGCTGTTAGGAAGGGAGTTTCAGATATTTGTTCTAGCAACAATGAGGTGTTTAGTCAGTGTAGCATGTGACATGGTGGGAATTTGAAGATGATGGTGACCATACTGCCTTTCTCGGTGGCAGAAATTAAAAGTTTAGGAGATTTTGCCTTTTGCATTCCATAAGCAGAGTTAGAACGTAGAACATTACAGCGCAGAACAGACCCTTCGGCCCTCGATGTTGCGTCGACCAGTTAAGAAAAAGCAATGATCCACTAACCTAAACCATTCCCTTTTCATCCATAAACCTATCCACAGACCTCTTAAACGCCCCCAAACTTGGTGCATCTACAACTGCAGCAGGCAGGGCATTCCATACCCTTACCATCCTCTGGGTAAAGAACCTACCTCTAACATCCGTCCTATAACTACCACCCCTTAATTTAAAGCTATGTCCCCTCGTGCTAGCTTCCTCCATCCGAGGAAAAAGGTTATCACTGTCCACCCTATCTAAACCTCTGATCATCTTATATGTTTCAATAAGGTCTCCTCTTAGCCGCCGCCTTTCTAATGAAAACAACCTCAAACCCCTCAGCCTCTCCTCATAAGACCTGCCCTCCATACCAGGCAACATCCTGGTAAACCACCTCTGCACCCTCTTCAATGCCTCCACATCTTTCTTATAATGTGGGGACCAGAACTGTACACAATATTCCAAGTGCGGCCACACCAGAGTTTTGTACAGTTGGAACATGACGTTGTGGCTCCGAAATTCAATCCCCCTACCAATAAAAGCCAAGACTCTGTATGCCTTCTTAACAACCTTATCAACTTGATTGCCAACTTTCAGGGATCTATGCACATATACACCTAGATCCCTCTGTTCGTTAACACTATTAAGAGTCCTACCATTAGTCCTATACTCTACACATTTGTTATTTCTGCCAAAGTGAATTACCTCACACTTCTTCGCATTGAACTCCGTTTGCCACCTCTCGGCCCAGCTCTGCAATTTGTCCAAGTCTCTCTGCAAACTATAATACCCCTCTTCACTATCTACCACTCCTCCGACTTTGGTGTCATCCGCAAATTTAGTAATCCATCCTTCTATACCCTCGTCCAGATCATTTATAAAAATTAGAAACAGCAATGGCCCCAAAACGGATCCCTGAGGTACACCACTTGTAACCAAACTCCATGATGAATAATTCCCATCAACCACCACCCTCTGTCTTCTATCTTTTTTTTTTAAGAGCAACACAGCACGGGAAACAGGCCCTTCGGCCCAATGAGCCCGCGCCGCCGTCATAACCATATAGTAGCAAATCCATTATCCTATTATATTCTTCCTATATAATAATATATATATATATATTATTCCTAATATGGAAAACTCTCACTATAGGGACAATTTGTTTCCCAATCAGCCTAAGAGCGAATTTTTGGGTTGTGGGAGGAAACCGGAGTGCCCGGAGAAAACCCACGCAACCACGGGGAGAACGCGCAAACTCCCGCAGACACCGGCCCAATTCCAAGTGTCTGCACAGCCACATCGATAGTCTCTGAGCTGTCATGGTGCCCTTCAGATGGTCCACATAAAGCACTCATTTACGACATGAGGTACCAGGCAACCCATGAATCAACATCCAAGAGCTGTACCCGCACCACCTGCCGAATGCATGCTCAAAGTATGGACCGAATTACCTGTGGAAAAAAGCCGTAGTTAAACAGTCCTAATATATCCCTCTATCTGCATACCGCTCATGTGGCTGTCCAAGAGACCCTTAAACAGCCCCAGCGTGCCTGCTCCCACCACCTTACTCGGCAGTGCATTCCACACCCCCACTACCCTTTGTGTGAAAAACTGCCCTCTAATATTCGTCCTATACATAGCCCCCCTCACCCTATGGCCATGACCCCTCGTCCTATCCATTTCTAAAGGTGGAAAAAGTTTACCTCCATTTACTCTATCTATACCCCTTATAATCTTATACACCTCTATGAGATCCCCTCTAAGCCGACGTCTTTCAAGGGAAAACAACCCCAGTCTATCTAATCGTTCCTCATAAGACAGTCCTTCCATACCAGGCAGCATCCTGCTAGCCAATTCCTAATCCAATTAGCTAAATCACCCTCAATCCCATACATCTGCATTTTCTGCAGAAGCCTTCCATGGGCCACCTTATCAAACGCCTTACTAAAGTCCATATACACCACATCAACTGCCTTACCCCCATCCACCTCTTTGGTCACCTTTTCAAAAAACTCAATAAGGTTAGTAAGGCACGACCTACCCTTTAGAAAACCATGCTGACTATCCCCAATCAATTCATTTTTCTCTAAATAACTATACATCCTATCCCTAATAATTCTTTCCAATACTTTGCCCACAATAGAATTAAGAGTCACCGGTCTATAATTCCCAGGAAAGTCTCTATTCCCCTTCTTGAACAATGGGACTACATTCGCTATCCTCCAGTCATCCGGCACTATACCTGTAACCAACAACGACCTGAAGATCAGAGCCAGAGGCTCTGTAATTGCCTCTTTTGCCTCCAGAGAATCCTAGGGTAAATCCTATCCGGCCCACGGGACTTATCTATTTTCAAACCCTCAAGAATATCTAGCACATCCTCCTTATCTACTTCAATACTATCCAGTTTACAACCCTGTATCCCAGTGTTCTCCACAACTACATTTACGTCTCCCTGCGTGAATACCGAAGAGAAATATTTGTTCAGTGCCTCTCCAATCTCTTCAGGCTCCATGCATAACTTCCCACTACTGTCTCTAACTGGCCCTAATCTTGCCCTAACTAATCTTCTATTCTTAACATATCTAAAGAAAGCTTTAGGATTCTCCTTGATCCTATCAGCCAAAGTCTTCTTGTGTCCTCTTTCAGCTCTTCTTAACTCACTCTTTAGCTCCCTCCTGGCTAATCTATAACTTTCCAGTGCACTAACTGAGCCTTCAAGCCTCATCCTGACATAAGCCTCTTTTTCCCTTTTCACCAGCGAATCAACTTTTTTAGTACACCACGGTTCCCTTACTCGACTATTCCTTCCTTTCCTGACCGGGGCATACTTATCAAGGACTTGCAATAGCTATTCCTTGAATAAGCTCCACATTTCAGATGTTCCCAGCCCCTGTAGTTTCCTAGTCCAACCTATGCACCCTAATTCTCTCCTAATAGCCTCATAATTACCATTCCCCCAGCTATAACTACTGCCCCCAGGTTCATGCCTATCCCTATCCATCACTAAGGTGTACGTAACCGAATTGTGGTCGCTATCCCCAAAATGCTCACCTACTTCCAAGTCTAACACCTGGTCTGGCTCATCGCCCAGCACCAAATCCAATGTAGCCTCACCTCTAGTTGGCCTATCTACATACTGAGTCAAAAAACCTTCCTGCACACTTTGTATAAAAACTGACCCCTCTAACGAGCTAGAGCTATAGCTATTCCAATCAATATTAGTAAAGTTAAAGTCCCCCATAACAATTACCCTATTACTTTCACTCCTGTCCAGGATTGACTTTGCAATCCTTTCCTCTACCTCTCTAGAACTTTTAGGAGGTCTATAAAAGACTCCCAACAGGGTGACCTCTCCTCTCCTATTTCTAATCTCAGCCCATACTACCTCAACAGACATGTCCTCATCAAACTTCCTTTCTGTCACTGTGATACAGTCTTTGACTAATAATGCCACTCCTCCCCCGCTTCTACCTCCTTCTCTACTCTGACTGGAACATTTGAACCCCGGAACCTGCAACAACCATTCCTGTCTCCACTCTATCCATGTCTCTGAAACGGCCACAACATCAAAGTTCCAGGTACTGATCCAAGCTGCAAGTTCATCCACCTTATTGCAAATACTTCTTGCATTAAAGTATACGCATTTCAAACCATGCTCTACTCCACCCATACTATGCTGTGCTTTAGAGTCCTCGTCTATGACCCCCCCTATTCTCATCCCTCTTAACATCCAAGCTACTCAGGATCCCACCCCCCCTCTGAATCAGTTTAAACCCCCCTGCATAGCCTTTGCAAATTTTCCCCCCAAGATATTGGTTCCCCTCTGGTTCAGGTGTAGACCATCTCTCTTGTAGAGGTCCCACCTACCCCAGAATGAGCCCCAATTGTTCAAGAACCTGAACTCCCCCCTGTCCTGCACCATCCCCTTAGCCACAAGTTCAAACATTCCCTCTCTGTTCTTCTCTAAACTATCCCGTGGCACAGGCAAGAGTCCAGACATAACCACTCTGTTTGTTTTGGCGCTAAGTTTCCACCCCAACTCCATAAATTTCTGTTTAATATCTTTTTCCCTTATTCTTCCTGTGTCATGTGTCCCTACATGAGCTATGACTTGGGGCTGACTCCCCTCTCACTTAAGAATCTTGAACACCCGCTCAGATGTCCTGGCCCCTGGAAGGCAACACACCAGCCCTGAGTCCCGTTCGTTACTATTGACTCTTCTATCTGTCCCCCTAACTATGGAGTCCCCAATCACCAGGCCTAATCTTTTATTTCCCCTACCCGCCTGAGCATTCACAGCAGGCTCACCTCCAGACACCTGCTCCCCTTGGCTATCTCCAGTTAATTCTTCCTCAACTGTAGCCTCCAGGACAGAAAACTTATTTTGGACGGGAACAGCCCCAGGGGATTGTCTCCCCGATTGCTTCTTACCCCTCTTCCTGGCAGTTACCCAAGAATCTCTTTTAGGAGTGACTATCTCTTTGTAACTCCTGTCAATATCTGTCTCAACCCCCCAAATTATCCGGAGTTCCTCTAATTCCAGCACCAGCTCCTTAACACGATCCTCAAGGAGCTGCAAATGGGCACACTTCCTGCAGGTATAATCAGCAGGAACACTACTGGTGTCCCTCACCTCGTTACACCTCCTGCGGTACGTACATACTGCCTGCACTGCCATCTCTGATACTTCGATTTCCAAGAGAGAAAAAAAACTTCCCACTCACTTATTATTAGGTTAGAGGAGGGGGGAGGGTGGGATACTCTACCTGTGTAGAGTATCGGGTTTCCTCTCTCGACCAATTTATAGGGTCAGAGAGAAAAAAAAACTACTACTACTGGTAAGCCTCCTTATGACGACTTCCGGCTTCCAGTTAATTTAAAAAAAACAGTAAAAACTACCACAGCTCGCTACTTTAACAAAAAAGAAAATATTAAAAGTTACCTTAAACTCGAACTCTACACTCGCCCAAATTGCTGCCTCTCCATGCTGCTCCACAGGAACACTGAGTTAATTCCAGTCTCTTTATCATCCATCAAAAAACATTGTAAATGTGACACCACTGTTTAAAAAAGGAGGTAGACAAAAGGAAAGTAACTATAGGCCAGTTAGCTTAACTTTTGTGGTAGGGAAAATGCTTGCATTTATCATCAAGGAAAAAATAGTGAGACATCTGGATATAAATTGGCCCATTGGTAAGACGCAGCACGGTTCATGAAGAACAAGTCATGTTTGACTGATTTGGTGGAATTCTTTGAGAACATTACATGTGCAGTGGACAGTGGGGAACATGTGGATGTGACGTATCTGGATTTCTAGAAGATATTTGACAAGGTGCCGCACCAAAGACTGCTACATGAGGTGAAGGTGTACAGTGTTACACGTAATGTATTAGCATAGATAGAGGATTGGTTAACAGAAAGCAGATTGAGAATAAATGGATTTTTTCTGGTTGGTGATCATAACTAGCGGTGTGCCTCAGGGATCATTGTTGGGACCGCAATTGTTTATGATTTACGTAGATAATTTGGAATTGGGGACCAAGTGTAGTGCGTTAAAATTTGCAGATGACACTAAGATGGGTTGAAGAGCAAAATGTGCAGAAAGTCTGCAAAAGGATATAGGTAGTCTATGTGAGTGGGCAAGGGTCTGGTAAAGGGAGTACAATGTTGGTAAATATGAAGTCATCCATATTGGTAGGAATAACAGCAAAATGGACTATTATTTAAATGGGAAAAATTGCAGCATGCTGCTGTGCAGAGGGACCTGGGTGTCCTTGTGTAGGAATCACAAGGCGTTGGTTTGCAGATGCAGCAGATAATTAAGAAGCCAATTGGAATTTTGTCCTTCATTGCTAGAGGGATGGAGTTTAAAAACAGCGAGATTATGTTGCAGCTGTATACGTAATGGTGAGGCCTCATCTGGAATACTGTGTACAGATTTGGTCTCCTTACTTGAGAAAGGGTATACTGGCACTGGAGATTCCAGTGCCAGTATACCCACTGAACATTGACTAAGTTTATTCTAGAGTTGAAAGGATTAGTTTGAGGAGAGACTGAGTAGACTGGGGCTATGCTCATTGGAATTCAAAAGAAGGAGAGGAAATCTTAAAGAAACATGTAAGGGTATGAAGGGAATAGGTAAGATAGAAGCAGGGAAGTTGTTTCCACTGGCAGGTGAAACTAGAACTAGGAGGCATAGTCTCATAATAAGGGGAAGCAGGTTCAGAACTGAGCTGAGGAGGAACTTCTTCACACAAAGGATTGTGAATCTGTGGAATTCCCTGCCCAGTGAAGCAGTTGAGGCTGCCTCATTGAATGTTTTTAAGTCAAGGACCGATTAAGGGTTATGGTGAGCCGGCGGGTAAGTGGAGCTGAGTCCGCAAAAAGATCAGCCATGATTTTATTGAATGGTGGAGCAGGCTCGAGGGGCCAGATGGCCAACTCCTGCTCCGAGTTCTTGTGTTCTTATTAGTCAGCTGAATACTTCCAGTTGAGGCATAAGAACTTTCATACTTCCTAATGCAGCAAAATAATATGGACAGTTGTAATATGAAATGAAGAGTGAGCCTAAAATATTCTGGTTAATACATGCTAATCTACTTCGTAAAGTTTATAAAAATAAATACAAAATATAATTTGCTGGTGAAAGATTGAGATTCAGGATATGCTTTTTAAAGTGTTCACCATCACATTATAACTATTGGTTTCAATTTGCAGTAAGCATGTCATCTTCTACTTCTGGACAGTGTGCAGACTTTGACCATGTGCTGATTCATGTTCACCAGCTATAAGTTCTTTACATAACAACTTTTGCAACTCAAGAGTATCTCAATTTGCTTTACAACCAATTAGATACTTTTGTAATATAGTCACTGTTTAACGTTGGTAAATGTGACAGTTGGTTTGTACAGAGCAAAGTCACACAGGCATCAATGAGATAAATGAGAAGATAATCTATTTTGGTTGAGAGTTAAATATTGACCAGTATTCAAGGACAACTCTCCTGCTCTTCTTTGAAAATGCTGAGTGATCTTTTACACTCACCCAAGAGGGCAGGTGGGTTTCATGAAGGTTCACTAGACTGATTCTTGGGATAGTGCTCTGTCCTTTGAGGAGACAGGGCCTGCATCAGTCCAAATTGTTTTTCAAGTATCTTTGGTGATTGTAGAAACCCTATAATGCAGAAAGCGGCCATTCAACCCATAAAGTTTGCACAGACGACAATCCCACCCAGGCCCTATTTCCATCACCTGCATATTTACCCAGCTAATCTCTCTAACCTACACATCCCAGGGCACTAAAGGGCAATTTACATGTAGCCAGTTAACCTAATCTGCACATTTTTGGACTTGGGAGGAAACTGAAGCACCTGGAGGAAACCCACACAGACACAAGGAGGATGTGCAAATTTTATACAGACAATCACCTAAGCCAGGAGTGTCACTCTGATCGCTATATAGCAAAAGCAGTAAACTTAGGAAATCCACTGGTGCTCCTTTGGTAGATATTGAACGTAAAGTGTTATCCATTAGTGCCCAGAGAATCACTGGCATGATTCAGCATTGGGGCGTGAATGCCTTTGATCAACATTAGCACCTCTGTGACAACTAATAACATTAAGCTGTTACTAGAACCAGCTGCTGCCAAGCAAGTCTCGCCATTTAGCTTATCTACAAAAGTGGTCAAAACTATGACAAAATATTCCTCTGAGTAACACTGAAAAGCCCACTGAAAACCCAAGATTTGCCTGAGTCAAACTTAGTGTTTTGTTTCCAGTGACTGCAGACTGTATAGATTAAATATTTGTTTTTTCTTTAAACAGCTGGGTGCAGAACTTTGGTGCAGAGGGACTCGCGACACTATTGAATATATTGAAAGGGCTGCAGGATGAGCTGGATCCAAGGTAAAGTAATAATGCTACTTCAGCTTTAGTGACTATCTTTTCACAAGTATCCTTGAGCTTGTCTTTGCTGACTTGATCTCCTTGAATCAGTTTTTAAAAGCAGCACTTAAATAGTCTTTCTTCAATCTCAGAACAGGCTCGTTTTAAATTTTGCCCCTCCTTCTTAACTGTTCTCCTCCTTTACAAACTTGTTAAATTTTCAAGAATATTTGTGGTAAAGGTTCGCTTAGTAAAGACACTCACTTACCCTTGTGGCACTGAGTGATGATCCCAAGTGCAGTTTCTGGTTTGTGTTAAGTTAGCTAATCTCTTGTTGAACTATTACAGTTAGCAACAGGAATCCTTGAGTTAAGAAAGGAAACTTCCTATCAGGCCATTTCTTTGAGATACTCAGTGACCTGTGCTGGAGGATGCCAGTGGTGGTGCCCTGCCCAAAAGCCTGTCCTTTGGTCAGTTTTTATGATTTGCTGTCTTGCACTTCCCACATCAGTTCCTCTCAATATCGTTTCATTTTTCAACTCCTGTGAGCAATATGATTAGGGAAGAGAATGGGTGAGGTGCTTCGCCGTTGCATTCCTCGTGGACTTAAAAGAAATGCAGATCCTTTTCCTCAAGATTCCTCGATCTGTTAGCAGCTGTTGATCTTCGAGGAAGTGGCTCTTCTGCCATCATCTCCAAACATTCATTGGTGTTGTAGTTGGCCATTGATCGAAACCATGGGGCCCTTAGCTGGGGCTGGGTTCATGTGCAGAATGAAGAAAAGAAAAGCCAAAGCATGTGATGGGCAGAAGAGCCTTTCTTTATGGTGTAATGACTCTGACTTCATGAAAGTGATGCAAATCCTCAAAACATCTGGAAAGAGAGAAACATTTGAGATTGATAACCTTTCAAGCTGGGTACGGGTTGAGATGTATCAGTTTTTAAACAAGTGCAAATGTGAAGAAAGAACTAGAGGGAAAGCTGTGATAAGGCAGAACTCAGGAATGATTAAATGACAAAAGAAGAGTTGGTGCAGTGCAATTGGGGGAAGGGGGTGTGTTAATGGAACAAATGAAAAATGGGTCAAGTGGAGATATGGAGCACAGTAGCTAGCACAGCTCCCTCACAGCGCCAAGGCCCCAGGTTCGATTCCAACCTTTGCTTGCAAATTCTCCTCGTGTCTGCATGGGTTGCTCCCCACAATCTAAAGATGTGCATGTTAGGTTGATTGGTCATGCTGAATTGCCCCTTAGTGTCCACAAGATGTGGAGCTTAGGTGTTCAGTTGGGTAAATATGTGGGATTATTGGGATAGGACAGGGGTTTGGACCTGGGTATGATACTCTGTTGGAGAGTTGATGCAGACTCGGTGGGCCGATTTGGCTCCTTTCTGCCGTGTAGGTATTCTATGAACATGCGTGGATGTCGGTTAGGTCATTGCTGAACTATGAGGAAAGGTACTAAAGTCTGAAAAGTGAACAAACATTTGTTTTTCCACAGATGATGCCTCTGCAGCTTTATCTATGCCGGCTGACCTGTTAGAATTGGTCACAGGATTAAAAGCACAATTGGGTGCGGCACCAACTTTTGTTTACGTGTACTATTCTCTTTTGCAGTGCGAACTACAAGATTCAACATGAAATTATCAGGTGCCTGAAAGCTTTTATGAACAACACGGTAAGTGTTTGAATAATGTTAGCTAGATTGGTGTTGGAGCCACTTGATAGAACTTCAATTTCTTAACATTTGGAATTTTATTTAACTCCTTATTAACTGTGTTTAATTACCTGTAAGCCCCAAATATTATCAATGATTGTCTAACTCAGGCATGGAGACATTTTAAGTCTTGCAAAAATAGTAGAGGCTCAGATATTTCTTGAGCTGAGGCTCAAAGTGTTCATCTTCTGATTGCAGAGTCACTGAGGATAACACACAAGTCATAGAGGGAAATAGGCCCTTCAGGTCAACTAGTTCATGCCGCCCTTTTTAAAACCTATAAGCTAATCACAATTGCCTGCATTTGGCCCATATCCCTCTATACTCATCGTACCCATGTAACTATCCAAATGTTTTTTAAAAGATAAAATTGTACCCACCTATGCTACCTCTGGCCGCTTGTTCTACACATTCACCATCCTCTGTGTGAAAAAATTGCTCCTCTGACATTTTTGTATCTCTCCCCTCTCACCTTAAACCTCTAATTTTAGACTCCCCTACCTTTGGGAAAAGATATTGACTATCTAGCTGATCTGTGCCTCTCATTATTTTACAGACTTCTATAAGATCACCCCTCAGTCTCCCATGCTCCAGAGGAAAATAATCCCACTCTATCCAGCTTCTTCTTATAACTCAATCCATCAGGATCCAGTAGCATACTAGTAAATCTTTTCTGCACTCTAGTTTAGTTTCTAGTTTAGTAATATCCTTTCTATAATAGGGTGACCAGAATTGCACACAGTATTCCAAGTGTGGCCTTACCAATGTCTTGTACAACTTCAATAAGACATTCCAACTCCTGTATTTAATGTTCTGACTGATGAAACCAAGCATGCCAAATGCTTTCTTCACCACTTTGTCCACTTGTGACTCCACTTTGAAGGAGCTGTGAGCATGTACCCCTAGATCTCTTTGTTCTGTAATTCTCCCTACTGCCATACCATTAACTGAGTAAGTCCTGCTCTGGTTCAGTCTACCAAAATGTATCGCCTACATTTTCTAAATTAAACTCCATCTGCCATTCGCCAGCCCACTGGCCCAATTGATCAAAAGTCTGTTGCAATTGGAGATAACTTTCTTCACTGTCCACCATGCCTCCTGTATTCTCATCCAAATCACGAATATAAATTACAAATAACAGTGGACCCAGTACTGATCCCTGATGCACGCTGCTGGTCACAGTCCTCCAGTTTGAAAAACAATTCTCCTCAACCACTGTATGGCTTCTGTCAAAGAGTCATTTTTGTATTCATTTAGATACCTCATGCCGGATCCTGTGAGATTTAGAACATAGAACATTACAGCGCATAAACAGGCCCTTCGGCCCTCGATGTTGCGCCAACCAATTAAGAAAAAGCAATGACCCTCTAACCTAAACCATTCCCTTTTCATCCATAAACCTATCTACTGACCTCTTAAACGCCACCAAACTTGGCGCATCTACAACTGCAGCAAGCAGGGCATTCCATACCCTTACCACCCTCTGGGTAAAGAACCTACCTCTGACATCCGTCCTATAACTACCACCCCTTAATTTAAAGCTATGTCCCCTCGTGCTAGCTTTCTCCATCCTAGGAAAAAGGCTATCACTGTCCACCCTATCTAAACCTCTAATCATCTTATATGTTTCAATAAGGTCCCCTCTTAGCCGCCTCCTTTCTAACGAAAACAACCTCAAATCCCTCAGCCTCTCCTCATAAGACCTGCCCTCCATACCAGGCAACATCCTGGTAAACCTCCTCTGTACCCTCTCCAATGCCTCCATATCTTTCTTATAATGTGGGGACCAGAACTGCACACAATACTCCAAGTGCGGCCGCACTAGAGTTTTGTACAGTTGCAACATGACGTTGCGGCTTCGAAATTCAATCCCCCTGCCAATAAAAGCCAAGACTTCGTATGCCTTCTTAACAACCTTATCAACTTGACTGCCAACTTTCAGGGAGCTGTGCACATATACACCTAGATCCCTCTGTTCATCAACACTATTAAGAGTTCTACTATTAGCCCTATACTCTACACATTTGTTATTCCTGCCAAAGTGAATTACCTCACACTTTTCCGCATTGAACTCCATTTGCCACCTCTCGGCCCAGCTCTGCAACTTCTCCAAGTCTCTCTGCAAACTATAACATCCATCTTCACTATCTACCACTCCACCGACTTTGGTGTCATCCGCAAATTTACTAATCTATCCTTCTATACCCATATCCAGATCATATATAAAAATTACAAACAGCAGTGGTCCCAAAACAGATCCCTAAGGTACGCCACTTGTAACCGAACTCCGTGATGAATAATTTCCATCAACCACCACCCTCTGACTTCTATCAGCTAGCCAATTCCTGATCTAATTAGCTAAATCACCCTCAATCCCATACATCTGCATTTTCTGCAGAAGCCTTCCATGGGGAACCTTATGTAACAACCTACCATGCAGTACCTTGTTGAAGGCCTTGCTAAATCCATGCAGACAACATCAACTGCACTGCTCTCGTCTACCTTCTTGGTTATCCCTTCAAAAAAACTCAATCAAATTTGTGAGACATGATTTTCCAATCACAAAGTCATGCTGACTGTCCCTAATCTGTACTTGCATCTCTAAATGCCTGTAGACCCTCTCTCTCAAAATACCTTCCAACAGTTTACCTACCACAGATGTGAGGCTCATTGCCCTGCAGCCCTTTTTTAAAAAAGGCACAACATTTGCCACTGATGGGTTACAACGAATCTGAAATGAACAAACACATTTCCATGTTTCTAGTGTAAACCCTGTATTAGAAACATAATATACCACTGGTACCTTTTTCTTCATTTATTCACAAGTTCTAATTGTGGAAGGTGACGTGCTTTCAAATCTCTTTGCAGTATGGGATTAAAAGGGTGTTAGATTCAGAAGATGGCATTCTGCTGTTGGTGAAAGCTGTTGATCCCAATGCTCCAGCCATGATGATAGATGCTGCCAAGCTCCTGTCTGCTATCTGCATTCTGCCAGGTCCTGAGAATATGTAAGCACACAATCCTTTAAAAGTAACTATTGTTGCACAGTTATTTATTAACATTGATATTCGAACTTTCAGACCATAGATCTTACGGTTTTGCCACTAATTCTGTGAATATTATCACGTGCATCACGGTACAGTGGTTAGCACTGCTGCCTCTCAGTTCCAGGGTTCAATTCCAGCCTCTAGTGACTGTGTAGAACCTGTGTGTTCTCGCCATGTCTGTATGGTTTCCTCCCACAGTCCAGAGAGATATGGGTTAGGTAGATTGGCCATGCTAAATTGTCCCTTTGTGTCCCAAGATGAGTAGGTTAGATTGATTAGATATGATAAATGTGAAGGATTACAAGGATAGGGCTGGAGAGGAGAGCCTGGGTAAGATACTCTGAGAGAGAATCAGTGCCGACTTGATGGGCTGAATGCCCTCTTCTACACTATAGGTATTCTATGACTCTGTTACCTCAAAATTATTATTTTTTTTAATCATGCCATTTTATAAGGTATTTTATGAAGTAAGATATGAAAGTTAAAAAGAAGCTGAAGGTATAAAAGTCAGCACATTTTAAAAAAAAAAAAATTATTCATGAAGTGTGGGCATTGCTGGCAGTAGGTACAGATATATATTGCCTGTACCTAATTGCCTTGAACTGAGTAGCTTGGTAAGGCGTTTCAGGGGGCAATTAAAGTCAACCACATTGTTGTGGATCTAGACTCGCATGTTGGCCAGATCAGACTTCCTTCCCTAAAGGGTGAATTTTATTGCAATATATTTTGGGTCATCACTAATTCCAGATTTTTATTGAATTCAAATTTTGACATCTGCCAAAGTGGTGTTTGAACCCTGGTCTCTGGATTATAGTTTGGGGAAGACCACTATGCCACTGCCTCCCCTATAAAATTAATCACTGGGAACAGTGGTAGAATTTGCGCCATTGGATTTCAAGTCCAATGCCTTGACCACTCAGTCATTAAAGCGGCGTGAGTGAAGTGACAGTTGGAAATGTGGACTTAATAAAAATCAAAGTAGCCACTAATTAATACACTAATACACTCCTTCTCTTAGACATGAAAAAGTACTGGAAGCAGTGACAGAGAGAGCAGAGCAGAAAGATTGTGAAAGGTTCAAACCACTATTGGATGGATTAAAAATGGAACAGAGCATACAGTTGAAGGTAAGCCATGCGTATGGAAAAGCAAGTACGACAAAAACCCAGTCCATTTTTAAAATCTATAATTTTACCCTGATTTATGTTGGGGTTATCATTTTGTGTATGATGGAAAATTCATAACTCTTATTGGGTTTTTACACATGCATGATGGTAGTAGTGGACACGTGTGGGGTTATGATAAAAGTTCGAACATCCAGAATCCCCTAATATTGCACAGCCAATACAATATCATTTGAACTTGCTTGTTACCCTGTGGTGTGAATTTAACAAGTTATGTTTAATGTTGGTGTTGATTTATCATAACAAGCAACTTCTGGGATGTTGTATTTGCCACGGTCATCACATTAAAAGATCAACTCGCAGAGTAAAAAAAGTTCCAAGCAGTTTTCAACATATTTTTATTTATTAGTTGTCAATTGGAAAAATGACACCATGTCTTGCGTACGTTTGCTGATATTCTTTAGTTTGACCTTTATGGCAAAATATCTCTTACGAGTGAAGAATCTCCCAACAGCAATGGGTGAGGTATTCAACAAACAGTGAGCGAGCTAATACAATATTTAATTTGAATTTTCTCCACAGCTCGTGCTGAGTTAAAGTCAGAGTTTTGATACGGGCTGTGGCCTTAGATTGTTTTTATAAACTTTGTGATTCTGGTGCCCTTTTGGCTGATGGGCTGCATCTTAAAGGAGAAAATCACTGAAATTGCCTCTTGCGTCTGCATAAAGCAACATGATGGGCCTTTTCAACACCACACCAACCTGATTGAATCTTAAATGCAATGTTGCCCTGAAACCCTGGTCGATTGACATTGTGGACAAAGACTATCAAACTCTCGTCGTTAACCTAGGACCAGCTTAGTTCTTTGAATTATCACTGCTGTGTATGTTGTAACAACATTTTGGGCTTTCAATAATGAAGCGTCATCAGTACAATTGTATTTCATCTGTTCTGGGATTCTTCTCTCTTTGTTCAGGTGGCATGTATGCAGTTCGTTAATGCCCTCATCATTCCTGCAGATGAACTCGACTTCAGGATTCACTTGCGGAGCGAATTCATGCGTTTAGGTCTCAAAAAGATCTTACCGGTAAGCACTTTGTTATATTCCCTACAGTTAATCGATGAAAAAAGAAACCAAAGCTAACCTCAAATTAGAATGGATTTATTCACGATGTGCAACAAGTATGGACCTCCAGCTTCCATTCAACTCCTGTCCATCTGTATGTACTTAACCTCAGTTGACACAATTAACATTTCTCCTTGGGAATATTGGTTTTTAAGCCATTTTAAGTGAATTTTGTTTATGCAAACTTTCATCAATCCAATTTAAACAGTTGTCTTGTAAATAAAACAGTTGGACTCCAAAAAGAAGGGATCGTTAGGTGAGTTGTTTAAGATCTTTTGCCAATGAGGAAAATTTTAAGGCAGATTGTTAATGGAGCAGAGGGAAATGAAAAAATGTCAGGGATTCCGCAGGGAATTGCAAAGTGTGTCTCAATTAGTTGGATGTGTTTTGATTAGTGTTGAGACAAGGGAGAAAACATGCTTGAGGTCAGAGTCAGAAGACCTAAACTGTTCAGTTTCTTGGATCAAAGATTACAGGGAAAAGGCAGGGGAATGGAGTTGAGAAACTTGTTAGCCATGATTGAATAGCGGAGCAGACCCAATGGGTTGTATGGCTTTATGTTGCTCCTATATCTTGTGGGATTGTTGAGAGGATGGAGTTCAAAATGTAAATGCTGAAACAGGCTACAGAGATTGAGAGGTAAGATGGCAATGAGATTTGAAAAGTCCCCCCACTTGCCTGGGATCAACTGAGTGAACATTTGGATCACATTCTCTGTAAGGAGAAGTTGATTATGAGGAGCATTTAGACATAGAGAGAGGTGACAGGAGGCAAGCTTCCATGCCATAGGTCAATCACAGTGAGTACATAACTCCACCTCCTCTCTTGACCTCTTCACTGCCTCTGCGTTGTTAGGTTGCTCATTCCCTGTCCAATCTTGGATCAGCCACAATTTCTCCCAATTAAACAAGACGTTCAAACCTATTATCTTCAGGACCATCGTGAACTCTGTTTCCTCGTCACCAAGTCTAACCTTCTGCCCACCTCTGTTCCCAGCCACAGTCTCAAGTTGAACCTAAACATTTTCATCCTTAACTACCAATGAAGGTTTCAAATCGAGTTTTTGACCCCAAATCCTTTTCTCCATAAAAATTAAATACTTTCACCAGATTACACTGTTCAGCTTTGCCTCTGTCTCAACCACTGTTATTGAGATCTCCATTTGAGCTTTTACCATTTCCAGTACACTTGATAGTCCTTCCATGAGAACATAACATATAGGAGCAGAATTAGGCTATTCAGCCCATCAAGTCTGCTCTACCATTCAATCATGGTCGCTGTTTCTCAACTCCAACCTCCCACTTTTTACGTAGAACATAGAACAATTTTTCTCCATAACGTTTTATTCCATTACCAGTCAAGAACCTATTTATTTTTGTCTTAAATACACTCAATGACCTGGCCTCCACAGCCTTCTCTGGCAATGAATTCCATAGATCTGCCACCCTATGGCACCATCCTTTCTTCTCTTTGAAACTCAACTCATCCAAATGTCTTCTGCTCCATTCTGTTTCAGGTTACAATATCCAACATCCCTGGGCTTGCTGATCTAACCTATTCCCCAAAACTTCAAATATAAAACTCCCATTCATAGGTTCAAATCTCATTGCCATCTCACCTCTCAATCTCTGTAGCCTGTTTCAGCATTTACATTTTGAACTCCATCCTCTCAACAATCCCACAAGATATAGGAGCAACATAAAGCCATACAATCCATTGGGTCTGCTCCGCTATTCAATCATGGCTAACAAGTTTCTCAACTCCATTCCCCTGCCTTTTCCCTGTAATCTTTGATCCAAGAAACTGAACAGTTTAGGTCTTCTGACTCTGACCTCAAGCATGTTTTCTCCCTTGTCTCAACACTAATCAAAACACATCCAACTAATTGAGACACACTTTGCAATTCCCTGCGGAATCCCTGACATTTTTTCATTTCCCTCTGCTCCATTAACAATCTGCCTTAAAATTTTCCTCATTGGCAAAAGATCTTAAACAACTCACCTAACGATCCCTTCTTTTTGGAGTCCAACTGTTTTACTTACAAGACAACAGTTTAAATTGGATTGATGAAAATTTGCATAAACAACATCCTCAACATAAGGGGATGTTGAGTAGATTGAGCATATAATCATTGGTATTTGGAAGAATGAGAGGTGACTTCACTGAGACAGACAGAATTTTCAGAGGGCTTAACAGAGAAGATTCTGAAATTACCATTTGTTGGAGAGTCTGGGACCAGAAGAGACAATCTGTAGTTGCCAATTTCAGACAAATTCAGAGGAATTTCTTCTCTGGGGGTAATGAATCTATTGGATTCTTTACCACAGAAGGCTGTTGAGGCTAGGTCGTAAGGTACAGTTATGCCTAAGGTGGACAGATTTTTAATTAGTAAGGGAATCAAGGGTTATGAGGATAAGGTGGGAAAGTGGAGTTGGGGATTATCATTTTAGATCAATCGTGATCTCATTGTGGAGCAGTCACGATGGGCTGAATGGCCAACTTCCGTTCCATCTCCTGTGTCATGGATACTTCAGTTTCTATACATTCCTATGTATCTTGGTAGTCAAAGATGCAAAGTGTTTAAGGGTCAGAAATGTCAACGCATCGACAAACACTTGGAGGTGTCTGGATTGTTTCATTTACTGTCTCCTAGGAATTGAGGAAAATTGGAACTGAAGAACTAAATGTGCAGCTGACTGTTTTTGATGAACACGCGGAGGAAGATTCGGATGATTTGAAAGGCCGTCTGGAAGATATTCGAATAGAAATGGAATATCCTTTTACTGGAATGTGCCAGGTAGCTGTGTGCCTGTCTGTGGCCAGGATTTTCCAATCCCTTTGTGACTGGAAAGTCACAAGTCAGATGATTTTCTGCAGGACGTGACAATCCCGAAATCTTGGGAAAACTGATCCTCCTTATTACAGAGGTAGCTTTAGTTGTAAGAAAATCAAAACGTACGTGGTGTTGAAGCTTTCTTCTTTGAATGGAGACAAACAGTTACATTTCTGCAGATTTTGAGCAGAGTGGTCAGGCTGGGCAACAATCTGGAATGTTCAAATTCTGAATACTCTTTTCACAAAATCATATTGTACAAAGAGCAAAGAAAAGTACAGCACAGGAACAGGCCCTTCGGCGCTCCAAACCTGTGCTGATCATGATGTCTGCCTAAACTAAAACTGTATGCACTCAAGGAGTCCGTACCCTTCCATTCCCATTTTATTCATGTATTTGTCAAGATGCCCCTCAAAATGCTGCTATCATACCTGCTCCTAACACCTCTCTGGGCAGCGCATTCCCGACATTCAGCACTCTGTAAAAAAAAAAACTTGCCTTGCACATTTCCTCTAAATTTTTCCCGATGAACTTTAAACCTAATCCTCTAGTACTTGACTTTTCTACTCTAGGAAAGAGCATCTGTCTATCCATTCTATTCAAGCCACTCATAATCTTGTATGGAACTAAAACCATGTATAGTAAAGTTAAAGTTGATTTATTAGTCACAAATAAGGCTTACATTAACACTGCAAAAGGTTACTGTGAATTCCCCTAGTCGCCACAGGCCGGTGTCAGTTCGGGTTGATGCACCTAAGCAGCACGGCTTTCAGAATGTGGAGGAAACTGGAGCACCTGGAGAAAACCCATGTTAGCACGTTCTCCCTGTGTCAACATCACAAAGACAGCAACTCAAGCCAGGAATCGAACCCTGGTCACTGGCACTGTGAAATAGCAGTGCTGATTACTGTGCTGTTATGATATACATCAAAACGTGGTCATAGTATATGCTTGTTGAAGTCAAACTTAACCAAAGAATGATGTCTTTAGTTGTTGGATGACAACCATCTCAGTCCTGTGAAATTAGTGTGGGAATTCTTTAAGGTGGTATCCACCTTCAGCTTGCTTCCATCATGTGGTCAGAATTGGAGACGTTTGCAGATGATCGCATAATGTTCAGGACAATTTATGACTTCTCAGATATGAAACTGTTCATGCCCATTAACAGCAAGACCTTGGCAGCATTCAGTCTTGGGTTGGTAAGTAGCAAATAATATTTGCACCACACCAACAAAAGAGAATCTAACCATCTCCCTTCGATATTTAATGGTATTACCATAGTCCAATCTCCCGCCATCAGCATCCAGGCTGTAGTTGACCATTTAGTTAACTGGACTAGCCACATCAATACTGTGATTCCACAAAACAGGTCAGAGGCTGGGAATTCTATGGAGAATAACTCATGTCTTAACTCCTCAAAGCCGGTCCACCATGTGCAAGGCATAAGTCAGGAGTGTGATAGAACACTCTTCACATGCTTGGGGTTGAGTGTAGTTCCAACAACACTCAAGAAACTCAACACCATCCAGGTCAAAGCAGTCTGTTTCATTGGCACCCCATCCAGCACATTAAGCACTTACTCCCTCCACACTGATGAACAGAGGCAGCAGTGCACACCATCTAAAAGATGCACTGTCTCTTTCAGTGTCCTTCCAAATAGCCAACCTTTACCATCTGGAAGAACAAGGGCAGCAGATACATGGAAATACCATGACCCTGGAAGTTCTTCTCCAAACCATATACCACCCTGACTTGGAAATACATCACCATTCATTCAAAGTCATTGGATCAGCATTCTGAAACTCTCACTCTCTAGAAACTTTCTTTCCTATCTTATTGGGGTGCTTACCTAGATAATTTGCCCAGACCACCCCCGTACGACTCTCTTGTTCTGATGCCCATGGAATGGTTTGCACAATGGAATATGGTGTGAGGTAATGCATTTTGGAAGGTCTAAAAGATAGGAAATATCCAGTAAATGGCAAAACCCTTACAAATAGTGATAGGCAGAGGGATCTGGGTGTACAGGTACACAGGTGACTGAAAGTGGCAATGCAGGTGGAGAAGGTAGACAAGAAGGCATACGGCATGCTTGCCTTCATCTGTCAGGGCACTGCGTTTAAAAATTGGCAAGTCATGTTGCAGCTTTATATATCCTTAGGCCACATTTGCAATATAGTGTTCAGTTCTGGCCGCCACACTACCAGAAGGATGTAGGGGCTTTGGAGAGGTACAGAAAAGATTTACCAGGATTTTGCCTGGTATGGAGGGCATTAACTACAAGGAGAGATTGAGAAACTTTGTTTGTTCTCACTGGAGTGATGGAGGTTGAGGGGAGACCTGATATGAGTCTTCAAGATTATGAGAGGTATGGACAGAGTGGGTAGTCAGAAGTTTCTTCCCAGTTTGGAAGAGTTAGTTACTTGGAGGCACAGGTTTAAGATGTGAGGGACAAGGCTGAAAGAAGATGTACAAAGCAAATTTATTACACAAAAAGTAATGGGTGCCTGGAACTCGGGGGAGGTAGTGGAAGTGGAAAGGGTAGTGACTTTTAAGGGACATCTTGACAAGTACATGAATAGGATGGGAATAGAGGGATATGATCCCCAGGTGGATAGGGGTTTTAGTTAAATCGGTGCAGGCTCAGAGGGCTGAAGGACCCGTTCCTGTGCTGTAATTTTCTTTATTTTTTGGAATAATCTGCTTTCACTTTCTGTGCCACTGCTCATCTCTGTGAACCTGGATACCTGTTGACCATTTGTGTTACCGTGGAGCTGCCTTGAAATTGCTTCACTGGTACTACACATAAGCAAGTTGTTGCTGCATCAATGCCCAGAGGAATGAAGTGATGCAGGAGGTGCTGGCAGGTAGTACAGGAGTGTTCACACTTGACTGACATCCATTTTGAATGAGACCAAAGCAATCTAGTGCAATGTGCTGCAAAAATCCAATTAGTATTACTTGGTAGTAATCAGGCCTAGCATATGGTATATAGATGTCCCAAGGTAGCTTTAGTCACTGGCTTGTTTTGCCACTTGTTTTCCACCATGGGATTCACCTCCCTAAAAGCTTGTTAGTTATTTAAATTGTAAGAATTAATGAGCTGATCAGAAATTAACCATTGGACTGTTGTGGCATAGTTTTCTGTGCATTTTAGGTGTGTGTGGATATGATAGAGTGGGCCTCCTGGATTAAAACTTTATAGATTCTAGAGTAGAAACTATGTCAGAATTAATGTGTTTGTTAGAAAAATATAAAACTTCTTGCCATCACTCCTGGAATAGAAATTGCCTGTTTTGCACTTTGAAGGCCCTGTTCTAATTTTAGTTTCTTTTGAAATTAGCCTTCCTGGCAGTGCTGTTTTTGTTACTGAGCTGTCAAAAAATTCTACATCAGCTGAAGTTTTTAACAGCCTTCCTTTATCTGTGACTCCATTGTTTTTCTCCCTTTACATCTCTTCTTTCCAATCCTGAACAATTAGTGTGTTTATTTCTCCACCTTAAACATACATAATGACTTTCTGAAATCAGATTGCTGACCTTAAAAGCTCAAAGTTCTCTTCATTTTCAATGTTAAAAACCATGAGGGAATTGAAAGGGTTGGGGGGATGTGAGATGATGGATGCAAAGGGAAACGTAAATTAAAGTCCACATAACCAGAGTAAATTCAGGGGAATGTTTCAATTGAACATTGTGAGAACATCAGAATAACTAACTTTATGTTAAGCTCTAACAAGACACAGTTAAGTTGGATTAATTATTTACGTAGTTGACAGAGATCACATTTGGAAATTGGAAGTGTCAGTGTTAATTAAATCTTTAACCCCACGCAATCAATGAAATGACTCAATGTGATCCTTTGTTTTATTCAGTGTAAGACTTGGCACATGCTTGTTCCCACTGGCTGGGGAGTCTAGAACTAGGGAATAGTCCAAAGTTAGATCTGATTCGCTCGTGGTGAAATTAGGAAACACTTGGGCAGCATGGTAGCACAGTGGTTAGCATTGCTGCTGCACGACGCCAGGGACTCAGGTTCAACTCCGGCCTTGGGTCACTGTCTCTGTGGAGTTTGCACATTCTCCCTGTGTCTGCATGGATTTCCTCCAGGCGCCTCGGTTTCCTCACATTCCAAAGATGTGCAGGTTAGGATGATTGGCCATGCTAAATTGACCCATAGTTTCAGGGAGACTAGCTAGGATAAATAAAATGGGGTTATGGGGATAGAACCTCGGTGGGATTGTGGTTGGTGCAGCATCAGTGGGTCAAATGACCCTCTGCGTCATAGGGATTCCATGATTCTCCATACAAGATGTTGTAAATTTGGAACTCTGCTTCATGAATATCAATTGATGTTCGATTAATGAATTAAAGGATGTAGAGCAAGGTGGATGGTGGAGTTAGGTTGCAGAACAGCAATGGCGAAACAGAATTGAGTTTAATGGCTTGCTTGTCTTCTGTTCCCTTCTTGAATGGAGGTAATCTGACTGTGTTTAGGTAAAGAAGCAAGCAACTAAGTGCTGCTGGTTATTTGTTATGTGGGATAGCAGGAAACAAGTATTTATTCAACACCATTTTCAGAATGAAGTAACCCAAGTCCCTTCACAGTGACATTAAGGACTAAAGTATATTGGAAAGAAAAGAAAGCTTTGTTGAGACCTTCTCGCTGTTCAGGGTTCTGAGAGGTAACTATGAGCTGAACCTTGATTATCTCACACACCAAACTCTTACCATCCACTAGAACAGAAAAGTAGTAAAGGTTTAAGAGCTAAACATAAAATGCATGGATCTGAACACAAGTGTTGTCAGCAAATTCAAATGCAATCTAGTGATTTTCTTTTTAGCAGAAGCAGCAGTTTGAACTGTGGACATTATACAGCACAGATTTGTGGTATTCAGTCTGTTACTCATTCCTCGAACAGTCTAGAACTAATATGGCAAAGAATAATGTATGATACTTTGCTTATAACTTTGAGATTTACTACGTGGACTGCAGTGTTCTATATAGCTCCAAGACCGCATTATACATTTTGAGTACCTGGCAGATACTGTTTTAAATTTTTCTTATGTCTGTGTTCATGTCTTGAGTCCTTCAAGCTGCATTGGTCGTTTTGAAAGCATTCTAACCAAACCACTTCTAACAGAAATTGTTCATTCCTCTGGCACTTTAGTGGTAATTTTAGTTTCGTCTGTTCACTCCATATTTCTATTTTTGAGTGGAAATCTGACCCATTGTCTCCAGGAAATTGATTTTGGTTTTAGTTCAGCTTTAAAGAAGATGTAGTGCAAAATTGGTGTGAATTATGTGCAGTTCAGAGTGAGCCTGGTGTGTGTGAGAATGGGGCCTGAATATAGTACAGATTTATCAATTATTTAAATTTCACCTCCCTTTTCCCATTAACAAAAAAAGCAGCTTATGTTCTGGTGGTGTTGGGACTAGTTGCTATAAGGAAGCTGCACCACAGGAGGGCAGCAAAACCAAAGGAAAAGAAAACTAACTTTCACAATGGGCTGGAAACATCTGTTTTGGATCTTCGTTCACCATTAGAAGACATGTTCTGGTGAAAACAGATCTGCAAATCATAAACACAGTGGCGCCTGCTCAAAATGAATACATAACCCATTCCTGGAATTTCCTGGGCTTGGCTACTGGCATTTAGCAATAACTAAGCATAAATCCTGTTCTAAACCTTCTGCTGCAACAATCTGTGATTCATTCAAAGCTGATCAGATAACATAGAATCTCTAAACTTAGCTTTGAGGCAGCAATTAACCAGTTCACTTCACATGAATTGTATGCACAGAATCCGGTTCATTTTAATTGTGGGAAAGATATTTTTATGCCACCAGTTTTTTTTTCACTTTCTGACAGCCTTGTAGTTGTTTTGGGAATATGGTCCCACCGACCCTGTCATTCTCTCGCTCTGTTTTACAGGGTACGGGTGTCACCAGCGAAATCAGCAGTCGTTGCCCGTTCCTACTTGTCATGACTAAGTGACTTGCTAAGCCTTGTCAGGGGAGTTAACCACAGTGCCTGTGCTCGCCCATATTCAGAGCTTAGACATTGGTCTGGTTGGTAGGGAGTTGGCAGCGAGGGTATGTTATTGTTTCTGTGCTCAATTAGAGCATGTTTAGGAGCAGTTATTGAGCATCATCTTGAGCTATTTGTGTTGTTTTTTTTTTCATCAATCTCTCTGTACACTAAGGGTGCTGAGGCATTTGTAATTTCCCTTCTATCCTGTTGGCTGAAATTAATTATCTTGGAACTGTACAGTCCTGCCATGTTTGGGTAAAGTAGGTTTAGAGAGCAACTGTTTTTACTGGTCAGGGGACCTATTTAGGATAATTGGCAGAAGAAGCAAGAGTTTTTTTTTAACATAGCAAGTTGTCATGATTGGCAGACCGCTGCCTGAAAGGATGGTGGAAGCAAATTCATTGGTAACTTTCAAAAGAGAAGTTGGATAAATATTTTTTTAGAAATATATATTTAGGGATGGGTGAAAGGACTGGCATGATAAGCCAAATGGTTTCTTTGTGTGCTTTAAGATTCTACAAAGAGTTTGAAGAAACAGCAGGGCAGCACAGTAGTTAGCACTGCTGCTTCACAGCATCAGGGACCCGCGTTCATTTCCCAGCTTGGGTCACTATCTATGTGGAGTTTGCACGTTCTCCCCGTGTCTGCATGGGTTTCCTCACATGTTCTGAAAGACGTGCTGGTTAGGTACATTGATCCAAAGAGGAGCTAGACTATGGCGACTAGGGGAATTTCACAGTATCTTCATTGCAGTGTTAATGTGTAAACCTGACTAATAAATAAACTTTTACTTCAATGTGCTCAATGTAGCTATTTTGCTAATAGAGCGCCTTACTCATATTGAAGAACAGAGAATTTACACTGAAGTCCTGGATGTAATGGATATCGTGAAATCAAAGCTATTCCTTAGAGTTTTCCTTTTGAAGTCCTGTATGAAATCACAGTAAATATCTGCATTCCGTTGCTGGCAGTTGTTAACATTACTGGGATCAAATTTTAAAGTGTAGTCCTGTATTTGAAATTGATCGCTGATTTTCTTTGAAAATATTGTGTTGGAGTATTGTAGATGAAAATGATGGAGTTTGGGATTGGTTTTATAGAGTTTTCAAGCAATCCCGATGAGTGAGTTGCAGTTTCTTGCAAATTCTTTAGGGTTAAATTCCACGGCAATGAGGGATCTTGAGAAATGAAACATTCCATTCATTCACTCATTCGGCAGAGTGTTTCAGATGTGTTTCTGTTTTAAACCTTTACATAATCATAGTTTTGGGGTTACGAAACCAATCACCAAATGTTTAAAATGTTTTTTGATTTTGATTTGATTTTATTATTGTCACATATGTTCACATAGAGTTAAAAGTACTTTTTCTTGTGCTCTATACAGAGAAAGCATACCATTCATAGAGAAAAAGAGAGAGTCCAGAATGTAGTGTTATAGTCATAGTTGGGGTGTGGAGAAAGATCAACTTAATGCAAGGTAGGTCCATTCAAATGTTTGATGGTAGTAGGGAAGAAGCTGGTCTTGAGTCGGTTGAAAAGTGATTTCAGACTTTTGCATCTTTTTCCTGATGGAAGAATGACAGGGGTTGCGTGGGGTCTCTAATTATGCTGGCAACTTTGCTGAGGCAGCGGGAAGTGTATACAGATTCAGTGGATGGGGGGCTGGTTTGTGTGATGGATTGGGCTATGTTCACAACCTTATGTAGTGACTTGGACAAAACAGGAGCCATACCAATCTGTGATAGAATCAGACAGAATGCTTTCTGTGGAGTATCTGTGGAAGTTGGTGAGAGTTGTAGCAAACATGGCAAATTTCCTTTGTCTTCTGAGGAAGTAGAGGCTTTAGAGGGCTTTCTTAGTGCTGCATGTAGGTACTATGGGAGGAATGTAAGACAGATCCTGATCAAACTGCACAGAATTATGGTGGGTTTGTGTTTTGAATACTGCATTCAGTTCTGGCAGATATGACTAAAACTAATCTCATGGCTTTCTCAAGTATCCACCCAAACATGATTGAACACAATTATCTTGTTAGAACTCTGTCTCCCTTACCAGGGATTCCAAATTTTCACTTTTGAACATTAAGTACATCATTTCCCTCTGCCACCCTGCCTTTTTCCGTCCTGTCTGCGGAGACAGCACACTCCTAGATTCCTGGGCCAGCACTCCAGCATCAAATTACTGACTGGGTTTCAACTCTTCAGCCAAGCTGAGCAGAACACTACTGCTCCAAAAGGGTTATCTTTTCACCAGTAGTCCTTGCACGGAGTCTCCAACTTTTCATCAGCTTTCCAGGGCTTCTCCTCAGCCCTCAGTACCTGGAACCTGTCAAACTCAGCTCCTTGGAGTGCCCAACATCCCTTCAGCTGACTGGGGCTTCCTCCACTGACTCTGGCTGACTGAAGCTTGGATTGGTCAGGGATACCTATTAAAACACTCCCAAGCGGGTAACAAGTGTTGGAGGATCCCATGTCCTGAATATTGCAAGCTAGCACCAGCAAAGCTTGCAAAGTTCAGTGGGACAAAAAAAAAACTACATGTTCCACAGCATCCAAAAAACCAAGCACGCTCGTGGGACAGAGGAGAAATATCCAAAAGGAAAAGGCTTTTAAAAAGAGGAAGAGAAGGGCTAAGAGGCTGATCCGTTGAGTCGCTTGTACGACTTGCAAAGAAAGTTTGAAGAAACTTGGACTTTTCATTCTGGAAAGTCGAGACCTAAGAGTTGATCTGATAGAGATGTATCAAATTATTTCGGTATGAGAGCATTAAAACTGAATGTTAAGTTTAAATTCAGTTGTGAACAGAGGCGGCAGTGGAGCAGGTAGCCAGAGGCTTAGGTGAGATATATACTGTAAGGAGGGGAGAGAGATGGGATGGGGAGGGTTTGGACTTAGCACCTGGGCAGTTAAAGGCAAAGCCACCAACAGTGAGGCAAAGGAAGAGTGGCTGGTGGGGTTTGTTGGGGAGGTGGGGGTTGCTTTAGGATTCATTGATGGCGTAACAGAATTTCTGGAGAGTTATGTGTATGTGGGAATGAGGGGGGATGCAGGAGGGAGACGGGAACAAGTATCGGGAGACATTATTAAAGAGATGCTGAGATGAGTGAGAAGGAAATCTGGATACTTTTAGATGGGGGCATTTTATCTTCTGGAAAACCTACATTTTTAGAAATAAGCATAAATTGGGCGGTGTTGATTCTTTGTACTGTTAAGATTTGAATTGTAGAGCAATTCTTGTATAATGCTCTGGCACTAAATCGAAATTTCAAGCGAACAGTAAAATCTTAAAAATACTAAGAAAGCAGCTGATCCATCAGCCGGGCCCAAACAGTCAGGAACCAACAGTGTATCTCGACCGACTACATTCACTTTGCCCCATCAGCAATCCTAAAATCTGGGTGAGGTCAGAAAAAAAAACACTAAAAAAAACCCGACAATAATTCAGAGAAAAATAATGTACAACATAGTCGTACGTAGTGGATGAACAGTCCACGGGCGTTAAGGCTAAGTGTTGATGTTGATATCAGCTAACTGGTTAAGTTCAACAGCTACTTCCAGTTATATTAAATCTTCATAAAGTAGTAAAATGTCCCACGGAACTCCAGTGGTTGAAGGTAGAAAATTTAGATCACATTAGGAGTATTGCGTGCAGTTTTGATCACCATAGTACCAGATGGATGTGAAAGCTTTGGAGAGAGTGTAAGGAAGGTTCACCAGGATGTCGCCTGGTCTCTAGGCTGAGAGATGAGGTTGAATAAACAAGGATTGTTTTCACTAGAAAGAAGGACGCTGAAAGGAGACCTGTAGAAGTTTACAAAATTGAGAGGCATGGACAGGGTGGATAGTCAGAGGCTTTTTCCAAGGGAGGAAGTGTCAATTACAAGGGAGCACAGGTTTAGGTAAGAGCGGGGAAAGTTTAAGGGAGATGTGCGGGGAAGTTTTTCATGCAGAAAGTGGTGGGTGTCTGGAATGTGCTGTCAGAAGAGGTGGTGAAAGCAGGCACATGAGCAACATTTAAGAAGCTTTTGGGTGGGAACATGAATAGATGGATATGGAGCGCGTAAAGGCAAAAGGGTTTTTTGTCATTTAATTAGGGAATCATGATCAGCACAGGTTTGGGGGTGATACTTTTCTTTGTGCAATGACTTTACTGTGCAGTTTGTGTTAAATCATCACATCTTACCGCACAAATCGAGGCTATTCAGCCTTTCACATTATGCTGGCTGCTTGAAAGTACTGTCTGATTAAGTTAGTATTTTTTTTAACTCAAACATGGGTTATGAGCATTTACCTCCATGATAAGAAGTCTCATAGCACCAGGTTAAAGTCCAACAAGCTTATTTGTTAGCATGAGCTTTTGGAGCACTGTCCCTTCATCAGGTGAGTCTGATGAAGGGGCAATGCTCCGAAAGCTTGTGTTACCAAATAAGCCTGTTGGACTTTAACCTGGTGTTGTGAGGCTTCTTACTATGTTTACTCTACTCCAGTGCCGACATCTTTGCATCATGTTTATCCCCAGGAGTAAATGAAAATCTGCATATCGACTTGAAACCTCAGAAGGATTTTAGATTTTGCTCTGTGTTTGCAGTTTGTCTAAAAGCAAGTTGAGTGTTAAACTTTAAAGCACTTTCTTTTGAAAGTTTTAACTGTTTAGTGTTATTTTTAGTTGGGCAAAATGATTGAGCTATTGAGATGATAATTGTTCTGTTGATGTTGCTTGTTCCTTCAAAAAGAAAGTGTCTCTAGTGCAGGTAAGGCACTCTGACTCCTTTTAATTATACTTTCAAATGAATGGATGGGGATAAAAAGGATGTTGCTATTTCACATGCAGATGGAAGGATTGTGCAGTGATAATGGGGAATATACAAGAACTTGTAATTATGGCAGTAGTGCCAAATCATTTAAATTCTGTGGCTTTATAAAATTCATGGCAGATTTCTCTCTCAATTTTGCATTGAGGATTAATATTAGGAATATAATGGGTGCACTAAATGTGGATCCTTCAAACAACTTGGTATGATTACCAATCAACGTGTCTGCTTCATGCATACAGTTCCCATATTAATGTGCTTATTCTATGACAGAAAGTGATTCATTTTGCATTAAAAGGAAAGGCTTGTGTCTATATCACTGCTCCATTTGTTCTGTTCTCCTCAATCACTGAGCTCATTTATACAATAGAATCCACACCAATTGACTGCTGCTCCAAAGCTACTGTTAGCTCCAAGAGTTTGCTAGTTTTTAGTCTATTGTGCAGCTTCAGTTAATGCCTTTTTAATGGTTTTTATCCAGGTGAATCACTCTGATATGCATCCTCTGGAAATTTAGCAAAGAAGTTTGAAATAAATTGTTGAAAATTCTCATATCAACTGAAGATGGATACCAGACCAGTTGGAATACGGAATAGAAAAGATGGGCTATGATTTTGGGTTTGATGTTAATCAACGGAAGGGGTGTAGGATTGAGGGCATTGTTGACAGGGAGGGAGTGCAGGTTTTTAGGGTGTTATTGAATGGGAGGAATGCAGGACGGGAGCTATTACTAATGGGCTTGGGAAGGGCACGAAGAGTGCAGGCTAAGGCTGTGTAATTCATTGGGAAGTGTAAGTATTATCAGCAAGAGCAGATGTAGTGCAGGGTAATAGGGTTATTACTAACAAGGTACTCTCTTCCCTTTCCAAACCACTTACCCTGCCATTACTCACAGAATTATCCTGATATTAACCTTAGCTTACCTAGCTTTTTTGTGAGCCCCCACAATCGGTCTGGGTAGTATTCCCGAAGCTGCTCATAGTGGTGTTACTGACAAAATCAATAACAATGACTATTTGCATTTATACAAGAAAAGAAGTACTACAATTCCATGAAATTTTAATCACACTTACTGTTACAGCAGAGCTAACAAAGCACTTTATATCTTTTTACATTGCACCAATAAACATTGAGACGTTGACAGAAGAGATCATAAAGCAATTTATTATAACCAGTTAAAGGTATTAATCGATCATAGTTACCAATTCTGCCCAGCTGTCAGAATGGAAATCCCTGCTGAAAAAATCCTTTGAGCCTGAGCTCTCAGCCAAACTTGCATAATGAGGCCCACTAGTTCAACTGAATAAGACCTTACACCTGTGCTCATTGACCATATTATGCATCATGTGAGAGGCAAGGACCAGAGGAGGTAACAGTCTTTAATGCACCTGGGTCAAAGTTCCAGACATCCATGGTGGACCTTTTAACCAAACCACGTTGGCACTCTGCTGTTCCTGTGGCTGCCTCCGATATGCTCAGGGGATGTGGGGGTGAGGGGAATGTCTCTGTCTTTCATCCACTTGTCCCCCTCCCCAACTTCCAAACTGATGATCATGTCATCTGGGGGATCTTTCTACAAGGTGGGTCCAGCAAATAAGGAAATTTCCCTCCTCGAGTTTCCTATCTCAGAAGTGAAAATGCGGGTCTGGTTGTCTTCTGTCGAATAGTGTTTGCTCAACCTTTTTGTTTTAATTTTTCCAGGTTTGTCTTTTTACTTTGGAAACATTTCTTACCCCCCCCTCGTCTTCCACTCGACTTTCGGCAGCATCTATGAGGCCCAGTGATATTTGATCTATTTACAGTGAAGAGTTTCTTGCATGCTATACAAAGCATACCATTCATAGAGAAGGAAAAGAGAGAGTGCAGAATGTGGTATTACAATCATAGCTAGGATATAGAGAATGTTGAGCTTAGTGCAAGGTAGGTCCACTCAAAAGGCAGCAGGGAAGAAGCTGTTTTTGCATCAGTTGGTATGTGACCTCAATATTTTGTGTCTTTTTTCCTGATGGAAGAAGGTGGAAGAGGGTGAGGATGGGGTCCTTAATTATGCTGGCAGCTTTTCAGAGGCAGCGGGAATATAGACAGAGTCAATGGATGGGAGACTGGTTTGCCTGATGGATTTCCATTTACAAGAATCCAGATATTGTCGTTATATTTCCTTAACGATAACTGTACAGATGTGAATGAAGTCTTCCAGATGCTGCTGAACACTGTGAAGGATTCCAAAGCAGAACAGTATTTCCTGTCCATCCTTCAACACTTGCTTCTGATACGCAATGATTACCAAGCCAGGTAGGTGATTTTTTTTTTGTCACTTTAAAATGTTACTTGCCCATAAATATTTCATAATATTTCGATATAACATTTCAAAATAATAAATCTCCTTGCAATGCGCAAGGAGTTTTTCCCTGTGCAATAATTGTTTAGGTTTTATGTATCCCTTCAGTTTGGTGTCTGCTACTATTTGTTTTTGGGTTCTCTGTCCTTTATGTGCAGAATAATTTGTACCGGTTACTCAAACAGTAGTCCAAGTTGAACCAAGTATGTGACCGGCACGGTAATGGGTGAGACATTGGACGAACTAAAACGAAGAGGGGGCACCTGTAATGCTGCATATAGATATACCTGTGAATACAATTGGCACTGACACATTGCCTGGTGATCTCGAGCTGAGGTATTGGACAAATGGACAGATAATGACAAGGTGGTCTTCAAAGAACAAGTGAATATTTGACCAGTACTTAAATAAACATCTAACTACTGTTTCCCATATTTAATAGAAAGTGCAAGTTCCTAATATCGTATGGTAGACTTAATCATCATATGGGCTTTGTCCTTTCAGGACTTTTGCAAGTCATCTTCTTGGCCTTTGGCTAAGATCATGTGTCAGATCACTACCTTATTCTGTTGAGGAGAAACAGGTTATTGAGGAGAAACAAAATTATTTTGCAGTGAACTCTGCAGCTTGTTGTCACAGTTTATTAGCGCTCCTGTGAAGTGCCTTGAGATATTTGGGATAGTACGAAGGCACATTGGTAACACTGCTGCCTCACAGCAGCAGGGACCTGGATTCAAATCCAGCCTTGGGTGACTATCTGTATGGAGTTTACACATTCTCCCCTTGTTTGCATGGTTTCGCTCCCACAGTCCGAAGATTAGATTGATTGGCCATGGTTGGTGTTGGGTTACGGGATGGGGTGGAAGAGAGGGTCTGGATAAGATACTCTGTCAGAGAATCAGTGCAGTCTCAATGGGCCTCGTCTGCACTATAGGAATTCTGAGTTTACTGTTAGAAGCATGTCTGCATATGATGATGCAGAAAAGTTAGAATTTTAATGAAATGTTCTGAGTTCGGAGTAGGCAATATTTCAGGAAGAGCATCCACTCAATGGCCTCCCAGCCTTTGGAACCCATGAAGCTG
Organism: Sphyrna mokarran; assembly: GCA_024679065.1. Classification (NCBI taxonomy): domain Eukaryota; kingdom Metazoa; phylum Chordata; class Chondrichthyes; order Carcharhiniformes; family Carcharhinidae; genus Sphyrna; species Sphyrna mokarran. The sequence continues at coordinate 76,450,489 of JAGIQG010000014.1, read as the reverse complement.
AATGAAATCCACTCTTACATTTCCTACTGGCCCATTTATCCTGCCATGGGGAGGCAGTGCCGTATTGTTATTAGACTATAATAACAATATAGTTATTATATTGACTCAGGGTAATGTTCAAATCCTATCGTGGTGATGGTGAAATTTCAATTTCACTAAAATCTGAAATTGTTTTATTAGTGTGATAAGTAGGCTTACATTAACACTGCGCTGAAGTTATTGTGAAAATCCCCTAGTTGCCACACTCTGGTATGGTGACCATGAACGTGTTGTGGATTGCTAGATAAACCCATCTGGTTCACTGACGTCCTTTAGAGGAGAAAATCTGCTGTCCTTATCTGGTCTGGCCTGCATGTGACTCCAGATCCCCAGCAATATAGTTAACTTAGGGATGGACAATGAATGCTGGTCCTAGTCAGCAACATTCACGTCTCTCAAAATAGTAAAAAAGGAGGTCAGAGGTTTAGAGGGGCCATTTCTTGTGGTATTTGAACCTGACACTAAACATTGATCTGTCAGGAAACTGAAATTTGTCTCCTGTGAAAAGAGAAGATTTGATAGGAGGTGCTGAAAATCATGAGGGGTTTAGACAGATTGGATCAGGAGAAACCATCACATAGGCAGCAGTCGGAGGGATCTGCTGTCTTCAGGTACTCTGGCAGAAGAGGCAGTGAGGTGATGAGAATCTTTCCTAATCAGCAAGCAGTCACAGTGTGAAATACACTGTCTGAAAGAGTGATGGAGGAAGAGTCAATCATAAATTACAAAAGACTATAGGCTAAGCACTCAGAAAAGAGGAATAGACTAATTTGCAGGGTTACAGGAGAAGGACAGAGGAGCGAGACTCAGAGCTCTCCTGACAGGAACGTACGGGCAAGATGGGCCAAATAGCCTCTTTAAGCTGTAACTATTCTCTGATCAGCAACTTGAGGTGTTGATTTAAGCTGTCAGCTCCGGCCACTGTAATTCCCTGGCACAAATCTGGGCAGTTCACAAAACTGCACAAAATGGGAAACCCACTGGAAGATTGTTCTCTTTCCTCTGGAGTTTGAACATCGGGATAGTTTCTATTCTAATTGTAGTGAAACATATTGAACAGCAGGTGGTAGCATTGCTCTTTCAATTCAAGGTGCTATCACATTTATTCAGAGTGTAGTAAATTGGTAATACAGCTGTTAGTGTCTCTGATTTAATTTAATTTGCATTATTTTCACATTCACTTTTCTGTATTCTGAATGAATTGGTAATATTAAAATAAATGCAGTATTCTGTCCTGCACTGGAGTCCTGCATATATCTCTCAATGAGATACAGTGAAAGGTTATTTGATATCGTAGAGTCATCCACCAGTGAGAGAGGCCTTTCTGCCCTTTGTGTCCATGCTGACTGTTTGTCAGAGAAATCCAGTAAATGTTTTTCCAGTGTTCTTCCCAAGTAGTCCTGTAAGTCATTCCATTTCAGTTGGATAGTCAACACTTTGATCAAAATGATTTTTTGAGTCAAGCCTTTGGTAGGAAGGACGACAGAGAGGAGTGTTTCACAAGAAAGTTCCAGAATGAAGACTAGACAACTGAGTCCATGACCACCAGTGGTGGAGTGATGGGAAAGAAAGATGCCCAAGAGAAGAGTGCAAGTAGAAGTAAGTTTAAGGAAGGGTGTTGAGCTGGGCAAGATTACACACAGGAGGAGGATTGAGGTTTAAATTTAAATTTAAAATTAAATTGAGGATTAAATTTAAATATAAGGATGAGAAATTTAAATGTGAGACATTGAAAGACTGTGAGCCAATGTAAGTCAACCAGAGGAAGGGTGAAACAGACCTGGTGTGACATGGGATACAGGAAGCAATTATAGATGGTGCTGGAGGCAAATTCGATAGGGTCTTTTAAGAGACTTCTGGATGAGTACATGGCTTAATAGTATTGAGGGTCATAAGTAAGCCTAGTGCGTAGAGATATGATCAGCGCAACTTGTGGGCTGAAGGGCCTGTTTGTGCTGTAGTTTTTCTATGATTCTATGAACAGAGTTTGAGTTGCCGAGAAGAGGGACAGGAGGGCATTCACCGTCAAACGCATCATTTAAATGCTAAAGTGCATCATTCCAGTTCCATCTGTGAAGTTAAATTCTGCGCTAGGGAGGAAAGGCAACTGTTGATTTCAAGTAGAAGAAAGCACGCTACCTTAGAGAGAGTACGATGGCACAGTGATTAGCACTGCTGCCTCACAGCACCATACTCCCAGCTTAGATTCCAGCCTCGAGTCACTGTCTATGTGAAATTTGCCTGTTTTCCCAGTGTCTGCGTGAGTTTCGTCTGGAAACTCCAGATTCCTCCCACCCTCCAAAAATGTTCTATGTTCTATCCTGCCTGCTGCAATTGTAGATGCGCCAAGTTTGGTGGCGTTTAAAAGGTTAGTAGATAAGTTTATGGATGAAAAGGGAATGGTTTAGGTTAGAGGGTCATTGCTTTTTCTTAATTGGCGCAACATCAAAGGCCGAAGGGCCTGTTCTGCGCTGTAATGTTCTATGTTCAGGTTAGGTGGATTGGCCATGCTAAATTGCCCCTTAGTGTGAGAGGAATAATTGGAGTAAAAGCATGTGGTTATGGGGATAGGGCCTGGTTGGATTGTGGCCAGTCACACTCGATGGACCAAATAGCCTCCTCCTGCGCTGTGGGATTCTGTGAATGAACGAATTGACAAATCCGGAAGAATCCGCTAGCTCAGTAAATCTGTCAGTCCAAACTCAGCACTGTGAAGATGGGAGCACCCTTACTATTCACTTCCCCTTTCCCAGCATGGCTGAATAATCTCTTCAGGAGACTAAAACTCTAGACTGATGAGAGAAGCAATATTCTGTAAATTTTCTCTCTAACCCCTCAGGCAATCCATAAAGGCACTTGACTTGCCCTCTATATGACGTGACCTTTTCCAGGATGTAATGAATGCATTATTCTTCTCAGTTCTGTGCGAGCCCTTTTTATTTTTCACAATGTGACGGCCCATGCCAGACACAGTAAATTGTTTTGCTTTTTGACTGGAAGGGGTTTTATGTTTAATGAAAAAAGCTTTTCAATATCTGATGAAATCTGAGTTCAGACTATAGGAAAACATTTCCTCATTGTTCTGAGTACATGTCAGGTCAGAGATGCTTACAGTAATTGAATGTAAGCTTGCTGCGTCACTGCTGCCCTTTGTGAAAGCCTCAGTGATACAGTATTCATTTCATTCAAGCACACAGGATGCTGTTGAGACTAATCAACCATTACCTCAATGTAACCCCTGCAAATCTGAAACTTGCAGCTTTCAGTCAGGATAATTTTAAGCAAAATGAGGCCTTGGTACTGCTAATATATGCTACTGGCCATCAAAATATTGCTGAAGGAAAGAACAATTTCAATGTGAGGTTCAAAATTTTGTGAGAATTATTTATACAGAGGATAGGTTGAGAGAGCTTGTCTTTTTTTTCCTTGGAGAGACGAAGGATGAGGGGTGACCTGATAGAGGTGTATAAGATGATAAGAGGTGTTGATTTAGTGGACTCTGAGGCTTTTTCCCAGGGCTGAAATGGCTGCCACAAGAGGACACAGGTTTAGGGTGCTGGGTAGTAAGTATAGAGGAGATATCAGGGGTAGTGGGTGTGTGGAATCGGCTGCCAGCTGTGGTAGTGGAGGCAAATTCGATAGGGTCTTTTAAGAGACTTTTGGATAAGTGCATGGAACCTGTAAGATAGAGGGTTTTAGGTATGCCTTGTAGGTAGGGACATGTTCAGGGGCCTGTTTGTGCTGTAGTTTTTCAACTCCCTCACAAACCAATTGTTGTAATTGATATAGCCTGTAGGTGGCAGTATTGTTCCATCATTGAAATATACAGCATCTGCTTCTGAACTTGCAAATATCTTTATAACTTGTTCTGAAGACCCGGTTTTTAAAACAAAATTGAATAATTTTCTGTGAAAATTACATTATCCTTGCGGTAAATTCTATACCTCCTCATACTTGACTTTGGACTGACAGATTCCTTATCTATCCCACAATGTATTATTACTTCCTTTTCACTATAGAATCTCTGTGCAGAAAAGGCTATTTGCCCAAGAAGTCTGCACTGTAACAGAGTCTTTTGCCGATCCTATCTTCCTGGAACCCCACACATTTACAATGGCTAACTCAGCTAACTGAGGCATCTATGAGGCAATTTATCAAGGTCAATTCACCTAAACTGCACACAAGGGAAAAGGGCAAACTCCACATGGACAGTCAGCCAAGGCTGCACTTGAACCTGGGTCACCGGAGCCGTGAAGCAGCAGTGCTAACCATTGTGCCGTTATCCCACAGGTTTTGTCCTCTCAAAGCCACGTGGAGTCTCAGTTTAGCTGGGGTGCAGTACACAAGAATACATGCCACTTTCCTAAAGCCCAGAAGATGCAGCATCAGCTTTACCTACCTCAGTGGGAACACTCTCATCTGCTAAGCCAGAAAGTTGTGCATTCAAGTGCTACTGCAATGACTTGAGCACCCATTCTAATCTGGCACGCTCCCAGTGGAGTGCTGAGGAAGCACTGCACTGTTGGGGGTGACGTTTTCAGATGAAATGTTGTCCTGATGCCCCGGCTGAACCCTCGGGTGGATGTGAAAGATTCCGTGATTGCGAAGACGACCAGGGGAATTCTGCCCTGGTTCCTGTTCCTATCTCCCTAGCAACATTGCACATTGCAAAACAGCTACCCAGTCACTCACTTCATTGCTGTTTGTGACAGTTTGCTGTGCAGATATTCTTTCCTTTGCTTGCCCACATTGGTAAACAGTGATTACCCTACTGATTGTGTGGGATTGAAAGGTTTTGTACAGCTGATTGGCAGTGTACAAATGCAAGCACTCCCTCTTTTTGACACCTGAAATGCAGGTTTGCTAGCGACCTGGATAGTGGGAATTGTGTGTTTTGGCTTTATTAGAATCCACAGTCAGTGTGACTGTCTAAAAACACTTCAGTTTGATGTCGCCATACCAGTTGTAGACCTACCGTAGTGTTTAATCAGCAAAATAACACCTGAATTGTCACAATTTCTTGAAATATATTACTAAATCACTCATACCGATATTTATGAATCATTTCAAGTGGCATTTAAGCAATTTTTTAAAAAAATTTTAGGTGACAGTCCAGCTTTAAAAAATAATATATGCAGGGCCTGTGGGAGTGACTTCTTTCTGACAGGCAGCTGTCAGATTCCACAGAGCTGCAGCACCAACTGCTTTAGAACAGAAGATGTCACTGTTGCCCTTCAAGTAAAGGGTGGGTGTTGTTTTCGTAAAAACCACACAGTGCAAATCTTAATTTTTCTCTCAATTTTTTTAGTTTAAAATGTTCTGTTCGGTGTTTTTCAATCTGTACCTATGTTTATAGGAGTCAGCAGTCTGTTACATGATGTTGTTTATATTCCTGAATTAAACCGGAGTACATGTCTCTAATTCTGAACAGATGGCTTTGTCAATGAGTGCAGCCAAACCACAATCTGTTTTTATAAACCTTTTAACAAAAAAAAATGGTTGGAGAAATAAAGAAAATGCTTGAAACCTCCCTTTGTTTCCCTCCCTCCCTCTCTCTCTTTGGAAATTACATTCAGAATAAATCCTGTTTTTTGTGCTGTTTTATTTTTTTTAAAAAGAAAAACATACAAGCTCCATCTTTGTGTTTGTGATTCGTTTTGTTTCACGTTTCCCTTCTTCACATACTCCATTTTGCAGCATTCTGCAGCCTGGCACATTATAACAGAGCTCATTTTCCACCCCCCCCCCACCACCACCACCACCACCACCACCTCTCCACTGCATTCTCTGCTCTCCCAGGACCCTGGCAGCTTCAATTTGTGAGAGAGCTTTTTCAGGGATTATTGAGCAGAGGCTTACTGTGAGCCTCTCTAATAAATTAAATTGCCAGACAGTTCGATTAAAGTTATTTTCATCCCCAGCCACCATCACACAGACTGCTAGAAGCCGGATTGAAAATTGAGACCGAGATGTCGATGAAAATGGAGAAATGCAGCAAATAACTATGTTGCTGGGGGACATTGTGATTTTAAAAGTATTTCTCACCATCAACATATTGTGATTCTTTCCTTGCAAAGAAAATCTTGGGCACATCTTGTGTCAAATGAATGAAAGTGTAGTTTTATGTCTGTGTTGCCATACTGCAGTAACAAGCTGTCTCCCTTATACTGCTGGGTGCCCCTCCCTTCTTTGTTTGAAGGCTGCAGCAGCATTTTCCCTTCTTCCTACTCTCCATTAATCTTTGAATTGCTGAGGATTTTTAAGGATACCCGTTAGATAAATATTTGTGCAAAGTAGATTCTTCTTTGAACATCAACATTAAGGCTGCTGGGGGAAAAATACATTTTGTCGAGGTGAAATAAAGGACAGTGTTGTTCAAATGCAGTTAAAACCATGTGCTTAACCCTTTAAATAACAACTGAGCAGCATGAGTTTAACACAGTCTGTGTTTAGAAAACTATTAAAAGGCTTTTCACTTTTCAGTCAAGGTTGTTCATTTATTGATGAGAATTTATTCCACGTGGTGTTTCTTTCTGTTCATCCTCCCGACTGCCTGTACCCCTCACCTCGCCTCAAATGTGATCCGTTCCCAGTCGACGCTGGCAAGATCATAGAATTCCTACTGTGCAGAAGGAGGCCACTCGACACATCAAGTTTGCACCAACACACAATCCCACCCAGACACTATTCCTGTCACCCCTCATGTTTACTCTGCCAATCCCCCAACACAAGGGTTAACTTAGCTTGGCCAATCCACCTAACCCGCATGTCTTTGGACTGTGGGAGGAGACCAGAGCATGCAGAGGAAACCCAAGTAGACATCAGGAGAGTGCGCAGACTTCACAAGGACAGTGACCCGAGAATTGAACCCAGGTCCCTGGCACTATGAGGTAATAGTGCTAGCTGCTGTGCCACTGTTGCCTTATCAAAGTGATGGGTAAACCTGTATCTAGAGTGGCAGCAGTCCATTTGGCCGGGGACACTGTAGTTGAACCAAATCTGTTCAATTTCCATGTACAGTCACTTCACCTCATCACTGGGTACGGGAGAGTTGGGTGTTTAGTGGTTGTGTTGGTCATTGTTGAGTCTGTGGATCGACTCCTCTTCTGTTTGTCTTTTAGTCTGTTTGTCTGTTCATCCCAAACAATTAAACAGTGTAAACTGACACCTCTGCAGTATTGAGGGAGTGCTCTGCCAGTGGAGTTGCTCTTTTTTTTTAGAAAAAGCATTAAGCTGAAGCCCTGAGTGCCCTGGTAACTGGGCATGAGAGATCTAATGGCTATTATTTCAAAGAAGATCAGCAGTGTTCTCTTTGGCTAATATTTATTCCTCAACTAGCGACAGTAAAACAGGTTGGCTGGCCGTGATCGCATTGCTGTTCATGGGACAGTGATGTACACACACAGCTACTGCTTGTCCAACAGTGACTGCATTGTTGGAGATTGTAAAACATTTTCCACAAGCAGCAGTGAAATAATGGCTGTTTTTCAATCATGCTAGCTGGGGGATGAATGGCAGGGGAGACATTAGTATGTCTGAATACCGCGCTGTATCCCACTGGAGAGTTTGAAAAGGACACCTCTCTGCAGGAACTGCTTCTGAGTCAGAATTTCAACAGATACGATCCTCTAACTTGAATAATACAAAGGAAATACCGTCAGGAAGTGATTGTTCCCTTAACAGGAGAAGATAATTAAAACAAACTTCAGCTGAATGTGGAAAAATGATTTCATAACTTAATCATCCGGCAGCGTCCTGTTTCCCGAGCAGCGCTGGCCAAATTCCCGCCCTGGTCAGAACCTTTAATTGATGCAGAATGATTTAAGGGAGCAGGAAGCCGAATTCAGTACTTAGCAACCTTGCTTAGATTCAGTAACACACACACATAATTAATTATCTGATCTGAATGTTGCCTCTTTGAGGTCCTTCATTTTAACTGCTTAATTTTTGTTTCTTAATAAAGTGGTTGCTGCAGATTTTTGCCAGCTGTCCTCAGATAGCATTACTCCATGTGCTGAAATCAGAATTGGGTTGAGAGCTAGCCTTGGAAACAGTTATTGAGATTAACGAAGCTTACTGAAACTGCCTTCTGAAAACCACAGCTTCACTGTCGTACAGCCATGGAATCTTACAGCACTGAAAGAGGCCATCTGACCTACTGAATCTTTCCCAGCTCCACACTGCGTCCCATTCCTCAACTCTCTGCCCCTTGCCATGCAAATTATTCCTTTTCAAGTTTGTATCTGATTCCATTTTGCTGGTTAATAAATCAGCTCCCACCATTCCTTCAGGTATTGTCTTACAGATCAGTTGGTTAAAAATAAAATCTCTTTGTCTTTCCTGTGGTAAATGTGCAAATTCATTCTGTTCTCTCTGGTTGTCTACATTTCACCAAATCTCAGAATTCGTATATCGTGTAAGGAGGCCATTTGGAGACAGTGGATAGCAGTGCTGCCCCACAGCACCAGACCCAGGTTTGATTTCTGGCTTGGGTCACTGTCTGTGTGAAGTTTGCACATTCTCCCTGTGTCTATGTAGGTCTCCCGAACAGGTGCTGGGCTGTGGTGATTTTCACAGTAACTTCCTTGCAGTGTTAATGTATGCCTACTTGTGACACTAATAAGTAAACTTAAGACTTAATACTATCTGCTTCACTAATGGTCTCTCTATCTGTCCTGCCATCTTCAGTGTATCTGTGATATAGAACACTACAGCACAAACAGGCCCTTCGGCCCACGAGTTGCACCGATCACATCTATACCTACCAATCCACAGACCTACCTATAACCCGCTATCCCATTAGTTCCCATGTAGTCATCCAGAAGTCTTTTAAAAGACCCCAACGAGTTCGCCTCTACCACCATCGACGGCAGCCGATTCCATTCACTTACCACCCTCAGAGTGAAAATCTTACCCCTAACATCCCCTCTGTATTTGCTTCTCTGCACCTTAAATCTGTGTCCTCTCGTAGTGACCATTTCAGCTCGGGGAAATAGCCTCTAAGAATCCACCCTATCTATTCCTCTCAACATTTTATAAACCTCTATCAGGTCGCCTCTCAACCTATGTCTCTCCAGTGAGAAGAGTCCCAGCTCCCTCAACCTATCTTCGTAAGGCCTGCCTCCCAATCCAGGCAGCATCCTTATAAATCTCCTCTGCACTCTCTCAATAGCTTCTACATCCTACCTATAGTGAGGCGACCAGAACTGCGCACAATACTCCAAGTCCTTCTGACCTTGTACCCTTTCAGAATTTTGTCTCTTTATATTGTCTCTTCTTATCAAAATACATCACCTTGTACTTCTCCATGTTAAACTTCATCTGCCACCTTTCTACCCACTCTGCTAACTTGTCTGTGCCCTTTTGGAGTTCTATCATTCTGTCATTTGAAACAGTTACTCCTTATTTATCCTATCAAGACCTCTCATTGTGTTGTGTACTTCAATTAAATCACCCCTTATCCTTTGCTGCTGTAAGGAGATCAATGCTAAACTTGTCTCTTCATGTAACTGAAGTCCCCCTCATCCGGTAACATTTTAGTTAATCTCTGCATACGCTACAAGGTCTTTACATCCTTCCTCTTGCATGATGCCCATAACAATTTCCCAGCTGAGACCTAACCAGAAATGTTTAATGCAATTTCCTTTCATTCTCTAATTATAAAGCCCAAGGTCACTTTTTTTTTAAACATCCACATGAACTTGTGCTGCCACCTGCAAAGATTTTTTTGTATATGAGCCCCGATTCTCTCTCTCTGCTCCTCTTTTTGGATGATACTATTTAGTTTACATTGATTTTCCTCACTCTCTTCTTACAAAATGCAGACCCACACGTTTCTGAGCATTGTTTCATCTCATTTCACCCGTATGCCTACATCGCCCCCTCATTTACAAAATGCCTTTATACATTCACCAGCTGATCTCCAGAGCTAGTTAATGTCATGGGGGGGCAAGCTATGGGTTCGCTGGGACTACGATGATTTGTGCCTTTGTTTGATTGCCTTTGGAGAATATGCCAACAATTCCTAAATTAGACTGACTTTTTGTTTCCCTCCCTCGGGAGATTATTTGATCAGGGGGTGCCCTAATTGTACACGTTGCTGTACCAGAGTTGGTGCAGAAAAAAACATTCATTAGCATGTTACTAGAAAAGTAATCATAACCATCAAGAAATATGAACAAGCTATGGCTACTTTCTCCAGGAAAGTAAAGATAAAGAGGTAGCCTAATAGTCGTCTTTAAGATTACAATTCAAGAAGGTATTTCCTATGTTGAAGATACTAAAGTTAGGGACCATAAATATAAGGTAAATGTCTTTGTCTTGTAAGAATGTGGAATTTTCTACTGCAAGAAGTAACTGAGGCAATTGGCACAGATACGTACACGGCTATGCTGGATAAGCGCATGAGATGGAAAGGGATAAAAGGTTTCAAGGTAAAATACATTTATGTAGCAGCTTTCATCACTGTAGAGTGTCCCAAAGCACTTTACAGCAAACACAGTACTCTTACAGTGTAGTTACTGCTATATTGTGGGAAATGTTTCATCTGCTTGCATATGCAAATTCCCATAAATTGCAGTATGATAATGTACAGATAATATGTTCTTTTCTGACAATGATTGAGGGATATCCGTAAGGACACGTGAAATAATCACCATTTCCTCTTCGAGCTTGTACGCTGGCATCTTTTTTACCCATCTGAGAGCACTTGGCTTCACATCTCACCTGAAAAGACAGCACCTTGACATTGCAGCACTCCCACAGTCTGTACTAGACTGTCAGTTTTTGATTTTTGGCTCAAGTCCTGGATGGATCTTGAACCCAAAACCTCTGATTCTGGTTGAAAACAAGTGACCCCAACAGGTAGAGAGCATAAACAGGGATTAGAAGGGAACACAAATTGGAAAAAAAAAACTGGATGGAATGAATGGCTTATTTCTTTTCTGTGTGTTCTTAGATAATTCTGTTTGGTAACTGGGTTAGATTGAGTTGCTAGACCAAATAGTCTTATTCCAAGCTATTTTGTATATGGTCTCAAAACATGGTTAATGTTTTGCTCTAAACTCTGAGCGTGCACCTAAAAAAGAAAAAGTTCAGTTATTTATTAGCCTTGAAGGCATTGGCTGATAGCAACATTGGAAGAGATCCTAATTGCGTGTTTTGCTCATGGGATTAGGGCGTCACTGACTAGAAAGAAGTCTCTCAAAATCAGGTTAAATTCCACTGTTTGTGGGGCAGCGCTGCGAAAGCTAGTGGCTTGTGCTATCAAATAAACCTCTTAGTCTCACAACACCAGGTTAACGTCTTTTTACTGTGTTTACCCCAGTCCAACGCCAGCATCTCTACATCATCACTGATGAGCATTTATTATGCTTCTCTAATTGCACTTGAGCTGTTGTTCTGACATGTGGTGCCCAGGTAGTGTCGGTACACCCACAGTACTGTTAGGAAGAGAATTAATCTTTGTAACAGTTTGATGTAATTGAGTGGCTTGACAGACCATTTAAAATTTATATGGTTGAGGATCTGCAGTCATGTGGTCATGGCACATTACAGATGGATTTTTACAGCAATCCTGGTCACCATTGCTGAGACAAACTTTTAATTGCAGATTCATTCATCAAATTCATCAGCCACTATGGCGTCTCTAGAGCATTAACTTGGGCCTCTGGATTACCAGTCTAGTGACATTACGACTAAGCCATTGTCATCTGTGACAATGCAAGCATTGTTCATTTAATCCTAATGAACCAAAGTGACACTCCGGAATTATTAGGATGAGGGGCACTGGAAGTAGGAATTTTATATATATATAATGTCCTAATTGTAGAACCATTGCTTTGCCTTTGGAATGTGGAGTGCCAATGCAGTCTTCAGCTAAAGTAGCACTGAAGAACAAGGGTAATTAAAAGTTTTATTTTGTATTGTGCATTCTGTCTTTTTTTATATACTAGCAATATAAATGCCTATGTCACACGTTTAGAACAAGGAAGTCAATATAAAATTGTCATGCTGTAATTATAGCCACTAACCAGTGATGAGGTTGCAGTCCATGTTTTGGATGGGAGCGTATAATTAGTGTGACAGGTTGACATAGTAAATTTCCATTATAAACATATATATTGGAATTGGTGAAGTTTGCTATAACTTTCAAAAAAAAATTGAAGTACATATAATGGTTGCAAGAACTTGTATGGAACCTGCTTAAAAATAACTCAGTTATTGAATGGCTTAAAGAGTCTTTACTGCTTCCATTAATCTATGAAACTTGCAAATACTCATTGTTGGTGTTGTATTGTAATTGAACAATGCAATCCAAAGAACAAAACAGCATGGGAAACAGGCCCTTCGGCCCAACGAGCCCACGCCGCCACCTCGATGTTCCCACTTCTACACGCAATCCCTGTCCATGTTTATAGATCTATGGAATAAAAACCAAATTTGAGACAATTTAGGGAGAATTTGTTTTGCCAATTAGCCTAAGAGCACATCTTTGGGATGTGGGAGGAAACCAGAGCACCCGGAGAAAACCCACGCAAGCACGGGGAGAATGCGCAAACTCCCACAGACACAGGCCCAAATCCATGTATCTGCACAGCACAGCGATAGTCACTGAGCTGTCGTGTTGCCCATCAGATGGTCCAGGTCAAGCATACACTAACAATGTGAAGCAGTAGGATACTCTCGAAAAAGGTCCAAGAGCAGTCCTCTCACGACCCATCGCGTGTATGCCCCTCGTTAGACAACAAGGTGGACCAAAGCACCTGTAGGATAAAAACAAGTACATCAATATCATCATCTATTTACACACTCCCAGACTCCCAAGGCTCATGATCCCTATTTTAAATCAGTTTTCTATACCCCTCCATTCCCATTCTGTTCATGTGCCCATCTAAGTATTTCTTAAATAACTCCAGAGTACCTGCCTCCACCACTTTACTTGGTAGCGCATTCCATACCCCCACCACCCTCTGTGTGAAAAAACTCCCTCTAGCATCCAAATTATACCTTACCCCCCTCACCCTAAGCCCGTGACCCCTCGTGCTATTTGAGTCCATCCTAGGAAAAAGCTTAGCCCTGTTTACTCTATCTATCCCCTTCAAAATCTTGTACACCTCTATCAGATCTCCTCTAAGTCTATGTCTTTCTAAGGAAAACAGTCCCAATTTGCTTAATCTCTCCTCGTAACTCAGACCTTCCATACCAGGCAGCATCCTGGTAAACCTCCTCTGCACTCTTTCCAGAGTCTCCACGTCCTTCCGGTAGTAAGGCGACCAGAACTGGACACAGTATTCCAAATGAGGTCTAACCAGCGTTTTATACAACTGCAACATTAAAGGCCAGCTCTTGTACTCTATACCCCTTCCTATAAAGGCTAGCATACTATATGCTTTCTTCACAACCTTCTCCACTTGTTCTGCCACCTTCAGAGACTTGTTCACCTGCACCCCCAGGTCCCTCTGCGTTTCTATACTCTTAATAGGTCTACCCTTTATCATATACCTCCCCCCTACATTTTTTTCTCCCGAAATGCATCACCTCACATTTATCAGGATTGAATTCCATCTGCCATCTGTCTGCCCAAGCTACCAGCCTATCTATGTCCTGCTGCATCGCCTGACAATGCTCCTCACTATCCGCAAGTCCAGCCATCTTTGTATCGTCTGCAAACTTGCTGATCACTCCACTTACTCCCTCTTCCAAGTCATTTATACATATTACAAATAGAAGAGGTCCCAGTACCGAGCCCTGCGGCACACCACTAGTGACCGACCTCCAGCTAGAGAAACACCCTTCCACTATTACTCTCTGTCTCCTATTACCAAGCCAGTTGCTTATCCATCTAGCTACCTGTCCTTGTATCCCATTTGCCTTGACCTTTTCGACTAACCTCCCATGAGGGACTTTGTCAAACGCCTTACTAAAATCCATATAGACGACATCAACGGCTCGCCCTTCATCCACCGTTTTCGTCACCTGCTCAAAAAATTCTACCAGATTTGTAAGGCACGACCTCCCCTTAACAAATCCATGCTGCGTATCCCTAATCAGATCGCAACGCTCTAAGTGCCTAATCCACTCATTCTTTGAATTCCCACTGCTACAATTTTCAATATTGGCTTCAGTAAAATCATAGAACTCCTACAGCACAGGAGGCCATTTGCTCCACTGAGTCGGAACTGACCACAATCTCACCCAGGCACTTTTTCTGTAACCCCTCATATTTACCCTGCTAATCCCCTTGACACTAGAGTTAATTTAGCATGGCAATCAACATAACCTGCATGACTTTGGACTGTGAGAGGAAACCAGAGCACCCAGAGGAAACCTCACAGGCACGGAGAATAGTCACCCAAAGCTGGAATTGATCCTGGGTCCCTGGCGCCGTGAGACGACAGTGCTAACCACTGTGCTGCCCCACGTTAGGAAGACGGAAGTATGTAACAAAGATCTAATTGACCATGCTGCTTGGGTCTGAGAATTGATTGTGCTGCTAGTGTTTGTTGTAGTGTGTGTGGGTTTATTACTGAGCTCATTGACTATAAAAAGCCAAAAGCTGAATTGGGAATATTAACCTTCCTGTTTCCCTCTCTATCCCTATTGCCTAGAGATGTTGATACATTCTGGGGTGCACTTCTATGGGTGCTACTGGCTTTTGTTAATCTCAATTCTATCTTAATTCTGGGCATGTGGACCTGAGTTCAGTATTGGCTGTGGTTGGTGTCTGAGGAGTGGAAGTTATCACAGCCAAGTCTAATTTTTCAGGGACATTTCGTTGACCTCCATTTGGGAGAACCACCTTTTTTGACACTCGTGTATTTTTCTTCCCTTCATCCCACTGTTTCTTCACCCGTCAAGGAATGTTGAGATGAACTGCCATTGTGGGCAGGATCGTGCAATATCTCCTGTTGTGGTGGCAAGCAGAAAAGCACACCAAATCTTCCTGATCTTATTAAATATGCACTTGGTGTTTTGGTTCTTATTTAGTGATCGGAAGGTCTAGATAACATATTGTGTCCACCATTGTGTCTGATTGCCATATTGTAAAGTTGGCCAACATCACTGACTCAGCATTGAAGAAAGAAGGTAGCTCTCTTGAAAATGAAGATAGCAGCACTATCTTTCGAAGCTGAGACCAGAAGATTGTCCTCATCAGAACGAAGATAAATCTCTAGGAACATTCTAAGGCTGGAAGATGGACCCCCCCCCGAAATCTATTAGGTTCATCTTACTCACTGCCGTAATATTTCAGGGTTGTGGGTGGTCTCTATTCTGAACTCCAGAGCAGCCCTGGATATTGCCCAGAAACACACACTACTTTTCGCTGTAAACCAATACGTGTAACAATAGTAAATCAGATCAAAAGATGAGTCCCAATGTCTACACATCATGTTATTCCAAACATGTTTTGTGCTGGCAGTTTTCTTGCTGACAGCTCAGAGAATCTGGTATGGGGTGTGGAGGTTGTTCCTTCATCTGCGTCTCATTAACAAGATGTAGAATGAGGTTTATGCCTGCCTCCTGTTTGTTTTCCAACCATGATGGGAACCAGTGGAAAATCCTATTGCCAATTCATGCCTCCATGAATCCAATTTCTGGATATCCCGCCATATTCACCCCTCTGCCCTCCATGGGACCCAGCGGCAAGGATGTAATGTCAAAAACAAACCAAAGAATTTGCAAATAAATTAACTTATCAGAACGAAGCCTGAAAGGAAACACTTGAGTAAAATGTCCTCTTCATTTTCAGGCCACATTATTACAAGCTTTTAGATGAATGTGTCTCTCAGGTAATCCTACAAAAGAACGGATCTGACCCTGACTTCAAATGCAGAAAATTCACTCTGGATGTGGAGCATTTAGTAGGTAAGTACAATCTCTGATCACCTTCCTCTGATTAATTTTGTCAATATAACTACCACTGTACTGCAAAATTGATTGATTGTGTTTAGTTCTTTGAGACTTATTAACAAAGTATTGAGATACTATTCAAGTAAAAGTGTTTACTTATTTCTTTGTTTTGTTTTGATGTTGGAATTGCACAGTGTGTCAGATTGGGGGTGCCTAACAGCACTTGGATTGATTTTGTTTTGCAGACAATTTGATTGACAAAACCAAAGTGCAAATCAGTGAAACCAAAGCTGCAGAACTGGAAAAAAAGGTAATTCAGCAAAAAAAAAGTTAATTTAGTTTTGAAGGTAAGTGCGGCCTTTGTACAACTTGTGATGGACAGATTTGCTCAGAACCAACCAGAGAGGTGTCAAGCGGTCAGGCTTTTAATAAAGTGCTGTCAGAACATTCAACCAGCTGGCTGTTGATAATTTCATATAAAGATGTTTGCATTTAATGGTTTGACAAAAAAGGTTAGCTGTAGCAGTGCTTAGGAAATAGCATAGTGCATTTTCATTAAAAAAAATTAATATAGCTGTCAGTGCAGCATACTTCAGACTGACCCCTGTAATTCCATTATAAGGTGATTCTGTCTACATCTTCCACCCACAGTCCCTAAATTTTTTATATAATTTAGAAGTTGGTTTGATAAATGTTAATAATGTTAATTTTCTCTAGGATTCTTGTTCCTAAATGTTTCCTACCATCAGTATTGAATTCGCTGGCCTGTAATTGCCATGTTTAAACATCTCCCTGTTTTTGAACAAGGATGTAACATTTGCAGTCCTCTGGTACTTTGGGTTCCACCACTCTATCTAAGGGAGGTTGAAAAATTGTGTTCAGTATCTCTGCACTCTCCTAACTCTTACTGTTCTCAGATGCATATCATTTGGGACAGGTTATCTGTAACAGGATTCAAGCTTATTTATTAGTGTCACAAGTAGGTTACATTAACACTACAGTGAAGTTGCTGTGAAAATCCCCAGCTACTCTGAGGGAGAATTTAACACAGCCAGTGCACCTAACCAGCACAGTTTTTGGTTTGTGGGAGGAAACCCACACCCACGCAGACACAGGAGAATATGCAAACTCCACACACAGTGACCCAAGCCAGAAGTTGGACCCGGGTCATTGGTGCTGTGAGGCAGCAGTGCTAACCACTTTGCCACAGTGCCACTCCATGGTTCCATGCTTATGATTGAAGAAAAAGACCCAAATAATTAGCTTCCGGTGGGATGGGAGGAATGAGTCAAATAGGCAAGTTAGACAGTTTGGAGAAATTGCCAGATTATAGGTGATTGTCAAAATGCAGATCATCCATTGCATTTTATTTAATGGTATTGGTTTAATTGTGTTTCCTGAGCTTACTTTCACTAACCTCATTGTAATAAACGGAAGTGTGCAAAGAACAGATGAAAGAGAAAACTGATTAAGATACTCTTGACATTATGATCTAACCTTATTTGTAAGAGCCTTCTATTTTATAGATCTGAAAAGCATGCAAAATCAACCAAGATAACTCTGTGTAATTGAAAATGCTTCTGCTTGTATATCCTATATATTTTTGTAAGAGGGTTTTCTTTGAAATTTCCTCTTTCTCTTGATATTACCTGTACCTTTTATCTCTTTTCTCGTTCTCCCTATTTTCTCTCTCCATGTCTCATTTTCTTCCCTCTTCTCTCAAATTGGAATATTCCAATTCACACATTTTCCATGGATGATATGGGCCTCATTTAGGGGTTTGGTACAGACATGATGGGCCATATATTGGTCTCCTGTGCCATACCAATTCTATGATTCTCTATGGATGAATGTTCTGGAGGTTGTCAAATCCTTCCTTGGCAGCTGGAAGATTTTACAACCAATTAATTAATAAATATGAAATAAAGTGCTAGTTCTATTAATAATCATCATGAAATGACCAGATTGTCATTAAAATCCCACCTGGTCTACTGTTGTCTTTCAGAGAAGGAAATCTGCTATGCCAAATGTAAATCCAGACTCAGTGACTGACCTTTAACTGTTCTTTGAAATGGAATGGCCCAGCAAGTCACTCAGCTCACCTGAACTCGAGGGGAAGTAGGGATTGGCAATGAATGCTGACTTTGCCACTGATGCGCACGTTCCTAAAACAAATATTTTTAAAAATACCTCTTTGTAATTTTTGAGGTTTTATTATAACTCTGCATATAATTCTCTAGTTCCTCTCCTTTTATTTGCTGTTGCCTTTCTGAGCTCACCATATCCATGAAATGCACCTCCTGCTCTGCTGATATCCTTACTGAATTGTTGATTAATCAACTTCCTTTCCTGATCCCCATGTTACGCAATATTATTGATTATACTCAATATGGTTGTCCCTCTGAAAGTATTGTCACTCTCTCCCTTATCTCTACTGTTGTCACCACTCTCCTCAGAAAACCAATCTGATCTTGCAAGTTTCTATGAAACCCTTGAACATGATGTCACCTCCAAAATCTTTCCTGGAACTCTGTTTGAACCCCTCCAATTCAATTTCTGTCCCTGCCGCTGTAGTGCAATAGCTCTTATCAAAGTCATAGGTGATATCCTACATGTCTGATCAAGGTAAACTATTCTTCCTCATCCTTTTTGATATGTCTGCAGTCTTTGACACTCTCTGGTTAAACCCACCCACACCCCCAACAACTAAACCCTCAAAGATGTCTATACTTATTTGACTCTAGTCTCTTTCACATCCCTCATTTTAATTGCTCCAGCATTGGTTACTTCCCCTTCACCTGTCCAGCTCTGGAAATCCCTCACTGCATCTTGCTGCTTCTCTACTTCTTTACCTCCCTCAAGGTATTCCTTTTAAAATCTACCTCTATGACCAAGCCTTTGGCCATTGATGTAATCTCCCCTTATATGGCCCGGAATTATACTTTATTTTGGAATGTTCCTATTATGTTAAAGAAGTTATATAAAAGTAAGCTGCTGTTATGTTAACAGGAAGGTTTAATTGCTGATAAACTTGTTGTAGCACAGTCGTAATGACCAGTACAAGATGCTGCCTTTTAATTATGTGGTTTGGTCACCAAATTGTTTTGTTAATTCTCTTCCCAGTAACTGTCCCTATTCCACATGTTATTGTTCCTAATCCTACATACAATGCAATGTGAAGCAAGTAGGTGAATGGGATTCATTGAGTGGCTGTACTCGAGATATGATTGGCTGAATAGCCTTGTTCTGTTTGTGACAAATTCTTGTTGTTTTTAAAACAGCTTGATGCGGAATTGACAACTCGACATGAACTACAGGTAGAAATTAGAAAAAAAGAAACCGAATTTGAAGTGAAGGTCTCTGAGTTTCAAACAAAGCAACAGATGCTGGAGACGGATAAAACCCAAATGGAGACTGATAACAAGAAACTGCAGAGTGAGATTAGTCAACTAAATGAGCAGGTAATATATCTGAAAAACTGTGTAATATGCTGCATGTTAATTCCCTGGGGTGCTTCAATCTCTCGCTAGTTTTCCAAATATACGTTGAATTGGGTGAGGGGTGATTGAATCAAGATGATGAAAATTATGAATGGATTAGGTGGGGCAGATATATGAATGCCTTGTTGAAGAAAACTACCAGAGTGCGTTGGTGTTCATCTTAAAATTAGAGCTAGGTCATTTAGAGGTGAAATTAAGGACTCTTTCACACAAAGGGTAATGGAAATCTGGAATACTCTGCTTCCAGTTGAAGCTTTCAGGAAAGAGATTGAGAGATTTTTGTTGGATAAAAGTATCAGATATAAAGCATCAGCAGGGCAATTGAGCTCAGGAACATCTGACCTAATTGAATGGTTGAACAGGCTTGAGAGGGCTAAATGGCCTTCCCCAATGTTCATGTTTCAAACTTTATTCATTAAATTAATATATTAACTCTTGTTGGAGTGAATTAATGTGAAGAGATATATAAATATTTGTAAAATGTCCCTCTGTCTTTTAAAAAAAAATCCTGTAATAATGACTTGCACAGTCAGTGGGACAGCATGGTGGCACAGTGGTTAGTACTGCTGCCTCACAGTGCGAGGGACCCGGGTTCAGTTCCTGGGTCAGTGTCTGTGTGCTGTGAGCATGTTCTCCCCATGTCTGCATGGATTTCCTTCAGGTGCTCTGGTTTCTTCCCACAGTCCAAAGATGTGTGTGTTAGGTGGATTGGCCGTGTTAAACAAGCTAGGGTGAATGCATGGGGTTGGAGCCCTGGTGGGATTGTAGTCAATGCAAACCTGATGGGCTGAATGGCAGCCTTCTTCAGTGTAGGATTCAATGATTCTAAAATATGGCTTTTGAAATTACCAAACAATTGTTAATGGTAAAATTCGACTGATTGGGAGCAAGATGCGCAGCCATTTATATACAATCCCATCCCTGTCCTTTGTTCTTTCTATTAAGTTCATTGGAAGATATGACCTGGTAGAAGGAGTGCACACTGGGTAACCCATTCAGTGCACCGTTGACTTTACATTTTAATTACCTGATTTGATACTAAGGATGCTGATCTATCAGGAGTAGAAATATGTTTATCAACATACTATTGAAAATGTAGCCTCGAAGCATTTTGTAATTGGCAATATAAAAATGGGAAAATGTTGAGGATATTCCACATTCTATAAGCTAATGGTACAGATTCGAATCATCATCAAAACTCGTTTTGGCTTTTACCACATCCAAGCAGTTAATTTTGTTGTTGTCTGCACGGATGCAGTCTCACCTGCTGAATGTTCCAACACTCTTTCTTGTCAGGTTTTCACCATCTGCTGTCTTTTTGTGCTTTTGTTAGTGTAACCTGAGTTCAGTGAGCAGTTAATAGCCCCCGGCGTGGACGTTTCACTGTGGCTCCCTTTGTTCCCATTGGAGGGGGTATTGAAAGAGCGGTGCATTTCTTTCAATCTGTGTGTCGCAGAAACTTGATCTCTTTAACAAACACTCTTTTAATGATGTGGCATTTGTGCAGACATTCCTCTCATAGTAATAATCCACATATGGTAAAACTGCGTCTGGAAACTTACTGTTTCCATTTCATAATCGACTAATATTTCATAAGCCTGGAGCAAGACTGCATTCTTTTTCAGGTTTTATTGCGAAGTTGTCTATAAATAGTGTCATGAAATTACAATCACATGTTTTCAAGTACATGCCTCAATTCCACATATAACCCTGTTTCCCCACCAGCATTCTGTTTGCCATATTTGTATAAGGTCTGCTACATTTCCGGGTGCGAGAAACCTAAGAGAGATCCTGATAGCAGCTCCATCCAACTTTCATTACCTGACCTACATGTCAAAGCTGTATCTTTCAGCAACGGGTACGTTCCTTCTTCCTTTGCATTGTTCAACTACCTTGAAGGATAGCCAAGGTTATCAGCTGTCAAAGCAATCCTTCTTTTAACATTCTTGTTTTTTAAAAAAATGCTCTGAGCAATACCAGTTCCCCCACAAATTTAAATTTGGATCATGTCTCGCATTCCATATTGGTGAAGTATATGTTGGATTCTTATCCTGTGTTTTACAGGGTGTGTAGAGTGGAAGAATGCCACTCATTGGCTTACTCTTTTAAGTAGCTGTCACAGGCTTGATGGATCAAATGACATCCTTCTGTTCTGTATGCGTCTACAGTTCCCTACACCAGTTGGTGAACAAAGTGGCAATGGTCCTCTTCCCTCTGACTGCTTTCCTTGCATTTCTCAAAAGCTTAGCAATTTCATGTGAGAGAAAATTATTTCATTGGGATGGATGCTTGGCATAAATACTTAAGTTTGGAAATTTGTCATAATCCTGTAGCAAATCATCGGGATGCTTTGCAGTACTTCTGGTCTTTCAAACTCAGCCGTCATAGTTTGATTTTGTGGTCAATGGCAGTGTGCTGATTAGCAGAGATTTGATAATGTATCTTAAGGCAAGACACATTATAACTTTGATCTCCAAGAAGGAGTCTGAATTTCTGACCAAAGACCCATCACTCTCAAAAGTCCAATTGCTGCAACAAGATATTCCCTTTAGCTAAAATAAAGGAGCTGGCACTGCCTTTTAGTACCTATGCTTATATGATATATAAATAAATATCTTGCTGATCAACAGTCAGCCTTTTGTTGTGATTCATAAAAAGCAAAGAACAAAACAGCACGGGAAACAGGCCCTTCGGCCCAACGAGCCCGCGCCGCCACCCCAATGTTCCCACCTCTACCCGCGATCCCTGTCCATGTTTATAGATCTATGGATTAAAAACCAAATTTGAGACAATTTAGGGATAATTTGTTTTGCCAATTAGCCTAAGAGCACATCTTTGGAATGTGGGAGGAAACCGGAGCACTCGGAGAAAACCCACACAAACACGGGGAGAATGCGCAAACTCCCACAGACACAGGTCCAAATCCATGTATCTGCACAGCAAAGCTATAGTCACTGAGCTGTCGTGTTGCCCATCAAATGGTCCAGGTCAAGCATACACTAACGACGTGAAGCACTAGGGTACTCTCGAAAAAAAATCCAAGAGCAGCCCCCTCATGACCCATCGCGTGTATGCCCCTCGTTAGACAACAAGATGGACCAAAGCACTTGTAGGATAAAAACAAGTACATCAATATCATCAACTATTCACACACTTCCCAGGGACTCCCAAGGCTTTGATGCCTATTTCAAATCCGTTTTCTACACCCCTCCATTCTCATTTTGTTCATGTGCCCATCTAAGTATTTCTTAAATAACTCCAGAGTACCTGCCTCCACCACTTTAATTGGCAGCGCATTCCATACCCCCACCACCCTCTGTGTGAAAAAACTCCCTCTAGCATCCAAATTAGATGCTACCCTCCTCACCCTAAGCCCGTGACTCCTCGTGCTATTTGAGTCCACCTTGGAAAAAGCTTAACCCTGTTTACTCTATCTATACCCCTCATAATCCTGTACACCTCTATTAGATCTCCTCTAAGTCTACGTCTTTCTAAGGAAAACAGTCCCAATTTGCCTAATCTCTCCTCGTAACTCAGACCTTCCATACCAGGCAGCATCCTGGTAAACCTCCTCTGCACTCTCTCCAGTCTCCACGTCCTTCCGGTAGTAGGGCGACCAGAACTGGACGCAGTATTCCATCTTTATTTTGACTTTGTTCTGTGAGTCAGCTTTCTATGACTTGTGACGAATCCTTTCCTTTTTGTAAAACAAGTATTCTGAAACAAATATTGATATCTTTGGACATGTTGAAGAAAACTGGTTTTCAATTCCATGCAGCCACCTATATTACTCATTGGATTTTCCCTTGTGCAGGCAAGTCCTGAGTAGCAGTAGCCGAATATAAATCAAAAACTGTTGCAGGTGGGCATGGCTGCAAGTTTTGTCCAGATTTTAGGTTGCAGTTCCATATCACAACCTTATATTGTTATGCTTGTTCTTACCATTCTGGCAGTGTGATCCTGTTGCTATTTGGAAACAGATATCCAGTATTTTGTTAGTTAAACCATTTGTTAAAATGAGCTGTACTTGCCAACAGAGATGAACACTCTGATACTTCCTTTTCAGATGTGTATTAAGAAAAAAATGTAGCACTCTCTGATTGGAAGTACATGACAGCAAAAATAGATCAGTTTATATTGGAAGGAAGCCTTTGATTCAACAGCAGACTTTATTGAATAACCTGGAAATTTTTCAATGCCATGGAGTGTCGAAAGATACTTCATGTTCGGTTTAGTATGCAGGTATTTGAGGGATTGGAGATCTGTTCTCTCAGGCCTTTGAAAATCCACAGAATTCTGAAATGTGGCTATTCCTGCCCCCCCCCCACCCCCTCAATGGACTTCTATCCTTTGCAACTAAAAAACCTTCCCATCTGCTGACATGAATTACTATTCCAATCTTGAAGCCTGGCATGGGTTGTGGGATTATCTCTCAGGAGTTTACGTATTGTACAAAAACATCCCGTGTGCTACTCTAGCTAAGGGGATTGTCTTTTTTTTCTTCCTTTGGGCAGCTTCCTTGTCTGCTGCAACAGGACTGCATCTGTTCCTCCTGCTATTTCTTTTTCAGTATGTGTGATTTTTCCTCTCAAGGCACAAGGGGAAGCAGAAATCTGCTGTGCATCATGACCATTGTTAGCCTTTGTCCTGCTGAATGTGAGTGGATTGAATGTGACTAATGTAGAACGATGCTGATTTAAATAAAGGTTAGAAATGAGCAAAAAAAAAGTTAAGTTGTTCTGAGTCAAACGAATAAGTTCTTTTTAAACCAAAATCTTAAATTTTCAGAGCGTTGCTGTGATTAGTGCACACTATAATTTATACTTCACTGCTGATGTTTTTGGAGCAGCTGATTCCTAATGTTGCTGAAAAGAAAGAAGAGAGGCAGAACCAACACTATTATCCAGTAAATGTTTACTTTAGCAGCTGTTCTATTCACTGATCGAGAACTGTGCTTTTTTGTGCTTTTTCTTTAGTATTTAAAAAGTGCTGCCAGTACTGTTCCAGTGCATTTTCCTTTCTGCATCAGCGCCATTTTCCAAACAAGTTCATCTCATCTTAAAAGTAGCTGTTGTTTGAAATGGATTTTTTTTCAGGAATAACAAGCTATGCTTGATTTGATTTTTTTTTAATTTTAGATTATATCTTAATTGGAATTGAGACTGCTGTTTCATTGAAATTGCTCATTTCATGCTTTTAGGCAATTCAATTTTTCTTTGGTTTGAGAGCGTTTAGAATGGACAATAAATTGTTTCCTTTATCCCACAGAGCACTGCAGCCTGAAAAATAAGACTTTTTAAGGTTGTCCAGAAATTTAAAATATCTTTTAAACTATTATAATTTCTTACAAAAGCCTAAAAAAGTTTTGTCAATGCCACATTATTTTTGAAGCTTGAGCAGGAAGGTGAATAGAATGTTTCTGTTTTACGAGAAACATGCTCAACCATTGTTTTTTGTAACAAAAACTGAATTAACGAGGTCCATTGTATGAGAAATCTGAGTTCATGTTTAAGTCACGCTTCTTAAATGCGCTCCTTCCCTTTTAAAGACAAGTTGCCATATGCTGTGCCTTTGACCTTTCATTGCTGTTACAACACTGCTTGCATCAAGTAGCTGAAATTCAGAGCAGCAGACATGGGACATCTGGCCAACTGTAGCTATTGTGGTACCATTGTGATATCCAGAAAGCCGACAGCTTAATGATTGTAATAAACCAGGCATTTAATATGGAGAAGAAAATACCTTTGTGGAATCCTTGAAACATCTGCCCAAACCTTATGCATTCCACACACACCCCATTGGATGAAGACACCGCTTTATCATGTTCCATCCATATGTCTGGCCTGACCTGCTTCATCTGTTTTGCATTACAAGGCTGCACCAAAGTTCAGCTCATGGGGAGAATTAATCTCTTTTCACTAGCTCCAAGGTATGTCTTTCTGTGGAAGGGAGAACTTGAAAACTGGACAGCCCATCATGATGATGGACTATTGGGGCGAAAGAGAAAGCCATGAGTGAATCTCTGTTGTTAGCTCATGGCAGTCAACTGAGGCCAGGTTATTTCAGATTCCAGCCCACCTTAATTTGGAAACATTTTGAGTCCAAATTAATAAAGAGCCCAGGCCAGATCAACTTCTTGTATGGTTTCATGCAACAAAGCTAGTGATTGCTTTCATGTTATCTGGGTGCATAAATGAATTTCATGCATTGTGTATTCACTAATGAGAATTAAGCAAAACTTAGACAATGTAAAATTAAATGTGCCTATAGTTGAGTCCAAACCTCTTCATTCTCCAAAAGAGCTCTTTGTCTCCCTTGTTTCCCAGTCCTTGTTAAAATAAAATAAATGTTTGCTTGTGTCCTGTGAACATAAGGCATTTTGTCTTGCTTTGAAAGTGAAGGACAACCATTAAGGCTGAAATTGAAAGAGAAATAAAGGTGGAAAAAAAATCAATAAATAGATGACTCTTGGCCCTGATTTTAAAGGCTTTTATATTTGAGAAAAATGAAAGGTTGATGAGGGAAGATATTACAGAATTTTGTGATTTAGGGCATTATAATATTACATGGGAGAATAAAATGCTGACTTTCATAACAAGGATGCAGAGGGAAGGATATATGGTGTGTAAATGTAAGGGGGTAAACTGGCCAACAGATGGATTGAGCTTTTGTTTCCACTTGGTGCACAGAATGTCCTCCCTATCAAGATGACACAAACAGCAGCTACTGGCACTGCTCCTAACAGGATATTAAGAACCTCAGAAATAAGAGCAGGAGTAGACCACATAACCCCTTGAGCCTGTTCTGCCATTCGGTATGATCATGGCTTATCTTCAGTATCAACTCCACCTTTGTGCCTAGATTCCCTGAGAGATTAAAGATCTTTTTATCTCAGTCTCAAATGAATTCAATAATGGAGTATCCACAAGCTCTGGGGTGGAGAATTCAATAGATTCATAATTTTTGAATGAAGAAATTTCTCCTCATCTCTGTCCTCAATGAGTGATCCTTTGTTCTGAGACAATGCCTCAGTGTTCTGGATTCCCTGGTCGGGGGAATCATCTTCTTTGTGCCTACCTTATCAAGCCCCTTCAGAATCTTGCATATTTCAATGAGTTTGATTTTGCAGTAAAAGGTTGATACTTGGTGGTGTAAAATGCCTTCATTGCCTCAACACCCAGTTAATTCTTTCCAAGTGATGTCTTGAGTGAGAGAGGAAGGGTTGATGGTCAGTTAGGTCATCCATTTTGGCACCAGTATTGATTTAGTTAAGTATACATCGGTTTCATGTGATAAGAGCTTATTTTGGTGAATTTAGATTTAAAAATCTCATTAAATGTAAAGTAACTGGATTATATGGTGCCTCACTAGTAAATTAATATATTTACTAAAGAAAATTGCAAGGAATCAATGGATTATTTTCTGCTCCTGGCACACTCCATGTTGCCGGTCTCTAATGCAGCTTTCAGAAATGCGCGAAGCTATATTTCATTCTGATGATAATTGTGATTGTGTTTTATAAGATGCTGTTTCTCAAGTCAACTTTTCCAAATCTAATTATCACAGAACTAATTAACACCTATTCTTTATGGATGTAACCTCAATTTCTTTCCAGGGACTTGATATTTTATACAACTCTAATCCAAGAGAAACATTGTAATTTTAGAATGCACTCTACATGTCAAGATGAGTCCTATAATACACAAAGCTGGGTCATAGTCAGCTATTCAGCCCCAGGCACCAATTTGCCATTCAGTTCGATCAAAGCTGATTGACGTTTGTCTGTCTTTGTGCAATGACCAACTGTACTCTGAATAAGTTTTGATACTTTCCATTGACCTAACCTCAGTAGCTTTTTTGAGAGTTCCAGATTTCCACCAGCCTTTGTAGTAAGCTTCAAAATAATAAATATTTTTCCTTGTATTAAAGAGCCCTCCTTCCACATAACTGAACATGAGAGCAATCTCACAGTAAATGTAGTGAAACTCCTTCTCCATTTCCACCATCTCAAAACTTTTAAATTCCAAAGTTTTCAATTTGCATGGAATATAGTAAAATATATTCAAGATCTTATTGAACACCAAAGTCATAACCTAAGGAATGCACATCAATTATCATGTTTTCAAGTAGATGATCACCCATCTAGTGCATTAAAGTTTCCTGGTTTCAGGGATTGGAAATAAAATAGTGATGGTTCAATTCAGATTTACATTTTAAGATGCCTTTCAAAATTACAAAGGAATAATTTGTTAGTCTCCAATCCATAAACCACGCATGTTATGAAACATTATCAGTTTTCCAATGTAGCTATTAAGGTACTGACTGAATCATGTGTTGGATGTTTTTTTTTAAATATATATCCAGTTCAATTCAATCAAAGTCCAATTTAAAGTTTCAGCAAGTGAGATATTCCTGATCCAAGCTGACAAGACGGGACTCTCACTTTCTGTCTTGGGCTTGGGCTGGTCGAAATCTGGAACTACATTATGCAAGCTTATTGGAGTAGGCACTGCACCTCTTCCAAGGCTTGATCTCATTTGCATCTTAACCAAAAGGTCGAGATGCCACTTTTAAAAATTGCTTCAAATGAAGCCACAATGTAACCTTATGATTTCAACAAAGTACAGCATGTTGATACTATACTTGATCTTGGCCAAAAGGTCAAGATGTTATAACATTACTTATATTTGTATTGTTTATGTTCCAACATTCGAAGCTCAACACCATCCAGAACAAAAAAAACCTACTTGATTAGAATTCCACCCACCACTTTAAACATTCACTCCCATGGGTGGCACAGTGGTTAGCACTGCTGCCTCTCAGCGCAGGGACTTGGGTCACTGTCTGTGTGGAGTTTGCACATTCTCCCCATGTCTGTGTGGGTTTTCTCTGCGAGTTCTGGTTTCCTTCCACAGTCCAAAGATGTGCGGGTTAGATAGATTGGCCGTGCTAAATTGTCTCTTAGTGTCAAGATGACTAGCTAGGTTAATGCATGGGATTATGGGGATAGGGACCTGGGAGGGATTGTGGTTATTGCAGACTCGATGGACCGTAGGATTCTATGATTCACCACCAATGCACAGTGGCTGCGATATGTGTCATCTACAAAGTGCACTGTAATAATTAACCAAGGCTTCTCTGATACCATCCTCCAAACCTGTTACTCTACCACCAAGCACGATAAGGGTAGCAGATGCATGGGAGCACAACTGTCTGCAGGTTCTCCTCCTGATCCACGCATCTTCCAGATTTGGAACTATATGGTTGTGTAAAAATTCTGAACTGCCTCTCTAACAGCATTAGATAGATGTAGTGAGACCACATGGACTGTAGTAGTTAAGAAGATGACTCAAGGACAATTAAGGATGACAATAAATGCTGATCTAGCTAATGCTGCCCACATCCTGTGAATGAATAAAAACATGAAGTATTTTTCCACTGTTTTTCAGGAAGATTACATTGACTTTTAATTCAGAATGATGTTTGTCTGCTGCATTTTTAACTCTAACCTGGCAAATGATACAATGGTTTGAATTACCACATGATAGTCGTGTCTCATTTTATATCCTCTAAATTATGAAGTGATGTCTTCATATAGCAACGTTATTGCCAAGAGTTGCAAATTGTGAAAAGCCTTCATTGCTGGAGTTGTTTCATGAACTGTCCCAGAGAAACTAGTGGAGCATTGTACGTTTTATTTCCTTTGCTGCATTGCACAGTTTATCCACACACCATAATACTTGAATGCCATCCATTACCTCAATATGTTGGAGGGGTACTGCAGCCAACTTGATGTCCTTTGCAAGACAGTGACTCATTTGCCAAACTTTTTAATTGCAGTAAGACTGATTGCAATCTTGATGGCCTGAGTATTTTTTCTCTTAATTACTTGTAGCAAGAAATTACTTGTTTGTTTTTGCAAGATGCAGATAATGATTACATTTTCTCTGTCAGAAAAAGAATCATTGCAAACATCTTAATATACAAAGACACCAGTCTATTGTTATGAAAAGCTCCTGTTTCCTTCGAGAATCTTTGTTTCAAAATATTATTTGACCTTGCTTAAGGGGGGATATTCTTGCGTTGGAAGCAGTTAAGAGAAGATCCAGTTTGTTGAGTGCTGAGATGGAGGAGTTGTCTTATAAGGAAAGATTGAGCAGATTGATGAGTGTAAATTGTAATCTTGAAACAAAAGATTGAGTATGCTGACAGGGTGAATGTTGAGGAGATGTTCTCTCTTCAGGGGGAAATTAGGGGTCTCTTATTTAAGATGGTCTTGGGGAAGAATTTCTTTTCTCAGAGGGTTGTTAATCTTTGGAATTCTCTTCCACAGAGAGTAGTGCAGGTTGGTTCATTGAATATATTCAAGGCTGAGTTAAACAGATTTTTGATTGAGAAGGGGTTGAAAGGGAATGGGCATGAAAGTGACGTTAAGGCCGCAATCAGATCAATCAAGGTTTTACTGAATGACAGAGGAGGTTCAATGAGCCAAAGGCTGCATTCTGTTCATATTTCTTTTGATCACCAAAGCATCATCTGGGATAGGAAATTCAAATGATTTCAGCACTTTCAGTGAAGAAATTTCACTTTTACGAGCCTAAATGTTTGGCCACTGAAACTATATATTCTTCAGAGCCACTCTGCATCCTCTCTGTAAAGCCCCTTCAGAATTTCATGCATTTCAATGAGGCCATCTTTTGATTCTTCTGGAGTGCAGTAAATTTAAGGCCCATTGCAAGTGATCGCTCCCCATCAGGTAACCATTGTTCTTAAGAATCAATCTGAACCTTGGCTGCCTTTCTCCTTAGGCAAGTTCGCTTGGGTAAGAGAACCAGAATTGCACGCATACTTAGTGAGTTGTTCACCGAAGCAGCAAATTAATTGCAGTGAGACTTCCTTTCTGTTGTACTCCAATATCTTGCTAAAGGCTAACATACCATTTGGCTTCCTAATTTCTTATGGCTGCTGCATCATAACTTTGGTGATTCATGTGCAAGAATACTCCAATTTCTGAGTTCTTGTTTTTGGAGCTGTGCCTGCTTGCTTGAACTAATGTTCTCATGGATTGACTGAAAGGTCCAAGAAATTCGCAAGTGGAACATTTGAGATAACTATTTAATTCTCGTGATTCATCAGGGAGGCTCAGTGATGCAGGCAAAATATGGAGCATCTGGTTCACATTGGGACTGTATTTGCGATGTGTGATTTGGGAGAAGAAAATTAATGTTTGTGCTAAGAGGCCATGAGATTCCCGTTAAAGAGCCAGTGTCTCACTCAAATCATGGTGAAATACCAGACTTTGCAGACACGCAATTTGACCTTGTATTAACAAAGAAGTCAGGAAGACTGGAATCTGGCCAGGTTAAGAGGCTTTTAATGGCATTTGGAAATTGTGAAGCACAGAGGAAAGCTATTTGCCCCATTATGCCTGTGCTTGCTCTGCAATTTGTTCCACAACTTGCAGTTTCCCATAGCCATGCCTATATTAATTTGCTGGGAAACGTCAGCTTACCTTCCAATTCAGCACTTTATAGAAACCTGGACTCGACACTGAGTTCAACAACTTCAGACCATGAACTTTGCTATCAATTTTGAGTTTTCTAATCTCCAAGCAAACGCCAGTCTGTATCTTGTTCTCGTGTTTTTGCTTTCAGGTAGCTCTGACTTCTGCTATTTTCACATTCTGCTAATTTTGTTTTCAAGTAATGCTGACCTTTTTCTGCTATTAACACCTACTCTAAACCAACGGTTTACTTTTTAATAAAGGCAAAATAATGCAGACCCTGGGGATCTGAAATAAATACAGAAAATGCTGGAAAACCTCAGCAGATTTGGGTAGCCATTGAATGTGAAACAGAGTCAACATTTTGACATTGAAGGTGACCTGCTATCTCACTTGATTTTATATCTTCCCAGCTGAGCATGTTCTGCATCAAGCTCTCAGGAAGACTTCCAGGTGGTAGTATCTGTTGCAAAATTTCTTCCAGTCTTGCCTCTGAATTGATGGAACTGTGCCATGAAGCAGTCCCATTTTGTCTAATAATAGTGCATCAACAAAATATTGAGCCAAGAACATCTTGTTTGGGGTTGATTGAAAAAGAAACAGTGGTCAGATTAACATATACTTTGGTACAGATCTTTGTCTAAAGGTGACTTCTTTGACTTTCTTTGTGTACAAACAAAAGCATTCAGAAGTGATGTGATTGTATACCTGAATTGATTGCTGATGAATATTTTTTCTTTTCGTACATGTATTCTTTTGTTTAAATCCATTAGTGTTAGTAAGATAGCACTGTCAAAGATAAGGGCTGGGACTTGCTGGTCTTCTATGCCAATGGGATCTTCTGCATTTATCGAAGGTACACTTCCACTTGCCATTGACAATAGCAGGACCAGAGGATCTCGCTGTCAGCCAGGGGCAAGCTGCTTGGTAAATTCTGCCCAAGATCTTTTGATTAAATGTTCAAAGTCTGTTGTGTTGCTCAATACTCTATCCTTGGTGA
Organism: Sphyrna mokarran; assembly: GCA_024679065.1. Taxonomy (NCBI): domain Eukaryota; kingdom Metazoa; phylum Chordata; class Chondrichthyes; order Carcharhiniformes; family Carcharhinidae; genus Sphyrna; species Sphyrna mokarran. The sequence goes on along the minus strand of JAGIQG010000014.1, from coordinate 76,418,595 downwards.
TCTGACAATGTTCTGTACCTAGTTATCTTAATTAAATATGTTTTCTATCCAAAGAAAATGTGCTCCTGGGTTTTCCTGAATGCTTAATCCTTCCTATATTGGTCCGAGTGTTACTGTTATATAAACAATTGGACCTGTTAAAGACATTGTACTAATATTAATTGGGTCTTTAGTTGAACAGTTTGTTTTGAATGCTAATGTAAAATGTTTTTAACTTGATAATTTATTTTGTGAAAACTGCAATAGTTATAAGATTCCATGATCTCAAGAGTTCTGTGTGTTCACAATGTGTTAATTTTGCCACAGCTTACACAGTTATCCAAGGATTTGGAAGAATTACAGACAAAGTTGGCCAACATTCCAAAAGAATTGCCCCTGGTTCCAGATCAGATTAACAAGCCATCGCCGCCACCAGCACCTCCTCTACCAGGCCAAGAAGGCATACCTCCGCCACCTCCATTACCGGGTCAAGTGGGAATTCCTCCTCCACCTCCATTACCGGGTCAAGTGGGAATTCCTCCTCCACCTCCATTACCGGGTCAAGTGGGAATCCCCCCACCACCTCCATTACCGGGCCAAGCGGGAATCCCCCCACCACCTCCATTGCCGGGCCAAGTGGGAATCCCTCCACCACCTCCATTACCGGGCCAAGCGGGAATTCCTCCTCCACCTCCATTGCCGGGCCAAATGGGAATCCCTCCACCACCTCCGCTACCAGGACAAGGTGGACCACCGCCACCGCCTCCGCTACCAGGATATGGTGGGCCACCACCACCACCACCGCTGCCTGGACTAGGTGGACCTCCACCACCACCTCCTTTCCCTGGAATGCCTCCTCCACCACCTGGAATGTTTGGTGGTCCTGTTACTCCAGCTGCTCCCGTTTTGCCATTTGGGCTGACACCGAAAAAGGAGTACAAGCCGGAAGTTCAACTCAAAAGAACTAACTGGTCAAAAGTAAGGCTATCTTCAGATAATCTTCTTTAAGTGTTCAGCTAGCGTATTTGTGTTATTTGCAATTATTGTTTTTAAGTGTTTTGTTGGCAGCAACAAATTGTTATTTTGTGCTTAATTTCAGAATGTTCTCTAATATTCCTTTGCCTTTTATAGCAAGCACATTATAATTACAAATATCTTTTAAATATGAGATTTTGTTCAAGTGTAATAGTAAACCTATTTTCCTTGCTGATAGATTCCATCTGCTTTCACATACATTATGCAGGACATCTAACAGCACACCAATGTCTTGCATTCTGTTCCATTTGCTGCTATGATTTATTCTGTAATATAGCTTGCCTTTGGTTTCTCTGCTCAAACAGTTCTATTTTTTAGTTTTGTCATTCTGTCATCTTACTCTGTTCTAGTGGTGACTTCCAAGATGATTACAGCATGGAAGGTTTTTGTTCCTGATTCATTCCCCATTTCTTGGTTAAATCATGCCCAGCCTTCTCTTTAATACAACAGAATGCAGCATTGCATCTGGTCCCTTGCCAATCCTGTGACTCATAACCTATTTGAATTATTTCCACCACCTTACATCCCAGGGATGCAATTGCCAACTATCTTGAGAATTGATTTTATTTTATGATTCAACAATCTTTCCCAACTGGAATTTGAATGATCTTGATGAAAAGTAAATGTCTTGCTTCATTCTATTTTACTGTTAAGACCAACACTAGTTCCTTCAGTTGTGAGACATTTCCACCTCTTTGACCATTACACCCTCTCTCATGGTAATTAGGCTGTGCTCTAGTCAATGACACCAAAGGTGGATTGTTATTTCTTAAGTTAGATGGTTGTGTGTACGCTGGGACTCAAACAGTTGGCACTTCATTATAGAGCTTGGTAATTTATGACGTGCTGGATTTTGGCTGCTAGCTCAATACTTAAAATTAGCTAGCATTTTTTAACTGCTGACCAGGACAGAGAAGTTGTGCGGAGTTTGCACATTCTTCTGTAACTGCATGGGTTTCCTCTGGGTGCTCCAGTTTCCTCCCACAATCCAAAAATGTTTAGGGTTAGGTTGATTGGCCATGCTAAACTGACCCTAGTGTCAGGAGATTAGCAGGGTAAATATGCAGGGTTGTGGAAATAGGACTTGGGTGGAATTGAGGTCGGTGTAGACTATTGGGTCGAATAGCCTCCTTCTGCACTGTAGGGATTCTATGAATGTAACACAATCAAAAAGAGATTATCTTTCTGCCTGCTTTGTTTTCGGTACTAGTGTCACAAGTAAGTATATGCTATCTGCAATGAAGTCATTGTGAAAATCCCCTAGTCGCCACACCCCAACACCTGTTCAGGTACGTTGAGGTAGAATTTAGCGTGGCCAGTGCACCTAACCAGTACATCTTTCAGACTGTGGGAGGAAACCAGAGCACCCAAGGAAACCTACACAGACACGGGGAGAATGTACAGACTGCACAGACAGTGAAAGCTGACAATCAAACCCAAGTCTCTGACGCTGTGAAACAGCTGTGCTCACTACTGTGCTGCCCATTTGAGTAGGCTCAAACTGTGAGTGATTTTATTATCTTCTGTGGAATTCTGTTGTGACTGTTTGATACGAAATCAGCATTGACACCCACAAAATTGTCAGTTCACGTCTTTGCTGTTTACGAGCTTGGCACACTGAATGTTGTAACTTTAGCATAGATGATTCTCAAAGCATATTGTATCAGATTTATCTACAAGATGAATGCTCACTTTGACTCTTCTATCAGTATCTATAAAAAAATTACTTTTTTAATTTCTAGCCATCCTTTCCTCATGCTCCAATTTTCCCTCCCTCATTTTAGTCATTTTTATATTCTGTCCAATCTACTGATCTGCCACCCATCCTTGTGTAACTATTTGGTTTAGTACTATCTAACATTTTTTAGTTAACCACAGGTCCTTGCCTTGGAATTTTTCTTTCTCATTCCAATATATCTATTCTGAAATATCTATTTAACTATCTGCCATTGCATCTCTATAGTCTTATTCCTTAATCTAACATAATTCTATTTATTTATCTCTGCTTTTGTGTCCTCACAATGTTGTTTATTTAAGTTTAAATTACTAGTCTTGTACCCACTCTTCTGTCCCTCAAACTAAATGTGGAATTCAATCCTATTTTGATCACTGCTACCTTGTGTCTCCTTCACCATGAGGTCATTAATCAATCCTATCTCACTGCGCAGTTACAGGTCTAGTATACTCTACTCGAGGGTTGGCTGCAGAATGTGATACTCTGAGAAACTGGTTCCAGGACGATTGAGGACAAAGCAACCTATTGATTGGCATCCCATCCACAAACATCCACCGCTAAGCACAGTGACAGTTGTTTATACGGTCTACAAGATGCACTGCATGCATTCAGACTTAATTAGAACCTCTCAAACCCATGACCACGTATTATCTAGAACAATGGCAGTCGATGCACAAAAACACCAGTCCTCTCTCCAAGCCACTCACAATCCTGACTTTTAGATATATTGCCATTCATTGTTACTGGGTCAACATCCTTGAACTCCCTTCATATCAGCACAGTGGGTGTACTTACACCACATGGACTGCAAAGGTTCAAGAAAAAGGCTCACCAGCACCTTCTCTAGGCCAATTAGGGATAGGTAATAATAGTTTCATGGATAATAATTGTGTAATAATCTCATGAAAATTAAAAAGTACGCTACTCAGAGAGGTGAATTCTTCCTTTTTGTTGTCTAGTGATGCCTGCCACACAATGAGTTTAGTTGAGAGGCCTCCCTGTTCCAATAGCCGACAGATCTTCACAGGTGGAAAATTGTCGGTGATGTGTATAGCAGGAGACATGAAACTAACCATCATGAGGCAACAGAATTTTTGGAAAGTTAGGGTTAACGTTTTGAGGGTGGAAATCATGATTTCAAAAAAAAACTTATTGAAGGAAAGGTTGCACATATACATTCAGTGACAGCTGAATTTTGAACACAAACTAAAATCTAAATTGTGAAAATTACTTTGCAGCTAGTTGCATACAATTTGAGAGGAGTTTTGGTTAATTTAAAATGTAATGTTTTGCTGGATCTGTGACTTCTATTAATTAAAAAGCAATTAATCCGAGAAAGATGATAGAAAAATGTGATTAACAGGTTATCAGAAAGCTAGGTATGCACTTGTTGAGTGTCAATTTTAATTTAAAATTAATGAATAATAATTACTTGCATCTAAATGCTAAGTAATGGTTCACATGGCGAACTATAATGACAGGCATTTCTAATATATTTGGTATATTTTTATACTTAGTATTTCATTATTTTCTCTTGCAGAAATTTCTGCAAATCTTTAAACCAATCAGAAAAAGATTTTTAAATATGTGTTGTTTCAGAAAACTCCATATGAATGATGGAATTAGGGTTTTCTCTTGATTTCTTTTAGTTTATATTTTTCCTTTTACATTTTTCAGTAAGTGTCCCAATTGGGAGATTCAAGTGTTTTGGTGATGAACTAGTTTCCCTTGCTGTCATAGCTTCATCCTGATGAATGGAAGTAAACTAATTCTGCTGGGGTGGAAACCAAGAGGAAATATTAGAAATATCACGGTACACAAAATATTGGGAGACACGAAGCGATAGTATAGAGAATAATATGTTAATAGATGAAGTCAGAATGAGATGAAAAGTAATGACATCTTAGTCAGAGTTATTGTACATGTATGTGAGTGCATAGATTATAGAGAATAAGATTGTGGAATTACAGGCACAAATTGCTTTGAGGCAATATTGAAGACCTGGCTCAAGAAAGGGCAGGGCTGGATATTAAATATTCCTGGATACGAGATGTTCAGAAAAGATAGGGAAAGGAGGAGGGATGGTGCTGTTGGCTAAGGACAACATTGGAATGCTGGGGAAAGTGGATGTCACAGAGGATTTAATGCCAATCAGTTTGCTAGAGCTAAGGAACAAACAGGGTGCAATTGTCTACCAACTAGTGAGAAGGATGTAGAACAATGTGCAGGAAAATTTCAGAGATGCAAGAACAAAGAAAATTACAGCACAGGAACAGGGCCTTCAACCCTCTAAGTCTGCACTGATTATGTTGCCTGATGGAACTAAAACCCCCTACCTTTCTGGGGAACCATATCGCTCTGTTCCCATTCTATTCATGTCTTAGTCATTATAGAGGAGCTATGAAGGGGAACTTTAATCACCCAAATGCAGACTGGGGCAGTGGTGGGATAAAAGGCAAAGAGGGATAAAAGTTCCTAGATTATGTTCAGGAAATATTTCTTCACAGTATGTGTCCTGTCCTACAAGGAAAGATGCACTATTAGACATGGTTCATAGAAATTGCTTGGGAAAAGTATATCAAGTGTTAGTGGGAGCACATTTAGAAGGCAGTGAACAGTGTATTCTAACATTCAGGATAATGGTAGAAAAGGATAATAGGTAATCTAGAATAAAAATAATTAACTGGAGGAGAGGTGATTTTAATGGGGCAAAATGGAGCTGGGCTAGTTAGACTGGAATGAAAGATTGATTGGAAAATCCGTAGCTGAATGATTCAAGACAGAAATGGTCCAGACAAAGTCACAGTGTATTTCCTTAAAAGGAAAAGGTATGGCAATCAAATTCAAGGCTTCCTGTGAAATAGAAATTAATATGTGCTTATGACGGGGAGAAAATACAGTTAAGAACCAAGAGAAATATAGTGGGTTCAGAGGAGAGATGAAAAATTATATGAGAGAAGTAAAGAAGGATTGACTAAAGTATAGCAACAATGGAATGGGAATCTCAAAGTCTTCTGTAAGAACTAAAAGAGGAAAGGGTGGTAAATGGAGGAGTAAATCTGCTTCGGGACATAAAAGGGAATTTACACATGAGGGTAAAGGACAGGATGAGGTATTAAGTGAATACTTAGTATGCAAGGAGGTCGATGCTACCTAGGACTTGGTGACAAAAAGGAAACTGTCCCTAAAGGAATTAAAAATTGATAAGGCAAAGTGTTAAATATACTGTCAGTACTTAATGACAAAGCATTAGAACTAGATAAGATGCATCCAAGGATAGTGAAGGAAGTGAGAATGGAAATTGCTGGGGCAGTGGCCACAATCTTTCAGTCTTCTCTTGACTCAGGTCAGGGCAAAGTGCAAGAGAATGGGCAATATTATGCCCTTGTTCAAAATAGGTTGCATATTAGGAAGCAGAGATTGACAGTCAGTGGATATTTTTTGGGCTGGAGAAAGGAATTCCCCAGGGATTGATATTGAAATGTTTGCTTCTCTTGATATAAATTATCTAGATCTTGATGTACAGAGGACAACGTCAATGTTTGTGGATGATACAAAACTTTGGAAGTATTGTGAACTATGATGAGGAAAGTGCAGAACTTCAAAATGATGTAGACAAGTTGGTGGACTGGGAAGTGGCAGATTAAGTTCAATGCAAAGAATTGAGGTAATACATTTTGGCAGGAAGAACCATGGAGAGAGAATGCAAAATAAGGGATAAAATTCTTAATGACATTTGGAGTGAGGGAGCTGAGTGTATATGTGCATAGATCATTGAACATGAAATGATAGGGGGTGTAGAGAGTGGATCACTGTAATGTCTGTATGTTGTGAGGGAGTGGAGGAGTGTCGGGGGCTGGTTCACTTGCTTGTGAGGAGCAGGGAGAGGGTGATTACGATGCCTCTGAAGGGAAGGAGAGCCTAACTTCATTTTGAAATCAGAGACCTCTGAGGAAGCAACTTCAGATCTTGCCAATATCCTTCACAGTGCAAATCACCCATGCTCCTAGAAAATATCTAAGTGTAGGTTGATTGCGATCTGAATCATGCTGACCCACCCATTGGGAATCATGCTGCTTTTCCTGCTGAATACCACACTGAGAAATTTTTTGGGAGAACTGCACCTGATGGGTTAAAAGGCCAGCTTTTGTGCTGTAACAGTGTTGTGATTGAGTGGGTTTTTGGTCCAGGGTTAGAATTGACTGACTGCATTCCTAGATGTCACTACCGGAAAATGTAGCTCAAAAGCTATTGGCTAGTGGAGCAAACTCAATTATATTTAATCTATCTTGATAAGTGGGAGTAGGTAGAATAGGTCAAGTGATATTGTTGAATTTGAGAGACAGTAGCAGCCCTGTCATTCAAAGCTAGCAAGAAATTCTGTATTCTGACAAACAAAATGACCAATTTTCAAATCATTGCTGATTCACAAAGTAATTACAAATAAGCAATGGCCATTCAGCCCATTTAAATTCATCCATCTTGAAGGATCCTATATTTTGCAAATTCTAGTGTGGTTCCTGGGTTTTTGTTTCCAATTTTCTATCTGTTTCCATTCTTATTCCAAGGCCACCTTTAAGTTACGAATGTCATGGTATCCCAGATTTTCCCTAACTTGTTTCAACATGTGTCTCATTTGAGTTTGCAGATTTTCTATATGCTTAACCATTTTATTTATCTCTATAAACTATACCCGCTTTCCAGTCTGGAAAGCCAAAGATTCTCCAATCTCGACTTGTCATTTGGACCTTGAGACCAGGGTCACCTCCAGACCTTGAACACCTCCTTAGTTTCTCTGCGCAAAACATAGGCACAGTAGTTAACAGTGATACCTGTCCGCCACACTATGTAGTTTAGATACAGCCTTCTCTAACTTGTATTCTACCAGGTTACTTCTTCATAATTACTAATCTATCTTCTCTGAAAAACAAGTCCTTTACAACCATTAGATTTTTAATGTAGCCTATTGTTTCATAAACATGTTTTTCTTTGCTTTCAGCTTGCACCTAGAGATATGAATGAAAAGTGTTTCTGGGTCAAGGTGAAGGAGGACAAATACGAAAGTAAAGAGCTCTTTGCAAAACTCACTGTTGCATTCTCTGCACAGACAAAATGTGAGTATGAGGTTGGGTTTTAATTTTGTTCAGTCAATTTCTTTCCTCCCAATTTAGATTTGAACTCATTCAGATGAAAAATAAATGTGATAAGAAAAGAATCTAGATGTGAGGAGATCGAAGCCTTGGGCAAGCTTAAATTTGTGTCTCTGGATTAGTTTCTTGGAAGTGTTCTCAAATTTGCCATTAAAATAATGGAATCTGTTTCTGGGGGTTGGAATGAAAGAATAGCAAATTTGACAGCAAGTTTTATCGAATTTAATGATATTATCGATTTTTTTTTTAACCTTTATCAAATAATGAAATACTGAGGAGATGAGCTATGTTCTACTTCATGCATATCTTCAAAATATAAAACTTGAAAACAGAATAACTAACTGGTCCATTAAATCTACTCTTTCCTTGGCCTGTATTTTCAATCAAAACACTCTTCCACCTCACCAAAAACCTTTGTGCTCTGTCCTTTATTCCCAAATGAATCAGAAACATCTCTTGATCTCTCCTTAACCTCCAGCTCCATTTCTCAACAAATATTAATCCTGTTTCCTTTCAAAAATATTTTTTTTGCTACCCTGTTCCAAACATCACTATTCTGTTAGAGTGGTTGTGGTGGCTGCTCTGAATGTTGTATTTATAATCTACCTTGGAAGTGTTATATCGGTTATGTGCTTGCTGTAAGTTAGCATGCCATTCTGGCACGCCATTCTGAATAATCCATTATCTGGTATAATTAAACTGTGGTTTTCCAAATTTAATAACGTTTATGAGCTGTCATTAAACAAGTGATCCATTTTGCCTGTTAAGTTTGTATTTGAACCCCACATCTTGAATTCTGTTCAGGATCTATGTTTGTTGTGGTGGATGAAGCATACATTCCCCTTTCTATTGAGATGAAAAAAGCTGATTTCAACTTCAGTCCTCTACTTAGATATCACAGTGCATTGAATATAGAATTACTCAACCTTATCGACCATAAGTATTTAATAAAGCATAGGAAACTCTAAGCACATTATTGGCTTTGGATACAAATGTCTGCATCTTGTTCAGGATGCAACATGTTCATTTAAGCTCTTGAACTTCAGTGCAGTCTTCAAAGAGTGAATGGAGGCCATTGCCTGTTGACTTGAATGGCAAACAGGTTAGGAGTGGATGAATTGACAATACAAAATAACTCAATGCAACACAATAATGACCTATTTCCTTTGGATGCACAAACTAAGATGGCTGAGATCTTTAAAGAATTGATTGCACTTTTTGTATCTGTAATGAAGTTCTGTGATTTCCACCCTGTATCAGAAAGCGATCATTTCAGCTGTTACTAAAGTTGTGGGAATATCTTCATTACAAAGACTGTCATGGTTTAATACATTAAGAAACCTGACAACACTAGGTTTAAATCCAACTGATTTATTTGATAATAAACTCACAAGCTTTCGACCCTCTGGCCTTAGTCAGCTGAAGTTGACCTGACGAAGGCCAGAGGGTCGAAAGCTTGTGAGTTTACTATCAAATAAATCAGTTGGATTTAAACCTGATGTTGTCAGACTTCTTACTGTGTTTACCCCAGTCCAATGCCATAATTGCAGTATCAATGCAGTATCCATAATCCTGAGAATGAATTTAAAACAGTAGTGCCAAGTTAAAGTCTCGCCAGAGGTTATTGTAGATCCAGCATCACACCCTGGCAGACAAGGCCAAATTGTATTAATCTCCTAATTCAGTAATTCAATCTTTGGGTTCAAATGCTGGAGCAAATTTTTGCTCTAATGCGTTGAGATATCATTTGCAACATGCATTAGATTGTTTTTGTTTATTTCCTCAGGGAATGTGGTTGACACTGACAAAGCCACATTTATTGTCCATTCCTTATTGTCTTAAGAAGGTAGTAAGCTGCTTCCTTGAGTAATAATTGTATTTCTAATAGTCCCAATTGTCTGCATTTAACCCATATTCCTGTATACCATCTTACCCATGTAATAGTCTAAATGTTTTTTAAAAGACAGTCTTTTTTTAATATACTTATTGACAAATGACTCCCGAAAGCGAGTTGTAGAAACATAGAAAATAGGAGCTGAAGGAAACCATTTAGCCCTTCAAGCCTCTTCCTCCATTCCTCATGATTGTGCCTGGTCATCCAACTCAATAGCCTAATTATACTTTCTCCCCATAACCTTTGATTCCGTTCCCCCCCAAGTGCTGAGAGAAAAGATATTTCCTCATCCCTGTTTTAAAAAAGGATTTCTTTCTAATTTTATTTCTAATCTTGTCCCTAGTTTTAATCTCTCCCACAAGGGAAAAGTCCTTTTCAGCATCCAGCCTGTCAAGTCCGTTCAGAATCTTGCATGTTTCAAAAAGATCATCTCCCATTTTTCTAAACTCCAGTGGATACAGGCCTAACCTCTCCAACACTTCTCTGCAGGCAACTCTTTTATCCTAAGAATCAGTCATCTGAACCTTCTTTAAACTGCTTCCAATGCAATTGAATACTTTCTTAAAAGTGGAGATCAGAATTGTATCCAGTACTCCAGATGTGGTAGGTATCACCAACATCTTCCACAACTGAACAAAACTTACCTACTTCTATATTCCATTCTGTTTGCAATGAATGACAATTTTCTTTTTACCATACTAAATTCTTTCTGATTCATGTAGCAGAATACCCAGATCCTTCTGCACCGTAGAGTTCTGCAATCTCTCTTTAAACAATACGTTGCTTGTCTATTCTTCCTGACAAAGTGAGAATGTTCACATTTTTCCCAGGTCAATTTTAAACTTAACAGCAAAAATCTCCCCTCTACTCATGATGCAGTGATCCAGCTCCCATCACTGTAAACCAACTGGTAGAAGTTTTATGTGTGTAATGGTATTCTGCCCTGGTACTCATGATGACTTTCCTTTCTTTTTTCTGCTTTGAATTGCTCCACAATGGTGAACTGTGCAGCCAGTAAAGGTAAGACAATGTTTTGTTATTTTCAAAACTGGTTTTGTCAATAAACTTTGTGTTTCCTCAAACATGTAGCTTTTTGAGCAGTCAGTTGGAAGCCTTCAAGAGCTGCAATGCTCAAAAGAGATCCATGCACTATGACTGAGCATTTTTAAAAACAGCTGGCTCCTTCTATATTTTTTTGCTTGTTGCAAATGTGAAGGAGAAAACTGTAAGTGTTTATACATTTAGCTTAAAATGACCAATCTAATTGAACAATTGAGCACAAAAGTAGCTGGAAACTCCAATCTGAGTTTACATTATGTAGGAGGGAGCTGGGCCAACATAAATCAGTTTTGATTGTTTCCCTCAGCCTTGAGGATTATCTAATTTATGAGTCTGGAACTAAATTATTTCTTCATATTTCTCATCCTGACTTCATTGATTTTTTTTGGTGTAATATTGGATTGATTATGGTATTAGATGCTATTTAATGACTTGTGTTGCCCAAACGAACCAGTGGTTTAAACAGGAAGTCTCTGACTTGATTAAAGTCATGGCTGGCTGAAGTTTCAAGTTGTTTCATGTTCTGTTTTTTACCGGATGTGATATATATTGGACCATTTATTGCAGTCTTGACAGGAAATTGTACATTTAGATCTTTAATTGTTCCACTGCAATTTGTGGTTTGCACAAAGTTGGTAAAGTTGAAATGAAAATAAATTAATCCAAACTTTTATCAAATTATTGTTTTCCTGTCATTGTTATCAAACCTCAAGAAATGTTAGCTCTTGAGGAGATGTTCACAATAACTGACCTCAGTTTAATTTTTGTCTTGAATGATTGTGTATCTTTGCTTGTGGTAAGTTTAGGTTTTGGTTAAAGCTGAAAGCCAATAAACAAAAGTTTTGTTTATTTTTTTGGAGAACTGGTCTGTGTTGGCACCACAATAGTTGAGTGGTTTTGCTTCATTCTCGTTGGCTGCATCTCGTTCTTCGGGTTCAAGCTGACATCAGAACCAATGGAGAGAGATTTCTTGGCAGGGAGGACCTTGCTTTGCTTAATCTTTGACTAAACTTCACATTCATTTCTGGTGCAAAGTGGCTTTGAGATATGCAATGTTACTTAACTCGTGGAGTACGAATGTATTCCAAGACAACTAATTTGTGGCTAGCCATGATATATTGTTTATAAAACTTGTAGGTTTTTTGATTTTGGGACAGAAAAAGGGTTTATTATTTACAGATGAAGAAAATCATTTAAAGCTGTTTTGTAATGATGCTGTAATATTCACTGCAATTTCAAATCAGACCAGCACTTAACTTCCTCTGCCGTGACAATTTATAGTCCAAGTGCAGTAAAATGGGCTTAGTATAGATTGGTATTTGATGGTCAGCATTGATATGAAGGGCCTGTCTCTGTGCTATATAATTCTAAGTTGATATCATTGTTACACAATAACTCAGATGGATAATAGAAGTCTAGAACGGCTGGTCAGTGTCTTTTTCCCAGGATAGAAATGTTAATTATTAGGGGACGTAGATTTTGGGTAAAAGGGGGAAAGTTTAGAGGAGATGTCAGGGGCACGTTTTTTATACAAAGGTGGTAAGTACCCAGAATGTGCTGCTAGAGCAAGTGATAGAAGCAGATACAATAGCAGCATTTTAAGAAGCAACTTGATAGATATGTGAATAGGCAGAGAATAGAGGGATATGAACACACAAAGGCAAAAAGTCTTTAGTATAGTCGTTGCAGCCTTGATAGGCTGTCTTGTTCTTTGTTCAATATATATAATTTAACGATGCACCCTGGAAATTGCACTTCACTATTTCTTAGTGTGCACATTTTACATCCTTCAGCTCAAATTTTCCTCACTACTAGTTGAAAAAAAAATTGCCCTAAATAACCTCTGGACACCTGTTGAGCTATCAAGCAGAGAAATTTCACATTGCACATTAATAAGTCATTTATGTGATAACATAACTCCTTGACTTTGATTACAATGAAAATGAGAGAATTTAGTTTTAGTTTGGAATTTAGTTACAGTTTGGAAAGGATTCAACAGTGGTTCAGCTCCACAAACTAAAAATTTAAAACTAAATTGAACTTCACCCAAAGTAAGTGGGGGTTCTATTTGGGAGGTAACTATGGGTTTAGTATGTTAGTGGGGTCATACAAGCCTGAAAGTTTCATACTTGTATTTCAGTGGTACTTTCATTGGATACTCTGTATTTAGAGTGGGGGTAAACCCCCTCATTATTTTCAAAGCCGTCTGCATGTCTTCCCTCTCTGAGGAGACTTAAGTATTGCATTTAAACTGTCATTGACAGAATTCCACAATCCCTAAGGATCCATACAAACCTCCAGTCGGATTTGTACTACACACTTAAGTATACTTCTACGTCTATGTTGCCAGCTTGTGACAGAGAGGTTATTGTTCACTAATGTCAGGCAGTTTTACCAGTTAGAACAGTCTGCATATATTTGACTGCAAATTTCAGAATATTGTTTATTAAAACAAACTAGCGTGTTCAAGGATATTAGTTCAGAAGAGAACCAATCCAGTTTCGCGTTTATAGTACAAATACCTTTATCTGTGCAGGTTTCACTTTGTAACAGCAACTTCAAGTGATAAATTAGTTTGCATGTTTTCACAAACTAGATTATCAAAATATGATCTGTTTTGACCATCTGTCCCATTTTAAACAGACTCTGTTTTCTGTGCATGCATGGGGTCAAAATAAATTATTTTTTTCTGAATATTCTTTCTCCTCTAATTACTCTCACAGACAGCACAAGATAGTCCAAGTAGGTGAGAGGGAGGGGAAGATAGGGAGAGAATGGGGTTGGGTGGAGGAAGATAGGGAGGAAATAGGCAAGGTAGTTGAGTCAGTTAAATATGTTTCCTTTTAAGGTGATCGGAAACAGTTAATTATTAGCTTCCCTCCTGCTCCAGTCTATCCTACTGTTTCTTGACCAACCATCCACACTCTTTCTTCTGTTGCTGCTATGTGGAAACACCAATTGCTGCGATGAAAATAAAATTGTAGAGTGCATGCAATATTCCATTCTCCTCTTCGCATCTACAGCCTAGCTCACATGCTAGATGGACTTCAATGGTTCAAGAAGACAGGTCATCATCACCTTTTCAAGGGAGAGGTGGTTGCATTGGCCTAGTCATCCAAAGACCTATTCAAATGTTCAGGGAACATGGGTTCAAATCCCCACTGGTGAAATTTAAATAAATCTGCAACTAAAAATAGAGTCCAATGGTGACTGGAAACTATTGTTAATTTTTGTAAAAAAAAACCCCATCTGGTTCTTTAGGGAGGAAATCTGTCCTTATCTGATCTGGCCTAAACATAAACCCAATCCCAAAACCATGTCATTGGAGGCTGAATGCCATTGACTGCTGAAGTGTTCCCTGACTGGAAGGAGAACATTTCAGCATTCGAGGGCGTTCAGTCTTCGATCTTCAGATAAGTTTCTCCAAGGCGGCCTTCAAGAGACACGACAATGCAGAATTGCCAAGCAGAAACTGATAGCCAAGTTCCACACATATGAGGATGGCCTCAACTGGGATCTTGGATTCATGTCACACTACATGTAACCCTCATCATTTGGCCAGGATTTGCAAAATCCTACTAACTATCCTGGCTTGAGACAATTCATACCTCTTTAACCTGTGATTATCCCTCTCTCCACTCATATTGTTTGTACCTATAAAGACTTGATTACCTGTAAAGATTCACATTCCAACCATTATCTTGCAATTGTGCCTTTGCCTATACATTGCTGTGTTTGTGAACCTACCTCTCCACTCAGCTGATGAAGGAGCAGCACTTCTAAAGCTCATGATTCCAAATAAACCTGTTGGACTTTAACGTGCTGTTGAATATGTTTAAGGCAGAAGTAGATAGATACTTGATAACCTTTCATCTCCTCCCCCCACCCCTCCCCTTTGTTTATCAGGGATAGTTGAGAGGTTACAATTGGATCAGCCTTGATCTTACTTAATGGCAAAGCAGACTTGAGGGACCGAGTGGCATAGTTCTAATTTTTTGCTCACATGATTCAGTACTGCTACATGTTGAACAACGCCTTGGAGAAAACACTAAGGATAGAACATAGAACATTACAGCGCAGAACAGGCCCTTCGGCCTTCGATGTTGCGCCGACCAATTAGGAACAAGCAGTGACCCTCTAACCTAAACCATTCCCTTTTCATGCATAAACTTATCTACTAACCTCTTAAACACCACCAAACTTGGCGCATCTACAACTGACGCAGGCAAGGCATTCCATACCCTTACCACCCTCTGGGTAAAGAACCTACCTCTGACATCTGTCCTAAAACCACCACCCCTTAATTTAAAGCTATGTCCCCTCGTGCTAGCTTTCTCCATCCTAGGAAAAAGGCTATCACTGTCCACCCTATCTAAACCTCTAATCATCTTATATGTTTCAATAAGGTCTCCTCTTAGCCGCCTTCTTTCTAACGAAAACAACCTCAAATCCCTCAGCCTCTCTTCATAAGACCTGCCCTCCATACCAGGCAACATCCTGGTAAACCTCCTCTGTACCCTCTCCAATGCCTCCACATCTTTCTTATAATGCGGGGACCAGAACTGCACACAATACTCCAAGTGCGGCCGCACTAGAGTTTTGTACAGTTGCAACATGACGTTGCGGCTCCGAAATTCAATCCCCCTACCAATAAAAGCTAAGACTCCATATGCCTTCTTAACAACCTTATCGACTTGATTGCCAACTTTCAGGGATCTATGCACATATACACCAAGATCCCTCTGTTCATCAACACTATTAAGAGTCCTACCATTAGCCCTATACTCTACACATTTGTTATTCCTGCCAAAGTGAATTACCTCACACTTTTCCACATTAAACTCCATTTGCCACCTCTCGGCCCAGCTCTGCAACTTGTCCAAGTCTCTCTGCAAACTAGAACACCCTTCTTCACTATCTACCACTCCTCCGACTTTGGTGTCATCCGCAAATTTACTAATCCATCCTTCAATACCCTCATCCAGACCATTTATAAAAATTACAAACAGCAGGGGCCCCAAAACAGATCCCTGAGGTACACCACTAGTAACCGAACTCCACGATGAATATCTCCCATCAACCACCACCCTCTGTCTTCTATCTGCTAGCCAATTCCTAATCCAATTAGCTAAATCACCCTCAATCCCATACATCTGCATTTTCTGCAGAAGCCTTCCATGCGCCACCTTATCGAACGCCTTACTAAAGTCCATATATACCACATCAACTGCCTTACCCCCATCCACCTCTTTGGTCACTTTTTCAAAAAACTCAATAAGGTTAGTAAGGCACGACCTACCCTTCACAAAACCATGCTGACTATCCCCAATCAATTCATTTCTCTCTAAATAACTATAAATCCTATCCCTAATAATTCTCTCCAATACTTTGCCCACAACAGAAGTAAGACTCACCAGCCTATAATTCCCTGGAAAGTCTCTCTTCCCCTTCTTGAACAATGGGACCACATTCGCTATCCTCCAGTCTTCCAGCACTATACCCGTAACCAACGATAGTAAGGATGTATTCTAAATATACAAAGTGTACTCTTGGTGAGGGACTCCAATGTCCATCACCAAAAGTGGCTCGCTAGCACCTCTATCAGCAAACTGGCTGGGTTCTAAATGATATGAGTAGTGGTCCATTTTGGCCAGAATAATGGGATGAAGGAGTACAATATAAGAGGTAGGAGTCTTAGCTGTGTTGTAGAGCAGAAGGATCTCGGGGTCCGGGTCCATAGGACTCTTAAATCGGCCTCGCAGGTGGAGGAAGTGGTCAAGAAGGCGTACGGTGTACTGGCCTTCATTAATCGAGGAATAGAGTTTCGGAGTCAGGAGGTAATGATGCAGCTCTATAAGACTCTTGTCAGACCCCAGTTGGAGTATTGTGCGCAGTTCTGGTCGCCTCATTATAGGAAGGATGTAGAGGCTATTGAGAGAGTTCAGAGGAGATTTACAAGGATGCTGCCTAGATTGGGAGGCAGGCCTTATGAAGATAGGTTGAGGGAGCTGGGACTCTTCTCACTGGAGAGACGTAGGTTGAGAGGCGACCTGATAGAGGTTTATAAAATGTTGAGAGGAATAGATAGGGTGGACTCTCAGAGACTATTTCCCCGAGCTGAAATGGTCACTACGAGAGGACACAGATTTAAGATGCAGGGAAGCAAATACAAAGGAGATGTCAGGGGTAGGTTTTTCACTCAGAGGTGGTGAGTGAATGGAACCAACTGCCATCAGAGATTGTTGAGGCAAACTCACTGGGGTCTTTTAAAAGACTTCTGGATGAGTATATGGAAAAGAATAGGATTGGGGGTTATAGATAGGTCTGTGGATTGGTTGATGTGATCGGTGCAACTCGTGGGCTGAAGGGCCTGTTTGTGTTGTATTGTTCTATGTTCTGTATAGTCAACAGAGTGGATCTTTGGCAGGCAGAGAGGGAAGAATCTACTTGACCTTGGCCTTCCTAATATAGCTGGCAGCATTGGTAGAAGTGACCACCATGTGGAGTCAAAGTCCCATCTTCACATAGAGGGTATCTCCATCAAGTTCTGTGTTTTTCCCACTGTGCTAAATGGGATAGATTTCAAACAGATCTAGCAATTTTAAACTGGTCATCAATTTTAAACAGGCTCTGTGGGCCATATCCAATTTGATTTGTTATTGTCACATGGATTGGGATACAGTGAAAAGTATTATTTTTTGCACACAATGCATAGGATAGAAGGAAAGAAGAGGTTGCAAAATATAGTAGTGTATGCAACCCTAATCTGTAACGTCTTGGCCAAGGTATCTCCACTTTATTATTGCCATCAAGCTGTGGAGTCAACTCTGGTTGTTGAAGAATGCAGGAGTGCATGGGACGATCAACACCAGCCATATCCAGAAATGAAATGTGAGGCCACATCTGAAATGGGTTCAAAAACTCAGCACACCACTATCTTCCTGAGGGAAATTAAGGTGGACATAAATGCTGGTCTAGTCAGCCACAGCTACACCCCACAAATAAGTAATACTTGAGAGTTTTTTTTATCTTGGTACCATTTAAACTAGTCCTCATAAAAGTTTAAAAAAGTATTTTAACAATTACAAGTAGGCACAAGTCATTGTGGGAGGGGGAAAGTTTAAGTGAGGTGTGTATGAGAAGTTTTTCATGGAGATTGATGGGTGTTTGGAATGCATTGCCAGAGGAGATGGTGGAACCAAGCACATTAGCAACATGTAAGAGACATCTGGATTGGTTCATGAATAGAGAGAGAATAAAAGGATACGGACCAAATAAGGGCCGAAGGGTTTTTTAGTTTAGTCATGATCGACACAGACTTGGAGGGCCGAAGGGCCTGTTCCTGTGCTGTACTTTTCTGTCGATCTCATCAAGTTGAGGGTCTAATATCCAAATCAAGAGCAGTGGTACTTGCCAGATGAATAAGAAAGGAAGTTAAATGCATACTTTCAAATGTGACTTTTCTCATTCAACAAATTTATCTCATTTGACCAAATTCTGACAACTGATCCAAGATTTTTTTTCCCCATCTCTCCTTGTCAATTCTGCTGCTGCTCCTCACCTTGTGAAATACACTATCCTTGTGAAATTCTTAACTTGAATAATTTGAGTTTTTTTTGCTGTAAAAGCTAAAAGAAGAGTACGTTGGTAGATTCTGCATGATGAAGAAATTAAGTAATTTGTAAGACCAATGTTGGAGCCACTAAAAGTTACTGCCTCCCATTTTCCCCCGACTTGCTGACTATTCTCATATAAGAAAAGTAGCGCAATTTGCGGAGTGAACAAACTTACCTTTCCACTAATTTTATTATTCAATAATTAACACTGCATACTTAAAGAAAATTCATGGTCTATATATATGTGAGTAACGTGTATTTTTTAACACATCTTGCATTCTTAACCCAAAAAGGCTGTGATGCTTTTAGGAACGAAACAAATATATTTTTGTTCCATAATGGTATCATGGGAAATGAAATGAAGGTGCTTATCAACTGGGATCTAATTGAATGGCAGGGTATGTATGCTCAAGGGACTCAGTGGCCCACTCCAGTTCCTATATTCTGAATTCTTCAGGTATGCAGGAAAGTACTTAGATGTGAAGTTCAGTGGCAGTAGTGAAAATGCTTTCATACTTGTACTAATTCAATAGATGAAGCGATAGAATAGGCGAACAGTTATCATGTGCTGAAGTTTACATCAGGTGCAGGAAATAGTTAATCAAATTTAATAGGTACATAAATTTAGTAATTCCACTGAAGAGCTGGGCAGAAAATGTAGATATGGAGAGACAATTTCTATGGCTGCTACATGTGATGATCTCAAAAATGAGCCTTGCTTCACAAACCATTCTACCTCATCTAGTTGCGTTCTTTTGCAAAGATCTTCCCAGGTTCTGCCTAATTGCTTCCTAATCTGTGGACCATCTTTTATACTATTTTCCATGTGTGCGTCATTATAAGAAATGATTGATGTGCACAATGTTAAAAAAGAGCCAAAGATTGCTAGGGAGGGCTGCTGCAAAAGTAATGTTGTAATTTGAGCTATGGGCAATCACTATGGAGTATTATGGATTTAGCAGACAGGATTTGTCTGTTATCTTACAGGAGAGGGCTCACGTTTCTTAGCAATTGCCTTTCATTAGTGGTCATTGCTTCTGGTGAGTTTTGTTGAATTTGAAACTAGTGCAGAAGTTATTAATTTTTGAGTGGGTTTATTTATGATAAACTTATTGTGTTTCTTTGTAATTGATATTTTCATGATTTTGAACACAATGATTTAAATCTTCCAACACCACAATTTGTTCTATATTTTTAAAACTTAAAGTAATCCTAACTCCAAAAACCGAAAGTGCTGCTCCTCTAATTGCTAGGATGATGTAACATAATTTGTCTACACCTAGGTTTGTATGTTAAGCCTGTAATCCCACTTAGGATCTAATGGTTCATTCTGGCCAGCCGTTGTTCAAATTGAAAACCCAATGATAGAGATACCTAAAGGTAATAGTATCAAAACAACATGATAACTACAATCTTAATATAAAGGAGATGTTTCTGTTGTTTTATTTCACTAGTTCAACCTTCAGGTTGTCCATCTAGCAGGTAGTGTAAATGATATCCTAAAAATAACTAATTTAACTTGAAAAACATACAATTTTGAAATATCACATCTTATTTTTTATTTCTTTATTTTTGACCCTTAGCTTGTATCAAGTTATCATGAATCAACATACGTTTGAAATGTTATAATTGTGAAAATATCTTACTTATTTATACAGACATTAAGCTGAGCCTTGAATATCACCACACTCTAGCACTTCTTGTTTTTTTCAACCTTCAATTTCTCTCATCTGGTTCTTTTCCCTTACTCTTCGTGAAAGCTGAAAGTCACACTATGGTATGGCTTCATTAAACTTCCTGCTCTCCTTTACTATTTGTAAGTGGGTGTTCTTCATATACAGTTCTGGATAGTGAATGTTAGGGGCTGGTTTCAATAAAAGGAGGAGAGGCAGTGGCATAGTGGTAATGTCACTGGGCTGGTGATCCAGAGGTTGAGTATAGTGCTCGAAAGACGGTGATTTTTTTGATGGAATTTAAATTTAAATTTGTACAACAAAACACCTGGATGTAAAAGCTAGTATCAATAATGATACTATGAAATGATCATCAATTGTTGAACACATCTGGTTCACTAATGTCCTTTAAAGAAGGAAATCTGCCATCCTTGCCTGGCCTGGCCTATATGTGAATTCAGGTCTGAAGCAATGGGTTTGACTTTTAACTTCCCTCTGAATTGGTCTTGAAAACCACTCAGTTTGATGGCACTTAGGGATGGTAACAGATGCTAGCCTTGCCAGTGATGCCCATTAATTTTTTTAAAATTACAAATGATTTCACTGCTATCCAGATGCATTTGCTCCAAGTGAAAGGAAAAACAAATAACTTTCATGACCACGCGCATCCTAAAGCATTTTCTATTCAATGCAATGCTTCAGAAATACTTACAGAAAATTGTGCAGCATTCACCAAGTCAGGTAGTGTCTGTGGAGGGATCTTTACAGAGATTCAGGCATATACACCGTGGTTTTTGAACTATGTTGTTTCTGAACCTGGCTGTGCATAGTTGATAATCACCCAATACGATTCACTGATCCAAAAAGAGAGAAATAGAATTAAAAAGTGTAAGTTAAATTGAACGTTTAATGCTTCAAGACAGAGCAATTTTGAGAACAGCACTTTGATAATGAAAGGTGCCACAATCTATTATTTATGTCAGAAAATGTTTTTGTGCAGGAAGGCACAATTTGCCATGCCAACGGCAATCAAAACAGGCAGTGTTGGTAATGGAACAGATCTGAGCACTGTTAGTGCTTTTACAGTGCTTAATTGTGTGATGATGAGAGAATCTTGTGCTTGCCAGGTTGTTTGTTCACTGATTCAGATGAAGTCTCATGGACTTTCTGTCCTCCACTAGTAACTTGTCCCAAAATTTCTTGCATGTGTTACATAGTTTTTTAAACCAGCAGTTGCATTCGCAATGGAATAATTTCTTACGAATGTTGATTGATTGCACTGTGTGGTTTGAGAATAATCAGTTTGTAGTCATTAATGAGACTCAGCATGGTGAGGCCACTTGCAGTGAAACTAGTGCCATCAATCAATTAACTACCCCAAAAAGCAGTGCCAGACAAAAGGTCAGTTAATACTTTTCCAGCATTTTTTTAAATTTTCCCCAACAAGTCTTTGTACTCTGATTTCCCATCAATGAGCCTTCAATTCCACACTGTTCGATTTCAGCAATAACTGAGATATGTTTGATATTAGTGCATTTATGGCTAAATGTTACTACCAGATTGTAGATCTTTCGGCAGCCCGTGACATAAAAAGTTGTGCTTCATTGGCTAGGCATTGTGCCTCTTGTACATTCAGAAATGTTGTGTCTATTTCAGCAGTAAGGAGCACGATGCCCTTCATCTTCTGGAGATCAGGATAATAAATTTAAAACTTATTTATTAGTCACAAGTAAGGTTTACATTAACACAGCAATGAAGTTACTGTGAAATTCCCCTAGTCACCACACTCCAGCACCTGTTCAGGTAAATTCACCTAACCAGCATGTCTTTCAGAATGTGAAGGGAAAGCAAAGCACCCAGAAGAAACCCACACAGACACAAGGAGAATGTGCAAACTTCATACAGACAGTGACCCAAGCCGGAAATAGAACTCAGTTCCTTGGTGCTGAGGCAACAGTACGAACCACTGTGCTCCTGTGCTGCCCCATGCCAATATAGTATAAGCTGACTTGTTGAAGGATTTTTCCCTGAAGAGCAGCCTCCCAGCTCCTCACTTTAAACAGCATTTAGATTTTTGGAGTAATGAACCTGTTAATGGTGAAGGACATCACAGAAGTGTGAAGTAATGCACTATCAAAGGACGATTAAGGGAATAGAAATGGTCCAATTCCTTTGAAAAGACATCAGTTTAAAACGCTAGCTCTGTTTCTCTTTCCACAGATGCTGCCAAAACTGCTGAGTAGTTCCAGCAATTTCTGTTTTCATTTCATACAATAGTTAGTAGTGTTTTAAATGAGATGTAAGAGCAGTGAGACCTGGAAGCTAACGTACACAAATTTTCATATATTTATATTATCCTGGACTCTGTATATAGGCATGAAATACAAAAGCAAGGAAGTTATGCTAAAATTTTATAAATCACTGGTTAGGCTCTGTTTGGGTGTTCTGGGAACCACACTTTGAAGAATGTGATGATCACAGAGAAGTCTAAAAGAGAATTGCCAGAATGTTATCACAGAAAAGAAACTTCAGTAATGTAAAGAAAGTGGATGAATTGAGCTCCTTTGAAAAGACAGTTAAAAGATTTAATAAAGCTGTTCAAAATATGAAGGGTTTTGATATATTTAAGGATTATCTGCTTCTAGTGTCAGAAGGATCTGTAACCAGAGAAAATATGTTTGACTAAAATAATAGAGGGGAAATGAGAGTTGTTTTAATGTCTCAAACTATAATGATTTTGAATACACAGTTTGAAATGGTGGTGGATGCAGATTCAATAGTCACTACCATGGCAGTTGATTGAATTTTTAAATTCAATTGATCAAAATCTGAATATTAAAACAAAATCTCGTCTCGGTTATACTGGCCATGCAGTTATCATTGATTGTTGCAAAAGCCCATCTGATTTACTGAAGAACTTTTGGCAAGGAGATCTGCCATCCTTATCTGGTCTGCAATACATGTGACTCCAGATCCAGAATTAACTTTTAACTGCTCTCTGAAATAATTCTGGTCAGGATGGACAGCAAGTGCTGGCTTTGCCAGTGACAGCCACATCTCACGAAAGAACAATTTAAAAAGTCATAATTTTCAAAAGGAAAATTGGATATTTGAAAAGGAATATATATGTAGAATTGTGGGTATAAAGCAAGGCTATAGGACTAAATAGTTAACTCTTTCAAAGAGGTGACACAGGTATCGTGGGAGAGTTGGCTTCCTTTGTCCCGCATGATTCTGTGGATCCCAATGATCTTGTGTATTTAGTGCCCACAAAACTCACTACTTTTGCAAGGAATTAATGGCAATCAATCCATCATAGGAGTCAAGGTCTAAATCTTCCTTTGAATGATACAGACTCTCAATTTATCAGAATATAAATAAAGAGCATATACAATGCATTAAAAATACATTGATACTCAATCATCCATAGGCTAAGCTTATAAAGACCACATCCTCCAAGCGTATGAACTAACCTAAAATAATTTCATTACTGTAGTGATTTGATAATCTGGTCACATCTGTTGCATTCAAATATTAATTTGAAAACAAAGTTAGGAATTAATGTGCCAAGTCTACTTGCCAGGTAAAACAACTGTATCTGTGGGTCAAAATAATTTAGAAGTGCACCACTGTTGGGAGTTGAACTAAAATAGAACTCATTGTCACAACTACACTTTACTGAGTCCATGTGCATTCAGGGTTGAGACAAACTAGCAGTGCAATTTCATAATTCCCTGAATAGTTTTCATTGCATCAATCTATATTCTCCTTGACTTGTGTACTCTTAATAACCATCAGTTTGTACTAAACCATTTTAAATACACAGACAATGTAATTATAACTTGTTCTGTTCATTTATATTTCAGATAAATGGTCTTTTTATTGCTAACACTTTGTTGAATGCCATCTGTAGTTTTCAAGTAGTACTTCATTCAGCCACCAAAAAAATTATACTGTTCATCTATATAATGTGAAATATTTTCTAGAGTTTAGTCCAAATTAAAGTGCACTTGAGAATAAGTATAAATAGATTTTGAAGGAACTAAGGAGGAAGATTAGGCTATTCAAGCCTTCAAGTCTGATTATGCTATCCTAAGAGAGATCTGATTGGTATCCTGACTATACTTATCTCTAATTGCTCCAACTCTATTCTGGCTAGCCAGCATATTAAAGCCCAAATTTGAAGTTTCCTAACTTCTCTCCAAATGGCAAAGCCTCTGATATTAACTTGTGCTCTCTCATCCCATTCTCCCACTGCCTGATGAAAATGTTTCTCTCAGTCAACTATCAATTTCTTTCAAAAGGCTAAAAACGTTAATTAAATTGTCTCAGCTTTCTATATTTTTGGGAATATAGGCTTAGTTTATGTAACTTCTCCATCATTTGTGGAAACTCTGCTACAGCGTTGAATTCAATGTCAAAATTTTCAACAAACAGCCCTTTAATCTCTTTGCAATGTCCATATTTGCAGCCCAGGTCACTGTCCACAGGTTTGAAGTTCTTTAGAGCAGAAACAAGTAATGTACACAAGGTTTCAGTTAATCCCTCTTTACCAGCTGAGTGCATAGAATCCTACTCACACAGGGGATTACTGAGTAAAAACATTGGGCTGTGGATTTGAAAGTGTGTTGAAAAAATCCAGCTTCTGACCACTCTGCAATTGGCGTAGGTATTTGCTTTCGTTGAACAGCTACAGGATTATGAATAAGACACATCATCCATGTAGTACAAAGTCTATTGATAAATGAGGTTTAATCCTGAGATCTGTAACTGTTAATCAAGTCCAAGTTATAAGCGGCCCAAGAGTTTGGGTGATGGTATAAACCACAGTATTTTTTCAAAATATAAGTTCTTACTGCCATTTTATCTCAGACATACTATGTTTAGTGGAAATTTTTGACCAATGGTATTTTACAAGCAGTTAAGTTTTATTTTAGTGTATTCATTGCTGTACATAGGAAACAAGGTAACAAGGTCCCACAGATGATGATGTGATGATGGTGAGAAAACAGTATTGGTTCAGGGATTAATACTGGCCAGGGCAGTCCGACTCTTCAAAAGTGGGAAAATTCTTTGCATAATAGTACCATGGGATCATTTACACCCTGCTGAGAAGGCAAAGTGGGCTTTGATTTAACATCTCTTTCAAAAGATGACACAATACTGGAGGCATCAATCGAGATTGTTTTGCTGAAATCCTCAGAATGGAGCATTAAGCGGTGAATAGGAGGACTTGCTCTTGTGACTATATCTGCCTTTAGTTGTTGCTCCTTGTATTTGTCCTCCAAATTCCATATTTTGGGTGAAATGTGGTTAAGGAATTCTGTGATTACAAAACATTATATGCACACTATTTATTTATTACTCAAGCATTACAGAATGTATGCCATTTGTTTCCCTGAAGTGTTCATTCAATTTATCATTTTATTTAGCTCCTGCATATAATTTTTATTAACTTTCTTATTTTTAATAGCACACCTGTGTAGAGAATAAATGGCAGAGAATAGAAGCTAAAACAAATTGAATTATGCAGACAGGATGATATATATGCCAAGTGTATGGTGTTTGAACCATGTTCCTTTTGAAGGTTACATCAATATGTTTTCACCCAAAGTACATCAAGCTGACAGGTTTTCAGTTTGTTGAAAAACTGCTGTGAATATAAACTTGTTTGTGTTTGCTTTTGTTCATCATTGGTCTGGTTTGTAATTCCCAAAATAATAATGTAGAAGTTAAAAGATCTATGGTTTGAAAATAGTAAATGAAATTAATTACTCCTGAGCTTTATTGTAAGTTAAGGTGATGGTAGATTGTTTAAAGCAATGAATACCCAAGATAAGGCTGTAAAGGCTCACAGTCCTTGAATATTCATGCCAGAAATTTTGTGCTCTTGTAATCAAAAAAAATCTTTAAAACTCCCTGCTGGTTGATTGACATATCCACCTCTTAATTGCTTTTCTGAGATGTGGTATCGAAAGGTCACATCTAGTAGAACTGTCAAAATGTGTGAAGCTTTACCTGGAAAGGTGGTGAAAGCTAATTCAATAAATAATTTTAACAGGGAGTTGAGGATGAAGAGTTTACAGGGTTATGGACTGAAAACTCGTGTGCAAGACTGTTCTTTCCAAGAGCCAGCACAGGTGTGACTGACTGAATGGCCTCCTGCTGTGCAGCAAGTTCCTATGATTCTATGTAACATGTTTCCTTATTTCAATTTTTTTAAGCTTTTTTTAAGTAAAGAAATTTTTACATAAATACTTCAGAGCCTACTAGAGAACTTATTCAATAATTAAAGCTCCATGTTCATGATTGTAACGTTTTCCATAAGCATAGAAAAGGGTCATAGGTGGAAGAGGGAACTCACACTGTTAAAATGGTGGCGCTGGCTCATTGGGCCGAAGGGCCTGTTTCCCGTGCTGTGTTGTTCTTTGTTCTTGAGTTCAAAATAATTCAAAAAGAAGTACTTCTGTGCTCACCAATTTTGCTAAGCTAATTTTGATTGAGGGTGCATGTTTACCAACTAAATCAAGCTAAAATTGAAAAATATATGATATTAAACTTATAATTGAAGATGACTGATTTGCAGGGTTATGTGGAAAAGCTTGGTAATGGACAGCTATTACAAAACAGATATGGCAGCTCGCACGGCCATCTATTCTGTAGCATTCTATGCAGCACTGTGGAACAGGGAAGTCAAAGTACATTCTGCATACTCACACTGTCATTGTCAACCCGTCTAAAGAATTAGATTTCCGTAGTGCCTCCAAAGACAATTAATAACACTGCTGTTGGTGGGACAGACAACCAGCTGAGTAACCAGCTTGTTCGTAGAGGCTAAAAATGCAGTTTCTCACTTGATGGTTTGTATGTAGAGTCATAGCTATTGGAGAAGATGCAGCAGTCGGAAAACAATGTTGCTGTTTGAATACCATGTTTATGCTGGTATCTATAATTGAGGCAGATTGGATCTGACCCAACTTAAAAACTTCATATTGTCTTTTTAAACTGTTTCTTGTACGATTCTGGAGTAAGAAGGGGGCATTATAGCTGACATAACCAGGGAATAGGGTGCCTAACCTAAATTTGATGTTTCATATTTAGTCCGATAAGCTACAATAAATGTGAAAGAAGATGGAATTGGGAGAAGAAAAGATGGACCTCGTCACAAACTACGTAACAGTCTCAAATGAAATGCTGAGAATATAATTTCCAAATTTGACAATGAAATATAAAACTTCTGTATACAATATGGCACAAATCAAATGCCATGCCACAGAAAGACGATAGGTGGTTTTAAGCTATGATTCTTCTTGGTGCTATCATAGAAAATGTATTCTGCTGTTGTATGCCAAGTCTGACATCAGGTTAACATTGCCCTGAAGCACTAACAACTTGAACAAGAGCTCCACAACTGTCACTATTTTATAAGTATCATAAAACCATGAGCATCTGTGCAAATGGTCTCTTGGTCATGTTCCAAACTCCATACTAACCTGCTCCATGGAATAAATTCCTCAATTCGCAGAAAATACAGAGCTCATGGGAAAAATATATTTGGGTAGTGGTGTATTCCAACATTTGCTTGAATTTCCATCCAATTTTTTTTTTAATTGTGTGCCCTTTTTTTAACATGTCGAAAACAACATGGTGATGACTTAACCTATTCCTTAGCCGATAGGAACAATATATTGTGACTTGAGTAAACATATTTTTTGCACTGTTGCTTTTGTTAGCTCCAGATTCATGTGAGAATCTCCTGCCAAGCTGAGCAGCATCTGGTAGCAGTAAGGGTCTGTTCAGGTTAAATGGCTCTATTGGGAATGTGAGTGTGATGTAGTGATGGGGACAGCTGATCTTTACACAACAGTAGTGCCGTAAAAAAATGTTTTCATGAAGCTCCTTCCAAGCTGTAATCAATTATGGAAGAAAAATGTTAGAGTTAAGGAGGGCTGAAAGGATCCTTTCTGCATTAATATTTCTCTGCTTTTGTCATCTTTTTGAATGGGGTAAAAAAAAGCCTTTTCTTCCGCGTGAACAGTGCTTCTGTGCTAATCCTTTATCCACAGTTCGGGAAGACAGAGACATGATGGGAACAGATGTGCTCAATTGATGTCACCATTTTTTGGTCAGGGAGCACCCCTTCAGGGAATTGCAGATTTTTGTTGCTTTTTTTATTTTCTCATGCAAATTATGTGCAGTAATTGCTCAAGTGTTCCGGCAGTGCAAGAGTTCTCCTTCAGGAGATGTATTGCTGCTGCAGATTGGTGTGGTATTTTCTTCTGAATACTAAACTTCATATTGTCTAATGAGTTTGTTAATAATACCGGAAGCTGACATCAGGTCGTCATCTCCTCGCTTGTGGAGTGCTGGTCCCCTGGTCTGGCATGCTGCCCCGCCCTGTTTACTATTAATTTCCCAGAGAACAAAAAATGCCGGATTACATGGATGAAATTCTCCAATGGACCCACCAGCATTCAATGCTAAGCCACCTAACATATGTAGAGCAAATGAGGTTTTATGTCACAGAATTCCAACAGTGCAGAAATAGGTCATTCAGCCCATTTAGTCTGCACCAACTCTCCAACTAAGCATCTCAACTGGGCCCTATCCATATATTTGCCCTACTGATCCTACTAACATACACATCTTTGGACAGTAAGGCAATGTTGCATAGCTAATCCATCTAACCTGCACATCCTTTGGGCTGAAAGAGGAAACTGGTGCACCAGAAGGAAATCACGAGAAGACAATGTAAACTCCAGACAGTCACCCAAGGCTGGAATTGAACTTTGGTCCCTGGTGCTGTGGGCAGCTGTGCTAATCACTGTGATATCATGCCATCCTAAATAATCCACAGTACTATATAGAACTGTTAACAAAATATGACACCAATTTATGGCATTAGAATTCTCAGTTATTTTGGAAATGCCTGAAATAACGTAGAATCCCTACTGTGCAGAAAGAGGCCATTCAGCCCAACAAATCTGCACCGACCACAATCCCACCCAGACCCTATTCCTGTAACCCAACATATTTACTCTGCTAATCCGCTGACACTAGGGTTAATTTAGCATGACCAATCAACCTGACCCTGCACACCTTTGGACTGTGGAAGAAAACCCATGTGAACAGCGGGGAGAATATGCAAACTCCACATGGCAGTTATCTGGGGCTGGAGTTGAACCCGTGTCCCTGATGCTGTGAGGCAGCAGTGCTAACCACTGCTCCTGAGCAGCCTGAGAAGCTATGTCTAAGTGACAAAGACAAAGTGAAAGTATTGCTGTATTATTAATATTCTTTGTAAGGCTGGCTGATGCTTGGTATTCTGGCTTGGTACAGTAGTGCAGCCGACAGCCCTGAAGATTGAAATAATACTTGGAGGAGAGTAATATTTTCACCTCACTGCACCTGCCCAGAGTGTTTAGAAAAAAATCTAATGATTCCCTTCAACTGTTGAGAACAATGGAGATTGCAGGAAGGGAAAACTGAATAACAAAATCAGCTCTTTGTTACTGAGCTTGAATTTCCAGTGAAATAGACTGAAAAGCCATTAAATGATTGGTGATTTTTATTCACGTGTTAGAATGTTTCTGTTTGGCTGCGTCTTTTTGTGTCCTGATGCTGCTGTGAAATCTTTCTGATGGTACATAAAAAAGGAGTGTGCCAGATCTACGAGAAATCAATGCAGGATTATCTCAAGTGTTTTTGCTCTGCTTCATACTTGCCAGCTATGGTAGCTGAGGAGCTTACTGTTTAGCTACATTTTAAAGAAAACATTTTGTTAGCTACTGATTTTAAGAAAGCCAGCAAACACTTCATAAAATCAGTGTAAGGTTTGACTGTGATAAATGACCAACGAACGGGCATGCTTTTTGTGCCAGGTTCTCTCTCCTCATCCCTATCTCTCCCAGATAACTAAAATTTTAAAGGCTTTTACAAGGTCAGTATAGGCTATTAGCAGTATTGGGCCAACTTCTCTCCAGTAACTCGGTTGTCTGAGAATTGCCATATGGAGAATAAATTTGCTTGCTTGATGCTACACTTGATATGATTATCATTACTTTGCTTTCTTACCCTTACTTATGGAAGAGCTTGGTGCCAAGTTATTTTGAAGACCTGAAGAAGTTTTGTAGCAGATTTAAGGAAATAGCAATTGAAACTGACATTTGTTTTGGATTTCTGCAAAGATGGTTTGTAATTTTATTCAGAGTTTATTTTTTACCAGCTGCAAGATTGATCACCGGCCTGCTAAATATTATGTTTTCGCCTGACTTTTTGAGCGCCATGTGGAAATTTAGTGTCTTACATCAGGGTATGTGGGTTTAAAAAGTCTACTGGATGTGGCATAACTGATCTTCATCTTGCATATTCCTCTGTTGATTTGAGTACTAATTGTATGTACAAAAGGTTCAGGAAAGTCATGATCTAAATGTGTTCTGTCATGATTCTTAATGAGAAAATATTATTTCTAACAAGGAACCAGGAGGTTTGAATCTGTGCTTGGTCAGTTGAGCTCAGTTGGGTGGTAACTGGTACATATATTGCTGTCCAGCTTCTTCATCTTAGCTAGTTATTCCCATAGCAAAGACCCCAAGGCAGCTATCTGGTGCAATAGCACAGCTGCACTCAGCAGGGTTGTCGGGTGAAATACCAGAGAGTTCTTCGGCACCTTGAAGAGAAAAAAAAAACGAGAGGTAATTAAGTCCTAAGAATCAAATGTCCTGAGGAAAGAAGCGCTAAAAGACATGCGAGTATCACTCCTTGCAATTTTTTCGTTGTATTTGTAAACTTGTACAATCCATTGCTTTGCCTTTTAAGGCAAATTTACTTCAGTAAAGGGGAAAACCCAGGAGTTCATTTTCAATTCAAATTTAAGATTGACTATGATTTAGGGATGAAACTGACAACAAACAGCTGCAAGCTGTCAAAATATTAGACAACTCATACTTCATTTCCAACAGTAAGAATGTTGTTTGCTGCCATTTATCCAAGTAGAAAACCCCTCTGTCTCAGAAAATGTCTGGTTCATTTCTGGGATACTGATGCAAAACACACACACAGGCTGATTACTAATTTTATTCAATACTTCAGTTTTACTAATCTATATTCCCCTCAGAAAAGAGAAGCTAGTTTTCACTTTCCAGCACAAGATGAGGAAATATATTTTCAACGAAAGTAAAATCTACATTGAATTTACCATTTTGGAAGTATTGAATGCTCAAAAATGTGATGATAAACCCCTGATATTATAGAACAGGCCATTCAGCATCTGAAAGCAAGGGTTAAGATCCTCTCTAGAGTTTAAATAAAGGGTTTTACATAAACAGTGAAGCTTTCTTTGCTTACTCAGATGCAGGCTGCATTGTGTCATTCCAGCATTTCCTAATTTTGTTTAAGCTTGCTGGCACTTTAAAGCTTCCCCCCCATCAGAATTCTATTTTCTGAACGTCAGACTGTCCTTCAGCAATAACATGTAATTCAATCTATTTTCCCATATTCTGTTTTTTCACTTTCTCTCCTCCTATCCTCTTCTCCCCCCCCCCCCCCCCCCAGTCTGTATGATGAATAACAAATACGTAGCTAATGTGAAGCAGACCTAACGCACCATCTTTTGATGTAAAATTATTCTTGTGACAGCCAAGGATTGGGAGTGCCAACTTCTTTAAAAAAGTATCTTTCCGTGACTTCTGTGCTTGCATCCACAGGTGAGCCCGAGTTACTCTTAACTCTCATTTTGAATTTTTAACTAAATGAAAATTAAAAATGCAGCACTGCTTTCAGTAATGGCTAATCTGTGCACATGTACACACTGCTTTGAACCTCACTGTTGTCATTAAGTAGACTAACCACATTTTTACATTTATTTCTAATATATTATTCAGGACTGCTCTCAATAATGTATTGCCGCCTATGGAAAGGGAGAGGCAAAGAAAAAGGAGAAAAAAGCCTTAGACTAATTTAAGAAAATTGCTCTTTTCAAATCCCAAAGGCTACCAAGCAAGCGCCAGAGACTTCAATAGCTTGTATCAATAATTACAACCACCCCTCACTTACTTGAGAGATCTTCAATTCTCAGCAACGAATAATAAGTATGTCTCACTTTTAAAACCGGATGCTCATTTTCTGTTGTCCAGTTTATTTGAGTAAAGCGTAACTAACCACTGCTGCAGAGATCTAAAGACTGGATCACATCCTGATTAGTAAAACTACTTTTATTCTAGCTACTTCATAGAATCATATAGTGCAAAAGGAGGCCGTTCAGCATGTTGAGTCTGCACCAACCACAAACCCACGCAGGCCCTATCCCCATAACCCCATGCATATACACTAACTAGTTCTCCTAACACTAAGAAACAATTTAGCATGGCCAGTCCATCTAACGTGTCCAACTCTGGACTGTGGGAGGAAACCGGAGCACCTGGGGGGAACTCACGCAGACACAGTGTGCCAATTCCACACAGTGACCAAAGCCAGGTATCGAACTCGGGTTCCTGACGCTCTGAGGCAGCAGTGCTAACCACTATGCCGCCCTTAATTTTCTGTTTGAAGAATTATATTTTTCCGTGTCTATGCCTTCTCAAGCGTAAAAATTATCTGGATTATAGTAGTGTGTAATACGTTTACCCCCTTTCCCCTGGTTGATTGTGATCCTGTTTGTAGTCATTGAGCTTTCCTATTTCTTGGCTGAGAGCTAATCGGTTTATCCCTTCTAGTACATAACATCAGTTGTGGGAATACTTTTGATGTTTTGGCTTTCAGCACATCTTAGGATTTCAGTAATGAATCCTTATATTTTCAATGACTTCCTCCATGCTGAATTTTCCCTGTGTCGATGTACTCCTTAACCCCAAACATTAAAGAAGAAATGATTGTTAATTAACCTCAGCAGATCTTTGATTGCCTGTAGGTCTTGCATTCAGCCTTATGCTTCTGTACATTGATTAAAAATTAACTACGTTCCTTTTGTGGGGGCTTTAATTTGAAAAGCACAAGCTTTCAATGCTGGCTTATATTGATAGTGACTGCGAAGAATGCTACTAATGTCAGGTTATGGAAGTAAGGCATAGGGTTGCTATCCTAATACCTTGTATGTATGGGAGCTTTGTCATCAACAAGGATAACGTATGTCATTCATCTTCACACCTGCTTCAGTTCAGCTCCATGTAAGCATTAACTCTTGGCTTAACTATTCCCAACACTCCTGAATAATCTCCCTTTGCATTAATTCAAAGCTCCACTGCCATATTCTGAGTCCCACTAAGTCACATTATTATTGATAAAGGATCATCCTGATTCGAAATGTTAGCTCTGTGTTCTCTCCTCAGAAGTTGTCAGACGTGCTGAGATTCTCCAGCATTTTCTGTGGTCAGCAGCCTTGATTTTAAAATTCCTGTCCTGGATTTCAGCTTACTTCAAGCCTCAATCTATCTCTGTAATCATGACCAATTCTGCAGCCTTCCATAACATCTCTTCATTTCTCAATCGTTCTTGGAGCATTTCCGATTTTAATTGCTTTACTATTAGCAGCATGCTTTCAGCTACCAAGATGTTAAATCTACCTCGATGTTAATTTTTTTTCTCTTCACCTCTCCACCCCTCTCTCCTGTTAACCAAGCTTTTGGTAACCTGTCCTAAATATGTGGCTCTGTGTCAAATTTTATTTGATAATTCTCTTGCGAAGTGTCATAGATCTTTTGTTGCATTAAAATGCTGCATAAATTCATGCTGTTATATAGTAACTTAAATGGAAAAAATGTCTCAAAGCTCTTTCCATGAAGAAAAGGAGGGAAAAAAAATGAATAAAAGAAATAACAGGGCCACTGTCAAGCCAAGAGTTTTATTAGAAAGGAGTTTTGACAAGGCCTTTGACGATCTTCAGCGAGAAGTGCCAGGTATTTGATTCATCTTGGCCTCCCCTGGAAGTCCCCAGTATCATGTCTTCAATCTTCAGCCAATTCAAACCAGTCCACATGATATCAAGAGATGGCTGTAGAGCCTGGAATGGCAAAGGCAATGGGTCTTGACAATATTCTGGCAACAATGCTGAAGACCTGAATTCCAGTATTTGCATCACCCCAAGCCAAGTTGTTCCAGTACAGTGACAGCGTTAGCACCTCCCTGGCAATTTGTATGCCCTGTACACAAGAAACTAGACAAATCTAACCTGACCAATTGGTGCCTCATAAATCTACACTCGACCATCAGTAAAATTATCTAAGGGGTCATTAACAACACTATCAAGCGGCGCTTGCTCAGCAGTAACCTGCTCGTTGCTTTGTTTGGTTTCTGCCAGGTCACAACTCCTGACCTCATTACAGCCTTGATTCGGACATGGCCAAAAGAGCTCAACTCGAGTGTGACTGCCCTTGACAGCATTTGACAGTGGCATCAAGGAGCCCTGCCAAAACTGAAATCAGTGGGAAATAGGGAGGAACCTTTTGCTGGTTGGAGTCATACCTGCCACAAAGAAAGGTGATTATAAGTCAGTCATCTTAACCAGAAGATCATTGCGGGAGTTCTTCAGAGCAATGTCCTTGGCCCAACCATGTTCAGCTATTTCTTTAATTTTAATCCATAGATCTATAAACATAGACAGGGATCACGGGTAGAGGTGGGAATATCGAGGTGGCGGCGCGGCCTCGTTGGGCCGAAGGGCCTGTTCCCCGTGCTGTTTTGTTCTTTATTCATTGTAC
Source organism: Sphyrna mokarran (assembly GCA_024679065.1). Classification (NCBI taxonomy): domain Eukaryota; kingdom Metazoa; phylum Chordata; class Chondrichthyes; order Carcharhiniformes; family Carcharhinidae; genus Sphyrna; species Sphyrna mokarran. The sequence goes on along the minus strand of JAGIQG010000014.1, from coordinate 76,383,761 downwards.
CCTCCTTCTGTCAAAGGAGTCAGAAGTGGAGATATTCAGACTCAACTTCCTGCGATCCCCATTGAATGGAATAACCACATAAATATCATGGCTTACAATAGCTGGTCAAAGGCTAGGAACTTTGTGGCAAGTAACTCATTTCCTGACTCCCCAAAGCTGGTTCACCATCTACAATCGACCATAATCTAATTGAATGGTAGCTGGGCTCAAATGGTCTGCTCCCATTCCTACGTTCTCTTTCTCGGCTTCTATTTTTAAAATATGAACCTTGTCACGTTGCCCGATATACAGTTACAGGGACAGCAAGCATTAGAGAAAGATTTTGATTTTGTATTGAATTCCTTGCTAGTGTTTCATCGCAGTTGCCAATGGCAACATAAACTGTAATGTTCTTGTTTTGTGAAAGTACCAATATAATTTTTTGGATTAATCTTGATTCAGAGTTTATTTTTCTCTATAAAAATCACACTGCTCAGTTGAAGAATTAAGTTGTAAATAATTTACAAAATGAGCGAGTTGAAAGTTATTTAAATGTCCTAGTTTTTAGATAAGTGGACAAAACGTAAATTTAAAAAGATCAACTGTTTAAATATTAAAGGCTGAAGAGTTATTGAAGAATATTTTATTTCAAACATTTTGATTAACAGGAGAATATATGTTTGGCTTTCAACTCTTTAATGGTATTAATCAAGGCTCTGTATGAAACATTAGTTATAGTCCCACTACTATTCCATTAAATCCAATATTTTGCCAGTCAGTTCTGACGCAAGTTAATTTATCAACAGCTGTTCTAACCAAGGAAATTAGTCATGGTTAAGGCTGGGTCTTGAGCTTCATTTTTTCTAACTCGAGGAAGTTTGTCATCTCTATTTTCCATTAATCAAAAATTGAGGTCATAGATCATTTGCCCTCTGTTGACATCCAAGAATCAGGCAGTGAAGGGAGGACGGGGAGTTCTGGCCATTGGGAGGAGAAGGTAAAGAAAGACTTCACCACAGATTGCCACCTTGCAGCCATCGAAGAATGATTTCTCTTAGACCTGGGGAAGAACGTTGTCTCCAATTCAGCTAGTGTGCAACAATAAGATGAAGTGTCAGTGGAAATAAATGAATAGATTTTTTTCCTCCAAACATAGCTCAGTGACCAAGCATAATATTTTAACTTGGTCATCTGATTAGTTGCAAGTTCTGAAAGTTCTATTTCAAACTTTGGAAGGGTAAGTGGCCAGTTAAAAGGTGGTCAGGCATTTTGTGACACATTCGTACCTGCTGCTCCTTTAACGGTAGGATTTCAGCAGTGGTAGAATAGTCTGTTGCAAACAAATGGTGGGTCTTAATAATTATCTGAATCCAATTAAGTCATTGAGATCCCTACATTATTTGTAGCGCCATGATTTTTATTACTTTGTCCCCCTGGGATCTGTCAGGCATTCATTCTGGAAGCTGGTGAAAGATCCAGAAGTTTAATTAAGTTGGATCTCGGGTCAGTGACATTATTGGTGTCTGCTGCCCACCTAAACCCCACATTTACACAAGCTCCTGATTAAGATGGGTCTCTGGTTTTAAATGTTGGAGACTCTCTTATGCTAGCCTTGTTGTGGTGCAGTGCAGTTTTAGTTTAATATCGGTGCAATTCCTATATTATATGGGTGTGTAGTCATCCAAATTGAGTCAGGCAAATGAAGAGGCACTGAGTATTTGACTGAAATGTAATTGGAATCTTTGACTTAACTTAGTATCATCAGGCGTAAGCCATGCAGAGACTCTTGTCAAATTGACCTACTCCAACTTTACTTGTTAGTCTCCTCTTCCTTCCTTAGTCCAATTAAGTAGAGTACCATTCACAAACAAGTTGCTTTGAATTAGGTTTCAACTCATGGTGTTGTCTGAACAATACAAACCTAGCCTTTACCCAGCGCACTCAGCTTTGTTATAGGGTTGTGTATTGTATCTGCACTTGCCATTATGACTGATCTGCCATGCGATTAGAGGTGACCACTAATCACTCCATGACAAAGTGCACTAACCATGCAATGCCACTATAAAATAAATGACTTGATATGTAAGGTTTTTTTACTCAATTCAGCTTGAGTTAACTAAGTGTGCTGCTGTTAGCTTTATGGTACACTGAGTCAGAAAATGAATCTATTAATTGTTTTCAACATCAAAAGCTTGGCTAGACAGCATAGTTTTCTACTTTATCTCCTATCTACCCATATTCCTGTTCTACTGTTGACTGAAATTTGCAGTATTTTGTCACAGCTAGAATACACCTACTCTGTTAACTCAATAAGTAATTACTCGGGCCATTCTAAATGGTAAATTTGTACAATAATCCATACAAAGCAGGTGTCTTGCTTTTCTCTGTGTAATCAATTGCATTGTTCTAAACATGAGTGGTTTATGAAGTAAGCTACCGTTTACTTTTAAGGGAGGTGCATTTTTCCCCGGTGGCTGGTTCTCAGTTGTAATTTAAAGTAGCTGAATTCTTTCCAAATTTATTTTGCACTGGATTCACAAAAGCGCCTGGATTTCTGAAGAGAGATTTAATGAAATCTTTGAGTGGAAAGGATAAAACAAACACCATCAATAATAGACCTAAAAAAAAGGTCGGCAAGCTCAGTTGGCGTTGGAAAAAGAAGTAGCAGCTGAATGTTTCAGGTACAATCTTTTACTGGATTAGCTTGCACCTGGAAATTAATTCATCTTTCTCTTTCAGAAAGCATTTTTGCTAATGAACTGGATAATAATTTCAGGGCCAGTGCATTTAGTATTCCTTGGCCATACACAAGCTGTAGGAAAGTAATTTCATATGCATGAAGTTATGCATTTACTATGTGTCCATTATGGTGCTGAATATACATCAGGCGCCTATTACATTAGTTCAATGTTGAGTTAAGGTAGAAATACCATGGGACTTCATGAAATGGCTGTTTACTTCCAACTTCCTTCCATTTTGATTTATTCAAAAGTTAGGAGCACAAATGTACAATATTTCCAACTGCAATTTTAAGTCTCTGGCAGTGTAGGGTTTATATTACTGGACTAGTAATCAAAAGGCCGATACTAATAATTCTGAGAATGTGGGTTCAAATCTGAGAAGTGCAATTTCAATATAAAATTCTGGAATGAATAAGATGGCTTATCAAGAAGGTTGATTCTGGAGTAAAAATAGGCTAGTTGTAAAAACACAACTGGTCCTTTAGAGAAGGAAATCTGCCCTTTTTATCTACTATGGCCTACTTATAATTCTATTCCAATATTGTTATTGACTTGTAGCTGCTTCTTAAATGCTATAGCGGTCCACTCAGATGTGTCCAATCAGGGCAACTAAGGATATGCAAAAAATGCTGGCCTTGCCATTGATACTCATATTTTAATAATGAATTAAGAGAAGGGAAATATATTTCTACTATTTTCACGTGATCCTTTGTCAACTAAATTTGTTTTCGTTCATGAATTGTACTTTAGTCTTTGGAAAATTAACCTTTGAGTTTTGTGTTCATTTTGTCATCCAAGTTTTTATAACTTTCAACTTTTTTCAAGCTTGTAACATAACTTTTGCTGAAATATTTGGGAAAATTACTCTGCTTTCATGGTTCTTCACAAATAAAACTCCTTCTGTCAGATTTAAACTTAACAGCTTCAGGTGTAACACAAAATCAAAAAAAAACTATCTGAAAAAGCTTTATTGTTTAGTGCCAAACATTCATCAACTTGCGGATGTATTTTTCACAATTGCCAACTGTAACTATTCTGCATTGCACTTAGATCACGCTTTATCACTATATTTCCTGCAAAGAAGTCAAACGAATCTCTGTCAGATAATTTGATAACTTGAGGTTTGGTTTGATTTGATTTATTATTGTCACATGTATTAGCATATAGTAAAAATGTATTGTTTCTTTTGCACCGCATAGAGCATACCATTCATAGAGAAGGAAATAAGAAATTGCAGAATGTAGTGTTACAGTTATAGCAAGACTTGTGAATTAGAAGGAATCTATATTCCTTTTTATAAAACAAAGATGTTTCACTTCAGCTTTTGATTGCTTACGTATTTATTTTACTCTGGTTACTTTGCCTGGTGAATGTTAAAGCCTTGAATGTTTTAGCAGATGAATTTTCGAGGCACAGCTCAGGGACCAGTTCTAATCACTCGATGATATTAGATGCTTGTTGGTGGATCTTTCTGTTTCAAATGTTGACTGATGATTGCTGTGAGCGTACAATTTTTACTTCTTTATTGCACCACCTTTTGCAAAGCTCTTTCAATATAGCAAATCATCCCTGGGATGGCTTTATGGTGGTGCCTAGATCCAAACTAGAGAAGTCAGAATGGGAGGGGGGTGGGGGGTGGGGGGGGTGCTGTTGGGAAGAGTTATTTGTAGTTGATTTATACACACTTAAATACTGCTTGTGGATTGTTCAAAGTTATTTTGTGCAAAGGCCTTACAGCTGACAAAGAGAAGTCTTGAACATCTTGGTGATGGAGTTCCCATGGTGAAAGACCAGTGAGCATGACACACTGCAGTTCCTTTCCTCCAGCTTCTTCAAATACTGATTCTAAGAAATGTAACAGATCTTGCATTAATGCCAGACATGCACTGCTCATTCATTTCTTAGATCCAAACACCAGATGTTTAAGTAAAGATGTCTAATGGGAGAAGTTGAAATTATGGATTTGGGAAAGGTCTCCAGCTAAACCATTAAGATGAATAGAGAAAAGCTATTTTATATTTGTGGATTGAAATTGTGTATATAAAATTCATTATCTGTGCAACAAACCAAACCTAGGCTCATAACTATAAGATAGTCAATAATAAATCTAGTCATGTTGTTACCCAGAGAGTGGTTAATATAAGGAGCTAGTTCTAAATTTAATAGCTGGAATGAATAGCACATCTGCAATCCAGAGAAATGATGAATGCACAAGGTAGAATGGAGATGAGCTGAAATAATGTGGGAGGAGGTTCATGGAGCTTAAATATTAGAATGGACCAGTCAGACTGAATGGCCTATTTCTATGCTGTAAATTAGATGTAATCAGTAAGAATGGCAACAACTTTTACAGAACTCTTCTTTTGAATTGAGTGTGGCAGTGAAATGCTTTCGCAACTGCATTACATTCATGACACAGTGCAACGGTTGAACCATCATTCATTAGAAGCAATTCACCATTTATTTTGTGAATAAATGCATTACCCATGTGGTGAGGAGCCATTACAGCCGGCAAGAACCCAGGCTTTAACCCATGAGGAATATGCACTGAGTCAGTGGCTCCCTGCCAGGAATTAAATCAACCTCTTTGAAAAAAATCAACCAAACTGAACTGTGTTCCCCGGTACCCAGTGAGCCTTCCAGAAAAGTGCATCAATTGAAGACGAGATAAACTTGTAGACAATGACTGTCTAAGCCTGTGTGATGAGTGGTAGTCATGATATGGAGATGCCAGAGTTGGACTGAGATAAAACACAAAGAAATTCTACAACACCAGTTTAAAGTCCAAACGGGTTTATTTGTAACAAATGCCACAAGCTTTTGAAACAGCCTGTCCCTTCGTCAGGTGGCTAGGAGTTCTGGTGCCCAGTGAAGTACTAGTCAGCACATACAGTCATTAATTTCAATTGATGGTTTATTTATGTTTGTAATTATTAAATATTTATATTTGATGCACAATGTGATTTTCTTTGTGACTATGCTGTGCATCCAGAAGTTTTTGTTTTAAGAAAATGGGGCCCTGGGCGTAAACTTTCTTTTCCTTTGAAAATTTAACTGGTAAAAATAATTGCAAAATTGGTAAATGCAAGATGTTACATTTTGGTAAGGAGATCACAAAGCAATGGAAAATAAGTATCTAAGTAAATTAGAAAACCAAAGGGATCTACAGGCATAAATAAGCTAATAAGATAATTTAAAAAAGAGCAAACCCAGAACTAAAGTTTATTTCTAGAGCAATAGAATTGAAAATTTATAGTCAACTTTTATCGAACCTTGGTTGACCACACTTTGCAAGTACTGTGCACATTGTCATGTCAGCTCAGTTGGTAACACAGAGGCCTCTGAGTCAGAAGACTGAGATTTTAAATCTCCTTCCAGAGAAGAAAAAGAGAAAATTGAGAACCAAGGTTTATTTCTAGAAGGACAGAAATGAAAATTATAGAAATTATGTTAAACTTGAAGCAAATCTTGATTGGATCACACTTTATCAGTGCAATATTGAGTGAGTGCTGCACAGTCTGAAAGACGTGCTGGTTAGGTGCGTTGGCCATGCTAAATTCTCCTTCAGTGTAAAAGGTATTAGAATGTAACAACTAGGGCATTTTCACAAAAATTTCGTTGCAGTGCTGAGGTATGCCTACTTGTGACGCTAATAAACAAAACTTGAAACATTGTCCATGTATTTTGGCTGAGACATTAAATTTAACAATGTTAGAAATGCAGATCTCTTGAGAGTAACCAGATCATAATTCAGGAGTGAATTGAGAGCAGGTGATGCTCATGGAATCTTGTACTTAAGATTTTTTTTAAGGTTTTTCCCTATATGGGCAACTTCGTGACATGGAGAATAGCCAGAATGGAAGAGTGGAGAGTAGTATTTGTACTGATCTACGGTATCACAACAAAACACTTGTGAATCATCAGAACGTCTTCTGCTGCTTAATTTGATGAATGGATATTTGTCTATAAAACATGGTGGCAGATGATTGACCTCAATCTGCTCAAGCAGGAGAATAAAGAAAACAGAAAGCAAGCTCAAGTTCCCAGCAGCTTTTAAGGTGAAACATATGACTCACGCTCCAGGATCCCAAACTACCCACCAGTCTTTCTGAAATTGGAACCATATGTAAAACAGAAGAACAAGATGGAGATGTGGACTTGGGTCACTTCCTTAGGCAAGAGGAAGCAAGATATGGCTTTGGCCTTGTCTTTACCAGGAAGAAGAAAGTATTTTCAAAACTGAATGGAATTGGCTTAGATATTGAAGAGGGAATACTGATTGTACTACAATTTATGGACAAAATTTACCAAAACATGACTTGATACCACAATTTGATATTTGATAAATGAAAGAAGATGGATAATCAGTCCACAGAAGGATAACTAAAAGACTGAAGAAATTAAATCTGGAAATTCCAAAGTTTGTATTTGTATTCAAAGCATTAGATTGTGCACAAATCTGACATGAGATAAGACTTGTGGCTTCATGGTGAGGATTTTCTTTTTGACCAAATGGCTGCTGTTGTGAAATGATTTTGGAGAAACAATCATTCCAATTGCCTTCACAAGAGACGTTGGAAATTCTGCAATGATACAAAAGAGAGAGGACTCTCAAAATTAGTACAGCCTCATTCAAACTGTTTATACAAAGAAGGCATTACTCAAACACATCCTGAGGTGCATTTGATTTTTAATAGATCCATGGATCAAGGGGAGAAGCAAGATTGGGTTGACAGCCAGCAGCGAATGAATCCCAAAACTAAACGGGGATTAATTACTAGATGTTTCCAATGTGACTGTAAATATCATAATGTGAAGAATTATCTAAAAGTCAGAATCAATTATTTGAATCAACTCATGAAACACAGTTCTCATGCTAAAGATGAGGATAAACGGCAAAATATGGTATTAGTGACAGCAAATACAAGTCAGTGCATAAGTATTATGGTTGACGATTCATTCAGTTGTGCTGATCTAGGTAGTGGCTGTAACTCAACTCTGTTCATTCAATTGGCTAAGCTGTTATTTAGAAATCCTTGACCAAGCAGATAAAAAGAGAGTTAAAGAATATGAAAGCACTACCTGCTTTCAACCTGTGGAAAATAATGTATTAATGTCTTTAGAGACAGTAGTATTTCCATGTAGAAATTAAAGGAATGGGTCATTTTTTCAGCACGAATATTGTTTCGAATGACGTACTTTTAATGATGAGTCCTTGATGACAAAAACAAAGATGCTTTTGGACATGGAGAATGACAAAACATTTACTTTTGGTAAACCAGTGAACTTGCAGTTCAGTGGAACTGGACATTCCATTGACTGAACCGGATTCTTATCAAGAAAATCAACTAGTATTATTGACGTCTGGAGACAAGAGTTTGGCAAACAAGAAGAGAATCATCTGGAAATTGCATAAACAATTTGTCAATCCTTCTTCACAATGTTAAGTGTTAAAGCTACTGGTACAGGTTATTGGAGTTGTGCATAAAAAATATGAATCCCTTGTGGAACAGGTCACATCTCAATCTATACATGTATCAACTATCAGAAGACACTGCTGCATCTGTTGTAAGTGTCTCTTTAGGCTGGGAATTTAACAAAGTGATAGCCATAGATCTGAAAGTGTGGAACAAGGACCAGAGAGTATTTGTCTATTACATTTTGAATTACATATCTGTATTATATATGGCAACCATGGTCATAATTGACAAGGAGAGATGGACAAGAGTGGATTAAATTATGGATTGTGGATTATGAAAGTAGGCTGGCACAGGTATCGGGTCACCAACAAAACTTTTAACAGATAATGGAAATAAATTTGGATATGAAGCTTTTAGGCACGTCTGTGAGAACCTAAACATGCACCCTGTCACGGAAAGTCCCGTCAGCAATGGCTTGTGTGAAAGTACATGTGAAAAATTCCTTACAGATGATTCGTGGGTATAAGTCATACTAATTAACATATGACAGGAATCCAAAATTGCCTTCAGTACTAAATGACGATTCTCCAGAAATAGAAGGAATAGCAAGTGGCTGTACATGCCAATAGAAAAGTATTTATAAAAGCTTTTTCATATTTGTTTATGGGATGTGGACATCATTGGCCCAGCATTTATTGTCATTATTTAAGCGTCAACCACCTGGCTGTATTTATGGACTCACGTATAGGCCAGAGCAGATGGAATGACAGATTTCCTTCCCTAAAGGAAGGAAATTCTTCTGATTCAGATGGATGTTTATGACAATCAACAATGGTTTCATAGTCATAGTTAAACTTTTAATTCAGAATTCATTGAATTATTGAATTCAGATTTCATTATTTACCATGGAGGATTCGAACCTGGGTACCCAGAGCGTTGCCATCGGTCTCTGGATTGCTGGTCCAGGGGCAATACTAATGCAGAGAGATATCAATGGGAGAAAAGAGATTACAATCTCTTTTGTAATTGCCTGACAATAGTGTAGCATGGGAAATAGAGAGCCTTGGAAAACAAAGGACAGAGGTTAACGTGCCCATGATTGAGAGGTATTTATACTACTAATAGATTAGAAGATGGAGCGTTAAAGTGGTTAACTGTTAGCTAGAAAGCTGGAAAGAACAGAGTATATCTCCAGAGGTTGATGAAGAAGTCAACCTACACTCTCACAGATGGATCTGTACTGAAAAGTTTCTATCAGATGGACCTAGAAGACCAAGAGTAAATCAGTAGCCAAAGGTTTTGAGGAATGATTGGGGTAGAGGTCAGGATTGACTCTCCCACTGCTGGAAAGGTGATTTTCAAGATCGTTTTAGACATTTTTTAACCACTTTGAAGTGTAAACCATTGACGTCAAAGTGGCTTTGCTTCAGGGTAACCTCTCACGAGGGAAGCATTCTCAAAACTTCTGAAGGAAGTACCAGAAATAGAAGGCAACCTCTGGAAATGTAATTAATATATTTATGGGTTAATATTATGTTAGGTCGTATGATCTGCTTGTTTATCTCCTCTTTCTCAGAGGTTCTTTATTGATCTGTATTGTGCTTGTGAACTCTGTAGATAAAATGTGTTACTGTGCATATGTTCCCCTCTGTGATCTGCCTAATTTTGGTCCCCAGTTGAATGCACCTGTAAGTTAGGGCTGTGTAAATCTGTGGGTATGTTTATCCAGGATGTAGAGATGCCGGCGTTGGACTGGGGTAGTAAGAACTCAGTAAAAGTTTAGCAACACCAATTTTAAATCCAACCGATTTATTTGATAGTAAATTTGCAAGCTTTTGACACTGTGTCTTTGTCTGTGTGTTATTGTACGGCTCCACAACCAGAGCTGTCTCAAGTAAGCATTATTGTCTTTGCCCTAATCACAAACTCTTGTTGCCGCATCAATGGTTGCACCTTTCTCCCAAGCCACTGCATTAGGTGAATCAAACTCTTCAGTTTATCCACAGCCCTGCCCTTATCCGATTATAGTGAGTATTCTGCTCACTATAATCATTGAGCTACATTGTATCCTGGTCCATTAACACCTTAATGTGAAAATTCTCATTGGCATGTTCAAATTCTTCCATGCTATTCTCCCCCCATCTCCCGATATCTGGGATCCCTTTCAGCATGACAGCCTTCTGCATCAAAAAACAAAGAAAATTACAGCCTACACACCTTTTAGTCCACCATTAGCAACCATGCCTCCAGCTAAGTAGGCACTAATTTATGGAATTCCTTCAATAAGCCTCTGCTTTTTTACTTGTCTCTCCTCCTCTAAGACACTTGCTAAAATCCAGTGCTTTGTTCAAGCTTTTATTCTCCTTTCCCAACATCAGTGGTTTCAGATGTCTTGTTATGCCTTTTGAAATGTTAAAGGTGCCAAATTAATACAGAGTTATGGTATTCTTGATATTGAGAGATTTAATAAACATATGGCAAGGGGAGAATAACAGGCACTTATTAATGATACTTACCATTGAAGAAAAAGATAATTGGAAAAGTGGAGCTCTTATTTGGGTTCTGCCATTGCCAGTGATAAATATTTTAATTCGATGTCCTCCAAATTGAGTTATTTTTGATTAAATCCATTGCTATAGTCATTAACATAAGGATTAACACCAAAACTTATTTCAGCAAGTTTAACTTTTGAGTACTATCTGCCTCCCTTCCTGCAATTTGGGTCAGTGAAAAACAAAAGGCTCCCAGCTACTGGCCCAAACGTTGCTTTGGTGAATCAAGCCATGTATCTAGATGAATGCACTGTGGATTTAATTGTTTCCATGATTTCTATCTTTTATTCAGAATGCTGGCTGATAAATTCTCTTGAGTGGTTTTTACACAATAATAAAATTTCATTGCAGAGGCTCCATGCTGTTTGGTTCCCTGGCAGCAAGCATTCATCTTACAGTGCTAATAGCACAAAGCATTATTTTAAATGCCAGCGACCTACTGGGTAAGAGCTTCTGCAGCAGAAAACCCATTTGTTTTGATGAAAGAACATTGCATTTGCTTCTAGCTTGTTTTGGCTGGTAAAAATACTTTTACATAATGCTCCTTTATTTGATTCTCATCAGCCTTTGAATCAAAAGAACATAACCTAGTGAGGGCTGGTATCCTTTTATTCAAGCCTCGATTCTTTTATAGAATATGTAGTTGCTTTCTTCCAGAAATGAGTTACCATTTGTACCCTAGTACCTTCAGCATGCTGTTAATCTGAAGCTGAATCATACAGAGCAGGAAGATCCAAAGTTCAAGTTAGCAGGCCTGAGCCACAATAGTGAAGGGAGTATTGTAGGTAGATTTTGATGTCAGTGGATGAGGAGCGGGTGGTGGGGGGGTGGTAAATGAGCCAAGAATTACTCTTTCTTTCCTTGGCCAGTCATGCTGGTTTAAAAATTATCTTGTGCAAAGATTGGATAAGGTTAGAATTGGGTTTATTTTTAACCCTTTTTCCCAAATACTTAATTCTCCACCATATAAATAGTCTCAAAAGAATCCATCAAAAGATCTCATGATGGATGGCTTCCTGCATGAGTCACAGCAACAGTCTTTGGAGCTCAATTCCAACTGTGCCTCATGCCGTCAGGAGCATGGAAGGTTGGTTGAGTTGATATTGCATCCCTTGAAGACTGTTCCACTATTCAATCTACATCTTAACTGCAAATACCTGCCTTAATTCTGGAGCCCTCAATATCTTGCTGCACAAAAATATATATCTTAAAAATTGGTCTAATATTTGTCTTGCAGCTTTCAATGGAGGGAATTTGACGTTTAAGTCTTTGGATGATACAGGTTATGTATATTTTAGGAAGGAACCATTGGAAATATTTGGGCTAGTAATAATGAAAATGTAGATCATGGTGTGGATGCCACAAGAATGCTAACAAATGACAAGGCAGAAGTAGGTTTATTTTGTAATGGCTCCAAAATGGATTATTCTTTGGATTCTTTCAGAGTTTAGAAGCTCCAGGCATCCACTGCTGTTTTGGTTAAGACACGTCACAATGACGGCTGACGTTTAACGTAACTCTTTCAACTGCACATTCCAAACCTACTACCTAAAAAGACGAGTACAGCAGATGAATAGGAACCACACACAATCCTAACCTGGAACTATATCGCCATTGCTTCCCACTCACTCAGTCAAAATCCTGGAACTCCTTTCCTTTGGAGGTACTAACACCACATGGACTCCAGTGGTTCAAAAAACTGGCTGTGCCATCACTTTCTCAAGGCCAATTCAAGTCGGATAATTAAAATGTTGCCCTAGCCAGCAATTCCCATGTTCCATTAATGAATTTTAAAAAGCAGTGGGATAAATACAACTCCATCAATGTTGAACAGACTCTGGTGGAATTCAGAATGTGCCAAGTGATGTGTGCTCCCTTATCAGAAACCTGTTCAGCAAAGTAGTACACCAAGAACTGCAGCAGTTCAAGAAAGCAGCCCGTCAATACTACTTGATGGCAAGTAGGGATGGGCAACAAGTGCTGTGAAATATTAAAAACAAAGGACATTCCAGACTATCTTCACAAATTACTCGTATAGCTAGAGGAACAGGCTTAATGCAAGAGGGAAGATCGAAGCAGAGTGATAATGAGCCAACCCATCAGCAACTCCGGACATGTAGATATGTTCCTGTGCAGCTCTTTTCAAATAGATGCAATGGAACATCGTTCAGTGTGTATTGTTTCTCACAATTTGACAAATGCACAAATCAATCATTTTACATACCGCAGGTTTTGGAGAAAGAGTCTAAATTAATATATTCCAACAACAAAATAGTAATAGAAATTCAGAACAAGCATTACTGTTTGTGTTAAATAAAGACAGACAAAAGAATAAACAACAAAACTGCAAAATGCTGGAAGTGAAGGATGATTAGGTTTGTTGGCACGTGGCAGAGAGAGCGGGTTCATGTTTCAGGTGACAGTCCTTTGTCAGCTGTTACTGGAGGCTTCGGCCTTTCTTGCAGGTGCTGATCAGTGGGCCCAATTATGCATTTGTTGTTTCAAATTTCCAACACTCCCAGATGTTTCTGTTCTAAGAGTACAGAGATTGAGAGAATTACAGGGACTCCAATTCACATGTGTACTCACTCAGTGGATCAAACCAGATAACGAGCCAAATGAGAAACGCAGCCAATACGAGGGCCACTGTGAATGGAAAAGTGTTGTGGGTGACCTGGTTCTCCTCGGGGATGATCAGAATCGCTCAGGGTTTGAGCAGGTTACGTTTGGGGAGTGTTGTACTTTCTAAAAGGTGCGCGGGCCTTTCACAGATTTGAATTAAATCTTTGTGCATGTTTGGGTGATCTGTGCAGTGAGATGAAAGTGACCTTCCATTGAAAGCTGTCTTCCATCTTCTATTAATGGCTGGATTAATTGAACACACATGTAAGCAGCTCAGTTGTGGAGCACTTCCAACGGAAAAAAAATGATATCAATTGGGATTTATATGCGAGAGTGCTGCTCTTTAATAGGTTTTTGCAAGCTTTAATGGAACTGTCTGTTCCGTTTCTGCAGATAGACTGTTTTTTTTGTGTTTTTATCAATTCAATTTTAGGACACTTCTTGGATAATTGATGCATCCAATATCACATGTTAATTCTTGTATGGCACTTTTGGGTGGGTATATCAAAGCAAACTGTTTGAAATTTATTCAGCAACCAGGTATCTAAGGAAACACAACACTGTTTTAATCAGCTTAACAAAACTAGTACTTGATGTGCTGTGAAACCCTAACTGTGGTTTCTGTAGTGTTTTATGTGTTTAATTTGAATGTTGAGTGAATTTTGGGGAGGGTTTTGCTCCAAAAATATTCAGCAAAAAAAAGGGAATGACGAGCTTCCCACCTTCGTGCCATTTTCTTTGCCATCTCTATCTGTCATTTACTCCTATACTCATTTCTCATTCTTGCTCCTTCCTTTGCCCCCCTCCCCTCTATTCCCCCCCTCCCCTCTATTCCCCCCCTCCCCTCTATTCCCCCCCTCCCCTCTTTCCCCCCCTCCCCTCTATTCCCCCCCTCCCTCTTTCCCCCCCCTCCCCCCTATCCCCCCCTCCCCCGCACTTCTATTCAGGAGAGGGGTCAGTAGAGTATGCTCACTGCCCCACTCATTTGCCTCACACTCCTTCTGAAACCCATTGACTCTAACCTTAATGATCTTCTGTGCTAATTTATCCCACCAATCTCTAATCCCTCTGGGTGACTTTCATTCCTACCCTCCTCATTTCAAGATAAAACAATTCAAGACGTGGAGATATGTAACAAGAGCTCAAAGCATCGAGCAGGTTAGTAAACATCCATGTGAAGGATAATAGACCAACGTTTTTTGGTTTGCATACTTCAGGACTGAAAATTAAATGGTGCAAGAAACTCTGAATAAAATCAGAAAAAAGTAAAGCAAAAATAAATCTTTATTAAGCAGATACATTTAGAGAGGATAGTGGAATGATTGAATCAGTACTTTTCACGATCTAAGGGAAGCCATTTGACCCACTATGTCCATGCTGGCTCTTTGTAAGAGCTATCTAATTTGGCTCACTCCACTGTAAGATTTTTCATGTCAAGTAAATGTCAAACTCCTGGATGCTGGATGATGACTTTTTATTTGATTTCTCCTTGTAATATTGCCTCATCTCACTTTTATTGCTTTATTTACTGATTTGACTAATTGAGATGTGGAAGTATTATTTGGAGAAACAAAATTAAAAATTAATCATTCAGGTAACGCAGCCTGGTGGATTTGGTATTGCACTTGCAAGGTTGTGTTCAAATTTCACTTTGACGAGGTGTGAAATTCAATTTGATCATATCATTAGTGGACCTGCAGCAGAAAAATAACCATTGCAACTTCCGGATGGTCGTAAAACCAGAGGAGTTCACTAATGCCTTTCAGGGGAGGAAACTAATCATCTGAACAACCTGTGTAATTCTGGCATTTCGTTTTCAATCTCCAATTGCAGTTTTTATTTTAGCTCCTTGTCAAAAGCATAGCCATGTCTTATGGAAATGTAATTTTCATTATCTCTGAAATGTATCCAGCTATAAACCTAACAGCAAGCAATTCTCACGCTTTAGTTTTTGAATTCTGTGTCAAACTGCAGACACAGCTTTTAATCATTTACTACAGCACAGAAATGTAAACACACAGCCCAGCTTCATCACTCGAAACTGCAGGAAATGGCCGTCAGATGAGTCAAAATGGCTGGCTGGATTTTTTTACAGAAATACAACTGAGATGTATCCAGTAATCCTCTCTGGGACAGCAGGGAGAGCTGAAGGCTGCATTTGTACTGGACAGCTATTTGGATCCATCTGTCACTTAAGCATCAGTAAAAATTTTCAGAGTCAAGCGAAAGTAAAGCTATGGAAAGCTAATAAGTTTTATGTTTCCTTGGAATTAAAACTTAATAATGAACAGGAAATGGCAAATGACCGGTGTCATATTTTTCCACTTTATTCAAACTCTATATTCACACAGTTCCTGTTAATGCCAGTGTGGCTGCAGTATTTTGATTTTCTACACTTACCCTCGATGTTCAGTACAGATGGGCAGCTTTGTGATTGCCTGTTCAAACTAGCTTAAAGCTACCCCATCCTTGACGAGATTTTTAAATCACACTGCTGAAAGGCTAAGTGTGCCTTTACGCTTTATTCAACAACAAGGTAATGGTGGGAGTCTGATACAAAACCTAAACACCAGGGGAGATGGGGATATATTGGTAATGTCACTGAATTAGTAATCCAGAGGTGTAGATTATTGCCCTGGGGACATGGGTAAAGTTTCCACCAAGGAAGTTGAACAAATTTAAGTTCAGTAAATAAAATTTGCAATTGCAAGTTTGCTTTGGTAGGGTGACAATGAAGCCATCATCAGTTGGTGAAAAAGAAATCCATCTTGTTCACGAATGGAGGAAATCTGTTGTCTTACCTGGTCTGACCGGCATGTTGACTGCAGAGTTACAGCAATGTGGTTGCTTCTTAACTGCCCTCTGGAATAGCTCAATAACTATTCAGTTCAAGGGCAATTAGAGATGGACAACAATTATTGATCTTACCAGTGAAGCCCCATCAAATAATTTTAAAAAAGACCTGGAGGGCCGAATAGCCTGTAATGTGCTACATGTTCAGTGTACGTTTTATGTATTTGCTTTGTTTTCTGTAGGGTACACAGCCAAATAATAAGATTGACAAAATATAATTTTGTCTTTGTTTAGAAGGTTTTTAATGTTGCTGAATTCACCTTAGAAAAGCCTGTACCTGTGCCCCTGTCCCATTGGAAACAGACATTCCTGAAACTTATAATGAATTATTCTCATTTCACGTTAGCTTTCCAACTTTGAATGAAATTGTTAATTTAAGTTATGTGGTGCAGAAATCCATGACCGTTGGGAATTGAATTCAGCACTGACGTATTAATGCCGAGTCCCAAGGAGGAATGATGGCTACATTTGAGTCTCTGTACTTATGAACTGATGCATGTCAAGTAAGGGAATGGCAAACTGGGATTGCATTGCTTCCCAACAAAGGGTGATAGACTCCCTGGTGCCCTCAGCAATAGTGCCAGATAGAGTCCAAAGAAAATTTTTAAATGGTTTATTTTTACTGAATCAAAACAGCACAGTGTGCTTGAGTGATCAATAAATAAGTATGTGGGGTCATTAAATATTTTCAAGGATTCTTAACTAACAAGAGAGTTAATAGGGTAGGAAGGAAAGTGGAGGCCGCAATAGTCTTACTGAAGGAGGAGCAGGCCCAAAGGGCTGAATGGCCTATTCTCCCAATTCATATCTTTGTAACTCTGTTCCTTTGAGTCTGATTTTTCTCCGCTTCTGAAAACGTATTCTGAGAAATATTTTTATTTCCTGCATCCTCTCCTGATAAAAAAAAAGATTGAGATTAATGCTCCTAGAGATTTTTTTTCCTGGTCCTGATAGGATAGATTTGTTAAGGATGATGGGGAAGCTGTGCTTGCTGGAAAATCAGTCTGATCATGAGAGAAGTAGAAGTGAAAGCATCAAGCAAAATGCAAAAAAAAACTCACCACCTTGTCCAAACCAATGACTCTTTATGCTCTATCCCATGATGTTGTAAACCTGGAGTTGTATGCCTATTAAAGTTAGTGAAGTAGCAAAATCAATATGGTTTATACAGGATGAATTAATATGTAGTTCAAGGATGATGTGAAGCATGCATATACGTCACTCCATGGTTGTATGGGACTGTTGCAAACAAAGTGAGATGACAAATTTTAGTTGACTTAATCTTGATCATGTCTATATAGGTGTAGTAGCACCATGAAACCATACCATTCTTACAGTACAGGGTCAGTTGGCCCATCATGTCAAAACCAGCCACTTCCTTGCCCGTCCCTGCATTCTTGCGCACTCCTTTTCAGATACTTAAAGTTTAGTAAAAATTAATGGAATACAAGAGGGTCACTCTGCCTCTCGTATCTGGCTTGCTGAAAAATGAGCCCCCAGCTGTATTGTGAAAACAATGTGGTACTGGGAGCTCACCAATTAGTCTCATTGACATGTACCAATATTAACATCTAATATTTCTTCTGTAAAAGCCACATATTCAGATATGTGAGATTAGTTATTAGAGATTACTCTAAATCAAAGGACCTTCTAAGGTACTCAACCTTGGCTCACATATTAACTGTGATCATTTGGCAAGGAGCAAAAAGGATCTTACACCACTCCCCCTCACCTGCCACCAGCAGAAACCAACATTACAACAGGGGGCAAAATATCAGGAATACAAAATCATAGAGTATGCAATTGAGAGAAAAAGAACTTTGAGTTCAGCAACAAATAATTTATTACTTTTAAATACAAAAAAAATTGTGCTACCAATTCTCTTAGCAGTAAGAATTTGCAAGAAACAATGAAAACTTTAAAAACCTGTACCTTGTGAAAATTATTTGTTCTCAAAATATTGAAGTCGGTAATGTGTAATCAACATGTAAACAAAGAACAACTGTCTAATTTTATTTACATTTCCAAATGATTTACAAATGTCACTGCTGCGAATTATAGGCAGAAGATAATGTTAAAGGATATTTATATTTTTTAAAAAGTTGAACAAATTCATTCAAAATAGTGATTATTTAGGTTACTTTAAAACTAATAAACTTTCAAGGCACACCATGTGTCGCACCAAAGGGCACAATGTAAATCATTTCTCCATGGGAACTCAGGTTCTTCTTGAGGATGTTAAAAGGCTTTTGTGTTAAAGGGACACTGACAAAACAAAATACTTGGCAAAACGTGTTTTTGTTTCGAAACACACAACACAATGCAACTGCCACAAGAAAGAATTACTTCACTTGCATGTGACAAAGTGATATGTAAGCTGTACGGGGTCTTGTCAGCTAAGCAAAGAACAAAACAGCATGGGAAACAGGCCCTTCAGCCCAACGAGCCCACGCCGCCACCTTGATGTCCCCACTTCTACACACGATCCCCATCCATGTTTATAGATCTATGGATTAAAAACCAAATTTGAGACAATTTAGGGAGAATTTGTTTTGCCAGTTAGCCTAAGAGCACATCTTTGGGATGTGGGAGGAAACCGGAGCTCCCGGAGAAAACCCACACAAGCACAAGGAGAATGCGCGAACTCCCACAGACACAGGCCCAAATCCGTGTATCTGCACAGCACAGCTATAGTCACTGCGCTGTCGTGTTGCCCATCAGATGGTCCAGGTCAAGCATACACTAACAATGTGAAGCAGTAGGATACTCTCAAAAGGTCCAAGAGCAGTCCTCTCACCACCCATCGCGTGTATGCCCCTTGTTAGACAACAAGGTGGACCAAAGCACCTGTAGGATAAAAACAAGTACATGATCCCTATTTTAAATCAGTTTTCTATACCCCACCATTCCCATTCTGTTCATGTGCCCATCTAAGTATTTCTTAAATATCTCCAGAGTACCTGCCTCCACCACTTTACTTGGTGTAATGTGGTGGAGGTAAACTCCATCATGACCTCTCTGCTTTTGTAATCTATACCCTGATTGCTAAAGGTGAGTGTGGCGTATGCCTTTTTCACCACCCTGTTTAGTCGAACAGTGTACTGGAGTTGTAAAGATAAATGGAATATTATTGTGACTGAGAAATGAGGTGGAAATGGTAAATGTGCTCTTAGTGAGTCCCCTTAAAGTAGGAAAACACTGCTCTAAATGTTGTTTGAGGTGACTAGGATGCAGCAGAGGCTGCGTTCCTGTGTTTTACTTAACTCGGGGCTGAGGAGCGGAGGCCAGCCAGCAACAGTGAAGTGTGAGGCACCACTGGGGTTGGGTAAAAAGAGCCTTGAAGTCAGCCAGTCAGAACTTGGGGGTAGCAATTGAAAGTTTGTCAGAAAATTTTCATCTGAAGGTGATGCTGCCTTTCACATCCTTTCATTGTCGGGTATCTCTAAGTTTATTGTTCATTTGGCATTATATACTATTGAATATGTCTATATAAAAGAATTTACACTAAACTTAAACTTAAACAATCTTGGGAATGGTAAAGAGAGCAATTGGCAAGATTGCCATATCAAACATACATTTGCTTGCTGAATTTCCTATAAGGTTGTGAAGAACAAGTAATTAAGATATAGCAGTGGAAAAATCTGAAGTTATGAAATACAAATAACCACAGAATAAAGTATAATTTGTGTCATAGTAACTGAAGAGCTACATTGGCAGCATTATTAAAGCTTTCAAGGCCAAGCAGTTGACTGATTAGGCAGCCTTTCCGTATGGTGCAATCAGCAACCAAACCTCCTTTTAATGATTTTCTTCTGCAGACTGTCAGCATGTTGCAGAAGAGCATTATTAAATTTATTGTATGAACATTTTATCATATCTGACTAATTCCTGTCCTAGAAGGCAAATGTTATACTATTTCATTTTGAGTCCCAAAGAGCCTTTCCTTCAGTGCAATAATCTTTTTTTTAGAAAGTTACAGAGGGCACAATGTGAATTTTGCTGCATCAATGAATTAAAAGACACGTTTTCTCCTCACGTTCTCTTGTCTTGCAAATGGTGATTCGAGTTTAAAGTTTGTTTCCAATAGCTCACTGAATTGATTATTAGACTTGGACTGTAGATGCAGATTGGTTATTCCACTGTAGGAGGCATCGTTCCTAAGCCCCCAGTCCTTTCTATCGATGCTGGATGGCAATCAGGAGTGGATTTTTTTCTGTTTTCTTCTATGCCCTGTATAAACTGCAGCCACTGAAGAGGCTTCTTAAAAAGATCAATGCATTTCCAAAAATGAATCAACAATTACATTTGCTAATTATTGAACTTTACATGCTGAAGCATAACTTTACAGATCACAGAATGCTACAGTGTAGAAGAATGCCATTCAGCCCATTGGGTCTGCACAGATGTATGAAACCTCTGACCTGCCCACCTAATCCCATTTGCCAACACTTGGCCCATAGCCTTGAATATTATGGCATATTTTAAGGATGTGAAGCATCCCGCCTCCACCACTGTCCCAGGCAGTACATTCCAGACTGTCGCCACTTCCTGAGTAAAAAAAGATTTTCCTCAAATCCCCCCTAAACCTCCCACCCTGCATTTTTAACTTGTGGCCCCTCGTAACTGACCCTTCAAATAAAGGGTCCAGCTGGTCTCTATCCACCCTGCCCATGGCCCCTCATAATCTTGAACACGTCAATCAGGTCGCCCCTCAGTCTTCTCTGCTCCAGAAAAAACAACTTAAGTCTAACCAATCTGTCTTTATAACTTCAGTGTTCCATCCTAAATACCATCCTGGCAAATCCCCACTGCATCCTTCCAGTGTATTCACATCCTCCCTCAAATGTGGTTATCAGAACTGCATACACTACTCCAGCTATGGTTTCACCTATAAGTTCTATACAACTCCATCATGACCTCTCTGCTTTTGTAATCTATACCCTGATTGCTAAAGGCGAGTGTGGCATATGCCTTTTTCACCACCCTGTTTAGTCGAACAGTGTACTGGAGTTGTAAAGATAAATGGAATATTATTGTGACTGAGAAATGAGGTGGAAATGGTAAATGTGCTCTTAGTGAGTCCCCTTAGAGTAGGAAAACACTGCTCCAAATGTTGTTTGAGGTGACTAGGAGGCAGCAGAGGCTGCGTTCCTGTGTTTTACTTAACTCGGGGCTGAGGAGCGGGGGCCAGCCAGCAACAGTGAAGTGTGAGGCACCACTGGGGTTGGGCAAAAAGAGCCTTCAAGTCAGCCAGTCAGAACTTGGGGGTAGCAATTACGGGAGCAGCGGCAACTCGACCCCCAGAGTTGAGGATGGCGAGGTTGTGAGACAGGTGCTCGAGAGTACAGGTAGCTATCGAGCAGCGAGTGGAGCAGGGCTGACGACCTCCTCCAGAGCTGAGGAAGGCACAAGCCTGCTTTTTAGAAAATTAATTAAAATCAAGATCAGTTAATAGGAACGATGCTATCAATCTGATGATCAATGGTTTGCAGACAACCTTTGCAAATGTGGAAATGATTCTGAAAATATTTTAACAATACCTGTCAGAATGCATTCTCTTTATTGAAAAAAGTTAAAAATGATTAGCAAAATACAATGAGTCAGGAACGTTTGATAGATTCAATGATATTGATGATTGAAAATGCTTCTTTACAAGATTTTATTTACAATTATGTAATTGATTTTTCTGAAGAGAAGGTGTGAAAGAAAAGTTGTCTAAATTTGCCCTGCCAGCAAGGAATGAAGCAAGAAAATCTTATAAATGTGTCTGTCTTTCATATTCGTGTTTAAATTCGGATTTACAAAATGGATCTTTGCTAGCCTGATATAATGGCTGCAGCTGGTCATGTGCTGATAGTTCGAATCAGCATTGCTCTCAAGACTGGCCTTTAGAAAGTCTCTTCAGGATAAAGAATGGAATCCTGCAGACAGAGTCACTGATATTGGACTTGGACTCGCATGAATTAATGGGAACTTTTAGATTTTGAGAGAATGTAAGGAAATCAACTGTTGAACCTGAATGGGACACTGAAATATACTGAATGGCAGCGTGTGCATCTTGTTGATTGTCATATTTGTTCCTGCGCTGGACTAGCTTAATTCTGTTCTACATTGGCCCATGCTGCAGTGATGTCATTGGCTAATTCCTTGATTGCTCGCCTCAAAGTACACACATCTCAATTTGGATTGCTTTTACTGTTATTGCGGGCTCAGAAATGAAGGTGAGTGAGAGGCCCCACGAAATGCAAATCCATCTCTGGCTGAGCTATTAAGTCCCACTGCACGAATTACTTCTGCAGCTTCAACTTGCTTTGAATTAAAGCAGCTTTATGATCGGTGTTTTTTTTTTTAACTAACTGCCTTTGCAAAGATTGAAGGGTGTGTATGGGCACTGATGAAGAACATCAATGTGCACTTCTGATCACAATTATTCTGAGTAAAGTTACACACTCACTGCAGTGAAATTACTGTGAATATCCTCCCTTATACCTCCCAGACACACTGCTGTGCATTTACTTACCGGGTAGTGTAACAGTCCCTCCAGAAATCAGGCATTCCTGGCCAACAGTAGTTGAGAACAAAACCAGAAAACATAAACATTTGCTACAAATTTATTCTAATGTAAAAAATGCCAGAACACAGTTGCGCTCACTTTTCCTTGTGAAATTATGAAAATAAATCATCTTTATATTTTAATGCAAATGGAGCGTAAAGCTCAGTTGCGCATGGTTGTTAAAATGAATGATAAAGGTTCTGAAAAGTGAAGCTTGCTGCACAGAATTCCCAGCTGTGACTACATTATAATTACACCCTGAGACTTAATTACCATATGGCATTTAATCAGTAAAAGTGTTGATCGCAGTGTTAGGAAACTAAAGAAAAGGAGGAAGAAAATTCTAGATGGAGTGCTTAATGTTATGTTATGGAAAAGGGATAATCTGAGCATTGACAAATTAAATCGGAACCCCAACATAGTGGATCGAAGCACTCCAGTAACCTTACGGAAAGTCTAGCATACCATAGGAAACACTGATATTGTGACGACAGTAGCCATTGTAGTGTTTTAAAATTCTACCCTCCATCATCCAGTTTTATGAAAAATTCATTACTATCAGGATGTGTTGATTTTTGAAATTTCCTCCTCTAAAAATGTAGATTTGTTTTTTTTTAAAGTTTAGTTTGTGGAAGGCATCTCATCCCAAGTATTCTAAATACATATATCCGTTGACCGTGGCCAGGGGCGTCCCACATTCTCTTCACCCCGTGTTTGGCTAGTTAGAGAAATATTTGATCCCACTGACAAAAAGTGTGAATTAAATGCAGGGCACAAGTTGGAGACATGCGGTTTACATTAAAATAGCGCCTTTGAAATAAAAGTCTTCATGTTTATTGGGAGAACAGATAGATAATGATCTAAATGGATCAAACTATAAGTGGTTAAAGATTTAGCTAAAGTGGTAAATTTTGTTTAACAAAGAAAATTACAGCACAGGAGCAAGCCCTTCAGCCCTCCAAGCCTGCACCAACCATGCTACCTGACTTAATTAAAACCCCCTATCCTTCCGTGGACCATATCCCTTTATTCTCATCCTATTCACGTATTTGTCAAGACACCCCTTAAAAGTCACTACCACATTACTTCCCTATCTTCTCCGGCAACGAATTCCAGGCACTCACCACCTCTGTGTAAAAAAAAAAAAAATCTGCCCTGTACGTCATCTTGAAACTTTGCCCCTTGCATCTTATACCTATGAACATTAGTAATCGACTCTTTCACCCGGGAAAAAGCTTCTGACTATCCACTCTGTCCATGCCTCTAGTAATCTTGTACACTTCAATTAAATCGCCCCTCGCCCTCCATCGTTCCAGTGAGGACAAACCAAGTTTTTCCAATCTTCCCTCATAGTTGATGCCCTCCATACCAGGCAACACCCTGGTAAATCTTTTCTGCACCCTCTCCAAAGCTTCCACATCCTTCTAGAACATAGAACATTACAGCGCAGTACAGGCCCTTCGACCCTCAATGTTGCGCCGGCCAGTGGACCCTCTAACCTAAACTATTCCAATATCATCCATATGCCTATCCACCGAACATTTGAATACCCCCAAAGTAGGCGAGTCCACAACTGCTGCAGGCAGGGCATTCCACGCCCTCAACACCCTCTGTGTAAAGAACCTGCCTCTGACATCCGTCCTATAACTACCACCTCTTAATTTAAAGTTATGTCCCCTCGTGTTGGTCATCATCATCCGAGGAAAAAGGCTCTCACTATCCACCCTATCCAATCCCTTGATCATCTTATACGCCTCAATTAGGTCACCGCGTAACCTTCTTCTCTCTAATGAAAATAACCTCACGTCCCTCAGCCTTTCCTCATAAGGCCTTCCCATCATACCAGGCAACATCCTGGTAAACCTCCTCTGCACCCTTTCCAATGCTTCCACATCTTTCTTATAATGCGACGACCAGAACTGTATGCAATACTCCAAGTGCGGCCGCACCAGAGTTTTGTACAGTTGTAACATAACATCACGGCTCCTAAATTCAATCCCTCTACCAATAAAAGCTAACACACCGTACGCCTTAACAACTTTATCAACCTGGGTGCCAACTTTCAAAGAGCTATGTACTTGTACCCCAAGATCCCTCTGCTCGACAACACTATTAAGGGTCCTTCTATTAGCCCTATATTTCATATGCCTGTTATTCCTACCAAAGGGAATCACCTCACACTTATCCGTATTGAATTCCATTTGCCACCTCACGGCCCAGCTCTGCAACCTATCTATGTCCCTCTGCAAACTGTAACATCCATCCTCGCTGTCTACAACTCCCCCCACTTTGGTATCGTCAGCAAATTTACTAATCCAACCCTCTACACCATCATCTAGGTCATTTATAAAAATGACAAACAGCAGTGGCCCTAAAACAGATCCTTGAGGTACACCACTTGTAACTGCACTCCAGGTTGAATATTTCCCATCAACCACCACCCTCTGTCTTCTATCAGCAATGTTTGGTAATGTGATTGTGATGATTATTAAGTTCATGTGCCAGCAAGAGAGCAGAGATCACAGTGTCTTGAAAAATAACTTTTAAATGCAGGAGTTTATTGCTGAGATATTGTTGCTAACAGTTAGGTAAGGGGAAGGAGATACATCGGTAAGCCCAAAAATTAATCCACCAAGAAATACTGACCGCATGAAATGATCAAGTTCTGGCACCCTTGATTATGAACCACTAGTTCCCCAGTGCGTTCTGTCGATGGATTTAGCTGGACCTCAAAAGGAACCATTAAAAATTTTAATCTCTTTATTACTTTGCCAATGTATGGTGCAACTGTAGTGAGAGACTGAGGTGAATGGCATCAAGCAATCTGACGCTGAAGTAGCAGAAAAGAATTATTGTACCACCTTTAGAAGATTAAAAAGAAACAATTAAATGAAATGCCCATTGGAAATCAAAAATATTTGAAAAAATTAAATCATCCTGCCCTGTCAGTTTGGAAGCATTTCCATCAGTGTCTCGGTGGATAAGTGTGATTACGCACTTCATTAGCCTGAACTAAAGAATGGGGAAGGGAAGAAGAGTAGTGCCTATTCAAAAGAATACACATTACTTTACACTGACTTACAAATAGAACAAAACAGTTTACAACAGGAATTGGCCTGGAGAGATCATTTTGTTCAGAATAATTCCCAGTGTCCGTGCAAGAAAAGGTGAAACCCTGTTATGTGAATTGTAAAACTGTGGAACTTCCATTAGGAGACCACTTGCTCCTTTGTGCCTGCTAAAACAATTTAAAACTAATCCCACTGTCTTGTGCTGTCTCCCCTGCGCCTTCCTTTACTCTTCCTCCCATTGCCTTATGTTATCATCTGCAGAGGTTTGCCCAGTATCCCTTGTTTGGTTTTGCTTAAACTGTTGCAAAGCATTCCATCATTGCACAACTCTTTATTTCCCTTAACTGCTCCCTTCACTGAAATTGATGTGTCCTCATCATTGCTTCCCCAACCAGAGAAAGTAATTTTCCCTGTCATTTCAGAAACATGATTAAATGTGCTTATATTTTGACTTGGCTTAAGTTTGGGGAGGATTGTAACTGGACTATAATTCTTGGAATCTGCAGCTGCATATTTGAAGAACTTTCATAATGTAAATTTTTAAAATGCAACATTTTTGACATGATGCAAAGGTCACTTAAAAATGTGTATTTAGTTTTCAGGAAGGGTCACTCAGATTGAGTCCGTTTACCACAGCTGGATTTTGTTTCACTTCATTACTGCTGGACTTCTGAGGCCAGCACCTCACAATATGTTGTACCTCAGGGAACAGCAGTGTTGACATTAACTGTTTAATCTTGTTTACACTTCCTGGAAACTGGACCAAATGGTGCCCCGATTTGCCCTTTTAGCCCCAGGAGGTCATGTGGAATCTGGACTCCTATTGTGTGGGAGGGCACAGTGGGAGTTAGCAAGATGTAAAAGATATTTGAGATTTTTAGTATAACGGATACCTGGGAGTGATTACAAGGCTGTGCTGTTATTAAGGACTCAGAAGTTACAAAGAGCAGGCAACTTAAAACTGTTATCTGATCTCATGAGATGAGGCTGCTGCCTTGAAAGTTCATGGAGTATATATATTTTTGTTTCGGGTGCCTTTGTTTATTGTTGGTCAGATGTGCTTATTTTGGTAACCATGTAATGTTCGTACTGATGGATGGGAAACTGTGATGAAATCACCAAAAGCTTACAGTCAACAAGTAGTTGATTACTGGCCATAGTACACAATAGCATATTGCTTTCTCGCATGTTCATAAAATGGATTCAGCATTCCATATTGTTATAATGAGCCATTACAGGAAAGATTAAATCCATTTCAATATGTCTTTCACGAAAACACTTTCTTGGGTAATTTTCTATGGTTTGAGGATTATTAAATCTGCTTTACAAAGCAGATAGCACTGCTTAATGTTATCAAAATATAGTTATGGGCTACAGATTTCCCAAGACAACAAGGTATTTGCTCAGGAGTGACTACAGTTCAAAAGTACTTTGTTGGTTTTAATGCTTCTGAGGTTATGAAAAGCACTGTATAAATAGAATCGTACTGCACAGGATATGGTTGACCCATTATGCCCGTGCTAGCTTTTTAAAAGAAGTATCAATTAGACCTCTCCCCTGCTTTTACCCCATAGCTCACTACCGTTATTGAATCTACTCTTCTCTGTTTTCTGACAACACATTGTAGATCATAACTTGCTGTTTAAAAAAAAACTCATCTCCCTCTGGCTTTTTGTGTCCTTTGGTTACTGACCCCTGTGCCATGATGAACAATTTTCTCTCAAGACCGCGAATGGTACTGAACATTCTCCAATCATCAGTGAACGTCCTCATTTCTGACTTTGTAATGGAGGGAACGTCATTGATGAGTCAGCTGAAGATAGTTGGGCCTAAGACACTTCCCTGGAGAACTGACCGGATCCCAGATTCTAATCCAGTCAGCACGGATACTCACCTGATCTCAGTCTTTACGCTCATCCTACATATCCTACGTTCTCTTCTTCTTTTATTGCTGTTTTATTTCTTTGGCTCCTGTATACGTTCTGCCATCTGGTGCAAATATAAAGCAGATTAAGGACAAGGAGCAGGAACAGGTATAATGGTGACAATGCAACTTCAAAGAAAAGCCGTACCAGATCCTGGATTGTCTGTCACCTTTTTCTGTGGAGCTCAGACTACAATATTTGTCCTAATCAGGTCATGATTTCTTGTGTGCTACTGAGTAAATTACCGTAACATTTAGGAATGTGATGCTACCGAAATGATATAAAAAAGAAAAGATTAGTGATAACAAATATAGGTCCCGTACAGACCAAATAAAACAGGAGAATATATAATAAAAACATGGAAATTGCAGAGCAATTAAACAGACTGCTTAATGGTAGAAGACACAAAGTTCCCAGAAATGTGAAGGAACCAAGAATTTGGTGAGAAGGAGGAATTGAAGGAAACTGGTATTATTGACAATAGAATGATTTGATTTTATTATTGTCGTGTATTATACTATACAGCGAGATGTATTGTGCTGGAGAAATTAATGGGATTGAAAGCCGATAAATCCCCAGGACCTGATGGTCTATAGGGTACTAAAGGAGGTGGCCATGGAAATAGTGGATGTGTTAGTTGTCAAATTACAAAATTCTATAAATTCTGGAACAGTCCCAGCAGATTGGAGGGTCGCAAATGTAACCCCACTATTTAAGAACATAAAGAGGGAGAAAACAGATTACAGACTGGTTGTCCTTACATCAGTAATAGGGAAAATGCCAGAGGGTGCAATAACTGGACATTTAAAAAAAATCAGTAGGGTAAGACAAATCAGTATGGATTTATGAAAGGGAAATCATATTTAACAAACTTACTGGAGTTTTTTGGCAACAGTACGAGTAGAATAGGTAAGGGTAAAGCAATTCAGATGGTGTATTTGGATTTTGCAAAAGAGGTTAGTGTGCAAAATTAAAGTTTGTAGGATTGGGGATAATATATAGGCATGGGTTGAGAATTGTTTAGCATACAGAAGAAATGAGTGGGTCTTTTTCAAAGTGGCAGTGACTATTGGGGTCCCGCAAGGATCAGTGCTTGGACCCAGCGAGTCACAAAGTAAGCATGCAGGTACAGCTAGCGCTTAGGAAGACAAATGGTATGTTAACCTTTGTTGCAAAAGGACTTGAATATAGAAGGAAGTCTGTTTTACTGTGACTGTGCAGGATCTTGGTGAGGCCATGCCTGAAGTTTTGGTCTCATCTAAGAAAGGATATGCTTGCCATAAAGGGACTGCAGCAAAGGTTCAGCAGACTACTTTCTGAGATAGCAGGATTATTGTATGAGAAGAGATTGGGTTGGCTTCTACATTCACTAGATTTTCGAAGAATGAGAGGGGATCTGTTTGAAACTTCCGGCATTCTGACAAAGCTAGACAAACTGAATGCAGAAATGTTGAATCCTCTGACTGGGGATGTCAAGAACAGCTGGTCACAGTCTCAGGAAACAAGATAGGTCGTTTAGGACTGAGCTGAGGGGTCTCTTCACTCAAGGTGCTGAATCTGTGGAATTCTCGACCACAGATGTCCCTGGAGACCAACTAACTGATATCCAAGAAGGAAATAGATTTTTCTAGATTCTAAAGGTGTCAAGGGGAGAGCACTGGAGTATGCTGTTGGGATAGAGAATCAGTTATGCTCATCCAGAATGGTGGAGCAGGCTCGAAGGGCCAAATGACCTATTTCTGCTCCAGTATCTATTAATTGACTTCAGCCAGACCTGGAAGAGAACATTTTGCCGGAGCTCAATTATCAGCCTTTGTGTTAGAGTTTAATATAGTGGCTAGGGCAGGGTCAAGCAAACAGAGCTCAAGTCAACTGGAGAGAAAACTAGCTACCAAAGCTGCCTTCAAGAGGGATCCAGCTATGAGTGTAGTGAAGAAGTCTCATTGGCCCGGTTCTGCTGGAGATCCAGCACTACCAGAAGTGCATCAAGCCACTGATCCGCAAGCAGTCCTTCTATCGCCTGGTGCAGGAGATCAATCAGGACTTCAAGATCAACCTACACTTCCATAGCTCAGCCATTGTGGACCTGCAGGAGCTCAGTGGGGTTTACCTGATGAAGCTGTTTGGGGACATTAATCTGTGCGTCATTCATACCATGTGAGTTACCACCAAGCCCAAAGACATTCAGCTGGCCCACTGCCTCTACAGGAAACATGCCTAAAATAAACCCTAGCAACCCATGCTAAAAGGTGTATTGTGTTGGATATCTGCCAAAGAGCCAACTTTAACTGTATTGTTAGTAACCACTGCCCCCTACTCCTGCTCTACCCCTAAGATTGGATATTCCACAAAAATGATCTTGACTGGCACATGAAGAATGCTCGTTGAGAGGAGATTCAGAAAGCTGCCACTATTATGGTATGATGTCCTCAAGTAGGATTGAGAGAACTTGGACCAGAAGTGCAAGCCAGTAAAAAAAAAGACCCTAAACTTTATTTCTGATTACTAACTCAGCTGGATTTAAAATACTTCTATCTCATCCATACTTAATTCGTAGTGTGTCACAGAGATACACACCATCAGTGATTTGACCGGTCCTGACATTTTGTTAAATCTATAATGTGTTTTTCCGAACTTCAGAAAATATTTTTTTTCTGATTTGGTGCTCGAATTCTCAGTCTGTGTAATTTTAAATTTGTTTCTCAAATGTCAATTTGCAATATCTGTCTTGGCTGACATTTCCAAGTGGTATTCTCATTACTGAGAGCCTGCAGACAGATGATAAGGAACCAGCCTTATGTAAATAGATGAAAAAGGACACAGGAACACGTGGGGAGAATCTTTTTGAGTTTTATGTTTATGGGAGTGTGAAGAGTACGGTGACACGTGGTAACTTTCTTGTGCTTTCTTGGACATAATCCTTGCACTTCCGTGCATCTTTCTGTAGCCAGAAGAGGGGATGGAGCAAATTAAAGTATTTCTCACGATCATCCTGACCATATACAAGTATATGCAATCTGTGACATGTCTTCAGGATCAGGTCAATTTCCTCCTTTTAAGGTTCTTGCAGTAAAGTGCTTTCTTTGTGTTGTGGCCTTTTCATAAAGGCTCATTCCCAGTGTTTTATATGGATGAATGAATTGTCCATATTGCTGAGTGTCGTGGTGTCAATGCTTATCTAACTTCTGCCAGGTTTCATTGACAGCACTGAGCTGGGGTTGGGAATGGGAAGGAGAAATCAGTCTGTGTTCTTGCTCCTGGTTGCTATCAGTAACCCATAATGAAATGTGTGTGGGAGTAGGACTATGCTTGGCTGAAATGTCTTCCAAGGTGTTTAAATCCACTGGCACCAAAGGTTTACTGTCAAGGCTTTATGAAAAGTGTTGGTTTAATGGAATTTTATCCCAACATGAGCATCCAGCTAATATTGTTTCTGAATAAAATAGTGAATTGGTAGCTATCAATTACACATCTCCTGTTTTATAATTTTATAATTTCTATTGATGGACAGCTGAATCATCCTTTGCTTTCATCCAAAGTCTAAATTACCTCTTTGTTTTTGAGATGAAAAGAATAAAACCCCCACCTGTCATCGGATATAGCTGTTGAATTACGAGAGGAGGTGTGGACAGATGGCAGACTTCACTGCTAATTCAGTGCTTCACACTAAAGGAGCTGAATCATGAGCTTCACTTCACTCATTGTATCTTCAGGTAACCTGAAGCACCAGTGACTATCAAGAATTGTTCTTAAAAATATACATCACAATCACAGGATTAAGAAGAATTGTGTTTGAGGAGTTCCAGTGGTGCTACCACAAACAATGTGAGATTGTATGGACCCTAGGAACTCTCCGATAATCTAACATCTACCGCAAGATTGTAGTTTATATCTCCGGATTAGTGTCTGCATTTCTTTGGGTCAACGCAACAGCCATGGACATATAAAGTATCTTAAACTGAGTGCTGTTTGTGAAAAGCCAGCTTTTACTCAGAGATTGACTTGTCACTATGTGCTTTGATCTGCTTTCAGCTCTTGAACAGCAGTTTGATTAGCGGAAGGAAAACTTAATCTGCATCGTTTGCTTAACAGCAACTTCCTAACAGAAAATACAGTGGACTTTTGTTCATGCTTTTAAAGTGACTCTTAGCATGCACTTTAGCCAATTAAGAATTACAGATGAGCCCCCACAAAAATTATTTTTATCCAGAACAGTGAGGCTACTTTGTTGGCTTGTTAAAGTTCTTGAATTGTCAGACCAAAGAAACCTCATCAGCTCTGTTTCCAAAGCTTATTGGTGTTGAAATGCCACATTTCACAATAGAAAGAATTGGAATAAGAGTTCTATCCCATCCTGGGGCAAATCATCTTGCACTGTTTTTAATCATTTTCTAAATATTTTCATAATGCAGCCATAGATTTGTTCCTGCTTACTGCGGTTCCTGAAATTGTTTGTTATTGGGATTGACTTTTGAAAGTCATGGCTGTTTACTCTGAAAAAGACAAGAAGGGTTGTGCATGGAGTGGTTGGAGATGAGGGTTCAAGATGGCACCCAGAGGGGCGAGGAGGTGGACTGAGGATGATGAATAACTGAATGGCAAAAGGAAGACGGAGAGAAGAGAAGCTGCATGTAAAGTTCAAGAACAAAGGGGTCAAAGGATTACCACATCTTTTACTGGAAGGTGATGGGCAAATACCCTAAATGCGGTGAATAGGGACCAAGTGTGGCATTGGTGTCTCGCAAGAGATGGACTCAGGGGTAAGATGATTGAATCTTCTTGAGGTTGCTTGCCTTTTTCCTCAGGGATGCTGACATCCTACACAGTCTGGTGAAGACGTAAGGGCTGGAGAGAGTGATACGAGTGTGCTAGATTGGTTTATAAGTATGGTTTTGGGACTGTAGAACCCACCAGCTGATGGAAAAAAAAAATTAGTTACCAGATGACTCAAAAGAAAAGTCACCTGTACGTAATTAATAAGATTCCAAGTGCAGAATTTGATGCTGGATCCTACCAGTCTTGCGAGTGGAGAAGGCCAGGGTGCCTGCCATCTCACTTCCCCTCAAAATGGAAGAATTCCACCCTCGTGTCTCCCTTTCTCTCTCCTTGCTTTTTCTCTTCTTCCTCAGCCCCAAGTCACTGCTGCCGTCAGTGACTCCTGATGAAAAGTATTCTTGTATATCTGATAAGCTAGCTAAGTTCAACAGTCACATTTGAACGTAATGCCACTCACTTGTGGAGAATATAACTGCACGGAGGAATCTGTTACCCCAACTTGATTCACCACATTCAAATTAGAGGAATAAGAGCAAGCCAGAATTCTACATCTCCACTCAACCTCTCAAGGTAATTGCAACTAAAATTCAATCTTCTAAAAAATTCTCCTCAAATTAAAAAATCAATTTACTGACCAGGAAAACATCTCCTTAGGGTATCAATTGTCATCTTTAATCATTTAAATACCTTCACTATTGTAATTTTTGTTGTTTAATATTAATGAAAGAATAAATTTAAAATGAATCTAAATTATATTTTTTCCTGTCCAAATGATTTGTGATATATAATGTAAAATACCCATTTTTAAAGTAGCATTTTTATTAGCATTAGAATGTGCACACTTTTTGATTAGATACAGTGCTCACTTTTATATTGTTTTCACATTGATTTTGCGGAGAGGGTGCAAAATGGTTCCAAGTTTCAGTTATGTGGATAGATTAGAAAATCCTGAGTTTATTCTCCTTGGAGAAGAGAAGGTCCAGAGAGATTTGATAGAGATGCTCAAAATCATGAGAGAGTAGATAGAGAAAATCTGTTATCATTGGCAAGAGGATTAGGAAATCGACACTGAGCGGCTACTTCCTATGTCTACGAATTGCGAACGTGGGAGCACTTCCTATTATAAGCTGCTGAATATTTAACACTGAGATGATGAGGAATTTCTTCACTCCAAAGCTTGTGAATCTTTGGGCTCCTCTATTCCAGAGGATTGTGCTTACTCCATCCTGGAATAAATTTAAGTTCAAGGTAGACGGATTTCTGGGTGTCTCAGGGAATGGAGAGATGCAGAAAAGTGCAGTTGAAGCCAAAGATAAACTGTTAACCACCACATTGAGCAACACCAAAATGTTTCTTGCCCTTCCTGAATAGATTCATCTGCAGCAAGATTCAATAGTAATACAGATCCCGGACAACATCATTAACTATCATCAAATCTGCATTAAATAAACAAAACGTTATAATTGCTGTCAATTATTTCATACAAATAGGAGGTTACATCCTTCAACCTGCTTCATCATTCAATAAGATCATAACTGGTCTAATTTTAACCTCAACTCCACATTCCTGCTTATCCCAAATATCATCTCACTCCCTTGCTTATGTAGAATGTATTTACCTCTCCAATAACTCACTTTCTGGATGAGGAATGGGAGAGGAAGAAATTGCCTAGGATTCTCACACTTTATTATTCAACAGCTCATGCTGAAAGGTACATGTACATGAGCTCTGAGCAAGTTCTAGGCTCAGCTGTGACGTTTTTGACCAAATATCCTGCTGGTCATGTGTTATATGATTTCACATGAGAATGCAAACAGCAAAATTTTAACCCTAAGTAAATGAGTTTTGAGTCAGTTTGAATTTGGCTTATAATGTTCATTTAGTAATGAAAAGAGAGTTCACGCGCACTGCAGAGATTTTTCATTTTTTTGGAATGTAATGGCAAACCTTCTTGTAATATCTTTCAAATTAATCCCAAATGTGGCAGAGTCATTAAGTAGTGAATAATGGTTTTCATTTAATTTTTTTAATTGGTTTCTCAGAAGTGAAACTATCTGTCACTCCAAATGAATAAACAAGTTTCACCCCTTTCTCCATCTCTATTCATTAATTCAGTGGACTAATTGTAAGCTAGTGGTGTTTGGTTTAAAGTTTTTTTAAAACATTTGACCTGAAAAAGGCACAAATCCAATTGGAAAGATATATTTGAAGCAAAATACAGAAATCATGTTGTGTTCTACAAGCACTTCTGATATAGAACATAGAACATTACAGCACAGAACAGGCCCTTCGGCCTTCGATGTTGCGCCGACCAATATAAAAAGCAATGCCCCTCCAAACTAAACCATTCCCTTCTCTTCCATATACTTATCAACTAACCTCGTAAACGCCACCAAACTTGGCGCATCTACAACAGCTGCAGGCAGGGCATTCCACTCCCTAATCACTCTTTGAGTAAAGAACCTACCTCTGATATCCGTCCTATAACTCATACCCCTTAATTTAAAGCTTTGTCCCCTCGTGCTAGCTTTCTCCATCCTAGGAAAAAGGCTATCACTGTCCACCCTATCTAACCTCTAATCATCTTATATGTTTCAATAAGGTCTCCTCTTAGCCGCCTTCTTTCTAACGAAAACAACCTCAAATCCCTCAGCCTCTCTTCATAAGACCTGCCCTCCATACCAGGCAACATCCTGGTAAACCTACTCTGTACCCTCTCCAATGCCTCCACATCTTTCTTATAATGTGGGGGACCAGAACTGCACACAATACTCCAAGTGCGGCCGCACTAGAGTTTTGTACAGTTGCAACATGACGTTGCGGCTCCGAAATTCAATCCCCCTACCAATAAAAGCCAAGACTCCATATGCCTTCCTAACAACCTTCTCGACCTAACTGCCTACTTTCAGGGATCTATGCACATACACACCAAGATCCCTCTGTTCATCTAGACTACTAAGAATCCTACCATTTGCCCTATACTCTACACATTTATTATTTCTGCCATAGTGCATTACCTCACACTTGTCCACATTAAACTCCATTTGCCACCTCTCGGCCCAGCTCTGTAACTTGTCCAAGTCCCTCTGCAAACTATAACACCCCTCTTCACTATCTACCACTCCACCGACTTTAGTGTCATCTGCAAATTTACTAATCCATCCTTCAATACCCTCATCCAGATCATTTATAAAATTACAAACAGCAGGGGCCCCAAAACAGACCCCTGAGGTACACCACTTGTCACCGAACTCCACGATGAATATCTCCCATCAACCACACCCTCTGTCTTCTATCTGCTAGCCAATTCCTAACCCAATTAGCTAAATCACCCTCTATCCCATACATCTGCATTTTCTGCAGAAGTCTTCCATGGCCCACCTTATCAAACGCCTTACTAAAGTCCATATATACCACATCAACCGCCTTACCCCCATCCACCTCTTTAGTCACTGTTTCAAAAAACTCAATGAGGTTAGTAAGGCACGACCTACCCTTCACAAAACCATGCTGACTATCCCCAATCAATTCATTTCTCTCTAAATAACTATAAATCCTATCCCTAATAATTCTCTCCAATACCTTGCCCACAACAGAAGTAAGACTCACTGGCCTATAATTCCCTGGAAGGTCTCTCTCCCCCTTCTTAAACAATGGGACCACATTCGCTATCCTCCAGTCCTCCGGAACCACACCCGTAACCAACGAGGACCTGAAGATCAGAGCCAGAGGCTCTGCAATCTCCTCTCTTGCCTCCCAGAGAATCCTAGGGTAACTCCCGTCCGGCCCAGGGGACTTATCCAACTTCAAACCCTCGAGAATATCTAGCACATCCTCCCTATCTACTTCGATACTTTCCAGTTTGCTACCCTGTACCTCAGTGTTCTCCATAACTACATTTACATCACCCTGCGTGAATCCCGAAGAGAAATATTTATTCAGTACCTCTCCAATCTCTTCAGGCTCCACGCACAACTTCCCACTGCTGTCTATGACTGGCCCTAATCTTGCCCTAACCAATCTTCTATTCTTAACATATCTAAAGAAAGCTTTAGGATTCTCCCTAATCCTATCAGCCCAAGTCTTCTCATGTCCTCTCTTTGCTCTCCTCAATTCCCTCTTTAGCTCCCTCCTGGCTAATCTATAGCTATCCATTGCACTAACCGAGCCTTCAAGCCTCATCCTGACATAAGCCTCCTTTTTCCTTTTCACCAGCAAATCAACTTTTTTCGTACACCAAGGTTCTCTTACTCGACCATTTCCTCCTTGCCTGACAGGGACATACTTATCAAGGACTGGCAGCAGCTGCTCCTTGAATAAGCTCCACATTCCAGATGTTCCCAGTCCCTGTAGTTTCCTAGTCCAATCTCTGCACCCTAATTCTCTCCTGATGGCCTCATAATTACCCTTCCCCCAGCTATAACTACTGCCCCCAGCTTCATGCCTATCCCTATCCATCACTAAGGTGAACGTAACCGAATTGTGGTCACTATCACCACAATGTTCACCAACCTCCAAGCCTAACACCTGGTCTGGCTCATTGCCCAGCACCAAATCCAATGTAGCCTCACCTCTAGTTGGCCTATCTACATACTGAGTCAAAAAACCTTCCTGCACACTTTGTACAAAAACTGCCCCCTCTAACGAGCTAGAGCTATAGCTATTCCAATCAATATTAGTAAAGTTAAAGTCCCCCATAACAATTACCCTATTACTTTCACTCCTGACCAGAATTGACTTTGCAATCCTTTCCTCTACCTCTCTAGAACTTTTAGGATGTAGCAGAATTTAGATTGGCTTGAGGAGACATTACCCTCTCAGCTATCACAAGTGGTGTAGTCCAGATGGTAAATATTTATTGCTAATTTTGTGGTCATAATTATCACACTGCTGCAACATTATTTCTCTTGCCTTTTTCCTTCCCTGTTCCAAACTAATGGCTTCTTGGGGGTACAGTTCTTTGTGTGTCATATAGTTACAGGTGATTAGAAGGAAAGAAACATTCTATGTTGTCCTGCACAGAAAAGCTATTTCAAAAGAAGTCAAATATTGCTGGGAATTCTAGTACTTCTGCTTTTTTCTCTACCTCCCTATAATTCTGTGATCCAATGGTCTGAGGTCAATTGTAATCTCCCTAATTATTTATGACAAATTAACACAATGCAGATAAAACTTGTGACCTTGCTAATCCACATTTAGTAAGCTTACAAACTCGACTATCAGGCATCTCTGAGCTTGTGCTTGCATGTCAAGACTCTATGGCTGGGATAGAGAACTCAGAATTTAAAAAGCTCCATGGCTAGCTTTTGCTGTTCAATATTGTGATAGAAGAATGCCAGTTTTGTCAGTTGAAATGTGGCTCAGCATTCTGAGATGGAATCTCAAAGTTTCACAGAACAGAAAGAAGCCCTTCGGCCCCTTGCATCCGGGATTTCTTAGGGTTGATATTTTGAAATAAAATCATACTGTTTTGAAATTTGGTGCCCCTTATTTTAATTTGCATTGAAAATTATCTAATTATTTCCCTTTGGGAGTGTTACGCACAGAACCTCGAAAAGATCTATGTTGTATAAACATCTTGTAAAATAGTGGTGTTTCTCAATTGCATTATAGTTGACCTTGTTTTCAGGATTTAGCCCACAAAGGCATCTTGTTGCAGTGCAAGTCAACATTCAGTGAAGAGATCATATAACACAAAATCAATCAGTAAATCTACATGCTCTTTTATGTTTTCCATTTTAAAATGTCTTCTTTTAAGGTGTATTTTTCAAACCATCAAACCCTCAATGAATTTTTCAAAGATTCTAGGTGAGTGATGACAGAGCAGTTGAAGTCTGCATGGATTTCAACAAGACTTTAGACAAGGTACTGCGTGGGAGACTGATCATTCAGGGCAATGTAGCAAATTCGATCCAAAATTGGCATTATGGCAGGCAGCAGAGGATGATGGTTGAAGGTTTTTTTTTGCAATTGGAAGCCTGTGTCCAATAGTGCACTGCAGGATTCGATGTTGGCTCCCTTGTTTGTAGTGTATATTAATGATCTAGACGCGAATGTGGTGGTATAATGAGTAGGTTCGCAGATGAGATGAAAATTGGTGGTGTGGTAAATAACAAGGAGGAAAACTTTAGATTGCAACATGAAATAGGTGGGCTCTTGAGATGGGCCGAACAGTTGCAAATGGAACTTAACCCTGAAAAATGTGAGGTGATGCATTTTGGGGGGACTGACAGCAAGTAAATACGCAATGGACTGCAAGACGCTAGGAAGCACGAAGGACCTTGGGATGTATGTCTAAAGATCTTTGAAGCAGCAGGACAGGTAGATAAGATCATTAAGAAGACATATGGGATACTTGTTTTTATTAGCTGAGGCATAGAATATAAGAGCAGGGAGGTTATGATGGAGTTTCATAAAACACTTGTTTTGCCACAGCCAGAGTATGATTTGCAGTTGGAAGGCTGTGACTGCACTAGAAAGGGGGCAGAGGAGATTTACCAGGATGTTGCCAGGGTTGGAGCATTTCATGGAGAGAGAGAGGCTGGTTGGGCTATTTTCCTTAGAGCAGAGAGGGCTGAGGGAACCTCGATGTGTACAGAATTATGAGGGAAATAAATAGGAAGATTGAAAGAATTTTCCTCCGTAGTAAAGGGGTCAGTAACTGGGAGGCATAGATTTAAGGTTAGGAGTAGGAGATTTTGAGTGGATTTGAGAAAAATCTTTTTCACCAAGAGGGTGGTGGGAATCTAGAACTCCACACCTAAAAGTGTGGGAGAGGCAGGACCCTCTCAACATTTAAGAAGCATGTAAATGAACACTTGAAATGTCACAGCATAGAAGGCTACGAGCCAAGTGCTGCAAAATGGGATTAGAATAGATAGGTATTTGATGGCTGGCACAGATATAGTGGGCGAAAGGGCCTCTTTCTGTGCTGTAAAACTCTGACTATCGCTTTATGGCTGGATATTTTTATTTTCAAATTACTTTATTCTCTTCTCCCAGATCCCTGATTTTTGCTTGGGCAGGGTTTCCACCATTAGTAGGCACCTTGGATACCATGCATACATACATTATCAATCAATGAAGAAGGTCCTTAACTCCACTTAACCTATGGTTTCATATCCTGAGTTGATGTCATCCTCTGCTTTGAGCTGTCTTCCTAATATGAGAAAAGCAACATAACCCAATGCAGTGCACATAGGGGATTTCTCCCTGTTATCCAGGCCAACATTTATCCATCCACCAAACCCCTAAAAGCTGACGAGCTGGCCAAGATTATGTTGCTGTTTGTAGGAGCTTGCTGGGCATCAATTATCTGCTGTCATTTCCTACATAACAACAATAATGTGAGCTAAATTTCACAAGTTTCCTTCCCAACCTCCCACCCACCACAATGTTTAATAAAAGGAAGGGATCCTGCGCAGGCTTAGGATAGCTGTACCAAGATTATCAACCATTAGGGTGACAAAGGCCCACCTCAGAGAGCAGCAATTCAATCAGAACAATGGCCACTGCTTGGGGATCTTACCTGGTGCCAAGCTAGCAGGCTCTTGGTGGGGGAGGAGGGAAGTGGGGTTGAGAAACCACAGAGGAGGGGACCTTGGGAGATGTCATCAGTTGCAGGGTGGGCCCCCAATGGACCCAGGGGGCTTGTCAAGTAGGCCCCCCAGCCACCACCCCCCCACCCCTCCATCAGCTTTTGCAAGGAAACCTGCTAAGTTAAACACTTGGCATGGACGTCTCCTGCTTCCTGCTAAATAATGCTTAAGGATCTGAATTCACAGCTGCCTGATGCTACTCCAGCTGTTGATAAATTTATGCTTGTGTCAATAACCAGGCTGACTGCTGAATTTTGTGTCATCCTGTATTCATACCTACCATTGTGGGAGAGCATGAAATTCAGCCCGATGCTTTATTTAAAACATTCATAATTTGTGATAAAGTACTTTGGGAAACCCTGAAATTGTGAAAGGCATCATATCAATGTAAATCTTTGTTGAATTTTTCAAATTGCTGTACACCAACCTTAATGGTGTGTATTCCAGCTTTTCACCCCATCACAGCCATATGTAACCTAATCCATTTCTCCCAGAAAGATCAATGGAGAATTAGCATTAGCACTTCTTTTGCACTTAACTTCAAGGACGTAGAGACTAATCATAGTAGCTCAATGCTAACTAATGCATTAACGTTTGAGGATGAGATCTGAGCCTAAGTTTCCTGACTTCAGTAATTCCACACTCAATCCTGCATTGTGCAAACCCAACAGGTCATCAGGGGAATGAAAAATGACTTGTGTTAGTCACTTGTTTGGTAGTAAGTCTCTGGAATTGTGTAATTTGCAGTCTTTAGTCAATAGTCTTAATTGAGAAATAATGCTAAATATCATCCTGCTCCTCAATGGATTTCTTTGCTGTGGATTTCCAGCACAAGTTGTTGAACTTTTATAGACCTCTCCAGAATAAAACCATGCATTATATTGCAAGATGCATTGAATTTGAGTTGGTTAACCAAGCAATGGCATGTCCTTGAATGACAGGACAGATGGGTCAGTATTATATAGATTTGTGTCTGTCCTTTCAGTTTAGACCCTGACAAGATTCTTTTCAAACTGACAACCTATTTTGCTAAAGTTCCTTGACAATGGAAAAACATTTCATATTGTGAAATTTTATAACAGTCCATCAGCTGTAAAATTACTGCTTCAAAACAGCAAAATTAGCTATTGCATTACCATTTACTCAAAGAAAGCTCTCTGGAGCATAACACTGCATCTTCTGTCAATCTAACTGCTTAATTCTTCCTTTTGTCTGAACTGGTGATTATGGTGCTCTATGTAATAGACTGGGTTGCCATGACTACTAAATGCTAAGGATGCAAACAACAACATTCAATAACTGGATGCTGTTCTCCAGCTTGTAATTTTAAAATATTCTTTTATTTCATGCATATTCACAAATATTGACTTTTTTTATTGTTTCAAGCTTAATATGGCAAATCATTGCATTGAACATTGTAGGCATGACAACAAATGTGTCCCAGTAAGCAAGCTGAAACATTGCAGTCGATGTCATGAACAAACTAAGCATCAAAAATAACAATTAGATAAAATTGTTTTACAGTTTTTATTTCTGACTCCATAATTCAATGGCTGTGTATCTTAGTAACCTTTTAGTACTCCTCATGATCATAAAATGGCCATGATTTTGTCAAATAAATTACATAGGTTTTATAATTTTCTTCGTTAAAAGATAATTCTCAAGAAGTGGCTGTCCAAATTTATTGCCCATTCCTATTATCTAGACAAATGTGAGGTAATGCATTTTGGAAGGTCCAATACAGATAGGAAATATACAATAAATGGCAGAAACCTTTGAGAGTATTGAAAGGCAGAGGGATCTGGGTACACAGGTCACTGAAAGTGGTAACGCAGTTGGAGAAGGTAGTCGAGAAGACATATGGCATGCTTGCTTTCAGTAGTTAGAGTGTTGAGTTTAAAATTTGGCAAGTCATGTTGCAGCTTTAGGACCTTAGTGAGATTGCACTTGGAATATAGTGTTCAATTTTGGTCACCACACTATCAGCAGGGTGTGGAGACTTTGGAAAGGCTACAGAAAACATTCACCAGGATGTTGCCTGATATGGAGGGTATTAGCTTGAGGACAGGTTGGAAAAACTTGGTTTGTTCTCACTGGAACAATGGAGGTTGAGGGGTGACCTGATAGAAGTCTACAAGATTGAAGGACATGAATAGAGTAGATTGTTGGAAGCTTTTTCCCAGATTAGAAGAGTCAGTTACTAGGTTTATGGTGTGAGGGACAAGATTTAAAGCAGATGTATAAGGCGAGTTTTTTTACACAGAGGGTGGTGGGTGCCTAGAACTCACTGCCAGGGGAGGTAGTGGAAGCGGATGCAATAGTGAGTTTTAAGGGGCACATGGACAAATACATGAATAGAATGGGATTGGGGGGGAGGGGGGGGGAGGCAGAGGCGTGTACGGTCCCTGGAAGGGTAGGGAGTTTTAGTTAAGTCAGGCAACATGGTCATCGCAGAGTTGCAGGGCTTATTTCTGTACTGTAATTCTTTGTTTTTTGTCCCAAGATTAATGTGCAGCACTGATGAACCACCTACTTAAAGAGCTGCTGACCTCTTTGTCATTATGCTCTCAGAATGGTGTTAGGTAGTAAATTCTAGAATTCTGATTCAATGACGTTAAAGGAACAGCCATATAGACTCATAGAGTCAGACAGCAAAACAGCACAGAAACAGGCCTTTCGGCCCCATCAATCCATGCCAACCATG
Source organism: Sphyrna mokarran (assembly GCA_024679065.1). Lineage (NCBI taxonomy): Eukaryota > Metazoa > Chordata > Chondrichthyes > Carcharhiniformes > Carcharhinidae > Sphyrna > Sphyrna mokarran. Next base: position 76,340,967 of record JAGIQG010000014.1, on the reverse strand, counting down.
TGCCCTCCCAGCTAATCTCAATTGCCCACATTTGGTCCAAATCCTTCAAATCCTTCCCTATCCATGTACTTACCCAGATGCTTTTTAAATGTTGCTATTGTATCTGCTTCAACCACTTTTCTGGCAATTCATTTCATTATATGCGCCACGTTCTGCGTGAAGAAGTTCGTTTTAAAATCTTTCCCTCACATCTTAAACTTATGCCCTCTGGCTTCAAATTCCACTTTCTTTTCGATGCATTCATCCTATCTGTGCCTTCATGATTTTATGCACCTCAATTAGGCCGCGCCTCATTCTCTTACATTCCAAGAAATAAAGTCCTAGCCTGGCCAACCTCTCTCTATAACTCAGGCCCAGCAGTCCTGGCAGTGTCCTCATAAATAATATGTGTAATTTAGGATGATGTATAACTTAGCAGAGAACTTGGAAATAAAGACGTTTGCCTGATGTTACTTTTTTTTTGTGGCTGAAGGGGGAAAGGAATGGTCAGAATAAGCTTGCCTGTTGCGGTGTGTTCTATAATTAGAATGTACTCAAGACAGAATACACTGGTGGAGGAGTGTGTTGACATTCAAGTTCTGTTTTTGTATGCTCTGACAGGCATTTGTAGGTTTCAAGGTTTGCTTTTATTATGATGTATGCAAAATATTACTGATCTGCTCATTTGTGTATCAAAACTGATTCATGGTAACTACGTGACAGCATTTTGGTCATGTTTTCCTTGTACTGGTTGCCTAGCACAGTGATTCTTGCCCTTCTCCAAATCACCCCCAAGCACTTGGATCCAGCCACAATAATTATTTGCTTCAAGTTCTCCCCAGCTTCGTTCTACATTTTCCAGGCCACAAGTCATGTGCAAGAATTACTCATGCTTAAATCTGGAACAAATTGCGATTTGGAAAATTGAATGCTGGAGACTTGTTTATGTGGGAATTAATGCATTAATACACTTTGTTTTTAATTGGAATTTGCAAAGCCAGAAAAGGTAGAAAATTTTGTTTTTGTCTGTAGGCATCACATTTGAAGATAATTAAGTAAAAGTTATAAATAATTTGAATTTTACTGAAACAGCGTGCCTCTGGACAGCACTGACCTATATTTCAGATTGAAATGCTCGTGTTTTTTTTCTGATGTCAGTAATATGCATGCGTTTGTGTTCAGTCTATACACCTAAGTCAGATGAATTGAATAAATATTTTTTGCTCCTTTTCTGAAGGATTGACTCCGATTCAGTGCAAGGATTCAAATCTGACAGTTGTCAAGATACTACAAATGTTCTTCGTTCTCTTGGGCAAAGTGGGGTGGGTTTGTTCTCCCATTGCTCACTGACTCTGCTGGAAATTACACAGTATGGATAACATCAGGCTTGGTCATAATGTCTTTTTGGTTGATTAGCATTCTAACACTCATCGTCCAAGCTAGCACTTAACGAATAGCCACTTGAATGAGTTCTTGAAAGATGGTCTGTTCCTTCTGCTAAATGAAAATATCAGCCGTGGCTCAGTGGGTAACACTTTTGTCGCTCAGTCAAATCCAACTACTCCAGAGACTGAGCACAAAAAATACAAAACTCCTCTATTGGACTTTCAAATGAGTTGGAGAAGCCTCTGTTCTCTTGGTGGATGTAACAGATCACAGCACAATTTTGAAAAAGAAGAGTCTCCTCGTTATCCCTCAATCAACATCACGTTTTCAGAAAGCAGATTATCTGGCCATTATCAGATTACTATGTGGAGGAACTTGTTTGTGAAAACTGGTTCCCCCATGTTTCCAGTATAACGAGAATGATTACATTTCAAAAATACTTAATTGTTGTAAAGCACTTTCGGATGTTCTGAGGTCACGCATGGAGCTATATGAATGCAAGTTTTTTTTTGTCTCTATTAATTGGCACCCTCAGAAGGAAGAAAATGGTCAGGCTAAATGACCTTCTGATGTCTCAAAGGTATTGCTGCAAATGTTGGAAATCTGAAATGAAACCGGAGTCCTGGAAAATGTCAGCAGGTCTGACAGCATCTGTCACCCAGACTCAAAACGTTAACTCTCTTCACAGATGCTATTAGACCTGCTAAGATTTTCTAGTATTTTCTGTTTTTGTTAGAGGTTGCAGCACCTTCAGTAATTTGCTCTTATCTGTCTCATGGTAGTTGACTACAGTTTGTTTGGAGATGTGAACAGCATTTAACTGCTGAATACTGCCAATTGAATTGAGAGGATTTTATTTTTGCCTTGAGTGAATTTAAGAGTGTACACAGTTCCATATTCTGGCTTGGAAATTATGTTGGAACTTTAGACATTTGGAATAAAATTCACAATGCAAACTAGTGAAGTGATATTCAACCCTTTAATTTTCTTTTCAGCATGTACAATGTTCCTGTTTAGTGAGAAAGCAACAATGGAACCATTTTCTTTTATATCTATAATTAGACTGCCTATGGGATTGATATTTCATGTGTGCAAGTCTCAAAGTAATCACATCCGTGAACAGTACTTAATAGCAGTAGTGTAGGTGTTAAACTGACACTAAATACCGCATCTTATCATGAAATGTTGTCAATGCCTAATCTGCCTCCAACCAGCATTTCAATATTAACAAGCCAACATCAGTCTCTGGAATCTTAACCAGTCCATTTTAATGGTTTCTTCAGCTGGGAGGTAAAGTGCCACTGCCGGCAAAGATGACTGCCATTTTGTTTTTACCCTGAACCTCTGGCTTGCTGAGCTGTGTGGACCTCTCATTATGACAAGTTTCATGAGTACATGCATCAGAATTCCAAGCACTACTTAAAAGCAATTGCTTATGTATTGGAGTTGTGTATTATGATTTTTTTCAAGTTATTTCTACAAGCTTTGAACACGTCTGTATGACTTCGTAATGATCCAAATTACACTTTGCAATACCACCAGAAAAATTTCAGAGCACTTCAAAACGAACAGTACCCAGGTTAAACCTTCTAGAGGATTCTCCAGCAATTGGTCATCTCCATAAGCAAAACTTCTCACTGAATGATCTTGAGTTCCAAATCACTTGGTGGGATGGTGGAACAAAAGATCTCAGAGTATACTGCATCCATTACTTACGTTTGTGCCGCAGTTTAACAAGACAACAAAAACAACCAAACAAAGCATTCAATATTATTTCTAGAGGGATAGAATTGAAACATAGGGAAGTTGTACTAATTCTTTATCAAGCCTTGGTCCAAATATTGCTTGCAGTTCTGAAAAGCATAAAGGAGCACCAGAGAGGCTGCAGAAGAACTTTATAAGGATGGGACTAGAAATGCAGAAGTATACATATCGGGAAAGCACAGGCAGGCTCTTCTCTCATGAAAGAAGGTGGTTTGAGGGATGACTAAACAGAGGTCTTCACAATTATGAAAGATTTTATTTCCTCTTGTAACTAAAGGCCATCAATGTAAATCATAAAATCGTACAGTGCAGAAGGAGGCCATTCAGTCCATCAAGTCTGCATCAATCACAATCCCACTCAACGCTATCCCCATTGTGACCCGAACTGGGAATCGAACCCAAGTCCCTAGTGTTGTGAGGTAGCAGTGCTAACCACTGTGCCACCGTGCTGGTCACCAAGAAATCCATGAGGAAATTTAGACGAAAATTCTTCATCCAAAGAGTGTTAACGTTGAAGTTGCTACCACAGTGAGTGGTTGCAGCACAGCATTCGTGGGGAGACTTGACAAGCGGAGGAGGAAAGGAACTGCAAGTTATTTTGAAAGATTTGGATGAAAAAGATGGAGAATAAACAGTGGCATTGAGCCATTCAGTTGAATGGTCCGTTCTTGTGCTATACATCCTATTTAATGAACTTTTTGGCATCATACAGCAGAATTCCTTTTACTTGTGATGATATTACCAAATAGAAACCAGAGTTTCAGCCAAGATCCATGGACTGCAGTGTGAACCAGCAGGGAACACATTTGTTATGACTACAAGAAAGCTTGGCATACATTTAGTGTTGTTTTCATTTGTGGTTAATGTTTCTTTCAGTATTCTGCATGAGTTCTTTGTCCGTAGTAAACAGACTCATCAAACGCCATTAGGATTGCTTGATTAATTTCATAATATTAAGACAGACATAGTTGTAATTTAACTGCTATAATGCACTTAACTGATATAGTTGGGACCTTGATTCATAAAGCTTAATGAGGTTTTCTGTAATTTATTTGTTAAATACTGATTTGTTTTAAAATTATAGTGCAGTAACATACAGCAGCTCCACCTTTTGTCATGTTCTTTAGAGAAGGCTTCATATATCTCTGCATTTTAAACAACAGATGGAGTTGATAGGAACTAGTCACAGATTGAAGTGCTAAATGGAAGCTGAAAAACTTTCTAACCCTTTGACTATCTAAATTCCTTTGTTACTTTTGGTTTCTTTACCACATGGAGCTGTAAATGTATTCCTCTTTTAAATTGCAAATTAAAAAAGCCGCCAAAGCACTTAGAGCTTTGTCCTAAATAAAATATGAAGTAATTTATGATTTGCTATCTGACCCCATCACTGTTCATTGGATAAATTGTTTCCAAATTGATTCTTATCTGTTTTATTTGTACTTTTGTTACATTTTTCTGAAAATAGTTGTATTTCTTTAAAGTCATGCTTATGAGAAATGTGAATATTCTTCTGTAAATCTGTTTGAATTAATTATGAATTTTGGTGTCCAAATATGGTTCCAGACATTCTATCTATAATTATGGTTAGTGCATGTGTGTCTGTCATGTTTTTAATTTATTGTCGATTGATATCATGGCCTTGCAATAGTTCAAAGGCAGGGTAGCTGTGGAATGTTCTGTAGTACATTTTGACTACGTTCTGCAGTTAGATAGAACTTCAAACTAAAAGTTGCCTATAAAGAAAACATGGTTCTGAAGGGAAGATCAAAGGAACATGCTAAATTTATTACAGAACACAGAGCAAACAAAGAACTAGCAAAAGCTCGTACTGCTTGTAGGCTCACTGACTTCCTATTGAAACCAGATGTTTGTAATTTGGTTTCCTTGATTTTCTTCCCATAATAACATGACCAAAAAGAGCAATGTATTTGTACATTGTGTAACGTGCAGCTGCCACTGATGCGTCACAGCAAACAATCTGTAGTAGTACCATTGTCAATAGTAGAGTGTGCAATACTTTTAAAATAGCAAAGAAATAGCAAGACAATGTGTCCAGTGTCTGTCAGTCCTTTAGCACTTCTAATCATCCTTACTTGAACGACTTATAGAGGCTGTTCTAAGCTTACCACCACATTCTTGCAGAAAGCTTTATGGACCAAGAATTGTTTTGGTGAGAGGGACTACTGTAGATTGAAAGGCTCAGTTGTAACTTTCATTGCACGCTCTGTAATTTGCTGATGTTTCTGGGTTAGGCAGTTTAATCCTCAGGGATTTCAGCAGTACATCTGTGCAAGTTGAGAAAAGCACTGGCTTTGCAGCAACTGCTTGCAGGACAAGTGAGATTGCATTTGAGAAAGAAATATTTTTTGTCACTTTATTTGTCATTTTGTTTCCTCCTTACATAACTCTAGCAAATGTCATAAACAGCTTCACTAAACTAATGATTTGATAAATTTGGTAGATAGGCTTTATATGTAATGTCAGCGAACATCACAAGGATGTAATGCAATTTCTTGTGGAACGGGGTCAAAATGAGCTTGCATAGTTGATATGAGCTGTTTTCATTTTGTTATCATGTTTATTGTATAGTTGGTATAGGAACCTAAGCTGTTTGTTAGCGTGACACGCTGTCAGAAATATAATTCTGACCTTCCCTCAATCAGTTGGTAATGGACTCAAACCACTATGTTCTGACAATAACCTCCTAACATTTATATATCACGTTTTAATATAGCAAAAGTTCTGGAACACTTGACAAAGGAGTCATTAGGTCAAAGAGAGACTTTGAAAGAGATTTTTCAGAGAGATGGAAAGGTTAAGCAACGGTATTTGAGAACTCGGGACCCAGATAGTTGATTGTACAGTTGCAAAAGGTGGGACAACAGAAGTTGAGGATTCCCACAGCACTTGAAGGAAGACTGAGATCTCAAAGCATCATTATATTCAAGATGCTACAGAGGGATTAGGCAATATTAGGATTTGCGCGCACACACACACACACACACACACACACACACACATGAAAATTTAAAATGAAGGCATTGTGGGCAGTGAGCTTGCCATTTATGAAGCATTCTTGGTGCAAGTTGGATGCTGGCAGCAGAATTGTGGATGAGATCACATTCACAGAGAAATGGGAGATTGGAATAGTCATGATTAGAGGTAATAAAAGCAGATAAGAATGTTTCAGCAACACGGAACAGTGAAACACGGGTAACACTGCTGCCTCACAGCGCCAAGGATCCAGGTTCAATTGTAGCCTTGGGTCACGGACTGTGTGGAGTCTACACCTTCTCCTTGTATCTGTGTGAGTTTCCTCTAAGTGCTTCGGTTTCCTCCCACAGTCCAAAGATGTGCAGGTTAAGTTGATTGGCCATGCTAAATTGACCCTAGTGTCAGGGGATTTGTGGGGTAAATATGTGGGGTTATGGGATAGGGCCTGGGTGGAATGGACTAAATGGCCTTCTGAACTGTAGGAATTCTATAATAAGCTCAGGTAGGAGTGGTAATACAGAATGTTGTAAAGGTAGAAGCAGTCAGCTTTTGTGATGGACTCGACATGTGGTCAGAAGTACAATATAGTTGAAGGTGTGAGGCATCCCACTCTTTTGTCACCTAAGCATAATGACAGGTGAGTTTGCTTCATTTTATAATTTCTCTGTAGGCCAGTCAGTTTTCCCTGCTTTTGATGACAGAAAATCAAGACATACACATTTCTTTGTGCATTACTGATGTGGAATTTTCAGCTTCTGGAGCTAATGGTGCCCAGTCTAAAGGCAAAAAAAGTTTACTTTAAACTTGCAACAGAGTCTTGCTGTGCTCAACATAAAGTCGATTTCCTTCAGTGAGAAGCTGAATTTTATGTGAATCTTTGTTGGTCTTCTGTATCATTATTCTGACCTACTTGTCTGTAAGATTAATTAAGGAAAGAATTTAAATTCTAATGATTCTTCTTGGCTCTTCCACACACAGCCTTGTTCTAATGAAATGGATTGATTGGGTTTTTTTTGCTTTGATGAAGATAGCAGTCGTCCTTCTCCCGAGAGTGCAGACCTGTTTGTACGTTTTCTTCTACATGGACTAATGAATGAGATATAGTAATCAACTAGAATCTTACTTTTCTGACCTGTTTGATCCGAGTAAATTGCTATTCTGAATAGCTAGTGTGCATTAGTTTAATTAAAAAGGAAAGGAAGGAAAGAGAGCCTCAGTGGGACCAGATAAGACTCTTGTTAATACTGGTGCTGAAATAGTTTTTAAGGGTTCTTTTTTGATCTTTGGTAAATTGCATATCATCTATTTCTGAAATGATGTCCATACACAAAGATGTATTCTCTTTGAATTAGATGAAAGGGTGCCTTTTCTTTTGTTGTCCGTGGCCTTTCTATGTCCAGGCATACTTAATTCCTAGAAAGAGCACTTGCAAATTACTGGCCCAGATTGCCAATGTTCTCTTTGGTTTCAGGAGTGATGGGAAAAAATAAAAAATATACACATAGTAACTTACCCAGTCTCTCTCTCTCAAAGATCTGAAGGATTTTGTATGTGTTGAATTATGTCAAAGGTAGTGGTTGTCGCTGTGCAGGCAAATGCAGCAAAAATTTTGTAGAACCCAGAAGTCAGATTAATTTAACCTCAGTGCAGTTGTGTATTGTAATGTCAGTTGTGTATTATGTTAAAGTGTGACTTACTGCCCAGTCCACTGTGGTTCCCATTTGGACAAACCAGGAGGCCCAGTGTTTTTATCCACAGCCTGTGCTAAAGAAATGCACTCAGTCAGGATAGCAATCAAGTGACTGCAGTCATCTTCAGTGTCCCTTACTGTGCAATCCAGTTAGCCTTATTGGAGAATGTTGGGCAAGGACAGGATTTTGTTTAGCTGCAATTTATCAGCAAGTTGTCTAGGCGCTCACATGGAAAATGGTGGTCAAACGAGATACCACTGGGACGACATTCAATGAGCTGCATCCCAGCCTGAGTCATTCATTTAGGAGTTATAGAAAAGAGTGAAGTTTACAACAAAAAGAAGAAGACCAAAATGCAACAGAAGCTGCTTTTTAAAGAGTCTTTTAAGGTTACTAGCATTTTCAACAGCCTCAGCAACAGCAGTAACTAAATCTAACAGAGGCCAATGTGGTGGGAGACTGACACTGCCATTTGTTCTTAAGTAACACACCTTGTTTTTTTTTGGGAAGATTTTAAAATTCAGGGCTCTCAATCTTGATAAAAGCAGGCCTAGCTTGTACTTCCTGTTGCTTGATCGTGGAGTGACCTGGTCAGGGGCCGTTGGGAAGGTCACATTCCAGAATTTCCTGCTGCCTTTGTTGAAGAAGGAATGTCTGCCAGAAGGAAGCATTCAGCGGCAAAGTAAAGCAAGAGTTTACAATTTCATCTCAAGTTCTCAAAACCCTTCTCAGCTTCAGCTAAGTTCAGTCATCATTGCTAAATTCAAATGAGGCAAATGACAAATTAATCTGTTTGGCTCTTTTAGGAACTGGCTGCGACCATGACTCTATTTTCTCTGTGCAAGATTATCTGTCTTGAGGTGTTTTGCTGTAAGATGCATCATATATGATTAAGGCATTCATTGTAAAATAGAAGCAGATGGATCCAAATTAAATGCATTCCCAATGCAATCATAAAATGACATTGTGCAAAACTACTGCACATTATTTGCACCTTTTTTGTAGAGCTTCTGATTGCAAGCATGATGTTTAAACATATAATCCTGAATGCTGTGAATTTGTGAATGCTTCCTGTTTATTTATGGCTTCTAATCTTGCACCTTGATGATTTGATCATCACCCCTGAGGACTCGCAGTGCTTTGCAATTGTTACATATTCCATTAGTTGAAAAGGAGTATTCTTGTATAGGCTTTTCCTACTTGGTTTCTTGTGGTGAAGCAGACTCCGGGTCAAACAGAGTAGCAAGGAAAAGGAGGAAAATGCAAAGAGCTGAGTGGGTGCAGGATACTATCGGCTGGGTGAATGAGAAAAAAGCGTACCACCTCAATGGGAGACTTCTTTGACTAGGAAGTGGAAATGTGGAAAATTCACTAAGTTGCAAGGTTGAGAAGGGATTATTAATTTTTTTTTTTATTAAGCAACACAGCACGGGAAACAGGCCCTTCGGCCCAACGAGCCCGCGCCGCCGTCATACTATATAGTAGCAAATACATTATCCTATTTTAATATTCCTATATAATAATATATATATATTATTCCTAATATGGAAAATTTTCACCATAGGGACAATTTGTTACCCAATCAGCCTAAGAGCGAATTTTTGGGTTGTGGGAGGAAACCGGAGTGCCCGGAGAAAACCCACGCACCACGGGGAGAACGCGCAAACTCCCGCAGACACCGGCCCAATTCCAAGTGTCTGCACAGCCACATCGATAGTCTCTGAGCTGTCATGGTGCCCTTCAGATGGTCCACATAAAGCACTCATATACGACATGAGGTACCAGGCAACCCATGAATCAACATCCAAGAGCTGTACCCACACCACCTGCCGAATGCGTGCTCAAATTATGGACCGAATTACCTGTGGAAAAAAGCCGTAGTTAAACAGTCCTAATATATCCCTCTATCTGCATACCGATCATGTGGCTGTCCAAGAGACCCTTAAACAGCCCCAGCGTGCCTGCTCCCACCACCTTACTCGGCAGTGCATTCCACACCCCCACTACCCTTTGTGTGAAAAACTGCCCTCTAATATTCGTCCTATACATAGCCCCCCTCACCCTATGGCCATGACCCCTCGTCCTATCCATTTCTAAAGGTGAAAAAAGTTTACCTCCATTTACTCTATCTATACCCCTTATAATCTTATACACCTCTATGAGATCCCCTCTAAGCCGACGTCTTTCAAGGGAAAACAACCCCAGCCCATTTAATCGTTCCTCATAAGACAGTCCTTCCATACCAGGCAGCATCCTGGTAAACCTCCTCTTCACTCTCTCCAAGGACTCCACATCCTTCCGATAGTACGGCGACCAGAACTGGACGCAGTATTCCAAGTGAGGCCTAACCAAAGTTCTATACAACTGCAACATCAAACTCCTACTCTTGTATTCTATAACCTTTTCTATGAAAGCTAACATACTATACGCCTTCTTTATCACCTTCTCCACCTGTGAGGACACCTTCAGAGACTTGTGAACCTGCACCCCCCAGTCTCTCTGCGTCTCTATGCTCCGTATAGTTTTACCTTTTATCCTATAACTCTCTTCTACATTTTTCTGGCCAAAATGCATCACCTCGCATTTTTCCGGATTAAATTCCATTTGCCATCTATCTGCCCAGTCTACCAACCTGTCTATGTCCTGTTGTATTGCCTGACACTGCTCTTCTGTACCCGCCAATCCAAGCATCTTGGTGTCATCAGCAAATTTGCTGATCTCACCACCTAACCCTACTTCCAAGTCGTTTATGTAGACCACAAATAGAAGAGGACCTAGTACTGAGCCTTGTGGCACTCCACTAGTGACAGGCTTCCAGCCGGAAAAAGAGCCTTCCACTACTACCCTCTGTCTCCTCCTCCCGAGCCAGTTCTCGACCCATCTGCATACCCGACCCTGTATCCCATGCGCCTTCACCTCCTCTATCAGTCTACCATGAGGAACCTTGTCAAACGCCTTACTGAAATCCATGTAGACGACATCAACAGCCTGTCCTTCATCAACTGTTTTTGTCACTTCTTCAAAAAATTCCACTAGATTAGACTTGTATTTTCAATTTAAATTGTGCATTTTTCATCATTTTGAATAAAACTAATTTCTGAAACTTCTTAATTCCTGACTTATTGCAGAATTTGGTGGAGAGGAAGATGGGGAAGTTGGGGAGGGGATTCTGGAAACTATCTTATTGGAGGGGAACTGGGGAATTTGGGAATCAACCAATGGTGGAGGGGTAAATGTCTGAGAAACTCCAGAGAGGAGAGTTAGGGTAGTTGTGGACATGGGATCTAAGGCCCTTAGTTGAGAGTATGAGAGATGGTCACAATTCTCTCAATGTAGGGGGAGATGAAAGAGCCTGTATGGTAAGAAGTATTAATGTTGATTTATAAAGAGGTAAGAGTGCTTTAGTGGGATTGGGTTCAGAAATTTCTTAAGCCCAGGGGGATGGGTTCAGAGAAATATCCGTGTGTAACCTGGGCTAAATCTATGAAGAGGAAGAACTCCTTGATGTGAGGAGGAGTAGTTTTCAGGGGATTTTTTTTCCCCTGTGCAGAGGACTAAGTTCAATGACGGTAATGCAGATTCTGATTCTAAAGCAGTTTTAACTGAACTCTAATTCAATACAAATAATCGAAATGCTATACAGACTCCATATGTGGACAGAAAGCATTTACAAATCCTCAGATATTAGTGGAAAACAAACAGTTGTCAGCAGAGCAAGATTAATACTTGAGATGACAAATGGAAAGTTCAGGTACTGAATGATTGTGTTTTGGGGCTCATTAAAAAGATTCTGCTGGTGATGGGAAGGCTAACTACTAACACTGACTGGAAATGGAACTAACATTTTATTAATCGCTCAGCATTAAACTTGTGGCCTATATGAGCAGCACAGATGGTAGCTGATTTTTTTTCTCTCTATTCTGAAAATGCCATCTCTCAGTGGGATCTGATTCCAACAGCTGATATATACTGCTTGCCTAATGGCCATTCCTGATTTGAGCCTTAGAAATGAGCTTTCACAAACATCAACATTGGATGAGAGCAGCAGGGGAAAGAGAAATTTTAACTGAGTGTGATTCTGTCCACAACATTGCTTATCTGCATTTTCTGACAGGACTCATTAGATAGTGAACTAGAGCAGGAACCCTATGTCAATTTTTAAAAATTTAGCTTCTGCTTGTTTGTAATCTGAGTTGTGAGGCCAATTATTATACCCCTACCAACATCCTGTCTGAAATCATCTAATTAAGAACAGATGTTTTTCTAAAGCATGCAGGATCTTTGGTTTTATAAGTAAAGAAATTGAGCAAAAAAAAATCAAGGAAGTTATGCAAACTCTTCACGAATCATTACGTCCAGTGCTGGGCTTCACAACCTATGAAGGATGTCAAAACCTTAGGGTTCACAGCAGGTTTTCTAGAATGGTGCCAGGGATGAGGGACTTAAATTATGTTGAGAAAATGTGGCTGCTGGGTTGTTTTCCTTCAAGTAGAAAAGGCTGAAAGGAGATTCAGTAGATGAAGTCTTTTGTTGTGGGTAAATGAGAAGAAGACAGATTTAAAGTAATTGGATAAGTCAGCCACAGAGGAGATTTTTAATATGCAGCAAGTGATCATTTGAAATGTGCTACCCAAAAGGGTGGTGAAAGATTCCATAACAATTTGCAAAAGGGGATTGGACAAATATTTGAAAGGGAAACATTTGCAGGGTTACGGGGAAATGGCAGGAAAGTGTGACTAACTGGACAGCTCTTCCAAAGAAACAAAAAGGTCATTGTGAGGAAAATGGCCTCCTCCTCCTTCTGTACTGTATCAGTCCATGAGTAGACTAAAGCTGTTCCATATGACTCAACATTGAGCTGTGACACCTTCAGCAGTACAATGCAGTCTCCCTCCTGATTCAGAAGCTTTTAGGATTTATTTTCTACTTCAGAGACATGCACAAAACTTAAGCTAACATTTCATGACAGTACTTGGGGGATTCGTATGTCTTCAAATGAGACATACAACTGAGATCTCCATCAAAGATGTAATGAAACTATTTTGAAAAAAAGGTTTTCTCTGATGTCCTGGCCCATATTTATATCTCAACTAATATCAATAAAAAAAATGGATTATCTGTTCATTATCACTTGCACATTTGTGGGATTGTGATGTATGTGAGTTGGCTGCCAGGTTTCCTACAGGAATTTTGGATGGCACGGTGACAAAGCGGTTAGCACTGCAGCCATACAATGGTAAAGACTTGGTTATTTGTAAAGGCGTGCATTCCAACTATATCTTATAAATTGAGTTTGTGTTTATATATGCCCTGTTTGTGAAGACAACTCCTTATTCACCTGAAGAAAGTGATGTTCCAAAACTTTGTGCTACCAAATAAATCGGTTAGACTTTAACCTGGTGTTGTGAGACTTCTTGCTTTGCTTACTCCAGTCCAATGCCAGCATCTCCACATCATGGCCATACAGCACTAGGGATGCAGGTTGGATTCGCAGTTTCAGTCACTGTCTATTTGGAGTTTACACGTTCTCTCTCTCTTCCTTCCCCCCCCCCGTGCCTGTGCGTGTTTCCTTTGTGTGCTCCAGTTTCCTTTAACAATCCAAAGATGCACGGATTAGATGCATTGACCACGTTAAATTGCCCCTTGGTGTCTCAGGATGCATAGGTTACAGAGAATAGCAGGGTAAATATGTGGTATTACAGGGATAGGGCCTGGATGATATTGTAGTCGGTACAGATTTGATGAGCTGAATGGCCTCCTTCACAGAATCTCTTCTACGTATGGATTCTATATCTATGAATAGCAACCTATGTTGACATAGTATCTTCAATGTAATAAAATGACCGAAGGCACTTCACAGGATGGTTATCAAACAAGCTTTGACACCAAGCCATATAAGAGAGTAAAGTCAAAATGATCAAAAATTTGGTGAAAGAAGTGCATATTTAGGAAAGAGATTGAAATGTCAAGTCTTCCAAAGTTTTTAACTGATTGCAAGGGTTTTTGGGTTAGCACAAGGGTGCGTGTGACACTGCACAAATATACAATCATCTTTCTTCACATTGTATTCAACAAGGTATTCAATAGGCATTTAGAGAGGCAAGGACTGATTAGGGACAGTCAGCATGGTTTTGTGAGTGGAAAATAATGTCTGGTGAATTTGATTGAGTTTTTTGAAGAGGTAACCAAGAAGATAGATGAGGGCAGTGCAGTTAATGTTATCCACTTGGACTTTAGCAAAGCCTTTGACAACGTATTGCATGGTACATTGTGCATGGGGTTAAATCTCATGGGATCCGTGGTGAGGTAGTGAAATGGATACAAAATTGGCTTGATGACAGAAGACAAAGGGTGCTTGGACAGGGTTGTTCTTCAAACTGAAAATCTGTGACCAGTGGTGTGCCTCAGGGATCGTGCTGGGTCCACTGCTATTTGTCATTAATATTAATGATTTGGATGAGAATACAGGAGGCATGGTTAGTAAGTTTACAAATGACCCTAAGATTGGCAGCACAGTAGACAGTGAAGAAAGTTATCTTCAGTTGCAATAGGATCTTGATTAATGGGGCCAGTGGGCTGGCGAATGGCAGATGGAGTTTGATTTTGGCAAATGCAAAGTGATGCATTTTGATAGATTGAATCAGGACAGGATTATGACTCAGTTAATGACAGGGCATTTGGGAGAGTTACAGAACATGTTCATGGAGAAAGTAGAGTCACAGGCAGATAGAATGGTGAAGAAAATATTTGGCATGCTTGGTTTCATTGGTCAGAACATTGAATACAGGAATTGGAATGTCTTGTTTAAGTTGTACAAGACGTTGGTAAGGCCACACATACTGCGTGCAGTTTTGGTCACCCTATTATGAACATAACATAGAACACTATAGCACAGTACAGGCCCTTCGGCCCTTGATGTTGTGCCAAGCTTTGTCCAAAACCAAGATCAAGCTATCCCACCCCTATCATTCTGGTGTGCCCCATGTGCCTATCTAATTACGGCTTGAAAGTTCCTAAAGTGTCTCCACTATCACAGCAGGCAGTCCATTCCACACACCAACCACTCTGAGTAAAAAACCTACCTCAGACATCCCTCATATATCTCCCACCATGAATCTTATAGTTATGCCGTCTAGTAACAGCTACATCTATCTGAGGAAATAGTCTCTGAATGTTCACTCTATCTATCCCACTCATCATCTTATAAACCTCTATTAAGTCACCTCTCATCCTCCTCTGCTCTAAAGAGAAAAGCCCGAGCTCCCACAATCTTTCCTCATAAAACCTACCCTCCAAACCAGACAGCATCCTGGCAAATCTCCTCTGCACTCTCTCCAATGCTTCCACATTTTTCTTATAGTGAAGTGATCAGAACTGCACACAATATTCCAAATGTGGTCTCACCAAGGACGTGTAAAGTTGCAGCATAACCTCCCTAATTCTTGCCTAATCGCAACATATTTACCCGTTCCCCAATTATAAACCTTATAATTATAGAAAGGGTACTGTTAAACTAGAAAGAGTGCAGAAAAGATTTAATAGGATGCTACCGGGACTTCATAGATTGAGTGATAAGGAGAGGCTGGATATACTGGGACTTTTTTCTCTGGAGCGTAGGAGGCTGAGGGGTGATCTTAAAGAGGTCTATAAAATAATGAGGGGCACAGATCAACTAGATAGTCAATATCTTTTCCCAAAGGTAAGGGAGTCTAAAACTAGAGGGTGTACACTTGAGGTGAGAGGGAAGAGATATAAAAGTATCCAGAGGGGCAGTCTTTTCATATGGAGCATGGTGAGTGTCTGGAACAAGTTGCCAGAAGTAGTAGTATAATTTTTTCCTTTAAAAAAACATTTAGGTAGTTACATAGGTATGATAGATATAGAGGGATATGGCCAAATGTGGGCAATTGGATTAGCTTAGGTGTTTTAAAAAAAAGATGGCATGGACAAGTTGGGCTGAAGGGCTGGTTTCTGTGTAAACCTCTATGACCCAAAACAAAGTAATTTAGGGGTACAGGTTCATAGCTCCTTGAAAGTGGAGTCACAGGTAGACAGAGTGGTGAAGAAGGCATTCGGCATGCTTGGTTTCATCCGTCAGAACATTGAATACAGGAGTTGGGATGTCTTGTTGAAGTTGTACACGACATTAGTAAGGCGACACTTGGAATTCTGTGTACAATCCAGGGCACCCTATTGTGGAAAGAATATTAAGGTAGAAAGAGTGCAGAAAAGATTTACTAGAATGCTACAGGGACTTGATGGTTTGAGTTGTAAAGAGAGGCTGGGTAGCCTGGGACTTTTTTCCCATGAGTGCAGGAGGTTAAAGGGCATTTTTATAGAGGTCTATAAAATAATGGAGGGCATAGATGAGGTAGATAGTCAATATATTTTCCCAAAAGTCAGGGAGTTTAAAACTAGAGGGCATAGGTTTAAGTTGAGAGGGGAGAGATATAAAGGAATCTAGAGAGGTAATTATTTCACGGAGGGTGGTAAGTATCCAGATACAAGCTGCCAGAGGCAGGAGTAGAGGCAGATACAGTTTTGTCTTTTAAAAAGCATTGAGAGTCACATGGGTAAGATTGTTATAGAAGGATATGGGTCAAATGTGAGCAATTGGGACTAGCTTAATAGTTAAAAACTGGGCAGCATAGGAGAGTTGAACTGAAATTGTAAACCTCTGTAATGAGGAGGGATCTTCAAAAAAGACCTTGAAACAGGTCCTTTCAGATTCTTAAAATGAACATTAGAGCTTGCAATAAATGGGATGAAACTGAAATGTCTGATACTCGGCTTTTATGTCTGGATAAACCCGTAGTCTCGTTTATGGTTTTTAAAAAAAAGTATTCAGGATTTTATTTCATGCTTACGTGCTTTTGCCGCAGTCAAGTAAGATGAAAAACTGCACTGCAGTACAGTGCTGCAGATAAATGCAGTGCCCAAAGTGTGTCTCCATAATTATGCTGCTGGTAATACAAGTGCAAGCTCAGCCTTGCATGGCTGAATGCCCATTTGTCCTTGGGCCTTCTCTAGAAAATCTGTTTGCTTCTATATATATATATATATATATATATATAAAAAAGAAATATGATGAAGTGTGATTTAGTTCCTGATGAAGCTCATTCAATTCTCTTTCAGTGATGTGCAGTGAACTGAATCTTCAGTATTGAACCAAACGTAATACAGAAGTTGAATATGTCAGCATTCTGAACCAGCATTAAGCATCTCATGTTGAATTTGAAAGAAAAGTACTGGGGTCACCAGTTGTGTAGTGTGGTCATCAAATTTAGAATATATTTCAAGTAGTGTTGGAAATTAATGATTTTTTTTTTAAATGTCATGCTGAGCTATGTAGGTTGTTGATATCAATTCATTGATTCAACTTTTAGCCTCAGTCTTTTGAACTTGTGAAGGCAAATAGAAATAATAACTGCAGCACAACGCAGGAGCAGACCATTCTTATCAATTAATATCTGACCAATAACCTCATCAAAAAGCAGAGTACTGCAGATGCTGGAAGCCTAAAAATAGAAATATTGGAAATATGCAGCAGGTTATGGCAGCATCTGAGGAGAGATATAGGGGGAGGTTTTCCCGTCCTGAGGTATAGAGAGAGAATTTCCCCATCCTGCCTACCGCAGGAATCGTAGCAGTCGGGAATGGACTGTGCAAAGGCCCATTGACCTTTTGGAGGGCGGGGGGAAAGTTCCAGTTTCAGGATGAGTGCAGCCTGAAATTCCCACCCATAGAAATAATATTTCAGGTCCATGACCTTTCATTGGAATTCACTGCTTTTAAAAAGTACTTGGGTACGTTCTTGAATTATCATAACCTGCAAGGCTGCAGGCCAGGAACTGGAAATTAGGATTAAGTTGGAAAACCTTTTCCGCCAGTACAGATACAATAGGTCAAATGACCTTCCATGCAACAAATTTTAATGATTCTATCTAGGACCTTGCTGAACGAAAATTGGATACCATAATTCCTTGCATTACAACAGTGGCTAAACTTCAAAAACTCTGATTCCTGAGTTGTGAAAGACACAACAGAAATATAAATTGTTTTTTTCTTTCCAATCAGGTTTTAGCTTGCTAGTTCCACGTACCCTACAAAACTCAATTGGTTATGAATCGCAATTTATTATTTGTGAAGAATGGTGCAGAAATCCCCCTTATTTTTGTTTGTTTATGCCATGTGAGCATTGCAGGCAAGACCAGCATTTGTTACACTCCATATGGCCTGGGTGTATCTAATAGTGCAGTTAGAAAATATATTCAGATCAAAGTCTTCTCACGAAAATGGGGTCAATGGAGAACAAAAAAAAAATTACAGCACAGGAACAGGCCGTTTGGCCCTCCAAACCGGCACCATCCATGCTGCATAATTGGACAAAAACTCCCTACCTTTCCAAGAACCATGTCCCTCTATTCCCATCCTATTCATGTATTTGTCAAGATGCCCTTTAAAAATCAATATTATATCTGCTTCCACTACCCTCCCCAGCAGCATGTTCCATGCATCCACCACCATCTGTGTAAGAAACTTGCCTATTACATTTCCTTTAAACCTTGTCCCTCACACCTTAAACCTACGCCTTCTAGTAATTGACTCTTTCACCCTGGGAAAAAGCTTCTGATGAAATCATATTAAGTAAGGTGAAACATCTTGGTTGAAACCTATTAAATCCTGACCTGGCAGGGGGAGATTCAGTTATCATGAACTGAACTGGCAGGTTCATCCCCCCAGGCTAGGATAGAGTGAATGATCAGGGTAGCCAATGAGGTTTAACCCAGACATTGCTTGATGCAATTTTTGAAGGCCATCTCAGCCTTTTGGCTAAGGTGAAGTGTCAGATTGAACCCATGATGGGATGCAATGCCTGAGCTTGTCAGCTTTGATATTCTTTGTTTCCCTCTTGGTGACCATGAATTGGATTCAATTTCAATTTTCTTTTGGAATAAAAATTTGAAAAAAAAAGATGCTGAAGGGTCTTGACAGGACAGACGTGAAGAGAATGTTTCTTCCCAAGAGCACCGAGTACCACGAGTTTAGGACAGAGCTGAGAATGTTTTTCTGTGAGGATCTTAGTCTTTGGAAATCACTTCCTCAAAAGGCAGCAGAAGCAGAGTCTTTAAATATTTTTATGTTAGTGACAGATGGATTGTTGATGTGTAAGGGCGTGAAAGGTTATCGGGGAAAGGTGGGAATGTGGAGATGAGGTTAAATCTGATTGGCCGTGATCTTATTAAATGATGGAGCAAACTCGAAGAGCTGACCTTCCTACTCCTAATTCGTATGTTTGTATGCACCGGAAATGTGTTTCACTAGCGTATGGGAAAATGCTAATTGTCCCAGCTGCTGCTCATTACTGTACATAAGAAAAGGAAAACCTAGTGTGCTTGATCATAATTGAATTGTTGGTCGCTGTTTCCCAAACTTTAAACCCGGCCTGCAAGGCAATCTTCTTCAACATTTCACTTCAACATTTTGTTGACTGAGCAGGCTGACAGTTAACTCCTTTGTTTTAGACTTAATAAGATATTGGATAGCGGCATTGTGGTATAACCAATAAAGGTGTCGCAAAATCCAGAAGAACCCAAGAACCAACTATATCAAAAGCTGGTGACCTGGCCATCAATTTGAATAAAACCCTTTTATTTTTCATACTGTACAGATTATAAGTGCATGCGAGACGTTGGACTCAAACCTGTAAAATCCCCAAATCTGGCACATGGCTGATTGTGCGCTGACATCGGATCTGATACCATATTTTTTTTCTGCAGAGATCAACTGCAGTGGTTGAAGATGGCTGTTCATCACTAATTACTCAGATAATTAGAGATAGGCAAATTTTGGCCCAGTTAGTGAGGTAAGAGTAGCATTCTTCATAAAGAATGAATTGTGATACATTATTAACTGAATTTCATCAGATACGTAGAACTGGCAAGATAAAACCTGTTTGAAAAGAAGGAAAAAGGGAATTTATCAACTCGAGCTAAACAAGTACTTTCCAAGTCTGGTTACTGTTTCATTTAGAAAAATGATAACCAATACACACACAGCAATATTCAAATACAATGTAATAATGCTCATATCATAGAATCCCTATAAGTATAGAAGGGGGTCATTTGGCCCATCATGTCTGCACTGACTTCAACAGAGCATCTTATCTAGACCCATCTGCTACCCTATCCTTGTAATCTTGCGCATTTACCCTGCTAATCCCCTTAACCTACACATCTTTTGACGCCAAGGGGCAATTTAGCATGGCCACTTCATCTAACGTGCACAAATTTGGTCTGTGGGAGGAAACCAGAGCACCTGGGGGAAAGCCACGCAGACATGGAAAATGTGAAAACTTCACACAGACAACCACCCAAGGCTGGAATTGAACCCAGGTCCCTTGCACAGTAAGGCAGCACTGTGCTTCCATGCTGCTTTGCAATGTCCAGTCAATCTATTTTAATAATAATGGTTGAGTATTACATAGCCATTTTCCTACTTAATAGTGCCCTTAGAACATTTGAATTGGTTAACAGGGTCTTGGTTTAATATTTCATCCAAAAGACAGCTCTTCTGACTATAAAGACTCCTTCAGTAATATTTCAGCTCATCTGCTCCTGGAACACTCATTAATAACCTTTAGTTTTCATTTATTTATGGGACATGAGTGTCGCTGGCTGGACAGCATTTATTGCCCCTTACTGCTTGCCAAGTCAACTTCTACACTACAGGTTGAGAGTGAACCATATCTCTGTAGTTCTGGTGTCACATCTGTGCCAGATCAGGTAAAAACGGCAGATTTCATTCCCTATACGAAATTAGTGAACAGTTAGGTTTTTCCGACAATGACTTCATGGTCATCGGTAGATTCTTAATTCCAGATATTTCTTATTGAATTCAAATTCCACCAAGATGTGCTGGGATTCGAACTCAGGTCTCCTGGATTAATAATCTAGTGATACTACCACTGAGCCATCGCCTTCCTACTAAACTATGCAAATACACTTCTGACTGGTCTCCTATATTTTAAGGTTTATTTATTTCTTAGTCACAATTAGGTTGGCGTTTTCCTGCAATAAGGTTACTGTGAAAATCTTCTAGTTGCTGTGTCCAACATTTGCTCAGTTACACTGAGGGAGAATTTAGCATAGCCAATTCACCTAACCTGCACATCTTCGGATTTTGGGCGGAAACGCACTCAGGAGAACGTGTAAACTCCACGCAGACAGTGACGCAAGCCGGGAATCAAACCCAGGTCCCTGCATTGTAAGGCAGCAGTACTATCCGCTGTGTCACTGTGCTGTCCCTATTACCCTATGATCATTGACCTACTTTGGTTTCCAGTTAAGCAAAGTAAATGTAAAGTTTATTTATTCGTCGCAAGTAAGGCTTACATTAACACTACAATGAAGTTACTGTGAAATTCCCCTCTATGGGTCAATATCTTCACTTTAAAATTCACATCCTTGTTTTCAAAGTCATGGCCTTCTATGTCCTTGACCCTCTCTATTACTTTAATCTTCCCCGGCCCAAACTTCACAAGATAGCTACACTATTCTAATTATAATTACAGCACCATCAGTGGCTGAGCATTCAATTGCCCAGGCCCAAGCTCTGGAAATCTCATCCTACACATCTCTGTCCCTCCACCTCGTTTTCTTCCTTAATATCTAGTTCTTTGACCAGGCTTCTGATCATCTGATTTCATATCTCCTGTGTGACTCAGTGCTACACTTTGTTTTATAGTACTCCTGTAAGATATCTTGGGAAATTTTAGAATAATAAAGTCACTATATAAATAGAAGCTATTGTTTCACCTGAGCATCCAATTTTGTGCTAAGTTTTTGAATTAACAACCTTCTTGTCTTTGTCCTTGTGTCCTTGTGCCCTTGTGCACTCATCGCTGAAGCTAAGCGTGCAAGTCCAGCAGGCAGTAGAGAAGGTGAATGGTATATTGGTCTTCATTGCGAGAGGTTTTGAGTACAGGAGCTAGGATGTTGCAGAACGTTGGTGAGGCCACGTCTAGAATATTGTGTGCAGTTTTGGTCTCCTTTTCTAAGGAAAGATGTTTTTGCTTTTGAAGGAATGCAGCACAGGTTTACCAGGCTGATTCTGAGAATGGCAGGACTGATGTATGAGGAGAGATTGACTTGGTTAGGATTGTTTTAGATGGAGTTCAGATGAATGAGGGGGAATCTTGTAGAGAATTATCAAATTCTAACAGGACTAGATAGGGTAGATGCAGGAAAGGTGTTCTCGATGGTGGAAATGTCCAAAAGCATGGGTCTGAGGGTACAGGGGAGACCATTTGGGGCAGAGATGAGGCACTTATTCACCCAAAAAGTGGTGAGCCTGTGGAATTCGTTATCACAGAAAGTAGTTGATGCCAAAACATTGAATATGTTCAAGAAGCGGCTTGGGGTGAATGGGATCAAAGGTTATGGGGAGAAAGCAGGATTAGGCTATTGAGTTGGAGGATCAGCCATGAACATGATGAATGGCGGAGCAGGCTCGAAAGGCCTCTTCCTACTCCTATCTTTGATGTTTCTATGTTAAAACAACAACTTTCTGACTCCAGTGACATTGCTAGCCATTGAGCCATGGCAGACTTTAGAGCATGGAGGTTAGGACCTGCAAGAGGCAGGATACACAATAAAGAAAAATTTAATTTTACTTCCTCTTAGTACCTCCAGTTGCTTTATTCCTTAATCATGCCATCAGAGAGATTTCACACTAAAATGTTTTGTTACAGATCTCAATTTCTTCAACATTGTGTATCTGCCAACTTTGTGTTCCTTCTTGATTCACAAGAGAGCTTTGAAGTGTGGTTGTGGTGTATATTCAAAAAGAAAAGCACTGAAGTCTTGAATTCTATTTATTATTTTCTTTTGTTAGGCTTTAAGTATTAGACATGAAATCCAAGTAACATTGCATATTTTTGTCCATAGCCAAAAAGGATCAAACAGACACGAATGACAGCAAAACAACGCAGAAGAAGAAAGTTAAAGAACTAAAGATTCTGGATGGCAAAACAGCACAAAATCTATGTAAGTAGATGGAAGGAAAGCATTTATTAGTATGCAGTGATATGGATGTGTCTAATACTCAGTAAGAATTTAGCAACACCAATTATTAATCCAACCGATTTATTTGATAGTAAATCCGCGAGCTTTCAACACTCTTGTGTCTTCCTCAGGCAAGTGCAGTGAACACTTGCCTGAGGAAGACACAAGAGTGTTGAAAGCTCGCAGATTTACTATCAAATAAATCGGTTGGATTAATAATTGGTGTTGCTAAATTCTTACTGAGTTCTTACCACCCCAATCCAATGCCGGCATCTTTACATTGTGTCTAATACACCATTGTCTCTCTGAAATAACATCAATATTGTTATGTAGTGACAAAACAAAATAATCAAAACTAGATAAGAGGCTTACTAAATTGAAATCATTGTTTCTGATGGTAAACTGCTAAAATACATCCTACGTAGACTGTTTTGGATTGACCAAATTGCTTTCTGTTTAATCTAAACCCTCATATGGATTGCACTGTATGTATGCATAACATATTTTGTTTTGTATAGCTATCTTCTTGGGTTCTTTTCGTTTATCATATGATGAAATCAAAAGAGTAATTCTTGAGGTGGATGAGAAGGTTCTGACAGAATCACTGATCCAGGCAAGTTTTTCCTTTTATTTGGTTTTATGACAAGTATTAAGAGTGGGGTGGATGGAAAGCATCTAACAGCAATAACTTATCTATACAGTTAGTGCCTTTCAAGTTTCCCATGTGTTGTTTTGAGCTGCATTCATTCAGGCGGGTGTGTGGAATGTGTTCCATCATACTCCGGACTTGTGCCTTTTGAGGTGGCAGACAGACTTTGGGGATGTCAGGAGGTGAGCCACTCACCACAGAATTTCCAGCCCCTCTACTCTGGGTCTGGGCAGCTCATCTGAAGAAGTCGAGCAGTGATGTTGCGTCAATGCTTCTAACAACCATCTTTCTTTATAATTCATGGCTCTTGCCAATGATGCAATTTTCCTGACTGTGATAGTTCTGATATACATCCATATCAGGTATGGATATGATCAGCGCAATTTGTGGGCCGAAGGGCCTGTTTGTGCTGTAGTGTTCTATGTTCTATACCAATGGTTAGATGCTGGTCAACTGACCATGGCTACTGTCATGCATTTGAAAATTTTATGCAGTGTGGCATTGTTAAATGCTATTCAATTTTGTGGATAATAATGTGAATCTATCTTCTTTTCAGAACCTTGTTAAACAACTTCCTCAGCAGGAGCAGTTGAATGCATTAGCTGAGCTGAAAGACGAGTACAATGATCTGTCAGAACCAGAGCAATTTGGAGTAATTGTATGTATTCATTTCTTGCTAACGCCATGATAAATGAGCAAATAGTTTTGTCATTGTTGTGCAGTTATGCTACACATATCATTATTGGACTAGCACCCATAGAACTGGGAGACCCCAATTATTTTTGCAGCCCCTGTATTGCTCTCAGCCAGTCACGATGTGTTAACTTTTATTCAGTATTATGTGTAAAGTTACCTTTCCACTTAGCTGCAGTTATACTACAATCAGCATGTAATGTTAATGAAGCTGCCTCTCATAATATCACATCTGTTGTCTTTCATGTGATTTGCATTCTGATTATTAATCTAATTCCTGAGTCATACTAACAGTTATGCATTGATACTCAAAGGATCTTACAATTGATGCAAAATGGTAATGAAACACGTCCATGAGCTGTCAGTAAATGCTAACAAGGGCTTAATTCCCAGACTATGACTGTTGCAAGGAAGCCATGATGTGGATGGTATTAATTGTACTTTACAATGTCACTGAAGGATAACACTCAATGATTCTGCTAAAAGAGAATTGCTGCACATTTCCCTTCTAGTCTTTGGAACGTATCCAATGCAACAGGTTTAGAGCTATGACATTAGATTATTTGAAGCACTGTGGGACTTGACTTCCAGTTCATCATCTTTATTGCTGTGCATCTTATTTTAGTCCAGCATTGCTTGACAGCACATTAATATTTAATTTATTTCCCTTTAATAAATATGCTGTTTTATTGATTCCATGCAAAAAAATCTTTGTAAAATTCTGGGTATGTTTGGAGTTCCACCTGTGTTCTGTATTGGGAACATTTGAGCAAATGTATTTTATTTTCTCTTCATGTGAGTCCTTTTTAATGATGTGATTCATGAAAATCAATACTTTGTATTTCAGTGTTTCAGCCCTACCTACCATCCAACTCCTCTTATTAGTGGATTTGATACTCTGACTTTCAATATTATATTGACCAATTATGCCTCATTTTGCTTTCTGTTTTAATCCTGGACCAAACTCCCCAAGTTCTTGGTGCAACCTGATTAGAGACCAGTAACTTTGGTTTAAAGTAGACAAAGTTTGAACTTGAAGAACCTAAATTTGTTTATTAGTGTCCCAAGTAGGCTCACATTAACATTACAGTGAAATTGCTGTGAAAATCCATGGTGATGTATCACTCTGACGCCTGTTCGGGTACACTGAGGGAAAATTTAGGATGGCCAATGCACGTGACCATAAGGTAGAGGAGCAGAATTAGAGTATTTGGCTCATCAAAGTCTGCTGCACCATTTTAATCGTGGCTGATATGCGGCACATGGTTAGCACTGCTGCCTCGCAGCACTAAGGACGCAGGCTTGATTCCCACCTTGGGTGACTGTGGAATTTGCATGTTCTCACTGTGTCTGTGTGGGTTTCCTCTGAGTGCTCCAGTTTCCTCCCACAGTCTGAAAGACATGCTGGTTAGATGCATTGACCATGCTAAATTCTCCCTCAGTGTACCTGAACATAGAACGTAGAACATTACAGCGCAGAACAGGCCCTTTGGCCTTCGATGTTGCGCCGACCAGTTAGGAGAAAGCAATGACCCTCTAACCTAAACCATTCTCTTTTCATCCATAAACTTATCTACTAACCTCTTAAACGCCACCAAACTTAGCGCATCTACAACTGCAGCAGGCAGGGCATTCCATACCCTTACCACCCTCTGGGTAAAGAACCTACCTCTGACATCCGTCCTATAACTACCACCCCTTAATTTAAAGCTATGTCCCCTCGTGCTAGCTTTCTCCATCCAAGGAAAAAGGCTATCACTGTCCACCCTATCTAAACAGGTGCTGGAGAGTGGTGACTTGGGGCTTTTCACAGTCACTTCACTGCAGTATTAATGTAAACCTACTTGTGACACTAATAAATACACTTTAAAACTTAAAACTTTATGATTCCCATCCCCATTCCCCTGCCTTCTCCCCACAACCCTTGATCCCCTTTCTATTGATCAAGAACTTAATTATCTCTGTCTTAAAGACACTCAATGACCTGGCCTCCACAGCCTTTTGTGCAATGAGTTCCACAGATTCACCACCCTCTGGCTGAAGAAATTATCCTCATCTCTTCTGGAGTGTGGGAGGAAACCGGAGCACTCAGAGGAAAGCCACACAGACACAGGGAGAACGTGCAGACTCCACAGAGACGGTGACCCAAGCCGGGAATCGAACCCGAGTCCCTGATGCTGAGAGGCAGTATTGCTAACCACTGTGCCACTGTAAGGGAACAAGACACAAAATTTCAGTTTTGAGCAAATGAAAGTAACCTCTACAAGGTCAAAAAGATAAAATTATTAAAAATTTTATTAATGCTGAATATCAGAGTATGAGATATTTGTGAATTAACAGGCAAAATGTGATTGAACACAGCACACTGTACAGTAAGTAGCAAATGTGACGAGGCAGATTCCATGGATTTCTAAGGAGAACAGATTTCCCTGAAGAATGCTAATGAACAGATGGGATTTTATGACAATTAACAATCATTAGACTTCTAATTCCATATTTTTATTGAATTCAAATTTCAGCATCTGCCATGATGGAGTTACTGAGTTAAATGGTCAGCCACAATAATAATGAATGGTGGAGCAGGCTAGAAGGGCTGAATGGCCTAGTCCTATTTTCTGTGCGACACACTGAATTGAATAAAGCATTCCATTGATGAGTTTTCAACAGTTTCTGTAGTATACAACATTTCACAGTAATTTCTTGTAAATGCTAACATTTGCATTGCACAAAATGGGCCAGATTAATTTGGAAAACATCTTCATCTTCAATGGCAATAAAATCATCTGGTAGTTCTAGGGCAGCGTGGTGGCATAGTGTTGCCTCACAGCGCCAGGGAGCCGGGTTCAATTTCCATCTCGAGTCACTGTCTGTGTGGAGTTTGCACATTCTCCCCACATTTACATGGGTTTCCTCCGGGTCCTCTGGTTTCCTCCACAATCCGAAGATGTGCCTGTTAGACGGATTGACCATGCTAAATTGCCCTTTGGTCTCAGAGGGACAAGCTGTGATAAATGCATGGATTTATGGGGATAGGGGCTGGATGAGATTGTTGTCAGTGCAGATTCGATGGGGCAAATAGCCTCCTGCACTTATGATTTTCTGATTCTATGATGATCAAAGGATATATCTTTTGTTATTGCTGGGTTAGGTTATTTACCAAGCATATCCAATGTAACCGTCAAGTTAACTGGTTTGTACCTCATTTCACAATTGAACCTTGAATCTTTACGAAGAGATGTTGTAATCTTGGCCTTGCACTGGTCAGTGATTTTTGCCAAATCATCTCCAGTCATTTGCGGTGGTTCTGTACCAGAAATATCTTGCTGTGAGATGGGTATCAAAACGCACAATTCCAAACGCTAAAGCTATTGTTGGAGTGGTTGGGTTGCATTATGGAGGGAGATTTTGAAGCAACTGCAATCAGTTTGCCGTTTTGAAGTATGCATGCTCCCATATCTTTCTGTGAGGCATCTATCATCAAGATAGTTGTTTTCCTCGGGTCATAAAAATTACAATGTTGACAGTTATAATGTTTCAGTGCTTCACATAGGTATTGGTAGTCTTTGTGTCACAAGATGGGCACGACCTTTTTCAACAGTCCCCATAGCGATTAAGATTTTTGAGCAAAATTCGGACTATATGGAAACAAACAATTAGAGGCACAGATATTGTTGAAGGTCCTTAATTGAGGATTTGACATGACTTTAGTATCCTTTACTTGGGTTGGGATGTATGCCAACACTGAAATAAATAGAACAGAAGAAATTGATCTGCTGCTTACTGATGTCAGATTTCAGATTGTGGTACACCAATCCTTCGTTATGTGCTGCTTGCCTAAAGTGCAGATTATGGTCATGTTCTTGCTTTGCTCTTCCCACAATAGCAATGTAATCTGCAATACAGATGCATTCTGGTACAACTCATTAATCTTGCCCATGTGCACTTGAAAGAGGTTCTGGCTAACAGACTGAAAGGAAGTTGTTGAAAACAATATCATCTGTATGAGATGTGAAATGTTGTTAAACTTTTGCAACTTCTCTCTAAAATGTACTGACCAGAAAATGTGCTTGGTGTCAGGTTTTGAGAAGAATTTTGCACGTACAAATCTTGGCTTTAGCCTGTAACAAAGATGTGACATTGTTGTACTTTTGTGTTTTTCCTTTTCGGTCACAATTAACCACTTTGTCCTTTCTAATGCCAGATCAGTTCTGTGACCCGTCTGAGGCCGAGGCTAAACGCAATTCAATTCCTGCTCCAGTTTGATGAGCAGGTGAATAACATTAAACCAGACATTGTATCAGTGAAGGCAGCCTGTGAGGAAGTGAAGAGCAGTGAGAATTTTTCCAAATTGATGGAAATTATTCTGTTGGTGGGAAACTTCATGAATGCAGGATCACGGAATGCCGGAGCATTTGGCTTCAGCATCAGCTTTCTGTGTAAAGTAAGTTCTATCATCAAAATGTGATTCCTGTATTTAGTTTTATCAAATGGATTCTTTGAAAAGCTTGGTATCAATAAGAAAGATGGATTTGCAATGATAAAATGCCTTTCACAATCTCAACAATGTTGCAGTGCTTTACAGCAAGTGAAGTATTCTGAAATGTAGCCACTTATAATTTAGGGAAACACAGCATCCGGTTTATGTACTTCCAGAGACCAGCAAGGTGGTCATGACTGGACAGTCTATTTTTGCAAGGTATTGATTGACCAGGTCGACATAGAGGATTTTCCCTTTGAAAATGGTGCCAAGAAATCTTTTACATCCTCTAAGAGGGCACTTTGGGCCTCGGTTTAATGCACATCCAGGATATGATATCTCTGACAGTGCAGAGCTCCCTCAGTATTGTACAGGAGTTTCAATCTAGATTTTGTGCTCAAGTCTCCACTTTGCAATTTGAACCAATAACTTTGTGACTCAGAAGAGTACCAGTGCTGAGCTACAGCTAAAACCTAATGCAATGAAGTGATCCAATAGTGAGTTATAATAACTAGCCATTGTTGAAGTTAAACTGAGTTTCTAATGACATTTTCAATTCAAATGATGGCTATTGCAACAACACCTTTGATGACGAATGTATTTTGAAGAACTAGTTAAGATTTCAGTTAAAATCACGCCTGTCTTTATTTTCTGTGTTTTAGTTTTTTAATATACCAAAACGAAGATGAATTGAAACTTGTGTGGCAGGATACCACAATTGTTAAATAGATTCTCACCACTCCCTCCTGTAGTCAGACCCACTGTTTCATTTATTTTCAGACATCTGTTCAAAGAGTAACCAGTTGTATGATATATTGACAGCTGTAATTCAGTGGTACTACCTTCCCTCTTATAAGGCAAAAATGCAAACCATCAGTTACTGTGAAGAAAGAGAGCCACTGTTCTGAATTAAGCCTTTAATAATCCTGCTTAACACCAACATTCCACTTCCAGCAAGGATGCCAAGGCAAAAACTGGTAAAGAACACTGATTCCTCACTTTATTTTGCAGTTTGCTGCCTGGCTCTTTGGATGAGAAGTCCCTTCACATGGACAATGCAGTCTTTCTAGAAAAGAAAGAGAACAGTAGCCAATGCAGGCATTATAATCAAAAACAAAAAAACAAAACAGCACTTGGACAGGCCCTTCAGCCGACCAAGCCTGTGCCAATATATAGTTTCTATCTCTCGTCCGCCTCTCATTCATGTGTTTATTGTCAATCAAAAATGTGTCTAACTCAGCACTGAATATATTCAATGATCCAGCCTCCATTGCTCCTTGGAGAAGAGAATTCCAAAGGCTAATCATGTTCTGAAATAAGAAATTCCTCATCATCTCCATCGTAGGTGAAAGACTTCTTATTTTGAAATGTCCCTTCTAATAAATTTACCTCCAGGAGAGGAAGCATCCTTTTGGATAGAATTAACTTGTTAATGCCACTTTCCTGCCCTTCCCCCAACTCCGGATTTTTATTTCCTTTTTTTCAAGTATGTGTGTGTCTGAATAATATATATATAATGATTACATATATATTGCAAGCAGTTTATTAACAGGGAGAGTTGAGTTTAAGAGCCATGAGGTTATCCTGCATGTCCTTGTGAGACCATATTTGGAATATTGTGTGCAATTCTGGAAGGATGTGGAACATTAGAGAGAAGTGCAGAAGAGATTTACCAGAATGCTGCCTTATTGGAGGGTAGGTCTTATGAGGAAGTAGGAGCTAGGGCTTTGTCTTTAGAGCAGAGGACAATGAGAGGTGACTTGATAGATGTTTATAACATGATGAGGGGGATAGATCATGGTCATTCAGAGACTATTTTCTCTGGTGGATATAGGCTGTACGAGGGGGCATAACTATAAGGTTCATGGTGGCAGACATAGGAAGGATGTCCAAGATATATTCTTCACTCAGAGTGGTTGGGGTGTCGAATGGACTGCCTGCTGTAATAGTGGAGTTGGACACTTTAGGAACTTTCAAGCGGTTATTGGCTAGGCACGTGGAATACACCAGAACAAGAGGAAGTGGGATAGCTTGATCTTGGTTTTGGACAAAGCTCGGCACAACATCGAGAGCCAAAGGGCCTGTACTATTCTGTACTTTTCTACGTTTAAACTACCATTATGTTGATTGTTGATGAGTGCCTTAACTTTAACGGTTCTGATTGACCATGCACATGACAATGAGCTCCATTGATGAGGAATCAATTTATACATGTTGCCCATTTTAAATTTCATATCTTAAATTTTAATATAATAAATAATTAGCTCTGATTCCATTTCTCCCTCTCTTGTCCCATTGCATTTTCTCTTGATTTCCCAATACAACTTTGTTTGGCTGGTCTCTATTTAATGATACGACACGTTTTTTTCTCTTTTCTTTTCTCTTTGATGCTGTAGCTGCCAAATATTCCTGCTATTTCATTGCTAAATCTTGTATTTCCTATTTATCAAAGAATTGGTCAGAATTAGGACATTCTATGTATGTATAATGTGCCAGAATTTTTCCCACGCACCTTTCTTTAAACAGACATCCAGCATTTTAAAATAAAAAATGCCTCGTTTTGTGGGCACAATTAATTATGCCAAGAAAAAACATCCTGCCAGAGACAGAATGCTTTTGTCCTTCCTTTTACAGGGTAGAGGGTAAAAGTGCCAAATAAACAAATTGGAATTTAACAAAAGATCTAGACATAATAAAAGAACATTCTAAAGCAAAAAGCTTTTAAGCAAGAAATCGAAACAAAAACTGTACCATTTAACGAACACAGTAATATATATATTGCTCCACATAGTGCATATTAACAATTTGAATTGATTAAGAAATTTGATCATTTGGCACCCGTTTGTTTGTCCATTATACAGCCTCCTGATCTTTCAAGAGTAGGCTACATTTTCAACCAAATTGTGCTAAAAGCTGGTAGATTGGTTTCCGGATTGCAGATAGTACACACAGCAGAATGTTGTATTTGAACTGGGATCCTGCAAATCTTCCAGGCCCATTTCCAGTATCATAATATCCAATGCAGTACTCAACACATGCAGCACATGGCTCAAACTGGCAGGGAGGTCCCCTCGCCAGCTGTATTAGTGTCATTGTGCAGTACTTCCAATCCTACACATTCTTCTGATCAGGGTGCAGGAAAGACAGTGTGCACCTGCAATGGGTGAGGGAAAGTGTGTGTGTGTGCGCACAAGGGAGTATGTGCACAAGGGAATGCTTTGGCATTCAGGCTGAGGGGATGTAGAATGAAGCTGAGCAGAGGGCCCCACTGACTAAATCTGTCTCTGCGCTATTGGGAACAGATTTTCTCTATATATGTCTTATGGATCTCCTCTCAACCTTATCTTCTCCCTGGAAAACAGCCCCAAACTCTCCAATCTATTCATGATTTGAGGGATGAGAAACTTCATTCTGGTGAATCGTTTCTGCATTCCCTTCTTTCCTAAAGTGCAGCATGCTGAACTGGACGCAGTGCTCCAGTTGAGTTGTCACTCTGAAAATACTACCTGCGCTAACAAATGGGGCCATGAAGCTGCCTTGGATATAGTGGCCGTTGTCTATCACTGGCAAGCTTACTGCGACCTTCACAGAAATATAATTAAATTAAATTCAGCACTAAGCCTCATAAAAAGTATTAGATGATCAAACTTTTGGTTAAAATAGTACATTTTAAGGAGCAGTGTAAAGGGGGAAAGAAATGAAAATGTGCAGGAAGAAAATGGCTTTGGCAACAGAAGACAGGACACCTAATGATGGAATAATTAAAATTAGCACGTATGTCTTGATTTTGTAGAGCTACAGGAGATTACAGAGATGGGGCTCAGAAGGTTTTGGAAATGAGGCATTATAAATCAGGAGCTAATGCAAGTCAACAAACGTAAGAGGGGTGGATGACCAAGTTTTGTTGAGTGTTAGTCTATGAGCAACAGAGTTTTTGGTGAAAGATGGGCGGTTGCCCAGAAGAGCATGGGAATAGTCCAGTCTAGAGCTAACAAATATCTGAAGAGCTGAAGTAAGACAGAGTTTGATGATATGCAGTTTAGAGTTCACTGTGTGGATAGGATATTTTCCTTGGTGTGGCTGGTGATTCTAATTAAGGAGGTACATTCTCAGAAGAAGAGGCAAGCCATTTAAGATTGAGATGGGAGAGGACTGTGGAAGCACAGTTTAGGGGCATTTTTGAGACACAAATTAATATATTTTTGGAGGTTAATGACATCAAAGGATAGCCAAGAAAAATAATGTAGAGATAAATGATCAGCCATGATGATCTGTTTGAATGGCAGAGCAGATTTGATGAGCTGAATAGCCTTCTCCCGCTCCTGTGTTTCTAACAATCGGGTGGTTGATTT
Organism: Sphyrna mokarran; assembly: GCA_024679065.1. Classification (NCBI taxonomy): domain Eukaryota; kingdom Metazoa; phylum Chordata; class Chondrichthyes; order Carcharhiniformes; family Carcharhinidae; genus Sphyrna; species Sphyrna mokarran. The sequence goes on along the minus strand of JAGIQG010000014.1, from coordinate 76,307,914 downwards.
GGAAAAATGCCGTTGAAGCAGTCTTGGTGAGTTGGTGTAATGCAACTTGTATATGGTGCACTGTGCTGCCACTATCTGTAGGTAGCAGATAGGTGTAATTTGGTGGATGGAGTACCAATCAAGCAAGCTGCTTTGTCATGGATGGTGGTTAGTTTTCTTATTGTTGTTGGAATTGAACTCATTTAGGCCAGTGGAGAGTATTCTGTCACACTGAAGACTTGTGACTTGGCGGTGGGCAAGCTTTGGGGAATTGAGATGAGTTACTTGTTGCAGACCTCTTGGCCTGTAACGTGCTCTTGTAGCCACAGTATTTATGCGGCTTGTCCAATTCAGTTTTTGGCCAATTGTAACTCCCAAGATGTTGATATTTGGGAATTCAGTGATGGTCATTGCCTGACACTTGTGTGGCACTAATATTACTTGTCACTTATCAGCTCAAGCCTGAATGTTATTTGGTCTTTCTTGTTTTATTCATTTATGAGGCATGGGCATCACTGGCTAGCCCAGCACTTATTGTCACCCATTATTGCCCTTGAGAAGGCGATGGTGAGCAGCCTTGAAATGCTGCAGTTCCCGTGGTGTAGTTGTACTCACAGTGCTGCATGTGGACATTGACTGCTTCTGAACTGGATATCGGTGACCAGATTATTTGAGTAAATGTCACTTCATAGTACTGTGGAAGACGTTTTCATCACTTTGCTAAATGATTAGGAGTAGAATGAAGGGATGGTAACTGGCCTTGTAGGATTTTTGGATTTAATTTGTCAACAGAACACATCTAGAGAATTTTTCACGTCAGGTAATGTCAGCTGCTTTTGCTTTACTGGAAGAACTCGGCTAGAGGAGTGACTAATCCTGGAGCTCAGGTCTTCAGTACTATTACCAGAATATTGTCCGGATCCATAATTTTTGTAGTATCCAGCGCCTTCAGCTATTTCCTGCTATCAAGTGGAGTGATTTAAATTGGCTGAAGACTGGCATCAGTGATACTGGGGAGCTTTCCTTTCCTGATCACATATCAACGACAGCAGCTGCAATATACTTCTCTGCTGCAGAGTCTGAACAATTGAAGGAACTGCTGATACTCATTGCAGAGATTTGCACCTACAATATACATCAGAAACTGGCTTCTGAGAAACTGTGTTAGAGTTAGAGCTTGAGGAAAAATTGGAAAGGGTTCAAATCACAACTTATTTTCAAAATATTAGTATCTGGAATTTGATATATACTATATAATGTTCTCTGAACAAATTACTGTTCTTTTCCTTCATTTGAGACAGTGCACAGGGTGAAATCTGTAATTTTAAAGTCTTTATACTTTAGCCTACTTTCTCATTGAGTCCATGCACTTTGTGAATTTTGTTTCTTTTGAAACACAATTTATAAAATAGGTCAGAAATTGATTGTCGAGGTGATTGTAATTAAGACTTCCATTTGCATTGATGCAAACCTGATCCATAAACAGCATCAAACCTGGTGGAAACAGCACTTACCTCTGAAAGCTTGTCCCTGCTAGTCAATAATTCTTTTACAGCAGAGTGAATTAGCTCATTGGACCGTTCGAATGTTCGATCATGTGAAGATCCCAGAGATCAAAGAACAATACAGCACGAGAAACAGGCCCTTCGGCCCAACGAGCCCGCGCGCCATTTTAACATTGAGTGCCCTCCTATACCTACGTTGTTTGTCTACATCTATTGGGAAAGATTAAAGGAAGACTAATTTAGGGACAATTTGTTACACCAGTCAGTCTAAGAGCACAGTTTTGGAGTGTGGGAGGAAACCGGAGCACCCGGAGAAAATCCACACAATCACGGGGAGAATGTGCAAACTCCTGCAGACACCGGCCCAAATCCATGTATCTGCACAGCAAACAGTGATAATCACTGAGCTCTCATGTTGCCTGTCAGATGGTCCACTTTAAGTGTACACTAACGATGTGAAGCACGAAGCAACTCTCGAAGCAACTAAATTAGATAATTGTTTCCATGAAAGGAAAAAAAATAAACTTGCATTCCACCAAAGTTTTCAGCCAATGCAGTACTTTTTGAAGTGTAATCACTGTTGTCATTTGAAGAAAAACAGCATGCCATTTGCATTCTGCTAAATACATGCCATGAGATGATGACCCAATTGTCTGCTTTACTGATATTGGTTTAAGGAAAATATTATTCAAGACACTGTCCTTTTGTTCAAGGAGTGCCATTCACCCAAGAGGACAAGACAGGGCCTTAGTTTGACTTTTCACCCAAAAGATGACAATAAGAACATAAGAACTAGGAGCACAAATAGGCCATCTGGCCCTTTGAGCCTGCTCCACCATTGATCTTTTCATGGACTTAGCTCCATTTACCCACCTGCTTACCATAAACCTTAACTCTTTTATTGTTCAAAAATATATCTATCCTTGACGTCCTCAGTGGTATAGTACTCCCTTAACACTGAAGCATAGCAATGGCTTAAATGATGTCCTCATAATTCTGGAGTAGAACTTGAACCCATAGGCTTGTGACTGAGAGACAGAAGAGATGTCAACAGTGTTTTCATGATGATTATTAGAAACCCGGGTTCAAGTCTGGCTTTAGGGCTGAGTGGAGTTTGCAGATTCTCTCGGTGCCTACATGGGTTTCCTCTGGGTGCTTTGGTTTCTCCCATACTCCAAAGATGTGTGGGTTAGTTTGATTGGCCATGATAGATTGTCCCTTAGCATTCCAGATGTATAGGCTAAGGGGATTAGCAAGGTAAATATGTCAGGTCACAGGGATAGAGCCTGGGTAGGATGTCCAGTTGGGGAGTTGGTGCAGATTCAATGGACCAAATAGCCTCTTTCTGTACTGTAGGGATTAAATGATTAACTTGAAATTAGGTATTTCTTTGTAGTGTGCTATCTAAGTTGTATAAAATACACTAAGAATGAAAGATGTCTCTAGATAATGCTGGTTTGGGGTCATTTAACATTTTGAATATCCTTACACAGGCCATATACAAGCTGCCCCCTTAATCATTGCACATATCAACAAACCTACCTAACAATGCAATAGTTGTACCTATGTCATGTGAGATGCAGCCATTCAGGAACATGGCTTGCACCATCTTTATCAAGGTCAAATAGGGATAAAGTCTGCTTGAGTTGATGGTTGAAAGGAATTAATTTCTGGAGCCTGTAACTGAATCTTTGCTGCAACATCATGCTACTTATATAGGAAAGTTGCAACAGAATGATCTAGAATCATTCTAGAAGGCAGAGAGTGGTTGTGGATGGGTCTTGTTCTGCATGGAGGTCGGTAACCAGTGGAGTGCCCCAGGGATCTGTTCTGGGACCCCTGCTGTTTGTCATTTTCATAAATGACCTGGATGAGGAATTGGAGGGATGGGTTAGTAAGTTTGCTGACGATACAAAGGTCGGTGGTGTTGTGGATGGTCTGGAGGGATGCCAAAAGTTGCAGCGGGACATAGACAGGATGCAAGACTGGGCGGAGAAATGGCAGATGGACTTCAACGCAGATAAATGTGTAGTGGTCCATTTTGGCAGGAATAATGGGATGAAGGAGTACAATATAAGGGGTAGGAGTCTTAGCTGTGTTGTAGACCAGAAGGATCTCGGGTTCCGGGTCCATAGGACTCTTAAATCGGCCTCGCAGGTGGAGGAAGTGGTCAACAAGGCGTACGGTGTACTGGCCTTCGTTAATCGAGGAATAGAGTTTAGGAGTCAGGAGATAATGATGTAGCTCTAAAAGACTCTTGTCAGACCCCACTTGGAGTATTGTGTGCAGTTCTGGTTGCCTCACTATAGGAAGGAGGTAGAGGCTATTGAGAGGGTTCAGAGGAGATTTACAAGGACGCTGCCTGGATTGGGAGGCAGGCCTTATGAAGATAGGTTGAGGGAGCTGGGACTCTTCTCACCAGAGAGACGTAGGTTGAGAGGCGACCTGATAAAGGTTTATAAAATGTTGAGAGGAATAGATAGGGTGGACTCTCAGAGACTATTTCCCTGAGCTGAAATGGTCACTATGAGAGGACACAGATTTAAGGTGCAGGGAAGCAAATACAAAGGAGATATCAGGGGTAGGTTTTTCACTCAGAGGGTGGTGAGTGAATGGAACCGACTGCCGTCGGAGGTTGTTGAGGCAAACTCACTGGGGTCTTTTAAGAGACTTCTGGATGAGTATATGGAAAAGAATAGGATAGGGAGTTATAGATAGGTCTGTGGATTGGTAGATGTGATTGGCGCAACTCGTGGGCCGAAGGGCCTGTTTGTGCTGTATTGTTCTATGTTCCATGTTAATCATAGGATAGTGCAACCCAAAGATGTCACTCTACATATCAAGTCTGCTCCAGTGGTTTTGAAGGATAATTCTTTAGACTCATGCTCCTCTCCCAGATTACTACAGCTTCTTCATGTATTTATCTGCTTTGAAGGCAACTCCAAACCATTTGTTGAGTAAAATAGTTTTTCTTCACGTTATCTTTGGTTCTTTTGCTAATCACCTTAAATCTTTATCCTTTGGTTATGAATTCTTCAGTCACTGGAATCAGTTTTTTATTTATCCTTCCTTCATAGTTTAAACACTGTATCAAATATACTCCTAACCTTCTGTGCTCTAACGAGAACAACTTTTGTTATGTTTGGGTTTTTTCTACAAGTTCTTATTTGTTTTACCTTTGTTAACAGACTATTCTCCCTAATTCATGATGCTTACTTCAGTAGCCATCCACACCCCTGCTACTGACTTAATGGTGCCGACTTAATGCTGCCATAAGCACACTTACATTGCTACTTCAGCAAAACACGCCATGGCTGTGGTTATTATTGGGATTGCATTATAATGGTGTCACAAAATAGCATTAATACATTTCGGATTGAGTTGACAAAGCAGTTATTGACTTGAGGTAGAAATGTGTTTTCAATATCTATATTCAGAAGTATCTGCATTTTTTTTAGTTACACTCAGCAGTTTTATCTTGAAAATGTGCATTATGTTGATCTGAGCCACAATGACTAGGAAGCTCTCATAATCAACTTATGACCTGGTCAAAGTTATATGATTTCAATTAGGGCAGTAGTGAAGTAGATCTCAATATTGCTGAGCCAACAATACAGAGAAATACAGTTAGACTCAACACTTCTAAGCTGTACTAATGGTGAAATGACAGTTGAAGGTGGCATTGTTCTTAGCTGACATTGTTATTTAAGTTCCCTGGAGGTAATTTTGACTCTGTCGGTAATGTAAATCTGATGACACTGAATTGATCACTCATCTTGTACCTCTCCCAGTTTCACTTTTTATTGACATCAATGGCAAATATCAGGAGAAATATAAAAAAACTGGTTGCCAGTTGACTGTTGCCCACTTTATGCCATCACAAAGTCAGAATTCCCTATTGTGTCATGATGAAGAATGGGAGATTTAGCAAAGCACTTGAAGAAACCAGAACTTTACAGAATGTACCACTGCTGCTGAATTTTTATTCTCCTGAAATAAAACTTTTTCCGGACAACAATACACTTATTTCTCCTGGCTATGCATTTATAAATGTAACTTACATTGCATATTTTTTTTTCTTTTCTTGACAGTTAAAAGATACAAAATCCAGTGATCAGAAGATGACACTGATGCACTTTATAGCTGAAGTATGTGAGGAACAATATCCTGACATTATTCACTTCACGGAAGAGCTAAACCACGTGGAAAAAGCAAGCCGCGGTAAGAAATGTATAAAGCTTTTAAATAGAGAAATGACCTAGATAATCAGTTAGAAAATATTACTCTCATCCTCCATTAATGCTCCTGCAAAGTGTATTGCCATTGATCAGAGCCGGTACAGCAATCCTCTCTGCTGCTGACCTACTTAGCACTGAAAGCTCTGCCTCCAGCATTCAATTTGTTTTACAAGTACAGGCACATTGCACAATGATTTTTGGTTTCTCTAATGTATAATAAAATGCATGATCACATTAAAAGGAACAAATAGCTTGAGACTGATACAAACCTACTGATGTCAGAGGGGAAGGGCTGCCTGCCTTGAGATGTACACCAACAGGGATTTGTGCATACTTCAATTAGTAGTCAGAGCCCTGGTTTAAAATTTATCCATTTGGTAATAAAGATTATCATCGCTAGGGCCCACTGTGGTTCCATCAAAAGCTTTCACTGCTACAGCTTGCAGTGTTTGCCTTAACCCTTTGAGATATTCCCTGCTAGAAATAAACATTTTAAAAAATACCGGCATCTCGATTTACAGACATTTGCAGACAAAAATACAGGCAGTAAAGTGCCTGCAGTTTATTGAGTCTGGCTTAGTTGTGATGCATGAAACACCATGATTAGAAACACCCTGATCCACCCACAGCCATATAATCTCTTGGGGAAACGACTGCTGCATTTGTCTATTTGGAAACTTGCACAATAAATGTTTTGTATGGGAACTGGGTTCTGATTAAACATTAACCCCTTTCTAGTGCCACTTACGCGCCTGTTTGTTCCTAATAATAGCAGCTTACATTTATGTATTGACTTTAATGTAGTTAAACGTCTTAAGATGTTATGGTGAAACATTGTTTAATAATATTTGACACCATGCCACTTAAGAGATAGAACATAGAAAATCTACAGCACAAACAGGCCACAAGTTGCGCTGAACATGGCCCTACCTTCTAGACTTACCTATAACTCTCCATCTTACTAAGTCCCATGTACTTATCCAAAAGTCTCTTAAAAGGCCCTGTCTAATCTGCCTCCAGCATCACTGCCAGCAGCCGATTCCATGCACCCACCACCCAGAGTGTTGGCTATTATAGGGTGTCTAGAGCAAGTTGGGAGGCTGACAAGACACCACAGTCTTGAGAATAACAAAAGCTTGGATGAAGGTTTCAGCAGCAGACAATTTGAGGCAAGACAGAGATGAAAGTAAATAGCCTCGGTGGTTGAGTGGACATCAGGTACCAAAATCAATGGTTTTCTGGATACTTCGAGGAAAACTCTGCCCATCAACATTTTGATGTCACATAAGCAGTATGCTAGTTTGGCAGCATTGAAGAGTTGAGAGAGGTGGCAATGCGGTAGAGTTGACTGTTAGCAGTGCAAATATGGAATCTGACTTTATTGGGATAATGTCACCAAGGTGCAGTATAAAAATGATTAAGAGGAAAGGGCCAGAAGTATTTATTCACCCTTCCCCCTCACTGCTAAGCTGGAGCAAGGATAAATCGGCACATCCGATCACTATCCAATGACTTTTGCCAGGGAGTTCAAGTATATAAAAACAATACTGCAATCATTCTTCAGTACAGTGCTTCTGAGGAAACTTGATAGCTCCGTGGTGCCTTATATTATTCATTCTTTACATATGAACCTAAGCAATCACAGTGAACAAACTGGAGCTAAATCTAAGTCTTTTCTTGTACAGTCTCTGCATTTACAGTTCCCAGCAGGAACCAATAATTTGTTTTTGGGGTAGTTGGCTAGTTCTGTTTTTGAGGATGGATGTAGCTTCCGCTGTCAGGGGGGTTGAGATCATTTAGCTTCTTACAGTCTCTGTTCCTGTAATTCCACGTCATGCATATTTAAGAAGCTGGAAAGCAAATAGTGCTCCAGTGATTGACGTATTTGTGTTCTTTACAGTTTCTGCAGAAATGCTACAGAAGAACCTTGAACAAATGGGGAAACAGATTGCCACTTTGGAAAAAGACATTGAAACCTTCTCTCAATCCAGTGATGAACACGACAAGTTTGTGGAGAAAATGACAATATCCTTTCACTTGCTAAATTAAGCTAAAACCTGTTCTTTGCATTTGATTTTTTATTATTATCAAGTGGCTTACCTTTGTTTCATAAGTTTAGTAAATGTAGAGTTTGCAAAGGAGGTCTTGAGATGAAAAGAAATGGTTGAAGGTTAGCATTAATCTAGACTTTCCATTCAGCATTTACCAATCTTTGTCACTACCAGAATTACTGCCGATTTTATATTAAGACTACGTGGAAAGCCTAGAAGAATGTTAATTGTTCTTGTACTGTTGCAGATTTAGTGACCAATAACTACCAACACCTTCAATTAACCAGGTTGACAGACCACCAATTGCCAGGTGAAAAAAATATATAATTACAGTACTTAATGTGGTGGATATGTACATATTCGTACAATGCTTTGAAGATTGATGAGAAATCTGTTTGGGATCTTTAAAATATTAAAGGAATTTGATAATTTCTCGGTCTCTAACCTATTGTTTCTGGTGCGAGAAACCCAGAACAAAAGAGTATAATCTTAGAATTTGATGTAGGCCATTTAGGAGTGGTACCAGGAAACATCTTATCCACAAACCAAAATCTAACTGCACCTACCCTGCAGGGAAAAAAGTGCAGTGGCAGCATCAATTGAAATTTAATAAATATTTGATTAGTAACAGTATCAATGAATATCAAGCAAAGGTTTGAAATGGAGTTCCATGATATTTCTGTATTGCAGAATAGAACCAGTAGGTTGGAAGGTCAGTTCTGTTCCTATGTCAATAGGAACATAAGAACTTTGAGCGGATGTAGACCATACAGCCCGTTAATCCTGCTCTGCCTTTCAATACAACAATAGCTGATCTTCAACTCCATTTTCCTGTCCGCTCTCCATATCCCTTTATTCACTAAGATATCAAAAATCTGTTCGTCTCAACCTTAAGTATATTCCATGATTGAGCATCAATAACACTCTGGATGGTGCAGGAAGATGGCAGTGAGGAAGAGAATCAGCTGTGACCTGTCTATTTAAATAGCAATGATGTGGATAAAACTTTTAATACTTATCCCTTGCCTAAGATGAAGGAACCAAGAATAGAGGGAGAAAGAGCTGTATTAATGAAGCATTGAAGAACATATTGATTTAAAAAAAGCAAATGTTTTGTTTCCAGCACGAATGTAAATGATAAATCTAAAAACTTACAAATTAGGCCACTCGGCCCTTTGAACCTATTTTACCCAAGCAATCATTGTCTTATTTGTTCTGCTAATTTTTTATTAGTGTCTTCAGTATGATCATCAGTCCAAAGCAGATTAATTAATCACCCATCTGCCATAGGAACAGTTCCGTGAACTGTGGATTCCAGACCATACCACAGTTGAAACACTGACTAATGCAATTGCACCTTCGTCATGTCCATGCAGACAAAATGGTGACTTGAAATTAATGCATTGATCCATTCAAAATGTCTAGACAGTGTTTTGTTCCTTTTATACGTCCCATATAACGGTGGACAGGGTGGACAGGATAGGGTGGACAGTGATAGCCTTTTTCCTAGGATGGAGAAAGCTAGCACGAGGGGACACAGCTTTAAATTAAGGGGTATGAGTTATAGGACGGATATCAGAGGTAGGTTCCTTACTCAAAGAGTGATTAGGGAGTGGAATGCCCTGCCTGCAGCTGTGTAGATGCGCCAAGTTTGGTGGCGTTTAAGAGGTTAGTTGATAAGTATATGGAAGAGAAGGGAATGGTTTAGTTTGGAGGGGCATTGCTTTTTATTTTGGTCGGCACAACATCGAAGGCCGAAGGGCCTGTTCTGTGCTGTATTGTTCTATGTTCTATAACGTTCTCAGGTCACATGTGCTTAAAGAGAAACTGATGGAGCTGCTCAATTTAACAGCGTAAATCAGAGCTGTTCCTGAAAACTACTCTGCAGCTTTGAGTAGTCACTAAAACATTCTTCCTATTGCTCCCACTTTGTCAGAATGTGGTGACATTTTTAGGGAACCACTACTGACGTTGGATATACTGTATGTCTGTAGGTTAGTCAACTCAATCATGCCCAATCCTATTTTCACTTAGCATGCACATACTCTTTGCAGTCGGGAGTCATTGTATTGATCTCTCAGCCCCCATGCAGTAGATCACGTGGAACCCTGAGACCAGATAATGCAGCACATAATTGGAATCAGAATGGGGAAATCTTAGGACCATGAACCAAAATTACAAGGTCTGAACCTTTTTTAAAGCTTAAAATCAGATTTTATAAGGTTAAACTGAGCATAAAGATGAGACTCCAAACACTGCACAATTATCAGTCAAATTGAGAACACAGTAAGAGGCTTACTGGACACACTACTTCTATTTCAATGAACTGGCAAAGATCCACTTTTATAGTCCTGAAGGTTTTTAAAAAAATTTAACAGTAGCTCATTGAATTTCTCAGTTTTCTGTCGAGCAGCTTTTGGAGTTTGGCAATCTGACTGTGGGAGAATACAATGATTCAACACACAATACAGTTTCCTTGATGAGTTTAGAACAACAAACAATCTCTGAAATTCAGAGCAAGACCCATGAAGGAGATAGTAACGATTTACATAATATATTTCTCAAGTGCCACTATTATATGGGCTTTGAAGTCCTGCGTAATGTAGGCTTTTGTTGTTAGACCACAGGAGAGTCGTGATTTTTAAGGTCAGACAAACATTTAATTTAAGGGAAATGAATGCATTTGCAATGGCAGACAGCATGTGTAATTACAAATTTGGTGAAACACAAGTATTTGAGTAAAGGACCCAGAAATAGATATTATTTTCCAATGGTTATCTTCACATTTATTACTCTGCCCTAAACGCTCTTGAAAAGATGCCTTCTTGAACTCCTACTATTGATGTGTTATGGAGGAAGTTTCAGGATTCTGACACAGTGGCAGTGAAGGGATGGTAATGTAGTTTCAAGTCAGGATGATTGTGTTCGCCTGTAATTGCTGTTGTTGTTCTTCCAGTTGGTGGACGTCAAGGGTTTGGAATAAACCCATAAGATGGAAAAAAATACGATAGTATTAGCTAATGATTAGTGGGAAAAGGTTGGTGTTGAACCTTAAGATGTTTTGGGCTAAATGGCCTGTTTTGGTGCTATAGAAGTGTTACCTCTGGTTGATGCCCTTGTCTTTGGTAGAATTATTAGCTTTTTTTCAGAGCCCGGTCCTGTAAGAGTTCTAGTAAAGTTTTATGTAAAATATTAGCCTGAATGTTTCTGAATGCCATGCTCTTATTCCACATTTATGTGACAATGTTCTTTCTTTTTCCACTTTTTGCTTCAATAATGTAAAGAAAATCATCAATACTAAATGTATGAACGAGACCAGATAATCAAGGAACATAGGCAAATTGGGTAAAAACAGCTTATAGTGGATAGCTCCCTCACTGGTGCTTTGAGTAACAAGTTCCCTATATATAGGTCAGAGTAATTCTGACTCGAAAACAATTTCATTAATATACAAGGGATACGTGAAACTCATTAGAAATAATCAGACAACTGCCCAGTAGCCGGAATAAATGAGAATTGGGGAATTGATGTAGGGTAGTGATTTAATCTCTACATTATTAATTCCTTATTCCTTTTCTTTGTGCATTTTTCTGTCCTTTCTCTGCTTAACATTTCAAAATGGTTTTCCGCACACAATTTAGGATAATCATTTATTCAAAACAAATACATTGAAATAAATGTGAAAACATTGATGTAACGCTAATAGCATGGATGTTAGCAAAACTGATCCCAACAGGAAATTGATTTGCAGATTATGTGCATGCATTTCTGATTGCATTATTCATTGACTTTTGCTTGATTAGTTCCAGCTCCTGCAATTCACTGGCATATACAGGAGGGAGACATTTTCTGTTTCCGTCCTGGTCTTACAAATCATACATTGTAAAACAATATTGCAAACTGCTTTGTAATTAAAATGGGGACTATTGCCAATGCCTTAGGTTGTTCAGAACTTTTTGAAGTTTCATTAAATAATTGTCACACAATGTACTTTAAAGTTGCAGCATTTAAAGTTGATCTTTGTAGGAAAATTACATTTGTATTCATACTATGACACATCAGTGGCCTCTTTTGTCGTCAAATTCAATGTAACAGTTGGTGAGCAATACATTTCTCTCTTTCTGTCCGTTTAGTTTCAATGAATTTTAAACTTGCTGACCCAGTAATTTAGTAATTGAAGTTTCAGTGAAAGAAAATGATGAAATGAAGAAAAAGATCAGAGTAAAGCCCAAGCCAGAATTAGCAACATCCTTATGTGATGTATGTGGTTTTCAATTCTCAGCTAAAGAACTTTGTATAGCATTAATTGAGGTCACAGCATTAGAATTGCCTGAAGACTAAAGTCAAACATTCAAAATGAGTGCTATGGGCTTTAGAGCAAAACACTGTAATAGCATTTTTAAGAGTGAAATTCTTCTCCTTTGGCTGTTATGAACTTAAAAAAAACAGATGCTCTGGAATTTTTCAAAGGCCGGCTAACTTGGGAATTTATTAAGAAGATTGCCTTTCAGTTTTTTTTGAAAATGCTTTGATGATCAAGTAATTTGATTTTAACTTGATCATTCGTTTAAGCAGCTTATGAAGTGATGAGGAAGTTTGAACAAAAGCCCATTTATTCTAAGGTTTTGATTAGGTCATTTGACTTTTCAGCGAATTGTAGCTATGTAAAAAAAAGCAAACAAAATGATGTATCAACCAGTGTTGGCTTTTCCATCAACTTCTGTATGAACAAAGATATATCACATCACTCAGATGGCAGATTCTTAACAGCTGTGATTAGTTGAGCAATCATGTTTTGGGGGAAGACTTTTAAAATGAAGAAAGATGAGACAAGGCAGAGTTTAGGGAGAGAATTCCAGAATGCAAGGCCAAAACACCTTGAGTTCTGTGCGCCAATGTTTGGATATAGTAGAGGGGCAGGGAGTAATCTGCCATTTGGTGAGGCAAAGGCCTACTGGTATCACTAGACTATTGACTCAGAAACTCGTCTAATGTTCTCGGGACCTGGGTTTGAATCTCGCCATGGTAGATTGTGGAATTTCAGTTCAAAAAAGAAATTTGGAATTAAGAATCTATAGATGACCATGAAACCATTGCTAATTGTCTGAAAAACCCATCTGGTTCACTCATGTCTGTTATGAAAAGAAATCTGCTATCCTTTCCCAGTCTAGCCTGCATGTGACTCCAGAGCCACAATCAATGTGGTCCACTCTCAACTGTCTTGGGCAATAAATGCTGGCCAGTCAGTGATTTTCATATCCTATAAATTAATTAAAAAACTCTCCAGATCTTGGTCCAAACATTGCAAAGGAACTGAATTCCAGAGGTGAGAGAGTGACTGCCCTAGACCACAAGGTGCTATTGGTCTGAGCAGGATATTAAGGAGCCCTAGCAAAATTGAAGTCAATGGGAATCAGAAGGAAAACTTCAGGAAAATGACTGTGGTTGTTGAGGGGTTATTCATCTCAGTCCCTAGACATTGTCAAAGGACTTCCTCAGAGTAGCGTCCTCTGGTCGAATCATCATCAGCATCCTTCATGACATAAAGTCGTAAGTGAGATCTTCGCACTGCTTAGTATCATTCACAACTTCACAATTTACATTAAACATGCTAATAAATATAAAATATGCCAAGGTGCCTTACAAATGCACTATAAAACAAAATATGATACTGAGTCGCCAGGAAAATATTAACTCCTGACCAAAAGCTTGGTCAAAGACAGGTTTTATACGGGGGAAGTGCAATAGACATTATATTCCAGAGTTTAGGCAGCTGAAGTTGTGGCCACCAGTGATAGAGTAAATTAAAATTGGGTGCTCAAGAAAACAGAGCAGTTTGAATATTGTATTACAGAGATGGGAGAGGCAAAACCATGGGAAGATTTTAAAACCAGGATGAGAATTTTAAAACCCAAGATATTGCTTGACTGGAGGCCAGTGTAAGTCAATGAACAAATGGTTGGTAAAGGATAGGACTTGGTGCAAGTTAAAACATAGCCGAGTTGTAGACGGCAATTTTACAGAGGGTAGGTTGTGTAAAAACAACCAGAAGCTCACATCTGAATGCAGTAAAATCCAGACAACATTCAGGCTTGGGCTGAAACACAGCAAGTACTACTTATCCTATACAAGTGCCAAGCAGTGGCCATTTCCAACAAGAGAGAACCTAACCATGTCCCTGTGACGTTGGATGGCATTATGATTGCCATATCCTGGGGGAATTATCATTGACCAGAAACTTAAGCTAACAAAGAATGCTCACTTTAGTAGAAATGTCCAAGTTCCACGAACGAATAAAAAAGGTGGAAATATTGTGGATTCGAGAGTAGATCAAAACTCAAATTCTGCAGCAGGTCACTCACCTAACTTCCAAAAGCCTAAGCCTAATTCTAACCCTAACATTAAACCTAATGCAGTCCACTATCTACAAGTCTAAAGTCAGGAATTGATTGGACATGTTTAATGACTACTCCATCAGAAGTAGTTAATGGATTTAATATATTCAAATAGGATTCTCTTATGATGGAAAGAGATGTACATACCTGTATGCTTTTAAGATTATACTCAAAGTCAGGTATGTTGCAATATATATAAATCCCAATGTAGTGGGTGAGTCTAGCAAAAAAAAAATTGAAGAAGTCACTTATATCAGCATTGTTCATTTTTCAATTGAGCAGTTTTTGGTTTTTTTCATGTTCAATGCAACAAAAGCATAATTATGTGGATGTTGGAAATTTGAAGTAAAAACAAACAATGCTGAAAATATTTACCAGGTGAAGCAACATGTGTGGAGAGAAAGAGAGTTGACGCTTCAGGTCAATGACCTGTTATCAAAACTTAGAAGGAAATGAAATGTTATTGACCTGTAACGTTAACCTTTGTTTCTCTTCATATATGCCGCCAGACCTGCTAAATATTTCCAGCATTTTTGTTCTTATGCTGATTGGAATATTGCTCAGTTTTAAAGTGCAGTTCACCATCAGCAATGTAAACTAGATGAGCTGAGTTAGTTATCGTTCCCATATAGCAAAAATAACATTGATCTGTGTTAATGAGGAATTGTCTGATATTGAATATGTACCATGTCACATTCAAGGTAATTTTTCCTTAATTAAAGCCTTGGCACAGTTTTGTGCAGGTTGCAAAGGAACAGTTTGAAAAACTATCAGGAATGCATAAAACCATGGAGGAGGATTTTGAAGAACTTGGTCTATACTTTGTCTTTGACACCAAGAAAATTTCTATTGAAGAGTTCTTTGGTGATCTTAGTAACTTCAAGAGTATGTTTTTGGTAAGTGATTAAGTAAATGCAAATGAAGCAATAGAATGGTGAAATGCCTACTCTTAAGATTTGGTGCAAGGTGTCATCTTTTAGTCCCAAGATGGTGAATGCTATCTTCAGCCTGGATGTTTTCTATCAGGCCAGTTCCACACAGAGGCAAAGGGCACTTGATCTTTTCCATCTGGCATTAATGACACCAAGAACTCAACATAAGTTAAACTTGTGGCCAGAAACAAATCATGTTCAGTTTTCCTTCATGGAATGAAAATGATACAGAATATATGAAGCCATTCAGCCCATCATGTCTGTGCCAGCTCTTTGATAGAGTAATCTAGTTAATCCCAATCTTTATCTGTAGACCTATAATTATTTTTATTACCATCAAATACTGGACCAATTCTCTTTTAAATGCTACTGTTTTTACCACGATTTAGGTAATGCATTCCAGATCACAAACACTTGTATAAAAGAGAAAAAAGTTCCCTCATGTCAATTCTGGCTCTTTGCCAATCATGTTAAATCTCCGGCCATCAAATCATCATTCATGAAAAACAGCTTGTCTTCATTTGCTCTGTCAAAACTCTTCTTGATTTTGAGCAGCCCAATTAAAGCTTCTCTTCATCTTTTCTGTCCTAAGGACTGCAGTCTCTTCACACAACTGAGCTCCCTCATCCCTTGGCCATTTGACAAAATCCCTTCTTCAGTCTCCCCAAGAGCTTGACAACCTTCCTAAAGGGGGAACCCAGAATTAAATACTATACTGCAGCTCAACCTTAACCCAGGACTTAAAAAGGGTTAGAATAATGCCCTTGCTTTGTTACCCTCTTTCTCTGCCAATAAAGCCAAGTCATGGTTTGAAATTCATAGGTATTCAGCAAAAGGAATTGCTTTAAACCATTTGTACCATTCAGGACCAAGCTGAGAGTTAGATCTCTGATGAGAAGAAATGCTTGGAAGGGAGATTGTCTCTGACCTGCACCGATCTATCATTGAAGGATGTGGACGGAGCATGCTTCTTACAGCGTTTTGATTTTGAGCACCCCAATCAAAGCTCCTCTTAATGTTTTCCAACCGAAGGAGAACAATGCCAATTCCAGTCCCTTCACACAACTGAACTTCCTTATCCAATGTACCATTTGACTTGATCTCCTTTTCAACCTTTCCAAGGTTTTGATATCCTTTTTTCAAGTGTGATGCCCAGAGTTAAACACTGTACTGTGGATTTTCGATTGACATTAAATAACTCTGTCATACAGCATTGGTGCTACGTGGCTTGCACTTTCTGAAATGTTCTGTTGGAGGCATTTATCCTTTGTCTAGTTTAAAGGTGGTGACAACTTCAACTGGAAGACACTAACGAGAGACTGGGTATGAAAACATGCTTTGTATATTCATGGTTCAGCGTTAACTATGACGTTATGTAACTGTCTCTGAAGTCCACACCCCCAGTGGGTGAAACCAGTATTTGATTAAGCTCAATATGTGTTTGTGCTTCAATCAGAAGAGTGATGGCAATCCATTTGCACATCATGGTGAGTATGTTGTTCACCTTCTTTAACTGAAAGGTTCCAAATGCTCTCTCCTAATTTTTTGCAGCCGAATATTAATCTTCCTTAGGTTGGAGAGAGCAGAACAAGTAAAGTCTCTAAAATGGCATTTTTGATGAAAGCGCACAGCCTGAGGCAGGCTCAGTGACTGGTACTGACGATTGAAGAGCCACTCTATCTTACTAATGAAACATGAAGACCATTACTTCTTTCTTGCAAGTCGGAATAACCTTGCAAACATAATGGCAGGACCATCATAGTTAGACAAGCATTGGACAAATATTCCGGCTATGCACACCAGTAGGATTTTCTGACAGTGTCAAATTCTAGACACTGACATAACAGCTTGAATAATTAACATTTTATTAACTGATATTTGAATCATGGACTTAGTGGTCCCTGTGACGTGTTCACTGCAATGGCATCATTAGCTCAGTGGCAGTTTCTTATGCCTGAGTTAGGAGATTGAGTTCAAATATTGCTCAGAGACTTGAGCGCAATATCTGAACTAAAATGCGCTACCGAAAGAGTGGTGCAGTCTTTTGATTCAGGCATTTAACTGAGGTGCTATCTTGTCAGGTAGACAACAAAGAACCAGTGACATTGCTTTGAAGAACAGTGTATAGAATCTCAATAGTGCAGAAAGCGGCCATTCAGCCCATAAAGCCTGCTCTGACAACAATCCCATCCCGGCGCTATCCCTGTAATCCCATTATTTATCATACTTATCTCACTGATGCTAAGGGGTAATTTAGCATGGACAATCAACCTAACCCACATACCTTTGGGCTGTAGGAGCAAACTGAGCACCCAGAGGAAACCTACATGGACATGGTGAGAATGTGACCCGAGGCTGGGATTGAACCTGGATTCCTGGTGCTGCGAGGAAGCAGTGCTAACCACCATTAAGGACATTTAGATATTGCTAACAAAACCTGGCCTGGCCAGTAAAACCCACATTTCTTGAAAGTGTTTTTCTTTAATTCCCTCAAGAGTCCTAAAACACATTGTCTGGTCATTCACTTTTTTATGGGACCTTGTTGTGCGCAAAGTATCTGCTACATGTCCTACAGTACAACAGTGACTACATTTCAAAAGTATATCATTAGTTGTAAACACATTGGAATATCCTGAGATCCTGAAAGGTGTTATACAATGCATTTCATTCTTGTAAGTGCTGTTGTATCATTCTCAGCAATCTGTAATGGAGAACAAGAAACGGAAAGAAGCTGAAGAGAAAATCAAAAAGGCCAAACTTGCCAAAGAGAAAGCAGAGAAGGATAGACTAGAAAAACAGAAGAAGAATGCAATCATCGACATGAACGAAGGTAGGAAATTTATGCATGTTTTTCCTTACTTGCAGATTTTGTTTCAATAAAATTTTAATTCTGGACAGTGTTATTGTGTTTACAAATTTAAAAACTTTTATTTACATATAACCTGTATAGTAGAATGCCCCAAGATCCTTCTCGAACTTTACCAAAGAGTGAGCCTCATGTGATATTGGTACAGGTGACCAAAACATTGTTCAAAGATGTAGGTAGTAAGATGCATCTTAAAGGAAGAGAAAGAAGTGGAAAGCTTTAGAGAGAAAATTCCAGTGCTTGCTGTCTAGGCAACTGAAGACACCATAAGTGGTAGGGTAATTAAAACTAGGGATACAAAAGACCAGAATTAGAGGAGCACAGAGACTTGAGAGGGTTATAGGGGTGGGGAAATTATGAGGGTGTGGAGAGATTTGAAGAAAAAGTATCAGAGTATTAAAATAGAGGCATTGCCAGATGGAAGCCAACGTAGATCAGCGAGCATGGAGCTAACTCAAATGGGACACCTTGTACATTAGAGTATGGGCTGTAAAGTCTTGAGCCGAAGTTTGTGGTGAGGGTAGAATTTTAGAGGACAGTTAAGAAAAGAATTACAAGGCTAGAGGTAACATAAGATATGGATTGATTTCAACAACAGGGCAGCTGAGGCAGAGAAAGGCAATACCTTGGTGATACAAGTCGGGTACCTTGTTGGTGGTTGGAAGCTCGCTCATACCAGCATTTTATTTTGCAAATTTGTTTGAACTGAATTCAAATTTGTTGGAGTTAAATACATGCTGAGGTTTATTGCACTGCTGTTCCCTACGTCCTCGCAGCAATTTTCCAGACTCCACAGCTCAGGTGTCTCATCTTGTCCCTGTTAACTAAGACTCAGAACTCAGCATGCGATCCCCTTAACGATCAGATTAGATTTTAAAAAAGTGCTATATTTCCATATTTTATTGCAAAGGCTTATACACGAAGAAGCCTCACAACACCAGATTAAAGTCCAACAGGTTTATTTGGTAGCACAAGCTTTTGGAGTGCTGCCCCTTCATCAGGGGAGTGGAGTGTTGGGTTCACAAACCTTTATTTTTTTTAGAGCAACACAGCATGGGAAACAGGCCCTTCGGCCCAACGAGCCCGCGCCACCGTCATAACTATATAGTAACAATTCCATTTTCCTATTCTAATTTTAAGTTATTCCTAATATGGAAGAATCTCAATATAGGGACAATTTGTTTCCCAATCAGCCTAAGAGCGAATTTTTGGGATGTGGGAGGAAACCGGAGCGCCCGGAGAAAACCCACGCAACCACGGGGAGAACGCGCAAACTCCCGCAAACACCGGCCCAATTCCAAGTGTCTGCACAGCTACAGCGATAGTCACTGAGCTGTCATGGTGCCCTTCAGATGGTCCAGATAAAGCACTCATTTACAACATGAAGCACCAGGCAACCCGTGAATCAACATCCAAGAGCTGTCCTCGCACCACCTGCCGAATGCATGCTCCTTGTTGGTCAAGTTGGACTGAATTACCTGTGGAAAAAAAAAGTCATAGTTAAACAGTCCTACTATATCCCTCTATCTGCATACCGCTCATGTGGCTGTCCAAGAGAACCTTAAACAGCCCTAGCGTGCTGCTCCCACCACCTTACTCGGCAGTGCATTCCACACCCCCACTACCCTTTGTGTGAAAAACTGCCGTCTAATATTCGTCTTATACATAGCCCCCCTCACCCTAAGGCCATGTCCTATCCATTTCTGAAGGTGGAAAAAGTTTACCACCATTTACTCTATCTATACCCCTTATAATCTTATACACCTCTATGAGATCCCCTCTAAGCCAACGTCTTTCAAGGGAAAACAACCCCAGTCTATCTAATCGTTCCTCATAGGACAGTCCTTCCATACCAGGCAGCATCCTGGTAACCCTCCTCTGCACTCTCTCCAAGGACTCCACATCCTTCCGATAGTACGGCGACCAGAACTGGACGCAGTATTCCAAGTGAGGCCTAACCAAAGTTCTATACAACTGCAACATCAAACTCCTACTCTTGTATTCTATAACCTTTTCTATGAAAGCTAACATACTATACGCCTTCTTTATCACCTTCTCCACCTGTGAGGACACCTTCATAGACTTGTGAACCTGCACCCCCAAGTCTCTCTGCGTCTCTATGCTCCGTATAGTTTTACCTTTTATCCTATAACTCTCTTCTACATTTTTCCGGCCAAAATGCATCACCTCGCATTTATCCGGATTAAATTCCATTTGCCATCTATCTGCCCAGAATACCAACCTGTCTATGTCCTGTTGTATTGCCTGGCACTGCTCCTCTGTACCCGCCAATCCAAGCATCTTAGTGTCATCAGCAAATTTGCTGAGCTCACCACCTACCCCAACTTCCAAGTCGTTTATGTAGACCACAAATAGAAGAGGACCTAGTACTGAGCCTTGTGGCACTCCACTAGTGACAGGCCTCCAGCCGGAAAAAGAGCCTTCCACTACTACCCTCTGTCTCCTCCTCCCGAGCCAGTTCTCGACCCATCTACGTACCTGGCCCTGTATCCCATGCGCCTTCACCTTCTCTATTAGTCTACCATGAGGAACCTTGTCAGACGCCTTACTGAAATCCATGTAGACGACATCAACAGCATGCCCTTCATCAACTGTTTTTGTCACTTCAAAAAATTCCACTAGATTTGTAAGACAAAACTTCCCCTTGACGAAGCCATGCTGCGTATCCCTGATCAGATCGCAGCGCTCCAGATGCTCATACATCCTGTCCCTAAGGATCCTCTCCATTAGCTTACCTATAACTGCAGTCAAGCTCACCGGCCTATAGTTCCCTGGGTGATCCCTCTGACCTTTTTTAAACAACGGTACTACTTTTGCTATCCTCCAGTCCTCTGGGACCTCACCTGTGTCCAAGGAAGAGACAAAGATTTGCGTCAGAGGCCCAGCTGGGTCTTCCCTCAACTCCCTTAGCAGCCTGGGGTAAATGCCATCAGGCCCTGGAGCTTTATATGTCTTTAAGCTGCCTAACAGCCCCAACACCTCTTTCCTCGTAATCTTTATTTCCCTCAACGGATCCTCAACTTTGTCAAAATCAGCAACAGACATCTGGCCAGTCTCCTGCGTGAATACCGACGCAAAGCAAACAGGGCATATATAGACACAGACTGAATTACAAGATAATGATTGGATTGCAAGTCTTTACAGGTAATTGAGTCTTTACAGATCCAGACAATGTGAGTGGAGAGAGGATTAAGCACAGTTAAAAAGATGAGAATTGTCTCAGGCCAGGACAGTTAGTAGGATTTTGCAAACCCAGGCAAGTCATAAGTGTTATATGTAGTCTGACATGAACTAAAGATCCCAGCTGAGGCTGTCTCAATTGTGTGGAACTTGGCTATTAGTTTCTGCTCAGTGATTCTGCGCCGTTGTGTGTCTTGAAGGCAGACTTGGAGAATGCTTACCTGAAGATAAGCAGCTGAATGCTCTTGAGTGTTGAAGTGTTCCCTGATAGGAAGGGAGTACTCCTGCCTGCTGATTGTTGAACGCTGTCCATTCATCTGTTGTCATAGCATCTGTACGGTCTCACCAATGTATTGTGCCTTAAGACATACTTTCTGTAGCATATCAGGAAAATAACGTTGGCCTAGTCACAAGAGTATGTACCTGGTGGCTGATGTTCTCACATGAGATGATGGCATCCATGTCTCTGATCTGCATGTCTTGCAGAGGTTGCTGTGGCAGGGTTGTGTAGTATGGTGTGGTGGTCGCTGTTCTCTTGAAGGCTGGATGGTTTGCTGCGAACAGTGGTCTGTTTGAGGTTGCGGGGTTGTTTGAAGGCAAGAAGTGGGATGTGGGGATGGCCTTGGGGAGAAGTTCATCTTCAACGATGTTGAAGGCTCCAAAGATGTCGTTGTACTACTATTTACCTATTACTTGCCTTCAAACCACCACAAACATTATTGCTATTATCTGGCAGTTATCAGGCTAGTGGGGATGGAGAGTGGGGCCTCCTATCAGAGAGGAGAAAAGTGGGAGTAGACATGATGAGAAGAATGAGGGTTTAGGAGAGATGAAAAGGAAAAAAGAACAAGAGGGGAAGTAGAAGTGATGAACTCGGGTCCAGAGTAAAGCATGTGAATGAGCGTGGATTCTCAAGTTATGTGGACCTATGCTGCATGGTAACCATTTTAAATCAAAGTGTCAAGTTATAATGGCATAAGATTCCAAAACTGTGGAATGCAATCTATTGGATCTTTCATATAGATGAGTGCATGTTGTCAGTAGAGAAAGTTTGAGATGTACAAGCAAATAGGGATTTACTAAATATTTTCTCCTTGGCTTTGAGAATACTTGATTTCATCACGAGATATATAACAATATTTGATTTATCATGGGTAATTTTCTTCATTAATTGTCAAATGAATAATTAAGCATGTTGATAATCTGCAGTAAAAAACATTTAATTTAAACATCATGTGTATTGGTTTCCAAACTAGAAAAAACAGTAAAACTTTCCAGATCTGTTGAAAGAACATGACCTGCCTTTTTAATATTCCACTTGGTCTGCTGCCTTTTGGCAGCATTTTCTGTTTGTAATTGCAATATTCAACTTGATAATCACAAGTAATAGCTGTGATGAAGTGGGAAGAATACAGAAAAAAATGTCAGATTTTTGAAAAGTAACATGGGACTGTATTGAAAAGCATTATAGATGCTGTGTCAGTGCCATTTTGGCAGGAGAAAAATGGGATTGGTTGCTAAAATTTGTTTGATTGTCGGGAATAGAAATAGTGATTTTTAACACCAGATGGTGCTGTGCTTTCACTGGGATTTAAGTTATAAGAGGAGGGGAGAAGTGTACTCTATAACACTGATTGACACCATCCTAGAACTAGGAGTTTCATTGCTGTTGGCAGCTGCAGATTGGGGAAAAAATATCCTGGTTCTGCTTTCTGTAACACCCCCCCCCCCCCCCCTCAATCTACATGTCCTTCTGCCCTCCACCCCCCAGCTTGTGTTTTTTAATCTGTTAGTCTGGATGTGCATATAAATAATACAGCATACATTGAAACAAGAATTCTTCTCAGTCAAGGACAAATGTGCCTTTAGCTGCCCATTTGCTGTAATTAGCACATTGCCTTTAGGATGCAGGTATAAGACAGAGGGGGAGTGAGTCCATTTGGTGTCTCTGACTGTGTGTTTAATTTGATCGCTCCCCCCCCCCCCACAATTATTCTGTGAAGCCAACACAGGAAAGCAGTAAGGTTAAGCATGCTGTGATTATCACCATTGCACAGATTGTACTGCTGAGTGCTAAATATCTGATGCAGGCTGCAGTTAAAGCTGTCAAGGAAATGAAAATCCTCCACGTCAGCGACAAAAAAACACCTTGGAATAGCGGGTGGAGCAAGAGTCGAGGTCAGGAAAAGAGACAAAGGGACTGCAGCAATTTATTATGCTGACAAGGCTATACAGATCAGACTGCACCAAAAGATGGTTTTAATAAGGGTGGTGAACAAGATTTATTTTCCTAAATATATATCAACAGAAATGTATTGAGAAATAGATGCTACATCCTGAAGCAGTTAGTAATTTTGAGTAGGAAGAACAGTGGGATTATGTGCTGCTTAGATTTATTATTGCAAGCTGGTCTCACAGGAAACCCATGTTTTTTTTTTCTGATAAAAGACTTGCCTTTAACCCAGTGGTATAGTGAACCCAGCAATCTTCTAAATCTTGAATTGTGTTTTTATTTTTGGTAATGTAATTTAGCAATCCTGTGTAATGCTGCTTTCAATATCATTGTAAGATGTAGTTTGTTCCTGAGGGTGGCAGCACCAGTGTACTCGATTGAACACGACTGCTGAAGCAGCTTTTTTAATATATTGCCAGTGGCTCAATGGACTGTGCCATTTTAAACGATGTAACAACTGGTATTTAAATCCTGTTTAATAGGGGGAAAAAAGCATTTAGCAGCTAACCAACTCTTATGAAACATGATGGCTTAGATTTGTGGATCAGCAAATTTGAGGAGATATTTCTTTTAGATTCCTGGGCCTGTGACTATATCCCCCTATATTTCATTAATGCTTTTTCTGCTGTTCCTTTCCCCTGAGATGTCGCAAGCTTTTCAGCAGATGAAGTAGGTGCAGCATATTTCCTGTGCTATCTTTCTCACCAGAAGGTGGCCTGGTTCTACTCAAATCTCTCTCGACACCACCACTCTATTCAATAAATTAATCATGGCCTTTAAACATGCCACTCCCAAGATACTACATTGTGCTGTAACAAATGCTTGCATTATGATGCATCAGATATTTTTTTCAACCTTAAGAGTTGTGTGCAATTCAACATCACATTTATTGCAAACACTGAATTCTACTGGTTGCATATAATGTCGGCAGTTAAGATACATTTTTAAAATGCTGTAGCAGCAGCCAGCAATGGTAATTTCAAACATCAATTTGCCAGTGAAATGATTTTGAAGTAGGCGATCAGAGCAACTTAATATTTAAATTAGAGGTTATTTCAAGGGTTGAAATGTTCAATTAGTTGCATGTCAGCTAGGTTACAGATTGCAAGAATATTAAGCTTAGAATTTTGCAAAGGTGTACAAAATTTCCCCCCTCCCCCAACCCTTCTTCAACAGTGGCTCAGTGGACTGTGCCATGATTTTCAGAGGGATGTGACACTAAAAAGGCAAGAGGGCATGTATTGCTGAATGAATGTTGAAAACAAAATAGAATCAAAATGTTCTGTGAACCATCATTGCTACTACATAACAGATTTAATACATAGACCTTTTTGAAATCCCCATACTATTTAATGTGCCTATACCAGCTATCTTGGAGTAGTCTACCAGTTTTTTATTTAACTCCTTGAGGACAGTGTTCCATTTCTGTAATTCCAGCAGGAGCACTGAAAATGAATAGTGGTCCTTTGTTCTCAACTTATTCTTTTGCCTTCATTGCAATATGTGGAATGAACTGAGGATTTTTAACAAATGCATATCAGAGAAGAACCTTGCTTGAATTCACTGATCTAACTGGTCATAGAATATTGTATCTCATAATTCACAGGCACCATGCCATGAAATGTAATATAAAATTACGGATTCAGCTGTGTGAAATCCTTTCAGAGCTCAGGATGTTAATCAATAAATAGACATCCTGTTGCAAGGCAAGTGAGCGTCAGCTGCCCTGAATGCTCAAGGTAATGTCAGCAGGGACCTTAACGCTTTACCTCCTAAATGCTATTTTCAGCTTTTCACAGTACTCATTAGTTTTTACAGTAGTGAAACAGGCTGTTCAGTTCAGCAAGTCCATTCTATTATTTATGCTTCCCACACACTCCTCCTCCCAATTTCTCTCATTTAATCCAATCAATATATTCTCCTTTTCCTTCCTAATGATTGCTGAACAGTGGCCATAGCTTCAAACTCTGATCTTATTTGTGAACCACTCTTAAGATAGTGAAATGTTCCTAATTCCCGGGTGGCACAGTGGTTAGCACTGCTCCCTCTCAGAGCCAGGGACCCAGGTTCATTTCTAGCCTCAAGTGACTGTGTGGAGTTTGCACTTTCTTCCCATGTCTGCCTGGGTTTCCTTTCGCACTTCAAAGATGTGCAGGTTAGATGGATTGACTGTGTTAAATTGACCTGTAATATCAAAGGGATTAGCAAGATAAATGCATGGGATTACAGGGATAGGGGCTGAGTTGGATTGTTGTCGGTACAGTCTCAATGGGGCGAATGACCTGCTGAACTGTCGGTATTCAAACCTGGGCATACCAAAGTCAATTATATATTCCCACAGCTACAACCTAGTTTTTATTTGGCACTGACCAATATTTATTGTCCATTCTTTGTTACCCTGAAGTGATAGTACAGATCCTTTTTGCCCTGAGCCATTGGCTTCAGCCATTTGATGAGTATTATGTTCTGACAAGTTTAAATTAAAACATTCTAATCGTGCATTTCAATATTAAAGATAAATTCATATCAGTGGATCTTAACTCTGTTCTAAGGGGAGATGTTATTGAAAGTCTGCCATTTGGAACTAATGTTTCTTGAAATCCAAAAGTTAGCCCTTTTGTTCAAATCTTTTACCCTAAACAAGAGAACTCAGTATTTTACTGCCCTATCCTTAGTATTTTTCTTATATAAAAAATGGTTTAATCCTTTTAATGTTGACGAAGGGTTTGTTACTAAATCTGTCTTAGTGTGCAGTATTTTGCAGTGGTGGGGAGTTTTTTTTTAATTTTGTCGGGGAGTTGCAAGGCTCACATTTTATTAGACAGATAAATGATTCAATTGCATAGCTGTCATGTCAAATGACATTTGCAGCCATAGCCTTTCTGGAAGGTAGCATCTGTACAGTCTCCATTTTCAAAGCACTAATTATCCCTGCAGGCATTCTAATGCTTAAAGTTTAGCAAGCAGTTCTCTATTTAAATTCTTCATTGAATAGAAATTCTTTGTTGAATTAACTCTTTGCAGGGAAAAAAAGGAATCTTAAATCTACATATAGTTTATAAGATAACACTTCAGATTTAAATTTAGATTCTGATGAAAGTTGATTACCATTTAGCCAAACAATATACTCCTGAACATGTTTTGGGAAAGAATTAAAAAACAGTAAAATATGAAATATGAAAGTATAGTGAGTGGGAGTGTGTGACATTGGGACATGTACAAAGTGGATCATTTTCCACTAAAACTACCATTTCAAAGTATAATTCACTAAAGTCTTATTATTTCTGTTTTTGATTTTCTTTGTTAAGGTCTAGTGGCTTTATCACAGGCAAAGCTTCAAGTAATGAAATGACTTTGTGCTTTAGATGCCACCAGCAACAAAGACCATCAGATGCACAGTAAAGGAAAGACTTGCATTTATATAGTGCATATTATTACTTCAGGATGCTCCAACGTGCTTTACAGCAAATGGTCTACTTTTGAAGTGTAGCCATTGTTGTAATATGTGGAGCACAGCAAGATCCCAGCAGTGTAATAACAGCCAGATTTGTTTTATCCTATAAATAATACAGAAGGAGGCCATTTGGCCCATCGAGTCTGCACCAACAACTATTCCACCCAGGCTCTATCCCTACAACCCTGCATATTTACTGTAGTAGTCCCTTTTACACGAAGGAACAATTTAGCATGGCCTATTAATCTAACCTACAACTAATCTTTGGACTGTAGGAGGAAACCGGAGCACCCGGAAGAAAGTCACACAGACATAGTAAAGTATGCAAACTCCACATAGACAGGCACCCTAGGCCAGAATTGAACCCAGGTACCTGGTCTATCAGGCAGCAGTGCTAACTGTGCTGATTTGATACTGTTGGTTCCTGAATAATAATGACTGGGACAGCAGGGAGAAGTCCTCTGCTCTTCTTCAGAATTGTGTCATGGGATGTTTTGAGTCTAACAGGAAGAATAGATAGGGCCAAGTTTAACACCTTAAAGATGGCATCTCCAACAATACAGCGCTCCCTCTGCAATGAAGTGTCACCCTGGAATTAAATCTTCAAGTCTTTGCAGTGAGATTTGAGTCCACATTTGTCACAGATCAGTGGACCTTTCATGCCACATTCTTTGTTCTAATCCAAACATTCCCATGCTTCCTCATCCCACCTATTGATTAGGTTTTACTTCAAGCAGGATGGGGCTATAGCCTGTTCTCAAGTTACTTACCTGATTCTATAAATTGTTCTGGAATTGATTATGAATTCCACAGATGCTTCCAGGTAATGATTCCAGTCAGGTAGTTTAAACTTAGTGCAACAGATGGCAGGGTAGGTCTGCAACAAAGCAAAAGCAACAGCTGATGAAATGTTTTTGTGTATTATGTTAATTTCTGAAAATTAATTTAACTGGGTCCAGTCTGTGCCTTCCATTGTGATCATTTGCACTAACCTTTTTTTTAAGGGATCCCTCTACTAAACTCTGAGTGCAGGACATGGGGCAGGAATTAACACTCCTCCCGGCAAGGGCCATTTATCAGGCAGAAGCATGCTAGGTTGGGACCTGTCTGCCTTCCTGCTGGTATCCTAATTAAATCTTCAGTGGGAAGACCTTTGGATGGAGTTAGAATACAAAGCAGCTATGATCTAGTTAAATGGCAGAACAGGCTTGAGGGACTGAATGACCTTCTGGTCCTATATAAACTCAGTACACAAATTGTACTAAACACTGATCGAGGCCTATCTGTCTGTCTTTACTTAAGCTAGAATTCTGTTCCTTTAACGCATTTTTTTTAAAGCAGACTAATTTTTTTGCAAGATTGGATTTTGTTATGAATGTTAAAGAATTACTGAGGCAGGTATAGATTCATCTTGTCCTGTTATGTGTCAAACTTGGATTATGAAAGAAACAAAGCCTTAGATATCCTGTCTTTTTGTTTAATGTTTCAGTTATTTCAAGAGTATGTACAGATTTCCTTGTTGAAACAGGCTTTACAACAAAGTAAAGAAATGTCTTTTCCATTAGTGAATATGCTTTTTGGCATTACAGTTGGAAAATAAGATGAAAAGAATTCCATTGCCTCGTTTGCTTAGTGTACAGTCGTAATGGCGTGAGATTATTTCTATTGCCGCATCTTCATACTTGTATTGAATGTTCTAAAGTGTCAAGAAGCAAAAAGATCCACTAATGTCCAAGTGTGGAAAGACATCTGCAAAAGCAACTTGTACCTATGGATTGCTCTTCGGAAAATGTCCAATGTAGTTTGATAGGATTGTTATTAAACAAAAATTGACATTGAGTTAGATGAGGAAATATTAAGATAGATACCCCAAAGCTTGATCAAACAGGGGCACTTAAAGGACTGTCATAATAAGGAATGAAAGGCAGAAGGTTTAGGGTTGGAATTTTAGATCCTAGGCTGTAGTCAAAGTCACATGATGATAGTGGAGTGAATTAAAATTGGTGATGCTCAAGGGACCAGAATTTGTAGAAGAGCAGAGATCTCAGACCAGGTGGCCAGATTTTTGCTATTGAGGCACATATTCTGAAGTCAAAGAGTTTGTCAGCTCAGAAAACCTGCTTTGGTTTATAGAATCCTATTATGCATGATCTTTGCCTGAAGGAACTGGCAGGAGAAAATTGGGCTCATTGACTCCAAAAGCAAATTGTAGTGGGAGGTGAGTTCAAAAGTGGACGATTACTGGGCCTGACTCTGTTCTTTAGAACGTTTACATAGTTGTATTGAGAGATGTTAGACCCTAAAACCTTCAATCGCTCTCACCTATCCACCCACCTGCTCTCTGTGCCATCTCCAATGCGAACCATTTATAATGACCCCACTTGACAAACCAGATGTCTGGTCATCTTTTCCTGCTAATACATTTTCCAGATCGATTTATTGTGAATGTTTGGCTGAGTTCCAAAAAGCACAGTGCAGTCTGTAAAAAATTTAGTGAGTGGTTACTTTTTTGATTTGATCTGTATGAGGTTATAGTAAGTTATTTCTTTATTTCTTTTATCAGTAACTATTCATTTGGACAAGATTAAGAGCTGTGAAGGGGGTAAAGCTTCTTTTATTGGTATGATGCTGCTCTAACTGACATTTTTATAGGGTTGTAGGAACAACTGTTTTCACAGCACTTTTTTGAATGGGTGAGTTGTTTTTGGCATTTCAACATTTCCAACTGTTGTTATAGGGCACAGTGGCTCTGTACATAGTATATATGTTGGGTGAGGCTGAATTTAGAGTAATGTGTATGGTTTTGGAAAACTAGTTATAGGAAGGATGTAAATAAGGTTGAAAGAGTACAGAGAAGGTTCACGAGGATGTTGCCGGGACTTGAGAAGCTGAGTTACAAAGAGAGATTGAATAGGATAGCACTTTATTCCCTGGAGTGTAGAAGAATGAGCGGAGATTTGATAGAGGTGTATAAGATTTTGATGGGTATAGATAGAGTGAATGCAAGAGACTTTTTCCACTGAGGCTAGGGGAGGAAAAAAACCAGAAGGCATGGGTTAAAGGTGAAAGGAGAAAAGTTTAAAGGGAATATTGGAGGGGGGAGTAGATTCTTCACGCAGAGTGTGGTGAGAGTGTGGAATGAACTGCCGGATAAAGTGTAAATGCAGGGTTACTTTTAACATTTAAATAAAACTTGGACAGATTCGTAGTTGAGAGGGGTGTGGAGGGATATGGTCCAAGTGCAGGTCAATGGGACTAGGCAAAAAATGGTTAGGCATAGACAAGAACAGCCAAAAGGCCTGTTTCTGAGCTGTAATTTTCTAATATTCTATGGAGTGGACATAGAGATGGCTTGAGGGCCATGGGAAAGGGCACAGGTAGGATCTTTTAAACTTGCCTTTCTGAAAAAAAGCCCAACTCCTCAGAAATTGTGATGGCTATGAAACAGTGGTGTTAACTAAGTTGGGGTCGCATGGTGTGGACTCACTGCCTACACTCTTATGCAGCACCGAGGAAAATTGCCAGCACTGAAAACCTGAGTCTGGGATTCAGGTCCCATTGCCATTTTTAAATCTCTTCAGAGTCAGCCTGACTCACAAAAATCCAAGTCTGTGTAACATACACCAGAAGTTTCTAAGTAAGACTGTTGCTTTTGTCGATTCCCTGCAAAGAAGGATGAGGAAAGTCAATTGAGTAGATCGCAAGCACCCTTTGTGACCTTGGGCTAGAAAGGAGAGAAACCAAACGACGTCTCATTCCTATGATCCAGTGATGTCTACTGCTATATGTCCTGTCAAGGCCCCCAGCAGATTTAGGAAGAGAGTGGGAAGGAGGATGTACGAAGACATGTTTCTCAAAGAATGAAGAAGTTGACACAAAGTGGGAAAACATCAGCTACAAGGCATTCACGAAACAAAGTGTAATGTTTAATACATCACTGGCTCAGCTAGTATTTGTTGCCCGTCCTAATTGCCCTTGAACTGAGTGGCTTGCTTGGCCATTTCGGATGACTTTTTGAGAGTTAAGCATAATGCTGGGGATCTGGAATCACATGTAGACCAAACCAGATAAGAATGGCAGATTTTCTTCTCTAAAGGACATTAGTGAACCAAGTTAGTCTGTGGTATTTTGTAGTGTGTAAGATAACATGGACCCCTGCTTTTCAAATAATTCATTACAAATGAGCTACTTTTTCACTCCTGAGATGCAAAATAAATGCAAGTTTTTTTTAAAAAACATTACATCATTGAATTGGTGGTTTTTTTCCTAATGTTAAATTATACAGTATTTCCATACTTGGCTGTCAAACTCAAAGCACATTTCTGTTGGATAATCCACATACTATTTATCACTGGTATTTGCATCTGTATCTCTCTTGGAGCTTTGGAAGCAACAAAAGACATTGCTTAGGGTTTGTTTTTCAGTGATGAAGATTTATTACCTCTGTCCCACAGTCGAGCAAACACCAAGCCAGGCATGTTTGTTCAAGGCTGGAGTATCACTGCATCTCAGTGTATGCAGAATTATTTTCTGTATCTTCTATTTTTTTAAGATATTGGTGTGATATTTATTGATGAAGTACCAAATTGAGCATGGGAAGGTAAAACAACAGCAAACCTGCTTAATCATCGTGACAGGTTCATCTGTTTTTACAAACACAATGACATACCTCACCATTGCAACTGGTAGTGTATGTCAATTAGTGAACTAAATAAGATTATTAAACATTTTGCAACAAAGCCAGGACCTCTTTGAAGGTTTGCAGAAACCAAATGCCCAGGAAGTTCTGTGGAATAAAGAGACTTTGGCATGTTTATCCATAAATCTCTGAAGGCAGAAGGGCATGTTATTAGGGTGGTGTAAATGGCACGTGAGACTCTGGCCTTTAACACTCGAAGCATAGATTTGCAGAAGCAGAGAGATCATGTTGGAGTTTTATGCATCTTTGGTGAGGCCACAGCTAGAGTACTATGTGCAGTTCTGGTCGCCACGTCATAGTGATTACACTAGTGGAGAGATCTGGAGGGAATTCAACAGAGTAATGCCTGTGATGGAACATTTTAAGTTATGAAGAGAGTATAGCTAAGATGGAGCAGGGAAGAGTGAGGGGTGACCTGATCATTGTGTACAAGATTGAGAGGCATGAACAGAGTGGATATGGAGCAGCTGTTCCTTTTATTTGGTGGCGGGGGCAGGGGTCAGTTACATGGGGACATAGGTTCAAGGTTAGGAACAGGAGCTTTAGGGGAGATGTGAGAGAAAATCTTTTTTACCCAGAGGGCAGTAGCGGTCTGGAATGCACTGCCATGTGCGCCGGGGGTATTGGTGGTGGTGGTAGAGGCAGGCTGCCTCACATCCTTTAAAAAGTACCTGGAAGGGCATTTGGCACATGATAATATTCAGTCTTATGGGCCGATTGCTGATAAGTGGGATTAGATAGGAGGTCAGGAGTTTCTCATGCCCATGCAGATTTGATGGACTGAAGGCCGCCTTCTGCGCCGTACAGTTCTATTATGAGTTCTCTTGTCAAGCTGTCAAGTTAAAAGCCACAGAACCATTCCTAAAAATGCAATATGTGCCTATTCATTCAAGCAGTATTTAATGTGGTAGGGTGCTTATTTCCATAGTGTCAACTGAGGTCTGGAAGTGATCCTGCAGGAATGATCATAATCTGACTTGCAACTATATAAAGTTATGATTTTCTCACTCAACCATTGGAAATGCCAGTTGCAGAAGTGCATTAAAAATTAAGTGCTCAGGTTTATGTCTGAACATCCTGAGTGGACATCAATTCATTGAAAAGAGAATTGCATAATTACTGGGGAAAGAAGCAAATATAGGGAGTGGAACGTTACAAAGAATATTTCTCTGTTGTGACTTTTGATAGTTTGATTCATTATGCATTTTCTCGCTGAGACTTTACACTTAAATCAGTGAATAACTGTGGACATACTTTATGCAGCAGCAGCACCCTCACGTCAGTAATCAAGAGCACTGAACTGTGACCGAAGTTTTTTTTTGAGGTGCCTTTACTATGTCATGAACCCGGTTGACCTTGCCAGGTTTGGTCCAAAAGGGAATCCTGAGGGTAAGCCAAAGTTGATTCTCTTAGGAAACTAAAACATTGCGGTCATGCAAGCGGCCTTCACCCAGACTGACATATGAGTTGAAAGAACATTTTAAAATTATGCCAGGCCCTTGTGAGTACTATGCAGTGTGAACATTTTGCTATTTATTTTGAAGGCAGCTGGCCATGATTCCATTAATATCCGAAGCATTCAATCCATACTACTTTTCTTATCACAGCTGCAATAGTTTAGTGAATTCAGCAGGAAATGGGTCATTATTCAGATGGGTTAATAGCTGCTGCTATTTGTAGAGAAAAGGGAGTACAGCCAGTCCTTTAAATGCTCAGTCTAATTTCAAGGGCAGTTTTTTACAGTACAAATCTAAATCCTTAATAAAATTGATTATTTCCACACACAGTCTATAAAGACTGATGCTGCAGACTGTCTAGACAGCACCAGGCATTTTTTTTGACAAATGTGGGTGTTCTGAAAGTGGATTGAAGCAGTTAAGTGCTTTTTGCCAGATTTACGTGGCACCATGATGAATTGTTTGAGTGGATTTTTTTAACTGCAGAGTAACTATAATTACAAAGCCGTGCAAGCATTTGTGCGTTACCATTGAATGAGTTAAGAGATCATTTTAGTATATTATTAGCTTCAAGATTCAATGGTATCTTCTGATGCAATGCACAATTCCTTTCACAATTGCCCACACATTCCCAGTATTGACGTGAATGTGTGATGTGTCTGCATTGAGTCAGAACTCGTTGTATAAAGTAGCTGCAGACATTATTAAAATCCTTTGTTTTTATTGTGTATGCAAGTTTTGTCTGAATATTTATTTTTAGGCTAATGAGCTCCAGCAGTGTGGGCTGAAATTGTATTAATAGAGTTACAATCATTAGATCCTTGAATTCCAGCATCTACTGGCTTTGTGGAATCAGTGATCTTGTGTTGAGTGATTCAGTAATTCCATGCCATTTTCCTGATGAAGTCACTGATGTTTGAAATATGAAATTCTAAATAAAATAGACAAAGCAACTTGACATAATACTTTAAATATATTTTTTCAAAATTAATCCTGAGGGGGGCACTCTTTAAACGTAGCTTGCTCGATAGTAATCCTTTTCACTCCTCACTGGGAATTTTTTTTTCCAAAACAGTCACATCCTGAGCAGCCCGTGGTTCCTGTCCTCTGAACATTAAGCAGCTCTTAAACGGCTTCAAAATTGAGGGGATTTCCTTTCCACCCCCATCCACTTCTCCATTCTTGATCTAACCTATCCTCTTTTCGCTTGAGGCCAGCCTTATGCTCTGACCTATCCCTTTTTCTCCACATGCTCCCTTCTCCTCCCCATGTCTCCTTGCTCATACTCTCTTATTTTTCTCTGCTAATCTCAACTTTCCCTCCGTACTTTTCTTCCCCCTCTGTTTGTCTCTTCTGTTGCCTCAACACTTTCTTTTCCTCTCTCTGTTTCTCATACCTCTGCTTCATCTCGTGCACTTTCTCCCCAGCTGCCACCTCTCCTCACCCCCCCCCCCCCCCCCCCCCCACCATCTCGTCTCTCTTCACTCTCCCCCCAGCCCCTGCCTCTCCTCACTCTCCCCCAGCTGTCACTTCTCCTCACTCATTCCACAACCCACCCTTCCCCCATCTGACCTCATATCTATCACAGTAAATTTAATTTTAAGATATTTAACTGATCTCTTTGTTCCATTAGTTTTTTCTTTTCAAATTTTGAATTGAATTCTGTTTTCTTTAAACACTACATTCTTTCAAGACTTAGCATGGAGCAACATGACCCAAATGCCCACAGGGACAGTGCTTATGTCTGTGTTTCTACATGTCCCAAATTCCACGCTCCGTTAAGAACAGTTGTCAAATAGAACTTGCTTACGGCAAGACACAACGTTGGAAGAAAGTAGTATAGTTCTTATTTGTAATTGCAACCTAATTTTAACCCATAAATATTCTCAAAACAGCATTTGATTCTGTGTTAGAAGTCAAGACACATTGAGGGGTGAGGCTGATGTCTGGCAGGGGAATGTTATTTAATGATATTGAAAATGAATTGTTCAATGCAAGTAGTTAAATTTCCCAGCAATAGCATTGTACGTATAACATCATTTCACTATTGCGGTACTTCTTAGAATCAAGTTTTGGCATTAATGGTGAAATAACATTTTGGCTTATTTTAATTCACAAAACGTTTCCTGTCATCTGTTGCAAACAATTTATTTTGAAAAACTGGAATTTCTATTTTTCTTTCCCCAGTGAGACAGCTGTAGGTCAGAACTTATAGCTATAGAGATTACCGCAATGAAATTTGCCTCTGAGTACATTTAAAAGGCCTTCAGAAAAGTGAAGGCTGGCTAGAGATTCTGTCAAGTTCTAATATTTCCACTTCAATTTAAATTGTTCAGTCAAGGAGTCAGTTGTAAAAATCTGACCTTAAGGGTCACCTCAGTCAGAAGTCAAATATTTTGCATATTAAGATCATGAATCTGTACATTTGCGCAGCTATGAATGCAAAGCCCTTTGTGTTTTAAATTTTAATCACGAGAGTTTTGGAATCTTTCAGCAGGTTTCTGTTCAAGAGTAAAGCTGATTATTTAGCTATTGATTATTTAGCTATTATTAGCTAAATACGGCACCATAGCTATATGGTGCCATATTTTGTGTCTATTGGTAGAAAATGCTAATTCAGGTACTGACCATGGCTCAGTAGACAACGCACGGCAGAATAGAAGTTTGTATGTTCAAGTCATAATCCAGATTGACACTTCAGTCCATACCGAATGAGCACTACGCTGTCATCTTTAAATAAAGCATTAAACTGAGGTCCACTTGCCCTGTCTGGAAGACATAAAACTCCAAAATAACAATCTGCAGGGATTAACAACGAATGCTTCCCACTATCGTAACTACCACTTATTCTTTAACCAACATTTCTAAAACAGATCAGCTTGTCATGACCACATTACAATTTGAGGGAGCTGGCTATGCATTAATTGGCTGCTATGTTTCCCGTGTTCATAGTGACTGCACTTCAGAAATATAAAGCAATTTGATGCACTCTAAGGTTGAGAAGCACTGCATATGGAATATTTGTTATTTTCAAAAATATGATACCTTAAAGTAATTAAACACCCCAAGGTACTTCACAGGAGCAAAAATGTGGAGATGTTGGGCAGCTTAACGAAAGGTTGACCAATAATAATGGACAAGTTAGGGAGGTTGGCACTGTTCTCCTTAGATTGAAAAAGGCTCAGAGTTGATTTGATGGAGATTTTAAAATCATAGAGGTCTAGACAGAGTAGATAAGGAGAAACTGTTTCTGCTTATGTAAGGATCAAGAATGAGGATGTAGATTTGAAGTGACTTGCAAAAGAAGTAAATGCGACATGAGTTTTTTCATACAAATAGTTCAGATCTGGAATTCACTGCATGGAATTGTGATGGTGGCAGATTCAATCAAGGCATTCCAGAGGGCATTAGATAATTATTTGAATAGAAACAATGTGCAAGGGTGTGAGGAAAAGGCAAAAGAATGGCACTAAGTTGTAATGCTCATTTGAAGACTCAATGCAAGTACGATGGGTTGAAGGGCTTACTGCCCTCCTAACCTATCTGCAGTTGTATGATTCTGTGGTGAAGTAAGTTTTAAGAAGCATCTAAAGAAGAAAAAGTAGATAGAGAGTGTTAAAGAGCTACTGCCCTAGACAGCATATGTATTGCCATTGATTCAAATCTTCATTGCTCATTAGTGCAGTTTTGTTGTTCTGGACATTGTTATCGAGTAAGGAAAGGCAGAGCCTGGGTGGATTTGAAAACAAGTATAAGAATTTTAAAAGTGAGGCCTTGTTGAACTGAAGGATAGTGTAGTCAGTGAGCATGGGAATGATGGGTGAATGGGACTTGGTAAGAATTATAATAAAGGCAGCAGAGTTTTCAATTAGCTTACATTTAAGACGAATGCAAGGGTGAAGAGCAGTCCGATTAGAAGAATCAAGTTTCGAGGCAGCGAAGACATGAATGTGATTTTCATAAGCGGAAGATTGAGGCAGGGCAGGAATTGATCACTGTTGCTGAGATGAAAATAGGCAGCCTTGGTGACAGCATGGACATCTGATTGGAAATTCATCTTGGGGTCACCACACACTAAGTTTGCAAACAGGTTCACCCTCAGACTTTGCCAAGCATTCATGGTTAGGTGTTTCTGGCAAGGACTGAAGACAATGGCTTTTCCAGATTTAGTCCAAATAAATTTCTGCTCCTATACTACATCTCAGACAAGCAGTCTGACTTTCAGGGTAGTGAGAGATTGAAGAGGTGGTGGTGAGGTAAACCACCACATAATTCCCTTGGATAAAAGAAGTTATTAACTGGTTCAGCAACAGTTAATGACACTTTTCAACCTGACCCTTCCCCCTTGTTACTTGTATCATGAGCATCTGAACCTCTTGATACTAGCTCCCAACCAGTGAAGAATCAAATTGCCATTTAGCTTACAAAGCTTCATAAACCTGAAAAGCACTAACAGATCCTTCCTTACTCTCCTCTGTTTCAGTGTAAAGATCCTGATGTTTCAAGAGCCCTTTCATAGCAATAGCAGTTTTTTTCTCAGAGGGTCATGTGTCTCTGGAACTCTGCTCTTCAAAAGGCAGAATTTTTCAATAAATTTAAGGTAGAGCCAGATAGATCATTGATGAAGAAGGGGGTGAAGGTTATCAGGAATAGGCAGCCATGTGGGGTTGAAGTTGCAGTCAGGTGAACCATGATCTTATTAAATAGTGAAGCAGGTTTGAGGGGCTGAGTGACCACCACCTCCTAATTTATACATTCATAAACCTGACAACATCCTTGTGAATCTGTAACATGTCCCTGTTGCTTCAATATCCTTCCAATAATCGGATTCTAAATTTCTAAATTTGTGCAAGTTAAGGTCTCATACAAGTTCTTTCACCTACTTTGCTCTTTGTCTTGACTCCTTTCCAACCGTGCCATGAGTGGATCTGAAGAACATGTCTGGGAACGTACTAAATATTTTCAAATTATAAAAGTTCCCCAGTGATTGATGATGTGCATTCTGAAATGGTTCTGGGCAACACTACTGCCTCATGCCAAAGAGCTCTGACAGAATATTTATCATTTCTACTTCCATCCCATGAATTCAATTGATTATGAGGTAGTGTTTAAAGCCAACACAATAAAAGGCTATGCCTTTCGTATTATGTAGTATACCTGCATTAAAAACATTGGAAAAGAAATAAATCATGTACTTGACATAGAATTAAATGACCTACCAAGAAAGTGCCATTTCTATGTGCTAGCTTGAAAAACTATTTCTCGCAATCAGTTCGCCCAATTTTCAAAATTTACAGTAGATTAAAAAAATTGGGAAAACTGCCAATCATAAAAGTTTGGAAGCCAAAAAGTGAAGCTGTTTTTCACTAGCTGTTTTTCATTGCCTAGAGCAAAAGCAAACTGATAACCTGTGGTTTGGAGTTTGAATAGGCAACTGAAGGCAAATTAACCTATTAATTACAAATAAAATGCAATAGATCATTTCAGAAAATGATTTCAGGGCTAAAACAATTGTTAATAAGTGATGATTGCTATTTATATTGTGAGCTATAAGCCTGTGGGCTGATACAGAGATAGTTGTATAGTATTTTAAATTATATATACATATTGTGTCTATGCTAAATAACTATTTCTGTATCAGCTGCAGCCTTATAGCTCTGCAGATCTCTTGGCTAAAGAGGGTCTCTTGTGCATTCCTAGTTTTATTTACTCTGACATTGGTGTCAATGCCTTCCTAATTCCCTACTTAAATCTCATTGCCTCTCTTTCCTCTTCTGGTCATTGGCGTAAATATCTCCTTAGTGGCTCAATGTTAACTTTTGTTTGATGCTGTGAAGAGTTCCTCAAGATATTTCACTAACCTAAAGGTTAATCTTAATGCAAGCTTTTATTGTACCAATCCCTACAGAATTTTAAGGCAAAGCTCAACTTAAGAATTTGCAAAAGAAGTGGAACTCACTATAATATTGTTTATGTCAATGTCCCAAGGATATTACACAATATAAAACTAAATTATGGATATACTGGGCTGGGTAAGATCAGCCCAAAAATAGAAAGCACAGAGAACATCTTGCACCTGTTGCAGGATTATTGAGGAAGCCATCCCCAAGGGTCATTGACTAGGCTTCTGCTATTTCTCACATAAAGAACTTAAATACAGAAACCAGTTACAGACTTGTTAAATTTGTAAGACAGTGCTAGAATCAGGAGAGTAGAAATTATGGAAGGTGCATTTAATGATGCAAAATAATTAATTCGTTTGGGTAGATAAATTGTGAGGACTTGCTTGCAAAAGTTAAAATGAAGGGACAGAGTTTATCACAACAAGATTTAAAAGGGAGCCTTGGGAACACTTTCAACATTGAGAATATGACAAATTAATTTAAAAAAACAAATAGAACTTATCTGGTGAGTGGCCAATAGTAGCCATTATGCACAAATCCTTAAATCCTGGCTTTGCCAAATTTTACCCCAGCTCTCTACACTTGGATAATTATGGACTGAAACCTGGAGAAATAAACACAAAAGGCATGTGTACATTTCTCATAACTTGATTTGGAAGTTCTTAGGATTGAGAGGATAAGCACAAGGATGGATAAATTCGGGCCTGCCTTGAGAATGAATTCTCTGAAGGAAATGTTGCAATCTAGGCTAATTTGGATTCTGGCACCATTTTATTTTATTTTGTTATAAGCCCAAAATAATTGAACGGTGGCATCTTCTCTCCTTAATTACTCAGTTGCTGAGTGTGCAGTCTCGTATTGTACTGATCCCATATATGGACCAAGGTGGCCTTCTCATCTATGCTGGTGAGAACAGAGATAAAATGGCAAGTGAGTTTATATCGGTCTCAGTTTCGCAGTAAAAGAGAATTGAAATTCCAAGCTGGAAAGTGTGAGGGCACAAACAATATTCCAAATATTTCCAAATTCAAACAGCCTGCCAATGATCATATTGGCAAAGTGCCAGTGAGATCACATATGGCTAATGATTGGCACCTTTAAGAAAGTGTACGTGGGGAAGAAATGACGCTATAGTGTGAATTAATTGCTGTTTAAAGCAAAAAGGAGCCTTCACTTTAATCTGACGTTGTGCCGCATCCCATCATGTAATCATGTTATGGGTTCATTGTGACATCTTCAAGATGGGCGCTGTTAAATCTTATGGGCATTTACTGCAGACAGTACTCCTTTAATAATGTTGCCTTTTCTGCCCTTGGTACAGAGACCAGTGCACTACATTGCTAAAAGCCTGTTGCTAAGTAACAGTCTCCATGAGCCTGTGAAGGGAGCTTGGCTGCTTCCTACATCAACTGGGAAAACAATTTGTTCTGCACGTATGAAGTAGGGTAAAATATGAAACCCTCAGCCAGATTCACCAGAGGCGTGTTGTTGGGTTGTTTTGCTGATTAGCTAGCTAGCCACAAATTGTCTGACATACTCCCTAATGTAATTCACATCCATCAGGTTTATCTGCTTTCAAAACAAATTGCTGACATGATCTGCATGAGAAAAGACTCCTGACATCAAAGTAATTAGGTGAATTTTTATAATGTTCATGCCTCACATATAAAGAGACTGTGCAGTCACCCATTTTACCTCCTGAGTCCACCAGTTATTGTATCTTTTCATAAATCTCTACTAAAAAAGAAGATTGCTGGGTTGTTACTGGATAACTAACTTTAGGTGGTTAGAAGGGAGTTCAAAGTTCAAGTGTTTAATCATATTTTTGAGCTTAAATTGAAAACGCACAACATTAAATGCTGAGATTTTCAGCAAGAGGCTTTGAATGTGCACAATAGCTACTGTGTGCATGAATGCCGTATGGATTTCAGATGTAGAAAGCTGTTGTCAGCTAGTTTTGATGTTGGAAGAAATTAAATGCAAGGACAGTTCCGATATATTTGAAATGGTGTTAATTTCAGTGAAGAAAGACTGAAGATTACAGAACTATATTTAAGAAGTCATTCATTCTTCTAACACTTTTAGGGAATAATTGACTCCTGAGTTCTCCAGAAGAAATGAGCAATGCATAAATTGGTAAAACCCCAAAGTGAAATGGGTTGGTTTCTGTTTAAACAAAACAGAAATTCAATCTGTTTCTTTGATCTTATTGTGGCTACAACCAGATGTAAAGCTGAAGCTCTCGTCATATTTAATAACATATCAAGCTGAAAGGGCGCAACACATATTGGTAGTGCTAGCAATTTCTCACTGCAGTATCTTGAAAAGTTTTCCCCCTTAATTTTCTCCTCTTGAAAGTGCTGACAAATAACAGTCTAGATAAACTCACCCCCTTAGA
Organism: Sphyrna mokarran; assembly: GCA_024679065.1. Classification (NCBI taxonomy): domain Eukaryota; kingdom Metazoa; phylum Chordata; class Chondrichthyes; order Carcharhiniformes; family Carcharhinidae; genus Sphyrna; species Sphyrna mokarran. The sequence continues at coordinate 76,266,603 of JAGIQG010000014.1, read as the reverse complement.
ACACAGTACTCTACCTGTATTAGCACCATGAAACGACTATCCAGTTTATCCCACCACTGCACAGCTTTTGCCCCATAAGCTTGCAGTCCTATCTAGCCCCACTCCTCTGCCTTATCTCTGTAATCTTGCACATTGTTTTCAGATTGCAATCCAATTCCCTTTTGAATAATTCGATCAAGCCTGCTTACTCCACCCTGTAAAGAACTTTATTCCAGATGCCATCGTTTTTTATTCCTCACATCATTTCTACTCCTCTTTGTCAATTATTTTGAATCTGTGCCCTCTAGTTCTTGATGCTGTCTTGAGTAGGAACAGTTTCTCACTATTTAAACTGTCCTTACCCCCTCAGGATCTTGAATACCTCTATCAAGTCTCTTCAAAGAAAACAGCCTCAACGTCTCCAATCTATACTGATAATTATAGTTCTTTCTCCCTGGAATTATTCTTGTGAATCTCTTCTGTGCTCTCTCAATGCTTTCACATCCTGCCTCAAATAGGGTGCCCAGAATTGGATGCAGTACTCTAGATGAGGTCCAATAAAAAACAAAGAAAATTGTAGCACGGGAACAAGCTCTTCAGCCCTCCAAGCCTGCACGACCATGCTGCATGACTGAACTAAATCCCCCTACTCTTCTGGGGACCATATCCCTCTATTTCCATCCTATTCATGCATTTGTGAAGATGTCCCTTAGAAATCACTACCATATCCACTTCCACTACCTCCCCCAGAACGAGTTCCAGGTACCCACTACTCTCTGTGTAAAAAATCTGTACCTTATTCCTGTGCCCCAAATAATTGGCTCTTTCACCCTGGGAAAAAGTTTCTGACTATCCACTCTGTCCATGCCTCTCATAATCTTGTAGACTTCTATCAGGTCGCCCCTCGACCTCCGTCATTCCAGTGGAAACAAACCAAGTTTCTCCAACCTCTCCTCATAGCTAATGTCCTCCATTCCAGGCAACATCCTGGTAAATCTTTTCTCTACCCTCTCCAAAGCCTCCACACTCTTCTGGTGGTGTGGCGACCAGAATTGAACACTATATTTCAAGTGCAGCCTAACTAAGTGTCTTACACAAGTTCAACATGACTTCCTTACTCTTATATTCAATGGCTCTGCTAATAAAACCTAAAATACTGTATGCTTTATTAATTGCCCTCTCAACCTATCCTGCCATCTTCAATGACTTATGGCACATAGATACTGAGGTTCCTGCACCTCCTTTAGAGTTTCTCCCTTTATTTTCTTGCCAAATTGAATCACCTCACTCTTCTTTACATTGGACTTCATCTGCCATGGCTCTGCCTAATTCACCAATATGTCTGTATCCATTTAAAGTTCAAGATTATCAACAACACAGTTGATAACATTTCCAATCTTCCTTTCATCTGCAAATTTTGAAGTCCTGTCCTGAGAGTCACAGTCTATGTCATTAATGTATGTCAGGAAAACCAACACTGACCCTGTGAAACTCCATGACAAGCCTTCCTCTCATCTGAAAAACTCTTCGGCGCTCTGTTTCCTTCACTCATGCAATTCCTTATCCAAGTGCATACGTTTTCTTTTATTCTGTGGGCTAGAAATTTGTTCGTAAGTTTACTTCTGTGTATCAAATGCCTTTTGAAAACCATATATATTGCACTTTATCAACCTTCTCTGCCTTCTCAAAAATCTCCAGCAAATTAATTAAACATGATTTTCCCTTGATGAATCCCCGATGGCTTTCTTTAATTATCCTGCACTTATCAAAGTGACTAAGTTCCAAATCAAAGTTTCCCTACAACTGAAATCACGTCGAGCGGTCTGTCATTGCTTGCTCTATCCTTGCACTACTTCTTGAACAAGGATGTAGCGTTCACAAAAAATGCTGGAAAATCTGAGCAGATCTGACCTCATCATTGGAGAGAGAATAGAGCCAATATTTCACTTCAACATGACCCTTCATCACATCTCCAATGTCAGCGCTGATGAAGGGTCATCCTGACTCAATGTTGGCCCTATTCTCTCTCCACAATGATATCAGACCTGTTGAGATTTTCCAGCATGTTTTCTTCCTGTTTCTAATTCCAGCATCCACAGTACTTTGCCTTTTATCTTGGTGTGTAACATTCAAATTCTCCACTCCTCTGGCACCACCCGTTTCTAAGCAAAACTATAGCTTCTGCAATTTCCACTCATTTCCCTGAATACCCTTGGATGACACCAGTCGTGAAGCAATTAAAATCACAATGCTAAAGAGGGCAGAATTAGATAAGTACTGATAACTTGGATCAAGGATCACAGTTTTGATTTCAAGGCATTGTTTAACTGGAAGTTCATATAGGTTGGCAAGCATAGGTGGCTGATCAAATGGGTTAGCACTTGAGCAGCAGAGTTTTTGTGAGCAGGTTACTGGAGAGTAGAATGTGGGAAGCTGGCTAGGGGTATGTTGGAATAGTCTTGTCTAGCAATAACAATGAAGGTTTCAGAAACAGATGAACCTACAAAGTGACAGATGCAAAATGTTATGTCCTCATGTGATTGAAAGCACATTTCAGGGAGATATTTGACACCGAAGTTTGAATAGTCCAGTTCCGCCTCAGACAGTTGCCAGGAAAGTGATGGAGTCAGTATCAAGAGAGGTTACGGTAGAGACGCATGGTTTTGGCCTACCCAGTGTTTAATTGTAGGAATTTTCTGATTATCAGTACTAAATGTTAACATCAGCCTGCCAATTAAAAAACAGTGGAGGATTCAAAAGAAGTGACAATGAGATAAAGTTGCTGTCATCAGCATAAGTGTGAAAGCCAACATTGTGTTTTCAGGTGATGTTGCTTAGGGGCAGCATATCAATGAAAGTTAGGAGGAGTCCAAGGATGGATGATTGGGGAACACCAGAGGTAACTGCAGAAATGGAAAGAGAAGCTTTTGACAGCAATATGTAAGCCAAACCATTGGAGTTAGAGTGGTTATTCACCTATGGGAATTGACATCATCATAAATGAACCTGATTTTATCCTCAGATGATGTTGGGCATATGTGTGCTTTGACAAGAGCTGTGAATTAGTGATCCTATCAAGCATCCTAAGTAATGTTTTCCCGAACGTGTATGCATTGAGGCCAATTGCATCAACTCTATTGTGCACAACTATGATCTGCTCATTCAACACAGGAAATGGAGTGCCTGGCACCTTCCTGACTGAAATCTACATTTGGCAACACAGTTGACCAAAAAAGCTATTCTTAAGCACACTTTAAGTGTATTTTCTTTTGCAGAATCCATTTGAATTAATTTAAACTGTTCCAAAATTGATATTTGTTTAAATTGGACGTGTGCCAAGGTAACAGAAGTTGTGCAATGGTAAAGTGAAATCTAATAGCCTAGAGGAGCAGAAGGCAGCTGCCTTAGTTTGTCTTTTTCCCTTTTACCTTGAGGCGCTTGATAAAATCGGTCCATTTCTGGATTATAGGGACAGTGCTTAATTGTGGCATACCATGTTATTAGAGTTTAATTGGCCATTATTTTCGTGACACCTGCAAAGTGGTGAAGGAGGCAGTGGACAGATGGATGGCACTTCAGAGGTGTGGTTGGCTGATATTATGTTAGGGAGATCTGTCTCAGATTCCTCTTCTGTACTCTTGTCAAAAATCTAATTGTAATTTGATAGTCGAGTAAGTAAATGACATATGGTACATTTCTTTATTCATAGCAGATCCTTCTCTTAAATAATTAGAACTTTTGAACCATATTTAGAAATGGTAGTGTTAACTTCAAATATAGAAATAAAAGGGGAAAATCATCGCTGCCAAAACCAGTTTGCCAATAGGAAATTCATCCCTAAGCTCTTTTTTAAAAACTGAATCTGAATGTTATTAGAATCAGGACTTGAGTAATTATCTGGACCCTTGCCCACATCCAGCAAGGTTCCACATCAGAAACACAGCCTAGTTGACTTGGCTTTTGTGTGTATGTGAACAGTTGGTGTGCGGCAGCATGCAAGTGTGAGAGAAGGTAAATGGGATGAGAACACACAATTTTCACCTTCACTGCTGAAGGTACATTTTCACAGTATCAAGTTACTTTTCATTTCCGCATTTACCAACTCTTATGAATTTTTATGTCACTATGATTGGATGACCCAGTTTATCAATGATTTTTTGATGCCAAATTAAAAATGTTAACTGCTAGAAATGTATTGGAATTCAATTAACATCTGACAGTGAAAAGGTTAACTAATTCTGACACAGTCACCAGCATTTTCTTCCAAATGCTTATGAACCTGTTGTGGATTCCCAGCAACACGTTGGATTTATTAGTTGGGCTTTGTTCCTGCATTGCTTGATGATTTTAGTAAGACCATAAGACATAGGAGCAGAATCCACCACTTCAGTTGGAATTCTCTACCCGTTGAAGTAGTAGAACTACCTCGCCGAATATATTTAAGTCACGAGCAGATAGGTATCTGATAGACAACGGAATTAAGGGTTATGGAAAGAAAGCGGGAAAGTGGAACTGATTCACTTCAGATCAGCTATGATCTTGTTGAATGGCGGGGCAGGCTCTAGGGGCTAGATGGCCTACTCCTGCTCCTATTTCTTATGTTCTTGTATAGAATTAGGCCACTCGGCTCATCAAGTCTGCTCCACCAGTCAATTAGGGCTGATATTTTTCTCATCCCCATTCTCCTGCCTTTTCCCCAAAACTCGTGATTCCCTTATTAATCAAGAACCTATTAACCTTTGTCTTAAAGACACTCAATGACCTGACCTCCACAGCTTTCTACAGCAAAGAGATACACATATTCACCACTCTGGTTGAAAAAAATTCTTCCTCATCTCTGTTTTAAAGGATTGCACCTTTAGCCTGAGGTTGTGCCCTCTGGTTGTAGTTTTTCCGACTAGTGGAAACATTCTCTCCACATCCACTCTATCCGGGCCTCTCAGCAACCTGTAATTTTCAATAAGATCCCCCTTCATCCTTCTAAACTCCAAGGTGCACAGGCCCACAGTCCTCAACCGTTCCTTATATGACAAGCTCTTCATTCCAGGGATCATTCTTCTGAACTTTCTCAGGATCCTTTCCTTGGCTAGCATATCTATCCTTTGATATAGAACCCAAAACTACTCACAGTACTCCTGACACAGCCTCAGAATTACATCCCTGCTCTTGTATCCTTGCCCTCTTGACACAAACGTTAACATTGCATTTGCCTTCCTGACTGCTGACTGAACCTGCACATTAACCTTAAGAGAATCTTGAACGAAGTTTCCCAAGTCCCTTTTGTGTTTCTGATTTCCTAAGCATTTTCCCATTTAGAAAATAGTCTATGCCTCTATGCCTCCATGCGTCCTTCCAAAGTGCATAACATCATAGTTTTCCACATTGCTTTCTGCCCACTCTCCTAACCTGTCCAAGTCCTTCTGCAAGTCCTGGTTCCTTAGTTAGGTTGGGAGTGCTGTGGATAGTGTGGAGGGATGTCAGAAATTGCAACAAGACATTGATACGATGCAAGACTGGGCGGAGAAGTGGCAGACGGACTTCAACCCAGATAAGTGTGTGATGATTCATTTTGGCAGGTCAAATAGGATGGCAGAAATTATGTATAAGACTCTTAGTAGTGTGGAAGATCAGAAGGGTCTTGGGGTCCAGGTTCATAGGAAGCTCAAAGCAGCTTCACAGGTAGAGGATGTGGTTAAGAAGTCATATGTTGTACTGGCATTCATCAATCAAGGAATTGAGTTTAGGAGTCAGGAGATAATGCTGCAGTTGTGTAAGACCTTGGTCAGACCCCACTTGGAGTACTGTGTTCAGTTCTGGTCACCTCATTACAGAAAGGATGTGGAAGCCACAGAAAGAGTGCAGAAGAGATTTACAAGGATGTTGCCTGGATTAGATGGCATGCTTTATGAGGCTAGGTTGAGAGAGCTCAGTCTTTTCTCCTTGGAAAGATGAAAGATGAGGGGTGACCTGTTAGAGGTGTGTAAGATGATGAGAAATATTGATCGAGTGGATTCTCAGAGGCTTTTTTCCAGGGCTGAAATGGTTGCCACAAGAGGACACAAGTTTAGGGAGCTGGGGAATAGGTACAGAGGAGATGTCAGGGGTAAGTTTTTCATTCAGAAGGTGGTGGGTGAGTGGAATCAGCTGCAGGCAGTGGTGGTGGAGGTGGATTCCAAAGAGTCTTTTAAGAGACTTTTAAATAAGTACAATAGAGGTTATAGGTAAGCCTAGTAGGTAGGCACATGTTCAGTGCAACTTGTGGGCCGCAAGGCCTGTTTGTGCTGTAGTTTTTCTATGTTTCTGTGTTTTTAATACTTACCCCACTACATATCTTTGTACCTGAAAGGAGGCGTTCTGTGATACGGAGGATGGTTCTGGCTGAATAATAAGTCAGATAAAGTCTACTCTTTTGCTCAAAATTCACATTTTACCAAGAGACCAAGTAATCCCCTTTGATACCTTTTTGTTTCTAGATGTAGTCTTTAAAAAAATATTCATGAATATTAAGCATTTTTCAATTTAAATCTCCTTTTTTATTAGTCAAATGGAATATTGTTCTAATGGGCATGAGAAAATATTAAATTCTTCGCCCATAATCAGCAAATGGATTCCCTGTTCTGTGTACTGCTGTGTCATAAAGACCAGAAGAGTCTAAAAATGTGATTTCCCTGCCTGAGTTGAATGATCTGTTCCTACATTAGGAAGTTACTCTTGAAGTGAAAAGATCTGTCCTGGTTCCTACAGCTGCTTATTCTTCAGTGATTACAAATGAGATTGATGTATATAGCATGTTATAACTGGTTACACTACTCTCTACCCCCCCCCCCCTTGCAATTTCAACAGCTGATGATGGTTGATCACTGCCAGGAAAGATGATAAAAGGTAATGCTGCTATCTGTGGCATCAAATTCCATCAAGAGTCCAAACCTCTTGAAAGAATGGAAAGAAAAACAGGGTAGGCTAGATGTACTTATTGAAACATTTTGATTGCTGTTGGGGTATGTATAACATAATGGAACGAATTGTCACTTTCTTGTGGAAACCATGTAGAATCTTGTAGAATTATGCATTTGTAAACTTATTCTGTATATCAGTACATATTGTTGTTATATTTGTATTCCACAAATTTTGCCCTTTCCAAAGGTCAGCGCGGTAACACACATTCGTACTTGAGGCTTTGTAATTCTTGAATCAATGTAGTCAGCTGTGATTTCTGATGATTTGACTTATGGTATTACCAGTGTCTGATCTCTGTTTGTTGTCCTTGTTCCTTGCACAGAGGGTGATGCAACAGGGGTGATGGACAGTCTAATGGAGGCCCTTCAGTCAGGAGCTGCCTTCAGGAGAAAGAGAGGCCCACGACAAGCCGGTAAGAACTAAACACAAACAAATTTCAGCTTATTAATGTACAGTATAAAACATGTTTTCACACACCTGTAAGAACAATTATTAATCAACTGTAAAGTGCTGGTTTGAAGGAGTGACAATGAAGTTTTCTGGAGCTTCACTGATGAGCTGTGATTTTCCAGTAGCCTTGTGACAAAATGATAAAAGACCTTGGCATTGCTAATGTGACTTCTGTTAGTTGACACCTTGTGTCGACTAACACACACAGTGTGCATAATGTACACTGTTTTGTACAATGTACAATAAAAACAGAAAATGCTCAAAGTACTCAGTAGGACTGGCAACATTTTTGATTTTTTTCCAGTCTGAGAGTCGTTGACCTGAAACATCAACTTTGTTTTCCTCTCCACAGCTGCTAACAAGCCTACTGAATATTACCAGAATTTTCTGTTTTTATTTCAGATTTCCAGCATCCACAGTATTTTGCTTTTGGTTCTTTTCTTGTGAGTTTTCTGAAGGATGTTTTAAAATCATGTTTCATTTTGATCTTGGATCTCTTCGAGCGAGAAAACATTGATCGGTTCTCTGAAACAATTTGCAATAGCTGAGTAAGGAAAACATTTAGGATTCAGGAATCAAATCAATTTTTCTTTATTTTCAATTTGTAATAGTTGAAACATAAGAATTAAAGAAGGCTATGCAATCTCTTGAACCTGGTTGGTCATTCAGTTAGATCATGGCTGAACTGTATCTTAATACCATTTGCCCATCTTGGGTTTGTAACACTTAATTCCCCTGCTTAACAAAAAATTAGCAACTTCAATTTGAAATTTTCAATTGAGCCCAGTCTCAACAGCTATTCGAGTAAAGGTTTTCAATTTTCCACCATTTTTTTGGATGAAGAGCTGCTTCCTGACTTCACCCTTAATGGCCAGCTACACCTTAAAGTTATGACCCTTGGTTGTGTAGTCTCGCACAACAGAGAAAGTAGCTTCTCTCTATGCTATCAACTCTTTTAAACATCTTAAATAACCGAATCACATCACCCTTTAATCTTCAATAATATGATTAGGGCCAGTCATAGACAGCAGTGGGAAGTTGTGCGTGGAGCCTGAAGAGATTGGTGAGGCACTGAATAAATATTTCTCTTCGGTGTTCACGCAGAGTGCTGGAAATGTAGCTATGGAGATCACTGAGGTACAGGGTTGCAAATTGGGAAGTATTGTAGTAGGTAGGGAGGATGTGTTAGAAATTCTCGAGGGTTTGAAGTTGGATAAATCCCCTGGGCCGGACGGGATTTACCCTAGGATTCTCTGGGAGGCAAGAGAGGAGATTGCAGAGCCTCTGGCTCTGATCTTCAGGTCCTCGTTGGTTACGGGTGTGGTTCCGGAGGACTGGAGGATAGCGAATGTGGTCCCATTGTTTAAGAAGGGGAAGAGAGACCTTCCAGGGAATTATAGGCCAGTGAGTCTTACTTCTGTTGTGGGCAAGGTATTGGAGAGAATTATTAGGGATAGGATTTATAGTTATTTAGAGAGAAATGAATTGATTGGGGATAGTCAGCATGGTTTCGTGAAGGGTAGGTCATGCCTTACTAACCTCATTGAGTTTTTTGAGAAAGTGACCAAAGAGGTGGATGGGGGTAAGGCGGTTGATGTAGTATATATGGACTTTAGTAAGGCGTTTGATAAGGTGGCCCATGGAAGACTTCTACAGAAAATGCAGATGTGTGGAATAGAGGGTGATTTAGCTAATTGGATTAGGAATTGGCTGGCAGATAGAAGACAGAGGGTGGTGGTTGATGGGAGATATTCATCGTGGAGTTCGGTGACGAGTGGTGTGCCTCAGGGGTCTGTTTTGGGGCCCCTGCTGTTTGTAATTTTTATAAATGATCTGGATGAGGGTATTGAGGGATGGATCAGTAAATTTGCAGATGATACTAAAGTTGGTGGAGTGGTAGATAGTGAAGAGGGGTGTTTTAGTTTACAGAGTGACTTGGACAAGTTGCAGAGCTGGGCCGAGAGGTGGCAAATGGAGTTTAATGTGGAAAAGTGTGAGGTAATGCACTTTGGCAGGAACAATAAATGTGTAGAGTATAGGGCTAATGGTAGGGCTCTTAATAGTGTTGAGGAACAGAAGGATCTTGGTGTATGTGTCAATAGATCCCTGAAAGTAGGCAGTCAAGTGGATAAAGTTGTTAAGAAGGCATATGGAGTCTTAGCTTTTATTGGTAGGGGGATTGAATTTAGGAGCCGCAGCATCATGTTGCAACTGTACAAAACTCTAGTGCGGCCGCACTTGGAGTATTGTGTGCAGTTCTGGTCCCCACATTATAAGAAAGATGTGGAGGCATTGGAGAGGGTACAGAGGAGGTTTACCAGGATGTTGCCTGGTATGGAGGGCAGGTCCTATGAAGAGAGGTTGAAGGATTTGAGGTTGTTTTCGTTAGAAAGGAGGCGGCTAAGAGGGGATCTTATTGAAGCATATAAGATGATTAGAGGTTTAGATAGGGTGGACAGTGATAGCCTTTTTCCTAGGATGGAGAAAGCTAGCACGAGGGGACACAGCTTTAAATTAAGGGGTATGAGTTATAGGACGGATATCAGAGGTAGGTTCTTTACTCAAAGAGTGATTAGGGAGTGGAATGCCCTGCCTGCAGCTGTTGTAGATGCGCCAAGTTTGGTGGCGTTTAAGAGGTTAATTGATAAGTATATGGAAGAGAAGGGAATGGTTTAGTTTGGAGGGGCATTGCTTTTTATTTTGGTCGGCACAACATCGAAGGCCGAAGGGCCTGTTCTGTGCTGTTATGTTCTATGTTCTAATACAGGGGGCTATAATACACTTCCCATAATCTGAGCTTTTATACTCATAAATTCTACCCACACAGCCTCATCTGAACACCCCTCAAGATATTATCTCTCTTTACTGCAGTAATTAACTGTTTAATCAATAGTGAAACACTACTTCCTTTTTAACATCCTCCTCCATCTTGCCTGAAGAATTTTGAGTTGCCAGTACTATTCTTTCCTCAGCCAGGTCTCTGTGATGGCAACGATATCACACTTCCATGTATCAGTCCATACCCTTAACTCATCAGTCTTACCTATTAGACTCTTAGCATTAAAGACATTCAGCATTGCCTTACTGTCTTGACTCTCAACATCACTTGCTCTGACTTGCTAACTAATGCTCTGTGTCCCCTCCCCCTGCCAAACTTGTTTAAACTATTCCCAACAGCACTAGTAAGCCTACCCGTAAGGATGTTGGCTCCAATGTGGTTGCCTTTCCCAAAAACCATTCCAGTGAGCCAGGAATCTAAAACCCTTCCACCTGCCCCAACTCTTGATCCATGCATTCATCTTTTCTAGTTTCCTATTTCTACATTCGTGCGTGACACAGCCTGCTTTTTAAGCTATTGACTAGTTCCCTGAATTCTTGATGCAAGACCTCATTCTTCAGTTTACCTATATCATTAGCAACAATGTATATCACCTTATCACCGCCCACCCCCTTTCCGGATGCCCTACAACTGGTTCGGTAACCATTAGTGTCAATACAAGGGCCAATATTTATCCCTCAAGCAACTTAACTGAGTCGGATGTCTGACCATATTACTGCTTTGCTAATTTTTGGAACCATTCTGTTCCTAAATGAGCTGCTGCATTTCCTATGTTACAATGGTGACTATGTTTCAAAAAATACTTCATTGCTTATAAAGTATTTGTAATGTCCTGAGGTTGTAGATCATGCTAGATAAACACAATTTATTTCCTAACCTGTTTCAAATTGATAAAATGATCACATCATTCATCACGAATGCTTCTTTTTCAAGAACATTTCAATCTTGGCATAAAACTAGTTGTTCAGGTATAAAAACAAAGTGCTGGAAAAACTCGGCAGGTCTGCCAGTATCTGTGGAAAGAGAAACTGAGTTATCATTTTGAGTCTGTATCACACCTCTGGGCTTTGGAAATTTAGTTTGAAAGTTTACTTCTGAGATACCTTTATTTAATTCCTCATCAGTGCATCAAAATAATAACTCTGAATAACCTAAATTTCTGACTATTGGTCTTGAAGTAAACTGCACCATTATAATAACTGCTACTTTGAGTGCAGAACTACTAAATACACAAAAAAAAAAATCGTAACGTAGGATAGGATTGAACAGGACAAGATAGTTTCTTGGATTTTCCATCCAATTATGTACTTTTTGAATGAAGTGGAAGGAGGGAGGAGCTGGGTGTACAGAAAAATTTGGCTTTGGGCTTTTTTTAGCAATTGCTTGTACTGCTGAAAAGCCAGTGCAATTGACGTTAAGAATTAACTATATAATGTGAGCCAGAAACAGGATAGCAGGTTCTCTGCATTGAAGGGAATTAATGAACTTACTGCTTTTTTACAAAACAATCTGAGTCACGAAGGTGACAGATTTACTTCATGTAGGTTCACAAGTTGCCATGGTGATACTTGAGCTCTCAATTTCCAAAATTCAGCACATTACCAAAATATTTTACTCTTTTTACGTGGAATGGATCACTAATGGACAGAATCTGATCAAATTGAATAATTGAGCACACACTCGGAGTTGAGGTTACAACCCTGTCTACTTTCTGAGTCAATATCACATAAATGATGACCTGAAAACTGCAATATGGAGTCACTGAGATGGACTGATGCATTTACAACAACCATCCTTACCCACCTCCCAGCCCAGGCAGCTTGAGCAATTCCGCAAAATTGCTTTTTTTTTTATGCTTATATTAGTTGAGATAAAGAAACTGAAGGCCAGTTTTGGAGATCACAGAAATGTTGCAGTATGCTTGAATAGCATTATTGGATTATACACGCCCTGATTTGCCAGATAGATAATAGGCTGAAAGATTAGTGGACTTAATGTTCATTTATTCATTCTTTCTTTAACATTGGCAAGATAGTGCACCCATTATTTGTTAAGACAGCCTTTTCTGAATCAATACAAGATGGTGGGTTAGGGAAAGTGTTGTAGCCACTTAGACTGGTGGCTGACTCAATTGGCTATTGTGTTGTTACAATAGACTGAAAATTGGGAAAGGCAGCTGGATTGTGAGCAAGTTTTATAAAAGGTATGTCAAATAAGATCAGGAATTGCTTTCAGGGAACAGTTAAGTAAATAATACTTTGCCTGACATTGAGAATAAGATGAAAGGTTTTCAATTTTGAATTCAGCTGTACAACCATTCCCTAAATCAGTTTTTCTGAAACTGCTGTGTACGTGGGTGAGTCCTGGCTGAATTAAACAAAAGAGCTATATATATGTGCAGCTGGCTTGTCAGTGTCTTATTTAGCCAAACGCTGACAGTGTAATAATGCTGGGTAAATGCTGCACTTAAGCCATTTTGCTTCAAGGCTGTGTGACAGTCTTATGTTAAACTCATAACTCATTTCCTCAAGCTATGCCCATCATCAGTGACAACCACTTGTACTTCAATCTGGCGTTAGATCACTCAGCACACTGTCTCCAGACGTAACCCAAGTTTGGAAAAGGTTATGCTGCTGGATGTTTTTGCAAGAAGGAAAATGTCAGATACTTACCATTGCACTCCAACAGAATCTCAATGACAGCCATGTGTTTGATGCATAGCCAGCATTACAATCTGTTTTACATTCACATTCATTTAGGAAGAATCTACTCATAACCTGAATGTATTCTGGCAATTTCACTATCCCTTATAAAATGCATATATTGCTTCTTTTTACTTCCTAGGTAGGGTGGCATGGTGGCACAGTGGTTTGCATTGCTGTCTCACAGTGCCATGGACCTGGGTTCGATTCCCGGCTTGGGTCACTGTCTGTGTGGAGTTTGCTCATTCTCCCTCCAGGTGCTCCAGTTTCCTCCCATAGTCCAAAAGATGTGCTGGTTAGGTGAATTGGCCATGCTAAATTCTCCCTCAATACTACCCGAACAGCAGCCGGAGTGTGTTGACTAGGGGATTTTCACAGTAAAGTCATTGCAGTGTTAATGTCAGTCTACTTGTGACAAATAAATAAAGTTAAACTTTGGGACTTTACATTTGTTTATATGAACTTTGTAATTTCCTACCTTGCATTTTTTATCCAACTCATTCTGCAGTTTGAGCATGTCTTAGTTCGATATCATCTGTAAATTTGATGACCTTGCATTGATCAGCTGACTTATGCAAATTAAAAATAGCTGTGATCCCAGCACCAAGCTCCTCACTCAGTACTGGGAAATGCAACTGAGTACTAAGGACTCAGTATATGTTTACTCTCCAGTATTATGGATTCAACACACCTGCACCCCACCCTAGCACTATGGATTTATTGCACCAGTAGACTTTTAACATCTGAACCAAGTAGCATTATGCTGAGAGGTAACATCATTTGATTCTGTTATCACAGCTCTGCCCTACCCTGCTGTCAATCAACAAGTACGGATAGGGACCTGGAGAAGGAATCCCAGATGATTTTGTTTTTTCCCCAATTTAGCCTCCGATCCATTCATAACCCGCATAGAAGACCAAATCTTGGAGCTCTCTACTTCTAGTTCACTTCTGTATCAATTAGTTCACTTGGCTGAGCGAGCTGAGGGCTTTCCTGATCCTGTTTCAATTAATTCTCTATTCAGAAGAAATGATTTGCTGTTCTGAAATGCCCAATTTAATGTAATTCAGACTTTGGTGGGTGAAATACAACCAGGCAAATTCTCTTGCACTACGTTTCCATCACAGATTTGTTAAGAATCCAGCAACTAGGGGAATTTCACAGTAACTTGATTGCAGTTTTACTTGTGACTAACTAATAAACTTTAATTTGACTTCAACTTTTAAATTACAAATCTACATGCATAAAAGTTAGCACTTAAACAATTACTCAAAGCCTGTTGGTTTTATTTTGAAGTTTGCTGGAACATTATATCTGTTAGACCATGATCCTTTAGCTGGCAAAATCATTTTGTGATACCACATTCCAAAATTAAGATCACAGTTTAATTAGGGCAATAAATTCTGGCCAGCCAGCAATGCCCATATCCCATGAATGAATTTTTTAAAAATGCCCCCCACCACTGAAACATTCCAAATGGAGTGCCCTGTGGACTATCTTTATCCAATCTTAAATATTAAGGATGCTGAAAGTGCTAGAGAATTGATAGTGATTTGAAACTCTAACTTGGTACAAAGTTATTGGTGAGATGCCAGTGTCCTCTGAAGAGAAAATTAAGAAAGAAGGGTAAAATATGTACACACCGATTGCTTTTTTTTTAAAAAAAGAAAAATGATTCCAAAAGAATAGCCTTAATAGGCTATATCCTTACCTAGATATAGGTCACTAAGAGCACTGTTGCACTTAGCAGTTTCAGACATTTGTCTAGAGCAATTGATGGTAAGTAGAGCTGAGTTCTGCTGCTGGCTTTGCAATAATTTATAGCCAAGAAAATCAGCACTCGAATATGTGCCAGCAATTAATCACTGTTTCCAACACTAACGTTCAAACATGGTAGGTAGCTAGTAAGTGCTAAAGGGTTCAAGAATACAATTCTAAGGTTTTTCTGTTATCTCTCATCTGGTATGTAGGTGAATCCCTATTTCCTTAAGCTAATCGGTCTAAATTAATTTTAATTGTAATTGCAAATCTTGCTTCCATGCAAACACATTCTAGTCTGTGTCATATAAATGGCCCATTATATTGCATTTTTGATACCTGCTTTGCACCTGGGTCATTACCTCCACATCTGTAAATTAAGTTGAGATGATGAGCTCATAGGCCAGAGAGCTAAGCCTTCACTATCTGATTTAAGTCCCAAAGACCTTGGAGCAGCACATCATAAGTACATATTTGACATTTTCATTTGGGCTGGTGGGTCTTCCATGATGTTACTTGTGGCTTAAGGATGTAGGGTTGGTGAGCCCAGAGACTGTGTACACCAGTTTGGTTCCTGGTAAGAAGCAGTAATGTGTAGTGCATTGTGCTGGAGTGCTCAGGAACATGGAGACCCAACAGCAACAGCAAAGATGGGGAGACTGTATTCAATATAAATACTAAGAGTAAACTTGAATATGCATTAAATACAAGGAATGCTGAACTCATAACAACAGTCTACTGTCAGAGCTTTTTTGATTTGTAATTGGTTGTTTATTTGACTCAACAAACCAGATCAGAAATTATCCAATAGGAAAGCAATCAGCAACAATAGGTAACAGAGCCAATTGAAAGTTAAGTCACGATCCTGCAGCAATCCAATCAGCAAAATTCTCTCGGAGGATCCAGGCAGCACAGTATAACCTTGATTTATGTTGCACCACATGGCAATACAGTATGCTTCTGATTATACATATGATGCAAGTTGCATCGCCTTAAAAGTAGACTCCACTAAACCACCATCACAATAAAATCAATACAATCTAATTCAGTTTCTGCGTAAGTAACACATAGATAGCACAAATCAAAGTGCTGAATGCATTAAAAATCACACGTTATTACATTCCATTATAGATCGAACCTACTGCAGACAGTCTTGTGGAAGGAGAGGGAATATGTTTGGCTCATTTGTGATTTGAGCAACACTTTATAAAATTAACAGAGTTCCCTCACAATTGCTGTTGTTCTGCTGTAAAAATCCAGTTTGATGCATTTATGTTAATAGATACTAGTGATTACTAGATTGTAGCGTAAACCAATGATTAAGATGACTAAAATCATGAGATGCCTGATATTAAATTGCATTTTCATGCTGTATTTATATAATATGAATTTCCTGTAAGGTTTTAATTTTATTTGGTGTCAGCTGCAAATTACCAACATATTTCTTCAAACCACTGCTACAAATATCCATTTATTTAATTGCTTAGCAGAATGCTTTCAGCTTTTGTTTTCCATTACAGTTTGGTGGTGTCAGTATTCTCTAATATAAATAATCTGATTCATGAATATCACCACAGTCTGAGTTAATGTGGTGTAATTCACATTAGTTCTATACAGAATTCTCTTTATATTTTTATATTAGCCTGCCCCAGAGTCTGTCGCATTGATGCCTTACTGCAGTACTATATTTCACTAGCCTTGACACTTCTGCAACACACACCCACTGCACATTAGCTGCCAGAGTAAGCTCACTCTATTGGTTGTGATTCAGTTATTGATGCTCAGACTGCCTAGTCTGCAGATTATCTTCAGGAAAGAACATTTGTGGTATCAACACAAGTAAAACTGTCTGAGAAGGTATCCAGCATTAACCTTTCTTTAAGACTAAGGAAATGAACTTTGCAGATAGATCACAAAAAGTGCATGTTTTTAGACAGTTAACAGATTTACAGTGCAGTCGCAAGCACTGAGCCAGCCTGAATAATTTATTCTCAGCAAGCCCCAGAATCTAGTAAGTGATTTCAAAAAGCATGTACAAAGGGAGAGATATTACCTTACAGAGTTGAGGTCTATGAAGGACCTTCATACTTAGTCATTTATGTGGAATATTAATTTGAAATTGATGTTGGTCTTGGCACAATTATGATTCAGTTTCAATTTGCCATAATCAAGGTCAATAACACAGGATTACAAACTAAGACCCCATTTTCCCAGACTGTGCAGAATAACCCTTCCAGACATTTCTGGCTAAAATTAGCAGACGCAATTGAGTTTTACATTATCTATAATACATATAAAGGGTTTGGGTTTGCATTTGCTACTTGTGTATTAGCCTATAAGACGTCACAGATGATCTCTTTATTATATATATGATCTCAGCACAAAGTGGTTTTGTCGCTGCATCACTGCCAGCTTTGTAGTCTAATTTGGTTGCAAATGTCAGCCAAAATGCAATTAGACAGATAATCTTGCTCCGACTTCACATCCACTGCAGTTTATCTGCAACCAATACAAAGTGCTGCTTACCAAGGTCACAAGCAGTCCATTGTACCTCCTGGCAACTTGCAATTCAGCTTGAACTGTCTATTTTTAAATGCTAGCTGGGAGAAATTTGAACAATCTACACATTGCAATCATTAAAATTTAACTGACATTCAAATGTCAGTGAGTACAGCCCTATTTTGCCCTGGACAGAATTTCAATCCAGTGAATACTGTACACTTATTTCATAACAAAATTGATGCAGTGCCCTTATTTCATCTTTCCCTTGCTCCTCTCAAAGATTTGGCAGGCTTTTGTGCTTCAGAATGAGCCAGATGAAGGGCAGACTTCAGTTTCTATTTTCATGCTGTACAGAAAAGAAGAATGTGCATTTGTATAATGCCTTTCACAATCTCAGAATGTCCTACAGCATCTGACAGGCAATTAATACTTCTTAAGTGTAGCCAGTGTTGTAATGCAGAAAACACTAAAGTTAGTTTTCACTCTGCAAGCTTCCACAAACAGCAATATAACAATATTGTTTTAGTGTAAAAGTACGAGACATACACAAGCTTTCTCTAGAGAATTCCTTAAGTGCATTGCTTTGTGGATTGCACAAGCAAGGCAGAGTTTTGTATCAAACTCTCTCATGTGAAAGTTAGCCATAGCAGAGGCCAATTTCTCAGCTTTGAGAAAAGCCAAATTGTAGAATCTGCGCCTTACATCATATGCAATATTAATGGAATTTAACGAGACAGCCTTGCCAAACTAATGCGTCTGATTATTTGGGAACTTCCTCATCTATTAGTTAACAATACCTAGAATCATACAGCACAGGAGGAGGCTATTTGGTCCATGAGTCTGTACTGACCACAATCCCACTCAGGCTCTATCCTCTTAACCCCATTCATTTATGCTAATTAGACCCCCTTGACACTAAGGGGCAATTTTAGCATAGCCAGTTCACCTAATCTGCACATCTTTAGACTGTGGAAGGAAACCAGAGCACCTAGAGGAAATCCATGCAGACACAGGAGAATGACAGACAGTGACCAAGATGGGAATTGTACCCAGGTCCCCAACACTGAGAGACAGCAATACTAACCACTGTGCCACCATGCCGCAATGAGATCATTCATTTTAATAGTATTGTTTGTAGGGTGAGCATTAGTCACAACACTGGGGAAGCTTCCTTGTTCATTTTAAAATAGTGCCATGCCTATCTGAGAGGTCAGATATTAGTTTAATCTCTCATCAAAATTATAGCACCTCCAACAGAGTTGCATTCCCTCAATTTTGCAACTTCCTCACTCAACTAAGAGTCCTAATCACTGATTCACCACTGGTGGAGTGAAAGAGTTCTTCATACAGTGCATTATTTATTTTCATTTCCCAATTGGTAACATCATCGTCATAGTTGAGTGCACTCAAAGTGAGCGGTTGATATCCTATGATTAATTTAGTCCCACAGCAGGCACAGGCACTTAAATGTTGTATAACAGTTACTTGGTGTCCATAAACTAAAGCTTGCAAGTGATGCCATAATTTTCAGGATATTTGGAGATTTCCTAAGAAATGTTATCAAATATTGTAAAAGGATTCTACAGTAGATGATAAAGAGGGTATGGATGCCTGTGACTAAATAAATAATTTTTCACTTTCATATGGGGACATATGCTGCTGCTGCGAATCACATCCCCTTATTTTATCCATCAGTGAAAACAGAAAATTCAAATAATGTTTAATGGATGAAAAAGACTGCAGTAGTCAAATAATCAGACCCACTATTTGTGAAGACTGTATAGTTAAATTCCATTATATTGCATGTGATGTAATGATGTAATCTGTGATTTGGCTTTTCTTAAAGCTGAGAAGCTGACCTTTGATTTGGCTAACTTTCACACAGTAAGGAGTTTGATCTAAATTCTGCCTTGTTTGTGTGACAAAGCAACACACTTGAGGAATTCTCTAGAGAAAACTTGCACATGTCTCGCACTTTAAAACAATTAAGTTTACGTTTGATCCATTTCTGAATTCAGAAATTGCCATTCCATATTCTGAGATTATTCTGATCTTTGGTACATTGGAATAGTCAAAGGTGAAGTAAAAATCTCTACTGCTCGGCTGCCATTTTTCCTGCCCTCAGTTCAGAACTAGCTAATGACGTGCAGTACAATCTTCTCCTACAATGAATTGCTGTGCCCCAACCTGAGATGCATCTTTTATACCCAATGCATATTTTATAGATATATAATAATCCCCAAGTGAAGTGATGATACACCTTTTGTGCAGGAATGAAGGAACAGAGTACCGCCAAGCAGACTTAATGATGGAGGAGAATAAACTTTTCTGATTTAGAGTGAAGAAAGATTCATCTTACTGAATTGCACAATCTAACATTTATTACTTTATAGATTATACCATCTTTGGTTTAAAGAGAAGAGCCTAATGGGTACACTTACCCTAGCCTAAGAGTAATTAAATAATCAAGTGTAATAATTGGTTTAGTGGTAACGCACCCATCTGAGTCAGATGAAAGTCTTAACAATGAAGAGCACTATTTGATTAGAATAAGTTAACATGGTTTTATAAAAGGGAAGGGAATGGTTTAGTTTGGAGGGTCATTGCTTTTTTCATAATTGGTCGGCGCAACATCGAGGACCGAAGGGCCTGTTCTGCGCTGTAATGTTCTATGTTCGATGTTCTAAGTCCTGTTTGACAAATTTAGAATGGTAAGTAAAGGGGGCCAGATGATGTAATATATTCAGATTCTAAAAGGTGCCACACAAAATAAGAGCCCATGGATAGTAGATAAGGAAAAGGTGCTCTCATTAGTTTATGGAACTACATCAACCCGGGAACATAAATTTAAGGTTTTGAGAGATGTAAAGGGGATGTCAGGTCATATTATTTTATCTAGTGAGTGGTGATGACCTTGAATGTGCTCTGTACAAGAATAGAAGATTCAGAGACCCAAGAATGATTTAAATTTATGGAGAAAGAAAGTCCAGAAGAATACTCTTCCAAAATATTTCCATTTCATTGCCTTTTGAAGAAAAAGGGAAATTTACTTGTAACTGATTTGACATCCTTCTCTAACCATTAATTTATGTGGCACTGCAGAAACTTTTGGCTGCTTTCCTGCTACCAAGGCTGCTTCAGTGTTGTCAGTTTCTATGACTGCACAATGTATCTAGGAGTTGGCTGCATTCCAAAGAGCCCAACTGGAACCTACTGCACATCTTCAGAAAAATTAACATTTCCAGAAAAGACATGAAATGAATTTGCTAATGTTACCATTTTCCTCAAGTGAAAGGAGATATAATAATTAAATCAGACTCTTCCCAAAGACTTGCCATCACCTTTAATATCAGAATATAGACAATGGGAAGAACGGGGGAGAAAGCAGATAGCTGGTAGCCATTTGTCAGGTCAGCAGTTGCGCTTCCTACAATAGTCTCCTGTGCTCTGGAAATGTAATCGAAGCTGATTTGACATTTTAAATTCTTATGAATTACATTTCAGTATATAGTATAATTGGCATTTTGACTCAGTTTCTTGTCTTTGTTCTGTGGAATTAATCAGTTAAAGAATACAGTTTTTACTAACTGCCCCCAGCAATATATTTAATTTGTGAAGAAATTCATCAAAGCAGAGAAAGTTGTGATATCATTACTCACTCAGAAATGATGCTGAAAGCTCAGATCTACTGAGAATCCCCTTGGTGTATAAAAAAAAACTATATTCTCATAATTGGGTCATTATGTTGAGTAATTCATTTTAATTCCACCTTGTGGAACACGGGTATCACTGGTGAAGCTGATTTGTTGCCATCCTTAGTCATTCTGATTACGTCTTAATTCAAGTGAGTGGCTTGCCAGACCACTTCTAAGACAGTTAAGAGTCGCGTATAAACTTGGCCACTTAAGGATTTCCTTCCTTAAAAGGAATGAGTTAATCAGTTGTGATTTTATATCAATCATGGGTTTTGTCTACCGATCCAGGCATTTTACTTGCAACTTTGAGAATTTGGATTCAGTTTTACAATGTGGCATGGTGGGATTGAATTCACCTTCTTTGGATGAGTCTAGGTCTCTGGATTACTCATCAAGTGGAACATAATCACTATACTAGTTTTAAAGCAAAGCAGTTTAAAACAGTGATATTTATATCATATCCCAGCAGGTGTATATCTCACTTATATCCAATTGCTTGTGTATTTCCAAAGCTGTGTTTGCAGCCTGCTTGGCTTTCAGTTACTACCAATGCCGCAGTTTTATGTTCTCCAGCAAGCAGGAGCTACTTGAGAAAGAAAAATACTTGTCTAATTATTTATTGTGCCATCACCATGCATCCAGAGAACAGTGGAGGGAAGGTTATTGCACATTTCTAAAGCAGACCTAGATCGATTCTTAACCATGTAGGATGCCAAAGGTTATTGAGAGGTGAGTGGAATGTGGAGCTGAGGCAACAATCAGATCAACCCTGATCTAATTGAATGGTGGTGTTGACTCAAGGGGCTTTTAATGGCCTTCTGCTCCTAACTGGTAATGAGGTATGACAGACATGTAACATCAACTCTTGATGTGATTTTAAAGCACTGCAAGCAGCTGACCTAATTAATAAAACAAAAATAGCTGGAGAATGCATTAGAAAACAACATGTTACCAGCAGTAATGGAAGTCAGCAAACTGATGCAAATCTACCATATAATGCCTTGCCCGATCTCCTTCTGGGACTTGACCACACAACCTACTGATTCAGCAGGAGTGCTACAAACAGGTCCTTGGAAATCCACCAATCTAATGTGCTGTTTAGTTTAATACTTTACTGCAAATGTATTGTATTACTCATTCGTGAAACATGAGCATTGCTGGCTGGCCAGCACTTATTGCCCATCCTTAGTTGCCGTTGAGAAGGTAGTGGTGAGCTACTTACTTGAATCGCTGCAGTCCTCATGCTGTGGGCTGGCCCACAATGCCATTAGGGAGGGAATCTCAGGATTTTCACTCAGTAACTGCGAAGGAACAGAAATATATTTCCAAGTCAGGATGGTGAGTGGTTTGGAGGGAAACTTGTATTGATGGTATTCCTGCCCTTGACTTCTAGCTGGAAATGTTGTGTCACTTTTTTTTAGTTTTTAGTTTCTTTATTATTATCACATGTAGGCCTATGTCAACACTACAATGAAGTGACTGTGAAAATCCTCTATTCTCCACGCTCCAGCGCCTATTTGGGTATACTGAGGGAGAATTTAGCCTGGCTAATGTAACAAACCAGCACGTCTTTCAGAGTGCAGGAGGAAACCTGGCATCAGGAAGAAACCCACATAGACACAGGAGGGAATGTGCAAGTTCCACACAGACAGTGATCCAAGTTGGGAATCAAACTCAAGTCTCCCTGGTGCTACAAGGCAGCAGTGCTAACCATTGTGCCACCAAGCCAGCTTATCTTTTATTTAGAAATTGATTTTTCTCTGCATGTAAGGACACACACCATTTCCGGCAAAACCCAACAATCAAATCAAATGTGCATGTGTGCACTACCCCACCACCACCCAGAGAAGCATCTTTCATGTTTACTTTTCCCAGCTGTCCAGCTTGAGGTTAAATGTAAGCATTATCCTGGTATTCTACAGCGTGGAAATTAGAAATCAAGTTGACTGTCTTTAAGCTTATACTTCATGTGAAGTTTAAATCAATTAATCATATGCCTTTTCAAAGATCACACAATTGGCAACTTCCAGTTGCTGTATTGAGGTAGATTAAGTAAGTTCCAGGTTTGATCTCAAGCTATGTGGTGACAAAATCACCACATTAGACCTCAGCAGCTTAGAGGAGAAAAACCAGTCACGATTGTCAGATAAAGATGTGATCAAACTCTGCTGTCTTTTAATGTCAAATAACCTGTTGACACTCGCTCTATGTCCTGGCAAATTGTGAAAGCTGAGATCCTAGAAAGCTGCCTACACCTCATTGGATCTCCTGAGGATCAGGCTCAAGGGGTCTAATCTATATGTGTGTTTGTATTTCAGAAAAGGAAAAAAAATTTACTTGTCCTGTGCAACCAACTTGATCAGTTTGTTAAGAATTTGAACTAAAATACAATTAATATAGTTACGATCCCAGTTGATGTTACTACTGGATGGAAAGAACCTTGGATCAAATGACCGTAACTTTCTCACTTCTTTAGAAAATATGACTAGTTACATGACAGGCAATTAACTTAAAGTCCAATGCTCCTTCACTCCCATTTGCCTTTACAAATGTATGCTGATTTTAAGAATAGCACAAATTATAAAATGTATCATGTTATAATATTCACAGTAAATACACAATCTCTATAAACCAACCACACCACTTTCTGAAATCAAGTGCCAGGTGCCACCCTAACTTCTGTAGCATTCTTCTCAAAACCATCCCTCCCCAGATGATTAATCCACTGTGAGCCACCTGGACCCTGATTTCCACACAAGTGTTTCCAAACTCCACTTTCAAAAAGATTTTTGCCTTACAATCTTTTTTTTTAAGAGCAACACAGCACGGGAAACAGGCCCTTCGGCCCAACGAGCCCGCGCCGCCGTCATAACTATATAGTAGCAAATCCATTATCCTATTATATTATTCCTATATAATAATATATATTATTCCTAATATGGAAAACTCTCACTATAGGGACAATTTGTTTCCCAATCAGCCTAAGAGCGAATTTTTGGGTTGTGGGAGGAAACCGGAGTGCCCGGAGAAACCCCACGCAACCACGGGGAGAACGCGCAAACTCCCGCAGACACCGGCCCAATTCCAAGTGTCTGCACAGCCACATCGCTAGTCTCTGAGCTGTCATGGTGCCCTTCAGATGGTCCACATAAAGCACTCATTTACGACATGAAGCACCAGGCAACCCATGAATCAACATCCAAGAGCTGTACTCGCACCACCTGCCGAATGCATGCTCAATGTTGGTCCAGTATGGACCGAATTACCTGTGGAAAAAAAGCCGTAGTTAAACAGTCCTACTATATCCCTCTATCTGCATACCGCTCATGTGGCTGTCCAAGATACCCTTAAACAGCCCCAGCGTGCCTGCTCCCACCACCTTACTCGGCAGTGCATTCCACACCCCCACTACCCTTTGTGTGAAGAACTGCCCTCTAATATTCATCTTATACATAGCCCCCCTCACCCTAAGGCCATGACCCCTCGTCCTATCCATTTCTGAAGGTGGAAAAAGTTTACCCCCATTTACTCTATCTATACCCCTTATAATCTTATACACCTCTATGAGATCCCTCTAAGCCGACGTCTTTCAAGGGAAAACAACCCCAGTCTATCTAATCGTTCCTCATAAGACAGTCCTTCCATACCAGGCAGCATCCTGGTAAACCTCCTCTGCACTCTCTCCAAGGACTCCACGTCCTTCCGATAGTACGGCGACCAGAACTGGGCACAGTATTCCAAGTGAGGCCTAACCAAAGTTGTATACAACTGCAACATCAAACTCCTACTCTTGTATTCTATACCCTTTTCTATGAAAGCTAACATACTATACGCCTTCTTTATCACCTTCTCCACCTGTGAGGATACCTTCAGAGACTTGTGAACCTGCACCCCCAAGTCTCTCTGCGTCTCTATGCTCCTTATAGTTTTACCTTTTATCCTATAATTCTCTTCTACATTTTTCTGGCCAAAATGCATCACCTCGCATTTTTCCGGATTAAATTCCATTTGCCATCTATCTGCCCAATCTACCAACCTGTCTATGTCCTGTTGTATTGCCTGACACTGCTCTTCTGTACCCGCCAAGCCAAGCATCTTGGTGTCATCAGCAAATTTGCTGATCTCACCACCTACCCCTACTTCCAAGTCGTTTATGTAGACCACAAATAGAAGAGGACCTAGTACTGAGCCTTGTGGCACTCCACTAGTGACAGGCTTCCAGCCGGAAAAATAGCCTTCCACTACTACCCTCTGTCTCCTCCTCCCGAGCCAGTTCTCGACCCATCTACATACCCGACCCTGTATCCCATGCACCTTCACCTTCTCTATCAGTCTACCATGAGGAACCTTGTCAAACACCTTACTGAAATCCATGTAGACGACATCAACAGCCTGTCCTTCATCAACTGTTTTTGTCACTTCTTCAAAAAATTCCACTAGCTTTGTAAGACAAGACTTCCCCTTGACGAAGCCATGCTGCGTATCCCTGATCAGATCGCAGCGCTCCAGATGCTCATACATCCTGTCCCTAAGGATCCTCTCCATTAGCTTACCTATAACTGAAGTCAAGCTCACCGGCCTACAGTTCCCTGGGTGATCCCTCTGACCTTTTTTAAACAACGGTACTACGTTTGCTATCCTCCAGTCCTCTGGGACCTCACCTGTGTCCAAGGAATAGACAAAGATTTGCGTCAGAGGCCCAGCCAAGTCTTCCCTCAACTCCCTTAGCAGCCTGGGGTAAATGCCATCAGGCCCCGGAGCTTTATATGTCTTTAAGCTGCCTAGCAGCCCCAACACCTCTTTCCTCGTAATCCTTATTTCCCTCAACCGATCCTCAACTTTGTCAACATCAGGCACAGACATCTGTCCAGTCTCCTCCGTGAATACCGACGCAAAGTATTCATTCAGGATCTCCCCCATTCCCTCAGGCTCTAAGCATAGATCCCCTCCTCTGTCCCTGAGAGGTCCAATCTTGCCTCTAACCATCCTTTTGCTCCTTACATAGGTGTAAAATGCCTTTGGATTTTCCTTAGTCCTACCTGCCAGAGCCACCTCGTGGCCCCTTTTTGCCTTTCTAATACCCCTTTTAAGATCCCGTCTACACTCTCTATAAGCTTCCAGCGCTGTCTCAGTCCCTAGTTGCCTAGATCTAATGTAAGCCCCTCTCTTCTTCCTGATCAAGTCCTCAATCTCCCTGGTAAGCCACGGTTCTCTAATCCTACCTTTCCCATCCTTCCTCCTTGCCGGCACGTATCTTTCCTGCAGAGAGTTTAGTTTTCCCTTGAAAGACTCCCACATGTACCTCGTCGACCTGCCCTCAAAAAGCTTATCCCCGTCGGTATCTTTAAGATCTTGCCTAATCTGGCCGTATCTAGCCCTCCCCCAGTTAAATACCTTCCCTTTTGGGCCGGTCTCATCCTTTTCCATTAATATCCTAAAGCAGACAGAGTTGTGATCACTATTTGATATGTGATCTTCTTTAAAACGACTTTTTCTCAGCCGTTTTCAGCAAGGATCCACTTCCAGGATTTCCACCTCTTCTTCAGGTTGTCTTCTGTTTTGAATTGCCATGTCATTCAAGCTTCCACACAAACTCTTAGATAATTGGTCATGCCATTCAAACACTATGGCTTCACAGGCTGTATTATGGTATCACCAAACTTTTGATTTATATCAGATATCTGGTTCTTCACTTAGGGTGGCACAGTGGTTAGCACTGCTGTCTCTCAGCTCCAGGGACCAGAATTTGATTCTGGCCTTGGATGACTAACTGTGTGGAGTTTGCATATTTTCCCTGTGTCTGTCTGGGTTCCCCCCCCCCCCCCCCCCCCGCCATTGTTCAAAGATGTGCAGGTTAGGTGGATTAGCCATGCTAAATTGACTCTTGTTGTCCAAAGATGTGCAAGTTAGGTGGATCAGCTATGATAAATGCGCAAGATTATGGGGATAGAGTGGGGCTGGTGGATGTAGATTAGATGCTATTTTGGAAAATTGGTTTAGTCTTGATGTACCGCATGGTTTCCTCCTGCAGTGTAGAAATTCTATCATTAAATCTCTTTAATTCAGAGCATTTTCTCTGTGCTTTACTTGAATTTCAGTGCAAATTCCAATTCCTTTTGTCTCTCTGATTTCAATCTTCCTAGATGCAATTTTTTCATTCCCAGGTTTTTAGAACTAGCTGTACTTTAGTTTCTGGAATTTCTTCCTATTGTTTCATTGTCTTGCTTCTGCTTCGAGCAGAACAATGAGAGCTGCCTCCTCTCTAGCTGCTAACTTCTATCTGCTGTGGGTCCAGTTAAAACGAAACTCAACAGATCTTTCTAACTTAAATATGGCCCCCATTTGCCAAGCAACAACCAAGTCCCTCTCTGTTTGTTTGCTTTTCACGTTGTCAACTCTCAAATCACAATGCAGACGCTGCTTGAAATGAAATCAAATCCCCCAAATACCTTTGTTTAGTATGAATCTAACTAACTCTCCCTTACACAGGAATACTAAATTGAACTCACTTAAACCTATACCTTATTTCTAATATCCAACAAAGAAACAAGCACAACATTTCAGCTTACTCCTCCATTCTCCATTTCTGCACACATTTGGATCTCATGAATAAGGAATAAGATGAGTCTTGAGTGGAGCCTTAACACAGGAATGGTTGACTTTGGCTAAACAAACTATTTCTGCACTGTATACTCTGGGTAAAATTCTGTTGTCTATGATCAAGGTAATTAGTCAAACCTGAGATCATTTATTAAAATCAACTCCTACTTCCTTATCATAGTCTCAACCTTAATGTATGTTATCAGTTTTGCTTAGGGCCTTCTAAATAATAGAAACTTAAAGTAAATCTAATTACATTTATTCAGATTATTGCATGCTGCTGTTCATGTGGTCTGAAAAAGAAACTTGCATTCTATAGTATTTTCCATAATCTCTAACATCAAAAACAACATTACAGTCAATGACATATTTTTGAAATGAAGGATTTAAGATGTGTGTACAGATAGGTGCCCATGAACAAGTTAAGTCAATGACTAAATCATTTGTTGATCTGAAAAGTAAGGGAGAAATTCCAATTGGCACTTACTACAAGTTGCACCATTTCAGCAGTTTCTTGGCTGCCCTGTTAATATCAGATTTCCTTTCTAGTCTCCAAGGATTAGTTTCATGTTAAGACCATAAATCACATCATGAGCTGGATTCCTATGACATGGACTACTGGTCCCGATTTTTATTTTTTACTGCATCCTTAAAGTTACAAAACCAATGCTCAGAACAGACTGGGCAAACCTTAGTTGCTCCAAAAATCAAATTTTAATGGCACGGTGGCACAACGGTTAATGGCACAGTCACACAGCAGTTAACATTGCTGTTTCTCAACACCAAGGACCTGGGTTCAATTCCTAGCTTAGGTCGCTGTCTATGTGGAGTTTGCATGTTGTCCCCATGTCTGTGAGGGTTTCCTCCAGATAGTCCGATTTCCTCCCACAGTCGAAAGATGTGCCGGTTAATTGCGTTGGCCATGCTAAATTCTCCCTCAGTGTACTCAAACTTTGTGCCAGACTGTGGCAACTAGGGGATTTTCACAGCAACTTCATTGCAATGTGAATGTAAGCCTACTTGTGACTAATAAATAAACTTTACTTAAATTTTACTTTTGAATTCCAATTGAATCAATTTCATGGTCCCAAAAGCGAGACATACAAGATCCAAGCTGCTAGATAAGGCATTGCACCCCATCTTATGCCTGATCTTAGCCAAAAGTCTGACTCCTAGTCCAGATGTCATCAGAAAATATCTCTCATTTTAGCATAAAATCCAAATATTTCTTATCATAGGGCAGTTGACAACAAGGTCGTGTTCAAGTGACGTTAACCTTGGAACAGAGCCAATTTCCCAGCAATATACATCTCCTGACAGCTTTTCAAAGCCACAAATTGTTGGGGTTTTGAACAGTTTAGGAAATGGTATTTTGGTCAAATTGTCATGAAAGTGCATGATCTTGAATTTGGTCTCCATCAATTAGTGAATCCTCTGCAAATGGCCAGTGAATCTCCGAGGTTTTACTTTTATGTTATTAATTAAATTCTGAACTACCTGCAGAACTAGATAAAGCATCTCTCTAGAGAAAAAACAAGTGCAAATGTACTCTTTCTCCCCAATCCTATATTTATCCAAATGAAAGGACATTTCTAATGTTTAGTTAACGGTTTAATATAATTTTCTTTTAAGTATCTTGATGGTTGAGATGAAAAGTTTCTACTTTGTAATTAAACTAAATTTAAATAAAAACAACAGTTCTAGAAATAAAATGCCTTGAAGTCTCAAAATTCCATTCATTAGTCAATTTGAGGTAAGAAAATTATAGAAATGTCACCTATGCTTTAGTTCCAATGTATTGTTTGTTCTCATTTGTGTTTTTGATTGAAAGTAATATTTCACTCAAAGCAAAGAACAGGAACTATGAACTTTTTTTTTAAACCAGTCATAGGTGATATACTGTAACACTCTCTTTGCGTCATCTTCAATGCACCATGATCCCAAATCAGTTCCTACCCAAAGTAACAGTGGAACATTAAAGTTCTTATTACCGTAGCCTTTAAGTGGCAGCATACATTTGGTTGCAATTTACAATTGATTACCAGTGTTTATGTGCTGTTTATTCATTTGGTCTTTCATTTCCATTGAGATTAAAGTTAATGTTCTTGACTTTCAACCCACCAAACTATTAAAGGAGAATTCGGTTCCATTAGTCTGACATCTTTTCCAACTCAGGTTCTCCACATACTGAATGTGAACTTTAGAAATCTTCAGATTTCTGCTTGTTGAACAGCTCTTTATAAATATTTATTTAAAATGACTTAATTAATTTCCTATTCTATATATGTGTACAGCATTCCTGGTAGGGCAGTCAAGAGACAGAAGCAATGTTACTATTTGATGTCAGTATTTCAGAGCAGAACTGATTTACTTTCCGAGTTATTACAGTAAATTGTTTAAACTTATTTTAGCTACTTAATTAAGAGTCCTTGATAATTGTTTGTCCAGCTAAAGTGCAGCCCAATATTTGGAGCCCAAACAGGACGTGATCCTTACCAAATATATTCTGGAAATGTTTGCCGAGGGTTGCAACATAACTGAACAAGTAAGCTCCGAGGCTTAATCTCCACACGTACCCTGTTTTCCGACTCCAGTTTGTTGTAATACTACAGTTGGTAAAGAGGAATTCCTGGCAATGTTTTCATGCCGTTTTATAAAGCAGGTACACTCTGTCTAGGCTACAAGTTGGATACTTTGGCAGCTGGCTAAAGACTAGCCAGCACTTTCCAACAAGTTGGCACCCAAGGAGGAAATTAGGTGGGGCAGAAAGAGAGGTTAAGAGTTACACTCTGTGCACAGTGCATGCAAGATGTACCTCACATGGTTATTTTTCGTTTTGATGAATCCGGTGAAATTTGATTTGTTCCATGGCAAAGTGATCAGTATTTGTCTAAGCTAAAATCATTCCGATTTGATGTGAATACACAGATTGTATGCATCATGTATCACAAATGGTATTTTTGGATTCCAGCCTCCAAATACATTTAAATGATTTTCTGATAGGAATCAGATTTGACAAGTGATTTCTTATGGTACAAAGTTTAATTTTTTTTTATTATTCTGACCTATTTTGAATTAATTGTAATTGAAAAAAGTTTTCAGTTATTAACTTTTGTGCTCCTCCTTAACTCTTGTTTCCCCAGGCAAAAGAGAAATATTTTAATGGTTTATCCACTTCAGTACCTATTGAAATTACCTGCACAGTTAACATTTTCTCTTTATTTCCTTTAGACTCAATGTTATCTCTCTCTGATATCAGTGACGGCAGTGATCTGGTAAAAAATGAGAATGTTTTCCTGCTTGTTCAGATTCCTTTCCCATAATCTTAACCCTTTCAGTAATGCTGGGAATCCCATATTTCGCTAACGACATTAAAGCAGAAAACAAAAATACTAAGAGTCAAATGTTTTGTGTGCATAACCTGTCATGTTGTTTATCTTATTTTTAAGAAAATATCATTGTGGGCAATAAACACAAAGCATAGGTTGATCAACCAGCACAGACACAGTGACCTAAATAAACGCCTCTTTTATACCATTCTATGATTCATTTCAGTGGGTGAAAATTTCTGAGCTGGGTGAACAAAGTAAAAATGTCCTGACCTCAAAGCCTCATGTTTGTACAAGTCCCGCTTTCTCAATCTGTGCCTGCAATCCTCTGGCAGTGCAGTTTCATTCTGCTCTTCAAGCCCTCAGTTTAAGTACTTTCAATAAAGGTAGAGGTTTGTGAGATGTTGCCACCATGGCAACCAATTGTTCTATCCTCATATTTAACTTCTGTTATTGGAGTCAAGTATTTCTGATGGGTGCAGAGAAATAAAGATTGCAAAATGGGCAATTAGTTTATAACTTAATGAGAAAAATATAATCAAATGAAATCCCTGTTGCAGGGAGGTAGTGGCTCTACCCGCTAGCGTGAAGGGGAACAATGGACGATCCCCAAAGGCTCTGGTGCCGGGAGGGTGTCTCCTGGGCATTCGCACTTTGGTAGTGTCAGCATGGGTCACTGGCATTGTCCAAGTGGTAGAATGGCAATGCCCGATATGTTGGTACTGCCCATCAGGCAGTGATAAGGGGATGGGACATAACGGGGGTGAGGCCTCTGGAGGAGATTGGTGTAAGTGGAAGGTGCTGCTACTCTGCAATTCAGCTGGATGACAAAGGGAGGAAGGTCGGCGATTGGTGGGGGAATAGAAATTGACACCGGCCCAGACATGTTCAGGAGGTCAGCAATCGGGCCATGGCAGGATTGGAGGGCCAGTGACCAGGGTCTAGCAGTGGGGCCAATGCACATGCACTGATCTCAGTGCTGACAGATCAGCACGTGCACAGTGGCCCACTCACATTGTGCTGTCGGCCTCTCCAGCAGGAATTTCAGCATGATTCACGTTGAGGGACTCTGCAGTTTGAGTGTAGGAGATTTATTTTGAAACTCTCGCCAAAACAAAATAGTGGGATTTACTCCAGTTTTTATACAAATAAATTTCACTTACAACCACTCTCAAGATATTTGTGACTGTGAGTGCTAACATGTTGCCATTACATGTTTCCAATTTTGACTGTGTTGTGGGTGGGATGATCTGAAGTATGGAACTACATTGCCAGAGGATTGGAAATTGGTTGCATGCTCAACCTTAACTGACTGACTGAGTGTGACATTAGAGAAGGAGAGCATTCATTTTATAATGATGTGATGAAGCCAAAGGACTGATGAGATAAGCAAATGAAAATGCTTTCTAAATTGAGTTCAGCTCATTCCTGTTAAATTTCTATTCTGTTTTTCTCTTCCAGCCCTAAATATCACCAGTCTAGAGAGGCTGTCTCTTATTAACATATCTCTTTTCAGTCCAACTATAACTGAAAGCCAATATGAGAGTTTGGTCAATGGAAATCACTTGGGCAGAACCAAGGATGTGCATTCTGAAATTAATTAGTTGTGTTCATCCCACCACGAACCACACATCCTCTGGTTTTTCCACTCTGTTCTGAGAAAGTGGCCTCATGCTGGACTATAGCGCACAACAGCAGTAGTTCATCAACACTTTACTCACGTGGCTGTACATCATCTGTTGAGAGTCCAGTCCTGTACTTATCTGGAATGCACATGCAGGTATTTGCCAGTATAAATCAATACAATGCAATCAGTGAGAACCTTAGGTCATTTTGTTTTCTCCTCATCCTGTCCACTGAGACCCAGTCGATTCCTGCTGGACTTAAATTCCAATTCTTGCAAACATAGGCGAAGGAGATGGATACAGTTTGCTAAGTACTCTCATAATTGCATTCTTAAACAAAAATTTTGGCTGTAGTTTTAAGCAATTAATTCACTTCTACAATGCCAGTTCCGTTGCTACTGTTTGTGGGTGGTTGCTTAATCCAGGGACAGTTTCCACTCACTTTCAAGAAAGCTTCTGTAAGGATGACAGGTTCAATGTTTAACTTATCCCGGCTTTCTGACGTTCAGCAAATTCTTCCCAGCTTTACTGTATTTTGATTTATTCCCTCCTACTTGCATTGTTCCTAATACTCCATTCAATCCCCTGAGTGCTAACAGTGAATCCCTACCACAAAGCCTTTCGGCTGAAGGATGAAGTTTGCTTTTTGCTGTATTAAAGAAGCTTTGGAAAAAGTAAAGGCAATACAGCTGCAACTGGTTTTTCTTCCTTCAGCTTCTTTGCACAGTATTTGGAGCATGAAAATGTCACTCTGGAATTAAGGCTATGTTAAATTAATCACTGTTGAAAGGCTTGTTGAAGAAAAAGTTTCTTATTTGTAACTGCCAGTTACTACCCATTACTAATGACAGACCTATAACCTCCAATGGTTTACCCTACACACTGAGACATAAACTTTACCAGCATATTGGACAGACACAGCCCAAGTTAATTAAGCCTGGATTTATAATTGTATGATTGTGTATTTCCTATTTCATGGACATACATAATGAAAGTTTAATTTACCTGTTGTGACATTAAAGTGAAATGCCAGTGGTTGTTACTTGCTCTGAAACCTTTGAGAGGCATTTAGCCCATTAAGAGGAATTGATGAGTCGGTCATTGCATGAGGTAAGCTTCTGATCATTTGTAAGGATGCAGTGCTGACTTCAAAAATTCTGCACGTCATGGTCTGATGGAGCAACATTAATTTTATTGGTCTTCTGTGAAATAATTATTGTAATTTTTCTGGTTAAAGTAACAACGTAGTTCTGCATCAAGGTGAAGATAATTCATCATATAACTTAAGTGATAATGTTACATTGGTTCCTTTTTTTAAACTTCTCATTGTGGTAAGACTCTACATGGGGAATGTGGGAGTAAGAAAAGACTGGCTACAGTACCTCAACAAATGACCATTGTCCATGTGTGACCCAAAGCTGTAACTGTTGTCTATATATTCGATCCCAGGGAGAACCTAACTAAGTTTAATTTCCTTCTCCCTAGATAACACACAGATGCTTTTCTCTAAGAGTTACTCGAGAGCAATCAACCACAAGAAACCTGAGTATTTCCCTCTACCATGTAGTCCTGTCCAACCATGGAATCATGGACTACTTCATGACTATTGTATTTAGTAAGCATTCCACAGAAATATAGCTCCATGTATTAAGTTTAATATGGAGAAATACAGGATTGGAAATTTAATCCCATTCTTTGTTAAATATATCTCTTGTTCTTGGTCAATTGATGCTGTAATGTCTGAGACTAGGTTGCATCCATTAGTCTAATCTTTCCCCCTTTTCCCAAGATGCAATATTTTCACCATGACCTAGTCTGTATCATCACAAGCTCACCGTGTTTGTCTAGATGAACTGAGAAATTTATGATTCTCAATTGTACAATAATTCAGCAGTGCCCGCTTGGGCCTATGTCTGTCCAGGTGAAAATGCCTCTGTGATGACTAAAGGTGAAGAATAAGATGGTGTAAATAGAGGTTACACAAAATCCAGAGCCTGTAAGTTGAATATGTATGATATTATTTAACCATTCCCTTTTGGCTTTTGTTGGCTTTGTGATTTTATCAGTTTTGTTCAAATTAAGGTCAGTGAGAAGTTTATCCAAAATGACATGTTGTGCATTTGTGTGGTTTCACTAATCTTTTTGACTTCAAGTTGTTGTTCCTCCCTTCTCCCATGCTATACTTCCAGCATGCTTTGCTGACAGTGACTCTTACCTGTTTGACAATGCCTGCATGTTATTTCACTGATATTTAGCATAGACGTTATCAAAGAATCTCCGTTTACTTTAACAGAAGATAACCATTAACTTGATAGGCCTAGTCAATGAAAGGAATCATTTCATTTTGAGCCTTTTCCCAAAAATGAAACTGTTTTCAAGCAAGCAATGGTGATAAAAAGTGCACCCACACTTAAGTGAGCCGTACTAATTAAATTGCTGCCATTCCAAGTGCAATTACTGGTACGTCCGAAGATTGGAGTGAGGCAAAGCCAATATGTATCTGATGTGACTCCCCAAATGTTTAAATGCGCAATTTGATATGGTAACATTACTGTTGTATGTAAATATAATTACTCGTTTTAGCTCTGGTAATCAATGATAATGAGTTATCATTTTGATCAAGCGAAGCTGTAAGCTTCTGATGGCCAGTTGTCATTTTACTGTCAACTAGTTCTAATTCTTTTGCCTTGGAGTCTCATCTGAAATATTGGAAACTTCATAGGTTCAAGAGTCTGATCTTCATCTGCTAAATTGCCGTGTATTATGTTGCAATATGACAGGAAGTCTGATGCCTTTGTTTTCTCTCTTTCCCAGCTAATCGAAGAGGCAATGCTATGACTTCTATTCTAGCCAAAGAACTTACCAAGGACGATGCCATCGGTCAGACTGTAAGTAAGAAACAGAAAATAAATAATGAAGCCAACGCTGTCACGACACCAATGGAACAAGATGAAATGCTGGAGAGCATTCTTACACGCTCCAGTTAAACCCATAGGAAGGAATCTGGATTTTTAAATCCTGTGCCATAAACCCATTTTTTGATTAGATGCTTTTTTTATAATCTGAATGTGTTACAGTTGGATATTTTGTGGACCAATTTTATGTCTGAAAATGGTGGCACTAGCCTGACTGTACAGCTGGCTTTTTGTATGTTTGAATGGGGGCATGGCAGCTGATATAATACTGTTCTCCGATATCAGTTTTTTGGCAATGCTGCAGGGCAGATTTTGTCTCACTTAGTTGTCCCTTTCATATTTTGGGTGCCTTTGCTTATTTTTCTCAAGTTTTAAATATATCTGTCGTTTTCCATTTTTGATGGGTTTTATTTTTAACTCACAAATTAGTGAGATTTAAAGAAATGGTTTTGCACATCAGCCTCATAGGCCACTTAAAGTAAATTAGTAGCTGTTTCCATTTACATTCATTCTTAATAGTATTGT
Source organism: Sphyrna mokarran (assembly GCA_024679065.1). Classification (NCBI taxonomy): domain Eukaryota; kingdom Metazoa; phylum Chordata; class Chondrichthyes; order Carcharhiniformes; family Carcharhinidae; genus Sphyrna; species Sphyrna mokarran. Next base: position 76,230,727 of record JAGIQG010000014.1, on the reverse strand, counting down.
AAACCTTTTTTTGGAGGCAGAAGAAGGACATTCTTATGTACCATAGATCACACGACAGTTAATGTACAGCATGAGCTGACTGCAGATAATCATATGATTATTACAACACAGAAACAGGCAGTTCAGCCCATGAAGACCAAGTTACACATGCTGTGAGATGCATACTGTGCAAGTTTGGTGTATAAAAACAAAGTAGTGGTAATTTTTTATATATTATAAAGCTAAAAGATTTTTAAAAATTAATGGTATTCACTATGTTATACAGTTGGAGAGCCTGTCCAGTTTTGGCAACTTTCAAAAATATACCAAAATGTCACAATTTTTAAGATTTTTCCCTCTTCGCTACTTACCTCCACACTGAAACTTTAGTGCGTTGACACTAAAAGTTCGCAAGTCAGAATTTTTTTTTCCAGCACTTGCATGTTGAGCTGCACAAAGCTGCTGAGCACACACCATTCAGAAGCCACTATGATAAGGGTCACAAGTTGGAACTGTCGCTGTTAAAGGAGGAAATGATGGTTAATTAACCAATGCCAGACACTGCATTGTAATTTATATTTTTAAAAAATACTTATTTTGAACCCATTACTGAATTAATATGAACAAACTTCCTTATCTGATTCCTGTGACTCTATTCACATGAAATTTCATTAATGTTCTCAGTACTTTGCTGGATCATTCTTCACAGGTTAGTTCTCTCCAGATTCCACCAGATCACAATTTATGTCTATTGACGAAACCCTAAAGTGGGTTTCCCCAGATGTGTTGGTTGTGCATCCATAATCATCTTTGATCGACACCATTGGGGGAAAGAGATCTTCAATAACAAATAAGATTTTTCATCAAATAGTGTGATGTATTTTATGGCCTGTGAAAAATCATCCCTTTAATATTCACCCCAGTTTAAAGAGTTTCATACAAACAGTATTACATGTCATTAAAGATTGTCCAAACATATCAATGTGCAACTTTAATACAGCATCTGCAAGTCAAAGGTTCATCTGGGGTCTGCCTGCGAAGATACCCTGTCCATTCAAGGTTCATCCAGTTAAGTTCCCTTCCACTAACAACCTGGTAAATCTACACTGTAAGACAGAAAATAAAGGAACAATTCAAAATAAAGCTCTGCTTTTTCATAACTTCAAGTTGGAGAGAATGCCCCTGAAATGCCTTCCATATTTTAACTAAAATAATGCCTCAGTTGGGGTGTAATTTGAAATGTGTTAATTTAAAACTTCCTCAATTAGCACTGTTTTTGTAAAATCCTGATAAAGTGAATGTTTGATCAGAATGAGTCCTCAACTACTAATTTATTTTGAGTGGCTCTGATGTACCAATTCAGGTGATATACTGCTGTATTTATTTAGGATTGATCCCTGTTGAGACCGTCAGCTGCATTAAGTGCTGGGAGTTGGCATTGGGTTCATAGGATTTTACTACTTTATGTGTGGGCAAACTCTGGAGTATGTGTTATACCTTTTCAGCTGTCCTTCCAATTCATAACTGCTCTGCAGGCTATGTTCTTGGTTGGTTGGAGTTTTTTTTAATCACCAAATGGCATTCCTTAAGTTTTGAAAATATCCCTTGATTTTGATGCAACTTCACATCACTTGATTAAGCAAGTTTTCTCAGTTACGAGCAAACCCACACTTTACAAATGAAATTTCTTCCGAATTTATATTTTAAAAATTAAAACAAGAATGTGTTTGGCGAGCAGAATCTTCCTGTATTTTATTGATTATTTTCTGAGGAATGAGACTGCAACAAATACCCTCCAATCCTTGACTTTGACTGTTGTCTGGCTAACTGCCCTTCTCTATAATTGAGTTAGATTAAGCAACTGAAGTCCTTTCAACAATGTAAACCTGTCTGCACTAGATTGTAGAAAATCCCTTTCGTTCACAAACCTGTAGTTGCACAAGTTTGTGACCATTTATGGATTTGAAACATTCTTCAAATAATTTTTAAGAAATTAGAATTCTAAAGGGTGTTTTAAATGTTCTGTTTGATTAAATAACAATACTAAACTAAAAGCTAATTTTACATCAGCCCCAATTGGGAGTGTGCATCAAACCAACTAGATTTCCCTACTTGCCATTTTACTTACCATCCAATACCACAATTTTCCATTTAGGAGTGCAGTTCCTGAAAAATAAGAAATCATTTGCTCCCAACAGCGATGTGAAGTTAGGTTATGATGCTGTGAGCCAAGTCTGAATCAAGCAGTTTTAGTTGATAAAATCCAGAATACAGGATTGAATCCTGGTTAAATAATGATCACTGTGAAATATTGGTCTAATGCCCAGGTCACCACCTAAGGTCAGATGCAACTGGACTTTCCTCTTTCAGATTAGCTTTGTATACGAGGTGATATTGTTCACACAAAGAAGAAACTTGTCCTACACTGTAAATACCATCGATAAACTTCATAGTATCCATTGAAACTTTTTATATTATTCTTACTCTTTAATACTGGTGCATGGTATAAGAGAGTAGTACATTGGGTGTAATGTAGTGATTACAGGATAATCAGGTGTGATGAACCTGTATTATTGTTTTCATTTGGATTTTGCCTTTCCTTTTATTGCCACCTCCCTTTCCTGTAGATGAACCCCCACCACTATCCCCTTTCTGCTGTAATGTGTTTTCAGTAGTATACTGTGTAATGATTCATACATTGATTCTTGATCTGTAAAGTTCAACATATGTATTAGAGCTTGACAAATTTTATCTTCAATTCTGAGGGAATTGTTTTTGCAACTAGCATCCCAGTGTAATGATCACAAATGCAACCAATGCACCAGTTTTTCATGCTAGCTAGATTCATATAACTTTGGCATAATTATTGCAAATGGTAGTACACTGACCTTAAAAAGGATCTGAGTCTGTGAAGACAGGCATTTTGTGGTGAGGGACAGTGATTTATTTATATGTATGAGTTACTCAAAGGAGCAAATCCTTCCGATTGTTTCTCCTCTACCCTGACACACAGTGGGATATTGTTTTTTTGGGTGCTCACAGTCCTTTCCTCATCTTACCCATGTGCTCTTTTTTTTATAATGACTGCCAGCTAATTGCCCCTGGAGAGCATCACTGAGCCTTTGCATAATGAACACGAGATACTCCAGAGTTATGTTAACAAGCTGCACTGAGTAAAACAAAAGTCCTGCTGGAACGATTCATGAATTTTTACTGTAAATATGGCTGTAGTTAACTTAAGTTATTGAAAATGCCAGAAATTCTCTGAAACTAATATTTTAAGCACTTTGAGGACATTGATAAGGTAATCATAAGGAACGGTAATATCAAAATAAGGATTCCTCTAAATGAACACACCAAAATATCAAAAGCGTGTATTTTGGGGAGGGGGCTTCAGACATGTTGTTAATCACACTGATTGTTGTTCTGTAGATCAGAGAAATGTGTGTTCCATTTAGATTGAATCCTGTAGGTTTACACCTTTAACTACTGTAGACCTGTACATTCATTTAGATTGTGGGTCATTTCAAATCATGGTTAGGGTATCATGAAAGAGTGATGCCAAGGGTAGAAATATTCCTTTTTATTTCTGAATATTTAAAGGTTGTAATAGAAAATACTGGAAAGTTGTAAATTGGTCTTTTATTTTCTGCATTTATTTCACATACATACATTTTGATTATACATTTTTGCATTTCTGTTTGGGAACATGCCTACAAATGTAAAGGTTGCTGGTCAGCTGATTCTGAATTTCTCTTGCTCTCTGTGCTCGCTGTTTAAATATGAGGCCTCCGTATCTATCTTTCTTGGTCTTGGCATTTTCTGCAATGCTGAAATCAGAAAACAGGTCCTTGCAGAACAAGTGTATACTCCAGGGAGATGACCAAGTTGATGGTTTGCCTTGGCATCATAATCATATAATGCTAAATTTCAGAGTGGTTTTGCAAAAAAAAATACACCAAGTGACCTTAACCCATATAACTCACTAGAGCTGAGAGGAGTGGAGCTCCTGAGTTATGCTACCTTATATTAAAATCCTTAACGTCTTTCCCCAATCATTTATGTAGCTGGTTCATGCATCTTTTAACAAAGTTAAAAAAGTACATAATAATTACATATTTTCAAAAGAATGGGCTCATTACTTTGTAAGAGACACAGTAGTGGTGGCTGAAGGATATAGTAATGTATACTGCTTCAGAAGCATTTTCTGGAAGCCACTCCTGGAATTAAGGTATACCATACCAAAATGTATATTTTGCAACCACATCCAGTAGGGTGTCTTCAAAGCTGCCGGTTAATATCCATAATTTGCAAGTAGGCCCAATTAAAAAGCAAACCCCACAACTTTACCAGGCACCATGTAATAAAAATGTAAGTAAGGCATGTTCTCTATACTTCCTCTAATACTTGCCCAGGGGTAACATGCCAAGACTGATATTCATTCAGTGTTGTGTTACTCAGGGACTTTTTAAGCATTGTCAAGCTACTTTTTTTTTTAATTAAAGGAATATATTCACTTTATTACCCTTTGCAGTCCAACAGTTGCCTCTGTGGCTGAAAGAGTGTGAGAAAATTTCTAGAACGTTACTGTTTTCACCAGTAGTAGTTCCATTTTAGCTTAACAATGCACTGGTGTTAGAAAGATTAAATGGGTATTAACTGTCCTTAGCAATGTCAATGAAACTGTAAGATGCATGAGAATCAGCATCACTTTTGCCTGTTTTCCTTAAAACCACATGAATGTGATGGAAATACATATTCTGAATGCTTGGAGTTAAAAAAAAACCTAAGGCCTGAGGTATTTACGTCTTGTGACTATTTAATCACATACATTAAGTCATTTCATCTCACTTTACAGTGCAGGCACCGAGAGTCTAAATGGGCCAAAGCTGAGACTTTGGTTGCTAGAATTATTGTGAAAATAATGAATTTTGTTTTTTCATTAAAAATTTGTTTCTTGCTTTGAAATCTAATTATATGAGATTTCTGATTTGAATTGTAAATAAAAAGAAGTATTTTATCAAACTGCATTGCTTTGTGAGCTTTTTTGACCACTGGTATTGTATTGCTTTTATAATCAGACTTTAAACTATTTTTGCATTGTTCGCCACGATGGCTGACTTTACTGTGCCGGTCACAGTGCTGCCCCTCGCCCCCAACATTTTGATATCCCTACACAAACCTTTTTGTACTTTTGGTTGTTGCCATGATATTGGTGAGGTTTATTAACATTACACTTCAGAAGTATCTTCTAGATTATAAAACACTTTGAGATGTCTCAAGTGCAGGAATGATACTTAAATACAAATTGTCTATGCTTTTGTAACGGCACAGGAGATGCAGAGAGCAATCTTGGGCTTCATGATAAAATGACCTATCTTAAAAATCGATTCAAGGTGGCTTCTTTTCCAAAGATCAGCAAGCAATGCAATCCTGATTGATTTGTGACAATGTACTTATTGAGAATAGCAAAAAAACCTTCATTGAATGAATCAGTTCAGGGCAGACTATAAATAAAATCCTGCACCAATTTCTTCACTGTAATTTTTCCTTTTTACCCGCAACTTTTCCTACACTTGCTTGTGGCTTGTTAGTTCTACACAAACATCCTCAGGTTCTATACTTATTGTCAGAGTTAACAAACCTGCTTGCATTGTTATTCCTTCTCAACAAGGTGGGAACATCGGGGTGGTGGCACGGGCTCGTTGGTCTGAAGGGCCTGTTTCTCGTGCTGTTTTGTTCTTTGTTCAAATACTTCAGTCATGTTGTTGTCTCCTCTCATTGCCAAGAGCGTTATATCCTGAGTAAGAAACAGGAGTAGACCACATGGCCCATCATTCCTGTTCCAGCATTTAATATTGTCATGGCTGTTCTTGAGCTTTAATTCCATTTTCCTCCCCAGTTCCCATATTATTTAATTCCCTGAGATCAAAATTCTTGTCCCCATCCAGATTCCTCTTGAATGTTGCTGATGTGCCTGCATCCAACATGTCCTTTGGCCACGCATTCCAGGCACTCAGCACACTCTGTATGAAAAACAGTCCCCCGCATATCTCCCTTAAACTTTTCCCCTCTCATCTTGGACCTATGCCTCCTTGTAATTGACACTTTCACCTTTGGAAAAAGCCTCTCACAATCCACCCTGTTTATCTAATTTTGTAGATCTCAATCAGGTCTCCCCTCAGCCTCCATCTTTTCAGTGAAAAGAGTCTTATTTTGTTCAGACTCTTCTTATAGCCACACCCTCGAGACCAGACAACATCCTGGCGAACCACCTTTGCACTCTCCGCAAAGGTTCCACATCTTTCTGATATTCTGGTGACCAGAACTGCATACAATACTCCAAATGCAGCCTAACAAGGTTTTATATAGCTGCAATATGATTTCCTAACTCTTGTATTCAGTGCCCGACAGCAAGCATGCCATATGTCATCTTAATCATTCTAGCCAGCTGTGTGGCCACTTATGGGAAATATGGACCTGCACCTACGTAATTTGCCGTGTTGTTACTCACATACCTAACCTGTCTATATCTCTTTGCAGCCTCTTGCAGCTTATCTTTCCATCTAACTTGTTAGCATCAGCAAACTTAGATCCGTTATTCTCTGTCTCTATTTATATCATTATACATTCTGAATGACTGAGGCTCCAGCACTGATACTTGTGCACTCCATTGTTTACTGCCTGCCAACTAGAAAAGGTGCCTTTTATGCCGACTCTGTTTTCTATTTATTAACCGATACTCTATTCACACCAACAATTCTTCATTTTCTTCTTAAACACTCGCCATTGAACATAGAACATTACAGCACATAACAGGCCCTTCGGCCTTCGATGTTGCGCCGACCAATATAAAAAGCAATGCCCCTCCAAACTAAACCATTCCCTTCTCTTCCATATACTTATCAACTAACCTCTTAACGCCACCAAACTTGGCGCATCTACAACTGCTGCAGGCAGGGCATTCCACTCCCGAACCACCCTTTGGGTAAAGAACCTACCTCTGATATCCGTCCTATAACTATCACCCCTTACTTTAAAGCTGTGTCCCCTCGTGCTAGCTTTTTCCATCCTAGGAAAAAGGCTATCACTGTCCACCCTATCTAAACCTCTAATCATCTTATATGTTTCGATCAGGTCCCCTCTTAGCCTCCTCCTTTCTAACGAAAACAACCTCAAATCCCTCATCCTCTCCTCATAAGACATGCCCTCCATACCAGGCAACATCCTGGTAAACCTCCTCTGTACCCTCTCCAATGCCTCACATCTTTCTTATAATGTGGGGACCAGAACTGCACACAATACTCCAAGTGCGGCCGCACTAGATTTTTGTACAGTTGCAACATGACGTTGCGGCTCCGAAATTCAATCCCCCTACCAATAAAAGCTAAGACTCCATATGCCTTCTTAACAACCTTCTCGTCTTAACTGCCTACTTTCAGGGATCTATGCACATACACACCAAGATCCCTCTGTTCATCAAGACTACTAAGAATCCTACCATTAGCCCTATACTCTACACATTTATTATTTCTGCCATAGTGCATTCCCTCACACTTTTCCACATTAAACTCCATTTGCCACCTCTCGGCCCAGCTCTGCAACTTGTCCAAGTCACTCTGTAAACTAAAACACCCCTCTGCACTATCTACCACACCACCAACTTTAGTATCATCTGCAAATTTACTGATCCATCCCTCAATACCCTCATCCAGATCATTTATAAAAATTACAAACATCAGGGGCCCCAAAACAGACCCCTGAGGCACACCACTCGTCACCGAACTCCACGATGAATCTCTCCCATCAACCACCACCCTCTGTCTTCTATCTGCCAGCCAATTCCTAATCCAATTAGCTAAATCACCCTCTATTCCACACATCTGCATTTTCTGCAGACGTCTTCCATGGGCCACCTTATCAAACGCCTTACTAAAGTCCATATATACCACATCAACCGCCTTACCCCCATCCACCTCTTTAGTCACTTTTTCAAAAAACTCAATGAGGTTAGTAAGGCACTACCTACCCTTCACAAAACCATGCTGACTATCCCCAATCAATTCATTTCTCTCTAAATAACTAGAAATCCTATCCCTAATAATTCTCTCCAATACTTTGCCCACAACAGAAGTAAGACTCACTGGCCTATAATTCCCTGGAAGGTCTCTCTTCCCCTTCTTGAACAATGGGACCACATTCTCTATCCTCCAGTCCTCCGGAACCACACCCGTAACCAACGAGGACCTGAAGATCAGAGCCAGAGGATCTGCAATCTCCTCTCTTGCCTCCCAGAGAATCCTAGGGTAAATCCCGTCCGGCCCAGGGGACTTATCCAACGTCAAACCCTCGAGAATTTCTAACACATCCTCCCTATCTACTACAATACTCCCCAATTTGCAACCCTGTACCTCAGTGCTCTCCACAGCTACATTTCCAGCACTCTGCGTGAATACCGAAGAGAAATTTTTATTCAGTGCCTCACCAATCTCTTCAGGCTCCACGCACAACTTCCCACTGCTGTCTATGACTGGCCCTAATCTTGCCCTAACCAATCTTCTATTCTTAACATATCGAAAGAAAGCTTTAGGATTCTCCTTAATCCTATCAGCCAAAGTCTTCTCGTGTCCTCTCTTAGCTCTCCTCAATTCATTCTTTAGCTCCCTCCTGGCTAATCTATAGCTATCCATTGCACTAACCGAGCCTTCAATCCTCATCCTGACATAAGCCTCCTTTTTCCTTTTAACCAGCAAATCAACTTTTTTTCGTACACCAAGGTTCTCTTACTCGACCATTTCCTCCTTGCCTGACAGGGACATACTTATCAAGGACTCGCAGCAGCTGCTCCTTGAATAAGCCCCACATTCCAGATGTTCCCAGTCCCTGTAGTTTCCTAGTCCAATCTATGCACCCTAATTCTCTCCTGATTGCCTCATAATTACCCTTCCCCCAGCTATAACTACTGCCCCCAGCTTCATGCCTATCCCTATCCATCACTAAGGTGAACGTAACCGAATTGGGGTCACTATCACCAAAATGTTCACCAACCTCCAAGCCTAACACCTGGTCTGGCTCATTGCCCAGCACCAAATCCAATGTAGCCTCACCTCTAGTTGGCCTATCTACATACTGAGTCAAAAACCCTCCTGCACACTTTGTACGAAAACTGACCCCTCTAACGAGCTAGAGCTATAGCTATTCCAATCAATATTAGTAAAGTTAAAGTTCCCCATAACAATTACCCTATTACTTTCACTCCTGACCAGAATTGACTTTGCAATCCTTTCCTCAACCTCTCTAGAACTTTTAGGAGGTCTATAAAAGACTCCCAACAGGGTGACCTCTCCTTTCCTGTTTCTAATCTCAGCCCATACTACCTAAACAGACAAGTCCTCATCAAACTTCTTCTCTGTCACTGTGATACAGTCTTTGACTAATAATGCCACTCCTCCACCCCTTCTACCTCCTTCTCTACTCCGACTAAAGCATTTGAACCCTGGAACCTGCAACATCCATTCTTGTCCCTGCTCTACCTAAGTCTCTGAAATGGCCACAACATCGAAGTTCCAGGTACTGGTCCAAGCTGCAAGTTCCTCCCCCTTATTGCGAATACTCCTTGCATTAAAGTATAAGCATTTCAAACCATGCCCTACCTCACCCGTATGCTGCCTTTGATTGTCTTTGATTGTTTTGTTAAAGATTTAACCCAACTAATGAAGAATTTGAATCTTTGCCAAGAGCAGGAGAGCCAACATTATATAGCAAACGCAGCAGGCTTTCAGATAGCTTGCTGCCAGCCAAGGCCTTGAGGCTGTTTATAATCAACTGGAAAACGCCTACACACACGCGCGCACACTTGCACTCACGTATACACGCTCTGATTTAACCTCAAGAATTCAACAGACTCTTAAGAAGATTGATACTATCAATATTTATCAAAACAAAACATTTTCTTTAAATTTGACTCTTCAGTAAGCACCTAGGTCAGACCTATTGCCACTGGGCACATAGTAGATGGCTTGTTCATATGGTCACCTCAGAGACAAGACAAAGCTACACTTTATAATTTGATTGTATGAACTTTGTTATTTGCTTGATATCCTATGTTTATTTTTAGGTGGGTTTGTTAACCTTTATTTACTTCTAGATGGATTTTAAATTCTGCATTTATATTCTGGTGGATTAATTTTTTCTGCATTTATATTTTAGGTACTTACACTTTGTAACATTGCAACCATTACTATAGTGTAACTTTTATTCATTCAAGGGACGTGGGCATTGCTGGCTGGCCAGCATTTATTGCCCATTCCTAGTTGCCCTTGAGAAGGTGGCAGTGAGCTGCCTTCTTGAACCACTGCAGTCCATGTACGGTGGATTGACCCTCAATGCCGTTAGGGAGGGAGTTCCAGAACTTTCATCCAACAACTATGAAGGAACAGCAATATATTTCCAAGTCAGGATGGTGAGCGGCTTGGAGGGAAACTTGCAGTTCGTAGTGTTCCCTTGTATCTGCTGCTCCTGTCCTTTCAAATGGAAGTGATCGTGGGTTGGAAGATGGTTTCAAGAATTAACCTTATAAATATCAAGTAACCATTATAAAAGTTGTAGATTTATTCTATATCCCTTGTTCTTTGTACCTAACTTATTTAGAGTTCTTTTATGGGGAATCTTGCGTATTGAGACTGGTTAACTCAGGGTATATTTTGTCCTGAGATATCCTTGTTTTGCCTAAATATTCCTAGGAGAGAGGACATTTAATTTTAAGACCGTGCCTAAAGCAACTACACCGATTTAAAATCTCTTCTAATCAAGGATTCAGGCTAACAATTTCAACTGAATAACTTGGCTGAGAGGATAAAGAGAGGATAGTGTAACTATCGTTGTATTCAAACTGCAAGTGAATTATGCAAGCATGTTTTGACCTGTATGGTATCATCTCAACCTGGCTGTTAACTGTTTCACACGAATTGAACGTTAATGTACATCTCCTTACAAAAGAGAAGTTGAAGACAAGATTTGATAGAGCTGTTCAAAATCATGAGAGGTCTACTCTTTATTAGATAGGGAAAAACTGTGCCCGTTAGCAGAGTGATTAAGAACTGGAGGACACCAATTTAAGTGAATGGAAAATGAACCAAAAGTGACTTGAAAATATTTTTTAATGCAGCAAGTGGTTAGGGTCTGAAATGTACTGCCTGAGAGTGTGGTGAAGGCAAATACAAACAAAAGTCTTTCAGAAGGAATTGGATAATGTCTGAGGAGAGAAAAATTCTAGTTCTAGAAGGAAAGGTTAGAAAAGTGGGACTAAGTAGGTCAATTGCTCTTAGAGAACCAGCATGGACAAATGTGCTGAATGGACTTCTGTGCTCTGTAACCATTGTCTGTTTTAATGAGGAAAGCAACTAGGAGATGGTTAATATTTTTGTTGCTGATTTAGTGCAGTAAGTGTGATACAGCAAAACAGAAAAGAGCAGATTATCTGTTTTAAAAAAAAATCCACTTTTACAAAGAGTCATCTGGACTGGAAACATTACCTCTTTTCTCTCCTTACAGATGCTGCCAGACCTGCTGAGATTTTTCTGAATTTTCTCTTTTACAGCAGATTGTGAATGAACATGTAAGGCTGGAGAAGTTTGCAGAGATGGACCACAGAGCAATTTATAAAGAAGGATAAGAATTGGCAAAGCAATATAGTATGGAAATAATGGGGTGAGAAATTTGTGAAAGTTAGTATAGGGCAGTGTCTAAAGCCAAATTCTGAATGATTTTTGTAGGGTGGGTTTGACAATCTGATTAGGGAGGTGTTGGAGAAATGAAACTTAGACATGATGGAAGCATGGAAGAGAGTTTGAATAATTGCAAGTGGAGGCAAACAATATTTGCAAGATGGCTATGATTGATTACAGGGGATTAGTTGTTTGCCTCAAGGTGACTGAGATTGTGGATAGTTTAACTGAGCCAAAGGAAACAGCCAGAAGTGGGGACAGGTTGGGGGATGCTGTAGCAAAGTATGGAATGATGTTCCTGATAAAACTCAGACAAGAATAAGCAAGCTGACTTTGGTCTTTCTGATGTTGAGCTGGGGTAAGTTCCAAACTGAGTTTGGCAGCAGAACCTCAGCTCTTTCTTAGTAGCACTATGAGTGTACCTACACCACATGGATGGCAGCAAATCAAAAGGGCAGCTTACCCATCTTGTTTCCTTCCCCCACTCCACTAGGGCAATTTGCGACATGTCTCAGGTTGTTCTTTGGCACTCTGCACCATTGTTCTACCATTTACACATTCTGATCTCTTAATGGACGCCATCAGCTCTATTCTCAGCCAGGATCATCACCATTTACATTTCCTTTGTCTATGACATCTTTGTTATACTCCCCTTCCCTCATCCTTATTGTATAAATCTTGTCCTATTTTCTTTGTCTTCAGCTCTGACAAAGGGTCATCCAGACTCAAACGTTAGCTGTATTCTCTCCCCACGGATGCTATCAGACATGCTTAGATTTTCCAATATTTTCTGCTTTTGAATATTATTATTGATCCTCTGTAGTTGTGGCGCTACTCTTTTGCATCTTCACAATCTGGAGTTCAGGTTCACCACACCATCTGCTACATTTTTTTATGGCTCCATATCTCCCTTCTATATTATTGTTTCTTAAAACTTGAGCTAAAGACCATAGGAACAGGATGAGGACATGGAGCATCCTGGAGCCTATTGCATCATTCAAATAGATCTAGGCTGATCTGCATCTTAACTTCATCTGTCCAGCTTCATTTTGTAACTGTTAATACCCTTTATGACAAAATGCCAATCTGTTTTGAAATGTTCAATTGGCCCCTCGCCTCAGAAAGAAGTGGGGGGTGGAGGGGGGGCGTTGTGGTTGAAGTCAACAGTCCCAAACTTGCACCAACCTTTGTGCTATATAGAAGACTGAAATTTCTCCTCTCATTTCTCCAGTTTTCAGTTGGTTTTATCCTACAATATGTTTCTAATTATCAGACACTGCAGCTGTCTTACATTAGAAAAAAATTACATGTAGAGAAAAATTGAAACAAGAATTCTTATTCTGGACTTTTTCCATTGTCATTGTTGAAGTCTTTACTCTGATCCACTTCTGTGTCAATGTGATGGAAAGTAAGAGGAAATGCTCTTCATTTGACCCTGGCAATGTCTGAATTATTTAGAGGTTTAGAACTTTTTTTTTGAGGTTTTTCAGCCAAAAAGCTCGTGCCTTGTGAGATTTAATCCAGCTGTTTTTCTACTATGTAACAAGGCATGCTGTCTGTTGCCACATGCACTCAGACTTGTTTCTGATTGTAGCCTGTAACTCAAGATACCAAAATGGCAACCTGCACACACATGCACTTGATCTTTGCCAGTGCAACTTCTGAGGCTCAAACAGTTCAGTCCTATTTGCATTTATCTAACTTAGCAGTGAAAACACTCTAGCTTTTGAGTCAGAGGATTAAGAAGTTAAACTAAGGTCCCATCTGACCTTTTGAGGTTAATGTAAAAATTCCCTGGTACTGTTGAAGATGAGCAGGGGTGTTCTCCCAGTGTCCTCACCAGCTTATATCCCCCAACCAACTCCAGTAAAACAGACTACTCCCAAAAGCAGAGTAAGCACGCAGCGTTCTTCATATCAAAGTGCTTTACATAAAGGTACTTGACAGAAGACCCCAGTAAGTACAGATAAAATTGAAGTAGAACACAACTTTTGACAGGACAAGGGACAAAACTCAAAATCAGATTGTTACCAGTAATGTTCACCCAGATATCTCAACATATGAAATGAATGGACTTCTGTTTTGAGCAATGGAGACAAACACAGAGAAGGTTGTAAAGAAACTTGGTCATCAATGTTGAGTGGACAATAGCGGTGCTGGTAGATAAGCCCACAGAGTTTAATTATCGTCTTCTACAAGTATGCGAAATCCAAAATTCCATCCAGCCCCTTGAACTTGTGACATAATTCAATTAGATCATGACTGTGTGACTCAGCTATCTGCCTTGGGAACCCTTTCCTACCAGGGACTTTATTAGCTGAAAATCCAGCAGTCTCAGTTTGGACACTTTGCTTTGTGGTATCACCTCTAATCTGTTTCATTACATTGCATTTGCCCACTCAGCCAGCCTGTCCAAGTCACACTGCAGCCTGTCAGCATCCTCCTCATAGCACACACTGCCACCCAGCTTAGTGTCTCTGCAGTTTTGGAGATTTTGCTTTCAATTCCTTCATCCAAATCATTAATGTATATTGTGAATAGCTGGGTCCAAGCACTGAACCCTGTGGTATCCCACTAGTTACTGCCTGCCACTCTGAAAATGATCCATTTCATTTCCAGTCTCTGCTTCCTGTCAATCAGTGTATGTTAATACATCACCCCAAGCTTTAATTCATCACCGTGAGCTTTAATTTTGCTCACTAAAATCTTGTGTGGGACCTTGTCAAAAGCCTTTTGAAAGTCCAGATAGACAATATCCAGTGGTTCACCCTTGTTCACTCTACTGGTTACATCCTCAAAAAAACTCCAGAAGATTTGTGAAGCATGATTTCTCTTTAGTGAATCCATGTTAGCTTGGACTGATCCTGTCACCGCTTTCAAATATTCAGTTATTACATCCTTAATAATTGAATCCAACATTTTCCACTGATGTCAGGCTAACTGGTGTATAATTACCCTGTTCCTCTTTTTTAAAAGGTGTGATTACATTATCTATCCTCCAATCCACTGGAACTCTTCCAGAGTCTGTAAAATGCTGTGAAATGATCACCAATGCATTCACTATTTCTAGAGCCATTTCCTTAAGTACTCTGGGATGCAGAATATCAAGTCTTGGGAACGTCGGGTTTTAATCTCAGCAATTTCCCCAATACAATTTCCAAACCAATAAGGATTTCCTTCAGTTCCTCCTTCATTCTAGAACCTCTGTCCCCTAGTATTTCTGGAAGATTAATTGTGTCCTCCTTAATGAAGACAGATCCCAAATATTTGTTCAGCTGATCTCCCATCTCTTTGCCCATTATGAATTCATCTGACTCTTAACTATAAGGGACAAGATGCCTTCATATTTCCCTTCACAACTTGCTGCTCATGTGTACAATATTTATTGTAGCACCCAACTTAGCATCATCAGCGAACTTGGATACATAGTTCAGTATTCCTTCATCAGAGTTATTTGTGAAATGCTGGGGCTCAATGCAAATGGTGGGGGAAGGGAGCATCTCAAGTCACATCCTGCCAATCGGAGTGTATACTCATTATCTGCACCCTCTGTATCCCATCTTTCAATCAATTCTCTACTTGTCAATGCCAATTTTGTATGCTACCTTTTTTCAGTCTCTTACAGAGAATTTTGTTGAGTATTTTCTGAAATACTATGTAAATGACACCCGTAGAGCCACCTTGCTGCATCTATATATCCCTTTTTTCTGAAAAAAGAAAACTGGATCATATTATGTGCTATTGAGCAATTTGTAAAGCAAGAAAGCAGATCGAAATGTCTGACCTTGTGCAGCTGGTAAACACAGAGGTCAGAGATCTGCTGAGGATGAGAACATTCTGTGAAAGTGAGACAAAAGTGGAAAAGTTTGGTGCAGTCGTTGACATCACAGTTGCAGACCAGGGAAGAAAAAGATTGGAATTTGAATGGTCATGCAAGCCGATGCCTTTAATAGAACAAAAGCATCAGAAAAACTTTTTTAAAACGAGCGTGTTTATCATTCATTAAAGTGTCACAATTTCATTCTACTTTTGTCTTATCATTCTTTGCAAATGCTGATGTTCACTCTTATACAGTAAAAAAAAAACTGGAGTATTAAAATGTTTGGATATTCTCAGTTGCAGTCTGAACATTGGAATTATCTTGGCTGTTAATTCTGATTGAGAGTTCTTTTCAAAGAAATAAGCTTATACCAATAAATAGTTGCTGTTTCCTACACTGGAGTAGACAGATAAACTCAAACTTGCATATTGCTTCCTGTCTCTGATGCTGTTGTTGGACTCAGTGTAATTATCAGACAGTAAAGATGAGCGGCAAAAGATGACAGTCATTCTTCAAGATATCCTGAGCAGCTGCAACTGAATGCAGCAGTTTTTAGCTCTGTTGCTGAGTGCATCATCCATTGAGGTGACTGGTGCTTAGCACTGCAAACATTGCACTGTGTTGAAATGTGGACTTGCGCTGTTCACAGCATCTGGCATAAATGTATCAAACCTCCCAAGTTCACTCAGTGAGCAAATGCAGGACCCAATGAGGTTTTTAGACCTCAGTCAGGAAGTTGCCAGAATTGTTTCCTTGTTCTTATAAGATGCTGACTGACCTCGACAGAAACTGTGGGCTTAAATACTCTGGGGCGAGGGAGGAGGCAAATTCAGCACCCTGATTAGACCCCACTTGGATGATTGGATATCATGGCCTTGGAGGGAGAGCCACTTAGGTTTACAAGAATGTTACCTAGAATTAAGGACTAAATTATGAAGATAGATTATACAAATTAGACCTGTTTTCTCTGGAATTTTGAAGGGTTGAGGGGTGATCTGATTGAAGTCACAGAATTACAGAATGCTACAGTACAGAAGAGGCTCTTCAATCCATCAACTCTGCACCGATGCATGAAAGACCCTGACCTGCCTACCTAATCGCACTTGCAGCATTTGCTCCATAGCCTTGAATGTTATGACGTGCCAAGTACTCATCCAGGTACCGTATAAAGGATGTGAGGCATCCCGCCTCTACCTCCCTCCGAGTAGAACATTCTAGACCATCACCACCCTCTGGGGAAAAAGCTTTTTCCTCAAATCCCTCCTCAACCTCCCACCCCTCACTTTTAATTTCTGTCTCCTCATAACTGACCTTTCAACTAAGGGGAGCAGCTGCTCTCTATCCTTCAAGATACTAACAGGGAAAGATAAGGTAGATAAAAATAAACTATTTCCATTGGTTGGAGATTCTAAAACTAGAGACAATTAGCGCTTGACTGTTCAGGAGTGGTGTTCGGAAGCACAAAGTACGGTAGGGGTTTGGAATTCTCTTCCACAAATGACAATTGATGACAAATGACAAATGTATCTGGGACAGATATATTTTTATTAACCAAAGGTATTAAGGGTTATGTGCTAAAGGCAAGTATATGGAGTTCAACCACAGATTACCATTATCTCATTAAATGGCAGAACAGGATAAATGGGCTGAGTGGCCTACTTTTGTTGCTATGATTGCTGGCTTGGATTCCCCATTCCAGAGCATGCGTACATAAAATTCAAACGACAGCTGGATTGGCTGGTGTGTCTCCATTCCACATAGCTAAGTAGGCCATTGAGACACTTATGGAACCATTCCCCAGCAGCTTTCAACAACAATAACTTGTATTTATGTAACACTTTTAATAAAATGCCCAAAGGCGCTGGAGCATTATAAAATGAACTTATAGCACTGAGCCACATAAGGAAATATTAGGGTAGGTGTCCAAAGCTTAACAAATGGTCAATCTTAAAGTGTATTTCAAAATGGAGAAAGAGATAGAGGGGCATGTTTAGAAAGTGAATTTCAGAGCTTGATGCCTCAGTACCTGAAGGCACAAGCACTAATGCTTCTGTCTAAATTGAAAGGCAAAAATCTCTGCCTGTAAAGCATTGCTTAAGAAAACATATTCAAGAAACCAATAATGTAACAAAAAAAACTTATTTTTATTCTAGAGTTAATACACTTATGACTGTTTTGATTTTAGAATGAGTCAGAATAATGACTCATACTTGTCTTCACTGAAGTCTTTGTCAAGTCAGGGCCCACGCAGAGGATTAAATTGGCTTGGCTGAGTTTGAATCAAACCAAGTTAACTGCTTGAAGCGGTTATTCCAGTGTATACTTGCTGATTTTGATGTTTGCATACAGAACAGCACATCAGCAGAAAAGTGTGAAAGGACTGCATGATCTGGTCAATAGACAAGAGCTAATTTATTCTCAAACTTCATGACTGCCATTGGCAAAAGAATTGATGTTTTGTCCTTTGAGCACGTCAGCTTATTGCAGAGGATATCTTGAGAAAATGCTGCAGCCTCGTACACAGCTGCATCCTTGCAGGTGAGGCAGGTACTATTTTAGCTCCGAGGACAGGATGCATGAAATGAAACAATGGATCACCAAAATAAACTGGGACATTTTTAATGCACAAGCCTGAACATTGCAATATGAGTTATCTAGCATACGGTATTATTTTCCTGAAACTTCTATTCACTGTAATGTATAGATGCAGCATCCTCATCTCAGTGGGAAGTTCTATCATGTCTGACTCAGACATTTGTTGGTTTTAAGGGCTAAATGCAGAATCTGAAGCACAAAATGTTCTTGGTACCTGAACAATCGGCAACCTTCAAAATAGGGAGCATACAGGCATAGTTAAAATATAATCCCTCAAAGGGCAAACAAATCCAGTGCTCCACAGATAGAAAATAAAAAGTGTGCTAAATGATGGATGTTAGGCAGATAATAAAACATGCTAAATATGGAAGGTTCAGAGGGAAACTCAAAAAGCCGATAATAAAAGCAAAGGGAGATACAAAAAGAGACCAACACCTAGCATAAAATAAACTCCTAAAGCTTTTTCTAGTCAAATAAATATTAGAAGGTTGATAAAAGGAGTAGTAGCATCTATTAAAGAGCAAAAAGGGGATTTACACATGAAGTCAGAGACATAGTTGAGGTATTTAATGAATAATTTGTGTCTGTCTGCATCAAGAATGAAGATAATAATCAAGCCACAATGAAAGAGGGGGAAGTCAGTACACTGTAAGGGTTTAAATTTGATAAAGAGGATGTGTTGGATAGGCTCTGAGTGCTTAAAATTGATAAGGCACCAGGACCAGATGTGATACATTCAATGATACTGAGGGAAGAGAAGTGTATATTGTAGAGGCGCTGGCTATATTTATTTAGTGATTGATTAGCTTCACAAGCATCAACGCCACAACGAAGTTACTGTGAAAATCCCCTCGTTGTCACACTCTGATACCTGTTCAGGTACACTAATGGAGAATTCAGCATAGCCAACGCACTTAACCCACACGCCTTTCAGACTGTGGAAGGAAACTGGAGGAAACTCACGCAGACACAGGGAGAACATCAAACTCTGCACAGACAGTTGTAAATTCTCAAATTTTCTTCAACTCGGTGGTGCCAGAGGACTGGAGAATTGCACATGTTGTAGTTTTGTTCAAAATAAAGATGTAAAGATAAGCCCAGCAACTACCAACCACCAGTGAGTTTAACTTCAGTGGTGGGGAACTTCAAGAAACAATCATTTGGGGCAAAATTAATAGTTAAGTTACAAATGCGACTTAATTAAGGAAAGTCAGTTTGGATTTGTTCAGGGAAAAATCATTTTTAAGAAAATTACTGTTATTTAAAGAGATAACAGAGGGTTGATGAGGGCAGCACTGTTGATGTAGTATACATGGACTTCCAAAAGATATTTGAAACAGTGCCACACAGACTTGTGAGCAAAGTTATAATTCATAGAATAAAAAATACATTCAGCCCATCAAGTCTACTCTGGCATTCAATCATGGCTGATAAGTTTCTCAACCCCATTTTCCTATCTTATCCCTGTAAACTTTGAACCCTTTACCAATCAAGGACCGATCTATCTCTGTCTTAAATATACTTAATAACAAAGAACAAAACAGCATGGGAAACAGGCCATTCGGCCCAACGAGCCCGCTCCGCCACCTTGATGTTCCATAGATTCATCACCTTCTTGCTGAAAACATTCCTCCTCATCTCGGTTCTAAAGCACTCTGAGTCTGTTCCCTTGGATCCTGGTCTCTTTTATTAATGGAAGCATACAGTTCCCCCCATCCCCGCTCCCAGGGATCAGTGTTGGGGCCCTTGCTTTTCTTGATATATATGGATGACTTAGACTTTATTGTAAAAGGCTCAATTTCAAAATTTGCAGATGACACAAAGCATTGTCGGCTGTGTCGAGAGTGTAGAATTTCAGGAGCGCATTGAAGGTCAGTGCAGAAAAACATGAAGTGATAAATTTTGCTTGCCTTGGATATTAAATAAAGGGCACAGCTCCAAAGAGGTGCAGAAGGAATTGAGTATATATATTAGGAGGCAGTGGCACAGTGGTATTGTTGCTAATTTAGTAATCCAGAGGTCCAGGGTGATGCTCTGGGGACCCTGTTTTTGAATCCCATCATGGCAAATGGTGGAATTTAAATTCAAGAAAAAAATCTGGAATTAAATTCTAAAGGTGGACATTATCATAAAAATACATCTGGTTCACTGATGTCCTTTTGGGAAAAGAAATCTGTCATCCTTAGCTGGTCCGACCTCCATGTGACTGTAAACCCGCAGCAATGTAGTTGACTCTTAAATTCCCTCTGAAATGGCCAAGCAAGCCTCTCAGCCTTTAACTGGTACAAAGAGAACAAGAAGGGACAATGCCACCCGATGACCAGGACACCGAAAACGGCAATGGCAAACACAGTCTTGTTGACATTACTAACGTCTAGGGCTTTCTGCCAAAATTGAGTAAGACGTCTTGCAGACTAGTCAAGCAACAGCCTGATGAAATAACATTCATGAAATAAGACCTTACACATAATGTCCCAGACAACACCATCATTATCCCTGGCTATGTCCTATCTCACCAGCAGGCCAGATGCATCAGAGGTGGCAGCACAGTGTTATGCACGCAGGAAATTTACCTGGCAGTTTGCAACATCAAATTTGGACCATATCCTGTCTCATGGCACCAGGTCAAACATGGGCAAGAAATTTCCATGTACCATCACCCCTCAGCTGACTGACCAGTACTCCTCCATGTTGGGGGAAGCACTGAGAGTAGCAAGGCTGCAGAATGTACTCCGGATGGAGGACATCAATATCCATCGCCAAGATTATGTCGGTAGTACCATTACTGACTGAACTGGTCAGGGCCTAAAGGGCATAATTGCTAGACCAGGATTGCGGCAGGTGGTGAGGAAGCTGGCAAAGGGAAAAATATGCCTGACTTACCAACCTGCCTGCTGCAGATACATTGTCCATGATAGTATCAGTGGAAGTGACCACTTCTCAGTCCTTGAGGAGATAAAGTCCTATCTTCACATTGAGGATATCCTCCATTATGTTATTAGCACTACCATCGTGCTAAATGGAATAGACTTCAAGCAGATCTAGCAACTGAAGATTGGTCATCCATGAAGCACTGAGCGGCCATCAGTAGCAGCAGAATTGTACTCCAACACAATCTGTAATCTCATAGTCCATCTTATCCCCCACTCTACAATTATCACCAAGTCGGGGATCAACTCTGATTCAATGAAATATGTAGGAGGGCATGGCCAGGAGCCCTGAGATGTCAACCTGCTGAAGCTACCAACAGGACTACTTGATCAACAAGTAATAGGCAGCATTAAGCAATTCCACCACCAATGAATTGGATCTAAGCTCTGCAGTTCTGCCACATCCAAACTTGAATGGTGATGGACAATTAAACAACTCACTGAAGGAGGAGGCTCCACAAATATCCCCATCTTCAATGATGGGAGAACCCAGTGCATCAGTACAAAAGGCTGAAGCATTCACAACAATCTTCAGCTCGATGTGTTGAGTGAATGATCCATCTCTGTCTTTTATGGATGTCCCCAACGTCACAGATGTCAATCTTCAACTAATTTGATTCACCCCATATGATATCAAAAGACAAATGGAGGCATTAGGTATTGCAAAAGCTGTGGACTATGACAATATTCCAGCTATAGCATTGAATAATATTAGTATTGAAGACTTGTGAATCTGTCACAACCCCAATCAAGTAGTTACAGTACAGCTACAACACTGGCAACTATCCATCAATGTGGAATATCATCCAAGTATGTCTTGTACGTAAGAAACAGGACAAATCCAATCCAACCAATTACTGCCCCATCAGTCTACTCTCGATCATCAGCAAAGTGATGGAAGGCATTTACTCAGTAATAACCTCAGCTATTGCTGCAATGATATATCAACAATGATATAAAGTGGCAGTTACTCAGCAATAACCTGCTTATGGATGCTCAGTGAATGTAACAGATCCTGTGATATTCTGTTAAAATGAATAAGGGAATTATCCTTGGTACTTGCTCACTATTTAACCTGCAGTCAACACAACTCAAACAAATTATCTGCTTATTATTTAGTGTGAGTTCACTGTGCACAAATTATATATAAAACACTTTGAGGCAACCTAAGGTTATGAAAGATACTATATAATGTTTTCAAAAAATGTATTTTCTACGTTTTTTTGTTTAATTCCATTGTAACTGAAGTGCGGTTGCTGGACACTTGTTTTTCTCTGGTACCACAGAATATAGTAAGAACTTAGCAACACCAATTTATAATCCAACCGATTTATTTGATAGTAAAAAAGCGAGCTTTTGACTCTGTGTCTTCGTCAGGCAAATGCAGTGTTCTGGTCTGCAATAGCACACATCAGCACAGACAGTCAGAGATTGCTGATTAGAATGTGAATCCTTACATCTAACCTGCTAGTCAAGTGTTAAAGTGGCGAACAATGTGTGTGAAGGGAATCCTGAGCATTGTTGGAGAATTGTGTATTTTCTCCAGACAGCACAGTAAGTGAGGTTTTTTGCTAACCCAGGCAAGTTACAGGGGTTACAGATAGTGTCATGAAGCCAAGATCCCTGTTAAGACCGTCCTCACGTGTGCGGAGCTTGGCTATCAGTCTCTGCTCAGCGACTCTGCGCTGTCGTGTATCACGAAAGCCCCCTTGAAGAACATTTACCCGCAGGTCGGAGGCCGAATGCCCATGACTGCTGAAGTGTTCGCCCACAGAATATGATCATGCAACAGGAAGGTCATTCCCAGAATCTTCTCTGTAATAGAACAGGAAACATCCTAACCCTTTTCTAAATTTGTGTTTTAAGCTTGTTAGAAAACAAAAGCTCCTAAGTGGCACAGTGGTTAGCACCGCTTCCTCACAGTGACAGAGTCCCCGGTTCAATTTCAGCCTTGGGTCTCTGTCAGTGTGAAGTTTACACATTCTCTCTGTAACTGCGTAGGTTTCCTTTGGGTGCTCTGCTTTCCTCCCAGCCTCCAAAGATGTGTGGGTTAGGCTGATACTAAATTGACCTAGTGACAGGGAGATTAGAAGGATAAATGTGTATGGTTACAGGAACAGGGCCTGGATGGGATTGTGGTCAGTACAGACTCGGCAGGCTGAATGGCCTCCTATACTGTGGGGATTCTATGAACTGGCAGAGTAAAATGAGAAGTTTGTCAGTCAGAGATGGAACTGGGATCGGTACAGTACTTGAGTTGAGAGCAGAGTTCATTGTTCCAAGGTGACACAATTGGCATCACATGTGGAAGTTCCCCAGACATTGTATAAATAGTGTAAGATATCCAATTACGATGCAGGGGAAAATATTAATTTAAAGGAAATTGTATTGGGGAAGGAAGGACTATCAAAGCAAATAACATCCTTTTTCCAAAATTCAGAACAGATGTAAGCAAAAGGCTCCTTCCTGTGAGGAGAGATCGTTTTTGTGAAACTTTACTGTCTCAATATCCTGAGACAGAAACCTAATATTTTTACACCGGCTGGGGGCACTGGATCACAACAATTGAGTATAGTGAGGAAGGGACTGTGATCAGGAGATTGACCTCTGTGTTCATTCAGCATTCAGAAAGGAATACCAATCCTCGTTCATCTAAACATTGGAGATACTCAACATTCCTTTACTCAACTGTTAACTATTATCGCGATGCTGAAACGCAATCATTGCAGATGAAGAAAGCCATCCATTCCCTCTTGATTCATCTATTCTGCAGGATTCCCCAGTGTAACATCAAACTGATTCAATGATCGTAAGGATTTTACGTTTACTGCTTAGCCTGCTTGTTGAGTTTCCAAAAAACTGGGCCAGTTGAAGGTTTCTCCTTATGGGTTAGCGAATGCTCTTTCATAGGATCACAGAATCCCTACAGTGCAGAAGGAGGTCATTCAGCCTATCAAGTCTGCACTGTCCACAATCCCACCCAAACCCTATCCCCTGGCCCCACATATTTGTTTTGCTACTTCCTCTGAGAATAAGTGGAAATTTACCATAGCCAAACCCACAGATATTTTGGACTGTTAGAAGCACATAGAACATAGAACACTACAGCACAAACAGGCCCTTTGGCCGATAAGTTGCGCCAATCATATCCATACCTACCAGGCCATAGAACTATCTGTAACTCCCAGTCCCATTAACTTCCATGTACTCATCCAGAAGTCTTTTAAAAGACCCCAGCAAGTTCGCCTCTACCGCCACCGATGGCAGCTGATTCCACTCACTTACTACCCTCTGAGTGAAAAACTTACCCCGACATCTCCTGTGTACTTACTTCCCAGCACCTTAAACCTGTGTCTTCTCATAGCGAGAAACTTGAGAACCCAGTAGAAATCCATGCAGACGCAAGGAGAATTGCAAATTCCACACAGATAGTGGCCCAAGGCCGGAATTGAACATGGGTGCATGGTGCTGAGAGGCAGCAGTGCAAACCAATGTGACAGCATGCCACCATAGTGTGTCACTGTGCAGCTCCTTCTCCTCCTCACCATTTAATTAATCATATTCCTTTCATTAAGATTGTTCATCCTTTAAATTCTGTACCTAACCTTAACAGCCAGTCTGTATAACCAGAGTGTAAAAAATATGGTTGTAGAAATCGTATCTAAGGCTGATTTATTTCGGCCACTCAGTGGATTAACAATCAGGAGATGGAGTGCACTAACTCAGCCATTAGCAACACTAAAATCTTGTGTACATATAAATTACACCTCAGAGAACCTGATGTCATTGGTGGGGCTGGGGACATGGGGGGGGGCAGAATCCTAATGTGGGAGATAATATAGCAGGAAGCTTATTAATTATATTAAAATGTATGGTAATAGGATTCCTGACCTTTCACTGCAAAAACCCTATCACGTCATTGGCAGGGGATTGGGGATAATGGAGGGTGGAGGGGATGGGGCTTCGATAAAATCCATTTGTGACTCCCATTGAATTCTCCACCTCTGCCACCATTCCTATTCACCAAAAACAGGGGTGGCAAATTCCCCCCAACATCTTCATCTTTTTTATTTTTATTGGAAGAAATTTTGGATTGCTGAATACTGGGTTGGTCCTGGGTGGGGATGTTCTTTGGAAGACTTGGTGCAGACTCAATGGGCCAAATGGCCTCTTTCTGCAATGACGTGATTCTATGGATGTCAGAAAATCAGTCTAATAATTTAGCGACTGTAGAGTAGTCAAGAGTGATAGAACCCAGTGTCCTCTGTGTACCTGTAAAAACTAACACCTCCAATCAAACACATCAGTTGACATCAATTAATTCAGTACAACTGGGAATATAACATTGGATTCTACTGTCACATGAAGCAATAGATTTACCAAGTTTTTTTAAAAAGTTCTTTGGGATGTGGGTGTCACAGACAAGGCCATCAGTTGTTGCCTAATTTTCCTTGGATTAAACTACTGCAGAGGGCAGTTAATCACATTTTTGTGGATCTGGAGTCACGTAAATCTGACCAAGGAGGGCAGAGATTAGTGACTAAAATGGGTCGTTACAACAGTGGTTTCATGGCTACCATTATTTAGACTAGCTTTCAATTCCAGCTTTTCTTAACTGAATTTGAATTCTGCCAAATTATTTTGTGGGGTTTGAAGCCTTGTCCTCAGTGCATTAACCTCTGGATTACTCACTCAAGGCATTTCTACTACACTATAATCTCCCCTGTTAAAAAATATTATTTAAACCAAAGAATTTATTTATTTTCCTTTCTGTAATCATACAAGAAATCATACAAGTGGGTGGGGGGAATAAGAGATTAGGCCTAGTTATAGGAGACTCCATAGTTAGAGGGACAGATAGGAGGGTAAATAGTAATAACCAGGACTCAGGGCTGGTGTGTTGCCTCCCAGGGGCTGGGGTCCAGGATGTCGCAGATCGGGTTTTTAGGATTCTTAAGGGTGAGGGGAGTCAGCCCCAAGTCATTGTTCATGTGGGGACACATGATGTAGGTAGGGCGAGGGAAGGGGATATTAAACAGAAATTTATGGAGTTAGGGTGGAAGCTTAGGTCCATAACAGGCAGAGTGGTTATCTCTGGGCTCTTGCCTGTGCCACGGGATAGTTTAGAGAAGAACAGAGAAAGGGAAAGTTTGAACTCATGGCTGCGTGGATGGTGCAGGAGGGAGGGGTTCAGGTTCCTTAACAATTGGGACTCATTCTGGGATAGGTGGGACCTCTTCAAGAGAGATGGTTTACACCTGAACCAGAGGGGGACTAATATCTTGGGGGGAAAATTTGCTAAGGCTATGATGGGGGCGTTAAACTGATTCGGGGGGGGGGTGGGATCCTAAGTAGTTGGGGTGCTGAGAGGGATGAGAGTAAGGGGGTTATAGAGGAGAGTTGTAAAACACAGCGGCGTACGGGTGGGGTGGCGCATGGTTTGAGATGCGTATACTTTAATGCAAGGAGTATTCGCAATAAGGGGGAGGAACTTGCAGCTTGGACCAGTACCTGGAACTTCGATGTTGTGGCCATTTCAGAGACTTGGGTAGAGCAGGGACAGGGATGGATGTTGCAGGTTCCGGGGTACAAATGCTTTAGTCGGAGTAGAGAAGGAGGTAGAAGGGGGGAGGAGTGGCATTATTGGTCAAAGACTGTATCACGGTGATAGAAAAGAAGTTTGATGAGGACTTGTCTGTTGAGGTAGTATGTGCTGAGATTAGAAACAGGAGAGGAGAGGTCACCCTGTTGGGAGTCTTTTACAGACCTCCTAATAGTTCTAGAGAGGTTGAGGAAAGGATTGCGAAGTCAATTCTGATTAGGAGTGAAAGTAGTAGGGTAATTGTGATGGGGGACTTTAACTGTGCTAATATTGATTGGAATAGCTATAGCTCTAGCTCGTTAGAGGGGGCAGTTTTCGTACAGAGTGTGCAGGAAGGTTTTTTGACTCAGTATGTAGATAGGCCAACTAGAGGTGAGGCTACATTGGATTTGGTGCTGGGCAATGAGCCAGACCAGGTGTTAGGCTTGGAAGTTGTTGAACATTTTGGTGATAGTGACCACAATTCGGTTACGTTCACCTTAGTGATGGATAGGGATAGGCATGAAGCTGGGGGCTGTAGTTATAGCTGGGGGAAGGGTAATTATGAGGCCATCAGGAGAGAATTAGGGTGCGTAGATTGGACTAGGGAACTACAGGGACTGGGCACATCTGGAATGTGGTGCTTATTCAAGGAGCAGCTGCTGAGAGTCCTTGATAAGTATGTCCCTGTCAGGCAGGGAGGAAATGGACGAGTAAGAGAGCCTTGGTGTACGAAAAAAGTTGATTTGCTGGTTAAGAAGAAAAAGGAGGCTTATGTCAGGATGAGGCTTGAAGGCTCAGATAGTGCAATGGATAGCTATAGATTAGCCAGGAAGGAGGTAAAAAGTGAATTGAAGAGAGCTAAGAGGGGACACGAGAAGATGTTGGCTGATAGGATTAAGGAGAATCCTAAAGCTTTCTTTCGATATGTTAAGAATAGAAGATTGGTTAGGGCAAGATTAGGGTCAGTCATAGATAGCAGTGGGAAGTTGTGCGTGGAGCCTGAAGAGATTGGCGAGGCACTGAATAAATATTTCTCTTCGGTATTCACGCAGAGTGCTGGAAATGTAGCTGTGGAGAGCACTGAGGTACAGGGTTGCAAATTGGGGCGTATTGTAGTAGATAGGGAGGATGTGTTAGAAATTCTCGAGGGTTTGAAGTTGGATAAGTCCCCTGGGCCGGACGGAATTTACCCTAGGATTCTCTGGGAGGCAAGAGAGGAGATTGCAGAGCCTCTGGCTCTGATCTTCAGGTCCTCGTTGGTTACGGGTGTGGTTCCGGAGGACTGGAGGATGGCGAATGTGGTCCCATTGTTTAAGAAGGGGAAGAGAGACCTTCCTGGGAATTATAGGCCATTGAGTCTTACTTCTGTGGTGGGCAAGGTATTGGAGAGAATTATTAGGGATAGGATTTATAGTTATTTAGAGAGAACTGAATTGATTGGGGATAGTCAGCATGGTTTCGTGAAGGGTAGGTCATGCCTTACTAACCTCATTGAGTTTTGAGAAAGTGACCAAAGAGGTGGATGGGGGTAAGGCGGTTGATGTAGTATATATGGACTTTAGTAAGGCGTTTGATAAGGTGGCCCATGGAAGACTTCCACAGAAAATGCAGATGTGTGGAATAGAGGGTGATTTAGCTAATTGGATTAGGAATTGGCTGGCAGATGGAAGACAGAGGGTGGTGGTTGATGGGAGATATTCATCGTGGAGTTCGGTGACGAGTGGTGTGCCTCAGGGGTCTGTTTTGGGGCCCCTGCTGTTTGTAATTTTTATAAATGATCTGGATGAGGGTATGAGGGATGGATCAGTAAATTTGCAGATGATACTAAAGTTGGTGGTGTGGTAGATAGTGAAGAGGGGTGTTTTAGTTTACAGAGTGACTTGGACAAGTTGCAGAGCTGGGCCGAGAGGTGGCAAATGGAGTTTAATGTGAAAAGTGTGAGGTAATGCACTTTGGCAGGAACAATAAATGTGTAGAGTATAGGGCTAATGGTAGGGCTCTTAATAGTGTTGATGAACAGAAGGATCTTGGTGTATGTGTCAATAGATCCCTGAAAGTAGGCATTCAAGTGGATAAAGTTGTTAAGAAGGATTATGGAGTCTTAGCTTTTATTGGTAGGGGGATTGAATTTAGGAGCCGCAGCATCATGTTGCAACTGTACAAAACTCTAGTGCGGCCGCACTTGGAGTATTGTGTGCAGTTCTGGTCGCCACATTTTAAGAAAGATGTGGAGGCATTGGAGAGGGTACAGAGGAGGTTTACCAGGATGTTGCCTGGTATGGAGGGCAGTTCCTATGAAGAGAGGTTGAAGGATTTGAGGTTGTTTTCGTTAGAAAGGAGGCGGCTAAGAGGGGATCTTATTGAAGCATATAAGATGATTAGAGGTTTTGATAGGGTGGACAGTGATAGCCTTTTTCCTAGGATGGAGAAAGCTAGCACGAGGGGACACAGCTTTAAATTAAGGGTATGAGTTATAGGACGGATATCAGAGGTAGGTTCTTTACTCAAAGAGTGATTAGGGAGTGGAATGCCCTGCCTGAAGCTGTTGTAGATGCGCCAAGTTGGTGGCGTTTAAGAGGTTAATTGATAAGTATATGGAAGAGAAGGGAATGGTTTAGTTTGGAGGGGCATTGCTTTTTCTTTTGGTCGGCACAACATCGAAGGCCGAAGGGCCTGTTCTGTGCTGTATTGTTCTATGTTCTATGTTCTATGTTCTAAAACAACATATTTATTCTACAACTAATAGATGAAAGCAGTGGCCACAGAATGGTTGAGAAAACTGACCAGGGTGCAATAATCCAGGAATCCATTCAAGCAGGATGTGGTTTACAGGCCCCATAACAGTCACCACACTGTAGGACAGGGTATGTAAAGATCAATAATGGGAAATGTGAGAAAGGTACAATGATAACCCTGGGTGATTTAATCTCCATATAGATTGGACAAATCAGTTTGCCACAGGTGGCCAAGATGATTAGTGGACAGTGATAGCCTTTTTCCTAGGATGGAGAATGCTAGCACGAGGGGACACAGCTTTAAATTAAGGGGTATGAGTTATAGGACGGATATCAAGGTAGGTTCTTTACTCAAAGAGTGATTAGGGAGTGGAATGCCCTGCCTGCAGCTGTTGTAGATGCGCCAAGTTTGGTGGCGTTTAAGAGGTTAATTGATAAGTATATGGAAGAGAAGGGAATGGTTTAGTTTGGAGGGCATTGCTTTTTATTTTGGTCGGCACAACATCGAAGGCCGAAGGGCCTGTTCTGTGCTGTATTGTTCTATGTTCTATGTTCTATTAGTTTATAGATGTTTTCCAATCATTTCCTCAGAGCACCACATTTTACAGCCAACCGTAAATCAGGCTAAAATAGACATGTAATGTGCAATGAGACAGAATTAGTAAATGGCTTCATATTGAAGTTACTGCTGCCCCTCAGCACCAAGCATCCAGGTTCAACTCTGGCCTTGGATCACTGTGAATTTTGCACATCCTCCTCGTGTCTGCATGGGTTCCTACCGTGTCCTCCGGCTTCTTCCCACAGCTCAAATATGTGTGAGTTAGGTTGATCGGTCATGGTAAATTTCCACTTAGTGTCAAGGAATATAATATGACAAATATGTGGGGCTAGAGAATAGGTATGGGTGGAATTATGGATAGTGTAGACTCAATGGGCTGAGAGCAATTGAACTCCATAATTAGCAAATTAAAATCTCTACAGTAAAGAAATAATCACAACATCTCTATAGAAATTTTCACATTCTTGGGATGTCCCAAAGCATTTTACAGTTGAAGTGTAGTCAGTGTGCATTGTAGGACACATGGCAACCGGATTGCTCCCAATACAATGACAAAATGAACGGCCAA
Organism: Sphyrna mokarran; assembly: GCA_024679065.1. Lineage (NCBI taxonomy): Eukaryota > Metazoa > Chordata > Chondrichthyes > Carcharhiniformes > Carcharhinidae > Sphyrna > Sphyrna mokarran. Next base: position 76,200,231 of record JAGIQG010000014.1, on the reverse strand, counting down.
TATTTGTTGCTTAATGGATAAGTAGTGAAGGAATAATCCAGGGAGAAGTGCTTAATTAGTAACATGACTTGGCCGTCACGTTACTAATGTGGCAGAAGTTAGGATACAGGGTTTCAGATGAGCTCAAGCTGAGACAGGATAGGAAAGATAGAAACTAGTAGGAGTAGGCCATTCGGCCCTTTGAACCTGTTCCACCATCCATTTTGATTATGGCTGAACATTGAATTCAATATCCTGATCCCTTTTCCCCCATATCCCTTGATCCACAATGTGACTCATTAGCCAAGTTGGGTGATAATAAGTCAGAGAGGAGTGACAGATGAGATGAGATGAGATGAAGCAAAGTTGAATGATGTATTGGAAGTGAGATACATAGATTTACTGACAGCAGAGGTCTGTGGGCAGAAGCTCATTTTAAAGTCAAATATGACATTAGAACATAGAACATAGAACAATACAGCACAAACAGGCCCTTCGGCCCACGAGTTGCGCCGATCACATCTACCAATCCATAGACCTATCTATACTTTAGTAAGGCGTTTGATAAGGTGGCCCATGGAAGACTTCTGCAGAAAATGCAGATGTATGGGATAGAGGGTGATTTAGCTAATTGGGGTTAGGAATTGGCTAGCAGATAGAAGACAGAGGGTGGTGGTTGATGGGAGATATTCATCGTGGAGTTCGGTGACAAGTGGTGTACCTCAGGGGTCTGTTTTGGGGCCCCTGCTGTTTGTAATTTTTATAAATGATCTGGATGAGGGTATTGAAGGATGGATTAGTAAATTTGCGGATGACACTAAAGTCGGTGGAGTGGTAGATAGTGAAGAGGGGTGTTATAGTTTGCAGAGAGACTTGGACAAGTTGCAGAGCTGGGCTGAGAGGTGGCAAATGGAGTTTAATGTGGAAAAGTGTGAGGTAATGCACTATGGCAGAAATAATAAATGTGTAGAGTATAGGGCTAATGGTAGGATTCTTAGTAGTCTTGATGAACAGAGGGATCTTGGTGTGTATGTGCATAGATCCCTGAAAGTATGCAGTCAAGTCGAGAAGGTTGTTAAGAAGGCATATGGAGTCTTAGCTTTTATTGGTAGGGGGATTGAATTTCGGAGCCGCAACGTCATGTTGCAACTGTACAAAACTCTAGTGCGGCCGCACTTGGAGTATTGTGTGCAGTTCTGGTCCCCGCATTATAAGAAAGAATTGGAGGCATTGGAGAGGGTACAGAGGAGGTTTACCAGGATGTTGCCTGGTATGGAGGGCAGGTCTTATGAAGAGAGGCTGAGGGATTTGAGGTTGTTTTTTTTAGAAAGGAGGCTGCTAAGAGGGGACCTAATCGAAACATATAAGATGATTAGAGGTTTAGATAGGGTGGACAGTGATAGCCTTTTTCCTAGGATGGAAAAAGCTAGCACGAGGGGACACAGCTTTAAATTAAGGGGTGATAGTTATAGGACGGATATCAGAGGCAGGTTCTTTACCCAAAGGGTGGTTCGGGAGTGAATGCCCTGCCTGCAGCGGTTGTAGATGCGCCAAGTTTGGTGGCGTTTAAGAGGTTAGTTGATAAGTATATGGAAGAGAAGGGAATGGTTTAGTTTGGAGGGGCATTGCTTTTTACATTGGTCGGCGCAACATCGAAGGCCGAAGGGCCTGTTCTGTGCTGTAATGTTCTATGTTCTATGTTCTATAACCCCCATCCTATTCTTTTCCATATACTCATCCAGAAGTCTCTTAAAAGACCCCAGTGAGTTTGCCTCAACAACCTCCGACAGCAGTCGGTTCCATTCATTCACCACCCTCTGAGTGAAAAACCTACCCCTGACATCTCCCTGACATCTTGAGGTGCAGATAGGGAAACAGATACTGGAGAGCTGTAGAAATAACAGAGTTGTTGTGACGGGAGACTTCAATTTCCCAAACATCGACTGGAATATCCCAAGGGTAAGGGGTTTGGATGGGGAGGAGTTTGTTAGGTGTGTTCAGGAGGGTTTCCTGACAGCACGTGGACAAGCCTACGAGAGGAGAGGCTGTACTGGACCTGGTACTAGCTAATGAACCAGGACAGGTGATGGATCTCTCGGTAGGAGAGCATCTTGGGGATGGAGATCATAATTCTATCTCCTTCACCCTTGCATTGGAAAAGGATAGGATTAGGAAGGTGTTTGTCTGGAATAAGGGAAATATGAAGACATCAGGCAGATGTTGGGGCGAATAAACTGGAAGGAGGTGTTCTTGGGGAAAAGCACAGAAGGAAGGTGGCACATATTCAAGGAATGCTTGTCTGGAGCCTTGCACAACAACGTTCCAGTGAGACAAGGAGGTTTTGGTAGGACGTGGGAACCGTGGTGCACGAAGGCTGTGGTGAACATAGTCAGGAAGAAAAGAAAGGTGTATAAAAAGTTCAAAGAGCTAGGAGATGTTGGGGATCTAGAGAAGTATAAGGCTTATAGAAGAGAGCTTAAAAAGGAAATTAGGAGAGCCAGAAGGGGTCATGAGAAGGCCTTGGCTGGTAGGATTAAGGAGAATCCCAAGGCCTTCTACAAATATGTGAAAAGTAAAAGGATGAGAAGAGAAGGGATAGGACCTATAAAAGATGAAGGGGGAAAAGTCTGTATGAAACCGGAAGAAATGGCAGAGGTGCTTAATGAGTACTTTGCCTCAGTATTCACGGTGGAAAGTGATCTGGGAGGATGCACTGCAAGTTTGCGGCAGACTGAAAAGATTGAGTATGTAGATATTAAGGAAGTGGATGTGTTAGAACTTCTAAATGCTTTCAAGATAGACAAGTCTCCGGGACCAGATGGGATGTACCCCAGGTTATTGTGGGAGGTGAGGGATGTCATTGCAGAGCCCCTGGCGATGATCTTTGCATCGTCGATGGAGACGGGAGAGGTTCCGGAGGATTGGAGGATTGCGGATGTGGTCCCTATTTTCAAGAAAGGGAACAGGGATAGTCCTGGAAATTACCAACCGGTGAGTCTGACCTCAGTGGTTGGTAAGCTCATGGAGAGGCTTCTGAGGGACAAGATTTACGAGCATTTGGAGAAGTGTAGGTTGATTAGAAATAGTCAACATGGTTTTGTAAAAGGCAGGTCATGCCTTACGAGCTTAATTGAGTTCTTCGAAAATGTGACACATTGACGAAGGAAGAGCAGTGGACGTGGTGTACATGGACTTCAGCAAGGCATTTGACAAGGTCCCACATGCAAGACTTCTTGAGAAGGTGAGAGGCCATGGGATCCACGGGGCTTTGGCCTTGTGGATCCAGAACTGGCTTGCCTGCAGAAGGCAGAGGGTGGTTGTGGATGGCTCTCTTTCTGCATGGAGGTCGGTCACCAGTGGAGTGCCCCAGGGATCTGTTCTAGGACCCTTGCTGTTTGTCATTTTCATAAATGACCTGGATGAGGAAGTGGAGGGATGGGTGAGTAAGTTCACCGATGACACAAAGGTCGGTGGTGTTGTGGATGGTCTGGAGGGATGTCAGAAGTTGCAGCAGGACATTGACAGGATGCAAGACTGGGCAGAGAAGTGGCAGATGGACTTCAACGCGGATAAATGTGTTGTGGTCCATTTTGGCAGATCCAACGGGATGAATGAGTACACTATCAAAGGTGTATCTTAGCTGTGTGGAAGAGCAGAGGGATCTTGGGGTCCGGGTCCATAAGATTCTCAAATCGGCCTCCCAGGTGGAGGATGTGGTTAAGAAAGCTTACGGTGTACTGGCCTTCATTCATCGAGGGATTGAGTTCAGGAGTAAGAGGTGATGCTGCAGCTTTATAGGACCCTTGTCAGACCACACTTGGAGTACTGTGCGCAGTTCTGGTTGCCTCACTATAGGAAGGACGTGGAAGCTATTGAAAGGGTGCAGAGAAGATTTACAAGGATGTTGCCTGGATTGGGAGGCATGCCTTATGAAGACAGGTTGAGGGAGCTGGGACTGTTCTCCCTGGAGAGACGAAGGTTGAGAGGCGACCTGATAGAGGTTTACAAGATGTTGAGAGGAATAGATAGGGTGGACTCTCAGAGACTATTTCCCAGGGCTGAAATGGTCGTGACGAGAGGGCACAGATTTAAGGTGCAGGGAAGCAAGTACAGAGGGGATGCTAGGGGAAAGTTTTTCACTCAGAGGGTTGTGAGTGAATGGAATCGGCTGCCGTCGGTGGTGGTCGAGGCGAACTCGCTGGGGTCTTTTAAAAGACTTCTGGATGAGTATATGGGATCCAATGGGATTGGGGGTTATAGATAGGTCTATGGCTGGGTAGGTTTTTGATGTGTTCGGCACAACTTGTGGGCCGAAGGGCCTGTTTGTGCTGTAGTGTTCTATGTTCTATGTTCTATCTCCTTTGTATTTGCTTCCCTGCACCTTAAATCTTTGTCCTCTCGTATTGACCATTTCCGCTCGGGGAAATAGTCTCTGAGAGTCCACCCTATCTATTCCTCTCAACATTTTATAAACCTCTATCAGGTCGCCTCTCAACCTACACCTCTCCAGTGAGACTATGCTGTACCTCAGAGAGAGAAGGATGGGGTCTTGTGCATCTCTAACATTTACTCACTATAAAGAATTTGACAAGCTCAAATCATTAAAACAACAAATCATCAGTAGATAATAAACCAGAAAAAAATCTCAGGATAAGAGTTCATGACTGAGATGAGGAGATATTCCTTCACTCTGAATGTAGTGAATCTTTCGAACTCTCAATCCTTGAGGGTTGTGGAGTCTCAGTCAATGAATAGGCTGTGATTGAGTGATTTTTTGGACTCAGAAGGAATTGAAAGTGAAGGGGATCATGCAGGAAATGGAGTTGAATTTCAAGGTCAGGTACGATTTCATTGAATGGAGGAGCAGGCTGAACAAATTCCATTCTTATATCTTCTATTATTTTAGAAGATTTTGGGTTCAATCGCCACTCTTAAGACTTAAGGCTTCTGTGAGGAGGTACTGAGGCAAAATTGACAGCAGAGCAAGCACTTCTCCCAATGTCCTTCACTATTTATCCATTAAGCAACAAATATTGGTCATTTATTTTGTCATTATACTGGGAGATTTGTATGATCTGGTTGCCATGTGTCCTACAATGCACTCTGACTACACTTCCTCACAATATTACATTGACTGTAAAATGCTTTGGAACATCCCAGGAATGTGACAATTTCTATAAAAATGTTGTGATTATTTCTTTACTGTAGATTTTTAATTTGTTAATTATGAGTTCAATTGCTCTCCCCAATGATTAACACGCTTCATCAAATCCAATGAGGTGCAAATTGGTTTAAAGCAAGCTTTGGGGTGTTGTCAGCCTGAGTTTGAAAATGGAGCAATGAGCCCCGCACCCGTGATATCGGAAACGCAGCTTTGGAAGGGGCGGGTGGGTGATGTGTAATGACACGTCTCTAATCAGGCGATCGTTTAGTCTTTTTGTTTCAAAATGTTCAAACGTTTATCTATAATTCCATTATGTTTCCCGCACAGTGGAACACAAATGTATTTAGCTAACCCAATTTTCCTTTTAATGGGGTATTTACATCTGCTGCGCCACAATGTTGTTCCTTTGTGCTGAACTCAGAAATATAATGTCATATTTCATTTTATTTTTTTAAAAAATGAGCAGTGAGAGAGCTCTGCTGCAGTTTGCATCCTGGACTCGAGCCAGAGGGCTGGAGTCTGCTGCAGCATGCCAGCTCTCTCCCTCCGCTCAAGGAGACCCAGATTTTTTTTCCCCCTGAACTGTATGGTTATTTGTTTGTTGCGAGTTGCTCTCATTTAATTCTCGGGTGACCCCAGATAGCAGCCGAAGCAGTGATCCAGAATCTCAGACTTCATGGGTTTTTTTTAAATGCATGAAAGAGGGAAATTGCAAATAATAAAAAAAAACTTTGCTCCATTTGGTTGGGAATATTTTTCTATATTGTAAAAGATTTACAGCCGCTTTAAAGGCTCAGCTTCATTTACCGAGCCCACAGCAGCTGCAGCGATATCCTAGTTGCTAGGCTACAGATTCTCTTCTTCTTGTATATTTATGACGAATGGTTAGCTGTGAGTGAAGGTGAGATCACAGCTAGAAGAAGCTTCTTCGCCTTGAACTAATTAACACTGTTTTTCCAGTACCTTTCCACTCATGTGCCTTTTTTTCCCCTGATGTATGGCTGGTAGGGGGAAGAGGGGGCAATTGGGACTTGAAGATTTGACAAAATTGAGCCTCATATTCATAGGGTCAATTTAGGGCATGGCTTTTGCAAATGATTTGTGTAATCTAGACAAAAGCTATTTTGTGTAGAGATCAGGAGCGACAACCCATCTAAGCTTAATAATTACTGTTTAGTGACTTTACAGAGCTAGTGGAAAGAGAATGCCTCACTGGAGTATTGAAAACAGCACGATTGGCAGACATCATGAACAGAGCATCAAAGCTGTTTTCACAAAGAAATTTAGAGTCCCATTAATAAGGGGATGGTTTATTATTCCGTGAGGCACACACTGTACTTCTCCTCATTTTGACAAATGACATTGCCGCGGGGAATACTAATATGAGGAGCTGATGGGTCTTTCTGATACAAGCCACATCATACCCCTCTTTGAACTGGAACACAAGGGCTGCCTAAAGCAAACTAACTGGAGAGTCAATCACACACAAACAGACAGCAAAGGATGAATATCAATACAACATTATCATTTCCACCTTTCCCCAGCTCTGACCGAAGGTTAACTCTGGGCTGCCACCTCCCTCCTCCCCAGCTTTCCCTCCACCCATCGGGGTTATTATACCTCGGGGTATAATTATGATGAAATTCTCAAAAAAAAACAAGGTTTTTTCCCCAGTTGCGAGGAAGGCTGAGGCAGATTTTCAAAATTAAGAAAGGTTTGATAGCGTCAATAGTGAAAATGGAAGACATTTTTTAACAAATAAGGAATGGTTTAAGCCAAGCAATTCCTCAGGCAAAGATGATAACATGATTAGAATAAGAAATGTGGATAAAAGCAGAAAGTAGATGACTTCCAGAATGACCTCATTTTCCATGGTTCCTGCTAACTTTAAACACTCGGGAAGGAGACTGTTTCCCATGTCATTGAGAGGCCTTTGGTGCAGCTGTTCCCTAAACTGCTTCTCTCTCTCAGATAACCAAATTCAACATAAAATATGGATTAAAAGAACAAAGAATAAAGAACAACAAAGCATGGGAAACAGCCCAATGAGCCCATGCCGCCATTTTAACAGTGTGAGTTCCCTCTTCCACCCCATGACCCTTGTCATGATGGGATCACCTATTCTTTTAATTCCATGCTGCTTCATACAGTGGCATTTAGGATCACTTTTCCACTCTGCGAACTGCAGGAGATCTTGTATTTTACAAAATACAAAAAGATTGAAATCTAACACTTGCAGAGAATCTTCTCACTTGTATATAGCTGTCAATAGGCTGTTAGGTGTGATTTCCCATCACATCTATTATCCCATTTGTGATGCTTCCTAATGATTTGCCATGGCACAAATTGCCCTTAATGGTTAGAACTAGGTACAGTAATAGTTAATTTAGCAAAGAATTATGTTTGCTGTTATTGATGCTGGATTTAATTTCCCCATTAAATTAGTTAGACATGCTGAAGTGAAAATTAATGAATAAATAATACATGGAGCTATGATCATTTCAATCATGTACTCTTGATTTCCATTGGGAAAATGTTGACAAAATAACAACAAAAACACCCCAGTAATGAGTGTTTGCAGCAAAGGATGCGTGGACAGAGCTGAATGATAGAGTGAAATTCTCCCAACCTGCCTTGGGTTGGGTGGTGAGTGGGCACAGAGAATACAGCAGCAGCCAAAAACTCAGAAACGTACCAGAACAAAACCCAATTTTCCCAATGGCAGAGTAATGGGAGTCCCTCATTCCACAGACAAGTGACGTGAAGGTCATTTGCATTTATTTGCATGTTATAAATGCTCATTAAAACAGCTGTCCACTACCGTCCCAACAAGCCTTTCAACCTTGTGACATGCCAATGGGATATCATGTCAGCATCAAACCCCATTCCTAAACAGTGGCATCCACAAGGTGATTCTCAGTTTGCCAGAGATTTTGAGATGAGTGGGCAGCACCGTGCTGCTGGATATATGGATGCTCCTGTGTCACTGTCTCAGTTCAGTACTGAGCCTGTGCTTGTGGAGTACATGAGTCTCCTTTCCCTTGGTGCCACACACTCACATATACCTGGGCAGTACCATGCTGCCAAATATATGGATGCTCCTGTGTCACTGTCTCAGTTCAGTACAATGATTGGGGCTAGGGAATACAGAGGTTCCTTTGAGAATTTGAATTTGATTTAAAGATCTAGAAACCAAAAGTTGTCATCAATAAAAGCAATCATGAAACTATCAGAGTGTCATTAAAAATCAACTAATTCACTAATGTTCTTCAGAGAAGAAAAGCTAACATTCTCACCCAGTCATGACCTGTATCTGATCCCAGTCCCATGCCAGTGTGGTTGACTATTTATTAACTGCTCTCTGAAATGATCTGGCAAATCACTCATTTGCCCATTTCTCAGTGGTCTTGGAGGTGGGTAATAAAAGCAGCTTTTGCCCACATCCATCCACATAAATAGCACGGCCTGTATGGCTTCCATCTATGCCATAATCTTTCTATGTGATAAAGTAATTAGGGCCTATATTCCAACATCTGGTCAGTCTTTCATTGTCAAAATTTAATCGTGAAAGCTCCTTGCAGTTAGTAAGTGCCCTGCACTCATTGGGAATGAGCTATAATGAGCTTATTTTCAACCTGTGATGTGAGCAATATCCGTTGGTTTTAACAGGCAGAGCGATTGGATGTATTACAATGAGCTGAGTTGCACACAAATGTCAGATGGTAAAATGATAAACACCTATCCCTAATTGATATAGGAATGAAAGAATGAACGAAGCCATTATACTGTTCTTTTCATGACTGCAGAATGTCTCAATGTACCAGACACTGAATTCAATACTTTTGAAATGTGGGCCCATAATTTCCTGCTTCCCCAGCATCATATTTATCCAGGGAGGGGGTTGGGGTGGGAGCGGGGGCACCGGAATGATTTGCTGATGAAGCCCACTAGGAAGTTCCCATCTAATGGAATTGGCTATTGTCCAGAAGAGCTAACTTCCCTCGGACAATTGCGCTGGGCTGGGAACCATTCAACAGAAGTGATTTAAACCATCAGCTTCAGATAGTTCTGCCAGTTTTATCTTGATAGTTACTCTGAAAGATTTAGAAGGAAAGAAACACCTCTAACTCCAGAGTAGCTAGCTACTGGCAGCATGGTGGCACAGTGGTTAGCACTGCCACCTCACAGTGCCAGGGACCCAGGTTTGTTTCTGGCCTTGGTCATTATATGCTTGGAGTTTTCACATTCTCTCTCTGTCTGTGCAGGTTTTCTCCGGGTGCTCCAGTTTCCTCCCACAATCCAAAGATGTGGGATTACATTAATAGGCCATGCTAAAATTGACCCTAGTATGTGGGGGATTAGCAGGATAAATGCGTGGGGCTACAGGAATAGGGCCTGGATGGGATTGTGGTCAGTACAGACTCAATGGGCTGAATGGCCTCCTTCTGTATTGTAGAGATTCTATGATTCTAAGCACCAGACTCAGCCTTGCTGCAGACATTCCACATACACTCAACATCCACCGCACCACCACTGCCCCCCCCCAACACCAAGAGACCACCAAGTCATTCCCACCCCATCCTGACACAACATCTCTGCCCAGTTGTGTATTTTCAGAGATGGTGAGTTCATAGTGCCAACTCTGAGAGGCAGTTACAGGACCTAGTCAGTATAGTTGTGTAAGAAAATTCAGCCGACAATTTATCCCACAATTAGAAAATAATGCAATAAGTATCTCAATGATGTTGGTTTCTTTATTCTTTCATTTGATGCGAGCATTTATTACCCATCCCTAATTGCCTTTGAACTGAGTGCCTTTCTGGGTCATTTTAGAGTCAGCCACATTGCTGTGGCTCTGGAATCAGATGTAGGCCAGACTGGGTAAGGATGGCAAATTTCTTTCCCAAAAGGATATTATTTTTTAATGACAAAGTCAGCAATGGTTTTATGGATGGGCATCATTAGACTTTTAATTCCAGACTTTTAAAAATTGAAATAATTTCACCATCTGCCATATTTACACTATCAAAGGTAGGAGTCTTAGCTGTGTGGAAGAGCAGAGGGATCTTGGGGTCCGGGTCCATAAGACTCTCAAATCGGCCTCTCAGGTGGAGGATGTGGTTAAGAAAGCTTACGGTGTACTGGCCTTCATTCATCGAGGGATGAGTTCAGGAGTCAGGAGGTAATGCTGCAGCTTTATAGGACCCTTGTCAGACCACACTTGGAGTACTGTGCGCAGTTCTGGTCGCCTCACTATAGGAAGGACGTGGAAGCTATTGAAAGGGTGCAGAGGAGATTTACAAGGATGTTGCCTGGATTGGGAGGCATGCCTTATGAAGACAGGTTGAGGGAGCTGGGACTGTTCTCCCTGGAGAGACGAAGGTTGAGAGGCGACCTGATAGAGGTTTACAAGATGTTGAGAGGAATAGATAGGGTGGACTCTCAGAGACTATTTCCCAGGGCTGAAATGGTCGCGACGAGAGGGCACAGATTTAAGGTGCAGGGAAGCAAGTACAGAGGGGATGCTAGGGGAAAGTTTTTCACTCAGAGGGTGGTGAGTGAATGGAATCGGCTGCCGTCGGTGGTGGTTGAGGCGAACTCGCTGGGGTCTTTTAAAAGACTTCTGGATGAGTATATGGGATCCAATGGGATTGGGGGTTATAGATAGATCTATGGCTGGGTAGGTTTTGATGTGTTCAGCACAACTTGTGGGCCGAAGGGCCTGTTTGTGCTGTAGTGTTCTATGTTCTATGTTCTATGTTCTATATTCAAACCTGGTCTCAAAGTATTATCCTTGGCCTCGAGGTCTCTAATCCAGTGACAATACCACTCTGCCACTGCCTTCCTTATGAAGTGATAAACATTGATGGAGGTGCTGTGGTGAACTTAACTGGTTTTCAAAAGCTGCCTAGAGGTCTTCACAGAACAGACAAAAGCTCAGGTTAATGTTCCATCCATAAAGCAGAGAACGGAATTTTGTGGGATTTTTTTCTAAGTGTCTGAAAATGGGAGAGTTCCAGATCTTTTTCCTGAGTAGGTTTTCACACCCAATCTTGTGCGTTCTGTCTCTAAATTTTGGAAGAGAGAGGTTGTGGGCAGGGCTTAACTCACCATCCAGCCTGTAGAGGGGGTTATTGTGTGGACCTCTGATGCTGCACATGCACATTAGCAGTAGCGGGGCTCTGACAAATAGAGAGAGAATTGTCAGGCTCCTGCTACTGCAGGCAGCCTCAACTAACTCTCCTCCCCTTGGTAATTGTGGGGGCCCATGCCCCGATTTTCAGCGACTGTCGACCCCTCTGCTGCCCAGACCAATTGCGAACTCTCCCCTCCCCTATTGAATGGTTTAGTTAGGAGGGGCATTGCTTTTTATTTTGGTCGGCACAACATCGAAGGCCGAAGGGCCTGTTCTGTGCTGTATTGTTCTATGTTCTATGTTCTATGATTGTGGCTCCTCCCCCCTTCCTCCACCACTGACCATAGCCCCTCTCCTCCCCACTAATCACAGACCATCTCCCTCTGCCACCCATCGCATGCAGAGTGGCAACAGGCCCCCTCCTCTCTCAGGCCCTGTCTGCCCCCACAGACCCTACCTCCACATGCCCTGCCGCCATTAGCCCTGCCCTTGGCATTGCTCCCAAAAGCCATGCCCCCATGCCCTGCCCCCATTGGCCCTGCCCATGGCATTGCCCCCACAGGCCACACCCCCATTGGTCCCATCCCTGAAACTGCCAGGTTCCAGGCTGGCATTGTCAAGGTGTCAAGATGATAGTCTCCAAGGGTCACCTTGCCTTGCACTTGACCTTCCCATAGAACCTATTGGGTTCCATCAGAGAGGCCAACATGACTGTTCCCCTTCCATGGGGAACTAGTGTTTTCCATGCCAGCGGGAACCTCTCCTGGCGAGGCTGTAAAGATGGGCAAGCTAGATGGTTCAGCACTGGGCTCACTATGCGCATGGTAAACACTATTTAAGTAACTTAAATAAATTAATCAACAGCCTCTCACTCTTTACTGACGAGAAGGTGACCGTGCCTTAAATCCAAGCATCATAAAATCACGCCAGTCACGAAAACAGGTGCCTTTCATGCTAACTACTTTACACCTGATTTTACGGCATTTTCCTGCTACAAAACAGATATAAAGCAGCAGTAAAATTCTGCCCAGCATCTCTGAAGTGCAGCATTCCTTCAATATTGAGTTTGTGATAACCTCCATGGTTCAATAGACTTTGACACTTAAATATGAAGACAATTCACGGTCACTTTTACTGATGCCCAGCATTTTATTTCCAATCTGTTCATGTTCATTTGTGAAGGATGGCAAAGAGCCAGAGGTTAACTAACCTTGGAATCAAATACCCACAAAAGGCAGGAATCAAATATAGATGTAAGAGGAGTTATTGAAAATAAAAGCAGGAGGAAAAAGGGTTGTTTGCAAATATATAATATAATTGTGATGTTGGCAGTTTGAGAGTCATCTTGGGTGACAGAGTTAAAGCCTTAAAGCTCAGAAGATGAAAACAACATACTGGTAGGTGGTGCTACAGTGGATTAGTGTGTCCTTCCAGGATTCAAGGGCAATGAATTTCATATTATTTCTGTAATCTCTGAGAGCAGTGTTTGCAAGGTTGTCCCACACACTAACACTTATTTCAGCTGCAATGTCAGAAATCAAAGGACTCCAGTTTAGAACGATTCATCCTAATAATTTATTCAGCATTATGAAACACTGTCATTAATCAGCCATATTATGGTGATCTTGCACAGCAAAATGTTGCTTTGAAAATTTCCATTCTTATCACTAGGGCGGTGATGTTGCTCCATTTTTATGTTTGACCATCTTAAGCATTGTGGTGACGCAGTGCTTAACTTACATTTATCTACCACCTCATCAGGTCTCTTGCAGATATCTCCAAATGCTTCATGCAGGACAAATATTCCACTCCCACTCTTGCAAAGACTGGAAATTTCCACCCAATGTCAACAAACCCATGCTTGTCCATTGAATTATCCATCACGTCTGTATAGATTCCCGCAGTGAATGGGATCAGAAGATTTAGGCTTTGATGTCCTTAAATTAGACCTCCCCAAATCTGGCATAGAGAAAACTCATAGGTAGAAGAAGATAGATGAGGTATTCACTGAATGTTAAAATGGCAGCGTGGGCTTGTTGGGCCGAAGGGCCTGTTTCCTATGCTCTATTGTTCTTTGTTCTTTGTTTCTTCTAAATGTGACAGAGCAATTTACCTAACAGAAATCTCAGTTTATTGTGTCACCTGAAACGTGGCATCTCTGATAGCACAACATTCCCTCAATACTGCTCTGGGACTTGATTCTGACACTCTTTGGTGGATGGGGGAACAATTGAACCCATAATATTCAGACTCAGAGAAGAGTGATATCACTGAGATATGATTGACACAAACAGCAATGACCAGTTAACCTAAATATGGGAGTCTTGGTAACATTTTTGCTTCTGATATTCACTTAGATTTCTCTTCCTATTTCTTTGTGCCCTGTTATCTCTGGTGTCTCCCCAAGGGTCGATTTCTGGCTCCCTCCTATTTCTATCCACTGCCACTTCTTACTAACATCATCTGAAAATACAGCATTAATTTTCACATGTATGCTGACAACAACCAGATCTATCTCATCAGTGCCTCTCTTGACTCCACTGTTGCTAAGCTATTCAACATTCCATACTAAATGAGCTTAAATTTCTTCCAATTAAACATTGGGAGGATTGAAACCATTGTCTTTTGTCTTTGTTCCAAACTACCAACTTCAATTCTCTCTCTGGCTAATATCTGAGGTTAAGCCAGACTTTAATGTATCATTTGGTTCCAAGATGAGCTACTAACCTCATCTTTGCTCCGTTGGTCAGACCGCCTAGTTCTACCTCTGGAACATTGCTTGACTTCTCCCTGTCTCTGTCTCATTTGTTGCTGAAGCCCTCATCCATTCCTATGTTATCATTGGACTCAATTATTCCAATGTCTTCCTGACTGGTCTCCTTCATTTTATCCTCTGAAAAACTTGAGGTTGTCCATAACGCCGCTGTGCATATTTTAACTCGCAACAAGTCCTGTTCCCCAATCACCCCTATGCTTGCGGACCTACGTTAAGTGCTGGCCAAATATGATCTTGGTTTGAAAATTCTCATCCTTGTTTTCAAATCCCCACCAATGGCCTTGCCCCTCCTTATCTCTGTAATCTTCTCCAGCCCCTCAATCCCCCCAAGATCTCTGTGCTCCTCTCATTCTGGCATCTTGTGCACCCCCAATTTTAATTGCTCCACCATTGGTGCCCAGATCTTAAGTTACCCAAGGGCCCAAGCCAAGCTCTGTTAAATCTTCCCTACACCCCAATGCCTAGCTTTTCCTTTTAAGATACTTGTCTTTGAGCAAACCTTTGCACATCTGATGTAATAGCTCCTCATGTGGCTGAATGTCATATTTTGTTTTACAATACTCCTATAAATACCTTGAGAGTTTTCATTTTACCTAAGGAGCTATATAAATATATATTGTTGTTCTGAGTCAGAAGATTAGGTGGTCAAAGCTCATGTGTGTTTTGAGTTGGCTTCAATGCAGGTTGGCACTAGTTTGTAGTTAGAATCATAGAATCCCTACAGTGTAGAAGGAGGCCATTCAGCCCATTGAGTCTATACCATACACTATCCCATCTATTGCCTTGACCTGACATATTTACCCTAGCTAGTGCCCCTAACACTATGGGCAATTTAGCGCGGCCAATCCACCTAATCCGCACATCTTTGGACTTTGGGAGGAAATCGGAGCACCTGGAGGAAACCTATGCAGACATGAGGAGAATGGTGCAAACTCCGTACAGACAGTGACCGGAAACCAGAATTGAACTCAGGTCCCTTGCCTGTGAGGCAGCAATGCTAACCATTGTGCTCCTGTGGAGATCAATCATCGTTGTTCCAGGACATACACAGGTAGTGTCCTGGATCCAAACATCTTCAGCTGCTTCATCAATGACTTTCCTTCTTCCATAATTGCTCCACTTATCATTGTCCTTGATAAGTATGTCCCTGTCAGGTGAGGAGGAAATGGTCGAGTAAGAGAACCTTGGTGTACGAAGAAAGTTGATTTTCTGGTTAAAAGGAAAAAGGAGGCTTATGTCAGGATGAGGCTTGAAGGCTCGGTTAGTGCAATGGATAGCTATAGATTAGCCAGGAGGGAGCTAAAGAGTGAATTGAGGAGAGCTAAGAGGGGACACGAGAAGACTTTGGCTGATAGGATTAAGGAGAATCCTAAAGCTTTCTTTAGATATGTTAAGAATAGAAGATTGGTTAGGGCAAGATTAGGGCCAGTCATAGACAGCAGTGGGAAGTTGTGCGTGGAGCCTGAAGAGATTGGAGAGGCACTGAATAAATATTTCTCTTCGGTATTCACGCAGGGTGATGTAAATGTAGTTATGGAGAACACTGAGGTACAGGGTTGCAAACTGGAAAGTATTGAAGTAGATAGGGAGGATGTGCTAGATATTCTCGAGGGTTTGAAGTTGGATAAGTCCCCTGGGCCGGACGGGATTTACCCTAGGATTCTCTGGGAGGCAAGAGAGGAGATTGCAGAGCCTCTGGCTCTGATCTTCAGGTCGTCGTTGGTTACGGGTGTGGTTCTGGAGGACTGGAGGATAGCGAATGTGGTCCCATTGTTCAAGAAGGGGAAGAGAGACCTTCCAGGGAATTATAGGCCAGTGAGTCTTACTTCTGTTGTGGGCAAAGTATTGGAGAGAATAATTAGGGATAGGATTTATAGTTATTTAGAGAGAAATGAATTGATTGGGGATAGTCAGCATGGTTTTGTGAAGGGTAGGTCGTGCCTTACTAACCTCATTGAGTTTTTTGAAAAAGTGACTAAGGAGGTGGATGGGGGTAAGGCGGTTGATGTGGTATATATGGACTTTAGTAAGGCGTTTGATAAGGTGGCCCATGGAAGACTTCTGCAGAAAATGCAGATGTATGGGATAGAGGGTGATTTAGCTAATTGGGTTAGGAATTGGCTAGCAGATAGAAGACAGAGGGTGGTGGTTGATGGGAGATATTCATCTTGGAGTTCGGTGACAAGTGGTGTACCTCAGGGGTCTGTTTTGGGGCCCCTGCTGTTTGTAATTTTTATAAATGATCTGGATGAGGGTATTGAAGGATGGATTAGTAAATTTGCAGATGACACTAAAGTCGGTGGAGTGGTAGATAGTGAAGAGGGGTGTTATAGTTTGCAGAGGGACTTGGACAAGTTGCAGAGCTGGGCCGAGAGGTGGCAAATGGAGTTTAATGTGGAAAAGTGTGAGGTAATGCACTATGGCAGAAATAATAAATGTGTAGAGTATAGGGCAAATGGTAGGATTCTTAGTAGTCTAGATGAACAGAGGGATCTTGGTGTGTATGTGCATAGATCCCTGAAAGTAGGCAGTCAAGTCGAGAAGGTTGTTAAGAAGGCATATGGAGTCTTAGCTTTTATTGGTAGGGGGATTGAATTTCGGAGCCGCAACGTCATGTTGCAACTGTACAAAACTCTAGTGCGGCCGCACTTGGAGTATTGTGTGCAGTTCTGGTCCCCACATTATAAGAAAGATGTGGAGGCATTGGAGAGGGTACAGAGGAGGTTTACCAGGATGTTGCCTGGTATGGAGGGCAGGTCTTATGAAGAGAGGCTGAGGGATTTGAGGTTGTTTTCGTTAGAAAGGAGGCGGCTAAGAGGGGACCTAATCGAAACATATAAGATGATTAGAGGTTTAGATAGGGTGGACAGTGATAGCCTTTTTCCTAGGATGGAGAAAGCTAGCACGAGGGGACACAGCTTTAAATTAAGGGGTGATAGTTATAGGACGGATATCAGAGGCAGGTTCTTTACCCAAAGGGTGGTTCGGGAGTGGAATGCCCTGCCTGCAGCGGTTGTAGATGCGCCAAGTTTGGTGGCGTTTAAGAGGTTAGTTGATAAGTATATGGAAGAGAAGGGAATGGTTTAGTTTGGAGGGGCATTGCTTTTTATATTGGTCGGCGCAACATCGAAGGCCGAAGGGCCTGTTCTGTGCTGTAATGTTCTATGATCTATAAGGTCTGAAGTGGGGATGTTCGCCAATGATTGCACAATGTTCAGCACAGTTGCTGACCCCTCAGATGCTGAAGCAATCTATGTGCAAATGCAGCGAGATGTGGACAATCTTGCTTGGGCTGACAGGTGACAATTAACACTCATGTCTCACAAATACCAGGCAATTACCTAATCTAACAAGAGAGGCCCTAACCATTGCTTCTTGAATCCCCCACTGTCAACATTCTGGGGGTTATTGTTAACCAGAAACTGAACTGGACTAGCCATATAAATACTGAGGATACATGTGCATTCCCAGTCAGAGGCTGGGAGTCCTGAGGAAGTAACTCACCTCCTGGCTCCTCAATGTCTGTCTACCTCTACAAGGCATAAGTATGGGGTGTGATGGAATACTCTCCGTTTTCCTGGGTGTCACATGGAACCATTACCTGTCATTCCCTTCAAGTCTCTCACCATCCTGTCTTGGATATATGTTGCTATTCCTTCGCTGTTGCTGGGTCAGATCCTGGAACTTACTTGCTACCAGTACTTTGAGTGTGCCTACACGACACCTCAAAGAAAGCCAACGACTCAAGAAAGCAAATCACCACCACCTTCAGGGGCAATTAGGGATGGGGAAACTCACGGAACAATTAGTGGTAGTTTCATCATTCCTGGTGATTAGCCTTCGGTTCTAGATTTATTCCACACACTCCCCTCATGGGGTGTGAACCCATCTCCCCACAGCATTAGCCTGGGTTTCTGTATTATTAGCCTATTAACTTTACTACCACCATGCAGCTCGTATCTGGGTTGCTATCACTCAATACAACACTCAGTGGATCGTTAGTAACTGTGACAAAGTATATTCAATAACTTCTCCAGTTCACATTTTAACTCTGTGACTGATTGAAAATGGAATGAAGTTAATAAAGTATGCCTATTAATGGTTTCATTGTCCCTGTTCTTCATTGTAAATCATTATACACATTTTACCAGATTTAAAAAGTTAGGTTGGTGATTTTGTTTGTGATCCTTATACATCATTTATCTAATTGAAAATATAGAAAATTTCCCACAAAATGATGTATTTTAGAAATGTATAGTTGAGTTTAGTAGTGGAAGTTTAACTAGGTTGATATTTTACTGGTTATAAAGGCGTAACTTTATTTGTATTATTCATTGACTTGTTTTCTAAGTTCTGGGCTGTCAGGTTAAATTCTTCATTTAATGATATAGATACATTCTAAACAATGGAAATAAAGAATGAAGGATTCAAACTAATGCTGTGTCACAATCAATCTGCTGTTCTAAATTTCATCTTAAAATAAAATGAAAATTGATTGCTCATAAAGTAATGACTCACAGGTGCGATTAGTAATTCTGCTGTAAATCATAATTCTTCTCATGGTTAGTAGCTGTATTCCAGAATTAATTACAGGTCTAAGGAAAATTATGGTTTCAAAATGGGTGAGGGAGAGAATGGAGTCTTCAATTCACAGGACGGGAATTTACAGCCCTGCTTGTCCCAAAACCAGAAAATCTCACCCAAGGCCAATGGACCTTTCCGTAGTCTGCCCCTCACCCGCTCTGATACCTGTGACAGGCGGGATAGTAAAATTCCGGCCTGGACTTTTAAACTTACATCTTATACAGAATCTACATCACAGGAATAAGCCATTCGGCACAATTGCTCTGTGACCTATTTATGCTCCAGATAAGCCTCACCCCACTCTTTTCACTGAACCCTGTCAATAATACTTTCTATTCCTTTATCCTTCAAGTGCTTCCGCTTAAATGCATCTATGCTATTCATCTCGATTATTCCTTGTGATAGTGAATTGTAACACTAAATGCTGCTTTTAATGGTGTTAGAAATGTACAATGCAACAGCTTTCTTGTCAGGCCTTTCAGATAAAGATACAGATACTGAATTGTAAGAAATGCAACAATAAATCTGCACCCAGCAAACTACCGCAAACAGCAATGTGATAATGAGCAGCTGATCTGTTTTTTGTGGTGTTGATTCAGGGGTAAATATTGGTCAGGTTAGCTCAGTTGGCTGGAAGGTTGGTTCATAATGTGGAGTGTTGCCAACAGAGTGCGATTATGGCTGTTTGACAGGAGGATTCCTGCTGTCAAGGCCCTGCTTTCTCAGCCTTTTTCCTGGCTTGAGGTGGGGGTGATCCTCTGATTAAATTACCACCAGTCAACTCTTGCCTCCAGTCTATGGTCATCTGGATGGACCTTTGGCAAATTTTACCTAAATATTGGTCAGGATATCAAGGATAACTCATCTATTCTTCTTCAACTGGTGACATGGAATCTTTTGCATCCACCTGAGAAGGCAGATGGGGCTTTGGTTTAACATCTCATCTGAAAGATGACACCTCCAACACTGCAGAAATTCCCTCAGTACTACAACCTTTTTGCATTCGAGGCCCATAGTGGAACTTGAAGCTCGAACCTTATGATGCAGAGGTGGAGGTATCATGAAGAAGGGAAAATGTTAATGAATTTAATGAATTTGTACCTAGCATATATCATAAACGTAACCCTTCCTCATGGCTAAGCTCTTCAAGCTTATACTGCTCCTGGCATCCATATAAATTATTTATTCATGTTTTCCTTACTTGTGCATGTCTTTCATTCTTTAATTTTCATTTCCCATAAAGACAGATAGTTAAATGTGAATGTTATTTTACAGATATTGCAAACCTTACCTGTTTGTACTAGCTAAACATAGTTAAACAGCTGCAGATGATAGAGTGCGATAACAGCTATTTGTCAGGAGGATTCCTGCTGGGAAGGCACGACCACAAAAGTTACTTTAATGAAAAAGCTGCTGAAGTCACTGGAAAAGCTGTGAATCATGACTGTACCGATGACAGCATCGTGACTGGAGCTGCCAGATGAGCTGCGTATCCTGGCTGAAACTGGGGGCTGTGTCATGACTGGAAGAGAAGTGTTGCAGGTCCTGACTGATACCAGAGTTTACGTTGTGACTGGTGCTGGGAATCATGATGTATAAATGCCCACACTTATTTGTGTTCAGTGAGAAGCCTGGAAAACCGCTGTTAGATACCAGGTCTCTCCCAAAAGCTTTTGTAATAAAACTATTGTACTTTGACTCACTAACAGTCTCAGAGGTGACTTTTACCTACAACAATTATCAACAGTTCATGGCTGGCACCAGTTTAGGGGATGTAGTATTCCAAATTGGAAATAAAATTGAGATTATTAGAACCTAAAGTACTTTATTTGAAATGTTAAGATATCGTTATTGATTTGAATAGATTATGTTGCTTCAAGGGGATAGGCAACCATCATTACCAATCTTCCTCATTGGAGGCATCTAGGTAACAATGTGACCTCCATTACCCTCTATTGAACACCTTTACACTGAGTGTGGAGTGAAATGTACAACTTCAAGCTCCGTATCTGACAGGTATAAATTTCAGTAAGTTGCACTCACAGACCTTTTCTCTACATGAAGATGTAATTGTGCTAAATCAGGAAGGATCCTAATCTTTAGAGACTGGATTTTTGATTCTAAATGGAGGTGGGAATCAGAGTGAAAAATGCAGCACTCAGAGGAGAAACAATTTTCCTCTATCTTCCATACCCCATGATATTTTCATGTGACTCGTTTGGAGTTGGAAAAGCAAAATTCAAATGCATTTCAATTGAAAGTTCCCATTGTGGAGGTCCCAGGGATGTTCTATTTCCTTCTGCAGACTATGCTCAGGTTCATGTAGTAGTGCATGTTTTGGAAACCCTAAAGAATGCATGTCGTAAGTTCATAAGATATAGAAGCAGAATTAGGCCATTCAGCCCATTGAGTCTGCTCCACCACAAGAAGTGAGTATGCAGTTACAGCAAATAGTTAAAAAGGCAAATGGAATGCTATCCTTTCTTATAAAAAGAGGAATTGAATATAAAAGCAAGGATGTGATGCTTTATTTATATAGGGCATTTGTGAAAGCACATGATGAATACTGTGCACAGTTTTGGTCTCAGTTAAGGAAGGATGCAAATGCATTGTAGATAGTTCAAAGGATGTTTACTAGATTGATACCTGGAATAAGTGGGCTGTCTTATGAGGAAAGGTGGGGCAAAATGGGCTTGTTTCCCCTGGAGTTTTGAAGAGTGAGTGATAACTTGAGTGAAGTGTATAAGACCCTGAATGGTCTTGTAAGGTGATGTGGAAAATATGTAAAAATATGCAAATTACTGCGAATACTGGAATCAAAAACAAAAGAAAAAATGCTGGAAAATTTCAGCGGATCTGGAGCAGCATCTGTGACAAGAGAAAAGAGCTGATATTTCAAGTCCAGATGACCCTTTATCAAAACTTGTAAGTATTAGACAGTTACATGAGTAAGATGGGTATAGAGGGATATGGGTCAAATGTAGGCAATTGGGATTAGCTTAGGGGTTTAGTTACAAAAAGGACAGTATGGACAAGTTGGCCCAAAGAGTCTGTTTCCATGTTGTAAACCTCTCTGACTTTCCAACTTTATGTGTCCTTCAATGGATGAGTCCAGAACCAAAGGTTTTAAAATTAACAGCTATCTTTTTATGACAGAGATGAGTAAAAATATTTTCTCACAGGGCATTGTATGACGTTGGAATTGCTGTTTCAAAAGGCATTGAAGGCTGGGTGTCATTGAATATTTTTACGAAGGAGATGGAATCTTGTTAGGCATGGGAATCAAAGATTATTGGGAATAGATGTGGAATTCAAAGTGCAAACAAGTCAGCCATGATCTTATTAAAAAGCAAAGCACGCTGAAGGCATTGAACGACCTACTTTTGTTGCTAATTTGTATGTATGAATGGATCTACATTTTCTTGGAGAGATTATGATGATGGTGGGATGGGAGGGGGGTGGGGGGTGCTGGGGGAACTTGGGAACATTCTGACAGGTAAGTATAAAATGTTTTGACATCTTCACATATTACTATTAAATGTCGGATTGTGTTTTTATTGCAAAGATCCCTATCCCTCACACTGACCAACATTCTGTAATTGTTATCATGTATTACAGCTCTGATTGTGAAATATAGCATATATATTAAAAATATTTTAAAACGTCTTGTCAGCCTCCGATCATATTTTATAATGTGATTTAAATCAATTGGCAACTCAGGATGTTTAAAAAAAACACTACTTTTGAAAGTTGAAAATATCCCACCACTGGTTCCCCTCCATTGATTAACAGACACTCTGCTTTGAAATGGAAATGGGACAGCACCTTTACTGTCAGTTTCAGACATAATGCCTGGAAGTCCTCACCATTATAAATCCTTGGCTGGATTTCAAAAGTTTATAACAGTTTCAAATGAGCAAATGGTGTATTGATCCAATTAGTTTAAAATTTTAAGAGGCTGTAATAATAGTTTATGTTTACATTGGCACTTAAATGATTATATATTTTTAGCTTGAAGTAGGATTGTTTTTCTCAAATGTCTATAGTGTATTTGAACTCAGTGTTTTATTAGATTGTACAAGATTTCTTTCAACTATTCTAAAGTAGTTTCCATTGCTGCTGCTTGGCTATTGAGGACTGTGTATACTGGATTCTTGGTAAATGACTATGGAGGATCAAAGTGGAATGGGGAGGCTTCAGTATATGTGGACATGGGGTGGCATAGACTATCTCTGAAGGCACGGATGACAATGGGTTGGGTGTAGCTGAGGGGCCATAGGAATGAGGGAATATTGGGTGACATGGACAATATGAGACAGCATGGGTGGTATGGGAGGGTCAGGGTGGGGTGAAGGATGGAGTTTACAACTCCTTTAAATGTATTGGGAAGTGGACTGCTGTGTTAGAGAGGCAATGCTGGTATTTTAACCAATCTGCCTGTACACCCACACTCTTCAAACACTCTATCTTGTCTCACAAAGTGCACTGCAAACTCAAACCTTGTGCATAAAGACAAAAGTTTCAGGCAAAGTCGCACAGAGGTCAGCTGTGCATTTTAGATCGCACAAAAGTGCACAAGTTTCATCTTCCTGAACACACATAGAAATTCACAGAATAGTAAAGTCAGGAAGTTAAATAAAATTTTATAAAGCATTAATGATGTCTGAGCTGAACTTTGTAACCGATCCTGGGTACCAGATTTTAGGAAGTAAGTGAAGGCATTGGAAAGAGTACAGAAGCCATTTACCAGACTGGTTCCAGGGCTGAAAGATTAGTATTATGCGGATCGACTGAAGAAGCTGGAATTGTTCCCTTTCAAGCAGGGAAGACTACGAGGCACTTTTGTTGAGTTGTATATGATAAGGAATGGTTTAGACAGAGTTAAAGACAGAGACAGTTCCCAGTGGCTAAAGAGTTAATGGCCAAAGACACATATTTAAGATGATTCACACAATAATTGGAGTTCATAAAGTCCCCAAGGTGCAGAAAGGCCATTTAACCCATTGGGTCTGCTTCAGCTTTCTGAAAGAGCATCCTACCAAGCCCCAATCCCCTGCTCTAACTTTGTAATGTCACACAATCAATCCATTTCTTTGCACTGTGGGAGATCACAGGGAGAACGTGCAGACTCCACACAATCATTCACAGCTGGAATTGGACCTGGGCCCCAGCTTGAGGTAGCTATGCTAGCCATATGCCACTGTGCTGTCCTACATGAGCTGACATGAAAAATAATATTTTTATGCAATACAACGTTAATATTTGGAATGTGCTACCTTATTGAATGCTTAAGGCCATTCCATTTGCAGCCATAAAAAAATTGAATAAATACTCAAAGGTGAAATAATTGCAGGAATATTCTGAAAGCACGGGGCAGTCAAATTAACTGGATCACTCTTTGGCAGAAACATCTCATTGAGCCAATTGGCCTCCTTCTATCTTGTGCTTTTCTATAATTCTATAATATAGTAAAACCTAAGTAAAGTTAATGTAATCACTTTCTGCACTTGATAGTTTTACCATTTCAAACTGCTCTGAGATTTTTAATCCGTTCAAGCAATGTAGATTTCTATGGTACTTACTGCCAAATAAATAACTCCCTAAATAAATCTGGAATGATTAGTAGGTAATTTGGCTCAATTTGCAGCCATTTCCCTCAGTGCCAGAAAGTTGTGTGTTCGAGTTTCATTGCAGGATTTGTGCATGTATTGGAAACTGATACTGCAATACATTATTTAGTGAGTACACAGTATTGGAGATGGCAGTGATATTAAAGCAAGACACCTTCTGTTTGTTCAGTTTGTCTGTTCAAAGGGAAACAAGTTGTTCTTCTGATCTGTGTTGCTCTGTCAGTAAGTGCTACTAAATCAGGGTTTTAATAGACCACACAGTTCATTGCTTCTGGATATTTTTATGTAGCTTGCTAGCCATTTCAGTCACTCACCATCCTGACTGGGAAACATAACACCATTCCTTCAGTATCACTGGGTCAAAATCCTGGAATTTGCTCCCTAATTTCACTGCAGTGGTTCAAGAAGGCCGTTCACCATTACTTTAGAATCATAGCAATTATAGAAACCCCACAGTGCAGAAGGAGGCTATTCAGCCCATCGAATCTGCACTGATCATAATCCCACCTAGGCCCTACCCCTGTATTCCTACATATTTACCCACTAATCCCTCTAACCTACATATCTCAAGACTGTAAGGTGCAATTTTTGGCATGGCCAATCAACCTAACTCGCATATCTTGGACTGTGGGAGGGAACTGGAGCACCTGGAGGAAACCCACGCAGACATGAGGAGAATGTGCAAACTCCACACAGACAGTGACTCAAGCTGGGAATCAAACCCAGGTATCTGGAGCTGTGAAGTAGCAGTGCTAACCACAGTGCTTCTCAAGAGCAATTGGGGATTGTACACTGTTGAGACCGCAACTGGAGTACTGTGTGTAGTTTTGATCCCTGTATTTGCGAAAGGATATATTAGCCTTGGAGGGATGCAGAAAAGGTTCACCAGGCTGATTCTGGAGAAGAGGAAGTTCGCTTATGAAGAGAGATTGAATAGACTGGGTCTGTACTCATTAAGAGTTTAGAAGGCTGAGGGGGGAATCTTATAGAGACTTACAAGATAATGAAGGGGATAGATAGGGTAGAGGTAGAGAGATTCTTCTGTCTTAGAATGGATAGCCGAACAAGAGGGCACAGTCTCAAAATAAAGGGGGCGGGCAGTTTAGAACAGAGTTGAGGAACAAAGAACAAAGAACAAAACAGCACGGGAAACAGGCCCTTCAGCCCAATGAGCCTGCGCCGCCACCCTGAAGCTCTCTTCTCTACCCGCGATCCCTGTCCATGTTTATAGGATGAACTTCTTCACTCAAAGGCTGGTGAATCTCTGGAATTCTCTGCCCATTGAAGTGGCGGAGGCTACCTCACTGAATATATTTAAGTCATGGGTAAATAGGTTTCTGATAGACGAAAGGAATTAAGGGTTATGGGGAGAAAGCGGTAAAGTGCAACTTATCCACTTCAGTTCAGCCTTGATCTTATTGAATGGCGGGGCAGGCTCGAGGGGCTAGATGGCCTACTCCAGCTCCTATTTCTATTTCTTATGGATGGGCAAAGATTGCTGGCCTAGCCAGCAATGCCTGAACATAGAAATGTCTGTGCTGTATTATGTGCTGTCTGACGAAGGAACAAAATCTGAAAGCTTGTGAGTTTAACATCAAATAAATCAGTTGGACTTAAACCTGGTGCTGTCAGACTTCTTACTGTGTTTACCACAGTCCAACGCCAGCATCTCCACATCATGTGGGGTGTTCTGCCCATGGGGGAGATGAACCTGGAGGAAGGAGGGGGGGCAGGGCTGGTCTTCCTGCAGGGGGGAAGAAATGCTGCTGGAAATTGGGGTGGGTTGGGAAGGGGAGGAGTCGGCCTGGGAATTTTATCCTCCACCAAGCAAAGTAAGCTGGAGTTAAAATGAATTGTGCTGAAGCAGGATGCAATTTGATTGTGGTCTCCCAGGTCATTTGCAGAAATACTTTTTAATTTTTTGCAAGATATTTTCCAAGTTGTCTTTTTCATTGACTGTTGAATTTCATTTGATCAGCAAATAATCTTTGTCCCTGAGACTCTTCAGATTTACAAGTACCCACTTCCAGACTGATTCATTAAAAATAAATTAGTATGGCTTCACTGTGGTGTCAGTTAAGGGACTTGTCACTGGATACAGACTACTTTAACATTACAGCTGCTGAACTGATGTGAAGCATTTTCTGGTGATGGTGTTTTTTTGCTTGTAGAGGAGGTGACAGTGTGTAACACACCTCAGGTCTCGAAATGAAGAATGAGCACTGAATGTTTAGCACTGGCAGTGCCATCTGTGTTTTCTGGATATTGCTGACTCAGAAATTAGCTGTGTTTACAACAAAATATTGTGGTCCTCTGCCGCAGAAAGAAATGATGACATTTGTTTTGTGTTGTAGTGATTTGAGATCTGGAATACACTACCTCAAAGGGCAGTAAGTATATTCAAGAGGAATTTTTAAAATCAATATGGGTAAATGAAGGAAGCATTTTCTTAGCTTTGGGAAATGCATGGGGGAAGTGGAACTAATTGGATTGCTCTTGGAGGTATGGTAAACAAAATGTCCTCCTTCTGTGTACGATCCCATGCTGCCGGCACCCAGACTGAAAAATCTTGCTGGAGGTCAGCAGACCTTTTAATGGTCCCTCACACTGTCCATCCCACTTGCTGTGCTTTCTGCAGCAATCGGGACTAGAAGATTTACCCCATTAAGCTGTAATCTGGCCTGCAGTGTGAGTTCTTCAAGGGGGCCTTCATGACACACGGCAGCGCAGAGTTGCTGAGCAGAGACTGATGGCCAAGTTCAGCACACATCAGGACAGTCTTAACAGGGATCTTGGCTTCATGTCACACTATCTGTAACCCCCATGACTTGCCTGGGTTAGCAAAAAACCTCACTTACTGTGCTGTCTGGAGAAAATACACATCTTTCTAACCAATGCGCAGGGTTCCCTTCAGACACATTGTTAGCCACTTTAACACTTGAATAGCAGGTTAGGTGTAAGGATTCGCATTCTAATCAGCAATCTGTGACTGTCTGTGCTGATATGTGTGTTATTGCAGACCAGAACACTGCATTTGCCTGATGAAGATGAAAAGTCGAAAGCTCGCAGATTTACTATCAAATAAATCGGTTGGATTTAAAATTGGTGTTGCCAGATTCTTACTGAGTTTACCCCAGTCCAACGCCGGCATCTCTACTGCAGTGCAATGAGACATAGGAAGCTCCACATCATAAGAACATAAGAAATAGGAGCAGGAGTAGGCCATCTAGCCCTTCGAACCTGCCCTGCCATTTAACAAGATCATGGCTGATCTGAAGTGGATCAGTTCCACTTTCCCACTTTCTCCCCATAACCCTTAATTCCTTTGTCTATCAGAAACCTACCTACCCGTGACTTAAATATATTCAGCAAGGTAGCCTCCACCACTTCAATGGGCAGAGAATTACAGAGACTCACCACCCTTTGAGTGAAGAAGTTCCTCCTCAACTCCGATCTAAACTGCCTCCCCCCCAACCCTCCTTATTTTGAGGCTGTGCCCTCTAGTTCTGCTATCCTTTCTAAGTGGGAAGAATTTTCTATCTGTCTCTCTACCTATCATTTCACGGTTGATTCTCTTTGAAGATTTGAAATATGAAAAGGAAACAAAAGGACATTAGGTCAAAGATTTGCTCTGGTCTCTTATCTGTATCAGCAGATTTTAACCATTTGAAGCGCTACATATTCTCTCAAGCCTGCCCCTTGAAAGGGAACGGGAAAGACCTGTTGATCCTGCTTATAATTATTATTGTGGACACTGGCGGAGGAAAAAGCCAGGGCTGATTGCTGCATAATCTCTAAATTCACCATCAAGACTCATACAGGAGGAATAGATATTTTCTTAATTATTGGAGTAAAGCTGACACCCAGGCAACTTGCACCAACCAGAGTCAACGCTGTCAAAAAATTAGTTGGATGTGAATTCCTTCTACAAAATCATGCTCCATGCAGCAGAATTCTTAACTGTACTTAGCTGACTTTAACCAAAAAACAGGGAATGAGACACAATTAGAAAGTGGTGTTATGTGGTTCTGATCTGGTGCACTGACTACAGGGTGATGGAGATAGATTCAATCATTTATTCTCTTCCAAAGGGAATTTGATCAACAATTGAATGAAAATGAATTGTAAGTCAACAAGGAAAGGGCCAGCGAAATGGAACTGGTGAAGTTGTTCTTGCAGAGAGCCAGCAACGGTTCAATGGGCTGAATGGTCACCTTCTGTGTTCTCACTGTTCTCTGAATTTAGGGATGCTAATGATAAGAAAATTTAACTCAGGAGCATCAGAGGTAGGAGCAGGAGTCAACCAAATTGCTCTTCAGCCCTACTTCAGCATTCATTGATTGCTGCTAATTTTCATCTTCGACTCCCCATTCTCACCCAGTCCCCATATTCTATGATTCCCTGAGAGAAACAATGGAACAAATGCAACAATGGATAACTCTCTTGGGCAGAGGATTTCAAAGATTTACTGCTCTTGGAAAGAAGTTTCTCTTCCTAATCTCTGTCCAAAATAATCGTCCCCTAATCCTAAGGAATTTAGAACAAAGAACAAAGAAATTTACAGCATAGAAACAGACTCTTTCACCCTCAAATCTTATGCCAATCATAATGCTTTAACTAAACTAAAACTAACTAAACTAAACTGCCCTTACTCAGTCCATATCCCTCTATTCCCTCCCTCTTCGTGCACCTGTCCAGATGCTTCTTAAATGTTAATCAAATGCTTGCTTCCACCATCTCTTTTGGTAGCACACTCTCTGCATGAAAATTTTCCCCTGCACATCTCCCTTAAACTTTCTCCCTCTCACCTTCAACCTGTGCCCCTTGATCATTGACACTGCAATCCTGGAAAAAAGCCTCTGACTATCCACCCTATCTACTCTTCTCATAATTTTATAGAATCATAGAATGCTGCAGTACGGAAGGAAGTCATTTGACCCATTGAGTCTGCACCAACCACAATCTCTCCCAGGCCCTATCCCCAGCATCCCATGCATTTACCCTAGCTAGTCCCCCTAAGGGGCAATTTGGCATGGCTTATCTACCTAACCCGCACATCTTTGGACTGTAGGAAGAAACCGGGGCACCAAGAGGAAACCCACGCAGACATGGGGAGAACATTCAAACTCCACACAGACAGTGACCAAAGCTCGTTGTATCCCTGGTACTGTGAGGTAGCAGTGCTAACCATTGCGCCACCGTGCCTAAAGATCTTTTAAAATTGGTATTGGGGAGAACTTGTTTTCAGAATGGGAACTTGTTTTCAGAATGAAACATGTTTGGAATGATCTTTAAGATAAAAACATTAATGCAAATTATTTTCAAGGTACAGCTGGGTGTTAGGATGAGACAATTTATGTAAGGGAAGAGTTTAATAGTATAAATATCCTCTCTTCACCCTTGCTTTCTCATGTTTTTTATATGCCCTTGGTTATCTAAAAATATAACACAGTAAGGTATTACAAAACTGAATTTGTCAGTCAGCCTTATTGAGAGAGAACCTTGGAACATCAAAACACAGAAACAATGGTTGGATTAAAGGAATAATTTTAATGGAAAGACTGAAGTTAGAGCAAAACATTACTATTATAGTCTATTGCAATTAAACAAAAGCAAGATTTTCGCATGAGGATTACAGCTATTTAGTATTGAAGAAAAATACAGAGCACAATATACTCACTGGTTGTAATACGGGCTATTATACTGATGTTAGCAATGACAAGCAAACCTCAGAAAGAGATGTGTACATTATTATAAAGAATCTACCACTTTATGTCCACTACTGTAGGATTATTGTACTTAAAAAGCAGTGTATAAGAAATCTACAACACCACAGTATAATTGTAATAAAACAAGTTTTAGCAAAAAACATCAAAAAACTACAAAGAGATTCACAATGTCTCCAGATCTAATTCAGTCTTTTAATTTTTCTAAGAAATAGGACAGATACTTGTATATGGATATATTCATATTCAATACTCACAGGACACATTCAGCATGCCTACATATTAAACAGCTACAGACTACCTCTCTTGCACTGGCTACCAAGGCTTTAATCTCAAAGCTATGGCTGATTGATCCAGTCTTAGAGGAAATATGTTATAGGATTATCGCTAGATTTTAAATAAAGTTAAATGATAGGACTTAGACACTGTAAATAGTTCAAGTCCCTGTTCCACAAAACATTAGCCCCATTCACATCTGCCACCTAACTGGAATTGAACTGGATCATCCAATTTCTTTTCTCCATTCCCAATTTATTTATTTTTTTCCTGTCCTTTGTTTTCCCCTCTCCTGAAGGCACTGACTCACTGGCTGAAGGCAGGAGTCCATGGGTGCAGCCTGCACTCCCATACCTTGTACCAGTGACACTCTCCACATGGACCTTCTGGTTGTGGTTCTTAGGCTGAAGATAGGAGCAGGAAGGCCAGGTGATTGTTCCTCGCTGAGCTCAGAATGCTGAAGCTCTCTCCTTACTATCTGTACTGAGGTCAGCTGACAGTAAAGACTAGAGTGGCAGATCTTAACATTGTTCAATATTGTTGAATGAATGATAATGAGTCTGCAACACACCCTACATCTCCACCAGATTTTATTCCAATCCACTTTGATAGAAATAAAAATCTAGAGAGAGGTAACTGGGCTTGCTGACTTGCTTATCATCTATTTTCCACAATCAGTCAAAGATCTACCCCAAGTCTTGAAATTTTAAACTTTGAAGTAGACATGAAAAACATTCTCCCTTCCGTGTCTCATGAGGTGGAGGTATTATTAACTTGTTGATGAATTTTCATCTTCAGTAAAGGATATCTCAGAACACAAGCCAGGATTTGATTCTGTGTCTCTGTCTGATCCAAACCCCAACTCCATCCCACCCTTTCCAGTTCCGGGTCTTTCAATAGGTGGCAACCCTAACCCCATTAATAACTTTTTTTTTGGTATTTCATTTTACTCTTTTTCTTCTTTTTTTTCACTCCCCATTCTTTTCCTTGCAAGAGGCCTTGTTCCATTGTCTACATCAGGCAGATAAAAAGGGTACTCAGTCATTACCCTTCTGAATGTCTACAACCATCCGAGGATCAGATGGCATTCCAAAGGAGTGGGATAGACAATGTTAGGTACTTGGCCAGATACTGTTTCTAATTAGCACTCTATAGAAACACAGGACTGAGGAATAGGCCATTTGGCCCTTCAAGCTTGCCCTGTCATTTGATAAAATTATGGCTGTTCTATCTGGCAGTCTTGTCTGACACCTAATCCAGTTCAACAATTGGAGGAAATCAAGCCTCAATTATTCTCCTTTTCACTTGCTTGTTTCTCTTTGCTCTTTTCTGATCCATTTCACCCGCACCCCTCAAAGCTAAATACGGGGTGTTAAACAGTGAATAACTTACAGAAAATGTAATGCAAGCAATAACCCTCAGCAACATGCACAATGACAAAATGGACTCTTAAAGTGTTCCTTAATCTATGTTAAGGTTGCGTGACATTTTGGACTGAATAAATGGAGACACAATACAATGAATGGTTGACTGAATTAAAATAGTTGCTGCCAGCGTTTGTGTTACAGCTGCTTACAGAAGGGAATGGGTTTTCTTTAAACATTTTCCTTAATTTCCTTCCATCCTGATGGTGAGGGGGAAATCAATCTTCCATTTCTCTAGGAAAGGCACAATTTCTCCATGACTTACATTTGGAAAGCTCTCTCTCCTCAACTGGCAAGTAATGGAGCACGATGGGTCTATGCCAATGGTTTGCATTGTATGGCCCAAGGACTATTAGCAGCATATCTCCTCCTTACCAGGGAACCTCAGAAAAGTTGCTTCTTCCATCTATTTCTAGACTTTTGGTTACAGCCATCCCAGGTGTGGATGGTCATCCCTCACTCCCTGAAATATGCAGAGAGAAAGCAAGGGAATGCCATTTGGTGGCATAGCTAGCCAAGGGCAATCCCTGCAGCAGAAATGAATTTAGGAACCGACTATGTAACTCACAGAGGGGGTGATCAGTCCCATCAGTTCACAGTACATTATGTTGGACTATTTCCAAAGTCTTTCCTTAATCAAGCCAATGCTAGGGTTTGTACCTCATTAACAAAAATATAGTAACACTGGCCTGATACCAATTTTCTTTGTGACTTGTGCCAGCATTCCTAGAAGGTTCCGTGTGGCTATGATACTCAGAATCACAACCATGTAGTCAGGAGTAAGTTGCCTTAATCTTTGGGTTGCCAAGGAAAGGAAACTGCTTCACACCTTTAGGCATATTGACCATCTTAAACAGCAGAGAATGTGCCGTTTGTCATTCTTCTCTTTGAATGACTTGTTTTAACTGAGGATTACTGAAGCACTCTGAACATGCTCATCGGAAATGTAATAAAAAAACACCATTCCCTTTCAAACTAATACTTAGTGCAGCAAAGGACCTGCTCTGGCCCAGTGATTTCTTTTTAAGTGACATTTAGTAATTTATTTTAAAAAAAACGTGCTTCAGTCATGCAGCTCCATTTTATAATTCTCACCATTGTATTCATTTCCATTCTCTTCCTCTTTGCTTTATTTACCACCCTTCTTCTTCTTCCCAAAAGTAATGAAGGATTTCTTCCCTTCACGCTCAGTAGTTGACTTCCCGGTCAGCATGGTGGTGGTCCCAGGAATGTAGACGTTGTGTAGATAGTCATTGGCCTGGTGGTGAGCTGGGAACTTCACCGCAAGCCTGGGTGTCCAACTCTGGTCTCCTGCCACTCGGACTGGAGATGCCTCTATGATCTCTGTAAAGGAGATTTTGAGTAAAACATCAGTTATTATCCCAATGCTGGATAATAATGGGAGATGACTTTTGCCTCCCATATGGTAATGAGAGAACTGCCCAAGTTTCATCTTTTTTTCTTGCTCTTCAGTTTGGCACTATGGGGAATTGTTACGTGGCCTGTGATTAGAAAGCCAGTGAATGGATGCTTGAAAATACAATTTTATTCCCGTCACTAAAATGCCAGTTAATTGTGTCATTTACTTTTTCATTTCCCATGAAGGTAATCTTCCAGGAAAATC
The DNA here is from genome assembly GCA_024679065.1 of Sphyrna mokarran. Taxonomy (NCBI): domain Eukaryota; kingdom Metazoa; phylum Chordata; class Chondrichthyes; order Carcharhiniformes; family Carcharhinidae; genus Sphyrna; species Sphyrna mokarran. The sequence goes on along the minus strand of JAGIQG010000014.1, from coordinate 76,166,912 downwards.
TCCCCTTTTTTTTGTATTCTCTTTATATTAGCAACCTGTATCAATACCTTCCAGCTGAGGCTGGTGGGGACGTCACTGCCACCAATATCCCCACAAAACTGCCTTAGAACAAACCGCTTTAACATGGATCCTTGATACATAGAAACATTTTAGTGACCTTATTTTTGAGGTCAGAATGAGCTTCACAAAATGCAAAATGATTTACTTCACAGGTAGATGTTTCTTTTTCATGGCAAAAATGTATGAAAGAAAAGAAAGATTTGTATTCGAGCAACATCTTCATGTCTTCAGAGCATCTGCAAGTATTTCAAAACATATCAAAAACCTTGAGACATAGGGAACTCAGCTGGCAATTTTTTTCACAGCAAGATCTTACAAGCAGCAATAGCAAAATGACCTGGTAATCTCTGTTAGGAATGTTGACTAAAGAATAAACAGGGAGAAATCCCCTACTCCTCTTTGAATAGTGTAAATGGAATTCTGATGTCTGAGGGCAGACAGGTCTTCACTCAATGTTTCATCTGAAAAATGGCTATTAATACTGCAAAATAATGTTTTATGAATGAGAACACCTATTTTTCAAACTTGCAGCAATTGAAGAAATAAAATGCCCATAAAATGTCAGGGAAATCCAAACTCTTCATGCAATCCTAACTAGATCAATATCTGGAGCTATAGCCACCATGATTTCAAGATGCTGGGCAAGTTCAAGGATGATCTATGAAGTACTAAGCACTGTTCTTTCCAATGAAATCTGAAAAGATTCTCTAAACCAGCAGTTCACAGCTCAAAATATTTCTGATTCCACCTCTCATTCTATATCTATTTGTCAAAGCTTTTCTTTTCTTCCAAAAATGGTAAACTTCAGCCTAGTGTTTTCAATCATAAAAAGTTTGTAGAGATATTCTCGAGCTATTGGAATAAAATTGGGCCCTGATGATCTTGAAGCTAATCCTGCTCCATTTTGGTGGTTATGTAGTGGCTATTCTATGCTCAGGTGTGAATATGCTTCCCACCCCTTTTTCTGGTGAAGTTCTGTTCTTGGAGTGGAGAGTCAGGTCATGACAACAAGATCTCTGAATCACATCAGAAACAGCTGAATGCTCTGATGGTGGGGCTTCAGTGGAAAGATGACCAGAGACCCTTTGTGAATGGATGAACTCAGAGTGGCCAAATGACCTTTGTCATCTATTTTTATCTTAGGGTTTGTAGCATCTAAGATCAAAGTCAAACTGTGCTTTACTTCAGTGCAACCTTTTTATTTCCAAATAAGAAATTCATATGAATGTCTCCAGCAGTTGCATGCCTTAGAATTCAATTCTTATAGAATCCCAAAGTGCAGGAGGACACCATTAGGCCCTCACTGACAACAATTCCATCGAGGCCTTATCCTTGTTACACCATATATTTGATGTGCAAATCTCTGATATTAGGGGTATTAGCACTGCCAATTAACCTAACTGCACATATTTGGACGGTGGGACGAAACTGGGTCACCCGGAGGAAATCCACACAGATCCAGAGAGAACATGCAGATCCACAAAGACAGTCACCCAAGGCCAGCACTGAACCAGGTCTCTGGCATTGTGAGGCAGCAGTGCTAACCACTGTGCTACCGTGCCGCACAACTGTTTCATACACTAGTGCTCATGAATTCATAACGTAAATATTTAAGATGATATTTCTTAAACAAAACAATATCTCATCATTTCTGTGGGAGAGCAGAGATAGCTTTGCCAAATACTAATCTATTTGATTTAAAAGAGGATTACACTCTCCTGGATTAACACACAGTCACCACTGCAAATGAAAGAGCAAAGCAGATCTCTCCTTGCAAGTTTGGATTATGTAAAAGATTTGGCACAACAGGAACATGTTGTGAAGCAACGTACTGCTGCTAGATATTTATTCACAGCACAGTAGCTGCTCATTAGTAAGCATACCATTGTCCAACGGAAGGCACATACAGAAATAAATAAGTTACTCTTAAGGGCTGCCTAGTTAGTTCTTGCTGAATGGATTTAGCAGGATAGGTCAAGATTCTTCATCTGTTTTGTGGTCTTCCTTGCCACAGAGAAAAAAAATGTTTTATGAAACATGCACCTGGCACACAAACAGGGAAGGCCATGCCAGTTTGATCCCCTGGTTTCATATTGATGTCAGCTGAGGCAGCAATTGAGGTGCCCATGATCACTAAGTAGTAACTCCTGCTGAAAAGTGTGTTTATATTGATGCAGCAAAGTCATTATCAGGCCCACATGTGACTTGCATAATGGATTAATCAACACTTTTGTCCAGACTTTTACAAGAAACAACATTTTTCACTGTTTGTCAATATGTGTGCCAATAATAAATCAAATGAAATTACTTGGGCGAGATGCAGTAACACGGGCAGCTCAAACCAAACATCAGCTAGAGTCAGTGCTTTAGTCACCAAGGGAGCGAGTACAATTTAGATTCACAAAATAAATGGAAAGGCCCGTGTGGTGCAGCATTGAGAAGAATAAATAGGTCCCTAACTAGAAGGAACTGTATATCTGCCTCCCAATCCTTCAATCTTTAAATGGTCTGATGGAATGCACTAGATTGGCTTGAGGGATAAAGAGTAATACTATGAGGAGAGAATGAGTAAAATAAACTAATGTACTCTGGATTTTAGAGGAACGAGAGGCGATATCATTGAAACTTATAAAATTCTTGAAGAGATTCGTAGCGTAGATGCTGAGAGGCTTTTTCTTCACTCTTGAAACATTGAACTAGGAAATCATAATCTTAGGATAAGGGATTAGCTATTTAAGTCTCATATGAGGAGAAATACTTTCACTCAAAGAGTTGTGAATCTTTGACATTCTCTGCTTCAGAGAATCCTGGCTGCTCAGTTGTTAAATATATTTAACACTAAGGGGATCAAGAGATATCAGTATAATGGGGGTACATTGAATGGCAAAGCAACCTCGAAGAGCCAGATGATCTATCCCAGTTCCTTTTTTTTTGTGCTTAAAAATATTCAACTGCTTCTACATCGATGGATGTTTTAAGGAGAGTTTCCATTTCAGAATGCTCCTTTTGGTCAGCCAATATTTTAACATTATTTAAGGACATCTATGTCCTTTAGGGAACAAAATCTGCCATCTTTACCTATTTGGACTACATGTGACTCCAGATCCACAAAAGTGTGGTTGGCTCTTGACTGTTCTGAAAGTGTATTTAGGATGGGCAACAAAAAAAAACCTGAATCCACATTCCATGCACATATAGACAAAATGAAAAGATGAGGAATTTTAATGATTTGTTGAATAAAAGGCAGGTTATTTGAATCATATAAATGGATTTCTATAAGGATGTGAATCTATATTTTGCTTTCTTTATGGAATTTTTCTGTTCCTTCAATTTTCTTCCCTCTTCACCTTCCTCTCCAAAAGGCACTGACTCCAGCTCCCTCACAGCTAGCTGCTGTCCTTTAGTACATCTAATTGCTACCTGTGAAACTCGTGAGTATTTCAGACTGTTTGAGGCATCACAAAAGGGACCATTTCTACTGCCATCTCAGAGGACTCAATACAAACCAGGGACTGGACATGGGACCTTACTTGTCTGTGTCACGCAATTACACAAGATCAATCATAATACATTTTCTAGCTTAGCCATTGGGGTTTAGTCCCATTCTGGCATTATGGACCTTTGGTCTGGCTCCTTCAACGAACCCCTAGAATTTAGTGAATAACATCAAACGAGTTAACAAGTTAATATTTAACACAGAAAAGAAAAGTAGCCTCTATGTTTCTTGCTTGTAGTGGTGGATTCCAAAGCATTTGGTAATGGAAAAGTGGTAACAGGCACAAAACACCTCCATATAAAATGTCATTAAAAACTTACTGGCTTTGAAATTATGTCAGATTAATGAAATTGCATTAATTTGGTAGAAGCCATAACTTACTTATTTCAAATGGATTAATGCCTCAGTTAAAAAATAGAGGAGAAAGTTAAGCAGCAACACATCAACATATATATAGAATCATTGAGAGCTATTGTGCAAAAGGGTTAGTGCAATTATTTTGTGCTCAAAGCACAGTTCGAAGCGCATATCAGGAATTCAAGTGTAGCGGTTACCGTGTCTGATTTGCAGCCCATGGACCATGCAGGCTGGCAATAAGAGGTGCACTGAACTCCACGCTTGAATTACTGATACGTGCTCCAGTTGTATGAAACTCTGTAAAGAAGATAACAGAAGATACATAAAGTTAAACATTCACTTTTGTTGCAAAAATGCATCTGGATGTACCTTTGATACATTCAACAATTCAAGCTTTATGACACAACAGCAGCAGCAATAACAACAACAATGGCAACAGTGAATTCAATCTAATATTTTAACTCAAGAAAAATCCAAATGCAATGCACAGATTGAGGTTGACAAATATTCATTTGGTCATCCAAAATCTGAGTATTGGTGAAAAAAAGAGACATGCTGTTGAAGCTTTTCATCTTGCACTCATCAGGACAGATTCACAATAGCAACAATTGTGAGGAAAACAATAATTTATGCTGCATGAGAAGACAGTGCTGATTCATTGGAAAGTGGACTCTGATTGGTAGAGGTATTGTCATGCAAAATGCACCAGGAAACAGTTAACTGCAAAACTTCTATTTAAATCAAACTCAGCGAGTCAATGTGCCTAGACATTTCCATTAGGAATGAATGAAGGACTGGCTGTCCTTCAAGCTTCTGTTTAGGGGAAAAGGGAACAATATGTTGGCACATTCCTTCCATCTGCAAAAGCCAAGTATGATTATGTGTGGCTTCTAATGTGTGCAAGTGAGCCACGCTGTGAACCTGACTAATAATCTTAAATTGGTTTTCAGTTTCATTCTTAGCACAATCAGAATTGTTTAGCAAGTGCTGCCTGATCAAGGAATCACTTCTAATGTTGGACACTACTGTTGTGTAGGTGGTGTCAGTACAGAGAAAATGAGTCAACCTGACTTGAGGGATCAATGGAAACTGAGTGTCAGTGATTACATCAGAAGGTGGACACCTCTGTCTATCAGAATCAGCCATGAAGTAGTCACATAAGGATTGGAGCTCAATTCCAGGGTAGTTTAAAGCTGCAACTCTCCTGTTCCAAGTTTCTCTTTTTGATAAATATTTTTTGTTCTGAATAAAGTCTGAAATCTCTTGATCATGCCATAGCATAACAACTATGTTTTGAATTTCCCAAGCATGGGCTTGCTGTGTACAGGTAGTATTTTGTCTGGTGTGAACGGCCAGAGGAATACGCTGTTTGATATGATCTGCCTGTCATTGGAACATATGGCCAGCACTGAAATTTATATAACAAATCACTACTTTGTGTGACAGGCAGAATGTTTCTTTGGCTTGAAGACAGTATCCTGTCAGTGGAACATATTACTGGTATTGCTATTACATATAGCAACATGAAACAGCAAGCTTTACCATTGCTAAAATTTTTGAGATGTTTTATTTTTCCATCTGAAGTAGACTGGGCACCTTTCAGGACCCAAAAGGGCAGCCTTAGACTTATTCATGTGTTTTTGTGATATACAAGGAGCAATAGTCTGATCAGGATATCTGTTCTCCCACAGACTTTGATGCATACTTTTACAGCATCAATCTTGCAAAGAGTCATAGGTGTTTACAGCATGGAAACAGCCCAACTTGACCATGCTGCCCTTTTTTTAAACATCTAAACAAGTTTCAATTGTCCGCATTTGGTCCATACCCCTCTATACCCATCGTACCCATGTCACTCTATAAATGCTTCCTAAAAGACAAAATTGTCTTTTGTGCACGGTGATCAAAGGCTTGGCTCCTATTCATGAGATTATTGACAAGGCTTATCTAACAGGAAGGTTGGCTTGTGGTAGATAGCTATGGAGAACCCATTGGCAGATTTCTCAACAAATGCATCGAGGCAAGGGAACTCATTTTGCTGCTTCATTTCAAAGGTGAATTTGAGGGCAGGAATGAGCCCATTATAATGTTTGTGAGAGTTGTGCCTAGAGAGGATCCCATGGTAACACTGTCTATTTGGACATACATGGTATCATCAAAACTGAATTCAATGGCAAGAGTAGCTGAATTCATAAATTCATAAACATCTAGATCACCTAGATATGGTCATGCAATCCTGGAGTAGTATATTGGTAAATACACTGGCAATGTCAATCGAGCCCAAATCCTACAAGGTATGCAAGCCCTGTATGGTCTTTACAAAGGTGAAGGAATCTTTCAGCATTTATGTGGAAACTTGCTCCGAACTGTTTGCCTACCATTTGGCTTAGCCATGCTGAGCTGATGTGCAGAACCAGTCATGGATAAGATAGGCAGAAAGAGACATCATCCAGATGGGTGCAAGCTAAAAAAACAGCATTTCATTTTTTTCATCAATATTCAAGATAGAGGTAGATAAGAGACAGAATACCCAGCCACAAGTGAGACATCAGGCCAAATGATCTAATGTATGGTTGAAAACACTTTTTAAAATCTTTTTTTAAGGTGAAGTGAGAAGTGGAAAGATAGAGAGATTTTGAAAGAGGATGCTGAAGAGAAGGATAAATGCATCTGAAGGCTCTGCCACCAATGATGGGCAAATAAGTGTGGAATGTGGCACAAGATCAGAATCTGAGGTGTAAATTGTGAGTGAGGGGACAATGCCTTTGAGATTAGATAAGGCAATTGCCTTGTATGTATCTATAGATAACAGCAGGGACCAATAATTTCTAGAATGCCCCATGAACAAAGAATATTTCAAATAGCTTCATAGAGTGCAATAATGAAAATCGATTGCATGAGTGTGTATGTATATGTGTGTGTCTGTGTGTCTCTGTGCATTTGTGTGTGTGTACATCTATCTTTGTGTGTGTGTATCTGTGTGTTTGTGTGTTCTGTGTGTATGTTATCTGTTTGTGTGTATTCTGTGTGTGTGTTCTGTGTATATATATGGGGGGTGTGTTGTGGGGGGCTTCAGCTTGTGTTAAGACATCAACATTTCTGATAGGACTGGGAGGAGGTGCTGAAGAATTGACTTCAGTATTCCTGTGTGGAAAAATTTGTGACTCCTCTGAGGCTGGATATCAATCAAGAATGACAACGTTTTTTAAACATGTAGAGTTCACAACACATATAACTGAAATACTTCTTGAGATATGAGTGACTAATATATACAATGACATATTTAACTTTTTTAAAAATTACATATTTTTAACCTTCCAATTTTTGCTTTCTGCCCTGAAGAATTACTCTATTGGATGTAATGATTTTTATAATTATATTGGTGAGGATTTACTCTGGCATTTTTAATGAAATCCAAACCATATTTTCTGTTCTTTTTTAAATGATTAAAAACATTACGTAGACAGATTTAGTATGAATGCATTACACATGAGTGGGAGAAGAACACCAGGAAGGTAATTGACCCTATTCTATCAAAATGTGATACAATCACCAGAAATAGTGATGAGAAGAAATCTTCACAAATGCATTTATAACATAGTTACATAAAGCAACCAAAGGAATTTTAACTTCAATAGATCTGAAGGGAAAGATAGGAAAATAATAATGGAAATCAAAATACAAAAAAAAATCATTTTCCAAAATAGAGACAAATTAATTGCACAACATGATTACAAAACATTAAATTATTGTAGCTCAGACATACTGAAATTGCTGGTGTACGTTGGGACATTGTATATAGGCTGTCCCTGTCAGGTGCTCTCAAAGAATGAATGGCAGCATCTTTGATATTTCAAAAGAACTGCATAAGCATATTTCTCAACACCTTGTGTCAGAAAGACAGAAAATCCATCTAAGTGCCATTAATAACATTATCTATGACAAGCAGCTGGAGTGTACGGACTACCTATGCATACTGACAGTGCCCATGCCATAGTGAAACAAGAACCTTGTGCAACACATGCAACACATTGGGGGATTAGTTTGGAGAGCAGGATTCAGGTATTTGCATCCACTACAAGGCTGATGCAAGAACGGCCAATGCATCTAACAAAGTTAGTTCATTGATTCAAAATGTTGGGAGATTTTGTATTAAATTCATGCACCACAGCAAACCAATCCTTTACCCTTTTGTGCTGTATTCATGGCAGACCAGATTTGGAAACGATTCATGAACTAGGCATTTGCCAGAATGGGAATATTTATGCATCACAGTTTCCCCAATGGGTAAGTGGGTACAGTTGCAGCAAACTGTGTATTGAACTGTGCAGAGGTTCCCTGGGCTCTGCTGAATTAGCTGAATTCAACCTGAGCAGTAGCTGAGGTTCTACATTTTGCTTCATCGTTCCTATGCTAGGGAAAGAAAAAGAAAGAACTTCCAGTTATAAAGTACCTTATCACATCCCTGACAAGCATCGCAAAGCCAACACTGAATTACAATCACTGTTGTTACGCAGGCAAATGCGGCAGCCATTTTGCACACAATGTCCCACAAAGAACAATGAGATGAGTGACCAGGTATTTAATAACGTTAGCGTCAACTTTTCAGCTCAAAGAATTTTCTTGACCTGTGTTGCCTTATTGTTTATAAAAACAAGTTTTTTTTAACTGAATATCATTACCATTTGTTGTGTAATATATATGAGTGCTGTACACAATACCAATTTTCAATGAGTTAAGTTAACTTCGCACTGACTGTGCATTTGCGAGTGATGTGTTCTTCAAAATGTTAATGTAAAGCTAATTAACTCTATTTATTTATTATACTCCTGTTGTAATCCTGTGGGAAATTCAGTGCACTGAATACAGGCATAAGGCCTGCCAAAGTTACTTTCTGAACACGCTGAACAGCTGCCAGAAATCAAACAACAATTTGTCAGAATTAGATGTAAATTTAGTCCAAGAGGTAAAAGGACTAAAGTACTAACTTTCCTTTCCCACTCCCTCCACCCACTCCTATCTCCATCTACAGTACTTTTATCCATTGATAGTCTGAACATTCAGTGTTAGGTTTTCCTCATTGCCATTGCTCTTTCTGTCTGTGTCCTTTCTATTTTGGAATCAAAGCTCTTTACACAATCCTCTTCCTGGAATCCATTCCTTTTCATGAGTTCCACAGTACAGATTTCATTTTTCACTCAATTTCTCTTTGCTTCTAAGATTAAAAAAAACACTATTGAGTCACTACATCTCTTTAACTTGTCTACTTCACTTAGCCCAGTCCCTAAAGTACAACAATGTGGTTTGTATATGTACAGTTAATCACTGATTCCAACATTACTTTTTATGTACATGCTGTTGTTACATCGATTTTGTATAGCACGTTAAGTCAGAAAAATGCAATCAGTTTGCATGTCTTTCAGGTTTATAACACTATGCATATGTGGCTACATATAGTCTTTAATCTCTTAGCTCTTCCAAATGTTATTGCAAAAGAGAATTTCTCTTGTGAATGTGGTGTCCACTCAACTATTTTCTTTCTATTTTCAGCCTCACCTCTACTGGTCTGAATGAACTGTGCTGCAAATCTGTGCGCTTGCCTGAAGTTTGTTTTATTGCAATACTCTAGCTCAGCTACATATAAAGCTCGATATAATATCACTCAGCTTATTCTATGCAATAATCTATGCTTGCCTATCCTGACACTCATTACCTTTGTTTTGGTTTCTCTTAAACTCATTAAAAACTGATTGCCTCCTGCTGTATCCAAACACATTTTTTATCTTCATGTTGACTAATTTAAAAATATGATATGTTGTTCTTCAAGTGGGAATGAATTTGTCAGATTTGTTAGCAGAAACTTAACTGCGTGTGATGAATGAATGCGCTTAAACTATGTATATTACATAGAACAGGTCATTAACATTATTGTATCATATATTAGCATGTCCATAATTACAAAATACCTCCAGGTGCCTAACCAGAGTCAATGAGCTGCCTGTAATATAAATATAATCACAACATATGGGTACAATGTCCATTACTTAGAATCATAGAATCATGGAAACCCTACAGTGCAGAAAAGGCTACTTGGTGCATCGAATCTGCACTGACCACAATCCCACCCAGGCTCTACTCCCATATTCCTACATACTTACCCCCTAATCCCTCTAACCTACGCATTTCAGGGGCAATTTCTAGTATGGCCAATCAACCTAACTTGCACATCTTTGGATTATGGGAGGAAACTGGAGCACCCAGAGGAAACCCATGCACACATGAGGAGAATGTGCAAACTCGACACAGACGGTGACCCAAGCTGGGAGTTGAATGCAGGTTTCTGGAGCTGTAAACCAGCAGTGCTAACCACTGTGCTACTTAATCTTCCAGTTACAATTTAACATAATGAATCTGAAGTGCTACCTGTCAATTATATTCTTGTGAGTTTTATAAAGGACAAAATAACCTGTATTGCTCTATTAGTTCTCATGATAGGGTATTGAACTTGGAGGAGGGTCATGTGTAAGGGAAAACTGAATCCTGAAAAAAGGAAAATATTGATTGTTTATCAATCCTCTTTCTACTCTTCTCATTGATCAATTTGATCCTATTATTCTCCGGTTCCCATCTCTGAAATTTACTGTGACATCAAGTCCCAAACCCAGAGTGCTCACTTCTCTAGTTTTAAATCATATCCTTGGCCAACATAAAAGCTCAGCCATTTCCCATGGGCTCAGTAAGTTAGAAATGGGGGCTTGATTAAACCTCATTGCAGCAGGACAAGGACTACAGAAAATCACAAAGGGCTCAGGGAACCTAGTCTTCCTGTGAGACATACCTTGCATTATGATGTTAGAACGGTTGAGTTTTGATGAAACCTGTGACTGTATTGTTGTTCACCTGGAGCAGGACAGTGAGATAATGGGAAAGCACAGGACAAAGACACAAAGAGGAGAAAAATGCCAGACGATTACAAGTAAAAAGTAAAGTTCCTCAATGGCACAGGACACCAGCTACTATAAAGTTGTTTCACAGTGGGCCCAAAAGTCCCCGGCTCAGTTACCGATTTGTGTTGAGTCAGCTGACCTCAGCTGGGGTGGGGTTGTAGGGATGCTACAATCACCCTCAGTGTTATTGGAGGTATAAAGGAGAAAAATAATCATTTAGGGTTACGAGCCCTGATTGCCCTCTGAGCATTTGCATTGGACAGTGCTAAAGCATGAACATCAGACAAGGACAATAACCAAGAGGCATGGGTGCCCAATGAAGCTAAACAGCCCACTGACTCTCATTGTAGAAGTCTATAATTGAAGAATAACCAGCTGAATAAGACTAAGGAGGGCTGCCATCAAGGGCTGCCACCATCAGGAGGGTGGAGAGAAAAATAAAAGGTGCATGTAATAAAACTGAGAAATGTTTGTGTAGCAGCAGCCATACAAAGCTCTGGAGCCAGCAAGAGCAGCCTTGTACAATGAACATATTGATGGTTACGATCTTGGCAGCAGAGCAATGACTGAGGACCTAATGAAAATGTACCAGAGGATCAAGTGCAAAAGCCAGCATTAGTAATCATCAGTAACAACTTTCAAGAACCACCAAGTACGGTAACAACTTTGAAAGCAAAGCAGAGGGAAGCCCTGGTGATGAGCTTCACCAGGTCTTGGCTGAGGAGCTCACCTCGGGGAATCAGATACTGACTTCGCAAGGTTCCTGGTACGTGAGCGCCTAGCGTCATCTGCAACTGCATTCGTGGAGCTGTCCGTGGTAGTGTCCACCCGTCTCTACCGGCTGATGGAGGGTACATGGAGGTGGGAAACGTGGGGAGAAATATAAAGAAATCAGGGAAATAAATGCAAAAAATAAGTAAGTTGTGAAGTTATGCAGAAATTATAGCACCTGCTGTGGAAAGGGATCATGGCAATTAAATAAAAAGTAACCTTGAATGAGCATAGCAAATTTAAAGGGGAAAAAGGTGCATTGTAACACAAGAAAAAGTGGAAAGGCTTTAAGCAATAAAGTGAGCATAATGCACGTGATAATAAGAAACCCTCTCAGTGATGTTCAGATGTATTTTGCCTTCCAACGCGAGTCAAATTAGCCTACCTCTGTTGGGTGCGTTTGACCAATCCTTGACCATTTACTGGATGCACAACAAGACAAGGTAGGCCACTGCAATTTATCGAAGGAAGGCAGACCTCGTCCATTCCAACCCACTTGAACTGCTCCTCTGGCCAACTGATCACAGAGTTGCATTAATGATCATTGTAGAAATACAGTGGTGAATCGTACGAATAATAGAGTAGAAAAGGAGTAACTGTTTCCACTAACAGGAGGGTCAGTAAGCAGAGGACACTGAATTGAGATAATCAGCAAAAAATCTGAAAGGAAAATGTACAGAAATCTAATTGTTATGATCTGGAATATACTGCCTGAAAGTTTGGTGGAGGCAGATTCATTATTAACTTTTGAAAGGGTATTAAGATATATACTCATGAAACTGAAATTTGTTGGGTATGCGAAAACAGCAGTATACTAACTGGGTAGTTTCTACAAAGTTCCAGCAAAGACATGATGGGCTGAATAGCCTCATTGTGTAATAAATAATTCTATGATGTGACTTATACAACAAGATAGGTCTGGATGATGATGATTCTTCAGTCCTTTTCATTTTATCATGCAGGAACATCAACTCGATAATTTAGCCAACTCGCAAAGGAGTTGACCCTGTCCTGACAAAATGTTTAAGCAGCCAGTTACCCTCAGTGTAAAGGTTAACTTCCTGGCACCTGTCCAAACTAACCATGAATCTGTAGCACATTTGCCCGACAACCTTGGCATATTTTAAGCCTTGTTCTGGGATTATTTCCTCTGTCAGGTAGTTGGTATATATGTACATATATTAATGTAGGAAACACACAGAATTTGAGAGGAAACACATGGTTGCAGTAGCAATGTCAACTGCCATTTAAGTAGCTTCTTTAACATAGTAAAACATCTCATGGTGAAGTGCAGATGAAACAAGTAAATTTGCCAATTTGTACCAGGCACTGTGCTGATGATCTGGATATCTCAGAAGGGCTTGAAATAGCTCAGAAAATGGCCTGGGTTTCAGGAGAGTGACTCCTGGAACTCACAAATAACACTTTGTCTGTGTCCCTTACTCATAGAATCCATAGAATCATAGAATTCCGACAGTACAGAAGGATGCCATTAGGCCCATCGAGTCTATACCGACTGCAATCCCATCCAGCCCTTTTTCTCGTAACCCTGCAAATTCACCCTACTAATCTTCTTGACATTTGAGTCAATTTAGCATGGCTGATCAATCTAACCTGCACATCTTTGAATATATCTTTTAATATTGTGGGATTGCTTACTCCTTGCCCATACCAGCTAGACAATTCCCACAGCCTAGCATCTAGAACTTGCTCATTGTCCCTATGCCAATTTAGACTATTCTGCCAACTTTATGCTCAATTTAGATACAAGTTTGATTTTCCATCCAATAGATTGCCACATTACCATGATGACTGGCCCCATTAGAAACTCAATGTCCTCACCCATTGTAAACCCAACATCCTGTCATTTGGCTTTAAGATATACTTATGGCAGAACTCTTGCTTATTTGAAGGGAAGATAGTGAAAGATAGATAGATATTATTGCTTACTGTTGCCCGTTCACACAGCAAGAAGTTCTACCAAACCAATACTACAGCATAATGCAATATCTTTTCCTAAAATGCGGATGGAGCAGTTTTTTGCTTCAATGTTTCTTCAAGACATTTATTAGTCCTACGAAACAGACAATTTTTTTTCTCATGTGCTGCAAGTGGGCATTCACACTGATATCAAAGCATGGCATTGGAGACATAACACTCTGCCTACAGTTGTTAATTATTGCAAGTCCTTGTTGAATTAAATCTATTTTAGTTAGATTCATTCATGAAATATTTCAGTTGTATGATGTCTTTGTTGGTTTTTCAATGAAAGGAAGTCAGCTGTGTGTAGGCCTAAAAATACAGTGCAATGCTCTCTTTATAGCAAAGTGCTTCAGAATGTGGGTCTGTGCCAACAAGCAAGTTGAGAACTCAATCATATCACAATGACCCAAATACTTAAAAAAATATTTGGCACTCAGTTACCCTCCACAGTGCCCCACCGCTTTACTTCCAAATTTACCCTGTCTTTTCCCAAAAGTGCTGACTTATGTTGGGATGCAATTCTACAAATGATGGACTACGTTCAAAGTGGCCATTATGAGCCTAATTGATGAGTTCTGGCAGACTCTTCAACCTTACAGTGCATAGGTCATGATTCTGCACATGTGCACATGCATGCTCTTCACCAACTGGGTTCAATGGGTAGTAACAAGTAGCTGAGAGACTTGACTATTTTGTTTTTATTTTGCCAAGTCCATTGCTGCTAATGTGAGCCTTCTGCACTGACTGTGCTCCTACACAGGCTGTTATTGATCTGGGAATTCCTGTTTTAGTGTGACTGAGCTGCAGACTGCCCTTGCCAATGGAGCCATCAGGGAATGGATAAAAATAGTATAGACATGCGGGCAAACTGTTTAAAAATACATGTACACTGTTATGCCCAAGCCGTCAAACTCAGTTGGGAAATTCACTGTTAATGTGGAGATGAGCATTGCAGAAAGGTGGAACTTGCGCGTAGTGTTACCTGAACCTTTCCCTGGTGTGACCCCATTTTGATATCCTCAACTTTGCGTGAAAATCTACAGTGAACTGAGAGTTGTTAAGTGGTGGGGCTAAGATTGGCTTTCAGCTGCTAAATGGAGTTGCGAGGAGAGGCGGGGGTGAGGAAGGGACGTGGTGGAAGGGTGACCTTCAACTGCCTGGGATTCGGGTGGGCTTCATCTACTAAGCAGGTGGGAGGTTAGACATTGAGCATGGTAGGAAGTTTTATCATGCAGGGTTTAAAAATAAAAGACCTACCTTCTTTTAGGTTTCTCTTTCCAGCAGCATTCAGGCCCCAAAGAATAGTCTGTTAAACCAAGCCCGCCATGAGAAAAAAAAGGGAGGATTTAAAGAGTTCTTGCAGCTGTTAGCATTCAGTCCGAGCTCTCTGGCAGCCTTTGCTGCCTCACCTGCAGCCACAGCACACAGTTTGGGAAACCCTGCTATAGTATATTCACAGCCTCAGTGCCTGGAGGGTTGTCAGTTTCCCTAGCTCACAGAATATAGTGACTTCAAAGTTTTTAAATTCACAAAGAAGATGTAATATACAAGCAGCATGGGCAAAACCTGATTATATTTCTGAGAAGTGCCTGGCTCTGACTGAAAACTGACTTCTGGCTCACCGACTGCTCTGCCGAGTTTTAGTCCAAATCACGATCCTCTTTAAAAATAAGTGACTGGGTGGAGCCTTCACCATCAGTCTGACAGGGCAGTGCCTGATAGAGATGACAAGGCCGGCTCCGCAGAGAGTGGAGGGTCTTTGAGGTGTGCCTCTATCAGCGCTGCAGTTCAATATCTCTTCCCTTAGCCGTGAACCATGGAGGTATCAAGGGCTTCCTTCCCACACAATCATCCGGGAAGGTTGGGAGGCGAATGGGAGGTGGGGGAGGAATATCCTTCTTCACAGCCTTCCCCACCATCACTACAGAAGTATGACCCACGTTCCCTCCTCACTGCTGTTTCCCTCACCTGGCAGTGCAACCTGTGTTACAGCGAACCTTATTACGTTACAGCGAGAGGCAGGGAAAATTGGCAAATGTGATCCCTGTTTTCCAATTCTCTCATTTTCTGCCCATTTGGCCTTTCTCACTGATGGTGGATGGGACTGTAGAGTGATCTGAAATCAAATGAAGGGAACAAATGGTAATTTTTAAAAATTAGCTTTTTTTAAGGAATTTGGGCTTCACCAGCATTTACTGCACGTCCCTGAGGCACTTAAAAGTCAACCACATTGCTGTGGCTCTGAAGTCACGAGTAGGCCAGACCAGCTAAGGGCAGCAGATTTCCTCCCCTAAAGGAAAGTGGTGAACCAGATGGGTTTTTGAGACAATTGACAATGGATTCATGGCTGTCACCCAGAGTTTCTAATTCCAGATTTTCATAGAATTCAAATTTCACCATCTACAATGGTGGGATTAATGTTCAATGTGTAGTCTGTAAGGAATTTCACACTGACTAATCTCAGACTGTGGAACCTGCAGATAGGAACGGAAGGTAATTGTCTTACCTGGAGCTTGACAAATGACAGAATAATGTACAGTATATTTTGCAAGCTGCTACAGCATGTTGTTTGATACAACATACTGAGCCTATTTATATTCTGCCAATAATTATAGTGGATTATATAGACATGCTACGCCTGTCCTAAATAATCATCAAGTCACTGCTGCATCAATTGAATCAGGGTTGGCTGGCACATTGCCCTGACCTTGCCTGTTAATTCAATTGGGTAGGAAAGCAATCTGGATATTGCAGCAGCATTTGATTTCCTTCATCTGTCCGGTTCCTTATATCAGAGGTACTGATCGCTAATTGCTAAGTCACCCTGACATTGTGCACTGGCTGATATTTATGAGTAAATGACTGATTTAATAATTCAAATACCTCGACTTTTCCCAGAAACTCCATAGTTCCTGTAAAACATTTGGCTGACAAATTTTGTTTTGTAATAACATGAAGATGGATAATCCACCCTAATTCATTTTTGTGAATTTTAATTAGATATCGACCTATCTATAACAGTCACATGTCCTGATATGTTCACAGAATTGTTTTAAGTATTTGCCTGAAAAATATTAAACAGGAATGATGTATACACTTGAACATAATCAAATTATGATATGAATACTTAACACACTTGACTAAACTGCTCTGACAAGTACTGCTAACAGAAATATTCATTCATTAACTGTTTAAAATGAATATCCAAGTTATAATCACTTTCTGAAGTGAGGAAAAATTCCATTCTACAATTTAGAATTTTACTTACACCTCACATTTTGAATGTGACTAACCAATGTTGAACCTAAATACTCATTTCCATTCCTTTCCCTTTCCACTGATTCAGGTTGACCCAGATTGTTTGAAATCTCAGTGATGCATTTCCTACTTGCAGCTTTGTAGCATCACCCAATTCTGTCCCACTTTAACTGTCTGCAGCTGAAAGCTTCACCCATGGCTGTTACCTCCAGCCATGACTATTCCAATACTTCTTTGGGGAGCCTCCCATCGTCCATCCTGCTTGAACTCATGCTCATCCCAAATTCAATAGTATCCTATCTCATGCCAAATCCACTTCACTTCATCAGCCCTCTCCTCGCTGATATACATTAGCACTAGTCATCTGCCATTGCCCCAGTTTAAACAATTTCAACCTTGTGTTTAACCCCCTTCGTGGCTTTGCCCCTGTGTTTCTAATCTCCTTCAACCCAACAATCTTCCTGCCCTGAACTTTTTGTTCCTCTGGCCTTTATTGGCATCCCACATCTCACCATTGCCAGCTGTGCCTTCAACCATTTAGGACTGGCACCCTGGAACTTCCTCCACTTTGACAACCCCCCACCCCCACCCCCCTCCACTGCCCATTCCTTTAAGATCCAACTTAGATCACAACCTTGCAATCAAATTTTTAGTTAACATTCTTAATATTCTTTGTCTTTGTGTCTATATTTGTCTGATTATGCCTCTGTGAAACATTGTGGGGTATTTTTCCATTTATAGTCACAATATAAATGCAAGTTGCTGTAAAATTCACACTGTCTTTCCTTTTCACTTATAATACCATCAACAGGAAATATAAAATATCTCTTTTGAAATGTTTTGCCTTTTCACAAACAAATGAAATTCTATAGCACATGGAAATCTTATGAGATGTGGAGGTGGACAACTACACCATCAGAAAATACATATTATTCAATGAATAATGTATAACCAATTAAAAATTTCCATAGGTTTTTTTTCATTTAAAGTTACAGAACCAGCTTACACACTTAATATAATTCAGCCACGATTCTCAATGAAGCCAATTGCTGACACTTCACAGCCTCCAGAACATATGTGGGAGTTGAAACATACTGCAGGTAAACATATTGCTGTTAAAGGCAGCATTCACTGCCAGGACTTAACTCCTGATTTATGTAGAAACTTCTAGAGTCACACAAAGGCTTTTAGATCCCCTACCCTACCTTGTTCTTATATCCTTCAATTCCTGTCCAGATACAGATCCAATAACGTCTTGATCATATTAATGTTTTCTGCTTCATTACTTCCTACAAGATTTTCAGCAACAACATTCCGCCTGATTTCACTGTCTATTCACCTCCCTGATTATGTGTTTGTGTGTAGTATCTTTCTTGTTAGCAGTGACAACACAACTCATTGTTCAATGTAAAAATGCTGCATTGATCTGCAACACTGCACTCCAGTACACAATGTGCACACCAACAGTTATATGACTACCTCGCTTGCTGCTTGAGAGGAGGGATTAACCCATTATTTCACAGAGGTCAGTGTCTCCATTGAGAAAGCAGAGAATGAAAGGTCATATCATTCAACAGTCTTACATCAATACTGAGAAAGGTAATTATCAGCTTTATTTAGACTGTGCTGTACAGTTAAGTTATTCCCCAGTGAATACACTGGAATAAAACTCAGGGTTGCTGAATTTCAAATCACATGGGACAAAAGTCCTTCAGTTTAAACCTGAAGAGACATAGAACATAGAACATAGAACATTACAGCACAGAACAGGCCCTTCGGCCTTCGATGTTGCGCCGACCAATATAAAAAGCAATGCCCCTCCAAACTAAACCATTCCCTTCTCTTCCATATACTTATCAACTAACCTCTTAAACGCCACCAAACTTGGCGCATCTACAACCGCTGCAGGCAGGGCATTCCACTCCCGAACCACCCTTTGGGTAAAGAACCTGCCTCTGATATCCGTCCTATAACTATCACCCCTTAATTTAAAGCTGTGTCCCCTCGTGCTAGCTTTCTCCATCCTAGAAAAAGGCTATCACTGTCCACCCTATCTAAACCTCTAATCATCTTATATGTTTCGATTAGGTCCCCTCTTAGCCGCCTCCTTTCTAACGAAAACAACCTCAAATCCCTCAGCCTCTCTTCATAAGACCTGCCCTCCATACCAGGCAACATCCTGGTAAACCTCCTCTGTACCCTCTCCAATGCCTCCACATCTTTCTTATAATGTGGGGACCAGAACTGCACACAATACTCCAAGTGCGGCCGCACTAGAGTTTTGTACAGTTGCAACATGACGTTGCGGCTCCGAAATTCAATCCCTCTACCAATAAAAGCCAAGACTCCATATGCCTTCCTAACAACCTTCTCGACCTGACTGCCTACTTTCAGGGATCTATGCACATACACACCAAGATCCCTCTGTTCATCTAGACTACTAAGAATCCTACCATTTGCCCTATACTCTACACATTTATTATTTCTGCCATAGTGCATTACCTCACACTTTTCCACATTAAACTCCATTTGCCACCTCTCGGCCCAGCTCTGCAACTTGTTCAAATCCCATAGACAGCCATAGAGCCCTCCAGGTATTCACTCTGATATCTGCTACCTTTGAATCTAAGATGGGATAAAGTGTTCATAATGGATTGAAAATTATGAAGGGTTTGACAAGTGAGTAGAGAGAAATGGTTTCCTCTGGTAAATAAGTCAATAACTAAAGATGTAAGGCCACATTTTCTAATCTCGCCTGTGGCTGGGATTCTCCAGTCCCGCTGCTGTGATTGGAAATTTGGCTGAGTGCCAAACTTTCTCTTCTCACTATCAGGGGTCATGGGGCTCATGAGACTGGAGAATTCTGGCCATTTAATAATAGGTCAAAATCTAGAAGAGAGATGGAGAGAAATTCTAAAACAAGGAACAAGAATAGTACATCAAAGGAACAGGTCCTTCGGCTGTCCAATCCTGCGCCAATCATGATGCCTTGCCTAAATTAAAACTGTACACACTGATGGAGTCCGTATCCTTTCATTCCCATTCTATTCATGTATTCATCTAGTTGCCCCTTCAATACACTATTGTACCTGCTCTCACCACCTCCCTGGGCAGTGTGTTGTAGACACCTTCTGTGTACAAAAACTTACATTGCACATCTCCTCTAAACTTTTCCCCATGCACTGTATCCTATGTACCTTAGCACTTGATTTTTCTATCCGAGGAAAGAGCGTTTTGGATATCCATTCTGTCCATGCCACTCATAATCTTGTAAATCTCTATTAGATTGCCCCTCAACCTCTGTCACACCAGTGAGAACATAACAAATTTATCCAACCTCTCAAAAAACAAAGAAAATTACAGCACAAGAACAGGCACTTCAGCCCTCCGAGCCTGCACCGATTTAACTAAACCCCCTATCCTTCTGGAGACTATATTCCTGCTATTCCCACCCTATTGATGTACTTGTCAAGATGCCCCTTAAAAATCACTACCATATCAGCTTCCATTAGCTCCCCGAGCAACAAGTTCCATGCACCCACTGCAGTGTGTAAAAAATCTGCCTTGTACATCTCCTTTAGAAGATAAGAAGATAAGAAATAGGAGCAGGAATAGGCCATCTAGCCCCTCAATCCTGTCCCACCATTCAATAAGATCATGGCTGATCTAAAGTGGATCAATTCCACTTACCCGCTTGTTCCCCATAACCCTTAATTCCCTTACCGATCAGAAATCTATCTACCGGTGACTTAAACATATTCAATGAGGTAGCCTCCACCACTTCAATGGGGAGAGAATTCCAGAGATTCACTACCCTCTGAGAGAAGAAGTTCCTCCTCAACTCTGTTCTAAACTGACCACCTCCTCCCTTATTTTGAGGCTGTGCCCTCTAGTTCTGATTTTCTTTCTAAGTGGAAAGAATCTCTCTACCTCTATCCTATCTAGCCCCTTCATTATCTTATATGTCTCTATAAGATCACCCCTCAGCCTTCTAAACTCCAACCAGTTCAACTTTTCCTCATTAGCTAACCCTCTCATCTCTGGTATCAATCTGGTGAACCTTCTCTGTACTCCCTCCAAGACCAATATATCCTTTCGCAAATGATGGGACCAAAACTGCACACAGTAGTCCAGCTATGGCCTCACCAGTGCTTGTACAGTTGCATCAAGACCTCCCTGCTTTTATTTTCTATCCCCCTCGCGATAAAGGCCAACATTCCATTAGCCTTCTTGATCACCTGCTGCACCTGCAGACTGAGTTCCTGAGCTTAGCAGGAGGAATTAATAGCTAGGTTTCCGATCACTAACCAGTGATCCCTGCTAGGGAGTACCTATGTGCATGGTTGATCAGCCATGATTGAATTGAATGACTGTATAGTCCCAAAGGGTTGAAGGGCCTATCTACACCTGTCTCCTATGGAAATAGGGTCAGCAGTCAGCTGTCAGGGATTTGCTACGGAGTCAAACCTTTTCCTATCACTCACTGGCTGGGATTTAAAATGTGGTTTGACTTCTTGTCTAAACATCTAAGCAAAGGTCACTGTTTGCAGGATAGGAAGGGAAAAGATGTGTAAGTAGAATTAGGTAAATGGCAATTATTTTCAAGAATGCAAAATTCATCAGCAGGGCTGTGCAATCATAGTTTGCAGCATCATCCAAGTCTCTTGATGTGTTCATGCCTTGTTATATTCTGCAGTCCAGCTTCTGCCCCGTGTATGTAGCAATAAAATAGCAGATGACTTTATGTGTTCTGGTTATCTAACTCCGTGCATTCCTCTTACCTCTCACCTCTCAGTCAAGAAGTTTTGAAATCAAAGGTTTGAGTATACCTTTTCTAAATAAACTAAAAAAGACAAGATTAGATTGTCTCAGTGTTGTTAACTGAAAATCTCCAAAGAAGCGCAACTAATAAAGAATTAAACCATGAAGGTAACTGAATTAACCATATTGTCACTCATGTCCACTATATTCCAGTACATGTGGTGCCCAGAAATTACAAAAGTAGTTTAGGCTGACAGTGCAGGACAATACTGAGCAAGTACTTGTGACTTGCATGCTATTTACAGCATAGGCCACTGGCTAACAGCATCATGCTGGTCTTTATGCATCACATCAGTCTGCTGTAATATCGGGTGAGATGTCAAACCAAGGACTTGTCTTCTCCCAACAATAGCTCAGTTAGATATTAAGGATCAAACGACATTTTCAAAGGGAAAAAGGAGCTTTTTCAATTCCCAAATCTAGATGGAAAGTCAACTTAAAAGGAATGGTATTAATTGGACAGTATGACTAAAGTGCTGGCACAGGCATAATGGAATGAATGGCCTCCTCCTCAGCATTATCATTCTCAGATTCTATTATTCCTCTCTCAGTTAACTTGATTCATTCTATTGCAGTTTGTGTAATCATTCTGCAGGCTTGCCGAATTGTTGCTGCAGACAAAACATAATTACATTATGAGAAATGTTTAGGATATTTTTGAGAGGCACAATTCTAAACTAGTGGATTAATATTTGTCATTAACACAGTTCACTGAGATTTGGCAAACTAGTTAATCTCAGGTTGAAAACTGCCATCGAGAGTTACTCTGATAATTTGACGATGAACATCTGAATATTATGAATGTAAGAGGATAAGAATTTTTAGAAACAGGTACGGTTCATTGGGACTATGACGTACACCCTCTCTTGATAGATGCTAACTATTTGTATTTTTAATCGTAACTTCAATCATGCTTTTTTCCCAGAAAGCTTGAATTTATTTATTCTATTTGGCTCAGGACTTTCCTCTTGCCATGCTAATCAAGCTTTCTCCTTTGTCTAATATCATCAAATAAACAATATGGTTAATAGAATAATAAACTTATATTGTGATTTAATATGAGACTGTAATGGATTCCAAAAGTAAGGGGCTCTGGGCATCTTAGAATTAACATCATAATTCATAACTGAGGTATTTAGTGTTTCTCTCCCCTCCTCCCCTCTATCACACTAATGTTTCCCACCATTAATTCAATTCTGTTCTTCTTTCCTGAGTTCCCATGGTAACCTGCTTGCTCAGCTGCTTTTCTGCATCTTGAGCTTGGCTCATGTCTCTCCTGTGTTTTTGTGTTAACCTCTGCTTTTGATATCTTTTTTTGCCTGACATTTACAGGCCGTTATTTTAATTTGTTATTAACATGATATATGAAAGAGAATTTCACATCTCTATATTTAACACACTCAGCTGCATTAACTGATTAAGTACTGAATACAAGTGCTCTCTTGCAGTTTTCATCGTGCATGTATCTTTTTCGTGATTAGACATAATCTTAAAACTGGAGCCAGGCCATTCAGAAGGGACATTTGAAGCATTTCCTCACAAAGGATAATAGAAATCAATAATTCTCCCACAAAGGACTTTGGATGCTAAGGAATAATCAAAGTTTATAAATTCAATAGATTTATGTTAGATGAAGGTAGCAGGGGCAAAGACAAATAAATGGCTACGATCTAACTGAATGATTGAATGGCCTTGAGGAACTGAATAGCCTACTCCTGCTATTTTGTCACTGTTGTCCTCCACAAAGAAACACTTGCACCACATAGGTGCCAGCAATGACAATCTCCAATTTTCCAACAAAAGAGAACCTAACTATCACATCTTGACATCCAGTGGTTTTACCATCTCTGAATATCCTATTATTAACACTGTGGCATTACCGCTGACCTGAAACTGAATTGGGCTAGCCATATAAACACAATGTCAACAGGAGCAGGTTAGAGGCTGAGTATTCTGCAGTGAGTAACTCACCTCCTGACTCCCCAAAGCCTTCCCACCAGATGTCCACAAAGCATAAGTCAGGAATGCTCTCCACTTGCCTCAATGAAAAGTCTTTCAACACCAGATTAAAGTCCAGCAGGGTTATTTGGAATCACAAGCTTTTGGACCGCTGGTCCTTCATCCATCATCACTCCCTCCACTACTGATCTGATGCGCAGTAGCAACAGTGTTTGCAAGATGCACTGCAGGAACTCAGCAGCACCTTCCAAACCCATGACCACTACCATCTAGAAGGACAAGGGCAGCAGACACATCGGAATCCCATCATCAGCAGTCTGACAAAGAGTCATCCAGACTCAAAACATTGGCTCTATTCTTTGTCTGCAGAATCTGTCAGATTTTCCTGCAACTTTTGTTTTTGGCCCCATGTATTTAATCCACATTCTTTGGACATAAAAGGACGATTTAACATGGCCAGTCCACCTAATGTGCATGTCTTTGGACTATGGAAGGAAACTGGAGCACCTGAAGGAAACCTATGCAGACACAGGGAGAATGTGCAGACTCCACATAGCTAGTTACCTCAGGTCGGAATTGATCTCTCAACATTCAGAACCAAAAAGAGATGTTTTGGTTGTTATCATGTTACTGTTTGTGGGAGCTTTTGTGTGAGTTGTTTCTTGCATTTCCTACTTTACAACGGGAAACACAATTCAACAGTTCCTTGATGGCACATTCCTGTAAAAGGTGCTGTGTAAGTGCATGGTTATCTATCTGTTTTTCTTCACCTGTAACCAGTTAGGGATACTCTGAACCATCATGAGGTCCAGTTTCCCTGAAATCAGCCCATGGGCATGGACTTAAGGACACAATACAGAGAATTGTCATTTCAAATTCATAAGGTTGATTCTGGATGACTGCTTTTTGTTTCTAGTAGCAGATATTGCCAACAGCACCAGAGTTTTAAAAGAGCACGGGATTAATTTTAGCAGTATCCTCCCCGCCATTTCATCTTCTAGTGGAACAATGGTTCCTTCATTATATGAAGCAATACATTGAGAGCCAAATATTATCCTTAAAGGAAACACGTATTCCTTTTCAAATATGCTGTGCAGATACATGGATTCGGGCCTGTGTCTGTGGGAGTTTGCACATTCTTCCTGTGCTTGTGTGGTTTTTTTCTAGGTGCTCCGGTTTCCTCCCACATCCCAAAGATGTGCTTTTAGACTGATTGGCAAAACAAATTCTCCCTAAACTGTCTCACAAATTTGGTTCCAATGCAGATTTCTATAAACATAGACAGGGATCATGGGTAGAAGTGGGAACATTGAGGTGGCGGCGCGGGGTCATTGGGCCGAAGAGCCTGTTTTCTGTGCTGTTTTGTTCTTTGTTCTTTGTTCTTATTCACACCAGAGGTTTTGAAGGGCACTGAGGTAATATGTAAGAACCATTCTTTCATCGCCACTGGATCAACTTCTTGCAACTCCCTACTTAACAGCACAGTGGATATACTGACATCACACAGACTGCAGCGGTTCATGAAGGTGGCTCACCACCATCTTTTCAAAGGCTAGTTGTGGTAGACAATAAGATATGGCTTTGCAAGTGACGTTCACATCCCATGAAAGGATAAATCTTAAAAAATGTTATGTTATTTGCTTAACCCTAACAAATGCACTTTATTTATGGAAAGTAGATTTGGGACTACACTATACCAAAGTTTTGATGCTTCTGCATAAAGAAAAATCACTGGAGAATAACTTTTCTTTGGGAAATATTTAGTTCCTGTATAGGTTTTTGGGTACTAGCCACAATGAGGGGAATAATCTCATGGAAATATCTTTATTTTTCTTTGCCTGTGGAGGTACTGATAATTGGCTTACACAGCTTTGTTCCCAGTGAAACAGTGAATGATTCTGCAGTATAGTTAGTGCAATGTTTTATAATAATGACTCTGTCTCCCCAGTGACTCAGTTTACATTTCTTCAAGGTTAAAGAAACTTCCTTTACTGGAATTATTTGCAGGATGGGGAGCAGTGCAGTGAGAAAGGAAAATGCTTAGAAAAGCAAATTTAAAATGTTGACCTGAACCAATTTCTTTCCTTGCCTCCTCCCCGAAAAATGATTGATCTATACTGCATTGTATTGACACGAGATATCCTCACACAAATAACCATTCTTCACATGTGAACATTGGTCATTGGTTTTAGCGACTGTAAAAATTAAACTATTTATTAAAAATTGAACTATTTATTTTACAGTGATGTCTTCACTGTTCGAATAGTCGCTAAAACCGAGTCTGCCTTACTTAATATTCATTTAGCACGACATGTAACCTTTCAGCAGATATTGGGTTAATTTCTCCTCCCTAGCCCAGTGATGGTGAAGTTAACTCAGAAACCTCTCCAGCGACAAATATTCAACTCAAATTAGACCAGGGAACATTCCCAAGACTCTTCTGCTGTGTATAGCTCAGTAGCACATTCCATAGTGCATTTAGCAACTAAATCACTGGGATCCCAGAGGGTACAGATTTGAAGCTAACAAGCTCACAAAGAATTTTATTCTTGCCTGCTTTATAGTGTTCAAACAGCATGTGAGGATGAAAAAAAAGCTATCATAGTTTTGGTTAATATTTGAAAGCGGAACATGGATTATTACATTGATTTTTCATCAGAATCAAATTGATGAAGGAGCCTATTGCACTTCTTACACATGCAGATCCTGCCTCACCCATTGCATGTTTTTAAATTTATTCTGCTGGCTGAGGAGATGTTTTTTTTTTAATGAAAATGTGAAGGATGTCCATAGCATGCAAAATTCACTAAACATATTCAGTTTATGAGATAATTATATATGCAGGAAAATTTCAAATGAGTGGGTTTTGATGAAATTGGATGGGGGAGGGGGAGTTCTTTACAGAGTGTAAACACTGAACAGCACTGAATCCCATGTGATTGTGCTAATTTGAAGTGAAGGTTTATTTTTAGACCTGCACTGCAGAGCTGGGGCCTTGGCAAAGTGAGGAGTGTACAGGCAAATGAGTGCAATCGACTTTACTGTGCTCATCCCTCTGAGAAATGATGTGACTGGATGTTTCCATCTATCTAGGTCACCAGATGTGCTGGTAGAAAGGCAGGATTCTTCCTTTATGTCAGCCTAGCACTTCCAGCATCGCTGATGTGCTTAGGAATCAGTCATTCCTGGCTGTGTTGGGCTGGGAATTTTGAATATATTTGGGTAGCATTCCTGCCCCTGAGCCTGAAGTTGTGCATTTGTGTTCCACTCCCGAGGCGTGTGAGCATAATCCAGGCTGATTTCTGAGGGAGTTCTGCATTTTGTTTTCCAGATGAGATGTAAAATGGAGGTGAAAGCAAATGACTGCGGATACTGGAAGCTGAAACAAAAACAGAAAATGCTGGAAAATCTCTGCAGATTTGACAGCATCTGTGGAGAGAGAACAGAGCCAACATTTCAAGTCAGGATGACTCTTCAGGACAAACAGTCATTCAGACTTGAAATGTTAACTCTGGGTGTGAAGTAACAAAAAAAATTCTAAGTGCCAGATGAGCGAGAAAATGGAAGAGACTGGTGTTGCTGTTTTTGGCAAGCTGTGAATTGCAATCATATGGCATTTAGTATAAAAAAAGCCCTAGGATGCAATTCTTCCCAGTGGGCGTAGTGGGGAAGCCTAAGCTCATCAGTGAAGTTCTTCAGGCACCATTGTGCAGGTATCCAATCTCCCGTGCCCCGATCTCCTGTACCCCACCATCTCTCATGGACATCAGGACATTTCTTTCCCCCCACCAACCGCTGCTGATCATCTCCTATGCATTCTATCCCCTGCACCTTGCCGATCATTCCCTGTGCCATTCTATTCCACCCCATCTCACTGATCATCTCCTATACCATTCTACTACCATCCACTGCCCCATGGACATTATCACCCCCTCTAATGACCCGTGACTGCAGAGTTCCACTCTTTCCGTCCCAAATATCATCCTTGCAGAGTTCCCCTTCCCTCTCCCCGCCATAACCCCACCCCCATTCAGGATCCATCACCAGTCAGGCTCCATCCCCTTGGTACTGCCCCTGATACAGTTATGGTGCCTTGTGGGCAGTGCCAGGAAACCTGGTGGCTGCTGCCAAGCTGGCACTGTCCCATCAGCACTGTCCAGCCATGCTCCTGAGCATCCTTGGGCTTCAATGACCTCCAATTCCCCTTGGTGAGGCCATTACGTCAAGTCTCCGCAAAAAAAGAAAACACCTGTGACTCTCACTGGTGAGAAGCTCAACTGGTGAGCAGTTAAGTGCAAGTGATCCTGAAGGATAGCACCCAGGATTCATTAATACACGTAAATTATGTTAATATTGAAGTTAACATTGTGCCCTTTCAGCGTGCAAAGCCAATTTCATCGGCAAAACAATCAGGGGGAGTGGGGGGAGGGATGTGCGGGGCTGTGATTTGATGAGAAATCAGGCATATTTCTGGTCTTTTGCCTTTTGCCTGATCATGCCACAATTTGCCAAACGAAGGGCTGTACAAGATCATGTGATTGTGCCCTCTGTTTCTTTCTCCACAGATGCTGTCAGACTTGCTGAAATTTTCTAGCATTTTCTGCTGTTGTGTCTGTAAAACGGAGGCCCTGTTTGTCCTTTAAGAGTGACATAAAGGATGTCATAGGACATAGAACATAGAACATTACAGCGCAGAACAGGCCCTTCGGCCTTCGATGTTGCGCCGACCAACTATGAAAAAAGCAATGACCCTCCAAACTAAACCATTCCCTTCTCTTCCATAAACTTATCAACTAACCTCTTAAACTCCACCAAACTTGGCGCATCTACAACTGCCGCAGGCAGGGTATTCCACTCCCTAACCACCCTCTGGGTAAAGAACCTACCTCTGATATCCGTCCTATATCACCCCTTAATTTAAAGCTGTGTCCCCTCATGCTAGCTTTCTCCATCCTAGGAAAAAGGCTATCACTGTCCACCCTATCTAAACCTCTAATCATCTTATATGTTTCGATAAGGTATGGCATGGCAATGTCTAAAGCAGAGAAGTGACTTGGCGAATATTTATCCCTTATCCAAATCACAAAATTAAATCATCTGCTTATTGTCTCATTCCTGTCAGAGAGAGCTTGTTGTGTATACATTGACACCATGTTTCTTACACTACATCAATAACGTATTTCAAAATTATTTCATTGGTTATAAATCACTTTAATATGTTGCAAAAGGTGCTATATAAATGCAACTTGTTTCTATCAGCATTGTTCTGTTTGTATTCTGGGAATTTGCTGAGTTTCTTGATGTTCTGGAAGTTTTTGGGGAGAAGTGGCAAAAGCTGACATCTTGTTAGCCCCTTCAGCTGAAATCTGCTTGATTCAATGATTCAAGCATCCTATAATTAGAGAGGGGAGATGGTTGTGTTATTACAGGGGTAATAACCTATATGATAGGAGAAGTGAGGCAGTTGTTCCACATTGTAGCAGTAAGATGTGATACAAATCAATTTTCTTAATGCCATTTAAGGTCATTAGTTACATCATGCTGAGAAGGAATTCCCAAATGACAAGGTCAAATGCTTGTGTTGGTTCTATTTTATTGACATATCATAATGTCTGATTGTCTGAGGTGTCCCTTGAGTGCCAGTCCTGTATAAACAGTTTAATTTGTGAAGCATAAACCAGAGATTTGTCTAGTCTGCAGACAAGAACCTTCAACAATATTGCATATTGGATATGGAAATGGGATTCTCTTTAACAAGCCCTCTTCTCTTTGCCTTGATAAAGCCTACAAGACATAGTTAGAACACTATTGATCCACGTTGGTGACTTGGACTATGCTCTGGGACTATTAGTCCTGTCCCGTCTGCCATAATACAATGCTCTCAAGAACATTTTCCAAATGGATTTGGGACTTGGCATAAGAAAGATACCAATTCAGAGAGACAGAAAGGCCCTTAATAGGAATATAAGAACATAAGAACTAGGAGCAGGAGTAGGCCATCTGACCACTCAAGCCTGGTCCGTATTCAGTAAGATCATGGCTGAATTTTTCGTGGACTCTGCTCCACTTACCCACCCGCTCACAATAACCCTTAATTCCTTTACTGTTCAAACATTTATCTATCCTTGTCTTAAAAACATTGAATGAAGTCGCCTCAACTGCTTCACCTGCTGCAACTGCAATGATGATGGCTGAAAACTTTTAACTCAGGTCCAGGTGCACCTGGTCACCAAAGATCAATGATTTATAAATTGGTGTATCACACTTTGTCTTTTCCTTTACCTGTACCTTTTTATTCATTTACAGGATGTGGGCATCATGGCGAGGGGGACATTTCTTTCCTAAATTTAACTGCTATTGAAATGGTGATGATGACCAGTCTTCTTAAATGCATGAGGATGGCTTTTTAGAGTAAACTGCATTGCTGGGGGCTTGGTTTAATAGGCCAGCATTTTACACTCCCCGACTAATGGGTTTTTAGGTGGAAAATTGGGGCGAGGAATCAGATTTTGTCCATACCTCTGACAGCACAGCGATTTTATTCTAGGGAGGGCAAATCTGAGGATTGAAGCCCCTCCCAGCCTCATCTGAATTTCTGAAGGGGCCAATTTCTAGCTTGACTCACTTGGGAGAAAGCCAAAAATCAACAGAGTTAGGTCCCGGCTCGGGTTGGGAGAGGGACACATCCATCAGAAGCCCCTTTCTGTGGCCTTCAGACTCTCCCCTCTTTTCTGGATCACTCCTTTCATCCAATCCCCCAGACTTTCCCCACTTATCTGCTCTGGGAATCTTGAACCTGGCTCTCTGGCGATCAGATTGAGGAGAAAGTTTTCCAGTCCCACCTACCATGGAAATTGTCATTTCTATTAGCCATTGACAGATAGTATCATAAAGTCAGAGAGATTTACAGCATGGAAATAGATCCTTTGGCTCAACTTGTCCATGCGACCCTCTTCTTTTAAACCCCAAAGCTAATCCCAATTTCCTGCATTTGGCCCATATCCGTCTATAACCATTGCACCCATGTAACTATCTAGTGCTTTTTAAAAGACAAAATTGTACAAGCCTCTACTACTACTACCACAGACAGCTTGTTCCAGACGCTCTCCACCCTCTGTGTGAAAAAAATTGCCCCTCTGAGACTTTTGTATCTCTCTCCTCTCAGCTTAAATCTATGCCCTCTAGTACTTTTATAAGACTCCTCAGCCTCCACACTCCAGAGAAAATGATCCCAGTCTATCCAGCCTCTCTTTATAACTTAATCCACATAAAGTCCTAGTAGCATCCCAGTAGATCTTTTCTGCACTCTTTCCAGTTTAGTAATATCCTTCCTATAATAGGGTGACCAGAATTGCACCCAGTATTCCAAATGTGGCCTTACCAATGTCTTTTACAACTTCAGCAAGATATTCCAACTCCTATATTCAATGTTCTGACCAATGAAACCAAGCATGCCGAATGCCTTCTTCACCACTCTGTTCACCTGAGACTTCATTTTCAAGACTAAGAATATGTATTTTTAGATCTCCTTGTTCTTTAACTCTCCCCACTGCCCTACCATTAACTGGGTAAGTTTAATCTACCAAAATGCATCACCTTGTATTTGTCTAAATTAAACTCCAGCTATCATTCGTCAGCCCACCGGCCCAATTGATCAGGGTCCCATTGCAATTGGAGATAGCTTTCTTCACTGTCCACTATTCCACCAATCTTAGCATCATCTGCAAACTTACTAACAATGCCTCCTATATTATCATCTAAATTGTTAATATAAATGACAAATAACAGTGACCTGTTGACCTTGGGCAAAAATTTCCAGCCTTGGGGCAAGCAGGACCAGAAAATCCTGCCTCTAATCTCCAACCTCCTCCTGTATTTCACTGCAGTGACCAGAGAGCTGCCAGCCAATCAGATTGACCAGAAACTCCCTAAAGCAGGGCTTCCTTCTAAATGAGAGGCAGAATTTCTGCCTGCAAAACCTAAACATTCATTTGAGCAATAAATCTCTCTGCAGCACTTGCAGCACATCTCTACACATCCGACTTTTCAGATAGCTGGAAACGAGATACCATTAACTAACAGATTCAGACCAGATATAGATCTGACTGGGTCAGGACTTTCCTGCCTGGGATTGTGATGACAACCTGTTAGTCTCATGGTCACATTTACTGAAACTAGTTTTGTATCCCAGATTTGTGTAACTGAATTTAAATTGTCCAGGTGCCATGATGGGATTTGAACTTATATCTCCAGATCATTAGCCCACCATTAATTCATTAATGTGTTAATTTTCTAATGCAATGCAATTCTATGTAGGAGTATCAGTGGGCTGTTCAATCATACAGGCCACTGCTTACAATCTATAGCCTGACACCTACCTATGTAGAATTGCCACTAAGATGAGATATGGGATTAAGTTTTCCCCATGGAAGCAGATGTCAACATGAATTAGTGCCTTGCGGAGAAGAGATGAGAAGCGGAAACAAATTATCATAAGAACATAAGAACTAGGAGCAGGAGTAGGCCATCTGGCTCCTTGAACCTGCTCCGCCATTCAATAAGATCATGGCTGATGTTTTCACGGACTCAGCTCTATTTATCTGCCCACTCACCCTAACCCTTAATTTCTTTACTGTTGAAAAATATATCTTTCCTTGCCTTAAAAAACGTTCAATGAGGAAACCTCAGTTATTTCACTGGGCAGGGAATTCCACAGATTCAGAACTCTTTGGGTGAAGAAGTTCCTCCTCAACTCAGTCCTAAACCTGGTTCCTCTTGCTTTGAGACCATATCCTTTAGTTCTCATTCCACCAGCCAGTGGGAACAATCTCCCTGTTTCTATCTTATCTATTCTTTCATAATCTTATATGTTTCTATAAAATCTCCCCTCATTCTTCTGAATTCCAATGAGTATAGTCCCAGCCTACATCATGTGGATTTGACGTAATTCCACATTTAATTTATCTGACTTCAGTGTTCTGCCAGCCTTCTTTTGCCCACTATTAGGAGCCATGATTTTGCCATCTTTACTGCCTAATCCTCAAGTTCTCTATCCTTTCCCACTTTAAAATCCCCTTCATGCCCGTCTTTCTGTCCAAGCTATTTGTTCACCCCTCCTAATTGACAGTTCATTGGCTTGGTGTATGCTTTTTTCTCACCTCCCCTGTTGCATGCAGAGATATTTTGCTATGCTTATATAAACGCAGGTATTCAAAGTATTTGAATACCATAACTTAAATCCCCCGATATAATTTTCCAGCATGGCTGGCTGGATTTCTGGAACAATCAGTGAGCTTGCTGTCTCATACCAGTGCCAGTAAATCTAAGTAAATACTCCAAATGTCCTCAGCAAAATAGAAAAAGAACCATTCATGACTAGAAAACTAAAATTGCCTTGCAGTTGAAACAGAAAACAAAAGATTATTTTGTAATGTCGGTTTCCAACTTGTGTAATGGAAAAGTTTCCCAATAGCTGTCCTTTTAAATTGCCTTTTATCATTTTCCAAGTTGACAAAGCTTTGGCATCTTTTTATACAATGAATCACATTTATATCAAAATGGTTTACTTTGTCCCAACTATGATAGAAAAATGGTAATAAAAATATTTGTAAGAGGTCAGTCAAATCAACAAGATATGTCAATGATGTTATGGAACAAAGATCAACACATTACATCAGCATGATACGGGTTTGTGAGAACTTTACACAGTTTTCTTTTAAATACATTGTGTGGGATTTCACCCCCACACACAGGCGTGACTGTAAGATCTCACCTGAGGCCAATAGAGATTTCCATTGTGGGAGCCCCTCCCCACAAGGATTCTGGGGTGGGTGAGGTGGTAGAGTTCAGGCCATGTATATTTTGGATTTTTACACAGTACAGAAAGAAGATGTGAAATTTGGATTTTAAATAGGCACCTGATATGTATGCAAGATAGGTGCTCATGATGTTTCCTGGATGGAGGGCTGGCTATCTAACAAGAAGCAACGAGTAATGATCTGAGGGAGTTTTTTCAGATAGGTGGGTAGTAACCCATGGTGTGCCACTTTTTTCATAACATATATTTATGATTTGAAGGAAGAAACATAATGCACTGTGGCCAAGTTTGTGGCTGTACAAATGTGGGAGGAAAGGCAGGTGATAAGAAGTATGCAAATAGTTGAAGAGAGATATTGAGAGATTACGTGGGCAGAAAACTAACAAGTGGATTTCAACGTAGAAAATGTGAAAATGTTCATCTTGGAAGAAGGAATTAGAAGGTGGGTTATTATTTAAATGGAAGCAGACTGCAGAAAGCTGTAGCACAAAGGGACTTGGGGATTGTTATTTATCAAATGCAGAAAGCTAGCATACAGATGCAGAAGACGATAAGAAAGGCAATGGAATGTTGGCTTTTATTTCAACGGGCTGGATTATAAAAGTAAAAATGTGTTGCTTCAACTGTAGAGGTATTAGTGAGGCTCATTTAGAATATTGTGAGTAGTTCTGGTCCCTTTGTTTAAGGAAAGATATATTATCATTGGAAGCAGTACAGAGGAGGTTTATTAGGGTGATCCTGGGCATGGAGGGACTGTCATATGAGGAAAGATTAAACAGGTTGGATTTGTGCTCCTTGGAGTTCAGACAAATGAGAGGTGATATCCTCTCATTTGTGACATATAAGGGCTGGGATTTTCTGGCCATTCCAGCCAAGATTCTTAGGGAGTTAGGCAGGGTAAATGTTGGGAGGATGTTTCCACTCATATGAGATTGTAGGATCCGAGAGCATAGTCACATAATACAGGGGAGCTCATTTAAGATGGATTTGAGGAAGAATTTCCTCTCTTAAAGAGCAGTGAATTTTTGGAATTCCAGGAAGCTGTGGAGACTGAACATTTTCAAGGCTGAAACTGAAAGATTTTTAATCAGTTGGGGAATTAAAGGTTACAGAAGGAAGGTGGGAAAATGGACTTAGTGATTAGCCACAATCTTATTAAACGCAGAACAGGCCTGAAGGGCTGAATGGCTGACTTCTATTCCTATTTCTTACGATTTTATGGTCTAAATTGAATCAGTCCTCCATAATCTCAAGAGCAGCACTGTCACTGCATACAAATCTCTGAATTTTGGGAGGTCAAAATAAATTTTAACTCTTGATCTGCAAAATTAACGTGCATTCTGCAGACACAAAAACACAATAAATGTTGCAGTTGTAGCTGTAAGGGTTAATTTTTGAGACAGCTACCAGACATTTTCAGGGAAGACAATGTTTGTATTTTATTATAATTGGCAAAGTTACTTATGGGAAAATCAATTTCTCAAATCAACAATGATACATGGATTGTAATAAGCAAAGTGCAGCTAATTTATCTGAGATGTCAGAGTAGAGACACTTCCCAGATTCTGGCTGCTTCTCGAACTCTGACAATTCTGTCCTCATTTCGCATGTCTGGGCACTGAATGAAAATACTTGTACACAAACTGTCAGTGTCTAACTGATGAGTTCCAGACTGGTTCACATCCTGCAGCCAGACTGCTAAGTGATCTGAGGAGGCCAAGGAAACAGGAAGGAAATTGAATGTCTTTCTTTTCCTTTCATGCCAGCCCACGTTCAGCTGTATGACTTATAATTAAGGTCTGTGCTGCAGCTCCCCGCTGCAGTCCTTTAGCCACATTGACAGTTATGTTTGGACCGTGTGCATGGTTGGATATATTCCTGGAGGTATCACATGACCTCGCACCCATACCCCTTCCATTGGTCACCCACCAAGTCCACCCTTTTGGTCCCTAACCTTCCCATACCAATTGGAGAGTGAACAGATCCTTCATTCCCTGATTTGGTGTTTTGTGATTGTCAATCAAACAGCCTCTTAGCTAACACCCAATATTTCTGGTATCAAGTGTTCTAATTACATTTTAAAATGACAATTTTTGAATTATTCTTGTAATAATTTTCCTGGGTTGCTCATAACAGTATCCTGCAAATGGGTTTTCGATTCCTAAAGATTGCTGGAAGATTTGTAACCCTCCCATGGACAAATGGATACCCAAATGGGTCCTTTAGCAAGGTGTACCTGTTCCTGAGTGTCTTTGTTCTGTGATGCAATTCTCAATGAATTTGTAGTGCTTCAATTTGCGAGAATGAAATATTTGGATATTAACATGTCATTGCCAGATAACAGAATTAAGCTTGGGAGGCAGTGCTTAAAGATTGAATGAGTCATCAGCTACAAGATATCTAAACAATAGGCAATCATGTCCTAAACTCACTCTCTCCTTGTGAACGATTCTAACAAATAAATACAGGGTTCAGTGATTATCAGAGGTTACGAGGTTTATGTTCCATTCTGGAGATTTGAGTACAAGGTTTAGACTAACATTTCAGTGCAATACTGGGGAAATGTGACATTGGAGATACTGGTTGGCATGCTCCAATGCCAGCGGGATTCTCTAGCTCTGATTTCCCAATGACATGGGGTGGCTTCAGTGGGAATTCCCATTGACATCTGGTGGGACCAGAGTATTCCGCCACCAGTGAACAGCATGCTACCTTCCACAACTTGCTGTGCTCAAATTGGATAGCGTGTTTCTTACATTACAACAGTGACTACACTTCAGAAGCACGTCATTTATTATAAAATGCTTTGGGACACCCTGATGTTATGGAATGTGCTATAAAAGAACTAAGTTATTTCTTTCAAGCTGACCTTCCTCTATCAGTATAAAAAAAAAGTTCTTCAATGTTCTCTGACATTTTGAAAATTCTCCCCTAATCAATTCTGGTATTTTCTTACACAGTCTTCAAATGAAAAATTGTATTCAAATATTAAAGGGACATCATGAAGAATAATATCAGTGATAATTTTGTACTCAGAGTAAATAAAACATAGTAGGAATTACTAGATAGAACAAACTGAATTTCTATCTAATATTAAAGCAACATACTGAAGATACTAGCAATTTGAAATAAAACAGAAAATGGTGGAAAAACTCAACAGGTTTGGCAGCAACTGTAGAGAGAGAAAAACAGAATTATCATTTCAAATCTGTATGGCTTGACAAACTCATAGCATTAACTCTGTTTCTCTCTCCATAGTTGCTGCCAAACCTGCTGAGTTTCTTTTCAACATTTTCTCTTCTTTATTTCAAGTTTTAGCTAGTTTAGGTTTTTATCATCCCAATATTTGAATTTTAAAACAATAATTGAATTGTTGACAAATGCTGCAAGATGTCTCAGTGAGGAAAATATGCAATGAGTGTGTTTGGAAATTACAAAAAGCAATTTTTATTAAATTTTTAACACCAAGGCTTTATTTATCGCATGCAACAAAATGAATTGTTTTGTGGCATCAAGGTGTGTGGCATTTAACTGCTAAATATAAACAAAGCCCAGATAATCACTTCCATTAATGAAAAGATGAGATCAGTTTTGACATAACATATGGCTATCAGTTGTTTTGCAGATGAGATGAATGTTTGGGGTATTGCCTCAGCTTGCTCTTTCAGGAGTTTTCCTGCAGATTGTTTTGTCACTATGAAAAACATTCTGGTTTGTACATTCTGGCTTGCTGTGAGTTCAGGACCCTGAACTATGCTCATCTGGTGGGAATTAAGCAGGAGAGGACAGTTAGAATGAGGGTGTCATCTGATCCCCTGTGATCTTGCTTCATTAAGAATTTAGCAACACCAATTATTAATCCAACCGATTTATTTGATAGTAAAAAAGCCACTTCATTCCCATGGCATCCTGAGGGTGACCTGCTCTTTCAATTAAATCTTATTCAAGCTGGCTCATTTAAACGTGCAGATTGGGACCTAATCTTATCATTATGACCTGATCTGCAAGGTTATTCAGAAGCTTGAAATTGAGACAGGGACATCATTGGCCAAAAGATGCCCAGAAATCAAAGTCCTTTTGCTCTTTTTGGTGCTTTTGTGCCAGGAAGGAATAACTCTCCTCTGTGAGGACATGCACAGTTTGTCTTTCCCCCATCACATTAGAAAACCTTATCCTACCCAAACGTATTTCACTGTCAGGGGTCAATCCCTTTCTGTCTCACTTGTATTGATAATGGATCTAGCTGGGGCCAGGTTTGTCCCTGGAAAAAATATATGGGAAAGACGTCCACCTATTAAGATTAGCCTGTTCTTTGCCTCGCCTGAATGTGTCGCAGTTCTGGGGACAGTGGGTTTCAGGACAAGGTTTCAGCTTTCATCTCCAACCTTTGCATTGGTTGCAATGTGACTTCATAAACCGTAAAAAAAATCATGTTTAACAACTTACTATGCTGGAAGTGCTGTCACACTTTAAATTTTAATTAAGTGCGAACAAGACAGCTCGCTCATCGCGCATTTAAAACATTTCACCCAAAATCTGTCTTTGACGAGCAAGCACATACAGCTGAGCAGGTGCAAAAGGAATTTGTACATTGTGTTCTGCTTTTCACCAGTTTATATGTGGCATGGAGCCTAACCACGTTGCCACTGCAATTGCTTCTGATTTGAGGAATCCAGGACAAGGGAGCACAGTCGTAACATCAGCTCAGTGGAGATAGTAGGAAGTAGTTTCTGTTACGTGCAAATCTAAAACTCAAGGTTAGGGAAAATTTTCAGACCTGTGATTCACAGAGTTTTGTTATTTAAGGATGTCAATCAAAGGCAGATAAATGAAGATGAAATATACATCAGCATGACTGGTTTGAATAATCTGATGCAGAGCCGAATCTTATTCCTATGTTTGTATGACAGTTTGAACCACATGCGCACTTGAAATGAAACCTATGTTGTAACTATAATATTTTAAAAGGTCAATGATGCAATTCAAGTGTATTTGAGGCTGTAGGTTTATCAAACTGTACTTTTCTGAGAGATTTTATTTCCTAATTCAAATGATAAAAAACTTTGCATTGCCATTGAAGACTAGCTTGCTATAAATCTATTAAACATTCAGGTTTACTTGATGTTTTTGCGTAATTGTCATGTTCACTGTATCAATATTGCATTGATACTGGCAACTGTAATTTAATTTCTCATGCAAATCTATTGCTACCCAAAGTGCTTTAGCGTTATAAGTGCTAATTGAAATTGTGTGCCAAGGAGCTGGGGCTGTTTAAAATGAGAAAGCTGGTTTCTCCCAGCACCCGTCCTTTTGTTGGCAAATTGAGTAAGTATGAATGGTGATGCAGAGCTGTAATGATCAGGCAAGCTCCAGGTTTTGTTTGTGGGACCTCTTAAAGAACAATTAGAGATGGGCAATAAATATTGGCTTTACAAATGATGCTCAAATCCCATAAACGACGTTTTGAAAAAAAAAATCAGCCCAGGCCCTTGCTCCCTATCTCAATACACTGACCCCTGGTGGACACTGAGTCTATTGCTGCTGGGTCAGGCTTTGGCTTTGGCTGGGGTTTGACTGCCTTCAAATATCAGTCAACATCCTTCAACCAAGGTTCTAATTTTGACATGACCGTTGCAGCTAACAGGGAGAGAGTGGGGGCTTAGGTAGGAAAAAGGAAGGGGATGTGGATAAATGAAAATAAATGGGTATTAACTTAAAACAATTTCTCAGCACATCTTTTCATTTGATTATAATTTTCTACTGAAGTAATATAAAATAAATTGTCGGGCTTCTACCTGCAAGATGGATTTTTGTCAAAAAATTGTAGTTAGGTTTTTTATATTGAGTGGTTACGATTTTGTGCCAGATTTTTGATTTTTTCCTAATTGCTTCCGAAGAGATTGCCTCAATACAGTTCAAATGGGTTTTAAATTTACGTAGTACCTAACCCAATTGGTGATGAGCTCCAACGGTGCTTAAAAAAAATCTATTCAACTGTGCAGGGCATCTCAAACTCATCCAAACGCTTCAACATTCCAAAGTCACAAAATAGGAGCAGGAATGGATCATAAAGCCTGCTCTGTCATTCAATTTGATTATGGGCAATCTTGGATTTCAGCTCAAGTTTTCAAGCCACCACATGTATCCCTTGATTTTTTCAGCCTTTAAATATATTTAACTATGGAGTACAAATTAAAATCCGCAAATCCTCTCACTTTCCAACGCCAATCTCTAAATAAGATTGGCTTTTCCTTTTCTAGAGCACAGGCCTTGAGACCAATTGTAATGTCCTTATAACTGGCCTTTCTGCATTTAGCCCACTTAGAAAACATCTATTGACCTCACCACGCAGTCACACACAAAGTAACACAGCTACTCACATGACCATATGCCCATCTTTCTTCATATTAAACTGTACAAATCTTTGTTCTAATTATGCCCATAATAAAAGTAGATGAGTCAATTCATAAAGAAAGCAAAGCATTTCCATGGAGTATATCACAACCTCAAGATGTCCAAAGTGCTTAACGGACAATGAAATGCTTTTGAAGTGTGGAAACTTGTAGTAAAGTGCGGCAGTTGATTGGGTTCAACAAGATCCGATGAACAGTGGTGACCAGATAGTCTGTCCATCTCTTTAGTTGCAGATAATCTTTAGTGATGTTTATTGAGCAATAAATATTGAGCTTGACACTGCAGGATCTCCCCTGCCCTTGAACAGTGACAGGGATCTTTACATTCACTGAGACGGCACACATAGCCTCTGTTTAATATTATCTAAAATGCAGAACAGCGCTCTATCAGCACCTCATAAAGATCAGGCCAAATTATGTGTGATTAAGTCTCTGAAGAGGGGTTTGAATCAATAATCTTATGGCTCTGAGGTGTGTGTGCTAACTACTCAACCATGGTTGATATTTTTTAAAAGCCGAGGCCCAACCCATGCGTGAACCATCTGTGTCCTCTTTCTCCCTAGTGATGCTGCAGTGATGTCTGTCAAAAGGATGATTGTCAATGATACAGTCGGGAGGGCTATAAAAACATTGTTGAGAATAACCAAAACCAATTAACTCCAGAATCTGCACATCAAAGACAGCTAAGGCAACTAAAATATCCCCTTGAATCGAGGACTGAACATGATGCATTAAATTAATTAACTTAATTCTTCTCAACAAAAACTCATTTTCATTTGACAGCAAACGTGTTCAACATTAAAATGCATTCTACACAATGGGCTCAAACATTCCAAATTCTGCCATTGCCACGTGTTATATTAAAAGAGAACCTGAGTGTTTTCACAAATACCTTATAATACAATCCTTAAATGCTGACAGATTGGCTGAACATTTTGCAGTATGTCTGACTGTTTATGTATTGCATCTGCAGCCTCATCCAATCCCCATTCAGAGATGATGGATAACACTTATAGCTTAACTCCCTAATGCTGTAAGTGATGGTTTTGACCATCCACACAGATCCCTGATTCTCAGGTACATTAAAATAAAGATAAAATACTGCAGATGTTGGAATAAAAACTGAAAATGCTGGAAAAACTCAGCAGATCTGAATTCTCTAGATTCCAGCCTTCACACACAAAAGGATCACCCTCTGCCATTTCTGCTAACTCCAGCATGATGCCATCACAAAACACATCTTCCCCTCACACTACCATTAACTAATGCAACTATTGGCACATTCCATAGTCCTTCTCACTACCAATAACACTCCTCTGTCTTTGTGCCCTACACATTTTTATTACACTATCTTGTAGCTCCCACTTATCACTGACCTATTTTACTTCACATGTTCCCTCCCCTCTTCCATAGTACGAAGGCCATTGCATTTCTTCCTCTTAACTTTAGAGAAGATTCATACTGATGCCAAACAGGTGCTGCTGGATCGGCTGAGTTTGCCTGGTATTTTCTGTTAATACAAAGGGTGTAGACTTGAGGGAGAAGGGAATATCGTGTT
Source organism: Sphyrna mokarran (assembly GCA_024679065.1). NCBI lineage: Eukaryota > Metazoa > Chordata > Chondrichthyes > Carcharhiniformes > Carcharhinidae > Sphyrna > Sphyrna mokarran. The sequence goes on along the minus strand of JAGIQG010000014.1, from coordinate 76,125,472 downwards.
TGAATGAAAACAATGTAGACTTGCTATAAATTTGTTTTATTTTTGAGATATTGTGGCATTTGTACAGAACTAGTTATAGGAAACAACGGGTGATGATAGAAGGCTGCTTTAATGACTGAAAGCCAGCATCCAGCAGTGTACCATAGGGATATGTGATCGATTCCCTATTATTCATCATTCGTATAAATGATATTGATGACTACATGGGGGATAGGATCAGTTTGCAGATGGTAAACGAGACAGACAGTAATAGTGGAAGGGTGTGTTTCTAGCTGGAGGCCAGTCACTAGTAGTGTGCCGCAGGGCTCAGTGCTGGGACCTCTTCTATTTGTAATATATATAAATGAAAAAGGAAATAAGTGGTGTGATCAGCAAGTTTGCAGATGATACAAAGATGGCTGGACTTGTGGATAGTGAGGAGCATTGCCAGGCAATACAGCAGGATATAAATAGACTGATAGATTGGTCAGATAGATGGCAGATGGAATTCAATCCTGATAAATGTGAGGTGATGCATTTTGGGAGAAAGAATGTAGAGGGGAGGTATATGATAAAGGGTAGACCTATTAAGAGTATAGAAACGCAGAGGGACCTGGGGGTACAGGTGAACAATCTTTGAACGTGGCAGAACAGGCCGAGAAGGTTGTGAAGAAAGCATATGTTATGCTAGCCTTTATAGGCAGGGGTATAGAATACAAAAGCTGGCCTTTAATGTTGCTGTTGTATAGAACATTGGTTGGACCTCATCCAGTTCTAGTTGCCTTGCCACTGGAAGTATGTGGAGACACTGGAGAGAGTGCAGAGGAGGTTTACCAGGATGCTGCCTGGTTTGGAAGGTCTGGGTTACAAGGAGAGGTTAGGCAAATTGGGGCTTTTTTCTTTAGAAAGACGTAGACTGAGAGGAGATCTAATAGAGGCGTACAAGATTATGAGGGGTATAGATAGAATAAACAGTGGTAAGCTTTTTCCTAGGTTGGAATCAAATATCACGAGGGGTCACGGGCTTAGAGTGAGGAGGGTAAGGTATAATTTGGATGCTAGAGGGAGTTTTTTCACACAGAAAGTTGTGGGGTTATGGAATGTGCTGCCAAGTAAGGTGATGGAAGTAGGCACGCTGGAGTTATTTAAGAGATACATAGATGGGCACATGAACAGAATGGGGATGGAGGGCTATAGAAGACTGATTTAAAATATGGATCATAAGCCTTGGGAATTCCCTGGGAATTGCGTAAACTGTGCATGATATTGATGATTTCTGTTTTATCCAATAGGTATTTCGGTCTGCCTTGTTGTCCAATAAGGGGCATACAAGCGATGGGTTGTGAGAGGGCTGCTTTTGGATTTTTCGAGAGTAGCCTATGCTTCACGTCGTTAGTGTACTCTTGAACTGGAACAGTTGATGGGCAACACGACAGCTCAGTGACTATCACTATGCTGTGCAGATACATGGATTTGGGCCAGTATCTGTGGGAGTTTGCGCATTCTCTCTGCGCTTGCGTGGATTTTCTCCGGGTGCTCCAGTTTTCTCCCACACCCCAAAGATGTGCTCTTAGGCTAATTGGCAAAACAAATTCTCCCTAAATTGTCTTGCTAATATGGTTCCAATACATGTTTCTATACCAATGCAGACTCCTATAAACATAGACAGGGATCATGGGTGGAAGTGGGAACGTCAAGGTGGTGGTGTGGGCTTGTTGGGTTGAAGAGCTTGTTTCCTGTGCTGTTTTGTTCTTTGTTCTTCGTTCTTTGTATGACAAAGATTGGAGGGCTGGCTAACAGTGAGGCTGAGTGTCTTGAGATATGGGAGACATAGAGAAATGGTCAAATGGAAAATAAGTGACTGATGGAATTTAAACTTATGAAGTGTGAGGTGACACACTTTGGAAAGAGTAATTTGACAAGGATGTATTCAATGAACAGCATGACACTAGGAAGTTTTGAGCAACAAAGGAACCTTTCTACATTTGTCCATAGATCTCTGAATGTGGAAGGATATATTTGAAGGGTGATAAAAAAAGGCACATGAGGCACCTGCCTTTATCAATGGAGGCATTGGTTACAAAAGCAGCAAGGTCTTGTTGGTGTTGTACAGAACTTTGGTGAGGCCACAGCTGGAGGACTGTGTGCAGTTGTGATCACCACATTATAGGAAGTATGTGATTGTACAGGAGAGGGTGAAGAGGAGATTTATCAGGATGTTGGATGGGATTAGACATTTGCTTGCTTCATTGTAATAAAATAAAACTAAGCAAAAGATTTTTCACAGCAACTGATGGAGCAACTAACTCATTGGGACTTATCTGGGACAGGGAAATTTATGCGGGTCAGGTAACTTTTGACAGATGAATGTGCTTATAAATAGGGATGGGAGAAACAGGCATAACCAGAATAAAAGGGAGCTTGGTTTGGCCTATATCTAGGGAGATTCTCTTTAATCTTGAGATAACCTTGTCCCCTGATTTTCCTTATCACTTTAATATATTCTTCATATAAGTTTAATGTTGCTGTGATGTGATTTGAATTGTGCATTTATACACGTGAGACCTGATTTTAACTCCCTTCCAGTTATTGTGGTAGCAGCCTGAAAATGGGTCACTTGCTGTCGAACTAATGGTGATGTTCCAGCCATCACCATCTTGGACAGAATCCCGAAATGGGCAGCTGAGCTAACCCATATAAAGCAGCAAGCGATTGTAACATGCAGTCTGGTTATCATCATGTACATAAAACACAAATTGCAATTTTTGATCTAAATGTGGCTGGGGCCTTGAGATGGGCCAATCCTTGCTCCAACTTTGCTCCCCATATTCTGATTTTAAATCCTTCCTGTGGAATGTAATCGTATGTCCAGACCCAAACTGGGATCAAAATGTCGCAGAACAAACTTCTTCAGCCAGAAAACCTATCTGTGCTGAACAACATAAGAACATCATAACACAGGAATTAGGAGTAGGAGTAGGAGTAGGCCATTCGGCCCCTCATGTTCGATAAGAACATGGCTTGTGGCCATAACTCCACTTCCCTGTCTTCCCTCCATAACTCATAATGCCCTTACAATGAGCACAAGAAAATTAGAAACTGGTATAAGTTCACTCTCAGATTAGATAATGACTGAATTGCAAAGTATTTATAATATAATCACAGAGTTGTTGCTAAGTGAATGTGGCAGAACTACTGCTGTGTTGTCAATGTGTGATGAGAGGTAGATTCTGTTACAGGTAACAATCCCCAACACAGAGTGTGTGGAATATTTCACAGATCTGCAATTCCTGAATTTAGCTGCCAGCTCCCATGTTGCTTCACACCAGAGTGGAGTCCTGTATCTGTCTGCTTATCCATATGTGAAGAGTTCCATTCAGCAGATTCCAAATATTGGCCAAACTTAGTGCAAGATGCCAGTTGACACAGATATTCTCACATTAACTAGGCTCAAAATCAAGTTCTGCTTTCCAGTGAGTGGAGTGAACCATTTGAGAATATTTACAAATTGGCTATGCATACTAGCTATATACGTAAAAATTCACCTGCAACATTTCCTTTTGTGCAGTTTACCTCGTGACATCTGCCTCATGGTTCTGCATAAGAGACATTGAATTCTATTTTGGCTCAGCTTAAAGCTTAAATGCTAGCTGTGAGATCAGATGTCCAAGGTTCCAAATATTGAGATTCTCTCCCTGGCTGATATGCCTGGCATTCACAATCTGCTGAGGAGAACTCAGATAATATGGACAGCACATGTTGCCAGAATGCCTGAGGAGCCCTTGTCAAAAAGGCTTATCCATGTCAAGCTAATTGAAAGGAAATGTTTGGATAGAGGCCAGGAAAAGTACTTTAAGGACAACCTGAAGTTCTCAGTAAGAATTTCAACATTGCCTGGAAACTTACAATCTAGAATCATAGAGGTTTACAGCATGGAAACAGGCACTTTAGCCCAACTTGTCCATGCCACCGTTTTGTTTTTAAACCCCTAAGCTAGTCCCAGTTGTCTACATTTGGCACATATCCCTCTATACCCATCTTACCCATGTAATTGTCTAAATGCCTTTTAAAAGAAAAAAATGCATCCGCCTCTACTACTACCTCTGGCAGTTTGCTCCAAACACTCACCACCCTCTGTATGAAAATATTGCCCCTCTGGACCCTTTTTGTACCTCTCCCTTCTCACCTTAAATCTATGCCTTCTAGTTTTAGATTTCCTACCTTTGGGAAAAGATATTGACAACCGAGCTGATCTGTGTTCCTTGACTTGAGGTTCGCCAGACCCAGTAACTGGAGTGAGCCTCACACAGGACCACTCTATAGCATATGGTCTTACCAGCAAAGGTTCCACCTCCTACGAACAGAGCACTATCGCATTGGCCATCAGAAACCCAGAGTTGCAAGCACCTCTTTTGCACCAACAATATATTTCTGTCCCACATATGACAGGTTGTTTTGCACTCAAATTTACCTGATTAGTCAGCTTTGAGCACGTTACACCTGAAACTTAACTCACTGAATTCAAGGTCATGGTCATTTTCAACTTTGTAGGATAAACACAAAGGCGACAATGAGGCTGACTGTCAATCATGACCAACACCTCAGGTAACTTTAAATCAAAGCAAATTACTGAAGATGCTGGAATCTGAAACATCAGCTCTGATCTCTCTCCACAAATGCTATCAGACCTGCTGAAATTTTCCAGAATTTTCTATTTTTGTTACCACAGGTAACTCACTCCCTGGTCTCCAGCACTGTTGCTTTGAAGCTGCCCATGACATGATGCTTGAGTATCGCCAATGATTCCACCACTAGGTTCCTGTGCCTTTGCCCAATTTCTTGTGGTTGTGATCTTCAGCCCCTATTATCCTCTTTCCCCAGTGGTATAACTGGCATTGATGTCACCATCAATGGAGAGATTATGTGCACAGGTTCTTGAAGCAACATATCCTACAGCATGGGATATTAATGCTGCTTCACGTATTGCATTAATACCCTGAGTTTTAATGAAAACAAACTCAGTCTGGGAGATTTTTTGCTCTGTCTATGTTAGAACAGCCTTTCATCATGAGTCTATCAACTCAAGGAAATAAGCCACGTCTGGTTTGGATTAATGCTAGTAATTAGACTGGTTTCGATTATGTTGTGCAGATCATGCCGTTTCATCTTCCACGATTAAACAGGACACAACTTAGTGCACTAAAAGACTTCCGTAAAAGCATAATTGTACTATGAAGCGTAGTCTGGCCTCATTTTCAGCCTATATTTCAGAGAATGGGGTACACAGCTTTGACTCATCTCCATATGGAAACAACAAGGAAAATGGTACAAAGTCAGAGCAAATTTTGCTATAATTTTTTCCATTCTTTCTGACAATGCTACAATTCAGTTTGCAATTTCATCTTCTACACTCATCTCTTTCAATTTCCTTCTTTTGTGAAATTGGGGAATACTTCTGTAACTCTTTTCTCTCAGAGGAATAAAAGTGTGTGCTGCAGCAGAATGATTGTACGAAAAACATTGCTAGACAGGTCAAATAATGTTTTCTGATTCTGAAAGTCATGTTCTTAAGCACAATTTATCGAGATCTTCTAATTCAAAGAAAGCAGGCACTGAGTTAGCTCAACATCAGAAAAAATACCTTAGATAGGGAGGCTTATACTGATAACAGCACCAGTTTTAGTCCTTGGCAAGGAGAAATGCATCTGACAAGGATTTCAGCACAAAACTGATACAATTTATGTTTCTTACTGGGAGAGTGAACACCCTTTCACCGGCCCCTAAATTGTTCCAGCTGAGATTCAAACCAATCTCCACATCTAGAAATACAGCATGTGTTTCTACTTTGTGCTTGCAGAATCCTGTAAATTGCTCTGGAGTTCATTGTGTTCCTTTTATTTCCAAAAATAGCCCTCAAAGTTTGACATCATTGCTTTATTTGGAAAATATTGGCTAAGTGTAATTTTATGGGGCTGAAGAAAGTGACTTTTCTTTAGATCTATGTTCCCTTCTTATTTATCAAGGAGGAAGCACATTTGGAACAAATCCAGATCCTTTTACATCCTGCTTGCTCTTTGTTAGAATAAACCACTTGCTCAAGGAAACAAAGGCCCCCACAGTGAAATACCAATGCACAAATGTTTTACACATTTAGTGATATTTTAGTGAAGGCAATAACCTATTTAAAGTAAATTATATTGTACAGCCTTCCCTAAAAGAGCAGAGAGAGAAATTTGTGATGAAAGCATTAAGCATTTGTATTTCAGTATCTCACTAATTCCAAGACTCAAAGTACATTTTGTGTTTTGCTTGGAGAGTCTTTCTTTTTCAGATGCCTGTTGATATTGCATATTTCAGTATTTTGATTAATAAAATTGCCAAGAGTGAAACGTGTAATGCATCTGTTGATGTTGAATGGATTAACAAATGGATTAAAGTAATATCTAGGAATTTCATGCAAACACGTTGGTCGGAGTTCTCCAACCATGCCTGTGGCTGGAGTTGTCCAATCACGGCCGTGGCAGGAATTGTCTGACCATACCTGTGGCTAGAATTCTCCAACCATGCCCGTAGTCGGGATGCTCTGATCTTGCCTGTGGCTGGGTTTCTCTGGCCTTACTCATGATTGGGATTCTCCGAACACACCTGCGGCCAGAATTCTCTGACCATGTCCGTGGTTGGGATTCTCTAACATCATCTGCGGCTGGGATTCTCTGATCCCATCTGTGGCTGGGATTCTCCAGTTTTGCTGCTATGAATGGAGATTTGGTTGAGTGCCAAATTTTCCATTCTCACTGACACTGGTAGTGTGGTGTACAACATCATAGAATTCTGGCCAATCTCTTTTGTTACAAATATTGCTGACATTCCAGTCTCCTTGCCTATTTTGTGGGTGTAATATTAATATGATAATGGACTTTTCAGCTATTGGCCACATGCAGAATTTTCTCAAACCTGGATTGCTTTCAGGTTATGAGGCCTGACATCAAAATTATTCTTTTACAAAGCGCATCACATACCAGATGTTCTTAATTTTCATTCTTTTTCCCAACTTATATTTGCTGGCATTTTCTCACAAGCAACATAAATTATTTTTTTACGCAATGAGAATCTTGAAATTCTGTGACTGAAGTACGAGTGAATGATATTCCTTTACGTTAACAGAAATGCTAATGGCCTATTTTAAATACTATATCATTTCTGTTAAGAAGGTAGAAAAGAATTTCATGAAAATAGACCCTGTGGATTTATGCTAATATCGACACAGCATAATTTCCAAATCTGTTATGTCCAGCATATTAATTGCTCATTTGTCTATGTTATAGAACTCATGGCAAATCTGGTAATCAGCATATCTTTCTATTAAAGAGGAAAATACTTGAGAAAGGTTAATTTTGACCTATCTGAACAGTAGACTCCAACATGAATGTTGTTATTTGTCCAGCACTGACCAGGGATGGCTGCAGGCCGCGCAGACATTGGTTTCCTTGGTCCACCAGGGTCTTTCTCGATAACACGTGGCACGTCGCATGGCACATCACGTTGAACCTCACGCTGAATATTCCGGGACACCTCACACTGCACGTCACGCGGTACTTCATGCTGCACATCACACTGCACTTCTCGCTGGGCTTCACGCTGTACATCACGCTGCACTCCTTCCTCCTCCAGGTACTGAGTACTGTGAAACAACAAGGACACAGTCAGTGAACATCCTGAAGAATGTGTGAAAACCACAGATATGTAAATCAGATGTAATTAAGGATTTTAACTTTTATCATGAATTCTTCTTCCACTGTCCTTTCAAATCAAGGATTTATTTTCCCCAAATTTCTTCCCTTCCCCAAACTCACTTGCATATTTCCTAAAGGTACAGTTTTCCATTGTCTTGCATGCAGTAAATCTTGTCTAAAGCTCACCTCTCTATCCACTCTATCCACTAGCTTATCCACTCTATCCTCCTTTAAGATGCTCCCTAAAACTACCACTTTTTCCAAGGTTCTACTCACCTATCTGACATCCCTTTATAAGCTTAGAGGTTGTGTTTTCTTTTGTAAAGGCACTATATTAATGCAAGCATTTGTTGTTTTTAAGATGGGGCAAGATTCTAGATAACCTCAAAAGTTTGGTGACTAGAAAATTTATGAATCATAGAACCCTACAGTGCAGAAAGAGGCGCTGCAACTCACACAATCCACAATCCCAGTGTGTGGGATTCTACACTGAACACAATCCCACCCAGGTTCTAGCCCCATAACCCTACATGTTATACCCACTAATCCCTCTAATCTATGCATCCCTGGACACTAAGGGGCAATTTCTTAGCAAGGCCAATCAACCTAACCCGCACATCTTTGGATTGTGGGAGGGAATCGAAGTACCCGGATGGAACCTACGCAGACATGAGGAGGATGTGCAAATTCCACACAGACAATGACCCGAGATGAGAATCGAATCCAGGACCCTGGAGCTGTGAAGGGCTAACTACTGTGCTACCGTGCCGCCCACATATGGTTGTTAGATTCTCAAATTTGGAGCAAGCAGGATAAATTAATCAAGTTTTTGAATAAAAGTATCAGATATCCCCAACTTTCTACATAAAAGCAAAGGCCAGAATTCTCCAGTCTCACTCATCTTGCTGCCACTACAAGACAAAATGGAGAATTTGACACTCAGCCAAATCTCCAGTCACAGCGAAGGAACTGGAGAATCCCAGATGAAGGCAACATCAGAGAATTCTGGCCACAGAGTTCAAAAACAAGGAGTTTATGCTAAAACTTCCTCAATCACTGACTGGTCCTCAGCTAGAGTACTGCGCCCACTTATGGGCACCACACTTGTAGAAGGATGTCGGGGCCTTGGAAAATATGCAGACAGTGTTTGCCAGAATTTTCCACAAATAAGAGGCTTCAGGTACCACAGGGTTAAAATATTTGCCAAATAGCTAAAGGGAAGATTAGGAGAATTTGTATCATGTAGCCAGTTTTAATGATTTGCAATATATGAGAATGGATGACACTACAGGGACTGGGAACATCTGGAATGTGGTGCTTATTCAAGGAGCAGCTGCTGCGAGTCCTTGATAAGTATGTCCCTGTCAGGCAGGGAGGAAATGGTCGAGTAAGAGAGCCTTGGTGTACGAAAAAAGTTGATTTGCTGGTTAAGAAGAAAAAGGAGGCTTATGTCAGGATGAGGCTTGAAGGCTCAGTTAGTGCAATGGATAGCTATAGATTAGCAAGGAAGGAGGTAAAAAGTGAATTGAGGAGAGCTAAGAGGGGACACGAGAAGATGTTGGCTGATAGGATTAAGGAGAATCATAAAGCTTTCTTTCGATATGTTAAGAATAGAAGATTGGTTAGGGCAAGATTAGGGCCAGTCATAGACAGCAGTGGGAAGTTGTGCGTGGAGCCTGAAGAGATTGGTGAGGCACTGACTAAATATTTCTCTTCGGTATTCACGCAGAGTGCTGGAAATGTAGCTATGGAGAACACTGAGGTACAGGGTTGCAAATTGGGAAGTATTGTCGTAGATAGGGAGGATGTGTTAGAAATTCTCGAGGGTTTGAAGTTGGATAAGTCCCCTGGGCCGGACGGGATTTACCCTAGGATTCTCTGGGAGGCAAGAGAGGAGATTGCAGAGCCTCTGGCTCTGATCTTCAGGTCCTCGTTGGTTACGGGTGTGGTTCCGGAGGACTGGAGGGTAGCGAATGTGGTCCCATTGTTTAAGAAGGGGAAGAGAGACCTTCCAGGGAATTATAGGCCAGTGAGTCTTACTTCTGTTGTGGGCAAAGTATTGGAGAGAATTATTAGGGATAGGATTTATAGTTATTGAGAGAGAAATGAATTGATTGGGGATAGTCAGCATGGTTTTGTGAAGGGTCGGTCGTGCCTTACTAACCTCATTGAGTTTTTTGAAAAAGTGACCATAGAGGTGGATGGGGGTAAGGCGGTTGATGTGGTATATATGGACTTTCGTAAGGCGTTTGATAAGGTGGCCCATGGAAGACTTCTGCAGAAAATGCAGATGTATGGGATAGAGGGTGATTTAGCTAATTGGGTTAGGAATTGGCTAGCAGATAGAAGACAGAGAGTGGTGGTTGATGGGAGATATTCATCTTGGAGTTCAGTGACAAGTGGTGTACCTCAGGGGTCTGTTTTTGGGGCCCCTGCTGTTTGTAATTTTTATAAATGATCTGGATGAGGGTATTGAGGAATGGATCAGTAAATTTGCAGATGATACTAAAGTTGGTGGTGTGGTAGATAGTGAAGAGGGGTGTTTTAGTTTACAGAGTGACTTGGACACGTTGCAGAGCTGGGCCGAGAGGTGGCAAATGGAGTTTAATGTGGAAAAGTGTGAGGTAATGCACTTTGGCAGGAACAATAAATGTGTAGAGTATAGTGCTAATGGTAGGGCTCTTAATAGTGTTGAGGAACAGAAGGATCTTGGTGTATGTGTCAATAGATCCCTGAAAGTAGGCAGTCAAGTGGATAAAGTTGTTAAGAAGGCATATGGAGTCTTAGCTTTTATTGGTAGGGGGATTGAATTTAGGATCCGCAGCATCATGTTGCAGCTGTACAAAACTCTAGTGCGGCCGCACTTGGAGTATTGTGTGCAGTTCTGGTCGCCACATTATAAGAAAGATGTGGAGGCATTGGAGCGGGTACAGAGGAGGTTTACTAGGATGTTGCCTGGTAGGGAGGGCAGGTCCTATGAAGAGAGGTTGAAGGATTTGAGGTTGTTTTCGTTAGAAAGGAGGCGGCTAAGGGGGGATCTTATTGAAACATATAAGATGATTAGAGGTTTGGATAGGGTGGACAGTGATATCCTTTTTCCTAGGATGGAGAAAGCTAGCACGAGGGGACACAACTTTAAATTAAGGGGTATGAGTTATAGGACGGATATCAGAGGTAGGTTCTTGACTCAAAGAGTGATTAGGGAGTGGAATGCCCTGCCTGCAGCTGTTGTAGATGCGCCAAGTTTGGTGGCGTTTAAGAGGTTAGTTGATAAGTATATGGAAGAGAAGGGAATGGTTTAGTTAGGAGGGGCATTGCTTTTTATTTTGGTCGGCACAACATCGAAGGCCGAAGGGCCTGTTCTGTGCTGTATTGTTCTATGTTCTATGTTCTATGTAAAAAGAGAATTAGTTATGTTGTTGAAAATAAAAATAAAATGTGGATCTATGCTGAAAGAAAAGGTGAATAGTGCTACTTGATAGTTTTTTAAAGAGCTGTCGCGGGTATGGTGGGCTGCAAATTCGATGATTCAATAAAGAATATTTCAACGGACGCTGGCAAATTCTTACGTGAAAATGACGAATAGAGAAAAATCAGAGTGGTCTGTATTTCCTGCACCTTAGCATGAGTGAACATTTTTGGGGGAAAAACAGATGCAACTTGAAGGAGAGGGAAGCTTTATTTCCTTCCTTTTCCTCCCCAGATACTCTCCTGACTGTGTTGAACTGGGTGGGTTCTGCAGTTGCTCTGATTTAAGTAAATGGCCACTGTGTGAACCTACATCATCCACAAAGATGATTTTTCAGAAAATGATATTGATTATAAAATAATTAATTCAGTGCCGAGGTACACATGAAAAGATTTCCTAAATTATCCAGGTCACCGACTGAAGAAACTCATAAATAAAAGACTGAGTGCTAAAATTAGTTACAGAAATTGCTGGAAATTCATGGAAGTCAGTCAACATCACAAACCCAAAAAGTCTTAATCCTTCTTTTCTTCATCCATACTAATTGCCTTGCTGTTTATTTCTAGCAGTTTCTATTTAACTTGTTAAGAGATTCCATACAGGGTAAGAGATGGAAACAAAGGTAAATATTTATACATTGAGGATTAATATGTGTGTTTTATTGCCATTTGATACTTTGCTATATCTGCATTATCTGCTGACAGATTAAACAGTTTTAAATTGTAAGCATGTGTTTTGGAACAAATATCACTTTATTACTGTGCCTTTATGTGCAGGAATTGATTTTTTTCCCTCCATCCCGCAGCCTGTTTTTATTAAAGGACTAGGTAAGCGGAAACATCCGCTTTCTATTAATGAGCATATTTCACATTAAAAGACATGCAATCTCATTCAATTTTTGAAGTAAAGTTTAAAGTGGCAATTTCCCTTTAACTACAACCAGTGCATATGTTAGATATTCCATTTAAAATAATCTTCAGACAACCTGACGTAATGGGAAACATCCTCAGACTGGGAGCAAGAATTGGAAAAATGAGTAACACTGTGTGGAATTAGCTCTTCAAATTGGGAGAAATGTTGATCCAAACCTCTGTGTAGGTTAAACTGGCCAATAAGATGAACTGGAGTACAATTTTACAAGATAACAGGAGTAACAGATTGCAAAATTTTCTTCATTGACAAGCCAGATGGTATTCAAATCTGTTGGAGGGCCACATTTTTAGTTACTCTAATGATGCATTGAAAGAAACCTACTTTTAATCATCGCTTTGTTACTATGGGGACATTTTACTTGGTGCTATTTAAGATTAATTGAGTTTAATTTCCTTTCATTTAATACAGAAGATCACAGGATTATGGTTTTTAGAGAAAACAGTTTTCACAAGGAAAACTATTTCGCCCTTTTTAATTATTTTCCATCCTGAGGGATCTTACATTTTAACATTCCCCCAGTGTTTCATTTTTTAATAATCATCCCAGGGTTTCCCCTCCACCATTCTACCAGGACTATATTTCATATCTTGATTATTCTTCCTACGAATTATTTCACTTTCAGAATTTCCTGATTTTTTTACTTTGTCCAGCTTTTACTATATGACTTAATTTCTGGCACAGTGGCACAATGGTTACCATTGCTGCCTCACAGCGCCAGGGATGTGGTTTCAATTCTGCACTCAGGTTACTGTCTGTGTGGAGTTTGCACATTCTCCTTGTGTTTGCCTGGGTTTCCTCCAGGTGCTCCAGTTTCCGCCCACAGTCCAAAGATGTGTACGTTACGTTGATTGGCCATGCTAAATTGACCCTAGTGTCAGCGGATTAGCAAGGTAAATATGTGGGTTTACAGAAATAGGGCCTGGGATTGTGGTCAGTGCATATTCAATGGGCCAAATAGCCTCCTCCTGCACTGTAAGGATTCTATTACTCAGTATAACTTTTCTATTCATTGAGCTATATTAATTATTGGAATCAAATCATGAATAAGAGACTTGTAATAGGACTAGAAATGAGAGACTTTTGTTACATGGAGAGAAGAGAGAATTTGCAACTGCTCGCTTTGGAGCAGAGAAGTTTATGGTAAACTTAACAGAGGGATCCAAAATTATGAGGAGTTTTGATCAAGTAAATGAGGAGAAACTGATTCCATTTGCAGGATGGCCAATAACAAGGCTGGACAGCTTTAGGCTTAAGAAGCAGAGGAGGAATTATTTTTTATCCATTAGTTGGTGGTAACCTGGAATACATAGCCTTTCGAAAGGAAATGGGCTGAATATTTGAGGGAAGAGCAGGGAAGTGAGACTATTTGGTTTGCTGTTAAAGTAGCTGACACAAACACAAATGGACCAAATGTCTAATTGCACTTTCCAGCCTTTGATCCAGAGTCCGATAGGTTGAGACACTTCTGGTGCATATCTAAGTAATTCATTTGCTTTTACCACCCTGTCACGTAGTGAGTTTCAGACTCATTTCACTTTCCTGGATGAAACAATTACTTCTCACCTCATCTTGAATCCTCTACCAATTTATTTAACTGTCACCTGGTTATTGACCTCTCTTAATGGAAATGGCTCTTTTCAGTCCACTCTATTGAGGCTCCTCAGAATTTTATACATCCCAATTAAAACTCCCCTCAGCTCATTTTTTTAAAAACAATACTTTTTACCATTTTCAAAGTACTCTCGCTCTCACTTCACATGCAAACATAGAGAGCAGATGTTAATAAACTATTTAGTTACTAGAAACTTCAAAGTTAAGCTCACTGCTGCCCATAGCTGATATTCACACATGCCCTTTCCAGTGGCAGCTACTAGATAGAAATCATGGGTGGAATTCTCCAATCTTGTTCACCCTACCACCACTGCCACTGGAAATGGAGAATTCAGTTCAGCCAAAATTCCATTCATTTAATCGGGACCAGAGAATCCCAGGAATGGGCAAGGTCAGAGAATTCCAGCCCACAAGTAGTATTCTTGTCTTCTATTTAGTTTAGGGCACATAAAAAATGTGGTATCCCTGTTGTTACCCCAGTTTACACAGCACAAACACAGAGTCAGACCCTAGTAGTTGTCAGGTTTAAATGGCTGAGTACCCCATTCTGCAATATTTCTATGTACTCCACCATAGGGCAATGGAGTAGAAAAGACTGAATTGTTGATATTTAAGAATGTCCTGATGAACATAAAACAGTGAGGACATGTTCATACAGTGTGCTTAATGTACTCCATTACTTTCATCTTTGCTGGGTCAAACTCCTAGAACTCCTTTTCTAATAAGTCCCTGTCCACATCACATGGGTTGTAGTGATCAAGGGTGATGAGGTACGGGCAAAAATTTCTGGGTTGCCAGTGATGCCCATATCCTGTGAACACATAAATAAAAATGACCAATGCCTGTACAAAACCTACAACCATGAAGTTTGAATCCAATGTATACAAAACAAGTTCCAGAAAATCTGAAAAGATTAACAAGTACCTGTTTAGTTCAGCTCTGTGAGTCTGTGAGAAACGCCAGTCAGCATTTGGTTGTTTGACCTACAAAGAAAATTAATACATTGATTAGAATGATACTCTATTTAAGTGTCATCTACCACATTGACCCTGCCTCAGGGCATGTAAAGAGGAAGGGAAGTCAAAGGACTGATCTTTCTGTACAAAAAAACTTGTTGAATGCTTATATGAAAACAAATTTACAAAAGTACTCCTTCTAAGATGGAAATATACAGAAATTCCAGCATCAAAAGAGTCTTTTTTTTAGACCCTCTAGACTCAAAATATTGGCTGTATTCTCTCCCCACAGATGCTGTCAGACCTATTGAGATTTTGCAGCATTTTCTGTTCTTGTTGTTATTCACTGCAGTATTTACCTTCTGTGTGAAAAAGTAGTTTAACTCCCATTTACCATCTCTCTGTTCCCATGTCACTGGAGCCCATCTTCCCTTATTCCCAATCCAGTCTGCTTTTCAACAGTAGGCTCTGTGTTCTTGGCTCCATGATGGTAGAGTGGGGAACGAGAATGGGGTGGCAGGGAGCATGGAAACTTGTGGTGATCCCTGTTTATTCCTGGTGCCGGGAAAGTTTGCAGGTGTGGCCTGGGATCATTGCGAGATGCATAGAGTTTGCCCCAATTTAAATATTTGTAGAACCTCTGGCAAAGTGCTATAGCTGTCAGCCCTGCAATTGAATCAGTGCTCTTGTGAAGTTGTTTGTCCTACTTAATAGGGCAGCAAGGATGGAGACGACCAAGTAGGAGAGTATTTCCTGAAAAATATCTCCACTGGTCTGGCTGCAGGTGCAGGTTAGGACCCCTATTTGGTCCTGATGTAAGCGTCCTGAATCCCATAGGAAAATGTTACTCATTGACATAGTTTCTACATCAATCAATGGCCCAGGAAATCAAATTCAATTTCAAAATCCCTTGCACAACAAAGGTTATCTTGGGCTCTATTCTAAATCTTTTTACTTAAATCAATGACTTAACATTATTTCTAACTCCTCAACCACTGTATTCTAACTACTCTGTTCTAATTTTTCAGAATTCTAATTTTTTTCTGTTATATTACCCCATAATCAGCATTCTCCTAATAAAGAACTTGCATTTTTCAAGCCCTTTTTGTAAAGCCTCTGAGCTGACAGAGTCTGAGTCACTTGTATTGTACCCTTTCCAAAGTTCCAGGATTCTTCCTGCAGTGTGGAGTCACAAAATACTAAAGAATCACTAAAATTTTACACAGTCTATCATAAATCCTGAGCTTTTACATTTTATACCTTTAAAAATTCATATTTTTCTTCAACTAAGAAGTTTTGATTTAATGGATATAATCTATTTAATGTATTTTGATCACAAAATAATCTTTATTTGGGGCATCAATATTGGGATGTTCACTCACAAACTGGATTTCATTGATCAATAGGACTTATAGCCAAATCAGAAGGCTCCATGATCAGTTGCTCTGTAGAATGATTTTTTAACTTTATAAGTAGTGAAAATTAAACAGAAAAATTCATGCATCCCAGTACCATGATAAGAATTGTCATTGGTCATGGCTGCAAAATACAATGATCTCAATCTTATTTTGATTTCTCATGGTACTGGCTAATATTTAATACATTTGAGTTCTTTAACAGCCAGCAATCTTAACAATCTTTCAAACAAATCACAAATGTTCTGTCTAAAGAAGCAAAATGGATCACATAAAAGGTGAATTATGAAGAACAGTGCAATGATATTGCAATATGTTAATGGGTTATTGGCATTGCTATTGTGATATAAGAAACATTTTAAAAAATTACACCAAGTATCATCAGACACAATTAAAATAACCAAGTAGAAAATCAATCCATTGCTAAGACAAAGGAATCGGGAATTGGCTAACAGCCAGAAATATGTCAGCTCATGGCACACTACAAATCTCTGATTAAACGTGAGCAGCTTCCAGCATTAGGGGGGAAGTGACCAACAGTTGATTGATCTTATCACAGCAGAATGGATCAGACATTCTCTTGTTCAACTGTGTGCTTTGAATGTCACACTACTGAATGTTGCTCTTATATTCTAGTCTGAGATCTATAGCTTTGCTGTCAAATCACCAGCTTTGGTGTCACAGCTGTGTTTATGTGTCCAAATGGTGCACTGATACCCCTATTAAGGTGTGAAACCAAAGATGCTTCTCCTCTTATCTTAAACTGTGATTGCATCAGGTTTGAAGGCCCGATTTAAATGAGAATCCTTCCAGGGACTCACACATTGACTCTGCAAAGTGTCAAGTAAGGGACAATCACAAGATTCAGACAATGCAGCAGTAATACACAATTTTCCTATAGCTGTAATATTGACATGCACTAAGACTATCTCAGGAAATGCTGTCAATGTTCCTATCTAAACACAATTTAGGGAACTTCCTGTTAGAATTACTTTACATAATTTATACGACTGTAAAAAGGACAATGAATGTTGTATAGTTGACTGATAAATATGGAGATAACATTATTCAGCGAACTTTATCACACCCCAAGGGAACAAAACTTAGCACCGCTCAATCAATATTTTAAATGTATTAAAACTGTTGTTACATCACTGAATGCGTAATGTTACATTGAAATAGATCTGTGTCAATTAAAAATGTTACATTGTGATTTACTAATGTACTTTGGACCCTCCAACATACCCATTGCTTAGGAGCATTTTCTTGCAGTGTTTCATTTGAAGTTTTTCTTTAATCACCAACCTCAATTCTAATGATTTAGCCTATATATCATTTCACTACTCAGTGCAATTACTTCATGCTTGCTTGTGAACCTATTCCTTTAAATATTATTTAGTTTATTGGAAAACCTTTTATTAAATATCACATAACTCTGCAAAATGGTGAAAGAACAAAAAAAAATGTGCAACTTCTCACATCTTTGTTAATTAATGACAAAATTTCAACTCAATTGTGTGAAACTGAATAGTTAATCTAATGCTTAGATGACCTGATTCCTAAATCTCCTCAAATCATGACTGTGGTTTCTTCTGACAAATTATTTGACTTTCTGGTAATATGCAATTTGCATTCATTTGGCATGATTTTAGATTTGCCTTGAAACAAACCATATAGCAAAACTGAGCTGTGAATAACAATGATAATATGTAGTCCAGCCAGGAAAATTCAGTCATACTGTGTAATAATGCATAGTTTGAGCATGAAGAAAATTGCATGCTTTTTGTGGTTACTGTTTAATATTGAGTTAGAATCAGTGAGTGAAATGTTGTGCATGTTTGCAAGCACCTGACTCCATTTTCCCTGGATCCAAGAGCTGAACATATAGCTTAGGTCTTTCTGGATCCTTGGCATAGATATTAGTTTTAGACAGATACCTACAGCATAGGAATAACCAGAATAACTTACTTTCAATGTATCTATATCAGCTAAAACCTGCACAGATGTAGAGATTACATGACCTTCAATATAATAACAAAAACAATCTTCTTAGTGAAGGAAAACAATTTATAAGTTATTGCAGGGCACCACTGTTGAAAAATTACCAAAAACAAAACACCCAAAAGTTCTATCTGAAGGAATGAAATACAATAAAGTAATTTATTGTGGAGTTGAGAAGATGCCAATTTTTGGCATCGAAAAACATTATCAAATCCTATCCATATCAACACCTTGCAACACATTATCAATCTAGGTAATCACATTGTTGCAAGGGTCAACATTCTGGACTTCAGCTTGCACTTGTATGTATACATATCATACATAATGGATAGACCTTCCCATTGTATGATTTTACCAAGAGACATGAATATGTAAAATTGCCTCCATTACATGAATCTACAAAGTAGAGCAGCAGGACATGTATTCTGCTAGAATTTTCATGCAGCATATAGATACTGACATCATTTTTCAACACATAGGGAATATAAAAATCTCTATTTAAATTGAATCACAATGCTATTCGCATCTGAAATCTGTCGTGGGGTGTTTAAATTAGTAGAGAAAGGAATCAATTTTTTCTTGATAATGAGATGGATATTGTAATGGGAATGAGTACACAGCCCAAAATCCACTTGGTGACCAGTATATAACAGTATGCAAGTTCAATTTCAAAACAGCTTCACAGAAATAATTTTGCTGGCTTTGCAAAAATCACAGTCAGTTGTATTCACAGCTAGGATGATGTTCAGTTCTCCATCTGGGACACAAGTAAGTCAGCTCCTGATGCAGTAAAACAGCAAATCTCAGCAGTTTCAGAAGCATTTCATCTTGGAACACTAGAGTAATTTTTCAGCTACATCCACTTTGATGCATTCTTCATGGAATTTCAAGGTTGCTCTAGAACAGAGTTTTTGCTGCTGAAGAGTTTTCTATTCGCAAGCAAAACTCCAAACTGTTCACCAAATAGGATTTATTGGTGTCAGAGGTAAGCAGTCAAAAATGAACAGCCTTTTCTCTGACATTTAAAACACTACTCTACTTAACAGTCCAAACACAGTTATTCTTCTGAAACATCTTATAAAATTACAAGAAATTGGATTCCAAAACAGGGACAAAGATAGCCTCCATTTTCTCTGAATTCATCTTAGGATGAAATGAGACCTTTAGAGATCATAAATGATGAGGTGTTGGTTAAAAGAAATCTATGCAGTGAAGTCCAAATATATCATTAGTTTGAAGAAGAATTTCTTTAAAGGTGGCACAGTGGTCAGCATTGCTACCTCACAGTCTGAGGGATCTGGGTTCAATTCTAAGATAAAAGCAAAATACTGCTGACACTGGAATCTGAAACAAAAATGGAAAACATTTGGAAAATCTCAGTAGGTCTGTTGGCATTTGTGAGGAGAGAATAGGATCAAAGTTTGGAGTCTCAATGACCATCAGAAGCATTTTCTCTCCATTCTGATGAACGATTATCCAGATGTGAAACATTGGCTCTAGTCCCTCCTACAGATGCTGGCAGAGCTGCTGAGGTTTTTCCAGCATTTTCTCCTTTTCACCCAGGTTCAGATCCTGGCTTGGGTCACCGTCTATGTGAAGTATGCATGTTCTCCCCATGTCTGTTTGGGTTTCCTCCCAGTGTTCTGGCTTCCCTCCATGGTCCAAAGATGTGTAGGTTAGATTGCTTGGCCATGCTAAAATGCCCCCTAGTTTCAAGGAGACTAGCAGGGTAAATGGAGTTATGGGAATAGGACTTTGGTGGAATTGTGGTTGATGCAGACATGATGGGCCAAATGGGATTCTAATTAAACCTTGTGCAAAAATGTGCCTAAACACATGCTGAGGGAATTCTAGGGAAAGTTCTTCAATCTGAAAAGTTAATTTTGTTTTTCCTTTTCTGATGCACCCAAACCTGCTGAGTTTTGTCAGTATTTTCTCATTTTGGTTTACAGTATCCACAGTATTTTGCTATTGATTTTCTAACCATGGTTTATCCATACTACAGTTCCAAGATTCCCCTCAAAATCAACAATTGTGCCTTTCGTTGCTTATTATTCTGCTCTTACATGTTTTATTTCAGGAGTGTCTAATACACATATATTTAATTAATCTTCAAGACAGCTATCTGATTAAACTTGGTTACATTGCACAGATGTGTTGGTTGTCTCATTCAGTATTCTCGAAAAGAAATACAACTTCCTGCTCTGATATGTTACTTAAACAATTATACTCGTTCAATCTTTAAATTAAAATAAATCCTAAAAGCTACTGGTAAATAACATTTTGGGTGAAGTAAGAAGCTACCTAGCCAATGTTTCCAGACTAATTCTATGATTGAAACACACAACATTATCTTTAAGCATCCAGAATAGTGAGATTGTTCAGCATTTACAGCTCAGGTTAAAATGTCTGTCCCGATATCAGATTTATTTCATTTTCCAGCTTATGAATCCAACATGTGTAACACTAACACTGTCTCAAACCCACACTGATATAAAACAACCTGGGCAAAGTGCGGTCTGGGTTTTTTTCTGCCAATTTAAATGTTACAAAATAATTTGCACCTGGAGAATAGCCAAAATAGAAACCATTTCCTGGGGGGAGCTATTTTAGCTATGCTTCACACAGACTTATGGACAGATAATCTGTCAATTGCTGACACTGATTCAGAGGACATTTACAAATCAACTGGCGGCTCTTGAGAATCACCAGGTTTCTGCACGATGTATCTCACCTCGTTGAATAAATTGGTTCTATTATTTACAACATTTGACGGCTGAACATATCTTTTGGTCACACTGCTGCGGTTTCCCGTGGCAATTGGACTTTCAATCTTAGGAAATGTGCTTGCATCTTTATCCAATGTAGAACAGAGCTC
Organism: Sphyrna mokarran; assembly: GCA_024679065.1. Lineage (NCBI taxonomy): Eukaryota > Metazoa > Chordata > Chondrichthyes > Carcharhiniformes > Carcharhinidae > Sphyrna > Sphyrna mokarran. The sequence continues at coordinate 76,104,497 of JAGIQG010000014.1, read as the reverse complement.
GTAACAAAAGTTTTGAGGCGGTAGCTCGCGGCCAAAAACTTCAACATAATTCGGGGGGATCTGAAGATTGACACTGGCCTTTTGTACTCCGTTCAGAGAATGTGCGGATCCCAAACAGCAGCATGTGTCCAGAGAGCAGCTGTGATGGTTAAAAACGTTCCTACTTCTATAGACTTTAACAGCGAGGATGACCAAAACCACTAGAAAAATGGAGGAGATTGATCCTAGAGCTATTACTAAGTACAGGCTTATCTCTGAAGGAAATCCGAGATCTTTTGTCAGACTACTCACTTCGGAAAGACTTTCGGTATCAATGTCCACCAATGATAAGATGATGCTAATTGTTGCGCTCAGCGGTGGGATCCCGTTGTCTTTTGCCAGGATAACCAAGCGCTGTGTGACTGCATCCTCGTCCAGAATGCGACGGATGGTCCATACCTCTCCCGTGTCTGGGGAAATAGTGAAAAGGCCAGGGTCGGTGGCCTGGGCCAGTTGATAAGAAAGCCTTGCATTGGGGCCTGAATCAGCGTCAGTAGCCGACACTTTCGTCACCAGATAACCCGGCTCCGCTGATCTTGATACTGTCTCCGTTGATGTCGAACCATAATCTGGACTTGGGGATATGATGACTGGGGCATTATCATTCTGATCTAGAATTACCACATCCACTGACACATTACTGCTAAACTGTGGGTCCCCAGCATCAGCTGTTTGAACCTGGATATGAAACCTCTTCAATTCCTCGTAGTCAAATGAACGCTCAGCAGATATTACACCACTATCTGAATTAATAGAGACATAATTAGTTACTGGGACATCGCCAATTTGTGTCTTTAAAATAGAATAGGATAGTCTAGAGTTCTGATTTAAATCTGCATCAAAAGCTGACACCAATGAGATCGAAGACCCAATGGCGTTGTTCTCCGTCACATAGGCTGTGTATGAAGTCCGTGAGAAACGTGGAGGGTTGTCATTTACATCTGAGATCTTCAGCTGAATGGTTTTGTTAGAAGTGAACGCGGGCGAACCTGCATCTCTGCAACTAATAGTGATGCCATATTGAGAGACCATTTCTCGATCCAGTAAATCTTTGGTGACCAATCGGTAATAATTTTTAAATGTTGAATCCAATTTGAAAGGGAGGCTACTGGGAATCTGACAGTGAGTGTTTCCATTCTCCCCCAGGTCTGAATCGCTCACACTGATTAAAGCTATCACAGTGCCAGGCAGGGCATCTTCAGGAATTGAACTGGACAAAGAGGTCACAGTTATCTCCGGCGTATTATCATTCACATCAACGATTTGCACTAACACATCGCAATGCACAGGCACAGATGATGCGCCTTTATCCACTGCTTGCACACTAATCTCCAATTCCTTTGCCGTTTCGAAATCCAGAAGCCCTTTAACTCGGATCTCTCCCGTTTTGGGGTCCACACTGAACAGTTCCCGCACTTTAAGAGCAGTATGACTACCAAAAGAATAAACAATTTCTCCGTTGGGACCTTCATCTGGGTCAGTAGCGTTCACTTTGATTACCAGCGTTCCGACAGGCACGTTTTCTAACAAACTGACTCTGTAAAGGGACTGGCCAAAGGTAGGGATGTTGTCGTTGGCATCCAATGCATGGATGGTAACCTGGGCCGTGCCAGACCTCTGTGGAATGCCCCCGTCAGTGGCCGTCAGCAGTAACTGCAGTGTGGGCTGCTGCTCTCTGTCAAGGGGCTTCTCCATCACTAAAACTGGGAGTTTACCGTCCTCGCTGCGAGATTGTACATCCAGATTAAAATATTGGTTAGGAGCTAACTGATAGGTTTGCACGGAGTTAGTGCCGACATCCGGATCGTAGGCGGACTCCAGTGGGAAGCGAAATCCGGGCACGGCCAACTCGGATATTTCCAAACGGAATTGTTCTTTTGGGAAATGGGGAGCGTTGTCGTTTATATCCAGAATCTCCACCTCGACATGATAGACATTGAGTGGTTCGTCAATCACAGCCTCCAGAGTCAGGGCGCACCCGAGGTTTGATCCACAGAGCTGCTCTCGGTCAACAGTCTCCTTGACAAGTAAAATCCCGCTGTCTAAATTTACGTCGAAATACTGTTTCCTGGGACCCGGAACGATCCGAAAATTCCGGCTCGAGAGCTGTTTTACATCTAAACCCAAATCGGCTGCGATATTCCCAACAAAAGCGCCCAGCTGCAGCTCCTCGGGAATGGAATACCGAATCTGTCCAGAAACCAGATTCCAGGCGAGCACTAAGCACGGGAGTTGCCATTTTAATAGCCAGAGTATGTTATAAAATCCCATTTCCAGCACAAAGCATTTCAATTCCTTCGGCACGTCACAGCGCTGCCCAATCATTCATAGGAATAAAATTATTACGTATCTTCTCTCAACATGTAAATCGAAGAGCTACATTGCGCCATAATACCAATGACAAATCTCCGAGATAATTTCTGATAAATCTTCTAAATTCTTCATTCACAGTTGGATTCATAAAGTCTGATATCATGCCACACAGCTCGCTATCCAATTTCACATTGGATCTGATCATATGTGATGGCGGAAGCGAAGGGAAGGGGGCAGTCGGGATCTCCAGTCACCATTCGGCTTCTGATTGGTGAGTGGCGCCATGGTCGTCTTTAGCCAATCAAAATAGGCAGCATTTCTTAAAGCTGGCAGCCTTTGCAGATGAACATTTCTCACTGTGCAATCAAAAATGTAACCAGCATTGCGGGTCAATTATTTTAGAGATAACCTCTTCACGGAAATATTTTCAAGAGAAGCTTCAGAAAGGATAAGGATTAGAAACTTAAGGATCTTCTTATAAATCTTCAAGTGAGGAATCTTATAGAAATCCCTTGCAAAACACATGCCGCCAGACATGCACTTTAACCACCTTAATCAGAATTCCTAATTGTATTATTTCAACTCTATTCTCAGTGCGAAAGCTTCATTTGTCTCATTCCTATTCGCATTCTGATATCCTTTTTGACTTTTGAATCATACGCAAATTATACAGAAACAGAACATTCTGCAAATATTCCATAAATCAGGCAGAAAGAAACTCGATTGTTGATCTTCCATCAGCATTGGGAAAAGTTGGAAAAACAACATATTTTGAACAAGGTATGGGTGGATAGGGACAGACGAAGATCTGCGATCAGGAATGCTAATTAAGTGACAAATAAATACAATTTTCAGATTCCAAGGTTGGTGATGGGGCAAGAAAAGAAACAGAAAAAACCCCTGGAGCAGGTGCTGCTTCAGGCTTAAGGTAAAAATAAGAGAAAACCAGAAACAACTAATGAAAAATAAATGAAATAGGGAAGAAGATGATCTGAAATGGGGAAGAACATGGTTTGAAATCACTGAACTCAACACTAGGGTGTCCAGTTGAAAGATGAGATAATGTTGCTGAAGCTTACTGCTGTGAAACAGTGCAGCAAGTAGAGGACAGGTATGTCAGTGCCTGAGAGCAAGATGGAGAATTAAAATGAACGGCCAATGGAAATGTGGAGTAGACTAAAAAGAGGCGTTCTGCAAAGCTGAGAGGAGACCACTTCGTGAGCAGTGCACAGGACTTCGGATCTTTCAATTAGTCCAATGTAATATCAGTGTGTGGCACTTCTTCACCTCATTGGGTTACACAATTAAAATCAGGCTTGTTCACTAATCATGACCCCATGATTAAGATTTAAGTACAGTTAATATATGCTGAATATTTCACAAGTTATATAAAAATGCTTAATCATTTAAATATTAATATAACTGTCGTCAACTTCAAATGGTAAAAAATTAATATTTAAACTTTGCATGCAGAAGTATGCCTGGCTCTCACAATTGTTGTTGTGAGCAATCAGTATGCACAGCACTCCATTCTGCTGTGCTTTAGTTACTTATCCCTTCAGTCATACTGGTAGGGGGAAAAAAAACTATGTGGATAGAAATCAGTCTGGCAATCCTACGCATGGGCACTTGTCAACAAAATATCTTACGTCAGAACGAAGATAGGCTGCAGGTTACCCATCATTAAATTACACTTCTTACGGCCTCCAAGACTCATTTCTATCACACACCTCCTTTAACTTTTCCCCACACATTGCTTGCTCAAAACGTATTACATTTTTAACTCTTCTCAGTTCTGGTAACAGGTCAATATCCTGAATCATGAATCATGCTTCCCTCTCCACAAATACAACATTTTATATTTTTAATTTAGAATTCCAGCTCCTGCTGCATTCTGCTTTCAACCGCATAACTGACCCTTAGTCAACAAATAACGAATATACTGCCAAATAGGATTGTTACAACTTTGCGCAGGTCGATCGTGAATTCAGCAATAACAAACAGAAAATGCTGCAAAAACTCAGCAGGTCTGACAGCATCTGTGGGGAGAGAAACAGGAGTTAACGTTTCAAGCCTTCTTCGGGGCTGAATTCAGCAATTGGAATAATGCTAGTAAGTCTTTTGCAGATTGCTTTTTAAATTAGTCATGTAATTTAAGTAGATGTATTTAGTTATCATTCAAAATATCTCTGTTTTACATATTGTAACGATGTTGTGAATTTCTTTCCAATTGGGAGCAAGTCCTTCAATAATCATGATGGATTAATTGTAAGTTACCTCCCCCCTCCCCTCCCCTCACCAAGTGCCACGAAACGATACATTAAAAATACAAGGAAATGATTGTAACTTTGAACAGGAACTTCACTTTACCAGACAGAAAAAGTTCACTGTGAGTTGGAATTCTCTATTTGCATACAAGTGCGACCAAATGAAACCTGTGAGGTATCTAATTTGTCCTTTTTGAAACAATACCTCACCTCACTATTTACAGGGTTTCTAGAATTTGCAGAAAGTGATGACTGTGGAAATTTTCCTTTAATATTTTCACTCCCGATGTTATATTTCAATGCAGATGACCCGCACGTGTTGGGAAAGGCGGGGTCTCGCTGTAAAGTGGAATATGTCTCGTAGCGGAAACTCTGCGAGAGTGGATCCCCGCCGAATACCTCCACATAATTCGGAGGGATCTGGATGTTTCTACTGGCTTTCTGAATCCCATTGAGCGAGTTTCTTGATTCGCAACACCAACAGGCGTCCAGGCCACAACTGTAACCAGTAAACCCTGCTCTGTTTTTGTGCACTTTCACGGCGAGGGCGATTAAAACCACCAGGAAAGTGCAAGAAGTTATCCCTAAAGAAATCACCAAGTAAAAGCTCCAATCGGAAGAAAATCCAGGATTTTCAGTCAAGCTGCTAAGGTCAGAAAGTAACTGTGCATCCCCATCGATCACCGATAAACTGATAGTTAGAGATGCTGAAAGTGGTGGTGTTCCGTTGTCTTTTACCACGATTGTTAACCTTTGCTTCGTTGCGTCATTGTCCCCAACGCCGCGGACTGTCCATATTTCGCCTGTGTCGGGTGAAATTGTGAAAAGTGCTGGGTCAGTAGCCTGAGTCATTTGGTAAGAGAGACGAGCGTTCTGGCCGGAGTCAGCATCGGTGGCAGACACCTTGGTGACCAGATAGCCTGGTTCTGCGAAGCGGGACATTGTCTCCATTACTGTTGACCCATACTCGGGCAGTGGATGCAGGATCACCGGAGCGTTGTCGTTCTGATCAAGGATAACGACATCCACCGAAACGTTACTGCTGAGTGCTGGGGCTCCAGAGTCCCGCGCCTGAACCCGGAGGTGAAAATTTTTGAGTTGCTCGTAATCAAAAGTTCTCTGAGCAAATATGATCCCCCTCTCCGAATCAATATACGCATAGCTGGCCACCGACTCGAACTGGTTCAGCTCCCTAGGGATGGAATAAGATATTCGAGCGTTCTCGTTAAAATCCGGGTCAGACGCTGTCACCGAAAAGATAGAGGCCCCGATAACGTTGTTCTCCATCACATAGGCTGTGTAGGCAGCCTGTTTAAAACGTGGCGCGTTGTCATTGACATCTGAGATCTCCACCTGCACAGTTTTTTTGCAAGTGAGCGGAGTCGATCCGGAATCACTACAGAGGATAGTGATGTCGTACTTGGATGTGTTTTCATGGTCCAGTTGTTGCTGGGTTAGCAATTTGTAATAGTTCTTCAAGGGAGAATTCAATTGAAAGGGGAGGTTTTTTGGGATTTGGCAATCAACTTGACCATTTCCCCCTGAGTCTTTGTCTGTGGTGCTGATCAGAGCTATCACAGTCCCAGGCACAGAGTCCTCGCGGATGGGACTGAACAGAGAAGTCACTATCACCTCCGGCGAGTTATCATTCACATCAATAACGTCCACATGTATATGGCAGTAGACAGGAATTGCATAAGGTCCCTTGTCCATTGCTTGTACATTGATCTCAAAGGCACTGTTTTCCTCATAGTCCAAATTTCCATTCACTCTGATTTCGCCAGATTTGGAATCCAGGCTAAACAGTTCACGCACTGTCGCGGAGGTATGACTGGTAAAGGAATATTCTATCTCACCATTAGATCCATCATCCAAGTCAGTTGCATTAAGCCTGATCACCAATGTTTCTTTGGGCACGTTTTCATTCAGGCGGACCCTGTAAACAGACTGGGAGAACACGGGGGAGTTGTCATTGGCGTCCCGCACCACGATTATTATTTGCGCAGTGCTGGACCTGGGGGGGACCCCGCCATCCTTGGCGATTAGCTCTAACCTGTGGGTCGACTCTTTCTCTCGATCCAGTGACCTTTCAAGCACCAGCACTGGCAGCTTCTCGGCTCCACTGCGGGTCTCAATGTCCAGGGCGAAGTGCTGGTTCCCCAGCAGGCGATAGCTTTGTAGGGAGTTGGTTCCAACGTCCGGGTCGTGCGCGCACTCGAGGGGGAAGCGCGCCCCCGGTGCCGCCAGCTCAGAGATTTCCAGCCGGATTTCGCTCTTTGGGAAATGGGGAGGGTTGTCGTTTACATCCAGAAGCTCCACTTCGATTCGGTAGACGTTCAAAGGGTTTTCGATCACAGCTTCTGTAGACAATAAGCAAGTGAGGCTCGACCCACAGAGCTGTTCCCTGTCAATTTTCTCCTTCACAAACAAAACCCCATTGTCTAAATTTACATCCAAATACCTTTTTTTGGGACCAGGCGCAATTCTGAAATTCCGAACCGAGAGCTCTCTCACATCTAAACCCAAATCGTCTGCGATATTCCCAACAAAGTCGCCCAGTTGCAGTTCTTCAGGGATGGAATAGCGAATCTGTCCCGATACCAGGACCCAGAAGGGGAAGACACTGTACAACAGTTGCCATTTTCCCAAGCAATATATTTTATAATATCCCATTTCCAGCGAAAACCATTTCAAAAGCTTCAGCGCAGCACCGCTCCGTTCGCCAATTCGTCTTAATAAACTTCAAATATTATTTTAAAAGAGCTAGGATTTGTGAAATACCTGGATTATTTGAATATCCTGCCGTTATTTGAGACAAATGTTCTTACAAATTCTAAAACCATCCATAGATGCGTGTAAGAATCCTAAGATAGCGAGACGCCGCTTGCTGTCCATTTTTACACTGTGGCTGATCTTACGTTGAGAGTGGATGGGTTGGGAAAAGGGATCTCCGGACAAATGCTAGCTTCTGATTGGTGAACGTGGCCATGTTAACAAATCAACCAATCACCGTTCTAAACATTGCTTAAAGCTAGAATGGTTTTATAAACCTCTGCGTAAAGGTAATATTTATGGTTGTACAACCAAAAATATTTCTACCATTTTCCTTCAATATTTTGACTTTATTCTCTCTGCCAAAGAATATTTTAAACTGCGGGACAAGATTTGCTGACAAAAGAACAGCGACGTTAATGACATTTCTTGATATTTGTGTGTAAATGATAGAACAGTTTCTGGTTTAGGTGAAATGAGCATTTACTGTCGCTTCCGGAATATTCTATACAAATACAGAGATGGAGATTGCTCGCTAGTTTGGTAAAAGTGTTTCAGAAAATGATCTGATATTTCTACTGTCCTAATATATTAACCCATAAGGACATAAGCAATAAGAGCATGTATGGAGTCGAGGGAGCATCGAATTTGCCCCGCCATTCAATAAGGCCCCGCTTAACTATCTCATTAACACCACTTTCCTGCATTATCCCCACAGCCCTTGGCTCACTACTTGCCCAGAAATTCATCCAGCTTTGTTTTGATGTCCCCAGTGGCTGAACATCCGCAGTTCTCTGGAATAGATAATTCCAAAGATTCACAAGCTTCTGGTGAAGAAATGTTTCCTCATCTCAGTTTGAAATGGCTGACCTGTTACCCTGACATTGTAATATTAATCATGCATTTTCAGCCAAGGAAAACAGCCTCTCAGCATCTCAGACATGAGTTTTGCCTATAACAACATTCTGAATCATGTATCAAAACATTTTAAAATTAATTAGTGCTGAATAACAATTAAAGATATAACAGGTTAATAGCAATCAAGGAAATGATAGCGGCGCCTCTAATGTTTAGCTTGGCCAGATGTATTGTTGCTGAATTTAAGAATTGGGCAATATTGGTAACCCACGAAGGCAAGCTCCCAGTTCCTCGTCTGCACGTGTAGACATTCTCAGGGTGCTATCTGTATACATGCATCAAACACATTCCGTGTTCTCCCATCCCAGCCTTTAGGCGGGTCTCTCACCTCACTGTTAGCATTGTTTCTAGAATTTGCAGAGTTCAACGCTGGTGGGGTTTCTTCCTTCCCAATAGGCCCGGTATTGATGTTCTCCTTGCCCCCCTGTGAACTATACATTTTGCGGAACAGGAAGTCTGTCTTGATCGCATCTGAAGATGAGCACGTCTCGTAGCGGAAACTCTGAGAAAGTGGATCACCCCCAAACACTTCTACGTAGTTCGGGGGGATCTGAAGGCTCCTAGCGGTCTTTTGAGTTCTTGTCTCAAAGCAGCAATAGGTGCCACGGCAAGAGGTCCGATCAGTAACGCCTGGTCTGTTTCTGTAAACTTTAACAGCCAGGATGATTAAGATCACCAGAAAGGTGATGGAAAGTAACCCCAGAGATATGACTAAATAAAACTTTGTATCCGAAGCAAAAACAGGCCCTTCAGACAAACTGTCAATCTCGGATAACATTTCTGTTTTACTTCGTTCCACTGATATAATGATGGTCATTGTAGCTGAAAGTGATGGCACTCCGTTGTCTTTTACCACAATGACCAACCTCTGCTGATTGAGGTCCTTGTCCAGAATGCCACGAATTGTCCATATTTCCCCTGAGTCGGGTGAAATTGTAAAAAGGCCCGGATCGGTAGCCTGAAAAATCTGGTAAGAGAGACGAGAGTTTTGGCCAGAGTCTGCATCTATTGCAGAGACTTTAGCAACCAGGTAACCTGACTCGGCGAACCGCGGTACAGTCTCCAACACCGTAGAGCCATATTCTGGCGACGGGTGAGTGATGACCGGGGCATTATCATTTTGGTCAAGGATAATAATGTCAACTGAAGCGTTACTGCTCAGTGGCACAAGGCCGGAGTCCTCTGCTCGGACCAGGATCTGAAAGTTTTTAATCTGCTCATAGTCAAACATTCTCTGCGAATATATGACACCAGTTTCTGAATTAATGTGCACATATGAGGATGCTGGTAAGTCTGGATCCCGAGTTTCCAGGATGGAATAGGCCAGCTGAGAGTTCTGGTTTAAATCTGGATCGAAAGCTGTCACTGAGAAGATAGAAGAACCAATGACATTATTCTCCATTATGTAGGCAGTGTAGGAAGTTTGGGTAAAGCTTGGCGCGTTATCATTGATATCGGAAACCTCCACCCGGATGGATTTCTTAGCTGTGAGTGGAGGCGTTCCTCTATCGCTGCATAGGATTGTAATGTCATACTTTGGGGTATTTTCCCGATCCAGTGGCTGCTGAGTGAGCAACCTGTAATAATTTTTCAAAGAAGAATCCAGTCTGAAAGGGGAGCCGTCTGCAATTTGGCATTGGACCTGCCCGTTATCACCCGAATCTTTATCCTCCACATTGAACAAGGCCACCACCGTCCCAGGCAGGGAATCTTCACTGACAGGACTAAACATCGAAGTCAAGGTTATGTCAGGTGAGTTATCATTAACATCAGTAACGTTGACCAGCACATCACAGTATACAGGAGTTGCATAAGGCCCCTTGTCCATCGCCTGCACATTAATCTCAAAAACGCTGTTTTCTTCATAGTTCAGATTACCTTTGACTCTAATTTCCCCAGTTCTGGAATCCACCTTAAAAATTTCCCGGACCCTGGCGGAGGCGTGGCTACTGAAAGAATAAACAATCTCTCCATTGGGACCATCATCTAAGTCGGTAGCGTTTAGTTTGATGACCAGAGTTCCCTTGGATACATTTTCCGGTAGCCCCACCCTATACACTGATTGTGGGAACACGGGCGCGTTGTCATTCGCGTCCTGAACGGTAATAATTATCTCCGCACTTCCAGATTTCTCGGGGATGCCCCCGTCCTTGGCAATTAGCACTAACCTGTGCGTCCTTTGCTTCTCCCTGTCCAGCTGTCTTTGCAACACTAACACTGGCAACTTGCCATCTCCACTGCGCGACTGGATGTCGATTGTGAAAAATTCATTAGCGGCTAACTGGTAGGTTTGTAGGGAGTTGGTGCCAGCATCTGGATCCTGCGCCGACTCCAGAGCAAAACGAGCCCCTTGCACGGCCACCTCTGAAATTTCCAAACGGAATTGGCTTTTGGGGAAACGGGGAGCGTTGTCATTTACATCCAGAATCTCCACTTGAAAATGATACACGTTCAAGGGGTTTTCGATCACGGCCTCCAAGGACAATGTGCAAATGGGACTCGGCCCACAGAGCTGCTCTCTGTCGATCTTTTCTTTCACGAACAATATCCCACTGTCCAAACTTACATCCAGATACTGCTTCCTGGGTCCAGATACAACGCGAAAGCTGCGAGCGGAGAGCTCTTTTACATCCAAACCCAAATCGTCTGCGATATTCCCCACAAAGGCGGCCAGTTGCAATTCTTCAGGAATTGAATAGCGAATTTGTCCCGAAACCAGAACCCAGAAGAAAAACACACAGTATAAAAGTGACCATTTTAACAGCCAATGTATTTCAGAAAATCCCATTTCCTGCACAAAGCATTCCAATTACTTCAGCGCGACACGCCATTCAATAATTCCTTGAAATAAGATTCAGTAGCAACCATTTTCAATGATGAAGGGGCAGTATTTCAGAAAGATACCGGTATTTCTTTTAAATTCTCATTGAGACTTCGTTCTTTTCTTCTGATTTCTTTCACAAATTGCTAATATATGCGAATACAAAACCCGGTAAAGAGCCGCACAGCTCTCTATGTGGGTTTTACGCTGCATCTGGTCGTACGTAATGGTGGATGGGGAGGGAAGATCTCCAGACACAATGCGGTTACTCATTGGTGAACTGGGATTGAGCCGATCACCGTACAGCTCATTTCTTAAAGCTGCAATGTCTTTTTGAGTTTCTGCTATTTGCATTTAATATTGTACACTCTAAATTTCTCCCATCTTTTCCTGTACTATTTTTGAAATTTTATTTCCCTTTTTCCAAACTTTGGTGGATTTTGTAAGGATTGCTTATTCAGAACCCATTTAAAATCTGAATGCCGGCCATCTCTTTCCTCAAGAGGCATGGCGAGATTTGACCAAAGCTTCAAAATGTCCTGCATAAGACCTATTTTCCAGGATCCCATTCTGTTCACTTGCAACATTTAAACCTTACTTGAGTCCATTTAATTATATACAGGCTGATTGATTTGAACAAATCCCTGAGGAAAACAAATGCCATATTATTACATTTTAAATGTAAAACTGTAACTCATGGACTATAACCATCAGAACATTGATACTTAATTTCTTCCAATATCATAGGCCCAGGTCGAATTTTAGAAGGATCAATCTTTCATTTCCAAAAGAGGAAATGCTGGAAAATCTCAGCAAGTCTGGCAGCATCTGTAAAGCGAGAAAAGAGCTGACGTTTCGAGTCCCGATGCTGCCAGACCGGCTGAGTTTTTCCAGCACTTTCTCTTTTGATTTCAGATTCCAGCATCTGCATTAATTTGCCTTTATTCAGTCTATGTTTCTTTCTGTTTTTCTAAAGTATAGATGACAACCTGTTGCAGGAGGAGCATTGGGTCTGTGGATGGTGCATAATGATAACCTCCTCAAAAAGACACAATCAACATGATGGTAAAACCATATGAACGCACCGAAGGACAACTTATTGATTAGCACAGGAGTGAGTCCAGGATTAGCGACTGGTAACTCAGATAGCAAAGCAGGTTGGAAAGATTCCCTCTTGGGCATAATCCGACCTCCATGATCGACTTGTTTTCCAGTGGATATTTATATTTCCAAATCAAACCCAGGAGGTGTTGCTCTCTTCACCTTCGAATAAGAATCTCACCTCATTATTCAGAGAGTCTCTGTACTGCACAGTGTTTGGTGTACGTGGGGTATCGCCATTCCCCACCGTACCACTTGGGGCGTTCTTCTGTGTCGACATACCGCACGTATCGGAAGACGGGAAATCTCTCTTGGTGGAACGTGAAGTTGAGTACGTATCGTAGCGGAAACTCTGAGAGAGCGGGTCACCCCCAAACACTTCAACATAGTTCGGTGGAATCTGAAGACTTCTGCCGCCTCTTTGAATCCCACTCCGCGAGTTTCTCGCGAAACAGCCACACGTGTCCAGAGAAGAAGTGTTGTGGACCTTAACAGCCAGAATAATCAAAATCACCAGGAAAATTAACGAGATGACGCCTAAAGTTATCACCAGGTAAAAACTGACATCAGGAACTAACCCAGAACCTTCACTAGTCACATCAGAGAGCATTTGTACATCCCCTCCCGTCACAGACAAGATGAATGTTACTGTGGCTGTCAGTGCCGGTGACCCGTTATCTTTAACGCCGATTACCAATCTTTGCTTAGTGGCATCTTTACTCATAATGTTGCGGATTGTCCAGATTTCCCCAGTATCTGGTGAAATAGTAAAGAGAGTAGCATCTGTAGCTTGCAGAATTTGGTAAGTAAGATGGGCATTCTGACCACTATCACCATCGGTAGCGGACACTTTGGCCAACAGGTAGCCTGGTTCTGCCAATCGGGATACCGTCTCGAATACCGTGGAGCCGAACTCAGGTGAGGGCTGCAGGATCACCGGGGCGTTATCATTTTGATCAAGAATAATGATGTCCACTGAGGCGTTGGCAGAAAGTGGCGGGGCGCCAGCGTCCCGTGCCTGGACCTGGATTTGAAAACTTTTGAGATTTTCGTGGTCGAAAGTTCTCTGAGAATAGATGACACCGTTCTCTGAGTTGACAGAGACATAAGTGGAGGCTGACTCGCCCTGAATCAGAGTCTCCGAGATGAAATAGGAGAGCCGAGCGTTCTGATTTAAATCCGGGTCGAAAGCAGTCACGGAGAATAGTGAGGCACCAATGATATTGTTCTCCATCACATGAGCTGTGTAGGAAGACTGAGCAAAGTGAGGTGGGTTGTCGTTAATGTCGGAAACCTCCACCAGGATGGTTTTGTTGGATGTGAGTGTAGGGGTTCCTGCATCACTGCACACGATAGTTACACTGTAGTTTGATACATGTTCGCGATCTAGTGCCTCCCGGGTAATTAATCTGTAATAGTTATTCACTGAAGAATCCAGTTTGAAAGGAAGTTCGTTTGGGGTTTGACATTGCACGTGTCCGTTTTCTCCCGCGTCTTTGTCTGTTGAACTAATCAGAGCCAGGACCGTCCCGGGGAGAGAATCTTCACTAACAGGACTGAACAAAGATGTTAGGGTCACCTCCGGCGCGTTATCATTCACATCAATGACATTGACCACCACATGACAGTACACAGGGGTTGCGTTAGGACCCTTGTCCTTCGCTTGTACATTAATCTCAAAAACACTGTTTTCCTCATAGTCCAAATTCTTCTTAATTTTGATTTCACCTGTTTTTGGATCCAGCCCAAAAAGTTCACGGACTCTATTCGAAGTGCGACTGCTAAAAAAATAAACTATCTCCCCATTGAGCCCAACATCCAAATCAGAGGCATCTAGTTTGATCACCAATGTCCCTTTAGGCACATTCTCTGGCAGACTGACCCTATAGACAGACTGGGAGAAAACAGGTGCGTTGTCGTTGGCATCTTCCACTGTGATCATTATCTCAGTACTCCCTGATCTCTCAGGAATCCCTCCGTCCTTAGCAGTTAACACTAACCTGTGTGTATTTTCCTGTTCTCTGTCCAGGGCCTTTTCCAAGACCAAAACCGGTAATTTGCCGTCGCCACCGCGCGTCTCCACATCCAGGCTGAAATAGTCGTTGGCTGCCAGCTGGTAGCTTTGTACGGAGTTGGTCCCAATGTCCGGGTCGTGCGCGGACTCCAGGACAAAGCGCGTTCCCGGGGCAGCCAGCTCTGAGATTTCCAGACGGAACTGGCTCTCTGGGAACCTCGGAGCATTGTCATTTACATCCAGAATCTCTACTTGGAAATGGTACACATTCAGGGGCTTTTCAATTACGGCTTCCAAGGACAATGTGCAAGTGTGGCTCTGCCCACAGAGCTGCTCTCTGTCTATTTTCTCCTTCACAAACAGAGTCCCATCGTCTGCACTTAAGTCCAGATACTGCTTGCTGGGACCGGGCACAATCTGAAAGCCGCGAGCTGAGAGTTCCTTTTGACCCAAACCTAAATCCTCTGCGATATTCCCAACAAAGGCGCCCAAATTCGGTTCCTCCGAAATCGCATAACGTATCTGTCCAGAAATTAGTTCCCAGGAAGAGATGATACAATATAAAAGTTGCCATTTCAATAAGCAATATATGTTATAATATTCCATTTCCAGCACAAAGCATTTCAAGAGGTTGAGCACAGCGCCGCGCCGTTGAATAATTCCTCGCTAAAAAATCAAGTATGTTTCCATTTTGGCAAAACACACAGTTTGCATGATCAACAAACGTACTTTAAATAAAAACCTGCGAAATAATTTCTGACAAACCTTCTTATTTCTTCCAAAATAACCAGTGGATTATTGCAGAAAACCTGATGTAACAAGGAACAGCTCTACCCAACGTTCCGCTATCTGTACGTATCGAATGGCGGAAGGGGAGGGTAGGGCAGTAAGGATCTCTAGTCACATTACAGCTTTTCATTGGTGAAAAAGGCTGTCTCACATTCAACCAATCACCACACTGAGCATTTCTTAAAGCTGGACTGTCCTTCTAAACCTTTGCGCAATATTCACATTTATTGTTGTGCAATGTAAAATCTAACTAACCGTTTCCTTCACCATTTCGGAGCTGCTTTAACTCAATTACACCAATAATTATACTTTGGATGGATCTGACACTTAATTGGCAGGGTAACAGAACCTGATCAAACCATACACTTCACAAAATGCTTCATTGATAAGGCGAACGTTTCATTCAGCACAGCGCTCAGGTTGTTAATTCATTTCTCCATTAAAGATATCTAATCCACTTGGACACATTGTGGCTAACTGCTGAAAAAATAAGAAGTATGAAATTTAATAAACTCTTTCTCCAAAACATAACACATTTCCACAGTAGACAGCCCCTCCCCTGCCCCCGCCCCCGCCTCCCCCTCTCGAGAAGAAATGGATTGTTTGAATAGTAATACTGATTCACATTATGGCTCCTGGTTTCATTGCTGAAAAAATATAAAATAATGAATTCTTGGCATGGCAGGTCGAACATACGAGAATAGACTAAGTCGGTTAGGATTATATTCACTGGAGTTTAGAAGAGTGAGAAGGGACCTCATATAAACTTATAAAATTGTAAAAGGATTAGGTAGGATAGATTCAGAATTTCCCAATGGTTGTAGAGGTTGCTCCTCAAACTGGAGGCTTGTGACCAGCAGTGTGTGAATTTCAGGGATCAGTGCTGAGCCCACTGTTATTTGTCATTTATATTAACGATTTGGATGAGAATATAGGAGGCATAGTTAGTAAGTTTGCAGATGACACCAAGATTGGTGGCCTAATGGAGAGTGAAGAAGGTTTTCTTGGGTTGCAACTGGATCTTGATCAATTGAGCCTGTCGACTAATGAATGGCAGATGGAATTTCATTTACTTAAATGCAAGGTGATGCATTTTAGTAGATTAAACCAGGGAAGGACTTACTCAGTTAATGGTCGGGTGTTGGGGAGACTTACAGGGCAAAGACATCCTAGAGTACATGTTCATAACTTCTTGAAAGCGGAGTCGCAGGTGGACAAAATGGTGAATAAGGCAGTCAGCATGCTTGGTTTCATTGGTCAAGACATTGAATACAGGAGTTGGGACGTCTTGTTGAAGTTGTACAAGACGTAAGGCCACACTTAGAATATTGTGCACAGTTCTGGTCACGTTATTATAGAAGAGATATTATTAAACTCGAAAAAGTGCAGAAAACATTTACTTGGATGCTGCCTGGACTCAATGGTTTGAGTTAAAAGGAGAGGCTGGATAGACTGGGATCTTTTTCTCTGGAGCGTAGAAGGGTGATCTTATAGGAGTCTATAAAATAATGAGGGACACAGATCAGCTTGAGTCAATACCTTTTCTCAAAGGTAGGGGAATCTAAAACTAGAGGGCAGAGATTTAACGTGAGAGGGGAGAGCTACAAAATTATTCAGAGGGGCAATTTTTTCACACAGAGGGCGATGAGTGTCTGGAACAAGCTGCCAGAGTTAGTATTAGAAGCAAGGAACAATTTTGTCTTTTTGAAAGCATTTGGACAGTTATATGGGTAAGATGAGTATAGAAGGATATGGGCCAAATGTGGCAATTGGGGCTCGCTTAGGGGTTTAAAAAAGAATGGCATGGACAAGTTGGGCTATGTTGTAAACCTCTATGACTTTATGATGGGGGAGTCCAGAACAGGGGTCATAGTTTGAGGGTAAAGAGAAAATTTATTAGAACTGAGGTGAGGAGAAACTTCTTCGCCCAGAGGGCGGTAAATGTGTGGAATTCACTATCAGAGAATGTAGTTGAGGCTAAAACTTCGTCTGATTTCAAGAAGAAATTAGATACAGTTCCTGGGGTTGAAGGGAACAAAGGATATGGAGGGATGGGGGATCAGAATATTGAATTTGATGATCAGCTATGATCATGATGAATGGCGGACAGGCTTCAAGGCCGAATGGTCCACTCCTGCTTCTAGTTTCTATCATGAAGTTAAGAACAATTACTGAGACAGACAATATTTCATATTTAGCCGTATAAATTAACCTTATAAGTGGGATGAAGGGGTAATATTATGAAGAAAATTCGAGCAGATTGGATCTATGCTCATGGGAATTTAGAAGAATGAATGGTAATCTCATTGAAATTGATTTTGCTTGGGTTGATAGGATGGATTCTGAGACGATGTTTCCTTGTGGAGGGAAATCGAGAACTAGGAAGCATAGTTTAAAGATAAAGGGTTTCCCGTTCAAGATAGAGATGAAAATGAATTTATTTTCTCAGAGGCTCGCTCATGTTTGGAAATCTGTAAAGAACATTGGAGGCTGATTCACTGTAGGCATTCTGATTGCTGATTAGCAAGGGAGTCGATCATTATGGGGGGGGGGGGCAGACAGGATAAGTGGCATTAAAGCCAAAATCAAATCAACCATGATTGGCGAAGCATAATCGATGGGCCGCATGGTCTACTTCGGTTCTTATTTTTTGCAATTTCATGAGCAGATATTTTAGCTGCAACAGTGAGACACCCTCTAGTTAATGAACCATTGTGTGCTGTAATGGAGGGGACGGAGATGTGGGGTTGGTTCATGGTAGTGATAGTGACAGCTACAATAATTGGAAACTGTAAACACATGTTAAAACATCGGTTTGTTACCCCGTCTGGTCTGGTTTCTTCCTAGCCGTAAGAAATTGCATGCAAACAATGAAATTAGTGTTCTAAGTTTCCGATGCTGTTTCATCTCCATTTGTTCACTTAAGATAGATTGCTTTTTCACTCTGGCGCCTCACCTCATTAAGTATAGCATTCTCACAATGTGAGAACGATGCTTTCCCCTCATTTTCAATGGCTTTATTCTTTTGCGAACTGCATGTATTGACAAACTGGAGGTCCCTCTTTAGTGAACAGGCTTCATAGCGGAAACTTTGGGAAAGTGGGTCGCCTCCAAACACTTCCACATAGTTGGGGGGTATCTGAAGATTCCGGCTGGCTTTCTGAATTCCATTGCGTGAATACCTTGATTCAAAGCAACAGCAGGGTCCCAAAACACAGTGGTGGCCACGAAAAGTATTCCTGCTTTCATGAACTTTAACAGCTAGAATAATTAAAACTACCAGAAAAATGGATGCGGTGATTCCTAATGATATGACTAAGTAGAGGCTTGTATTTGAAGAAAAGTCAGGGTTATCAGACAAACTGCTTGGGTCATTGAGCATTGCTGCATCTCGCTCTTCCACTGAAAAGGCAATAGTCATTGTAGCAGAAAGTGCTGGCGTCCCATTATCATTTACAAGAATGACCAACCTCTGCTTGGTCGCGTCAGCCTTGGTAATGCTGCGGCTTGTCCATATTTCGCCAGTTTCGAGTGAAATTGTAAAGAGTCCGAAATCAGTAGCACGGAGGATTTGATAGGACAGGCGAGCATTTTGCCCAGAGTCCGCATCAGTGGCCGTTACCTTCGCCACCAGAGAGCCCGGTTCTGCGAATCGGGACACAGTGTCTGTCACTGTTGCTCCGTGCTCCAGTATCGGATGCACAATCACTGGGGCATTATCATTCTGGTCAAGGATAATAATGTGTACAGAAACGTTGCCAGCGAGTGGTGGGACTCCAGAATCGTGCGCTTGAACTTGAAACCGAATTTCTTTTAATTGTTCATAATCAAAAGATCTATAGGAATATATAACGCCACTCCCTGCATTAATGTAGATATATTTGCTTACTGATTCACCTTGGCTGTCCCAGATAGAGTAGGAAAGTCGACCGTTCTCATCTATGTCCGGATCAAAGGCTGTCACTGACAGAATGGACGCACCGATATTATTGTTCTCCATCACGTACGCTGTTAGCAACGGTTGCGCAAATTGCGGCGCGTTGTCATTTTTGTCTGAAACTTCAACCAGGATAGTTTTGTTGGTAATGAGAGGCCGGGTTCCTCCATCACTGCAGCTGATCGTCACGTCGTAGGTGGAGATATATTCCCGGTCTAGCGGGCCCTGCGTGAGCAATCGCAAATGCTTCTTCGAGGACGAATCCAGCGCGAAAGGAAGATTATTTCCAATTAGACATTGCAATTGCCCATTTTTACCGGAATCTCTGTCTGACGCACTGATCAGAGCGACAACAGTCCCAGGCAGAGAGTCTTCAGGAACTGGGCTAGATAGAGACGTCAGTTTCACCTCGGGCGCATTATCATTGACATCAACAATGTTCAGTAAAACGTTACAGTACGTTGGGTTGGCATTAAGCCCCCTGTCCTTTGCTTCTATAATAATCTCAAAAACACTCGTATTCTCATAGTCCAAATTCGCTTTAGTTCTTATTTCACCTGTTTTGGAATCCAAACCAAACAGTTCACGGACTTTGGCCGCTGTATGGCTACTGAATGAGTACACAATCTCCCCATTAGAACCAGCATCCAAATCAGTAGCATTTACCTGCAGAACCAAAGTTCCTTTGGCCACATTCTCAGGCAGATTGATTCTGTAAACCGGCTGAGGGAAAAGCGGCGCGTTGTCATTGGCGTCTTCAACGATGATATTGATCTGAGCAGTGCCGGACCTTTGGGGTATCCCGCCGTCTTTGGCCAATAGAAGTAACCTGTGGGCCGATTGCTTCTCTCTGTCCAGTGGCTTCTCCAGCACCAGCACGGGTAACTTGCCATCTCCAATACCCGCCTCAACACTGAGCAAGAAGTATTCATTTGTAACCAGTTGGTAAGTCTGAACGGAATTGCTTCCGACATCAGGATCGTCCGCGCACTCGAGGGCGAATCGCGTTCCTGGCGCTGCTGACTCGGAGATTTCAAGGCGAATCTGATCCTTTGGAAAATTGGGAGCATTATCATTTATATCCAGAATCTCCACTTCGATCTGGTAGAGATTCAGAGGATTATCAAGCACGGCCTCCAAAGCCAAAACACAAGTAAGGCTGGAGCCGCAGAGTTCTTCTCTGTCAATCTTTTCCTTTAGAAATAGAATACCATTTTCTAAATTGACTTCAAAATACCCCTTTCTTGGATCCGACACAAGTCGAAAATTCCGAGCCGAAAGCAGTCCAGCATCTAATCCCAAATTCTCTGCAATATTCCCAATAAACGCACCGAGTTGCTGTTCTTCAGCAATCGAATAACGAATTTCTCCTGAAACTAGATCCCAGGAGATAAACAGGCAAGATAGCAGTTTCCATTTTAAAATACAAAATATGTTATAACATCTCATCGCCAGCGTTAAACATTCCAATTGTTTCAGCTCGGCTCCGTGGCGTTCGGCTTTTCCCCAGATTGCAATTGTGACGATCTAATATCTTTGTTAAAAAGGTTGCAAAACAGAAAAAATATCTTCGTTTTTTAGAAATTCTCTAAATGGTTTCAGAAAGGTCTCCATTTTGTTTCTAAAAAATCCAATTGATGCATCTGCGAAAATCTGCTGTAACGCTCCGGAGCTCGCTCTCCAATTTCGCGTTGTTTCGAGTCGTGTGTGATGGTGGATGAGAAGGAAAACGGCAGTCAGGATCACCAGGCACTTATTTATTTCTGATTGGCGGACTCAAATTCAGCCAATCAAAATAATGTTAATTTCTTAAAGCTAGGATGTCCAGTTAAAGCGTTATTATTTCCAATTTCTGTTGCGCAACCAAAAATACAACAGACTTGTTGAATGCTTTGACTTTTTTTCATTGTGTGGAGCTGTTTATAGTTACGGATACAATAGATAGATATGAAAACTCACGGTAATTAGGGACCAAAGCAGAAATAACAAAAAAAATGAAATTTATATTCCATTTCTGAAGTACAGAGGGCACTTTGCTAAATCCCAAACTCTCTGATGTCATTGACCTTTAGGTGCATTTAATTGGCCTTATCTAATGTTTTGTGACTTGAGGCTTCACGACAGCCAGTAATGCTAATAACATATGATTTTCTGAAGAGAAAGAACACATCACTGGATTGGAACTATTTGTAAACTTTGAATCAGATCAGAATCCTCTCCACATTGATAACATATGGCCTTTTGGGAATAACATAGAGAACATTTATGTAGAGAGAAGGGAATTCTATATCGGTGTACTAGTAGAACTACTCTGGACAGAGAAGCCTTTAGCATCGTACCGTACTGAAGGATATTATGTAATCTTTCCTACCTCTGCTGCCTGTTTCAAAGGGCAAACCTGTTTGTCTCATTCCTTTGCTTTGTCCCAAAAGCCTAGCAAATGATTAATTTTATTGATATATCCAACATCCTTCTGAAAGGCACCCTTTTTTATATTCCAGATCAAATAGTAAACTGCATTAAAAAAAATCTTCTTATTCCTCCTCTGGTTCTTGTCCTTAGCCGTAACCTCACTGTACAGGTGGCTGCATTATTCCTCATATAAAACAAAAAAAACTACAGATGCTGAAAATTTGAAATAAAAAAACAATAAAATGCTGGATAAATAGCTAGTCCGATAGGATCTGTCAACAGAGAAATATTGTTGACGCTTTGAATCCATACGGCCCTTCTACTTATCTGTTAACTGCGTTTCTCTCTCCACAAATGCTGCCAGAGCTGCTGAGTTGATCCATCATCCTCTATTTTCATTTTTGTATTATACCTAACATTAGAGTACATGTTGCTTTACTGTACAGGTAGCTGTGTTATACCTAACAGAGGATTTTTGATGCTTCATGCTGTTTTAAACAAACTTCTTTGAAATAAAGTGAAATTTGACTGGAATGTACATTCTGATGACAAGAACGCTTCAGCTATATCTTAACATAGCATGAATAAATGGGCTGCATTTTCGGCTGCAGTCATTTCAGAGTTTGCATTTCCTCTTCACATGAATACAAATTACTTCTCTTCCCAATATATTTCCAGATTGTTCAGCTGTCATGAGAGTATTTGATGCTTTACTAAACAGGAAGCTATGTTAAGCCTCATGTGCGATTATCAGACGTTTTACTACACAGGTAGTAAAACAGTTTTCATATTAAACATGAAAAGAGAGCATTACTCTTTTACTGTACAGGTAGCTATGTAATACTTTGCTTGCAAGAATCGGATGCTTTATCATACACATTGCTGTTCTATACCTAACATGAAAGTAATTGATTTTTTTCTGTACAAGCAATTATGTTAGAGCTAATATTGGATTCTTTGTTGTTTTACTGTAGATGGAATAATAAAGTTTTGAAGATTTTAAAGTTTATTTGTTACTCTCACAAATAGGCTTGCATTAACACTGCAATGAAGTTACTGTAAAAATCGCGAAATCGTCACACTCCGGTCCCTGTTCTGGTACACTGAGGGAGAATTTAGCATGGCCAATGCATATTTTTTGGACAGACAAAGCCGGAGCACCAAGAGGAAACCCAGACATGGGGAGAACATGCAGGCTTCTCACAGACAGCAACCTAAGCTGGGAATTGAATCAGGGTACGTAGTGCTGTGAGGTAGCAGTGCTGTGAGATACATAACTTGTGAGTATTTGATGCTTTATTGTATAGGTGGCTGGTTTATATCTAATATGGGAGTATTTGGTGCTTTACTGTACAGGTTGCTGTCTTATATCTAACATGCGAGTATTTGATACGACACTGGATTGTTTAACTGGAATGTCAATTTGATCCCAAGTCTTAAAGTTCCAAACTTTAGGAACAATAACTTGCTGCTCAGAACAATAACATTGTTCATCCCAATATATTACGACATCTACCACCTCTCCAACATATCGTTCATACTCATTTTTCTGCACTGATTAGAGTTTATTTCTGTTCATTCCTGCAATACCCATACAGTCCTTTATCATTTGTCTGTCTGGCTTGTTTAATGACAAGATTAAATGACTAATCCTTTGAAATTATTGCCATGTTTAAGAATATTTGTGAAGTCCTTCCACAAACTATCAGGTCGTCTCAAAATTTTAAATTTAAATTTTAAAAGTAACAAGCTCAAATACATTTCCTTTCCTCATAAAACTCTCGGTGTTCAAAATTTTTTTCATTTCTCTCCTGTTCTAAAGTAATAGTATGCTTCATATCCAGGTCCCCACAATTAAATATGACATAAAGCTAGAACCACTACCATCTTCTCAAGAACAATGAGGGATGGCCAATTATTATTGGCATTGCCAGTGATTCTAACATCCCAAGTACGAATTTTAGAAAAATCTAAGCAATAATGGAAAATATTTTTCTTTCACTATAAGTATCTGAATGCAAAACACACATGGTTTCGCTGATGCTTTCGACGTTAAACACAATCATCTGTTTTCAGATTTATGTAGCTTTTATACCGAGGTTTTATTTTGATCAGAATATTGTTTCACAGTTTCAGTTAAGACATTCTCCTCTCTGTTGGTTTTGCATCTAATATAATTATTTCCCATTTATTAACATTGAGCTGGACCTGAAACTTGGAGCCCCAGTTACCAGAAAGAAAATTCATTCCTTCAGAATAGGGCTACAACACTGTTCTTTCTTTGCCTGACCCTTGGTCTTGGCACCTCACGTGGCCATATAAGCCCCTGTACTTATACTGTAGTTATAGCTGGGGGAAGGGTAATTATGAGGCCATCAGGAGAGAATTAGGGTGCATAGATTGGACTAGGGAACTACAGGGACTGGGAACATCTGGAATGTGGTGCTTATTCAAGGAGCAGCTGCTGCGAGTCCTTGATATGTATGTCCCTGTCAGGCAGGGAGGAAATGGACGAGTAAGAGAGCCTTGGTGTACGAAAAGAGTTGATTTGCTGGTTAAGAAGAAAAAGGAGGCTTATGTCAGGATGAGGCTTGAAGGCTCAGGTAGTGCAATGGATCGCTATAGATTAGCTAGGAAGGAGGTAAAAAGTGAATTGAGGAGAGCTAAGAGGGGACACGAGAAGATGTTGGCTGCTAGGATTAAGGAGAATCCTAAAGCTTTCTTTCGATATGTTAAGAATAGAAGATT
This sequence comes from Sphyrna mokarran, assembly GCA_024679065.1. NCBI lineage: Eukaryota > Metazoa > Chordata > Chondrichthyes > Carcharhiniformes > Carcharhinidae > Sphyrna > Sphyrna mokarran. The sequence goes on along the minus strand of JAGIQG010000014.1, from coordinate 76,080,366 downwards.
GGTTAGGGCAAGATTAGGGCCAGTCATAGACAGCAGTGGGAAGTTGTGCGTGGAGCCTGAAGAGATTGGTGAGGCACTGAATAAATATTTCTCTCCGGTATTCACGCAGAGTGCTGGAAATGTAGCTGTGGAGAGCACTGAGGTACAGGGTTGCAAATTGGGGAGTATTGTAGTAGATAGGGAGGATGTGTTAGAAATTCTCGAGGGTTTGAAGTTGGAGAAGTCCCCTGGGCCGGACGGGATTTACCCTAGGATTCTCTGGGAGGCAAGAGAGGAGATTGCAGAGCCTCTGGCTTTGATCTTCAGGTCCTCGTTGGTTACGGGTGTGGTTCCGGAGGACTGGAGGATGGCGAATGTGGTCCCATTGTTTAAGAAGGGGAAGAGAGACCTTCCTGGGAATTATAGGCCAGTGAGTCTACTTCTGTGGTGGGCAAGGTATTGGAGAGAATTATTAGGGATAGGATTTATAGTTATGTAGAGAGAAATGAATTGATTGGGGATAGTCAGCATGGTTTTGTGAAGGGTAGGTCATGCCTTACTAACCTCATTGAGTTTTTTGAGAAGGTGACCAGAGAGGTGGATGGGGGTAAGGCGGTTGATGTAGTATATATGGACTTTAGTAAGGCTGTTGATAAGGTGGCCCATGGAAGACTTCTACAGAAAATGCAGATGTGTGGAATAGAGGGTGATTTAGCTAATTGGATTAGAAATTGGCTGGCAGATAGAAGACAGAGGGTGGTGGTTGATGGGAGATAGTCATCGTGGAGTTCGGTTACAAGTGGTGTACCTCAGGGGTCTGTTTTGGGGCCCCTGCTGTTTGTAATTTTTATAAATGATCTGGATGAGGTATTGAGGGATGGATCAGTAAATTTGCAGATGACACTAAAGTTGGTGGAGTGGTAGATAGTGAAGAGGGGTGTTATAGTTTACAGAGTGACTTGGACAAGTTGCAGAGCTGGGCCGAGAGGTGGCAAATGGAGTTTAATGTGGGAAAGTGTGAGGTAATGCACTTTGGCAGGAACAATAAATGTGTAGAGTATAGGGCTAATGGTAGGTCTCTTAATAGTGTTGAGGAACAGAGGGATCTTGGTGTATGTGTCAATAGATCCCTGAAAGTAGGCAGTCAAGTGGATAAAGTTGTTAAGAAGGCATATGGAGTCTTAGCTTTTATTGGTAGGGGGATTGAATTCAGGAGCCGCAGCATCATGTTGCAACTGTACAAAACTCTAGTGCGGCCGCACTTGGAGTATTGTGTGCAGTTCTGGTCCCCACATTATAAGAAAGATGTGGAGGCATTGGAGAGGGTACAGAGGAGGTTTACCAGGATGTTGCCTGGTATGGAGGGGCAGGTCTTATGAAGAGAGGCTGAGGGATTTGAGGTTGTTTTCGTTAGAAAGTAGGCGGCTAAGAGGGGACCTAATCGAAACATATAAGATGATTAGAGGTTTAGATAGGGTGGACAGTGATAGCCTTTTTCCTAGGATGGAGAAGCTAGCACGAGGGGACACAGCTTTAAATTAAGGGGTGATAGTTATAGGACGGATATCAGAGGTAGGTTCTTTACCCAGAGGGTGGTTAGGGAGTGGAATGCCCTGCCTGCAGCAGTTGTAGATGCGCCAAGTTTGGCGGCGTTTAAGAGGTTAGTTGATAAGTATATGGATGAGAAGGGAATGGTTTAGTTAGGAGGGGCATTGCTTTTTATTTTGGTCGGCACAACATCGAAGGCCGAAGGGCCTGTTCTGTGCTGTATTGTTCTATGTTCTATGTTCTACTTGCCTTTGATGTTGGCATGCCTTCATCAAAGTGAACTCAGACTAACCAAAACAAAATAGCATTCTACAATGTAGCAGGTGTCATCAACGTGTTGGTTATGTGTCATCCAACAAATATGGGCCAGCAATACAAGTTCCAATAAAATTGTCTATCATTCTTTTAACTCTAGGGTTTACAAACCAAGTCTCCTCAATCTCTCCTCAGAGGACGACCCTACCACTCCAGGATGCAGGTTGGTGATCTTTCATTCAACCCATTCTGGGCGAGAATGAAAGATCGTGGCATTTTCAAAGAAGAGCAGGGGCGCTCCCCCAATGTCTTGGTGAATATTTAACCTCAACAAGAACAAATTAATTTCTCATTTATCAATTACTGGGAGCTAAACGATGGAAATAAGTATGCCAAGAGCCACAATTATTTCTCCTTATGGCACTGGAGAAGTATCCTCATGGATACCACACAGAATCAAGAGATTGCTTTGCACAATAAAAAGAGCAATGCGAGATTAAACAGTTATCCATTTCAACTTCATGCTACCAAAGGAACAATTACAATGGATATTTGTAGATTCAGTTGATAAAGTCAAATTACAAATGCAAAATACTGTGGGGGCTGGAAATATGCAATAAAAACAGAATGTGCTGGAGATACTCAGCAAATCCAATATCATCTGTGGAGATAGGAACAGATTTAAAATTTCGAATCAAATATGACTTCTTCAGAACTGTTGTAACTTCGGAAGTTGCATTGCAACTGGCTCACCTCACTAGTATTCCTACAATTGATGGAAAATGATGCTGGTGGCTTTTCTTTATCCCACCCAGTTTGGTTGTTGATATTATTCTTGCTGGTAGATGAACTACATTTGTTAGAGTACAAGAACTCTCCTTTAGTCGAATCAGAAGTCAAACAGGTCCCATAGCGGAAACTTTGAGAAAGCGGATCTCCCCCAAATACCTCAACGTAGTTCGGGGGTATCTGGATATTTCGACTGGCTTTCTGAATCCCATTGTGAGACCTCCTAGTTCTAAAGCAGCAACGCATACCGAGGGCACATGTATCATCACCAAAACCATTCCTGGTTTGATGGACTGTAACAGCTAGAGCAATTAAAATTATTAGAAAAATGGATGAAATTGCCCCTAAAAATATAACTATGTAAAAACTTGTGTTGTTCGTCAAATTAGGGTCTTCAGCTAAACTGTTCATATCAGCGAGTATCTCTGTGTCGTCCTCCATCACTGACAGTATGAGTGTCATTGTGGCTGAAAGCATTGGCGTTCCATTGTCGTTTACCACAATAACCAGCCTTTGTTTATTTGCATCTCGACTCATGAAGCCTCGGATTGTCCAGATTTCTCCTGTATCAGATGAAATGGTGAAAAGTCCAGGGTCAGTGGATTGGAGTATCTGATAAAATAGCCGGGCATTCTGGCCAGAGTCAGTATCAGTGGCCGTTATCTTAGTGACCAGGGATCCTGGCTCCGCCAACCTTGATATGGCCTCCAACGCTGTTGAGGCGTATTCCATCAAAGGATGGGTGATCACCGGGGCATTATCATTTTGATCAAGGATAATGACATCCACCGAAGTATTGCTCACCAATGGCGGGACCCCAAAGTCCCTTACTTGCACTTGGATCTGAAAGTCTTTCAGTTGCTCGTAATCAAAAGCTCTCTGTGAAGATATGACCCCATTTTTGGAATTAATATTAACGAAACTGGACACCGGCTCGCCCTGAACCCGGTTCTCGAGAATAGTGTAGAATAAGCGAGCATTCTGGTTCAAATCCGAATCTACAGCCGTCACTGCGAAGATTGAAGTTCCAATAACGTTGTTCTCCATCACATAGGCTGCATAGGATGTCTGCGTAAAACGTGGAGCGTTATCATTTATGTCCGAGATTTCTACTCGGATAGTTTTCCTGGATGATAAAGGAGGGGAACCCGAATCACTGCAGATAATGGGAAGGTCAAACTTTGAGTTATTTTCTCGATCCAGCAGCTGGCGAGTCAGCAGTCTGTAATAGTTCCTTAACGAGGAATCTAATCTGAAAGGCAGATCACTCGCGATTTCGCAGACTACCTGCCCATTCTCTCCGGAATCTTTGTCCGAGACGCTGATCAGAGCAACCACCGTTCCAGCTTTGGAGTCTTCACTGACAGGGCTGAATAAAGACGTTAGCGTCACCTCAGGTGCGTTATCATTGACATCGATAATGTTAACTAAAATGTGACAGTATCCTGGAATTGGATTAGGGCCCTGGTCCAGAGCCTGCACATTAATCTCAAATCCAGTGTCTAATTCATAATCCAACATTCCTTTTACTCTGACTTCACCAGATTTGGAATCCACACTGAACAGTTCACGGACTCGAGCTGGGGTTTGGCTGCTGAAGGAGTACAATATCTCTCCATTGCGACCATCATCTAAATCAGTGGCATTTAGTTTGATAAGCAATGTTCCTTTAGGCGAGTTTTCTAACAGGTCAATCCTATAAAGTGAGTTTGCAAACACCGGTGCGTTGTCATTCGCATCCTGCACTATAATTATAATTTCAGCAGTACCTGACTTTGGAGGAACCCCACCGTCTTTGGCAATCAGCTCTAACGTGTGGGTCGATTGCTTTTCTCTGTCCAAGGGCCGTTCCAGCATTAATACTGGCAACTTCCCGTCCGCACCGCGCGAATCAATACTTAGTGTGAAATATTCGTTAGCCACCAGCTGATAGCTTTGCAGGGAGTTGGTTCCAACGTCCGGATCGTGCGCGTACTCTAGGGCGAAGCGCGCTCCCGGTGCAGCAAGCTCAGAGATTTTGAGGCGAAACTGGCTGTTTGGGAAACTGGGAGCATTGTCGTTTACATCGAGGACCTCCACTTCGACGTGATATACGGTCAATGGGTCTTCGATCACAGCTTCCAAAAATAACATGCATACCAGCACCGAGCCACAGAGCTTCTCCCTGTCAATATTTTCTTTCACAAACAAAATCCCATTGTCTAAATTTACCTGCAAATATTGTTTCCGGGGACCAGGCACAACTCGAAAATTCCGAGCAGAGAGCCGTTCTGTCCGTAATCCCAGGTCTTTTGCAATATTTCCAACAAAGGCGCCTGTTTGCAGTTCCTCAGGAATCGAATAGCGGATCTGTCCAGAAACTATAGCCCAGAAAACGGGCACACAACAGACTACTTGCCAACTTAGCCACCAATATATTTGATAATATCCCATCGCCAGCACAAAGCGTTCCAATTGCTTCAGCGCTGTGCAGCGCTGTTCATACAATCCTTAAAATCGAGGCCTTTATACATCATTTTCTTGGAGAAGAGGAGCTGCAAAGTCTAAAATATATTCATGAATTTCGCCTCACTGAGATTATTTCCAATAAACAGTCTCTTTTCTGAAAATCCTCAGTAGCCGCAAAGAACCCATATATGCGATGCAGTTCGCCATTCGGCTTTACACTGTCTCTGATTGAGTGTGATGGTTGGTGAGCAGGCAAGGGGGCAGTCAAGATCTCCAATCACTTTTCAAATTCTGATTGGTTAGCAGCATGCTCTCACGTTCGACCAATCATTGTACACATCGCTTCTTAAAGCTAGAATGTCTTGACAAGTCATTTTGTTAAAGTTGTGCAACTAAAAATACAGTTATCTTTTTTCCTCCGTGATTTTAGCTCCCTGTATTGAAATATCCATGGAGAAATGTTCTATAGTGAATATCCGAGGGATACTTACTCCCGCCCAACAAAACAGCCTCCTTTGCACACTATTTATCATAGAAACTTACAATTTGCTACATTTCGTCATTTTGTTTTTCCACTAAATATATTTATTTGAATTTAACCTTACACTTGGCAGCACAAAATATGTATAATCTACTGATTCACAGCGACAACAAGTTATGACTCAACAATAGGATGGTTTGAGAAAAGAAACGATTGAGAAATATGATTACAGTGACTGATTCGAGAACAAGATGGATTGTGGTTGGCAATGGATATGCTGCGGCAGCGGGCAGGGGTATAGGTGAAGGGACAGTGGGAAGAAATAAGCCAGGTAGAATTTATAATGTACGCAGCTTCTAAACATACATGGAACCTCCCTAACAGCTCCCGCTATCACTCACAGTGCAATGTGCTGTAATTGCAAGGACCTACATTTGTGTCAAATTACAAACAAACTCTTAAAGTACTGCATTTTCCAGGAATTATTTCGGTGCTTAACAATTGCATTTATGTGGACAGAAAATAACATTTTTATTTATAGGAGGGTCCTGAAACTATAAAGATGACCAATTGATTTGCTGTTTTTAGAATAAATGGTGGCAGAGAGAGGAATGCCGGTTAGAGGCTCAGCAAACGTCAAGCCTTTTTGTATTGGACCCATAGCAAATGAAGCTAATATGGAACTGTTTTACACTGTTACACCAATTCTGCTGCCGTCGTTGCATGCAAATTCCTGGCGAGTTAAAATTTAATTTTTAATGAATATTGTCTCTAAACTTGCTAAGCACACAAATAAAAATATATCTACTTAGAAAATACCCAGGTAATTAGACACAAAAGAGAACTTTAGATCAACTCGATGTCACAATGTATAGGAATTACATATAATGAAAAAGCACTGGCAAACACATGCTGTCAGGTAAGAACACAGGGTATCAGATGTTAAGTGAAAATGATATATCATCACAAAAAGTAAATTAAATATTTAAAGGAAACACTCATCATTTATAAGTTTTCCAGCTTTTGTCATAACATCCAAATGCATCACTGCACAATGTATTTTCTTTCTTTAAGCAGCTCACCTCATTGTTCACAGAGCTACTGTATTTTTCACAATTCAATAACCCTGGGTGTTCTTTACCAATAGGCTCACTTCGGACATAATTCTTGTCTGTAGATGACCTGAGGGAAATGAAGTCTCTCTTTGTTGACTGCAATGTTGAACATGATTCATAGCGGAAACTCTGAGAAAGTGGATCACCCCCGAATACCTCAACATAGTTGGGTGGTATCTGAAGATTTCTACTGGCCTTTTGAATTCCATTCAGAGAGTGTCTTGTTTCAAAACAGCAACAAACGCCCAGGGAACAGGGTTGACCGCCCAAAACATTTCTGCTTTTATGAACCTTCACAGCGAGGATAATTAAAATCATCAGAAAAATGAGAGAAATTACTCCTAATGCTATGACCAACGAAAGACTCAGATCAGGAGTAAAACCTGGACCTTCAGTCGATCCACTGACGCTGGAGAATATTTTAGTGTCTCCACCTACCACAGATAAGATGATGGTCACTGTGGCAGAAAGTGATGGAGTTCCATTGTCTTTTACCACAATCACCAATCTTTGATTCGAGGCATCTTTATTCTCAATACGACGGATAGTCCAAATTTCCCCAGTGTCTGGTGAAATAGTAAAAAGGTTATGCTGGGTAGCTTGTATAATGGAATAAGAAAGGTAAGCGTTCTGACCGGCATCAGCATCAGTGGCCGATACTTTAGCAACCAAATAGCCTGGTTCTGCAAACCTGGATATTGTCTCTGTTACCGTTGAGCCATACTCGGCTAATGGGTGCACGATCACTGGAACATTGTCATTCTGGTCAAGGATAATAACATTCACTGAAATATTACTGGCGAGTGGTGGGGTTCCAGAGTCTATGACACGAACTTGGAACTGAAAGTTTTTCAATTTTTCATAGTCGAACGTTCTCTGACCGATAATGACCCCAGTCTCCGTGTCAATTGACACATAAGTGGACACCGAGGCATTCTCAACTTGTGTCTCCGGGACAAAGTATTTAAGTCGAGCATTCTGATCAACATCTGGGTCAAAAGCTGAAATGGAAAATATAGAAGCGCCAATGACATTGTTTTCCATGACATTTGCTGTGTATGAAGATTGGATAAACCGTGGGGCATTATCATTTATATCTGAAACCTCTACCTGAATAGTTTTTTTGGATGTCAGAGGAGGATTTCCTGCATCCGTACATGTTATAGTGACGTCAAAATGGGAGGCATTTTCACGATCCAGTGGATGTTGAACAAGCAATTCATAATAATTCTTCAAAGAAGAACTTAATTCAAAGGGGAGTTGATTTGAAATTTGACATTGCACTTGCCCATTTCGCCCCGAATCTTTATCTGCTGCACTGAACAGAGCGACTACAGTTCCAACTGGAGCATCTTCTGAAACTGTGCTGGACAAAGTCCTCATCGTCACCTCAGGCGCGTTGTCATTCACATCAATAATATCCACCAGAACATCACAGTGCCCGGACATTGGGTGTAGACCCTTGTCCATTGCTTGAATACTAATCTGAAAGGCCTTGTTCTCTTCATAGTCCAATTTGCCTTTCAATATGATCTCACCAGTTTTAGAATTCACATCAAACATTTCCCGAGCTCCAGCAGAAGTATGGCTACTGAGGGAATACGTTATCTTTCCATTAGAACCATCGTCCAAGTCAGTGGCATTTAATATGATTACCTGCGTTCCTGTAGGTGCTGTTTCCAATAGGGTAACTCTGTAAACTGACTGTGAAAAAACAGGGGCGTTGTCGTTTGCATCGTTCACTTTGATTAAAACCTCAGCCGTGCCGGATCTGACAGGGATTCCTCCGTCCTTGGCTATTAACGTTAACATGTGGCTGGATACCCTTTCTCTGTCCAACGAACTCTGTAACACCAATATTGGCAATTTCTCAACCCTATTGCGCATTTGCACATCGAGAATGAAATAATCGTTCGCGAGGAGCTCATAGGTTTCTAAGGAGTTTGTTCCAATGTCCGGATCGTGCGCAGATTCGAGGGGAAAGCGCATTCCTGGCGTTGAAAACTCTGACATTTCCAGGCGGATTTGCTTCTTTGGGAAACTGGGAGCATTGTCATTCACGTCGAGAATCTCCACTGTAACCTGGTACAGCTTTAAGGGATTTTCAAGCAAACAGTCCAAGGATATCACACAACTCGAACTAGGCCCGCAAATCTGTTCCCTATCAATTTTCTCCTTCACAAATAAAATGCCGGTGTCTAAATTTATATCCACATATTGTTTCCTGGGCCCGGGTGCAATCCGAAAACTGCGAGCCGAGAGCTGCTTTATATCTAAACCCAAATCATCTGCGATATTCCCAACAAAGGCACCCAGTTGCAGTTCTTCAGGAATCGAGTAACGAATCTGTCCAAACACGAGATTCCACAAGGAGAATACACAATAAAATAATTGGCATTTTAGCAACCAATATATTTTATATCTCATTTCCAGTGAAACACATTCCCCTTGTTTCAGAACGTGTCCGTACCATCAATTATCCTTTTTACAGTTGTATCAGTATATTTTAAACGCGGAACAACTGGGATGTAGCAAATACCTGATTGTTTTTGGAATCGCTCGAATTATATCAGTAAAATCCTCTATTTTTTGTTTAAAATTGCCAGTGGATTCGTGCACAAATGCTGCCGAGCTGCTCGCTATCCAATGTTACACTGCGTCTGATCGTGCGTGATGGTGGCTGGGTAGTAAAAGGGGCAGTCCGGATCCCCAATCACAGCTGAGCTTCTGATTGGTGAACAGAAACACATTGAAATTCAACCAATGACACCACCGCTTATTTCTTAAAGCGGAAAGGGATGAAATCGTTGCAGATATTTAGACTTATTGTTGCACAATTAAAAATTGAATGAAGATTTTCTGTCAATACTTTAGGTATAATTGCGTTGTCAAAAACATCTCTGGAATTGCATAACAACAAATACCTGAAGAATAATGTTTATAGAATATATGGCGGAAGAACACAAGAAAATAAACCTTCGGTGTCACATGGATCATTGGTCTCGCTAGTTGAACTTTATAGTCTTATAGTTCGATTTATAAAAGTTGAGAAAGGAACCGACATGTTGGTCTTCATTGCAGGCGGACTTGAGTACAGGCGAAATGTTGTCTTATTTCCGCTGTTTTGGCTTTTGGCGAGACTGCACCTGCTTCATGAAATGCAGTTTTGGTCTTGTTCTTAACGAAGAAATAATATACGTGTCCTGGAGGGAGTGCAGCAAATATTCACTAGACAGATTCTTAGAAAGGAAGTATCATTGTTCGAGAAGAGATTGGGTCGACTGGGCCTGTATTCATTGCAATACAGAAGTATGAGAGTGGACCTAATTGAAGCGTATTAAAATCTTACAGTGGTAGCATGAATGGATGCATGGGAGATTTTTTTTCTGTCCAAGTTTCGTCGCGGGAAGCGGGGGAGGATGTGATGGAATGGAGGTCTATAGACCAAAGGGCCACAGTCTCAAGACTGGGAGTAGGCCAGTTAGGACAGAGATGACAAGAAATGTTTTCATTCAGAGGGTGGTGAAACTGTGGAGTTCTCAACCACACAAGGCTGTGGGTGCCAAGTCGCTGAATATATTTAAGATGGAAAAAGATTTCTGGAATCCTAAGGCATCAAGGGGCATGGAGAGATGACGGGAATATGGTATTGAAATCATTGATCAGACATAATCCTATTTTCTATCTTTCTATTATCCAAGTATGATGATTTCGTTATGGTTTCTATTGCTAAGGAATTGCTAATTATCACCAAAGGAAGTCTGTAATATATTTCCTTGTTCTCCGATGCAATTAACCACTGGGCATTATAGCACTGACAATTCCAAAATCATCTGCTTCTCTTCCAGGCATCCACCAAGTCATTTTAACCACTGAACCAGATCCGGTGGTTTTGGATCTGAAATAATTTCTGTACTCTGTAGCACAAACTCGATTATTCAGTAAATAAGTTTTCTTATCTCGAACCTTGCATGAATATCCAGAACTGCATATTCAGCACCCTCTATTCTTACACTCAAGTTCAATATTTTGTTATTGTCAATTTCATCTGGGTGCTCAATACTTTGAAAGGACGCATTCAGGAACGCTTTCATTTTGAGGGTGGCATAGTGGCACAACGGTTTGCACTGCTGCTTCACAGGGCCAGGATTCAATTCTGGCCTCGGGTCACTGTCTGTGTGGATTTTGTGCATTTTCCCCGTGTTTGCATGGGTTTCCTCCCATAGTCCAAAGATCTGCTGGTTAGGTTGATTGGCCATGCTAAATTGACTGTAATCTCAGGGGATTAGCAGGGTTACAAGATCTGGATGGGATTGTGGCTGGTGGAGAATCGATGGCCGACTGGCCTCCTCCTGCAGTACAGGGATTCCATGATTCTATGATTCGTTCTAATGCGTAGCATACATGTAATTCGTTAGATATTTGAAAACAACTAATCGAGAGACAATATATCATCACCATTCAAATTCTAAGGCAGGACAAATACTTTTAATCAAAACCATAGGCCGTACACCAGAACTGGACATACAATAAATTTGCAAAATAAGTTTTCAAGACTCGAAACCACTAATTTCCAAGTATTTTTCAATTTTCAATTGGCATCATTACTATCTTTTCCCCGTTGTTAAGAACTTCCCATTGGTTGAAATGCGATCATTGCATTTTTTCTTACTACTGGTACCAGGTCCTATATATCTCAGCTTAATTTAGTTCACATTAAATATATTCATAGCTTAATGCAATATTTGTATCATTTCTAAATGCCACTGGAAAACTCACCATGTTTCTTTGATATGACAAGGTATTGATGGAAACAGGCGTCACTGAGAGAAGCAATTATTTTGCTTCTTTGTGTAAATGATATAATCTACAAACACCCTGAAATGTTGGCATGCGAGAAAGGATCTATGAAGAATATACCAGGAAGTCATAGAGTGATAGATTTACAGATATACACGGTATGTAAACAAGCCTTTCAGTCTAACTCGTCCATGCTAAGAAGGGAACCAATCCCATTTGCTTGTGTTTGGTCCATATCCCCCCAAACCATTCCTACCCATGTATTTGTCCAAAAGTCTTTTAAATGTTGTATTTGTACCCGCATCTACAATCTCCTCTGGCAATTCATCCCAAATACACAAACCATTTTGTGTGAAAATGTGACACTGCCCCCCCCCCCCCCCCGCCATGCCTTTTTAATTTTCTATTCTCACTTTGAACCTATACCCTCTAGTTTGAAACTCTCCTACCCTGGGAAGAAGACCTTGGCTATTCATGTTGTCTACGATTTTACAAGGCTCCAAAAAGGTCACCCCTCATCCACCTACACTCCAGGGAAAAAAAGTCCCAACCTATTCCATCACTCCCTATAATTCAAACATTCCAGTCCCGGTAATATCTTTGTAATTTTTTTTGCATCCTTTCCATTTTAACAACATCCTTCCTGTAGCAGAGCGACCAGAAATGCGCGCAGCACTCCAGATGTATCCTTACCGCATTTTGTATAGTTGTAACATAATGTCCCAATTGCTGTACTCAATGCTCTGACTGATGAAAGCAAGTGTGCCAAATGCCCTCTTCAGCATCCAGTCTACCTCTGATGCCAATTTCCAGGAAGTATGTACCTGCACTTCTAGGTCTTTCTGACAATAATCTGCAGGGTTCTAACATTGACTGTGAAAGTCCTGCCCTGGTTTGTCTTACCAAAATACAACACCTCTCATTTGTCTGAATTAAACTCCATCCACCATTCCTCAGCCCAGTGGTTCATTGATTAAGATTCCACTTAAGTCTTAAATAACTTTCTTCACTGTTCACTACAGCAATATTTACTAAACTTGCCTTCTGTATTCTCATTTATATCCTTTATGTAAATGACAAACAGCAGTGGACCCAGCACTGATTCCTGCAGGATAGCGCTGGCCACAAGCCTCCTTTAACTTTGTAAATGTAAATACAATCTAAGTTTTGACTTCATTGCATACACTCTAAATGTGCAAATGTAGGTAACTTGCGAGGAACACTGGCATGCATATATCTATGCAATTGAAGGATAGCTTTCTTGACAATATAGCAGGAATTTTAGCCAAGCACGGAGAAACCAATTGGATTCTAATTGTGATAGTCTCAGGATAGCAGTTCTAAATAATTAATATCAAGATGCTTTAGAGTATTGGCTCATCACAAACTGATAAGGTTCTATGGCATTGGAAGAATATCTCTTCAGACTTCCGTCATCAAACCAATTCACATTTCAACTAGTCAATCTGCCGTAAAAGTGCAGGAGCAGTCTCGCTTCTGCTTTGCTGTTAAACGTCAACTGAAAGACATCTTTAACAATGATATAGAACTAACTAATCAATTTGAAATGGTCCGACATTCAAAGAAGGACATGCTGATGCTAGTAAATAATAAGTAATGCACTGCGACTTGACGACTAGAAATAAAGCAAATACTTTGCAGCAGCAATGTGGAACTACGGCACTCATATTAATGAAAGTGTGCTGGACTTGCACGGTCCAGTGAATGCAAAAAGTTTCTCAAAAATAGTTACATTTACACGTTTACAGCGTCTGAAACAAAGTCAACTTTCCCTTCAATTTAAATAAATTGTAAGGCGTTTTAAAAAGGTTGAACGAATGACACGAGTTCCCAGAACAAAATTTATCCTGGTCTTGATAGTAAGTTACATATAATAACAAAACAATGCAAATGTAACCTGTAAGATGCCCTCGACATAGCAGTAACAAAGGGATGCTAACAGGAAATAGAAATATTGTGGGGAACTGTATTACCTAGTTAAGGTAATACTTCCATCCTATTTAAATAAACATATTCTTCTGCCCCCAAACCTTTCTGTATGTCCAAAGAAATTCTGTGACGATATCATTCACTTTGTAACTGCGCCTCACCTCGGTATTGGCAGGGTTGATATAGTTTTCAGAATTAATCATCCCCAGCTGTTCTTTCTGTACAGACGCATTGCACAGATAATTCTTGTCAGTTGAAGATCTGCATGTGTTGGTGGTTAAGAAATTTCTCTTTGTTGACTGCAATGTTGAACATGACTCATAGCGGAAACTCTGAGAAAGTGGATCACCACCAAATACCTCAACGTAGTTGGGTGTCATATGAAGGTTTCTACTGGCCTTTTCAATTCCATTCATAGAATGTCTTGTTTCAAAACAGCAACAAACATCCAGGGAACAGGGCTGACCTCCCAAAACATTTCTGCTTTTATGAACCTTCACAGCGAGGATAACTAAAATAACTAGAAAAATGCCAGAAATTACTCCTAATGTTATGACCAAGGAAAGGCTCAAATCAGGAGTGAATCCTGGATTTTCAGACGATCCACTGACGCTGGAGAATGATTCACTGTCTCCACCAACCACAGTTAAGATAATGGTCACTGTGGCAGAAAGTGCTGGTGTTCCATTGTCTTTTACCACAATTACCAGCCTTTGCTTCAAAGCATCTTTGTTTTCAATACGCCGGATAGTCCAAATTTCCCCAGTGTCTGGTGAAATAGTAAAAAGGTTTTGCTGCGTAGCATGAAAAAAAGAATAAGAAAGACGTGCGTTCTGACCAGCGTCAGCATCAGTGGCCGATACTTTAGCAACCAAGTGGCCTGGTTCTGCAAACCTGGATATTGTCTCTGTTACCATTGAGCCATACTCGGCTAATGGGTGTACGATCACTGGAACATTGTCATTTTGATCAAGGATAATAACATTCACTGAGACATTGCTGGCGAGTGGTGGAGTTCCAGAGTCCGCCACCCGAGCTTTGATCTGAAAGTTTTTCAATTTTTCGTAGTCAAAAGATCTCTGAGCGAAGATGACCCCAGTCTCCTTGTCAATTGAGATATAAGTGAACACCGAGGCATTCTCAACTTGTGACTCCAAGATAGAGTATTTAAATCGAGCGTTCTGTCCAACATCTGGATCGAAAGCCGTAATGGAAAATATAGAAGCACCAATAACATTGTTCTCCGTGACGCTTGCTGTGTATAAAGACTGGGTAAACCGTGGGGCATTGTCATTTACATCTGAAACCTCTACCCGAATGGTTTTTTTGGATGTCAGAGGAGGATTTCCTGCATCCGTACATGTTATTGTGACATCATACTGGGAGACATTTTCACGGTCCAGTGGATGTTGAAGGAATAATTCATAATAATTCTTCAAAGAAGAATCGAGTTTAAAGGGGAGTTGGTTTGAAATTTGACATCGTAGCTGCCCATTTCGTCCCGAATCTTTATCTGCTGCACTGAACAGAGCGACTACAGTTCCAACTGGAGCATCTTCTGAAACCGTGCTGGACAATGACGTTAATGTGATCTCAGGCGCATTATCATTCACGTCAATAATCTCCACCAAAACATCACAGTGCCCGGACATTGCACCTATGTCCATTGCTTGTACACTAATCTGAAAGGCCTTGTTCTCTTCATAGTCCAATTTGCCTTTCAATATGATCTCACCAGTTTTAGAATTCACATCAAACATTTCCCGAGCTCCAGCAGAAGTATGACTACTGAGGGAATACGTTATCTTTCCATTAGAACCATCGTCCAAGTCAGTGGCATTTAACATGATTACCTGCGTTCCTGTAGGTGCTGTTTCCAATAGGGTGACTCTGTAAACTGACTGTGAAAAAGCAGGGGCGTTGTCGTTTGCATCGTTAACTATAACTGACACCTGAACCGTGCCGGATCTCACATGGGTCCCGCCGTCCTTGGCTATTAATGTTAACATGTGGCTGGATTCCAGTTCTCTGTCCAAGGAACTCTGTAACACCAATACTGGCAATTTTTCATCCCCATTGTGCATTTGAACATCGAGAATGAAATAATCGTTCGGGAGGAGCTCATAGGTTTGCAATGAGTTTGTTCCAATGTCCGGATCGTGCGCAGATTCGAGGGGAAAACGCATTCCTGGCGTTGAAAACTCTGACATTTCCAGGCGGATTTGCTTCTTTGGAAAACTGGGGGCATTGTCATTCACGTCGAGAATCTCCACTGCAATCTGATACAGCTTTAAGGGATTTTCAAGCAAACAGTCCAAGGATATCACGCAACTCAAACTAGGCCCGCAAATCTGTTCCCTGTCAATTTTTTCCTTCACAAATAAAACGCCAGTGTTCAAATTTATATCCACATATCGTTTCCTGGGCCCGGGTACAATCCGAAAACTGCGAGCCGAGAGCTGCTTTATATCTAAACCCAAATCATCTGCGATATTCCCAACAAAGGCGCCCAGTTGCAGTTCTTCAGGAATCGAGTAACGAATCTGTTCAAACACTAGATTCCACGAAAATACACAATAAAATAATTGGCATTTTAGCAACCAATATATTTTATATCTCATTTCCAGCGAAAAACATTCCCCTTGTTTCAGAACGTGTCCGTAACATCGATCATCCAGTTATAAAATCAATTTTACAGTTATAACAATATATTTTTAACCTGGATCAACTGCGATGTCGCAAATACCTGATTGTTTTAGGAACCGCTCGAATTATTTCATTTAAATCTTCTAATTTTTTTTGTCTAAAATCGCCAGTGGATTCGTGCACAAATGCTGCCGAGCTGCTCGCTATCCAATGTTACACTGCGTCTGATCGTGCGTGATGGTGGCTGGGTAGTGAAAGGGGCAGTCCGGATCCCCAGTTACATCTCTGCTTCTGATTGGTGAACAGAAACACATTGAAATTCAACCAATGGCACTACAGTTCATTTCTTAAAGCGGAAAGGTCTGAAATCCCCGCAGATATTTAGATTTATTGTTGCAAGATTAAAAATGGAATGAAGATTTTCTGTGAATACTTCAGATACCACTGCGTTATCAAAAATATCTCTGGAATTCCATTACAACAAATATCTTAACAGTAATGTTCATGGCACATATGGTAGAAAAACATCAAAAAAAATGAACCTGCAGTATTAAATGGGCCATTTGTCTCGCTAATTGAATTTTATTTATAAATCGATTGGGAGAAGTTGAGAAAGGAACGGTCATGTTGGTTTTCATTGCAGGCAGACTTGAGCACAGGCGAAAAGTTTTCTTATTGTAGCTGTATGGGCCTTTGGCGACAATGCACCTGCTTCATGGCGTGCAGATTTGGTCTTCTTAAGTAAGAAATAATATACGTGCCATCGAGGGATTGCAGACTTTTGCGCAAGAAGTGATTGAGTTGACAAGGACCGTATTCATTGCAATTCAGAAGTATGAGAGTGGACTTAATTAAAGCGTATTGCAATCTTACAGTGGCGGAAGAATGGATGCATGGGAGATATTTCTTCTGTCCGGGTTTAGGATGGGGAAGGGGAGGGGGAGGGTGTAGGAAAATGCGGGAATCTAGACCAAGGGGCCGCAATCTCAAGATATAGAGTAGGACCTTTAGGACTGAGATGAAAGAAATGTGTTTACTCAGAGGGTAGCAAAACTGCGGAATTCTCTTTCACTGAAGGATATAGGTACCAAGTCGTTGAACATACCTAAGGAGGAAAAATGTAGATTTCTAGAATCCTTAAGGCATCAAGGCGAATGGAGAAATGACGGGAATATGCTGTTGAGATAATTGATCAGTCATGGTCCTATTTTCTATCTCGCTATTAGCCAAGTATGATGATTCCGGTATGGGCTTCCATTTCCAGGGAGCTGCTAATTATAACTAAAGGAAGTTTGTAATATATTTCCTTACTCTCCAATATAACTAAACATTGGGCATTACTGCACGGGCAATTCCAAAATCCTCTGTTTTCTTCCAGGCATCTACCAAGTCACCTCAACAGAATGGTCTTGAATCTGAAATAATCTCTGTACGCTGCAGCACAAACTCTGATATTCAGTGAATAAGTTTTCCTATCTCGAACCTTGCATGAATATCCAGAACTGTACATGCAGCACCCTCTATTCTGAAACTCAAGTTCATTATTTTGTTGTTGTCAATTTCATCTGGGTGCTCAAAACTTTTAAAGGCTACATACATGAACTCTTATTTTGGGGGTGACACGGTGACACAGTGGTTTGCACTGCTGCTTCACAGCGCCAGGGACCCGGGTTTAATCCAGTCACGGGTCACTGTCAAAATGGAGTTTGCACATTCTCCTCGGTTTGCATGGGTTTTCCTCCCACAGTCAAAGATCTGCTTGTTAGGTTGATTGGCTACGCTAAATTGACTCTAATATCATGGGGATAGCAGAGTTACAAGGCCTGCGTGGAATGTGGTTGGTGCAGACTCGATGGATGGACCGAAAGGCCTCCTCCTGCACTGTAGAGACTCCATGATTCTGTGGTTCGTTCTAATGCGCAGCGTACATGTTATTCATTAGAAATTTGAAAACAGGTAATCCAGAGACAATTTTAAGTTCTAAGGCAGGACAAATATTTTTGATTAAAACTACAGACTATATACCAGAATTAGACATAGAATAATTTTGCAAAATAAGTTTTCAAGACTTGAAACCACTAACTTCCAAGTACTTTTCCATGTTCAACCGGCACCATTACTATCTGTTTCTCATTGTTAAAATCCTTTCATTGATTGATAGGTGATCGTTGCAATTCTTTCTTACTATTGCTACCGAGTTCTATACAGATCAGCTTAACTTTGTTCACATTAAATATATCAATTGCTTAATGCAATATTTCTATTATTTCTAAACGTCAGTCTAAAATTCACCATATTTCTTTGAAATGACAAGGTATTCATGGACCAAGGCATCACTGAAAGAAGCAATTACATGCCTACTTTGTGTCAATTATATAATTTGCAAGCGTCCTGAAATGTTGGCATCTGAGAAAAATCTATGAAAAATATGCTAGGAAGGTATCGAGCAATTCATTTATAAAGATGCATAGCACGGAAACAAGCCTCCCTGCCCGACTCGTCCATGCCAATCAGGGGACGAGTCCCATTTGCCTGCATTTGGCCCCTATCCCTCCAAACCATTCCCATCCTTATACCGTTCCAAAATTGTACCCACATCTACCATCTCCTCTGGCATTTCATTCCATATATGCAAATCACTTTGTGTGAAAATGTGACCCCTCTGGTGCCTTTTTAAGTTTCTACTCTCACTTTAAACCTATACCCTCTTACTTTGGACTTCCCTACCCTAGGGAGCAAACCTTGGCTTTTCACATTATCTATGATTTTACAAACCTCTTTAAGGTCACCCCTCATCGTCCTACACTTCAGGGAAAGAAATCCTAGCCTATTGAATCTGTCCTGATAATTCAAACATTCTAGTCCCGGCAACATCCTTGTAAATCTTTTTTGCATCCTTTCCAGTTTAACAACATCCTTCCTATAGCAGAGTGACCAAAAATACACACAGTACTTCAGATGTAACCTTACCAGCGTCTTGTACATAATGTCCCAATTCCTGAACTCAATGCTCTGATGATGAAGGCAAGTGTACCAATCGCCTTCTTCAACAGTCCATCTACCTCTGATGCCACTTTCAAGGAATTATTCCAAGTCTCTCTGACCACAACCCGCAGGGCCCTACCATTTATTGTGAATGTCCTGTCCTACCAAAATACATATTTATCTGAATTAAACTTCATCTGCCATTCCTCAACCCACTGGTCCAGTTGATTGAGATTCCATTGAAGTCTTAGGTAACTTTCTTCACAGTTCATTACACCACTAATTTACTAACAATGCTTCCTGTGTTCTCATTCATATCTTTTATATAAATGACAAACAACAGTGGACACAACATTGATCTCTGTGGCACAGATCACAGGCCTCCCATAACTTTGCAAATTTAACTGCAATGCAAGTTTTGACTTCATTGCATTTAAATGAGCAAATGTAAGCATCTTGATAAGAACATTGAGCATGCATATATCCGTGCAATTAACGGATAGCTTCCTTGACAACATAGCAGGAATTTCAGCTGACTACTGAGAAACTGATTATATCTTAATTGTTACGGCCTTAGGTTAGCAGTTCCAACTAATTAACATCAGGATGTTTTAGAGTATCAGCTCATCATAAACTGAAAAATTTCTATGGCATTGGAGGAATATCGCTTTAGACTCCTGTCATCAAACCAATTCTTCTTTCAACTAGTCAATTTGCCATAAAAATGCAGGAACAGTCTCGCTTCTGCTCTGCTTCAAGCATCAACTGAAAGCCATCCTTAACAATGATATAGGACTAACCGATCAATTTGGAATGGACGGCATTCAAAGAAGGATATGCTGATGTTAGTAAATACTAAATAATGTACCGAGACCATGACGACTAGAAATGAAGTCAGTATTTTGCAGGAGCAATGTGGAATTGTGATATTCGCATCAATGAAAGTGTGCTGTACTTGCACGGTCCTGTGAATGAAAACAGTTAATCAAAAATAGTTACATTTACAAGTTTACAGTACCTGGGACAAAGTCAAATCCCCCTTAGATTTAAATAAAGAGCAAGGGTTTAAAAAGCTCGAAAAGATGACCTGAATTCCCAGAACAAAAGTTAACCTGGGCTTGACAATGAGTTACATATTATAATAAAACAGTGGAAGTACAATCTGTAAGATACCCTCAACATAGCAATAACAAGGGAATGATGACAGGAAACATAAATATTGCAGGAAGCTGCATAACCTAGTTAAGGTATCACTTCAATGCTGTTAAAATAAACATTCTCTTGTGCCCTCAAACATTTCTGTATCCCTAAAGGAAATCTGTGATGATGTCATTCACTTTGTAACTGCGCCTCACCTCGGTGTTTGCAGGGTTGATATAGTTTTCAGAATTAATCATTCCCTGATGTTCTTTCCTCACAGACTCATTGCGCAGATAATTCTTGTCTAATGATGATCTGCATGTGTTGGGGATTAAAATATCTCTCTTTGTTGATTGCAATGTTGAACATGACTCATAGCGAAACCTCTGAGAAAGTGGATCACCCCCGAATACCTCAACATAGTTGGGTGGTATCTGAAGATTTCTACTGGCCTTTTGAATTCCATTCAGAGAATGTCTCGTTTCAAAACAGCAACAAACACCCAAGGAACAGGGCTGACCTCGCAAAACATTTCTGCTTTGATGAATCTTTATAGCGAGGATAATTAAAATCACGAGAAAAATGCCAGAAATTACTCCTAATGTTATGACCAATGAAAAGCTCAAATCAGGAGTGAATCCTGAATCCTGAGACGATCCACTGACGCTGGAGAATATTTCAGTGTCACCCCCAACCACAGTTAAGATGATGGTCACTGTGGCAGAGAGAGAAGGTGTTCCATTGTCTTTTACGACAATCACCAGCCTTTGCTTAGGAGCGTCTTTATTCTCAATACGCCGGATAGTCCAAATTTCCCCAGTGTCTGGTGAAATAGTAAAAAGGTTTTGCTGCGTAGCCTGAAAAAAGGAGTAAGAAAGACGTGCGTTCTGACCAGCGTCAGCATCAGTGGCGGATACCTTAGCAACCAAGTAGCCTGGTTCTGCAAACCTGGATATTGTCTCTGTTACCGTTGAGCCATACTCGGCTAATGGGTGCACGATCACTGGAACATTGTCATTCTGATCAAGGATAATAACATTCACTGAGACATTGCTGGCGAGTGGTGGGGTTCCAGAGTCCACGACTCGAGCTTTGATCTGAAAGTTTTTCAATTTCTCGTAGTCAAAAGACCTCTGAGCGAATATGACACCAGTCTCCTTGTCAATTGACACATAAGTGGACACCGAGGCATTCTCAACTTGTGTCTCCAGGATAGAGTATTTAAGTCGAGCATTCAGTCCAACATCTGGATCTGAGGCTGAAATAGAAAACATAGTAGCGCCAATAACATTGTTCTCCATGACGCTTTCTGTGTATAAAGACTGGGTAAACCGTGGGGCATTGTCATTTATATCTGAAACCTCTACATGAATAGATTTTTTGGATGTCAGAGGAGGATTTCCTGCATCCGTACATGTTATTGTAACGTCATACTGGGAGGCATTTTCACGATCCAGTGGATATTGAACAAGTAATTCATGATAATTCTTCAAAGAAGAATCGAGTTTAAATGGGAGTTTCTGTGAAATTTGACAACGTACTTGCCCATTTTGCCCCGAATCTTTATCTGCTGCACTGAACAGAGCGACTACCGTTCCAACTGGAGCATCTTCGGAAACTGTGCTGGACAACGATGTCAGTGTTACCTCAGGTGCGTTATCATTCACATCAATAATATCGACAAACAGATCACAATGCTCAGGTATTGCGTTTTGACCGTTATCCATTGCTTGTATGCCAATCTGAAAGACCTTGTTTTCTTCATAGTTCAATTTGCCTTTTAGTCTGATTTCTCCAGTTTTGGAATCCACATCAAACATTTCCCGAGCTGCAGCAGAATTATGGCTACTGAGCGAGTACGTTATCTCTCCATTGGATCCCTCGTCCATGTCAGTGGCATTTAATAAAATTACCCGCGTTCCTGTGGGTGCGCTTTCCAACAGGGTGACTCTGTAAACTGATTGTGGGAAAACAGGAGTGTTGTCGTTTGCATCCTTGACAATGATTGAGACCCGAACCGTGCCCGATCTCACTGGGACCCCGCCGTCCTTGGCTATTAACGTTAACATGTGGCTGGATTCCGTTTCTCTGTCCAGGGAACTCTGCAACACCAATATTGGCAATTTCTCAACTCCATTGCGCATTTGAACATCGAGAATGTAATAATCGTTGGGAAGGAGTTGATAGGTTTGTAAGGCGTTTGTTCCAATGTCCGGATCGTGTGCGGATTCGAGAGGAAAGCGCGTTCCCGGTGTAGAAATCTCTGGGATTTCCAGGCGGATTTGTTTCTTTGGGAAACTGGGAGCATTGTCATTCACATCGAGAATCTCCACTGCGATCTGATACAGCTTTAAGGGATTTTCAAGCAAACAGTCCAAGGATATCACACAACTCGAACTAGGCCCGCAAATCTGTTCCCTGTCAATTTTCTCCTTCACAAATAAAATGCCAGTGTCCAAATTTATATCCACATATTGTTTCCTGGGCCCGGGCACAATCCGAAAACTGCGAGCCGAGAGCTGCTTTACATCTAAACCGAAATCATCTGCGATATTGCCAACAAAGGCGCCCAGTTGCAGTTCTTCAGGAATCGAATAACGAATCTGTCCAAATACTAGATTCCACGTGAATACACAACAAACTAATTGGCATTCTATCAACCAATATATTTTATATCTCATTTCCAGCGAAACACATTCCCCTTGTTTCAGAATGTGTCCGTACCATCAATTATCGTTGTACAGTTTATTATTTATTTATTTAAACCTGAAACACGGCGATGTAGCAAATACCTGATTCTTTTAGGAATCGCTCGAATTATTTCATGTAAATCTTCTCTTTTTGTCTAAAATTGCCAGTAGATTCATGCAGAAATGCTACCGAGCTGCTCGCTATCCTGCGTCTGATGGTGCGAGATGGTGGGTGGGTAGTGAAGGGGGCAGTCCAGATCTCTAATTACAGCTCAGCTTCTGATTGGTGAACAGAAACATATTGAAATTCATCCAATGAAATTAGCGGCATTTCTTAAAGCTAGACTTTCTGAAATCAGCGCTGTTGCCTAGATTTATTGTTGTACAATTAAAAATTGGATCAAGATTTTCTGTCAAAATTTTGTACATTCCTCTGACGCCATAAATATCTCTGAGACTGAATCATAGCGAATATTTTATTGTTTGCAACAGACGACAAAAGAAGTGAGAAATGGAGAACTTTTGCTGTCATTTGTCTCATTGGTCTGATTCACCAAATTTTACTGATAGTTCAAATTATAAACAGCAAACAGTAAAGAATAGAGCCGGCATGTTGGCCTTTATGACAAAAGCACTTGAGCACATTAGCAAGGATTTTTTACTGCGGCTCTGCAGGACGTTGGTGAGATAGCTGGAATAGTCTGTACAATTTTGGTCTCCTTTCGTGCTATCGATGGAGTGCAGTGAAAGTTCACTAGACTGATTCCTGGGAGGTAAATATCGTCGTATGAAGAGCCATTGGGTCACCTAAGCCGATATTCATTGCAATTTAGAAGGATGAGAGGGGATCAAATTAAAACGTATGGGAATTTGACACGGATAGAGTGAATGTGTGTATGGATAATGTTTCTTCTGCCTGGGAGTTCTGAAACAATCATAACAACCCTACAGTGCGTATGAACATAAGAACTAGGAGCAGGAATAAGCCACCTGACATCTCGAGTCTGCTGCGCCATTAAATAGGATCATGGCTGATCTTTTTGTGGATTCAGCTCCTCTTACCCGCCTGCCCACAATAATCTTTGGTTCTTTTACTGTTCAAACATTTATCTACCCTTGCCTTAAAAACATCCAATGAGGTAGCCTCAACTGCTTCACTGGGCACCGAATTCCACAAATTCACAACCCTTTATGTGAAGATGTTCCTTCTCAACTCAGTCCTAAATCTGCTCCCCCTTATTTTGAGGCTATGTTCCCTAGTTCGAGTTTCAGCCGCTAGTGGAAATAACTTCCTTGTTTCGAACTTATCTATTCCCTTCATAATCTTATATGTTTCTATAAGATCTCCCCTCATTCTTCCGAATTCCAATGAGTATAGCTCACAGTACTCAGTCTGTCCTCATAAGCTAATCCTCTCAACGCCGACATCAACTTAGTGAATCTCCTCTGCACATCCTCCAGTGCTAGTATGTCCTTTCTCAATCAAGGAGACCAAAACTGTACACAGTATACCTGGTGTGGTGTGGCCTCACCAACGCCTTATATAGCCAGAAAATAATGTTGTTGTTTTCAAACTCCATTCCTCTAGCAATGAAGGGCAAAATTCCATTTGCCTTCTTAATTACCTGCTGAACCTGCAAAGAAAATCCTTGTGATTCTTGCACATGGGCACCCGGGACTCTCTGCACAACAGCACGTTGCAATTTTTTACCATTCAAATAATAACCCATTTTGCTGTTATTGCTACAAAAATGGATGATCTCACATTTACCGACATTGTATTCCATCCACCACACCCTTTTCCCTTCACTTTGACTATCTATATCCCTTTGCAGACTTTCAGTGTCCCTTGCGCGCTTTGCTCTGCCATTCGTCCTACTGTCATCTGTGAATTTTGACACACTCTGCCTGGTCTCCAACTCTAAATCAGCTATATAAATCGTAAACAGTTGCGGTCTCACCACTGATCCCTGAGGCACACCACTCATCACTGATCGCCAACCAGAAAAACATACATTTACGCCCACTTTTTGCTTTCTGTTAGTTAACCAATCCTCTATCAATGTTAATACATTATCAGTAACACTATGCGTCTTTATATTATGCAGCGGTCTTTGGTGTGGCACCTTGTCAAATGCCTTCTGGAAATCCAGATACAGCACATCCACAGATTCCGCATTGTATATTGCACATGTAATGTTCTCAAAGAATTCCACCACATTAGTCAAACATGACTTGCCCTTCTTGAATCCATGCTATGTCTTATGAGTGGGACAATTTATAAAGTGATGTCTCGCTATTTCTTCCTTGATGATAGATTCAAGTATTTTCCCTACTACAGAAGTGAAGTTAACCGGCCTGGAATTGCCTGTCTTTGGTCTACCTCCTTTTTTAAACAGTGGCATCATATATGCTGTTTTGCAATCTGCAGGAACCAGCAGATTCTACAGAAGGATGACATTTGGGCCATCAAGTCTGCACTGATCTCTGACAGAGAGTCATACCCACACTCAGCCCTTTTCCCTATTCCAGTAACTCCACATATTTACACCCCTCATCCTCTTAAATCACACATTTTGGGACACTAAGGGACAATTTAGCATGACCAATGCACATAACCTGCACATCTGTCAACTGTGGGAGGAAACCGAAGGAGCTCACGCAGACACGGGGAGAATATGCAAAAACCATTCTGACAGTCACTCAATCCGGAAGTGAATCCGGGTCTCTGGATCTGTAACGGAGCAGTTCTACCCACAATGCCACCGTGCTGGTGCCTGTGCCACCGTGCTTGTCAGAATTTTAAGCTTTGGGATGGAGCATTTATGGCTGCGATGAAGACTAACTTCTTAACTCAGAGGGTGATGAACTTTGGAATTCTAAAGACAAAGACAAAGAACAAAACAGCATGGGAAACAGGCCCTTTGGCCCAACGAGCCCGTGCCGCCACCTCCATGTTCCCACTTCTACCCGTGATCCCTGTCCATGTTTATAGATCTACGGATTAAAAACCAAATTTGAGACAATTTAGGGAGAATTTGTTTTGCCAATTAGCCTAAGAGCACATCTTTGGGATGTGGGAGGAAACCGGAGCACCCGGAGAAACCCACGCAAGCACGGGGAGAATGCGCAAACTCCCACAGACACAGGCCCAAATCCATGTATCTGCACAGAACAGCGATAGTCATTGAGCTTTCGTGTTACCCATCAAATGGTCCAGGTCAAGCGTACACTAACGACGTGAAGCACTAGGATACTCTCAAAAAAAAATCCAAGAGCAGTCCTCTCACGACCCATCGCGTGTATGCCCCTCGTTAGACAACAAGGTGGACCAAAGCACCTGTAGGATAAAAAACAAGTACATCAATATCATCATCTATTTACACACTTCCCAGGGATCCCAAGGCTCATGATCCCTATTTTAAATCAGTTTTCTATACCCCTCCATTCCCATTCTGTTCATGTGCCCATCTAAGTATTTCTTAAATAACTCCAGAGTACCTGCCTCCACCAATTTACTTGGCAGTGCATTCCATACCCCCACCACCCTCTGTGTGAAAAAACTCCCTCTAGCATCCAAATTATACCTTACCCCCCTCACCCTAAGCCCGTGACTCCTCTTGCTATTTGAGTCCATCCTCAGAAAAAGCTTAGCCCTGTTTACTCTATCTATCCCCTTCAAAATCTTGCACACCTCTATCAGATCTCCTCTAAGTCTACGTCTTTCTAAGGAAAACAGTCTCAATTTGCCTAATCTCTCCTCGTAACTCAGACCTTCCATACCAGGCAGCATCCTGGTAAACCTCCTCTGCACTCTTTCCAGAGTCTCCACGTCCTTCCGGTAGTGAGGCGACCAGAACTGGACACAGTATTCCAAATGAGGTCTAACCAGCGTTTTATACAACTGCAACATTAAAGGGAAGCTCTTGTACCCTATACCCCTTCCTATAAAGGCTAGCACACTAAATGCTTTCTTCACAACTTTCTCCACTTGCTTTGCCACCTCAGAGACTTGTTCACCTGCACCCCCAGGTCCCTCTGCGTTTCTATACTCTTAATAGGTCTACCCTTTATCATATACCTTCCCCCCACATTCTTTCTCCCGAAATGCATCACCTCACATTTATCAGGATTGAATTCCATCTGCCATCTGTCTGCCCAAACTACCAGCCTATCTATGTCCTGCTGCATCGCCTGACAATGTTCCTCACTATCCGCAAGTCCAGCTATCTTTGTGTCGTCTGCAAACTTGCTGATCACTCCACTTACTCCCTCTTCCAAGTCATTTATATATATTACAAATAGAAGAGGTCCCAGTACCGAGCCCTGCGCACACCACTAGTGACTGACCTCCAGCTAGAAAAACACCCTTCCACTATTACTCTCTGTCTCCTATTACCAAGCCAGTTACTTATCCATCTAGCTACCTGTCCTTGTATCCCGTTTGCCTTGACCTTCTCGACTAACCTCCCATGAGGGACTTTGTCAAACGCCTTACTAAAATCCATATAGACGACATCAACGGCTCGCCCTTCATCCACCGTTTTCGTCACCTGCTCAAAAAATTCTACCAGATTTGTAAGGCACGACCTCCCCTTAACAAATCCATGCTGAGTATCCCTAATCAGATTGCAACGCTCTAAGTGCCTATACATCCTATCTCTAAGAATCCCCTCCAACAGCTTCCCTACCACTGACGTCAAACTCACTGGCCTATAATTTCCAGGGTTATCCCTACCACCCTTTTTAAACAACGGTACGACATTAGCTATTCTCCAGTCCTCTACAACAGAAGGCCGTGGAGGCCAAGTCACTGAACATATTTAAGGAGGAAAAATATAGTTTTCCAGAATTTCAAGGAATTAATGTATAGGGAATGTGGCTTCAAGATATTTTGTTTTTTAGTGTCATACATAGGCTAACTTAACACTACAATGAAGTTACTATGAAAATCTCCTAACAGCCATACACTAGCGCCTGTTCGGGGTCAATGCGGCGCAATTTATCAAAGCCAATCCATCTAACCAACACACTTTTGGACTGTGGGAGGAAACCCAATCACCCAGAGGAAACCCACGGAGACACAGGGAAATGTACAGATTCCACACATAAGTGATGCAAGCCAGGAATCGAATCCAGGTGCTGAGAGGCAGCAGTGCCATCCACATTGCTGCCCGAACCACTGTGCAACCATGCAGCCTGTAGAGGATCAGCCATGCTCATGTTGAATGGTAGAGCAGCCTAGAGAGCTCGAATGACTTGCTGTATTTTCTGTGTTTGTGTTATCCAAGCATAATGATACTCCTATGGCTTTCCATTCCCATGTAACTGTTAATTAAGGAAGTTTGCAAGTTTCCCACTACCTGCTATAAAATTAAACATGGTGCATTATTGCACTGACAATTCGAAAATACGCCACTTCTGTTCCAGACATCCAGCCAGCCATCTCAATAGAGTGCTTTTGGATCTGCAATAATCTCCAGATTCTGCAAGACACATCTCACTAACATTGAAGACTGCTGATCTTGAACCCACATGAATTTTCCGATATGTAGATTTAGCACCCCCTATTCGTAAACTCAAGTGAAATATTTTGTTATTTTCAACTATATTCGTGGAGCTCAACCCTTCAAAGCATATATACAGGAACTTCTCCATCTCTGCTCTAACATGTAGCAAACACATAATTTCTTAAGAAATTTGAAAGCAGCTATCCCCAGAGGCCAATATCATCATAGTCACTTTTCAACTTCTAAGGCAACACACATAGTTTTGATCAATACTACATATATTGTGATGCAAAATAAGTTTTCAAGCCTTGAAACCACGAACTACCACGGACTTCTCAATTTTCAAATTGTTCCGTTACTTCCTCTTATTGCTCAGGTCCTCTTGCTGGTCCATGAATGATCATTCCTTTTTTTCTTACCATTGATACCGGCTCCTATGCCTATCAGATTGATTTATTTCTGAAATGTATTTGCTACTGTCACAAGTAGTTTTTGTTAACACTGCAGTGAAGTTACTGTGAACATTTCCTCGTCACCACATTCTGGTGCTTTTTCGTACAATGAGGGAGAATTTAGTATGGTCAATGCACCTAACCAGAATGGCTTTCGGACTGTGGGAGGAAAACTGAGCACCTGGAGGAAACCCGTGCAGTGATGAGGAGAACGTGCGGACCCTGCACAGACTGTGCTCCAAGCCAGGAATCAAACTTGGGTGCTTGGCAGGGTGAGGCAGCACTGTGCCACCATGCCAACCATTTCATAGGTTAATGCAATATCTTCCTCATTGTTAAGTATCAGTCTAAAAGTAACGATGTTTCATTGAAATGACAAGGTACTCACAGACTATGCGTCAATGAGAGAATCAATTACATGGTTATGCTATATATATCACACGATTTACAAATGCTCTGGAATTTTGGCATCCAAGAAATGATTCACGAAGAATATGGCAGGAATTTCCCCTGCAACTTTGTAAATTTAATGGGTGAAAAATGCTGACTTTGTTGCACGCACTCTAAATGCACAAATGTAAGTATCTTGAAGGAACTCTGAGCATTAAAGATAGTTTCTGTAATAATAGATTATGAATTTTAGCCAAATACCGTACAGTTGATTAGGTGCTAAATGTTATAGCCTCAGTGTATTATTTCCAACCAATCCGCATCAGGGTATTAGAGAATGTCGGATCATCCCAAATTGATCAAAGCCAATTGTATTGCGGAGAAAAATCACTTAGACTTCTGGCATCAAGTCAATTTTCATTGCTGGTAGATAAACTGAGATGGGAAACCAGGACAGTCTCGCTGCTGGACTGCTGTCAAATGTCCATTGACAGTCTTCATTAAAAAGACTAGTTGATCAATTTGTAATAATCCGACAATCAGAAAGAGACACGCTGATATTGCTCAGAACAAACACGCTGAGGTCATACTAGAAATTAAACAAACGATTTACAGGAGCAGTGTGGAAATTTTCTGTACAATTATCAATGAAAGTGTTCTACACTGGCACGCTTTCATGAATGCAGAGCGTTCCCCTTAAATTAGATACATTCAAAGGTTTGCAACGCATGGAACAAAGTCAACTTTCTCTTCGATTTAAATAAAATCCAAGAGATTAAAAAGCGCCAACAGGGGACATGAGTGAACAAACTTTGACCTGCGTTGACAATAAGTTAATACGATCACAAAACAATCTAAATACAATCTGCAAGATACCCTCGACATAGCAGTAACAAACAAATGCTGGCAGGAAATTGAAATATTGCAGAAAATTCTGCATCAGGCAATTCTGCCCATGCTATTCAAATAAACAGACCCTTGTTCCTCACAAAAGTTGTGCATATCATAAAGAAATTTGTAAATACGTTGTTCACTTTTAAAGTGTGCCTCACCTTGGTGTTTGCATGATTGATGTAGTTTTCGGAATTAATCATTACTGGGTTTTCTTTCCTCACAGCCTCATTGTGGAAATAGTTTTTGTCTGTGGACGACCTGCATGCGCTAGGCGTTATGAAGTCTCTCTTTGTTGACTGCAATGTTGAACATGACTCATAGCGGAAACTCTGAGAAAGTGGATCACCCCCGAATACCTCAACATAGTTGGGTGGTATTTGAAGATTTCTACTAGCCTTTTGAATTCCATTCAGAGAATGTCTTGTTTCAAAACAGCAACAAATACCCAGAGAACAATACCGGCCTCCCAATGCACTTCTGTTTTGATGAACCTTCAAGGCAAGAATAATTAAAATCACCAGAAAAATGCCAGAAATTACTCCTAATGCTATAACCAAGGAAAAGCTCAAATCAGGTGGGAACACTGGATGTTCAGACGATCCACTGATGTTGGAGAATGTTTCGGTATCTCCACCAACCACAGTTACGATGATGGTCACTGTGGCAGAAAGTGATGGTGTTCCATTGTCTTTTACCACAATCACCAATCTTTGCTTAGAGGCATCTTTATTCTCAATACGTCGGATAGTCCAAATTTCCCCAGTGTCTGGTGAAATAGTAAAAAGATTATGCTGGGCAGCTTGAAAAAAGGAATAGGAAAGACGTGCGTTCTGACCTGCGTCAGCATCAGTGGCCGATACCTTCGCAACCAAATAGCCTGGTTCTGCAAACCTGGATATTGTCTCTGCTACCGTTGAACCATATTCGGCCAATGGGTGCACGATCACTGGAACATTGTCATTCTGATCAAGGATAATAACATTCACTGAGACATTACTGGCGAGTGGCGGGTCTCCAGAGTCCACGACGTGAACATGGATCTGAAAGTTTTTCAATTTCTCGTAGTCAAATGTTCTCTGTGCGAATATGTCTCCAGTCTCCGAGTTAATTGAGATGTAAGTGGACACCGAGGCATTTTCAACTTGTGTCTCCAAGATAGAGTATTTAAATCGAGCGTTCTGTCCAACATCTGAATCTAAGGCCGTAATGGAAAATATAGAAGCACCAATAACGTTGTTCTCCGTGACGCTTGCTGTGTATGAAGATTGGGTAAACCGTGGGGCATTGTCATTTACATCTGAAACATCTACTCTAATATTTTTTTTGGATGTCAGAGGAGGATTTCCTGCATCCGTGCATGTTATAGTGACGTCATACTGGAAGGCTTTTTCACGGTCCAGTGGATGTTGAACAAGTAATTCATAATAATTCTTCAAAGAAGAATCGAGTTTAAATGGAAGTTTCTGTGAAATTTGACAGTGTACCTGCCCATTTTGCTCTGAATCTTTATCTGCTGCACTGAACAGAGCGACTACCGTTCCAACTGGAGCATCTTCCGAAACTGTGCCGGACAACGATGTCAATGTTACCTCAGGTGCATTATCATTCACATCAACAATATCCACAAACAGATCACAATGCTCAGGTATTGCGTATGGACCCTTGTCCATTGCTTGTATGCTAATCTTGAAAGACTTGTTCTGTTCATAGTCCAATTTCCCTTTCAATCTGATTTCACCAGTTATGGAATCCACGTCAAACATTTCCCGAGCTCCCGCAGAAGTGTGGCTACTGATCGAGTACATTATCTCTCCATTGGGACCTTCGTCCGGGTCAGTGGCATTTAATGTAATTACTCGCGTTCCTGTGGGTGCACTTTCCAATAGGGTGACTCTGTAAACTGACTGGGGAAAGACAGGGGGGTTGTCATTTGCGTCGTTTACGACGATAGAGATTTGAATTGTGCCCGATCTCACAGGGATCCCGCCGTCCTTGGCTATTAACGTTAACATGTGGCTGGATTCCGTTTCCCTGTCCAGGGAACCCTGCAGCACTAATACTGGGATTTTTTCAACCCCATCGCTCACCTGCACATCGAGAATGAAACAATCATTTGGGAGAAGCTCATAGATTTGCAAGGAATTTGTTCCAATATCCGGATCGTGTGCGGACTCGAGGGGAAAGCGCCTTCCCGATAAAGACGTCTCTGGTATTTCCAGGCGGATTTGTTTCTTTGGGAAAGTGGGAGCATTG
Source organism: Sphyrna mokarran (assembly GCA_024679065.1). Classification (NCBI taxonomy): domain Eukaryota; kingdom Metazoa; phylum Chordata; class Chondrichthyes; order Carcharhiniformes; family Carcharhinidae; genus Sphyrna; species Sphyrna mokarran. The sequence continues at coordinate 76,048,041 of JAGIQG010000014.1, read as the reverse complement.
TCATTCACATCGAGAATCTCCACTGTAACCTGGTACAGCTTTAAGGGATTTTCAAGCAAACAGTCCAAGGATATCACACAACTCGAACTAGGCCCGCAAATCTGTTCCCTGTCAATTTTCTCCTTCACAAATAAAACGCCAGTGTTCAAATTTATATCCACGTATTGTTTCCTGGGCCCGGGCACAATCCGAAAACTGCGAGCCGAGAGCTGCTTTATATCTAAATCCAAATCATCTGCGATATTGCCAACAAAGGCGCCCATTTGCAGTTCTTCAGGAATCGAGTAACGAATCTGCCCAAACACTAGATTCCACGAGGAGAATACACAATAAAATAATTGGCATTTTAGCAACCAATATATTTTATATCTCATTTCCAGCGAAATACATTCGCCTTGTTTCAGAACGTGTCCGTACCATCAATTCTCTTTTTACATTTAGATCAATACATTTCAAAACTAGAAAAAAATAAGATTCAATTAATACCTGATTGTTGTTTGAATCGCTGGGGTTATTTCAGTAAAATCTTTTGTTTTTTGTCTAAAATTGCCAGTGGATTCGTGCACAAATGCTGCCGAGCTGCTCGCTATCCAATGTAACACTGCATCTGATCGTGCGTGATGGTGGATGGGTAGTGAAGGGGGCAGTCCGGATCCCCAATTACATCTCACTTTCCGATTGGTGAACAGAAACGTATTAAAATTCAACCTATAACATTACTGTTTATTTCTTAAAGCAGAAAGGTCTGAAATAGACAGGGCTCCTAAGATTTTTTGTTGCACAATTAAAAATGGAACCACGATTTTGTGTCAATACTGTAAATATCACTGCGTTGCCAAAATATCTCTGAAATTGCATTACACTAAATGCCTTAAAATAATCTTTACAGAATACATGACGGAAAAGATAACAAAAAGTAACTTTCAGTGTCAGCATGGGTCTTCGGTGTCAATATTTGAATTTTATTAATAGTTAGATTTACAGAAGCTGAAAAAGGAACGATCATGTTGGTCTTCATTGCAGACGGACTTGAGTGCAGGAGAAATATTTTCTCCTGCAGCTGTACAGGGTTTTGGCGACACTACACTTGCTGCATGGCATGTATTTTTCGTCTTCTTACCAAAGAAATATTGTATACATACCATCGAGGGAGTGCAACATATGTTCAATAGACAAATTCTTGGGGTGGAGGTACCGTCTTACGGGAAGATATTGGGCCAACTAAGCCTGTATTGCTGCCATTCAGAAAGACAAGAGTGGATTTAATTGAATCGTACCACAACGTTACAGTGATAGGAAGAATGGGTGCATGGTTGATGTTTCTCCTGTCGAATTTAGCGAATGTTGTGGGTGGGAGGTGGGGGAGAGATGAGGTATGGGGGATGGGGGCGAGGGGAGGGGGAGAGTGGAGGGTGGGGTTAAATCTAGACCAAGGGGCCACTAAGAGAAATGTAGTCTCAAGATATGGAGTAGGCCATTTAGGTTTCAGATGAGAAGAAAGGTCTTCACCGGGAGTGTGGTAAACCTATGGAATTTTCTATTGAAGAAGGCTCTGGGTGCTAACTCGGTGAATATATTCAGGGAGGAATAATATAGGCTATAGAATCGGCAGTCATCAAGGAGCATGGGGAGAGATAATTGATCAGCCGTGGTCCTATTTTGTATCTCTGTATTATCCAAGCATGATGATTCAGTTGTGAGCTTCTATTCCCAAGGAGCTGCTAACTATCACCAAATCTGCACATTTCCCTTGCTCTTGATACAATTAAACACTGGGCATTACTGTCGTATCAATTTCAAAATCCTCTGCTTCTCTTCCAGGCATGAACAAAGTCATCTTAATAGAACGTTTTTGGATCTAAAATAATCTCTATACTCTGCAGCACAAACCTTAACATTCTGTGAATAAGTGTTCTAATCTGAACGTTGCATGAATAAACAGAATTGTATGTTCAGCACTCTCTGTTCTTACATTCAAGTTCAATACTTTATTGCTGTCAATTTCATTTGTGCTGCTCATCAGTTTAAAAGATATATACTGCAACTTTTTGATCGTTGAAGATGGCACGGTGGCACAGTGGTTAGCATTGCTGCCTCACAGCGCAAAGGATCTGGGTTCAATTTCAGCCACGGGTCACAATCTGTGTGGAGTTTGCACATTTGCCCTGTGTCTGCGGGAGTTTCCTCCCACAGTTGAAAGATCTGGTCGTTAGTTTGATTGGCTATGGTAAGCTGACCAGAGGGATTAGCAGGGTTACAGGGCCTGGAAAGGATTGTTTATTGGCATTGTTACTACCTCTTTCTCGTTGCTAAGATCATGTAGCTGTTCGATGTATGATCATTGCAGTTTTTCCTTTCATTAGTTTAATTTGGTTTACATTATATGTATCCATAGTTTAATAAAATATTTCTATAATTTCTAGATGCCATTCTAAGATTCTTGATTTGATATGACAAAGTACTCATAGAACTAGGCATTCCTGAGGGAAGCAATTACATGGCTACATTGTGTAAATGATACAATTTACAATCATCGTGAAAAGCCAGCATTCAAGAAATAATCTATGAAGAATATGTCAGTTAGTTGTAGAGTGCTAGATTTTTAGAAATCCACAGCACGAAAACAGGCCTCTCAGCCCGACTTATAGCTTATTTCATATATGCAACACACTTTGTGTGAAACTGTGACCTGTTAGGTCCCTTTTTAATTTTCACCTCTCACCTTAAACCTCTAGTTTTGGACTCCTTTATCCTGGGAAGACCTTGGCTATTCACATTGTCTATGATTTTACAAACCTCTATAAGATCACTCCTCTTCCTCCTACACTCTAGGGATATAAGTCCCAGCCTATCCAATCTCTCCTTATAATTCAAACATTCCAGGCCCAGTAAAATCCTTGTAAATCGTTTTTGCACCATTTCCAATTTAACAACACTCTTCCCATAGCAGAGGGACCAGAAATGTACACAGTACTCCAAATATAACCTTATTGACATCTTGTGTGGTTGAAATGTGGTTGCAACCCTGTACTTAATTCTGTTAACCGATGAGGGCAAAGGTGCCAAACGCTCTCTTTAACACTCTATTTACCTCTGATGTCACTTGCAATAAAGTACGTACCTGCAATTCTAGGTCTCTCTGCCAACAATCCCCAGGGCCCTAACACTAACTGTATAAGTCCTACCATAATGCAACACCTCACATTTATCTGAATTAGCTCCATCTGTCATTCCGCGACCCTTTGGCATAGTTGACCAAGATTTAATGTCATCCACAAATTTACTAACCACGCCTCCTGTGTTCTTATTCAAATCATTTACAAATCACAAACAATATTGGACCTAGCACTGGTCCATGAGAAACAGTGATGGTCATAGATCTGTAACTTTCGAAATTAAAATGAAAGGGAAGTTTTGACTTCATTGCACACACTTTAAATGTGCAAGTATAAGTATTTTGCCAGGAAAACTGAGCATGCATATAACAGTTCAGTTAAAGGATAGCTTTCTTGAAAACTAATAGGAACTTCAACCTAATATTGTGAAATTGATTAGAACCTAATTGTTATAACCTCAGGCTAGCAGTTCCAACCAATTAACATCCGGGTGCTTTAGAATATTGGAGCACCCCAAATTGATAAGATTCTATTGCGTTAGAGGAATACAGCTTTAGACTTCTAGCACCAAACCAATTCACATTTCAACGAACCAGTCTGTCATAAAAAAAAATCAGGAGCAGTCTCGCGTCAGATCTGCAATCAAACGTCAATTGAAAGCCTTCCTTAACAATGATATAGGTCTAACTGATCAATTTGGAATGGCCCGACATTCAAAGGGGGACACGTTGATTTTAATAAATAAGAATTAATACACTGAGACCATGACGACGAGAAATAAAGCATGTGTTTTGCAGGAGCAGTGAGGAATCAGGATTCTAGTATCAATTGAAATATGCTGTACTTGCACGGTCCTGTGAAAGCAAAAAGTTCCTCAAATGATAGTTACATTTACAAGTTTACAGCACCTGGGACGAAGTCAAATTTCCCCTTGATTAAAATAAATACCAAGAGTTTTAAAAAACGTCAACAGATGAAGTGAATTCCTGGAAGAAAATTGAATCTGGGCTTGATAATAAATTATTCATAATAACAAAACAAAGTAAATGCAACCTGTAAGATACCATTGACAACAAAGGGCGACAAAGGGATAGCGACAGGAAATCGAAATATTGTAGGAAACTGCATAACCTAGTTCAGGTATCACTTCCACCCTATTGAAGTAGCATATTCTTAAACCCCAAAAACATTTTGTCTGAGATGATGTCATTCACTTTGTAATTGCGCCTCACCTCGGTATTTGAAGGGTTGGTATAGCTTTCAGAATTAATCATTCCCTGATGTTCTTTCCTCACAGACTCATTGCGCAGATAATTCTTGTCTGTTGATAATCCGCATCTGTTGAGGGTTAAGACATCTCTCTTTGTTGACTGCAAAGTTGAACATGACTCATAGCGGAAAATCTGAGAAAGTGGATCTCCCCCAAATACCTCAACATAGTTGGGTGGTATCTGAAGATTTCTACTGGCCTTTTGAATTCCATTAAGAGAATGCCTCATTTCAGAACAGCAACAAACACCCGGAGAACAGGATTGAACTCCCAAAACATTTCTGCTTTGGTGAATTTTTATAGCGAGGATAATTAAAATCACGAGAAAAATGCCAGAAATTACTCCTAATGCTATGACCAAATAAAAGCTCAAATCAGGAATAAGCCCCGGATCTTCAGACGATCCACTGATTCCGGAGAATTTTTCAGTGTCACCACCCACCACAGATAAGATGATGGTCACTGTGGCAGAAAGCGATGGTGTTCCATTGTCTTTTACCACAATCACCAGTCTTTGCTCAGAAGCGTCTTTATTCTGAATACGCCGGATAGTCCAAATTTCCCCAGTGTCTGGTGAAATAGTAAAAAGGTTCTGCTGGATAGCCTGAAAGAAAGAATAAGAAAGACGTGCGTTCTGACCGGCATCAGCATCAGTGGCCGATACTTTGGCAACCAAGTAGCCCGGTTCTGCAAACCTGGATATTGTCTCTGTTACAATAGAGCCATACTCGGCTACTGGGTGCACGATCACTGGAACATTGTCATTCTGATCAAGGATAATAACATTCACTGAGACATTGCTGGCGAGTGGTGGGGTTCCAGAGTCCATGACTCGAGCTTTGATCTGAAAGTTTTTCAATTTTTCGAAGTCAAAAGACCTCTGAGCGAATATGACACCAGTCTCCTTGTCAATTGACACATAAGTGGACACCGAGGCATTCTCAACTTGTGTCTCCAGGATAGAGTATTTAAGTCGAGCATTCAGTCCAACATCTGGATCTGAGGCTGAAATAGAAAATATAGAAGCGCCAATAACATTGTTCTCCATGACGCTTTCAGTGTATGAAGACTGGGGAAACCGTGGGGCATTGTCATTTATATCTGAAACCTCTACATGAATAGATTTTTTGGATGTCAGAGGAGGATTTCCTGCATCCGTACATGTAATAGTGACGTCATACTGGGAGGTATGTTCACGATCCAGTGGATGTTGAACGAAGAATTCATAATAATTCTTCAAAGAAGAATCGAGTTTAAAGGGCAGTTTCTGTGAAATTTGACAATGTACTTGCCCATTTTGCCCTGAATCCTTATCTGTTGCACTGAACAGAGCGACTACCGTTCCAACTGGAGCATCTTCGGAAACTGTGCTGGACAACGATGTCAATGTCACCTCAGGTGCGTTATCATTTACGTCAATAATATCCACAAATAGATCACAGTGCGCAGGTATTGCGTATGGACCCCTGTCCATTGCTTGCACGCTAATCTGAAAGACCTTGTTTTCTTCGTAGTCCAGTTTGCCTTTCAATCTGATTTCTCCAGTTTTAGAATCCACATCAAACATTTCCCGAGCTCCAGCAGAAGTATGGCTACTGAGCGAGTACGTTATCTCTCCATTGGATCCCTCGTCCATGTCAGTGGCATTTAATAAAATTACCCGCGTTCCAATGGGTGCACTTTCCAACAGGGTGACTCTGTAAACTGATTGTGGAAAAACAGGAGCGTTGTCGTTTGCATCCTTTACAATGATTGAGACCCGAACCGTGCTCGATCTCACTGGGACCCCGCCGTCCTTGGCTATTAAGGTTAACATGTGGCTGGATTCCGTTTCTCTGTCCAACAAACTCTGCAACACCAATACTGGCATTTTCTCAACCCCATTGTGCATTTGAACATCGAGAATGCAATAATCGTTGGGAAGGAGTTGATAGGTTTGTAAAGAGTTTGTTCCAATATCCGGATCGTAGGCGGACTCGAGGGGAAAGCGCGTTCCCGGTGTAGATATCTCTGGGATTTCCAGGTGGATTTCTTTCTTTGGGAAACTGGGAGCATTGTCATTCACATCGAGAATCTCCACTGTAACCTGGTACAGCTTTAAGGGATTTTCAAGCAAACAGTCCAGGAATATCACACAACTCAAACTAGGCCCGCAAATCTGTTCCCTGTCAATTTTTTCCTTCACAAATAAAACGCCAGTGTTCAAATTTATATCCACATATTGTTTCCTGGGCCCGGGCACAATCCGAAAACTGCGAGCCGAGAGCTGCTTTATATCTAAACCCAAATCATCTGCGATATTGCCAACAAAGGCGCCCAGTTGCAGTTCTTCAGGAATCGAGTAACGAATCTGTCCAAACACTAGATTCCACGAGGAGAGTACACAACAAACTAATTGGCATTTTATCAACCAATATATTTTATATCTCATTTCCAGCGAAATACATTCCCCTTGTTTCAGAACGTGTCCGTAACATCAGTATCCTTGCACAGTTATTTATTTATTTATTTAAATCTGAGACAACGGCGATGTAGCAAATACCTGATTGTTGTAGGAACTGCTCGAATTATTTCATTTAAATCTTCTCTTTTTGTCAAAAATTGCCAGTAGATTCGTGCAGAAATGCTGCCGAGCTGTTCGCTATCCAATGTTACACTGCCTCTGATGGTGCGAGATGGTGGGTGGGTAGTGAAGGGGGCAGTCCAGATCTCTAATTACAGCTCAGCTTCTGATTGGTGAACAGAAACATATTGAAATTCATCCAATGAAATTAGCGGCATTTCTTAAAGCTAGACTTTCTGAAATCAGCGCAGTTGCTTCGATTTATTGTTGTACAATTGAAAATTGGATCAAGATTTTCTGTCAAAATTTTGTACATTCCTCTGACGCCATCAATATCTCTGAGACTGAATCATAGCGAATATTTTATTGTTTGCAACAGACGACAAAAGAAATGAGAAAAGGAGAACCTCTGCTGTCACATGATTCAATGGTCTTTTTTACTGAATTTTACTGATAGTTCAAGTTATAAACAGCAAACAGTAAAGAATAGAGCCGGCATGTTGGCCTCTATAGCAGAATGACTTGAGTAGAATAGTAAGGATTTCTGACTGCAGCTCTGCAGGACGTTGGTGACATAGCTGGAATAGTCTGTACAGTTTTGGCCTCCTTGCGTGTTATCGAGGGAGTGCAGTGAAAGTTCTCCAGACTGATTCCTGGGAGGTAAATATCGTCGTATGAAGAGCCATTGGGTCACCTAGGTCGATATTCATTGCAATTTAGAAGGATGAGAGGGGATCAAATTAGAACCTATGGGAATTTGGCACAGACAGGATGAAAGTGTGTATGGATAATATTCCTTCTGCCTGGGAGTTCTGGAACAATCATAACAACCCTATAGTGCCTATGAACATAAGAACTAGGAGCAGGAATAAACCATCTGGCACGTCGAGCCTGCTCCGCCATTCAATAAGGCTGATCTTTTTGTGGATTCAGCTCCACTTACCCGCCTGCCCACAATAATCTTTGCATCTTTTACTGTTCAAACATTTACGTACCCTTACCGTAAAAACATCCAATGAGGCAGCCTCAACTGCTTCACTGGGCACGGAATTCCACAGATTCACAATCCTTTGTGTGAAGATGTTCCTCCTCAACTCAGTCCTAAATCTGCTCCCCCTTATTTTGAGGTTATGCGCCCTAGTTCTAGTTTTAGCCGCCAGTGGAAATAACTTTCTTGTTTCGATCTTATCTACTCCCTTCATAATCTTATGTGTTTCTATAAGATCTCACCTCATTCTTCTGAATTCCAATGTGTGTAGCCCACAGTACTCAGTCTGTCCTCACAAGCTGACGCTCTCAACGCCGCCATCAACCTAATGAATTTCTTCTGCAAACCCTCCAGTGCCAGTACATCCTTTTTCAAGTCAGGAGACCAAAACTGTACACAGTATAGCAGGTGTGGCCTCACCAACACCTTATTCACTACAAAATAGTGTTGTTGTTTTTAAACTCCATTCCCCTAGCAATGATGGACAAAATTCCATTTGCCTTCTTAATTACTTGCTGTACCCGTAAAATAACTCCTTCTGATTCTTGCACATGGGCACCCAGCACAGCAGCATGCTGCAATTTTTTATCATTTAAATAATAGTCCATTTTGCTGTTATTCCTACAAAGTGGATAACCTCATCTGCCAACATTGTATTCAATCTACGACACACTTTCCCATTCACTTTGACTATCTATATCCCTTTGCAGACTTTCAGTGTCGCCTGCGCACTTTGCTCTGCCATTCGTCGACTGTCATCTGCGAATTTTGACACACTGTGCTTGGTCCCGAACTCTAAATTAGCGATATAACTCATTAACAGTTTCTCTCCTAGCACTGATCCCTGAGGCACACCACTCGTCACTGATCGCCAACCAGAAAAACATCTATTTACGCCCACTTTTGCTTTCTGTTAGTTAACCAATCCTCTTTCAATGCTAATACATTATCACTGACACTGTGTACCTTTATCTTATACAGCAGTCTTTGGTGTGGCATCTTGTCAAATGCCTTCTGAAAATCTACATACACCACATCCACAGGTTCCACATTGTACATCGCGCATGTAATGTTCTCAAAGAATTCCACGACATCAGTCAAATATGACCTGTACTTCTTGAATCCATGCTATGTCTTATGAGTGGGACAATTTATATCCAGATGTTTCGTTATTTCTTCCTTGATGATGGATTCAAGCATTTTCCCTACTACAGAAGTTAAGCTAATGGCCTAGAATTACCCGTTTCTGGTCTATCTCCTTTTTTAAATAGTGGCATCACATTGGCTGTTTTACAATCTGCAGGAATGAGCAGAATCTACAGAAGGATGACATTTGACTCCTTGAGTCTGCACTGATCTCTGACAGAGTCATACCCACTCTCAGCCCTCTGCCGTATTCCAGTAACTCCACATATTCACACCGCTCATCCGCTTAAATCACACATTTTGAGACACCGAGGGACAATTTAGCATGACCAATCCACATAAGCTGCACATCTGCCAACTGTGGAGGAAACCGAAGGAACTCACGCAGACACGGGGAGAATGTACAAAACCATACTAACAGTCACTCATGTCCAGAAATGAATCCGGGTCTCTGGATCTGTAACGGAGCAGTTCTACCCACAATGCCACTGTGCTGGAGCCTGTGGAATTGTGTTTGCCACAATTTTAAGCTATGGGATGGAGCATTTACGACTGAGATGAAGACAAACTTCTTAACTCAGAGGGCGGTGAACATTGGAATTCTCTACAACAGAAGGCGGTGAAGGCCAAGTCACCGAATATATTTAAGGAGGAAAAATATGGGTTTCTAGAATTTCAAGGAATTAATGTATAGGGAATGTGGTTTCGAGACATTTTATTTTTTAGTGTCACATATAGGCTAACTTAACACTACAATGAAGTAACTGTGAAAATCCCCTAATTGCCAAACATCGGCGCCAGTTCGGGGACAATGAAGAGTAATTTATCAAAGCCAATCCATCTAACCAACACACTTTTGGACTGTGGGAGGAAACCAGATCACCCAGAGGAAACCCACGGAGACACAGGGAAATGTGCAGATTCCACCCATAAGTGATGCAAGCCAGGAACCGAATCCAAATGCTGAAAGGCAGCAGTGCCATCCATTGTGTCACATTGATGCCCTAACTACTGTGCAACCACGCAGTCATGCTCATGTTGAATTGTGGAGCAGTCTGGAAAGGCCGAATGACCTGCCCTATTTCCTACGTTTGTGTTATCCAAGCGTAATGATACTCTTATAGTTTCAATTCCCAAGCAACTGTTAATTAAGGAAATTTGAAAGTTTGCCACTACCTAAACACGGTGCATTTCTGCACTGACAATTCGAAAATCCACCACTTCTTTTCCATGCATCAAGCCAGCCATCTCAATAGAGTGCTGAATAATCTCCAGACTCTGCAAGACACACCTCACTACCATGTGAAGGGTTCCAACCTTGAACCTCACATGAATTTTCCGATATGTAGATTTAGCACCCCCTGTTCTTAAACTCAAGTGAAATATTTTGTTATTGTCAACTACATCCGTGGAGCTCAATCTCTCAAAGCACATGTACAGGAACTCCTCCATCTCTGCTCTAACGTATAGCAAATACGTAATTACTTAAGAAGTTTGAACATACCTAACCCCAGAGACCAATGTCCATCGATGTGGCGGTGCAGACACTTGGAATTGGGCCGGTGTCTGCGGGAGTTTGCGCGTTCTCCCCGTGGTTGCGTGGGTTTTCTCCGGGCACTCCGGTTTCCTCCCACAACCCAAAAATTCGCTCTTAGACTGATTGGGAAACAAATTGTCCCTATAGTGAGAGTCTTCCATATTAGGAATAACCTAAATCTACAATAGGATAGTGGAATTGCTACTATATAGTTATGACGGCGGCGCGGGCTCGTTGGGGCCGAAGGGCCTGTTTCCCGTGCTGTGTTGCTCTTAAAAAAAAAAATCATCATGATCACCTTTCAGCTTCTAAAGAAGCATACGTACTATTGATCAATAATACATATATTGTGACGCAAAATAAGTTTTGAAGCCTTGAAACCACGAACTACCAAGTACTTCTCAATTTTCAAATTGTTCTGTTACTTCCTCTTATTGCTGAGATCCTCTTGCTGGTCCATGAATGATCATTCCTTTTTTTCTTACCATTGGTACCTGATCCTATGCCTATCGGATTGATTTATTTCTGAAATGTATTTGCTACTGTCACAAGTAGTTTTTGTTAACACTGCAGTGAAGTTATTGTGAACATTTCCGCGTCACCACATTCTGGCGCTTGTTCATACAATAAGGGAGGATTTAGCACGGTCAATGCACCTAATCTGTGTGGCTTTCGGACTATGGCAAGAAATCGGAGCACCTGGAGGAAACACACGCAGAGATGGGGAGAACGAACGTGCAGACCCTGCAAAGACTGTGCTCCAAGCCGGGAATCAAACCTCGGTGCTTGGCAGGGTGAGGCAGCACTGTGCCACCATGCCAACCATTTCATAGGTTAATGCAATATCTTCATCATTGTTAAATATCGGTCTAAAAGTAATCATATTTTTTGATATGACAAGGTACCCACAGACCTGTGCGTCACTGAGAGAATCATTTACACGGCTATGTCGTATATGTCATACGATTTATAAATGCTCTGGAAATTTGGCATCCAAGAAGGATCCATGAAGAATATGCCAGGAAATTCTCCTGCAACTTTGTAAATTTAAATGGATAAAAAATGTTGACTTTGTTGCACACACTCTAAGTGCACAAATATAAGTATCTTGAAGGGACTCTGAGCATTAAGGATAGCTTCCGTAATAATAGATTAGGAATTTTAGCCAAGTACTGCACAGTTGATTATGTCCTAATTGTTATAGCCTCAGTGTGGTATTTCCAACCAATCAGCATCGGGTATTAGAGAATGTCGGATCATCCCAAATTGATCAGGGCCAATTTTATTGCAGGGAAATCGCTTCAGACTTCTGGCATCAAGTCAACTTTCGTTGCTGGTAGATAAACTGCAATGGAAAACCAGGACAGTCTCGCTGCTGGACTGCTGTCAAATGTCCATTGACAGTTTTCATTAGTAAGACTAGTTGATAAATTTGTAATGATCCGACAATCAAAGAGAGACACGCTGATGTTGCTCAGAACAAACACGCTGAGAACATGCTCAGTAGAAATTAAACAAGTGATTTACAGGAGCAATGTGAGAGTGTCCTGTATTATTACCAATGAAAGCGTTCTACACTTGAACGCTTTTATGAATGCAGAATGTTCCTCTTAAATTAGGTACTTTTAAAGGTTTACAACGCATGGAACAAAGTCAACTTTCCCTTCGATTTAAATAAAATCCAAGTATTTAAAAAAGGCCAACAGGCGACATGAGCGAACAAACTTTGACCTATGCTTGACAATAAGTTAATATGATCACAAAACAATGCAAATACAACCTGCATCTTACCCTCGACATAGCAATAAAAAAACAGATGCTGGCAGGAAATAGAAATATTGCAGAAAATTGTGCATCGCGTAATTGCATCCATCCTATTCAAATAAACAGGCCCTTGTTTCTCCCAAATCTTCTATATATCATAAGGGAATTTGTAAATATGTTATTCACTTTTTAAGTGCGCCTCACCTTGGTGTTAGAATGATTGATGTTGTTTTCGGAATGAATCATTCCTGGGTCTTCTTTCCTCACAGTCTTGTTGTAGAAATAGTTTTTGTCCGTGGACGACCTGCATGCGCTAGGCGTTATGAAGTCTCTCTTTGTTGACTGCAATGTTGAACATGACTCGTAGCGGAAACTCTGAGAAAGTGGATCACCTCCGAATACCTCAACATAGTTAGGTGGTATCTGAAGATTTCTACTAGCCTTTTGAATTCCATTCAGAGAATGTCTCGTTTCAAAGCAGCAACAGACTCCCAGTGAACAATGCTGACCTCCCAACACACTTCTGTTTTGATGTACCTTTGCAGCGAGGATAATTAAAATCATCAGAAAAATGCCAGAAATTACTCCTAATGCTATGACCAAGGAAAGGCTCAGATCAGGAGTGAACATTGGAACTTCAGACGATCCACTGACGCTGGAGAATGTTTCCCTATCTCCACCCACCACAGTTAAGATGATGCTCATTGTGGCAGAAAGTGATGGTGTTCCATTGTCTTTTACCACAACCACCAACCTTTGTTTAGAAGCATCTTTATTCTCAATACGCCGGACAGTCCAAATTTCCCCAGTGTCTGGTGAAATAGTAAAAAGGTTATGCTGAGTAGCCTGAAAAATTGAATGAGAAAGGTGAGCGTTCTGCCCGGCGTCAGCATCAGTGGCCGATACTTTGGCAACCAAGTAGCCTGGTTCTGCAAACCTGGATATTGTTTCTGTTACCGTTGAGCCATACTCGGCTAATGGGTGCACGATTACTGGAACATTATCATTCTGATCGAGGATAATAACGTTCACTGAGACATTACTGGCGAGTGATGGGTTTCCAGAGTCCATGACATGAACTTGGATCTGAAAGTTTTTCAATTTCTCGTAGTCAAACGTTCTCTGAGCGAATATGTCTCCAGTCTCCGAGTCAATTGAGATGTAAGTGGACACCGAGGCATTCTCAACTTGTGTCTCCAGGATAGAGTATTTAAGTCTAGCGTTCTGTCCAACATCCGGATCAAAGGCCGTAATGGAAAATATAGAAGCGCCAATAACATTGTTCTCCATGACGTTTGCTGTGTATAAAGACTGGGTAAACCGTGGGGCATTGTCATTTATATCTGAAACCTCTACCCAAATGGTTTTTTTGGATGTCAGAGGAGGATTTCCTGCATCCGTGCATATTATAGTGACATCATACTGGAAGGCTTTTTCACGGTCCAGTGGGTATTGAACAAGTAATTCATAATAATTCTTCAAAGAAGAATCGAGTTTAAAGGGCAGTTTCTGTGAAATTTGACATTGCACCTGCCCATTTCGTCCGGAATCTTTATCTGCTGCACTGAAGAGAGCGACTACAGTTCCAACTGGAGCATCTTCTGAAACTGTGCTGGACAAAGATGTCAATGTGACCTCAGGTGCGTTATCATTCACATCAATAATATCCACAAACAGATCACAGTGCGCAGGTATTGCGTATGGACCTTTGTCCATTGCTTGAATGCTAATCTTGAAAGACTTGTTCTGTTCGTAATCCAATTTCCCTTTCAATCTGATTTCACCAGTTTTGGAATCCACGTCAAACATTTCCTGAGCTCCAGCAGAAGAATGGCTACTGAGCGAGTACGTTACCTCTCCATTGGCTCCTTCGTCCGGGTCAGTAGCATTTAATATAATTACCCGCATTGCAATGGATGCACTTTCCAATAGGGTGACTCTATAAACTGACTGGGGAAAAACGGGGGCATTGTCATTTGCATCCTTTACCACGATTGAGACCTGAACTGTGCCCGATCTCACAGGGATTCCGCCGTCCTTCGCTATTAAGGTTAACGTGTGGGTGGATTCCGTTTCTCTGTCCAGGGAACCCTGCAGCACTAATACTGGGATTTTTTCAACACCGTCGCTCATCTGCACATCGAGAATGAAGCAATCGTTAGGGAAAAGTTCATAGGTTTGCAAGGAGTTTGTTCCAATATCCGGATCGTGTGCGGACTCGAGGAGAAAGCGCGTTCCCGGTGAAGACGTCTCTGACATTTCCAGGCGGATTTGTTTCTTTGGGAAACTGGGAGCATTGTCATTCACATCGAGAATCTCCACTGTAACCTGGTACAGCTTTAGGGGATTTTCAAGCAAACAGTCCAAGGATATCACACAACTCGAACTAGGCCCACAAATCTGTTCCCTGTCAATTTTCTCCTTCACAAGTAAAACGCCAGTGTTCAAATTTATGTCCACATATTGTTTCCTGGGCCCGGGCACAATCCGAAAACTGCGAGCCGAGAGCTGCTTTATATCTAAACCCAAATCATCTGCGATATTCCCAACAAAGGCGCCCAGTTGCAGTTCTTCAGGAATCGAATAGCGAATCTGCCCAAACACTAGATTCCACGAGGAGAATACATAATAAAATAATTGGCATTTTAACAACCAATATGTTTTATATCTCATTTCCAGCGAAACACATTCCCCTTGTTTCAGAACGTGTCCGTACCATGAATTCTCTTTTTACAGTAAGATCAATACATTTTAAAACTAGAAAAGCCGAGATGCAGTTAATACCTGATTGTTGTTTGAATCGCTGGAGTTATTTCAGTAAAATCTTTTCTTTTTTGTGTAAAATTGCCAGTGGATTCGTGCACAAATGCTACCGAGCTGCTCGCTATCCAATGTTACACTGCGTCTGATCGTGCGTGATGGTGGATGGGTAGTGAAGGGGGCAGTCCGGATCCCCAATCACATCTCAGCTTCTGATTGGTGAACAGAAACGTATTAAAATTCAACCAATAACATTACTGTTCATTTCTTAAAGCAGAAATGCCTGAAATAGGGAGAGGTCCTAAGATTTATTGTTGCGCAATTAAAAATGGAATCATGATTCTGTGTCAATACTGTAAGTCAATGTATTGCCAAAATATCTCTGGAACTGCATTACAACAAATGCGTTAAGAATAATGTTTACAGAGGACATGACGGAAAAGATAACAAAATAAAACTTTCTCGTCAGCATTGGTGATTGGTGTCAATATTTGAATTTTATTGATAGTTCGATTTAGAGAAGCTGAGAAAGGAACCATCACGTTGATCTTCATTGCAGACGGACTTGAGTACAGGAGAAAGATTTTCTCCCTGCAGCTATATGGGGTTTTGAAGACACTAACCTCGCTGCATGGCATGTGTTTTTGGTCTTTTTACCGAAGAAATGTTGTATACATACCATCGAGGAAGTGCAGCAAATGTTCAATAGACAAATTCTTAGGAAGGAGGTACCATCGTACGAGAAGATATTGGGCCAACTAAGCCTGTATTCTTTGCAAGTCGGAAGAATGAGAGTGTATGTAATTGATTCGTACCACAATGTTACAGTGGTGGGAAGAATGGGTGCATAATTGATGTTTCTTCTGGTCGGATTTAGCGTATGTTATTGGGCGGCGTGGGGGGGAGGAGGCGGGGGTAGAGAGAGATGTGGTGAGAGGGAATGGGTCGGGGGGAAGGGGAGAGTGGGGCGCGCGGGGTGGGGTGGTGGTGGTGGTGTTAAATCTAGACCAAGAGGTCACAGTCTCAAGATATGGAGTAGGCCATTTAGGTTTGAGATGAGAAGGAAGGTCTTCATCGGCAAAGTGGCAAACTTGTGGAATTTTCTACCGAAGAAGGCTTTGGGTGTCAAGTCGCTGAATATATTTAAGAAGGAAAAATTAGGTTTCTAGAATTGGAAAGCATCAACGAGCATGGGGAGAGCTCGGGGGTATGGTGTTGAGAAAATTGATCAGCCGTGGTCCTATTTCGTATCTCCGTATTATCCAAGCATGATGATTCTGTTATGGCTTCTATTGCCAAGGAGCTGCTAACTATCACCAAGTCTGTACTTTTTCCTTGCTCTCGATGCAATTAAACATGGGGTATTACTGTAGTGACAATTCCAAAATCCTCTGCTTCTCTTCCAGGTATCCATCAAGTCATCTTAATAGAACGTTTTTGGATGTAAAGTAATCTCTATACTCTGCAACACAAACCTCAACATTCTAATCTCGAACCTTGCATGAATAAACAGAATTGTATGTTCAGCACCTTCTATTCTTACACTCAAGTTCAATACTTTATTATTGTCAATTTCATTTGTGGTGCTCAACCGTTTAAAAGGATACATACAGAAATATTTTCGTCTTTGAAAGTGGCACGGTGGCACAGTGGTTAGCACTGCTGCCTCACAGCACCAAGCATCTGGGTTCAATTCCAGCCTCGGTTCACTATTTGTCCTGTGTCTGTGGGGATATCCTCCCAGAGTTGAAAGATCTGGTCGTTAGGTTGATTGGCTATGGTAAGCTGACCAGAGGGATTAGCAGTTTACAGGGCCTGGAAAGGATTGTTAATTGGCACTGTTACTACCTCTTTCTCGTTGTTAAGATCCTTTCACTGTTCGATGTATGATCATTGCAGTTTTCCCTTTTATTGGTACTGGATCCTATGCCCATCAGTTTAAACTGGTTTACATTACATATATCCATAGCTTAATAAAATATTTATATAATTTCTAGATGCCACTCTAAGATTTATGATGCTTCTTTGATATGATAAAGTATTCATAGAACTCGGCATTCCTGAGAGAAACAATTACATGGCTACAATGTGTAAATCATACAATTTACAAACATCGTAAAAAGTTAGCATTCAAGAAATAATCTATGAAGAATATGTCAGATAGTTGTAGAGTGCTAGATTTATAGAAATCCACAGTACGAAAACAAGCCTTTCAGCCCAACCTGTCAATGCCAACTGGGAACTAGTCCCATTTGCTTGTGTTTAGCCCATATCCCTCCAAGTCATTCCTATTCACGAATCTGATCAAAAGTCTTTTAAATGTTGTGTTTATATCCGCGTCTACCTCTGGATGTGGATATAAATATAACGCAACACACTTTGTATGAAACTATGATCCTTCAGGTCCCTTTTTAATTTTCACCTCTCACCTTAAACCTACACCCTCTAGTTTTGGACTCCCCTATCCTGGGAAGACCTTGGCTATTCACATTGTCTATGATTTTACAAACCTCTATAAGGTCACCCCTCTTCCTCCTGCACTCTACGGAACTAAGTCCCAGCCTATTCAATCTCTCCTTATAATTCAAACATTCCACTTCCGGTAAAATCCGTGTAAATCGTTTTTGCACCATTTCCAATTTAACAATTCTTCCCATAGCAGAGCGACGAGAAATATACATAGTACTCAAATGTAATCTTACTAACGTCTTGTGCAGTTGTAATGTAACTTCGCAACCCCTTTACTTAATTCTGTTAACCGATGAGGGCAAATGCGCCAAATGCTCTCTTCACTACTCTATTTAGCTTTGACGCCACTTTCAAAGAAGTGCGTACCTGCACTTCTAGATCTGTCTGTCAACAATCCAAAGGGCCCTTACATTAACAGTATATGTCCTGCCCTGGTTTGTCCTACCATAATGCAACACCGCGCATTTATCTGAATTAGCTCCATCTGCCATTCCGTGACCCGCTGTACAGTTGACCAAGATTCATTACAACACCAATTTTGTTGTCATCCACAAATTTACTAACCACGCCTCCTGTGTTCTTATTCAAATCGTTTATACAAATCGCAAACAATATTGGACCTAGCACTGGACCATGTCACACAATGCTGGTCATAGGCCTCCTACAACTTTCTAAATTAAATGAAACGGAAGTTTTGATTTCATTGCACACACTTCAAAATGTGCAAATATAAGTATATTGCGAGGAACACTGAGCATGCATATAACCGTGCAATTAAAGGATAACTTCCTTGAAAACTAGTAGGAACATCAGCCTAATATTGTAAAATTGACTAGAACCTAATTGTTATGATCTCAGGGTAGCAGTTCCAACCGATTAACATCTGGATGCTTTAAAATATTGGACCACCTCAAATTGATAAGATTCTATTGCATTGGAGGAATACAGCTTCAGACCTCTAGCAGCAAACCAATTCTCATTTCAAAGAATCAGTCTGTCATTAAAAAAAAAGTAGTCTCGCGTCAGATCTGCTGTCAAACATCAGTCGAAAGCCTTCTTTAACAATGATATAGGTCTAACTGATCAATTTGGAATGGCCCGACATTCAAAGGAGGACATGTTGACTTTAATAAATAAGAATTAATGCTCTGAGACCATGACGACCAGAAATGAAGCATGTATTTTGCAGGAGCAATGTGGAACTGGAATTCTAGTATCAATTGAAAAGTGGTGTTCTTGCACGATCCTGTGAATGGAAAGAGTTCCTTAAATGATAGTTACATTTACAAGTTTACTGCACCTGGGATGAAATCAAATTTCCCCTTGATTAAAAAACGTCAACAGATGAAGTGAATTCCTTGAAGAAAATTTAACCTAGGCTTGATAATAAATTACACATGATAACAAAACAATGAAAATGCAACTTGTAAGATATGCATGACAACAAAAGGGAACAAAGGGACACCAACAGAAAATAGAAATATTGTAGGAAACTGCATAACCTATTTCAGGTATCACTTCCATCCTATTGAAATAACATACTCTTGAACCCCCAAAACTTTTGGTCTATCCAAAGGAAATCTGAAATGATGTTATTCACTTCGTAACTGCATTTCACCTCGATATGTGCAGAGTTAAAATAGTTTTCTGAATTAATCATTCCCTGATGTTCTTTCCTCACAGACTCATTGCACAGATAATTCTTGTCTGTTGATAATCTGCACGTGTTGAGAGTTAAGATATCTCTTTTTGTTGACTGCAATATTGAACATGACTCATAGCGGAAACTCTTAGAAAGTGGATCACCCCCGAATACCTCAACATAGTTGGATGCTATCTGAAGATTTCTGCTGGCCTTTTGAATTCCATTCAGAGAATGTCTCGTTTCAAAACAGCAACACACACCGAGGGAACAGGGCTGACCTCCCAAAACATTTCTGCTTTGTTGAATCTTCACAGCTAGGATAATTGCAAACACGAGAAAAATGCCAGAAATTACTCCTAATGCTATGACCAAGGAAAAGGTCAAATCAGGAGTAAACCCCGGATCTTCAGATGATCGACTGACGCTGGAGATTGTCTCGGTGTCACCACCTACCATAGATAAGACGATGGTCACTGTGGCAGAAAGTGCTGGTGTTCCATTGTCTTTTACCATAATCATCAGTCGTTACTTAGAAGCGTCTTTATTCTCAATTCGCCGGATAGTCCAAATTTCCCCAGTGTCTGGTGAAATAGTAAAAAACGGTTTTGCTGGATAGCCTGAAAAATGGAGAAACAAAGGCGAGTGTTCTGACCAGCGTCAGCATCAGTGGCCGACACCTTAGCAACCAAATAGCCTGGTTCTGCAAACCTGAATATTGTCTCTGTTACTGTTGAGCCATACACGGCTAATGGGTGCACGATTACTGGAACGTTGTCATTCCGATCAAGGATAATAATATTCACTGAGACATTACTGGTGAGCCGTATGGTTCCAGAGTCTGTGACCCGAGCTTGAAATTGAAAGTTTTTCAATTTTTCGTAGTCAAAAGATCTCTCAGCAATAATGACCCCAGTCTCCGAGTTAATAGAGATGTAAGTGGACACCGAGGCATTCTCAACTTGTGTCTCCAGAATACAATGAGGGAGAATTTAGTATGATCAATGCACCTAACCAGAATGGCTTTCGGACTGTGGGAGAAAATCAGAGCATGTGGAGGGAACTCACACAGAGACGGGGAGAACATGTGGACCTTGCACAGACTGTGCTCCAAGCCGGGAATCAAACCCTAGTGCTTGGCCGGGTGAGACAGCACTATATTACCATGCCAACCATTTTCATAGGTTAATGCAACATCTTCATCATTGTTAAATATCAGTCTAAAAGTGACCATGTTTCTTTGATATGACAATGTACTCAGAGACCCATGTGTCTCTGAGAGAATCAATTACATGGCTATGTCGTATATATCATATGATTTAGAAATGTTCTGGAAATTTGGCAGCCAAGAAAGAATCCATGAAGAATATGCCAGTAATTTCTCCTGCAATTTTCTAAACTTAAATGGGTGAAAAATGTTGACTTTGTTGCACACACTCTAAATGCACAAATGTAAGTATCTTGAAGGAACTCTGAGCATTTTAGCCAATTACCATACAGTTGGCTAGGTCTTAATTGTTATAGCCTCAGTGTTGTATTTCCAACCAATCAACATCAGGGCGTCAGTGAATGTAGGATCATCCCAAATTGATCAGAGCCAATCGTATTGCGGAAAAATCACTTTAGACTTTTGGCATCAAGTCAATTTCCATTGCTGGTAGATAAACTGCAATGGGAAACCAGGACAGTCTCGCTGCTGGACTGCTGTCAAATGTCCATTGACAGTTTTCATTAATAAGAATAGTTGATCAATTTCTAATAGTCCGACAACCAGAGAGAGACATGCTGATGTTGCTCAGAACAAACACGCGGAGACTATGCTCATTAGAAATTAAACAAATGAATTACAGGAGTGTGGAAATGATCTGTACTATTATCAATGAAGTATTCTACACTTGCACGCTTTTACGAATGCAGAGATTTCCTCTTAAATCAGGTACATTTAAAGGTTTACAACGCATGGAACAAAGTCAACTTACCCTTCGACTTAAATGGAATCCAAGAGCTTAAAAAGCGCTAACAGGCGACATGAGCGAACAAACTTTGACCTGTGCTTGACAATAAGTTAATATGATCACAAAGCAATGCAAATACAACCTGCAAGATACCCTCGACATAGCAATAAAGATAGATGCTGGCAGGAAATAGAAATGTTGCAGAAAATTGTGCACGCGCAATTACATCCACCTTATTGAAATAAACAGACATTTGTTTCTCCAAATGTTCTGTGTATCATAAGGAAATTTGTAAATATGTTATTCACTTTTTAAGTGCGCCTCACCTTGGTGTTAGAATGATTGATGTTGTTTTCGGAATGAATCATTCCTGGGTTTTCTTTCCTCACAGCCTCATTGTGGACATAGTTTTTGTCTGTGGACGACCTCCATGCGCTAGACGTTATGAAGTCTTTCTTTGTTGACTGCAATGTTGAACATGACTCGTAGCGGAAACTCTGAGAAAGTGGATCACCCCCGAATACCTCAACATAGTTGGGTGGTATCTGAAGATTTCTGCTGGCCTTTTGAATTCCGTTCAGAGAATGTCTCGTTTCAAAGCAGCAACAGACTCCCAGTGGAAAATGCTGACCTCCCAACGCACTTCTGTTTTGATGAACCTTCATAGCAAGTATAATTAAAATCATCAGAAAAATGCCAGAAATTACTCCTAATGCTATGACCAAGGAAAGGCTCAGATCAGGAGTGAACCCTGGATCTTTAGACGATTCACTGAAACTGGAGAATGTTTCAGTGTCTCCACCTACCACCGTTAAGATGATGGTCACTGTGGCAGAAAGTGATGGAGTTCCATTGTCTTTTACCACAATCACCAACCTTTGCTTAGAGGCATCTTTATTCTCAATACGACGGATAGTCCAAATTTCCCCAGTGTCTGGTGAAATAGTAAAAAGGTTATGCTGCGTAGCCTGAAAAATGGAATAAGAAAGGCGAGAGTTCTGCCCAGCGTCAGCATCAGTGGCCGATACCTTTGCAACCAAGTAGCCTGGTTCCGCAAACCTGGATATTGTTTCTGTTACCGTTGAGCCATACTCGGCTAATGGGTGCACGATTACTGGAACATTGTCATTCTGGTCAAGGATAATGACATTCACTGAAACATTACTGGCGAGTGGTGGGTGTCCAGAGTCCATGACTTGAACATGGATTTGAAAGTTTTTCAATTTCTCGTAGTCAAACGTTCTCTGAGCGAATATGTCTCCAGTCTCCGAGTTAATAGAGATGTAAGTGGACACCGAGGCATTCGCAACTTGTGTCTCCAGGATAGAGTATTTAAGTCTAGCGTTCTGTCCAACATCCGTATCAAAGGCCGTAATGGAAAATATAGAAGCACCAATAACATTGTTCTCCATGACGTTGGCTGTATATAAAGACTGGGTAAACCGTGGGGCATTGTCATTCATATCTGAAACGTCTATCCGAATGTTTTTTTTGGATGTCAGAGGAGGATTTCCTGCGTCCGTGCATCTTATAGTGACATCATACTGGGAAGCATTTTCACGATCCAGTGGGTATTGAACAAGTAATTCATAATAATTCTTCAAAGAAGAATCGAGTTTAAAGGGAAGTTTATTTGAAATTTGACATTGTACCTGCCCATTTCGCCCCGAATCTTTATCTGTTGCACTGAAGAGAGCGACTACAGTTCCAACTGGAGCATCTTCTGAAACTGTGCTGGACAAAGATGTTAATGTTACCTCAGGTGCGTTATCATTCACGTCAATAATATCGACAAACAGATCACAGTGCTCCGGTATTGCGTTTTGACCGTTGTCCATTGCTTGTATGCTAATCTTGAAAGACTTGCTCTGTTCGTAGTTCAGTTTCCCTCTCAATCTGACTTCACCAGTTTTGGAATCCACTTCGAATATTTCCCGAGCTACAGCAGAAGTGTGGCTACTGAGCGAGTACGTTATCTCTCCATTGGGACCGTCGTCCGGGTCAGTGGCATTTAATATAATTACCCGCGTTCCTGCGGGTGCATGTTCCAATAGGGTGACTCTATAAACTGACTGGGGAAAGACAGGGGTGTTGTCATTTGCATCTTTTACGACGATTGAGATCTGAACTGTGCCCGATCTCACAGGGATTCCGCCGTCCTTCGCTATTAAGGTTAACATGTGGGTGGATTCCGTTTCTCTGTCCAGGGAACCCTGCAGCATTAATACTGGGATTTTTTCAACCCCGTCGCTCACCTGCACATCGAGAATGAAACAATCGTTCGGGAGAAGCTCATAGATTTGCAGGGAGTTTGTTCCAATGTCCGGATCGTGTGCGGACTCGAGGGGAAAGCGGGTTCCCGATGAAGACGTCTCTGGGATTTCCAGGCGGATTTGTTTCTTTGGGAAGCTGGGAGCATTGTCATTCACATCGAGAATCTCCACTCCAACCTGGTACAGCTTTAAGGGATTTTCAAGCAAACAGTCCAAAGATATCACACAACTCAAACTAGGCCCGCAAATCTGTTCTCTGTCAATTTTCTCTTTCACAAATAAAACGCCAGTGTTCAAATTTGTATCCACATATTGTTTCCTGGGCCCGGGCACAATCCGAAAACTGCGAGCCGAGAGCTGCTTTATATCTAAACCCAAATCATCTGCGATATTCCCAACAAAGGCGCCCAGTTGCAGTTCTTCAGGAATCGAATAACGAATCTGCCCAAACACTAGATTCCACGAGGAGAATACACAATAAAATAATTGGCATTTTAACAACCAATATGTTTTATATCTCATTTCCAGCGAAACACATTCCCCTTGTTTCAGAACGTGTCCGTACCATAAATTCTCTTTTTAACAGTAAGATCAATACATTTTAAAACTAGGAAAACTGAGATGCAGTTAATACCTGATTGTTGTTTGAATCGCTGGAGTTATTTCAGTAAAATCTTTCCTTTTTGTCTAAAATTGCCAGTGGATTTGTGCACAAATGCTGCCGAGCTGCTCGCTATCCAATGTTACACTGCGTCTGATCGTGCGTGATGGTGGATGGGTGGTGAAAGGGGCAGTCCGGATCCCCAATCACATCTCAGCTTCTGATTGGTGAGCAGAAACGTATTGAAATTCAACCAATAACATTACTGTTCATTTCTTAAAGCAGGAATGTTTGAAATAGGCAGAGCTCCTAAGATTTATTGTTGCACAATGAAAAATGGAATCACGATTTTGTGTCAATACTGTAAATATTACTGCATTGCCAAAATTTCTCTGGAACTGCATTACAACAAATGCCTTAAAAATAATGTTTACAGAATACTTGACGGAAAAGATAACAAAAAATAACTTCCAGTGTCAACATGGGTCATTGATGTCAATGTTAGAAT
This sequence comes from Sphyrna mokarran, assembly GCA_024679065.1. Lineage (NCBI taxonomy): Eukaryota > Metazoa > Chordata > Chondrichthyes > Carcharhiniformes > Carcharhinidae > Sphyrna > Sphyrna mokarran. The sequence continues at coordinate 76,023,449 of JAGIQG010000014.1, read as the reverse complement.
TTTATTGATAGTTCGATTTAGAGAAGCTGAGAAAGGAAACATCATGTTGGTCTTCATTGCAGGCGAACATGAGTACAGGAGAAAGGTTTTCTCCCTGCAGCTAGACAGGGCTTTGGCGACACTACACTTGCCATATGGCATGTATTTTTTGTCTTCTTACCGATGGAATATTATATACATACCATCGAGGGAGTGCAGCAAATGTTCAATAGACAAATTCTTGGGAAGGAGGTACCTGCATACGAGAAGATATTGGGCCAACTAATCCTATATTCTTTGCAATTCAGAACGATGAGAGTGGATCTTATTGAATTGTACCACAATGTTACAGTGGTAGGAAGAATGGGTGCATGGTTGATGATCCTTTTGTTGGATTTAGCGAATGTTGTGGGGGGGAGGTGGGGGAGAGACGTGGTATGGAAGGGGTGGAGGCGAGGGGAGGGGGAACGTGGAGGTGGGGGTGAATCTAGACCAAGGCCACAGTCTCAAGTTATGGAGTAGACCATTTAGAATTGGGATGAGGAGAAAGTTCTTCATTGGGAGGGTGGCAAACCTGTGGAAGTTTCTACCGAAGAAAGCTTTGCGTGCTAAGTCGCTGAATATATTTAAGAAGGCAAAATATAGGCTTCTAGAATCGGAAGGCATCAAGAAGCATGGGGAGAGCTCTGGGTAAGGTGTTGAGATAATTGATCCGCCGTGGTCCTATTTTGTATCCCGATATTATCCAAGCACGATGATTCTGTTATGGGCTTCTATTCCCAAGGAACTGCTAACTATCACCGCGTCTGCACTTTTTCCTTGCTCTCGTTACAATTAAACACTGGGTATTATTGTAGTGGCAATTCTAAAATCCTCTTCCAGGCATCAATCAAGTCATCTTAAAACGTTTTTAGATCTAATACAATCTCTATACTCTGCAGCACAAACCTCAACATTCTATGAATAAGTGTTCTAATCTCGAACCTTGCATGAACAAACAGAATTGTATGTTCAGCACTCTCTATCTTACACTCAAGTTCAATATTTTATTATTGTCAATTTCATTTGTGGTGCTCCACAGTTTGAAAACGACACATATAGCAACTCTTTCATCTTTGAAGGTAGCACGGAGTCACAGTGGTTAGCACTGCTGCCTCACAGCACCAAGAATCTGGGTTCAATTCCAGCCACGGATCACTATCTGTGTGGAGTTTGCACATTTGCCCTGTGTCTATGAGGGTTTCCTCCCACAGTTGAAAGATCTGGTCGTTAGGTCGTTGATTGCCTGTGGTAAGCTGACCAGAGGGATTAGCAGGGTTACAGGGCCTGGAAAGGATTGTTACTACCTCTTTCTCGTTGCGAAGATCATAAAGCTATTCAATATATGATCATTGCAGCTCTACCTTTTATTGGTACTGGATCCTATGCCCACCAGTTTAATTTGGTTTACATTACATATATCCATAGCTTAATAAAACATTTATATAATTTCTCGATGCCACCCTAAGATTCATGATGCTTCTTTGATATGACAAAGTACTCATAGAACTAGGTATTCCCGAGAGAAGCAATTACATGGCTACAATGTGTAAAGGATACAATTTACAAACATCGTGAAAAGTTAGCATTCAAGAAATAATCTGTGAAGAATATGTCAGGTAGTTATGGAGTGCTAGATTTATAGAAATCCTTAGAGAACTTAGAACTTAGAGCAACACAGCACGGGAAACAGGCCCTTCGGCCCAACGAGCCTGCGCCGCCGTCATAACTATATAGTAACAATTCCGGTATCCTATTCTAATTTTAGGTTATTCCTAATATGGAAGAGTCTCAATGTAGGGACAATTTGTTTCCCAATCAGCCTAAGAGCGAATTTTTTGGGATGTGGGAGGAAACCGGAGCGCCCGGAGAAAACCCACGCAACCACGGGGAGAACGCACAAACTCCTGCAGACACCGGCCCAATTCCAAGTGTCTGCACAGCTACAGCGATAGTCACTGAGCTGTCATGGTGCCCTTCTAGATGGTCCAGATAAAGCACTCATTTACGACCTGAAGCACCAGGCAACCCATGAATCAACATCCTCAGTATGAAAACAAGCCTGTCAGCCCAATTTGTTAATGCCAACCAAGGAACTGGTCCCATTTGCCTGTGTTTAGCCCATATCCCTCCAAGCCATTCCTATCCACGAATGTGTCCAAAAATCTTTTAAGTGTGGTATTTATATCCACATCTACCTCTGGCAGTTCCTTTCATATACGCAACATACTTTGTGTGAAACTGTGACACTTCAGATCCCTTTTTAATTTTCACCTCTCACCTTAAAGCTACACCCTCTAATTTTGGACTTCTCTATCCTGGGAAGACTTTGGCTATTCGCGTTGTCTATGATTTTACAAACTCCTATAAGGTTACCCCTCATCCTCTTACGCTCCAGAGAAATAAGTCCCAGCCTATCCAATCTCTCCTTATAATTCAAACATACCAGTTCCGGTAAAATCCTTGTAAATCGTTTTTGCACCATTTCGAGTTTAACAGCACTCTTTCCATAGCAGAGCGACCAGAAATGTACATAGTACTCAAATGTAATCTTACTAACGTCTTGTGCAGTTCTAACGTAATGTCGCAAGCTCTGTACTTAATTCTGTTAACTGATGAGGGCAAATATGCCAAACGCCCTCTTCACCACTCTATTTACCTCTGATGCTACTTCCAAGGAAGTGCGTACCTGCATTTCTAGGTCTCTCTGTCAACAATCCCCAGGGCCCTTGCATTAACTGAATATGTTCTGATTTGTCCTACTAAAATACAACACCTCACATTTATCTGAATTAGCTCCATCTGCTATTCTGTGACCCATGGGTACAGTTGACCAAGATTCATTAAATTACCAGTTTTGGTGTCATCCACAGATTTATTAACCATGCCTCCTGTATTCTTATTCAAATCGTTTATACAAATCACAAGCATTATTGGACCCAGCACTGGTCCATGTGACACAATGCTGGTCATAGACCTCCTACAACTTTCTAAATTAAAATGAAAGGAAAGTTTTGACTTCATTGCACACATTTTAATTGTGCAAGTATAAGTATATTGCGAGTAATACTGAGCATGCATATAACCGTGCAGTTAAAGGATAGCTTCCTTGAAAACTAATCGGAACTTCAGCCTAATATTGCGGAATTGATTAGAATCTAATTGTTATAATCTCAGGGTAGCAGTTCTAAACAATTAACATCCGGGTGCTTTAGAATATTGGACCACCCCAAATTGATAAGATTCTATTGCATGAGAGGAATACAGCTTCAGACTTCTAGCACCAAACCAATTCACATTTCAATGAACCAGTCTCTCATAAAAAAAAAGGAGCAGTCTCACGTCAGGTTTGCTGTCAAACGTCAATTGAAAGCCTTCCATAACAATGATGTAGGTCTAACTGATCAATTTGGAATGGCCCGACATTCAAAGGGGGACACGTTGATTTTAATAAAAAATAATTAATGCTTTGAGAAAATGTCGACCAGAAATGAAGCATGTATTTTTCAGGAGCAGTGTGGAACTGGGATTTTAGTATCAATTGAAATGTGCTGTACTTGCACGATCCTGTAAAATGGAAACAGTTCCTCAAATGATAGTTACATTTACAAGTTTACAGCACCTGGGGCGACGTCAAATTGCCCCTTGACTGAAATAAATACCAAGAGGTTTAAAAAACGTGAACAGATTAAATGGATTCCTAGAAGAAAATTTAACCTGGGCTTGATAATAAATTACACATGATAACAAAACAATGCAAATGCATTGAACAACAACAAAGGAGAATAAAAGGATACCGACAGAAAATAGAAATATTGTAGGAAACTGCATAATCTAGTTCAGGTATCACTTCCATCCTATTGAAATAACATACTCTTGAACATCAAAACCTTTTTGCCTACCCAAAGGAAATCTGAGATGATGTTATTTACTTTGTAACTGCGCCTCACCTCGGTATGTGCAGGGTTGGTATAGTCTTCAGAATTAATCTTTCCCTGATGTTCTTTCCTCACAGACTCATTGCACAGATAATTCTTGTCTGTTGATAATCTGCATGTGTTGAGGGTTAAGATATCTCTTTTTGTTGACTGCAATGTTGAACATGATTCATAGCGGAAACTCTGAGAAAGTGGATCACCCCCGAATACCTCAACATAGTTGGGTGGTATCTGAAGATTTCTGCTGGCCTTTTGAATTCCATTCAGAGAATGTCTCGTTTCAAAACAGCAACAAACACCCAGGGAACAGGGCTGACCTCCCAAAATATTTCTGCTTTGTTGAACCTTCACAGCTAGGATAATCGCAATCACGAGAAAAATGCCAGAAATTACTCCTAATGCTATGACCAAGTAAAAACTCAAATCAGGAGTAAGCCCCGGATCTTCAGACGATCGACTGACGCTGGAGATTGTCTCGGTGTCACCACCTACCATAGATAAGATGATGGTCACTGTGGCAGAAAGTGCTGGTGTTCCATTATCTTTTACCACAATCACCAACCTTTGCTTAGAAGCATCTTTATTCTCAATACGCCGGATAGTCCAAATTTCTCCAGTGTTTGGTGAAATAGTAAAGAGGTTATGCTGGGTAGCCTGGAAAATGGAATAAGAAAGACGAGCGTTCTGCCCGGCGTCAGCATCAGTGGCCGATACTTTAGCAACCAAGTAGCCTGGTTCCGCAAACCTGGATATTGTCTCTGTTACCGTGGAACCATACTCGGCTAATGGGTGTACGATCACTGGAACATTGTCATTTTGATCAAGGATAATAACATTGACTGAGACATTACTTCCAAGTGATGGGGTTCCTGAGTCCATGGCCCGAGCTTGGAACTCAAAGTTTTTCAATATCTCATAGTCAAAAGATCTCTGAGCCATCATGACCCCAGTCTCCGAGTTAATAGAGATGTAAGTGGACACTGAGACATTCCCAACTTGTGTCTCCAGAATAGAATATTTAAGTCGAGCGTTCTGTCCAACATCCGGATCAAATGCCGTAATGGAAAATATAGAAGCGTCAATAACATTGTTCTCCATGACGTTTGCTGTGTATGAAGACTGGGTAAACCGTGGGGCATTGTCATTTATATCTGAAACTTCTACCCGAATAGTTTTTTTGGATGTCAAAGGAGGATTTCCTGCATCCATGCACGATATAATGACATCATATTTGGAGGCATTTTCACGATCCAGTGGATGTTGAACAAGTAATTCATAATAATTCTTCAAAGAAGAATCGAGTTCAAATGGAAGTTTATTTGAAATTTGACATTGTACCTGCCCATTTCGCCCCGAATCTTTATCTGTTGCACTGAACAGAGCGACAACAGTTCCAACTGGAGCGTCTTCTAAAACTGTGCTGGACAAAGATGTCAGTGTTACCTCAGGTGCGTTATCATTCACATCAGTAATATTCACAAATAGATCACAGTGCCCGGACATTGCGTATGGACCCTTGTCCATTGCTTGAATGCCAATCTTGAAAGACTTATTCTGTTCGTAATCCAATTTCCCTTTCACTCTGATTTCGCCAGTATTAGAATCCACTTCAAACATTGTCCGAACCCCAGCGGAAGTGTGGCTACTGAACGAATACGTTATTTCTCCATTTCGACCATCGTCCAAGTCGGTGGCATTTAATATAATTACCCGCGTTCCTCTAGGTGCTGTTTCCGATAGGGTGGTTCTGTAAACTGACTGGGGGAAAACAGGGGCGTTGTCGTTTGCATCGTTCACTATGATTGAGATTTGAGCCGTGCCGGATCTGACAGGATCCCCGCCGTCCTTGGCTATCAATGTTAACGTGTGGCTGGATTCCGTTTCCCTGTCCAAGGCACTCTGTAACACTAATACTGGCAATTTTTCAACCCCGTCGTTCAGCTGCAATTCGAGGATAAAATAATCATTGGGAAGGAGCTGATAGGTTTGCAATGAGTTTGTTCCGATGTCCGCATCTTGGGCGGACTCGAGGGGAAAGCGCGTTCCCGGTGCAACAATTTCTGGGATTTCCAGAGAGATTTGTTTCTTTGGGAAACTGGGAGCATTGTCATTCACATCGAGAATCTCCACTGTAACCTGGTACAGCTTTAAGGGATTTTCAAGCAAATAGTCCAAGGATATCACACAACTCGAACTAGGCCCGCAAATCTGTTCCCTGTCGACTTTCTCCTTCACAAATAAAACGCCAGTGTTCAAATTTATATCCACGTATTGTTTCCTGGGCCCGGGTACAATCCGAAAACCGCGAGCCGAGAGCTGCTTTATATCTAATCCCAAATCATCTGCGATATTCCCAACAAAGGCGCCCAGCTGCAGTTCTTCAGGAATCGAGTAATGAATCTGCCCAAACACTAGATTCCGCAAGGAGAATACACAATAAAATAATTGGCATTTTAGCAACCAATGTATTTTATATCTCATTTCCAGCGGAACACATTCCCCTCGTTTTAGAACATGTCCATACCATCAATTATCTTTCTTACAGTTATAACGCTATATTTTAAACCTGAAACAACGGCGATGTAGCAAATACCTTATTGTTTTAGGAATGGCTTGCGAAGTGTTTCAATTAAATCTTCTCCTTTTGTTTAAAACTGCCACAGGATTCGTGCACAAATGCTGCCGAACTGCTCGCTATTCAACGTTACACTGCGTCTGATCGTGCGTGATGGTGGATGGGTAATGAAGGGGGGCAGTCCGGATCCCTAATCACAGTTCAGCTTCTGATTGGTGAACAGATGCATGTTGAAATTCAACCAATGAAACTACCGTTCATTTCTTAAAGCTGGCTGTTCTGAAGTCGGTGGAGATGCTTTGTTTTTAATTGCACAATTAAAATTTGAATTAAGATTTTTGTCAATATTCTACATATTCTTGCGTTGCTAAAATATCACTGGAAATGAATTGCAACAAATGTATTCAGAGCGTTCTCAAATCCGACCTTCTGAAATCAGCGCAGATAATTAGATTTATTGTTGCACATTGAAAATTTTTGTCCTGATTTTATTTCCAGGTTCTACAATGTTTCTCTCTTTTGCCGAAAAATCTCCAAAGTCGAATTATAACAAATACCTTAAGTATTATTTGTAGAACATACGATGGAAGAAACGAGAAAAAACAGCACCTCCTGTGCCAAAGTAACTCGTTGGTCTCGTTCATTTAATTTTGAAGCAGCATTCAGTCACGAAGGCAATTGGTATGTTGACCCACGATGGGAGAAGTTTTGAATAACGGCGACGGATTTCTTACTGCAGCTGTGTAGGATCCCGGTGAGGCTGCATCTGGAGAACAATGTGTCGATTTGGTCTCCTCACATGCCATCCAGGGAGCGCATCCAATATTCACCAGACTGAAGTATCATCGCATGGGGAGAGGTTGCGTCGACTAGGCCAGTAATCACAGGTTAGGAGCACGAGAAGGGATCTAATTGAAACGGCGACCAATCTGACAGGGATAGGAGGAACAGGGTGCATGGATGATATTTCTTCTGTTTGGGAGGTCAAGAACAATCATAGAATCACTATAGTGCAAAAGAACGAGATGTGATCCATCAAGTCCGAACGACTCTCCAGCAGAGAATCATACCCACAGCCAACCGTCTAAACTATCACCGCAACCTCACATATTCATCGCACTACTTTCTTAATTCACACATTTTGGGACACTAAATGATAATTTAGTATTACCAATCCACCAAACATCGGTTAATACACCGAACATGCAAATGTTTGGATTGTAGGGGGAAACCAGAGCTCCCAGAAGAAAATTATGCAGACAAAGGGAGAACCTACAGCTCCACACAGTCACCCAAGTTCAGAATTGAACTGCAGCTGTGAGCCCTTTGGCACTATGCTGGCCACAATTTTAAGATATGGGATAGACCTCATAGGATAGAGATGAGGAGCAACTTTTTCATTCAGAGGGTGGTGAGCCCATGGAATTCTGTACGACTGATGGCTTTAGAGTTTAAGTCACTGAATATATTTAGCAAGGAAAAAATGTAACTTTCCAGAATCTATAAGGTATCAAGGCTATCGGGAGAACACGATATTATGGGTTTTAGACAGAGGATCATCCTTGATCGTGATGGAGAAGCCTGGAAGGACTGATTGACCTGCTCCTATTTTCTACATTCCCATTAGCTCAGTAGAATGATTCTATTATAGTTTCAATTTCCAAAGAGCTGTTAATTATCACCAAAGGAAGTCTCAATTACTTCTTCTCTCTGCTACAGAATAAAATGTTGGGGATTATTGCACTGACAATTTCAAAATCTTCAACTTCTGTTCCAGGCTTCCTGCCAGTCATCTAACTGGAATATTTTCTGGAATTCCAATAATTTCCATACTAGGCAACACCCATTTCAGTATCCTGTGAATAATAAGTGCTCAAATCTCGAACTTTGAATGAATTTCCAGCAAATTTAGCTCCCACTAATCTTATACTCCAGTTACATAATTTGTTGTTGCCAGTTTCATCTCAGGAGCGCAGTACTTTAAAGCCTACGTACAGAAATTCTGGCATCTCTGTTCTAACGTGTAACAGATGTGAAATTTCTTGAACTATTTGAAAACACCTAATCCGGATACCAAATTCCATTTTGTCATATTTCAACTTCTACATCAGAACACGCACACAGATCAATAATACAGACCATACACCAGGATTGGCCATATAATAATTTGCAAAACAAATTTCCAAGCCTCGAAACCACTAACTTTGAAGTACTTCTCAATCTTGAATTTTCTCCATTACTACCTCGTTCTCATTGCTAAGTTCCTCCCACTGTCAATGAATCATCATTCCATTTTTTTCCTTACAATTGACACCGGATCCTATCCCATTAGCATAATTTAGTCCACATTAAATATTTTTGATATCTTAACGTAATATAAATAGTTTATTTTATTATTGTTAAATATATGTCTGGAAGTAACCGAGTTTCTTTGACATGACAAGTTACTCATAGATTGTACATCACTGAAACAAGTAATTATATATGATTTACAAATATCCTGAAACGTTGGCATCTGAGAAAGGATCCACGAATAATACACCAGGGATATACCCCGTAACTTTGTAAATTTAAATGCATGGGAAGTGCTGACACACACTCTAAATGCGCAAATGTAAGTATCTTGAGAGGAATTCTGATCATGCACACAACTGTGCAGTTAAAGATAGTTTCCTCAACAATGCACTCGGAATTTGAGCTAGACACTGTACAACTGTTTGGATCCTATTTGTCATAGTCTCAGGTTAGCAGTTCAAACCAATTAATAACAGGGTGTTTTAGGATGTTGGACCATCCCAAATTGATCAGATTCTCTTCTGTTGCCAGAAAATCGTCTTAGGCTTCTGACACCAGGCCAAATTTCATTTGAACTAGATAATAAAGAGTCAAGAACAAAGAAAACTACACCATGGGAACACACAACACCCCTTTCTGCCCTCCAAGCTTCCACGCATCATGCAAATCTGCCATAAACAGCCAGGAGCATTTTCACTGCAGGACTACTGTCAACAGTCCATTGAAGGTCTTCGTTAGCAATGATATAGGATTAGATGGTCAATTTGAAATGGTCCTACAGTCAGAGAGACGCTCTGATAATACGACAAAAGAACAAATACGCTGAATACAATGATATTGAGCCCCTGTGTTACAAAAGCAATGTATAATTGTGACATTATCAATAAATCAATATGTGTACTGTTTCGTGACTTCACAGAGTTCCTCAAAGGACAATCACATCTAGACGTATACAGCATCTGGTGCAAAGTCAATTTTCCCTTCCATTTAGATAAATTCTCAGAGATTTGAACAGCGCCAATAGGTGACATGAGCATCCAGAACAAACGAGAACCTGGGATTGACAATGGCTTATAAATAAGCACAAAACAATGCACCGATAAACTGTAAGATACCCTCCGGTAGCAGTGACAAATAGTTGCTGACAGGAAATAGAAATATTTCAGAAAACGGCACGAAACCCAATAAAGATAATACATCCATCCTATTCAATTAAACATACTCGTGTTCCCCCAAAATCTTCCGTACACCCAAAGGAGATGTGGGAAGATACTATTCACTTTGTAATCGCACCTCACCTCGATGTTTGCAACCTTCATATACTTTTCTTTCCTCACAGAGTCTGTCTGGACATAATTCTTGTCTGTCAATGGCTTGCCTGTGCTAGCAGCTGTGAAGTCTCTTTTTGTTGACTGCAATGTTGAACATGACTCATAGCGGAAACTTTGAGAAAGTGGATCACCCCCGAATACCTCAACGTAGTTGGGTGGTATCTGAAGATTTCTGCTGGCCTTTTGAATTCCATTTAGAGAGTGTCTTGTTTCAAAGCAGCAACAAACACCCAGTGAACAGGCTTGACCTCCAAACGCATTTCTGCTTTGATGAACTTTCACAGCTAGGATAATTAAAATAATCAGAAAAATGGTAGAAATTACTCCTAATGCTACGACCAAGGAAAAGCTCAGATCAGGAGTGAACCCTGGGTCTTCAGACAATCCACTGACGCTGGAAAAAGCTTCAGTGTCACCACCTACCACAGATAAGATGATGGTCACTGTGGCAGAAAGCGATGGTGTTCCATTGTCTTTTACCACAATCACCAGCCTTTGCTTAGAGGCATCTTTATTCTCAATACGGCGGATCGTCCAAATTTCCCCAGTGTCTGGTGAAATAGTAAAAAGGTTATGCTGAGTAGCCTGGAAGATGGAATAAGAAAGGCGAGAATTCTGCCCTGCGTCAGCATCAGTGGCCGATACCTTAGCAACTAAATAGCCTGGTTCTGCAAACCTGGAAATTGTCTCTGTTACCGTGGAGCCATACTCGGCTACTGGGTGCACGATCATTGGAACATTGTCATTCTGATCAAGGATAATAACATTCACTGTGGCATTACTGGAGAGTGGTGGGCTTCCAAAGTCGATTACGTGAACGCGGGTCTGAAAGTTTTTCAGTTTCTCGTAGTCAAATGATCTCTGAGCGGTAATAACTCCAGTCTCCGAGTTAATAGCGATATAAGTTAACACCGTGACATTCTCAACTTGTGTCTCCAAGATGGAGTATTTAAGTCGTGCATTCTGTCCAACATCTGGGTCAAAGGCTGTAATAGAAAATATGGAAGCGCCAATAATATTGTTTTCCATGACGATTGCTGTGTATCGGGACTTGCTGAACCGTGGGGCATTGTCATTTATATCTGAAACTTCTACCCGAATGGTTTTTTTGGATGTCAGAGGAGGATTTCCTGCATCCGTGCATGTTATAGTGACATCATAGTGGGAGGCATTTTCACGGTCCAGCGGATGTTGAACAAGTAATTCATAATAATTCTTCAAAGAAGAATTTAACTTAAAAGGAAGTTTCTTTGAAATTTGACATTGTACCTGCCCATTTTGTCCCGAATCTTCATCTGCTGCACTGAACAGAGCGATTACAGTTCCAGTTGGAGCATCTTCTGAAACTGTGCTGGACAAAGATGTTAATGTCACCTCTGGTGCGTTATCATTTGCATCAATAACATTCACCAAAATATCACAGTGGCCGAACATTGCTTCAGAGCCCCTGTCCGTTGCCTGTACATTAATTCGAAAGGCCTTGTTGTCTTCAAAGTCCAATTCCATTTTTAATATGATTTCACCAGTTTTCGAATCCACGTCAAACATTTCCCGAGCTCTAGCAGAAGTGTGACTACTGAGCGAGTACGTTATCTCCCCATTAGGACCATCGTCCAAGTCGGTGGCATTTAATATAATTACGCGCGTTCCTATTGGTGCTGTTTCCAATAGGGTGACTCTGTAAACTGACTGGGGAAAAACAGGGGCGTTGTCGTTTGTATCCTTTACTGTGATTGAGACCAGAGCAGTGCCGGATCTCACAGGGACCCCGCCGTCCTTGGCTATTAGCGTCAACATGTGGCTGGACTCCGTTTCTCTGTCCAAGAAACTCTGCAGCACCAATACTGGAATTTTTTCCGTCTCGTCGCTCACCTGCACATCCAAAATGAAATTATCGTTGGGAAGGAGCTCATAAATTTGTAAGGAATTTGTTCCAATGTCCGGATCGTGCGCGGACTCGAGAGGAAAGCGCGTTCCCGGTGTAGAACGCTCTGAGATTTCCAGGCGGATTTGCTTCTTTGGAAAACTAGGAGCATTGTCATTCACGTCGACAATCTCCACTATAACCTGGTACAGCTTTAAGGGATTTTCAAGCAAACAGTCCAAGGATATCATACAATTCAAACTCGTCCCGCAAATCTGTTCCCTGTCGACTTTCTCCTTCACAAAGAAAACGCCAGTGTCCAAATTTATATCCACATATTGTTCCCTGGGCCCCGGTACAATCCGAAAACTGCGAGCCGAGAGCTGCTTTATATCTAAACGCAAATCATCTGCGATATTCCCAACAAAGGCGCCCACTTGCAGTTCTTCAGGAATCGAGTAACGAATCTGTCCAAACACCAGATTCCACGAGGAGAATACACAATAAAATAATTGGCATTTTAGCAAACAATATATTTTATATCTCATGTCCAGCATAAAACATTCCCCTTGCTTCGGAACGTTCTCGTATCATCAATTATCCTTTTTATGCTAATATCAATATATTTTAAACCTGAAACAGCTGCGACGTAGCAAATACCTGGTTGTTTTAGGAATCACTCGAATTATTTCATTTAAATCTTTTCTTTTTTGAAATGCCTGTGGATTTTTCTGCACAAATGCTGCCGAGCTGCTCGCTATCCAATTTTACACTGCGTCTGATCGTTCGTGATGGTGGCTGGGTAGTGAAGAGGGCAGTCCGGATCCCCAATTACATCTCAGTTTCTGATTGGTGAACAGAAATGCACTGAAAGTCAACCAATAAAACTACCGTTCATTTCTTAAAGCTGAACGCCCTGAAATTAACGCAGATACTTGGATTTAAAGTTGCACAATTTAAATTCGAATTAAGATTTTCTGACTGCATTCTGCACATTCCTACATTGCCAAAATATCTGGAACTGAATTACAACAAGTATCGTAAAAGAATGTTGGTAAAGGATAGGATGGAAGAAACGTGAAAAAAATCACTTCCTGTATTAACATGATTTGTTCGTTCCATTAATTGAGTTATATTTATAATTCAGTGTATTAGCAACATAAAATTAAGAGTGCAGCCGGCATTGCAAAAGAACGTGTATACAAGAGGAAGAATTTTTTACTGTTGCTGTAAACGGCCTTGGATAGACCTCATCTGGAGTATTGTGTGCAGTTTTGGTCTCCTCACCAAATAAATTGTATACTTGCCACCGAGGGTGTGCAGAAAACCTTTCACAGGCTTATTAGAAACATAGAAACTAGAAGCAGGGATAGGCCATTTGATCCTTTGAACTTGCTCAGTCATTCATATTGATAATGGCTGGTCATCGAATTCAATATTCTGATCCTCCTTCCCCTCCTTCCTCCCCGTTACTGGGAAAGAAGAGATTGGGTCTGCTATACAATTTGAAATGATGTGAGGGGATGTAATTAAAACATATAACAATCTGACAGGGAATAGGAAGAATAGATGCATGGGTGATGTTTCTTCTGTCCAGGGAATGGAGAAGAAGATGTGACAATCCCAAGGTAAGGAGTAAGCCATTTGGGAGTGAGATGAGGTGAAACGTCTTCAGAGGGTGGTGAAGCTGTGGAATTCTTTACCACAGAAGGCTGTGGATTCCAAGACACTGAATGTATTTAAGGAAGAAAAATATTGATTTCTATACTCTAAAGGCATGTAGGGGTACGGGAATATGTTGTTGAGATAATGGATCAGCTATGATCATGTTGAATAGTGGAGCAGCTTCAGAGAGAACAATATGGTCATATTTTCTATGTTTCTATTATCCAAGTACGATGATTCCATTCTGGATTTCCATTGCCAAGTGGCTCCTAATTTCACCAGAGGAAGGCTGTACAATTTATTCTTTGTCCTATAAAATAAAGCGTTAGGCATTACTGAACTGACAGTTACAAAATCCTCCATGTCTCATCCATGCATCCAACCAGCCATCTGACCAGAGTGTTTTTGGATCTGCGATGAACTCCGTGCTTTGCAACACACTTCTCACTATTCTATTAATAATAAGTGCTTCGAGTTTTGCATTAATATCCCGAATGGTAAATTTAGCCCCTCCTATGCTTACATTCAGGTTACATATCTTGTTGTTACCAATATCATCTGTTGAGCGCTGCACTTTAAGAGCATACATACAGCAAGCCTTGCATCCATGCTCCAACATGTAGCATATATATAATTCCTGAATCCATTTGAAAACTGCTAGTCCAGGGACCAAATGTCATTCTGGTCATCTTTCAACTTCGAAGACAAGCTAATTTATTTAATCGACACCACATGTCATGCACCAGAAGTATCCACATCATAATTTGCAAAGTATATTTTCAAGGCTTAAAACCAATAACTTCCAAGTACTTCTCAATTTCTAAATTTGCTCCATTGTTATCTCTTTCCCATTGTTAAGATTGTCTCACTATTCAATGAAGGATCATTCCATTTTTACTTCCTGTCATTGGCACCGGATCCTCTGCCTAACAGCTTAATTTGATCCACGTTAAATAAATAGCATAGCTTAATACAATAATGCTTGCCATTTTAAAATACCAGTCTAAAAGTTACCATGTTTCTTTAATGTTACAAACTGCTGATAGAACCATGCAATACTGAGATACACAACTACACGACTATATCGTGTAAATCATGTGATTTACGAACATCTTGAAATTTTGACGTCCGAGGAAGGATCCATGAGATATATCCCAGGAATATTTTCTATGACTTTTCACATTTAAATCCATAGTAACTGTTGACTTCATTGCACACACTCCATATGCAACTCTAAGTATCTTGTGAAGAACTTTGAGCTTGCACATAACCATGCAATTAAAGGTCAGTTTTCTTAACAACAAGAGAACATACCAGGATTTTGAGCCAAGTACTGTACGGATCCTAATTTTTATAGTCTCGTGTATATGTTCCAACCAATCAGTTTCAGGGTGTTTTGGAATATCGCATCATCCCAAATTTATCAGGTCCTATTCTGTTGTAGAAAAATCGCCTCAGGCTTCTGGCACCAAACAAATTCGCATTTCAACGCGACAATCTGTCATAAAATACAGGAGCAGTCAGACTGCTGGATGAATATCAAATGCCCATTGAAAATTTTCGTTAACAATGATATCTGCCTAGCTGATCAATTTGGAATGGTCTGAAACTCAGTGCAAGACATGTTGATAGTATTACATAAGAACAAGCATGCTGAGAACATTACCACAAGAAATTAAGCAAGAGTTTTATAGGAGCAGTGTGGAACTGCTGCATTACTATCGATGAATGTGTTTTGTACTTGCAGTTTTGTGAATACAGAAAGTTCTTTGTAAGATAGTTATGTTTAAACGAATGTAGCATGTCAAATTTTGCTTTAATTAAAATTAATTCCAAAAGGTTTAAAAGCACAACAAACGCATTGAACTCTCAGAACAAACTTTACCGTGGGCTTGACAATATGTTACATATGATCACAGAACAATGCAAATACAATCTCTAAGATGCCGTCTGGAAAGCAGTGATAAATGGATGCCGACAGAAACATTGCAGAAAACTATACATTAATCAATTAATGAATTACACACACCTTATTCAAATAAACATAGCTTTGTTCCCTCAAACTTTCTGTATATCCAATAGAAATCTGTGAAGATGTTGTTCACTTTGAAACTTGCCTCACCTCTGTGTTTGCAATATCCTCATGCTTTTCAGAATTCATCATTCCAGGATTTCCTTTCCTCACAGTCTCACCCTGGACATAATTCCTGTCTGTAGATGACCTGCATGTGTTAGCAGCTATGAAGTCTCTCTTTGCTGACTGCAATGTTGAACATGACTCGTAGCGGAAACTCTGAGAAAGTGGATCACCCCCGAATACCTCAACGTAGTTGGGTGGTATCTGAAGATTTCTGCTGGCCTTTTGAATTCCATTCAGAGATTGTCTCGTTTCAAAGCAGCAACAAGCACCCAGTGAACAGGGCTGACCGCCCAAAGCATTTCTGTTTTGATGAATTTTCACAGCGAGGATAATTAAAATCAATAGAAAAATGATAGATATTACTCCTAATGCTATGACCAAGGAAAGGCTCAGATCAGGAGTGAATCCTGGATCTTCAGACGATTCGCTGAAACTGGAGAATGTTTCACTGTCTCCACCTACCACAGATAAGATGATGGTCATTGTGGCAGAAAGTGATGGTGCTCCATTGTCTTTTACCACAATCACCAACCTTTGCTTAGAGGCATCTTTATTCTCAATACGACGGATAGTCCAAATTTCTCCAGTGTCTGGTGAAATAGTAAAAAGGTTATGCTGGGTAGCTTGGAAAATAGAATAAAAAAGGCGTGCATTTCGACCGGTGTCAGCATCAGTGGCCGATACCTTAGCAACCAAATAGCCTGGTTCCGCAAACCTGGATATTGTCTCTGTTACCGTTGAGCCATACTCGGCTAATGGGTGCACGATCACTGGAACATTGTCATTCTGATCAAGGATAATAACATTCACAGAGATATTACTGGCCAGTGGTGTGGTTCCAGAATCCATGACCTGAGCTTGGAACTGAAAGTTTTTCAATTTCTCGTAGTCAAAAGTTCTCTGAGCGAAAATGATCCCAGTCTCCAAGTTAATGGAGACGTAAGTGAACACCGAGGCATTCTCAACTTGTGCATCCAGGATGGAGTATTTCAGCTGAGCGTTCTGTCCAACATCTGGATCAAAGGCCGTAATGGAAAATATAGACGCGCCAATAACATTGTTCTCCATGACGCTTGCAGTGTACAAAGACTGGGTAAACCGTGGAGTATTGTCATTTACATCTGAAACATCTACCCGAATTGTTTGTTTGGATGTCAGAGGAGGATTTCCTGCATCTGTGCATGTTACAGTTACGTCATATTGGGAGGCATTTTCACGATCCAGTGGATGTTGAACAAGTAATTCATAATAATTCTTCAAAGAAGAATCTAATTTAAAGGGGAGTTCATTTAAAATTTGACATTGTACCTGCGCGTTTTGCCCCGAATCTTTATCTGCTGCACTGAACAGAGCGACTACAGTTCCAACTGGAGCATCTTCCGAAATTGTGCTGGACAAAGACGTCAATGTTACCTCAGGTGCGTTATCATTCACATCAATAACATCCACAAACAGGTTACAGTGCCCGGACATTGCGTTTGGACCCTTGTCCATTGCTTGGATATTAATCTCAAACGCATTGTTCTGTTCATAGTCCAATTTCCCTTTCACTCTGACTTCACCAGTTTTAGAATCCACTTCAAACATTTCCCGAGCTCCAGCAGAAGTGTGGCTGCTCAGGGAGTACGTTATCTCTCCATTGAAACCATCGTCCAAATCAGTTGCATTTAATATAATTACCCGCGTTCCCGGGGGTGCTGTTTCCGATAGGGTGACACTGTAAACTGACTGGGGAAAAACAGGGGCGTTGTCGTTTGCATCGTTTACGGTGACTGATATTTGAACGGTGCCGGATCTGACAGGGAGCCCGCCATCCTTGGCTATTAACGCTAACATGAGGCTGTTTTCCGTTTCTCTGTCCACGGAACTCTGCAGCACCAATTGTGGCAACTTGCCTTCTCCACTGCGGATTTGAACATCGAGAATGAAATGATCGTTCGGGAGGAGCTCATAGGTTTGCAAGGAGTTTGTTCCAATATCCGGATCGTGTGCAGACTCGAGGGGAAAGCGCGTTCCCGGTGTAGAAAGCTCTGAAATTTCAAGGTGAATCAACTGCTTTGGGAATCTGGGGGCATTGTCATTAACATCGAGAATCTCCACAGCAACCTGGTACAGTTTTAAGGGATTTTCAAGCAAACAGTCCAAGGATATCACACAACTCAAACTGGGCCCGCAAATCTGCTCTCTGTCGATTTTCTCCTTGACAAATAAAACGCCAGTGTCCAGATTTATTTCCACGTATTGTTTCCTGGGCCCGGGTACAATCCGAAAACCGCGAGCCGAGAGCTGCTTTATATCTAAACCCAAATCCTCTGCGATATTCCCAACAAAGGCGCCCAGTTGCAGTTCTTCAGGAATCGAGTAACGAATATGTCCAAACACGAGATTCCACGAGGAGAATATACAATAAAATAATTGACATTTTAGCCACCAATATATTTTATATCTCATTTCCAGCGAAAAACATTCCCCTTGTTTCAGAACGTGTCCGTACCATCAATTGTTCTTTTTACAGTTATACCAATATATTTTAAACCTGGAACGATTGCGATGCAGCAAATACCTGATTGTTTTATAATTGGCTCGGGTTATTCCAGTAAAACCTTCTTTTTCTATGTAGCATTTCCAATGGATTTGTGCACAAATGCTGCCGAGCTGCTCGCTATCCAATGTTAAAATGCGTCTGATCGTGCGTGATGGTGGATGGGTAATGAAGGGGGCAGTCCGGATCCCCTATCACATCTCTGCTTTTGATTGGTGAACATGAGCATATTGATATTCGACCAATGGGAAAAGTGTTCAGTTCTTAAAGCTGGATGTTCTGAAATTTGCACGATGACCTTGATTTATTGTTGAACAATCAAAATTTGAATCAAGGTTTCCTTTCTGGATTCTGCATTGTTTTTCTCTTCTGCCGAAACATCTTTACAGCTCAATTGCAACGAACATCTTAAGATACAATTTGGTGAAATATGCCATGGAAGATATCGAAAAATAAATACACCAAAATTCCATAAGTTATCATAACTTCCTTACTGCATGAATTAATTTTAATTTACTGTCTATATATGATGATTCCTTTATGATTTGCCGTCCACAAATATCTGTTAATCCTCACCAATGGAAGAATGAACTGTTTCCTCATTTAATTAACAATGAAACAATGTGCATTATTGTGCTGGTACTTGCAAAATCTTCAGATTCCCTTCCAAAAATGCTACCAGCCATCTTAATTGCGAGTTCTCTGACATAAGATATTCATCTATCCTTTACCCTGCATGCATGATCTGATTATATCTTTTGCGGCCTTCCTCTGCCCCTCCACTCTCAGTGCCACCCTCATTTCCAGGTCATTTAGTTTGTTCAGTATCTGCGAGGAGTTCAACATTTTCATGGACTGCATACACGATCCCCTCCAAATCTTTTCTGAAGTGTAGCATGTGTAAAAATACTTAAAATATTCGAAAACGCTTAATCGCATTGATCTAAATTCATGATGGTCGCCTTTCCGGTCCCAGACAGGGATTATGTTTTGTCATCATTACGCCAGACCCAGACTCCAGAATTGGGCATATACTTAACATGCAAAATATCCACATAATCACTGGTAATGGTTCAAAATTTTTAACTTTCCAGTGTTCAGGTGTTTCTGCATTTTCAATTTGCTCTATATTACCTACTTCTTATGGCCAAGATCCTTTCACTGTTTAAAAAATGATCACTTCAAATCTGTCTTGCATTTGCAGCTGATTACGTGTGCATGAGCTTATTTTGATCCACATAAAATGCTTTTTATAGCTTAACGGGCTGTTGAGTGCCATTTAACAAACAATCATTTCCATTCACATCTCACCTATACGTCAATGGGAAAAGTAATTATCCAATCATAGCATATCAGTATGATTCACATCAATTTGAATCAGAGAAAGATCTTTGAAAAAGTATGTTAAAAGGTTCTCCGCTCACATTCCAAAGTTAACAGGGCGGCGAGACCGGGGTCGGGGGGTGGTTGGGCGTGGTGGGGTGAGGGAGTGTTCACTTCGTTCCACACAATCTGCATATTGAAATGTAGGTATCTTGTGAGAACTCTGCACTTACACATATCCACATTAGTGAAGGACACCAGATTTGACAACAATAAGTCAATACGTTTCAGCCTTGCACTATAAACCTGGCTAGTTCCTAAGTGTTGTAGTCTCAGTGCTGTCGATATCAGGATATTTTGGAATACCTGAACATCTTAAATTGCTCAGGCTTTAGTGAATTGTTGGAAAACAACCACTGCCCTCTGGGAGCAAGGCAATCCCTATTTGAAGTAGACAATTTCTCTTGAGTCTTAAAATGCAGAACCAGTCTACTTCTGGACTAATGCCACATGCCCATTATTAATCGTCGTTAACAATAAATATTTATTTACCCTGGATTAGGTAATTCTGAAATTTCTATATTTTACAGGGCAGAATATCATTTCCAAAAAACAAAACCTTAAGTTTTCTTCACTATTTCCTCGCTGTCACTTGCAGCTGCCTATGAAGAATTGGAAGGTACTTCCTCAATTTGGATGGCAAGTGAAGTTGTGCATTATCACTAATATCATTTGTTGCTTTGGTTTTAAAGATTGAAATTGATGAGTTGTCCTACAGAGCGGAGATATTACTTTTATAGCACGTCAACAATTGTTGGTACACTATGTATCAATATTTCATAATGCATGTTATGTGGTTGCTTTCCAAACCAACAGGATCCTGGGCTAATTACGCACCTTGGCCTTGTTCAGAGAAAATTGGGCCATATTTTACAAAATCATACAATTGTTGCAGAGCAGAAGGAGGCCATTTGGCAACCTCGTGTCTGCACCAACTCTCCAAATAAACAATATGGCTTCGTGTCGTTTCCCACACTTCTGCACGTTTTTGCTATTCATGTAATTATCTAATGCCCTCTTGAATGTCTTGATTAACTCTGCCTCCACTACACTTCGTAGGTAGCACATTCCAGGCCAAATCAGCTGTTTGTGAAAAAGTTTTTTTCCTACATCATAATTGCTTCTTTGCACATTACCTTAAATCAGTGCCCTCTCATTCTCAATACTGTGTCTAGCCCACTCATCTCTTTTTAAACATCTCTATGAAATCTCGTCCATGCCTTTTTCTCTTCCAGGAGAATAACCCTAAATTCTCCAATCACCTCTCTTAACTGAAATTTATCATTCATTGAACCATTTGTGTCAAGCTGTTCTGTATTTTCTTTAATGGTTCAAACTTTTCCTAGTGTGGCACAATATTCCACTTGAGATTTAACTTGTGTCTTGTATAAGTTCAGCATAACCTCCTTGCCTCTATGCTCAATGTCCGTATTAATAAGGGCTAAAATACTATGTGTTTCAATAACTGCTCCCTCCATCTGTTGATTGCTATATTCAATGATTAATGCACACATACACCCAGGCCCTTCTGCTCCTGCATCCCTTTGAGAACTGTCTTCCTTATTCTACATTCGTTGTCCACGTTCTTGCTAACAAAACGCATAACCTCACACTTCTTCGTATTTAGCTTCATCTGTCACCTATCTCTCTTTTTAAATTCTACTTTCCTCTTCACATTTTATAATGTTTCCAAGTTTCATATCATCTGAAACTTTGAAATTGTCCCCTGCACACCAAGATCTAAATCTTTAACATACATCAGGAAAACTAAGGATCCAATATTGACCACTGGGAAATACCACTACAAAACTTCATCAAACATGAAAAACATTCTTCGATTATCATTCACTGTTTCCTATTATTCCATCATTTTTCTATCTACGTTGCAAGTCTCCCTTTTATTCCACAAGACATCTTTTTCCACAGATCACTGTTGTGTGTCACTATATCAAATGCTTTCCGAAAGTCCAAATCTACTACGTCAACAGCATTATCCTCATCGACCCTTTCTGTTGCATCCTCAAAACCGCAGCAAGCTATTTGAACGCGATTGTCCTTTAGAAGTTCATGCTGGGACTTCCTAATCAACCCACGTTGTTCCATGTCAGTACCAAGTCTGTCCCAAATTATTGTCTAGAGAAACTTGCCCACTGCTGATGTTAAGCTCACTGGTCTGTAATTAGTGGGGCTATCCTTACAATATTTCTGAACTGTGTTGGTCAAATGTGAAATTTACAAGCGAAGGTTGGACTAACCATACGGCCCCTTTCCATTTTATCTCGGACTTCAATTCCAGAAAAGCTAGTTTAATGTAATTAAATGTTATTAATTAATTAATGTTCTATCTTATCCATTTTTGCTGATGGCAGCCAGACATTATTGGTAACAAACTCTGACCATAATTTTGGAGTGTAATGAGATCAGGGAAATGTTTGAATTTGGACTGTGGTCCTCTCCCAAACACCAAGATTTCTTTCCACTTATTTACGCATGTGACTAGGTTGATTAACCAGTCCATTATTTCTCAGTTGTCAGCCTCAACTCTCAGTAATATCAACACCCTGAGGTTTATCATTCACTAAAACTTGGAAACATAACATTACTCCTTCTCTCTGTACTAGATGTGCCAATACTTTGCCGACAAGAGCGGATAAGAAGCCGAGAATTCTGAGGAAAACAATATGCCTCCTAATTCTCCAAAGCATCTGCGCCAGCCAAGAAGAAGAAATCATCTGTGTGATGGAATACTCTGAACTTGTGAGTTCCAGCACTGGATTCTGAATATTAGCCTGAAGAAGTGTGACTGAAGAAGTGTGAAGTCTGACAAGTGTGACTCTGTGACAATAAGAAGATTCAAAATGAATATATTTGAAATATTATCTTGACCTAAAATCAGATTTTCAGATGCTTCAGAGAAATCAAATAATGTTGGAATAGCTGATCAATAATAAACGATTAGACACTTGAAAACATGGCATTTCTTTTCATTCAAATATGGATCATTGGGTAGTTGGTGTTTATTACCCTCCCCTAATTGGCCTTGAGAATATAAAAGTGAGAGACCTTCGTGAACCTTTACAGTCCATGCAAACTGTAAGAACATACACATTGCTATTTGGGTGGGAATTCTAGGAATTTGGCCCAATGACAGTAAAGGAAAAGTGATACATTTCCCATTCAGGATGTATGTGACTTGGAGGGGAATTTGCAGGTGATGGTCTGTCATCACCTGCTGCTCTTGTACTTCCAGGTGGTAAAAACTGAGGGATAGTGAGGTACTGTGGAATGAGCATTCTTGAGTTGAGGTACATCTTGTGGATGGCACACATCTCTGCTTCTGTGCGTCAGCAGTGGAGGGATTGAGTATTTAAAGTTCTGCCTGGTGTGATGAGCAAGCGGGGCTGATTGTCTTGGGTAGTGTTAATCCCGTGTTGAGTGTTGTTGAAATTAAGCAAATGCAGAGTAATCCATCGCACTGCTGACTCATGTCTTGTAGGTCGTTCAGTGGATTTGGGAGTCAGGATGTGAATTACTCTCCACGGAAATCCCAATCTCTCACGAGCTCTTGTATACAAAATATTTATAGGTTTGGTTCTCATCAGCTGCTGGTGAATGGTGAGCATTAAGATGTTGATGATAATTAGTGAAAACTACCAAATTGAGACCATCATAACTGTCTGGTTGTTTAAGGTGACCAATTGAACCAGTATTCCAACATTAGTGAAAAGGAAACTGTCTGCACTGGCATTGTACCTTGAAGGTGTAACGTTTCTCAGATTCTTCAACTGCTTGAACTCTGAGAAACAAAGTCAACAATACCAATACATTTAACTAATCTAAAGTGGGTTCATTATGTGTCACCAGACAATGTGGAATACCAGGACAGGTTTTATATCAGCTTCGAAACCTAATAAGTTACATCTAATCACATGAGAATATAAATATATTCGAGAAGATAGCATTATATAGCAATTTGAACGATGGCAAACAATAGAAAGTGCAGAAAACTGAGGACGTAAGTTTAAAATTATTACTTCGGTTCTACAAAGATCACCGCGCAGGATATGCAGAAGTATACCTGTACATCCAAATCAAAGTTGTGAATATTTCATTCATCCTTCAAACCATCTCACCTCGATGTTTACAGAGTTGTTGCAATTTTCATAATTAATGGTTCCTGGACGCTCTTTGCTCACAAACACATTGTGGAGATAATTTTTGTCTGTAGATGATCTGCAAGTGTTGGGGGTTATGAAGTCTCTCTTTGTTGACTGCAATGTTGAACATGACTCATAGCGGAAACTCTGAGAAAGTGGGTCACCGCCGAAAACTTCAACATAGTTGG
Source organism: Sphyrna mokarran (assembly GCA_024679065.1). Lineage (NCBI taxonomy): Eukaryota > Metazoa > Chordata > Chondrichthyes > Carcharhiniformes > Carcharhinidae > Sphyrna > Sphyrna mokarran. The sequence goes on along the minus strand of JAGIQG010000014.1, from coordinate 75,999,353 downwards.
GTGGTATCTGGAGATTTCTGCTGGCCCTTTGAATTCCATTCAGAGAATGCATTGTTTCAAAGCAGCAACAAACACCCAAGGAACAGGGCTGACCTCCCAAAGCATTTCTGCTTTGATGAACCTTTACAGCAAGGATAATTAAAATCAATAGAAAAATGATAGAAATTGTTCCTAATGCTATGACCAAGGATAGACTCAGATCAGGAGTGAACCTTGAATCATCAGACAATTCATGGATGCCGGAGAATGTTTCAGTGTCTCCACCTACCACAGACAGGATGATGGTCACTGTGGCAGAAAGTGATGGTGCTCCATTGTCTTTCACTACAATCACTAACCTTTGCTTAGAGGCATCTTTATTCTCAATACGACGGATAGTCCAAATTTCCCCAGTGTCTGGTGAAATAGTGAAAAGGTTATACTGAGTAGCCTGAAAAATGGAATAAGAAAGACGTGCGTTCTGACCGGCGTCAGCGTCAGTGGCCGATACCTTAGCAACCAAGTAGCCTGGTTCTGCAAACCTGGATATTTTCTCTGTTACCGTTGAGCCATACTCGGCTAATGGGTGCATGATCACTGGAACATTATCATTCTGATCAAGGATAATGACATTCACTGAGACATTACTCGTAAGTGGTGGGTTTCCAGAGTCCATGACCTGAGCTTGGAACTGAAAGTTTTTCAATTCTTCATAGTCAAAAATTCTCTGAGCGAATATGTCCCCATTTTCCGAGTTAATTGAGATGTAAGTGAACACAGAGGCATTCCCAACTTGTGTCTCCAGGATAGAGTATTCAAGTTGAGCGTGCTGTCCAACATCTGGGTCAAAGGCTGTAATGGAAAATATAGAATCGCCAATAGCATTATTCTCCACGACGTTTGCTGTGTATAAAGTCTGGGTAAACCGTGGGGCATTGTCATTTATATCTGAAACGTCTACCCGAATAGTTTTTTTGGATGTCAGAGGAGGATTTCCTGCATCCGTGCATGTTATAGTGATATCATACTGGGAGGCATTTTCACGATCCAGTGGATGTTGAACAAATAATGCATAATAATTCTTCAAAGAGGAATCGAGTTTAAAGGGGAGCTTATTTGAAATCTGACACTGTACCCGCCCATTTTGCCCCGAATCTTTATCTGCTGCACTGAATAGGGCGACTACTGTTCCATCTGGAGCATCTTCTGAAACTGTGCTAGACAAAGACGTTAATGTCACCTCGGGTGCATTATCATTCACATCAATAACATCCACCAAGATATCACAGTGCTCAGCTGTCGTATGTGGACCCATGTCCGTTGCTTGAATGTTGATCTCGAAAGCCTTGTTCTTTTCATAGTCCAATTTTCTTTTCAACTTGATTTCGCCGGTTTTAGAATTCACCTCAAACATTTCTCGAGCTCTAACTGAAGTATGACTGCTGAGCGAGTACATTATCTCTCCATTGGGGCCATCGTCCAAATCAGTGGCATTTAATTTAATTACCCGCGTTCCTATGGGCGCAGTTTCCAAAAGGGTGACTCTGTAGACTGACTGGGGAAAAACAGGGGCGTTGTCGTTTGCATCGTTCACTCTGATTGAGATTTGAGCCGTGCCGGATCTGACAGGATCCCCGCCGTCCTTGGCTATTAACGTTAACATGTGGCTAGATTCCGTTTCTCTATCCAAAGAACTCTGCAACACCAAAACTGGCAACTTGCCTTTTCCACTGCGGACTTGAACATCGAGAATGAAATTATCGTTGGGTAGTAGCTCATAGGTTTGTAAGGAGTTTGTTCCAATGTCCGGATCGTGCGCGGACTCGAGGGGAAAGCGCGTTCCCGGTGTAGAAAGCTCTGAGATTTCCAGGCCGAATTGTGTTTTTGGGAAACTGGGAGCATTGTCATTCACATCGACAATCTCCACTGCAACCTGATACAGCTTTAAGGGATTTTCAAGCAAACAGTCCAAGAATATCACACAACTCAAACTAGGCCCGCAAATCTGTTCTCTGTCGATTTTCTCCTTCACAAATAAAACGCCAGTGTCCACATTTATATCCACGTATTGTTTCCTGGGCCCGGGCACAATCCGAAAACTGCGGTCCGAGAGCTGCTTTAAATCTAAATCCAAATCATCTGCGATATTCCCAACAAAGGCGCCCAGTTGCAGTTCTTCAGGAATCGAATAACGAATCTGCCCAAACACTAGATTCCGCAAGGAGAATACACAATATAATATTTGGCATTTTAGCAACCAATATATTTTATATCTCATTTCCAGCGAAAAACATTCCCCTTGTTTCAGAACATGCCCGTACAGTTTTTATAGTTCTATATTTTAAACCTGGAACGACTACGGTGTAGCAAATACCTGATTGTTTTCGAAATCGCTTGGATTATTTCAGTAAAATCTTCTTTTTTCTGTGTAACATTTGCAGTGGATTCGTGCACAAGTGCAACCCAGCGGCTCGCTATCCAATGTTACACTGAGTCTGATCGTGCGTGATGGTGGATGGGTAGCGAAGGGGGCAGTCCGGATCCCCAATCACAGCTCAGCTTCTGATTGGTGAGCATGAGCATATTGATATTCACCCAATGAGAAGAGTGCTCATTTCTTAAAGCTGGACGTTCTGAAATCTGCACGGTCACCTTGATTTATTGTTGCACAATGAAAATTTGAATCAAGATTTTTTTCATTGAATCTGCATTGTTTCTCTCTTTTGCCGAAGTATCTCTGCAGCCCAATTGTAACATGCATCTTAAGATTCAATTTGATAAAATATGGCATGGAAGATATTGAAAAACAGATATATCAAAATTCCGTTAAGCTATCATAACTTATTTATTGCATTAATTAATTTTAATTTATAGCCTTTATATCATTATTCTCTTATGGCTTTCCATCGAGAAATGTCTGTTAATCCTCACCAATGCAAGACTGAATTGTTTTCTCGCTTTACTTTGCAATGAAACAATGCACATGAATATTAGTGATACTTGCAGAATCTTCAGATTCTCTTCCATATATGCTACTAGCCATCTTAATTGAGACTTAGCTGACATAAGATATTCACGCATCCATTGGCCTATGAAAAAATCTGATCTGATCTGGAACCTTGCAGGGATATTGAACCTTGCATGGTTCCCTCCATTCCACTCTCAGTTTCATATTCATTTCGAGGTTAGTTTGTTTGTCACCTTCAGTATCCTCAGAAAGTTCAACGTTTTCATGGTCTGCATAAACGATCCCCTCCAACTCTTTTCTTAGTTTTAACATGTATAAAAATACTTAAAATATTTGAAAACATTTAATCCCGTAGTCTAAAACCGTGATGGTCGCCTTCTGGTTCCCAGGCAACAATTATATTTTGTCACCATTACGCCAGACTAGACACAAGATCTTGACATTTAACTTGTTTGCATAACCACTTATATTGTGTCAAAAATATTAACTTCTCGGTATTGGTTTTTCTGCATTTTCAGTTTGTTGTATATGACCTATTTCTTCCGGCCAATATCCTTTGGTGGTTTAACATGTGATCACTTCAAATTTGCCTTACATTTGGTAGACATTTACATGTGCATTATCTTATTTTGATATAGTTTTTTTTATAATTTAACGCAATTTATATAACTGTTAAATGTCATTCTGATAACAATCATTTTCCTTTCCTTATCATCTGCTCACATCTATACTTCACTGGACAAAGTAATTCTATGATCATTGCGTACCAGTATCATTCACTATGAAGATCAATATCACACTATCAATACGATGTGTGGAACTTGTGCGTTCTCCCCGTGTCTGCGTGGGTCTTCCCTCAGTGCTCCAGATTCCTCCCACAGTCTGAAAGACATGCTGGTTAGCTGCATTGACCCAAACAGGTGCCGAAGTGTGGTGACTAGGGGAATTTCACAGTAACTTCGTTGCAGTGTCAATGTAAGTCTTACTTGTGACTAATAAATAAACTTTAAATTTAACTTTTACACAGCAATTTGGATCTGAGAAAGGTACTTGAGCAAATATGTTAAGATGTTTTCTCGCAATCTAACGTTAAAGGGGCGGGGAGGAGGTGGTGGGAGTGTCCACTTCATTCTACACAATCTGTATGTTAAAATGTAGGTATCTTGCGAAAACTTTGCATTTACACATAACGATGTAAGTGAAGGACACTTATTCTGGCAACAGACAATGAATCTCGGCCAGGCGCTGTAAAGCTAGTTAGTTCCTAACTGCTATGGTCTCAGTGCAACAGTTCTAACTGGTCAATATCAGAATGTTTTAGAATAGCCGAACATCTTAAATCGGTAACGTTGTATTGAATTGTTGGAAAATTACCACAGTCCTCTGACAGCAAGACAATCTTTATTTGAATGCGACAATCTCCCATCATTGCCATGCATCTTAAATTTCAAAACCAGTCTACTTCCGGATTAATATGACATGTCCATTGATAATCGTCTTTAACATTATCTATTTATTTACTCTGACTTAGGTAACTAACTGAAAATTATACGATATTTTACAGAGCAGAATATCATTTCCAAAAGAAAAGCATCTTAAGTTTTCATTGTTCCCTGGCTGCCACTTGCAGCATCCTATGAAAGATTGATAGATACTTCCTCAATTCGGATGGCAGGTGGACTTGTGCGTTATCACTAGTATCGTTTGTGACTTCTATTTTAAAGATTGAAATTGTTGAATTGTCCCTGCAAGGATGCTACATTTATAAAAAGTTGACAAATGTTAACAGGTACATTATACATCAATATTTCGCAAGCATGCTTTCTGATGATTTTCCAAACTGATAAGCTCCTGGGTGAATTACACACGTTGATCTGGTTCAGGTAAAGTTGAGGCATATTTTGACATAATCAGAGAATCACAGAATTGTTACGGTGTAGAAGAGGACCATTTGGCAATCTGGAGTGTGCACCAGCTCTCCAAACGAGCATTATGACTTCGTGACATTCCTCTGACTTTTCCCTACACTCCTGCATATTTTTGTCATTCAGATAATCATCTAATACCCTCTTGAATGAATTAATTGAATCTGCCTCCATTATGCTTCCAGGTAACACGGTCCAGATCTGAACACCAATTGTATGAAAATGATTTTTCTCAAGTTTACACTTGCTTCTTCTGCAAATCACTTTAAATCAGTGCTGTCTCATCCTCAATACTATGTTTAACCCACTCATTTTTTTTAACATCTCTATCAAATCTCTTCCTTGCCTTTTTCTTGCCTTTTTCTCTCCCAGGAAAAAGTCCTAACTCGTCCTCACAACTGAATCCTTTGAATTATTATTGGCAAGCTCTTCTCTGTTTTCCAATGATTCATTTTTTTTCTGATGATGTGGCGCCCAGACCTCTACACAACATTCCACCTGAGGTCTAACTTTGTCTTTCTATGTTTTTCTTGAATTTTTTCACAGTACTTCCCAGTTTTGCATCATCTGCAGACTTTGAAATCGTTCCTTATGCACCAAGTTTTAGATCATTAAGATATCTCAGGAAAAGCAAGGATCCAATACTGACAACTGAGGAACACCATTACAAAACTTTCTCCAGCCTGAAAGATATCGATTGATTATAACTCACTGTTTCCTATCATTCAGCCAATTTTGTGTCCACGTTGTTGCTCTCCTTTCATTCCATGAGCCATAAAGTTTTTCACAAGTCATGGTTGTGTCATTGTATCGAATGCCTTCTGAAAATCCAAATCGACTGCATTAATATCGACTGTTTCTGTTGCCTCCTCAAAAACTCCTTTAAGTTAGTCGAACATGATTTCCCTTTTAGAAATCCATGCTGGAATTGCCTAATCAACCCACGTTGTTCCATGTCACTACTAGTTTTACCCGAATAATTGTCTCGAGAAGATTGCCTACTCCTGATGTTAAACTCACTGACCTGTGATTGCTGGGACTTTTTTTTACGTTAATCAAATTTCAAATTCACGAGCAAAGGTTGGCCAATTATTTGAGCATACAGCCCTCTTCCTTTTAACTTGGAGCTTCAGTTCCAGACAGACTAGTTGAATTTAATCATCTAACCTTTTTTTTTTGGTTGATGCTAGCTAGACATTACACGTAACAAACTCTGACCATGCCTTGGAATGCAATGAGAACAGAGGAATGATTAGATTTGGACCTGCAGCCTCTCCAAAAAAACAAGATTATCTCCACGTCTTTATGAATGTGAAAAGGACTGTTAACCAGTCCTTATGTATTAGTTGTTAGTCTCAACACTCACGAATAGCAACGTCCTCAGGGTTATCATTCACTAAGACTTGGAAATTTATCACTGTTCCTTCTCTGTGTACCAGATAAACAAATATGTTGCCGACAACAGCAGTAAAAGGCCGGGAAATTTGTGGAGAATGATTTACCTCCTGACTCTCCAAAGCATCTGCGCCATTTACAAAGAAGGAGGCAGCATGTGATGAAATACTTTTCAGTTGCTTATGTGAGTTCTGGCACTGAAACCTAAATATTAGCCCAAAGAAAAGTGACGCTTGTGCCCTGCTGACAAAAGGAAGATTCAAAATGAATATGTTTGAAATATTATCATGACCTAAAATCAGTTTCCCAGCTGCTAGAGAAGTCAAATAATGTGCGAATATCTGATCAATACTGAACGATTAGACACTTCAAACCATGACATTTTTACGCACTCATGGGATGTATGCATCGTTGGGTAGATCAGTGTTTATTACTCTCACCAAATTGGCCTTGAGGAGGTGAAAGTGAGCGACCTTCGTGAACTACTGCAATCCATGTGTGCTGTAGAAACATACACATTGCTGTTTGGGTGGAAATTCCAGGAATTTGGCCCAGTGACGTTGATAGAAAAGTGGTATGTTTCCAAAACACGATGTATGTGACTTGAGGGGAACTTGCAGGTGACAATATCCCATGCATGTGCTGCTCTTGTCCTTCTAGATGGTAAAAAAAAGAGGGATTGGGAGGTGCTGTCGAAGGAGCATTGCTGTGTTGTGGTGCATTCAGAAGATGGCATACGTTGTTGTTGTTTTGCATTGGCAGTGGAAAGATTGAATGTGTAAGCTTGTGGCTGCTGCGATGGTCAAAAAACTGATTTGTTCTGAATAGTGTTGATACAGTTTTGAGCATTGTTGGAGTTAAGCAAATGGGAGTATTCCATTATGTTAACTCGTGTCTTGGAGATGGTTCAGAGGATTAGGGAGTCAGGAGGTGAATTATTCTCCACAGAATTCCCAATCTTTGACAACATATTTATAGATCTGGTCCGGTGAATGGTGAGTCTCAAGATGTTGATACAAGTTTGTGAGAACTACCAAATTGAAACTCTGATAACTAGGACATAACGGATTGGTTAACAAGGCCTACTGAACTAGTGTCCTAATATCAACGAAAAGGAAATTGTTCTGCACTGGCAGGTTTTGTGAATGTGTATAATTCCTCAAATTATTGAAATGTTTAATGTCTGTGGAAGAAAGTCAACAATTCCAATACATGTAACTAAATTGGGTTCATAAAGCATCGACAGGCAATGTGGAATTCGAGAACAGGTTTTAAATTTGGCTTAAACAACTAATAAATTTCATCTAATCGCGGGAGAACACAAATGTGCTTGAGGAGATAGCATTGTAATGCCTCTTGGACAATGACAAGAAATGGAAAGTGCAGAAAACTGTACTCGTAGGTTTAAAACAATTTCTTTGACCCTAGAATGAACTCTGCGCAGGATATACTCAAACACGTCTATACATTCAAATCAAAAGTATGAAGATTTTATGTACTTTTTCAAAGAATCTCACCTCGGTGTTTAAAGAGTTGCCGTAATCTTCAGAGATAAATATTCCCAGGTGTTCTTGCCTCACAGGCTCATTGTGCAGATAATTCTTGTCTGTTGATGGCCTGCATGTGTTGGGAGTTTTGAAGCCTTTTGTTTTTGACTGCAATGTTGAACATGACTCATAGCGGAAACTCTGAGAAAGTGGATCACCTCCGAATACCTCAACATAGTTGGGTGCTACCTGAAGATTTCTGCTGGCCTTTTGAATTCCATTTCGAGAGTGTCTTGTTTCAAAGCAGCAGCAAACACCCAGTGAACAGGCTTGACATCCAAACGCACTTCTGCTTTGATGAACTTTCACTGCGAGGATAATTAAAATCATCAGAAAAATGGTAGAAGTTACTCCTAATCCTATGACTAAGGAAAGACTTAAATCAGGAGTGAATCCTGCATCATCAGATAATTCACTGACGCTGGAGAATGTTTCAGTGTCTCCACCTACCACAGATAAGATGATGGTCACTATGGAAGAAAATGATGGTGTTCCATTGTCTTTTGCCACAATCACTAACCTTTGCTTCGAGGCATCTTTATTCTCAATACGACGGATAGTCCAAATTTCCCCGGTGTCTGGTGAAATAGTAAAAAGGTTATGCTGGGTAGCCTGGAAAATGGAATAAGATAGGTGAGAGTTTTGCCCGGCGTCAGCATCAGTGGCCGTTACCTTAGCAACTAAATAGCCTGGTCCTGCAAACCTGGAAATTGTTTCTGTTACTGTTGAGCCATACTCAGCTAATGGGTGCACGATCACAGGAACGTTGTCATTCTGATCAAGGATAACAATATTCACTGAGACATTACTGGTGAGCCGTATGGTTCCAGAGTCTGTGACCCGAGCTTGAAATTGAAAGTTTTTCAATTTTTCGTAGTCAAAAGATCTCTCAGCAATAATGACCCCAGTCTCCGAGTTAATAGAGATGTAAGTGGACACCGAGGCATTCTCAACGTGTGTCTCCAGAATAGAGTATTTAAGTCGAGCGTTCTGTCCAACATCTGGATCAAATGCTGTAATGGAAAATATAGAAGCGCCAATAACATTGTTCTCCATGACACTTGCTGTGTATGAAGGTTGGGTAAACCGTGGGGCATTGTCATTTATATCTGAAACTTCTACCCGAATGGTTTTTTTGGATGTCAGAGGAGGATTTCCTGCATCCGTACATGTTATTGTGACGTCATACTGGGAGGCATTTTCACGGTCCAGTGGATGTTGAACAAGTAATTCATAATAATTCTTCAAAGAAGAATCGAGTTTAAAAGGGAGTTTATTTGAAATTTGACATTGTACCTGCCCATTTCGCCCCGAATCTTTATCTGTTCCACTGAGCAGGGCGGCTACAGTTCCAATTGGAGCATCTTCTGAAACTGTGCTGGACAATGACGTCAATGTTATCTCAGGTGCGTTATCATTCACATCAATAACATTCACAAACAGATCACAGTGCTCGGCCACTGCGTCGGGACCGTTATCCATGGCTTGTATGTTAATCTCGAAAGCCTTGTTCTCTTCATAATCTAGTTTCCCTTTCACTCTGATTTCACCAGTTTTAGGATCCACATCAAACATTTCTCGAGCTCGAGCAGAATTATGGCTACTGAACGAGTACGTTATATCTCCATTAGGACCATCGTCCAAGTCAGTAGCATTTAATATGATTACCCGAGTTCCTGTGGGTGCACTTTCCAATAGGGTGACTCTGTAAACTGACTGTGGAAAAACAGGGGCATTGTCGTTTGTATCCTTGACAATGATTGAGACCTGAGCCATACCCGACCTCACAGGAGCTCCTCCATCCTTGGCTATTAATGTTAAAGTGAGGCTGCTTTCCGTTTCTCTGTCCAGGGAATTCTGCAGCACCAATACTGGCAACTTGCCTTCTTCACTGCGCATTTGAACATCGAGAATGAAATAATCGTTCAGGAGAAGCTCATAGGTTTGTAAGGAGTTTGTTCCAATATCGGGATCGTGTGCGGACTCGAGGGGAAAGCGCGTTCCCGGTGTAGAAAGCTCTGAGATTTCCAGACCGAATTGTGTTTTTGGGAAACTGGGAGCATTGTCATTCACATCGATAATTTCTACTGCAACCTGATACAGTTTTAAGGGATTTTCAAGCAAACAGTCCAAAGATATTACACAACTCAAACTTGTTCGGCAAATCTGTTCTCTGTCAATTTTCTCCTTCACAAATAAAACGCCTGTGCCCATATTTATATCCACATATTGTTTCCTGGGCCCGTGTACAATCCGAAAACTGCGAGCCGAGAGCTGCTTTAAATCTAAACCCAAATCATCTGCGATATTCCCAACAAAGGCGCCCAGTTGCAGTTCTTCAGGAATCGAGTAACGAATCTGCCCAAACACGAGATTCCACGAGGAGAATAGACAATAAAATAATTGGCATTTTAGCAACCAATATATTTTATGTTTCATTTCCAGCGAAAAACATTCCCCTTGTTTCAGAACGCGCTCTTACCATCAATTATCCTTTTATAGTCGTATCTATATATTTCAAGCCTGGAAAAACTGATATGCAATTAATATCTGATTGCTGTTTGAATCGCTTGGATTATTTCAGTAGAATCCTCTATTTTTGTCTAAAATTGCCAATGGATTCGTACAGAAATGCTGCCGAGCTGTTCGCTATCCAATGTTATACTGCATCTGTTCGTGCGTGATGGTGGATGGGTAGTGAAGGGGGCAGTCCGGATCCCCAGTCACAGCTCAGCTTTTGATTGGTGAACAGATGTATATTGTAATTCGCCCAATCAAATTTGCCTTCAATTCTTAAAGCTGAACGTTCTAAAATAAACGCGGGTGTTTAAATTTTTGTTGCACAATTAAAAATAAGGTCGTGATTACCTATCACCAATCAGCATTGTTTTGGTACAGGAATGCTGCAGCGTCGTTAGAAGGGATACCTTAAGAGTCCGTTTTGTCGCGTATCTGACAGACGCACTCAAAACACAAATGAGAAGTACATGGGTAATTTGCATTGCTAATTAGACCAATAATTTAAATCCAATTTATAAGCATTGAATGGGTATTTTGTCATATCTTACCATTCCAATGTTACTTTCGTTTTTCACTGAAGAGAGACTAAATTTATGCTTTACACCACTCAGTATTGAGTTTTGATGAAAAAAAAGACACACCGTGAAAAACTTTCAGCCTTTTACTCTTCGGAAAGAGAAAAAAAACAAGGTTTTGAAGGGCAGAAATTATTTATACTGCATGACGGGAAGAATGACGATAGCTTGGTATATCGACTCGGATTGGTCGAGATGTTGCCATGGCGAATGCACGAAGGTACTCTTGCTCTCCCACTCCTCCACTCCCTCTCCTCCCCAGAGCCTCCTCCACTCCATCCCCCAAACCCAGACAAACACGTACACTTGCTCCTGATAATTTGAAAATGGCGTAGGCATATTCCTTTTCTTTGCAGGCGACAGCATTCTGCAAATGAATTTATGAAGCTTGCAGCATGCCAAAGGAAGCAACATTGCGGGCCCAACCGATCATTTTAAATTGTTTTTATTGCAATTCTTCCCAGACTCTAAGGGTCATAGTTCAGCCAGATAATCAATATATTTTTCCAAATATAGGGGAGTCTAAAACTGGAGGGCATAGGTTTAAGGAAGAGGGGAGAGATACGGAACTGTCTGGAGGGGCAATTGCTTTACACAGAGGGTGGTAAGTATCTGGAACAAGTTGCCAGAGGTAGCAGTAGAAGTGGATATAATTTTGTCTTTTAAAAAGCAAATAAGATGAGTATAGAGGCAAATGGGCCAAATGCGGGCAATTGGGACCAGCTTTGGTGTTTAAAGAAAGGGTGGCATGGACAAATTTTGCCGAACGGTCTACTTCCATGCTGTAAACTTTTATGACTCTGTGACCGTGGGTTGGTGACCCAGTCTTGCCATTGGCAGAGTCACATTTAATGTTCGAAATTATGCTCGAAGTTTAACAAGCATGGGCTGGTTGAATATTGAATAGCTGTATAGATAGTGAGAAATCTACTTCAAATAACCTTCAAAGGTTTAATTATTGCAGTAAGAAAAATAGTAACAGTTGAAGCTTGCTGCTCCAGACAGCTACGATGCAGTGGGAACAAGTTACACATTTTGCTTGCAATTTACGGCCATAAAGCCAAAAATAAGTTTTCCAGCTCCACAAACGAGTAATGGGTATATGGCTTTTAGTATGATATAATATCATGCAAAAAGGCCATACATCCCAAAACCAGCAAACCATATAAAATAAGAATTTATTTAGCTCATAAAGATATTCAACCATCACATACTTGCAAAACTCTTACATAATGTCTAACATTGAATGGGAATCTGCAATCGGACATTTGCTGAGCAACCCAGAGTGTACTAAGAAGAAATCAATATAAATATCATTTGGGCTCACAATGATTCCCACTATGCTTGCTACATATTCATACTCAAGGAACTGTGTTCTGATAGGAAAAGGAACTTGTGATGTGGAGATGCTGGCATTGGACTGGAGTAAATACAGAAAGACGTCTCACAACACCAGATTAAAGTCCAAAAGCTTTATTTGGTAGTGGATACCACTAGCTTTCAAAGTGCTGCTCCTTCATCAGGTGAGTGGGCACTCACCTGACGAAGAAGCAGCACTCCAAAAGCTAGTGGCGTTGACTACAAAAGAATCTTGTCTAGCATTGCGGTTTGTTTCGGATTGAACAAATCATGGAGGTCAATAGATCTCATGGGAATGCCTCAACCAATCATAGTCAGTTGACCACCAATCAGCACTACTTTCTCATGCAGCGTAAATTGTTATTCCCTTTAAATATTACCATTCTTGCATTTGTGCTGACAAGTTCAAGATGAAAAATGTCAATTACATTTCACTATTTCCAGCAATACTACAGACTAAATTATTTCCTTAATCTCCATTAAAAATGAACAATTGGCACCACAGTATTGAGATTTCCATAACCCTTCACTTCTCTCTCAGACTTTCAGCAAACCATCCTATTAGTATATTAGTTGATCCATGTTAAACTCCATTCTCTGTGCCACATATGCACTAATCTCAGGAAAGTTGTTTTTTGATCTGGAACATTGCATAAATTTCGAATATTATGTTCTCTAAAACACACCGTCCTTGGTCTTGCACTAAGGTCCAAGTTAATATTTTGTTGACTTCAATTTCACCTGTGGTGTTCTGTTTTTCAAAAGCGTGCATACATGAACCCCAGTATCCTCTTTTTTTTTGAAATGGAAATGAACCATATATCTTGGTCCTTAAGGTGCTCAAAAACACAATTCTCAACGTCTAAAATAATCATAGTCATCTTACAAGATCTAAGACAGGAAATGCATCTTCATCTATATCACAAACCACATTCCAAAATTAACTATATAATTACTTTGCAAAAGTTATAATGTCTCTAAACCATTAACGACCAGGTGCTTCTGCATTCTTAATTTGTGATATCACTTCTCACTTCTTATTGCTTGGATTTTAAAAACAAAGAAACATAGGAAATATGAGCAGGAGTGAATCATTCGGCCCTTCAAATCTGCTCCCTATGTCAATCCCACCATACCAGGGATCATTCTGTTAAACCTTTTCTGTACTACATCTATAGCAAGAACATCTTTCCTCAAATATGAAGACGAATAGCGTACACAATATTCCAAGTGTAGCCTCACCAAGGCCTCACTTGTATGTCTGCAGCACAACGTCCCTGCTCCTGTACACAAATGTCGCCATATAATTTGGATTCTTTAACGCCTGCTCCAGCTGCATGCTTACCTTCATCGACTGATGTATGAGGACACCCAGATCTCTTTGAAAATACCCCTCTCTTAAATTATAGCCATTCAGGTAATAATCTGCCTTCTAGTTTTGCTACCAAAGTGGTTAACCTCACATTTATTCGTACTGCATCTGGCATGCATTTGCACAATGATATTTGATTTGAATGTCAAAGAGTTGATCAGTAACTTCACAGGCAATACAAAAATTGATGAGATGGTAACTAATAAGGAGGACAGTCTCACATTACAGGAAGATATAGATGGGTTGCTCAGGTGGACTGATCAATGGCAATGAAATTCAATCCCGCTAAATTGCACTTTAGTGTCCAAAGAATAGTACGCTAGATGGATTAGCCATGGTAAATACATAGAATTATGGTAAAAGACATGCAGGAGCACGGTGATGGGCCTGGATGTGATGCCTTTTCGGAGATTCAGTGCAGATTTCCCAATCTAAATCATTAATAAATACAGTGAACAGCTGCGGTCCAAGAACCAAAAAACTATGGTACCCCACAAATAACTCTGCCATTTGGAAGAATAGCCATTTATTCCTAATCTTTGTTTTCTTTTTGTCCACCAATTTCCTACCCATCGAAATGCATTACTCCCAATCACATGAGCTTCAATTTTACACACTGATCGCTGATGTGGCACTTTATCAAAAAATTCTCAAAGTCCAAATAAATCTGATGCACTGGTTCCCCGTCACCAACTCTATTAATTACATCCTCGAAGAATTTTAGTAGATTTGTCAAGCATGATTTCCCTTTTGTAAATCCGTACGGACTGTAAATGATTCTACCATCGTTTTTCAGGTGCCCTGCTATAAATGATTAATAACGGCCCCTAGAATTTTCCCCAGTACTGCCGTCAGGCTGGCTGGTCTGCAGTTCCCTGTTTCACTTTGCCTCCCTTCTCAAATAATATGGTTACATTAGCATTTCACTGTTTGGTACATGAATACTCCCATTTTCCTTTCATTTTTAAAGAGATCATATTCATTTATTTTCATCCATGTCAAATACGTTTCGTGCTTTGAAGAACTTTTGTTAAGTGCCACCCTGAAAATAATCATTTTTCCATCACCTCACTACCTACCCACACATCAGGTGACACTAAGAAATGTTCATGAAGAATACGCCAGTAAGATCTATTGATCCTTTCTAAATTTAAATACACCGGAAATGTTGACTTCATTCAACAGGTTCTAAATGTTGAAATGCAAGTTTCTTATAAGGAGCTCCAAACACACACATAACAGTGCAAGAACAGAATATTTTCTTTGACAATAGACTAGGAAATTGACAGGTCCTCTAAGACGCTTGGTTAGACGTTAATGGTTATTATATCAGTGTGGGAGTTCCAAATAATCAATACCAGGATGCTTTGAATGTCCGTTCATCCAACATGGAATTGTCTTGAATTGTAGAAAAGTCACTGACAGCCTTCAGGCAGCAAGACAATTCCAATTTCCTCTGGGTAAACTGCTGTCCATTCGATGAGTCTTAAAATCTAGAGCTAATCTCCTTCCTAGACTGTTCTCAAATGTCCTTTGAAAATATCATTAACAATAACTGTTTATTTGCCATCTAAGTTAATTCTTAGATAATGCTATTATATTTTATGCTGCAGCCAATCACTTCGAAGAGTGGTTTATCACGTCACTTCTCTATAGCTTTCACTTAATTCAGAAATTTCCTCAAAATTTAGATGGTAGGTGGACTAGAATATTAAGTAATGTTAATGAGATTTCTTTGGAATACAATATTGCAACTGATTAGCTGCCCTTGGGTCCCGAGCTGGTCAGTTTATAGAAGCCTGAAGAATATCTGGCCAGTCCACTCTACATGACTATTTCATTGCGCTTATGTTGCCGTGGTCTACCAAAGCCACAGCTTTCTTTTCTAATGCTCGATCACGGTGGCTGCAGTTTTAACACGGTTTGCTGTAATTTAGAATCCAAGGCAGATAGCACATTGCATCAGGACACGGCTCATACTACATATTGTAGAGAGCTCAATTCAGCTCAGATTATTTGGATGAAATTATAATTGCTTTTGCTATTAAGGGCCAGGTATTATAGGCGCCAGACTTTGTCCATGCCTTGAGAGCGCAAAGGAACTAAAGGCTGACTGCAATTGAACAGAGGTTTCAGCTGAAGCGTCTCCCAAAAAGGAAGGGTTTATTTCTACTGGTTTTCCATGTGAATAGCTCTCATTCCACTGGTATCTGAATACTAATTCAGAGAAATATGGCACTCCTATTACCTGATAGAGGTATGTAAGATGTTGACAGGTATTGATGGGATGGATTCTCAGAGGCTTTCTCCCAGGGCTGAAATGGCTGGCACAAGAGGACACAGACTTAGGGTGCTGAAGACAAGGTATAGAGGAGTAAGTTTTTCACTCAGAGGTGGTGAGTGCGTGGAATCGGCTGCCGGCAGTGGTGGAGGAGGCGGATTCAATAGGGTTTTTTAAGAGACTTCTGAATGAGTACATGGGACTTAGTAGGATTGAAGGTTGTAGGTAAACTTGTAGGTACAGGTATGATCGGCGCAACTTGTGGACTGAAGAGCCTGTTTGTGCCATAGTTTTTCTATGTCTCTATGTTTTATATCGAATTGGCAAAAAAAAACTCATGGTATATAGTTTGCAAATATTGAATTGGCCCACGTCAGTTTTTTCTGCATTTTAATTGCAATCTTACAATATAAGAATGCCTGACCAATTGAAAATGATCTGGCAGTCACACACATGCGACATTAGTTGATTAGAATTAGCATGCTGCGACCAGGGTGACTAGAAACTAGTCTTTGCTAGCACGAGGGGACACAGCTTTAAATTAAGGGGTGATAGTTATAGGACGGATATCAGAGGCAGGTTCTTTACCCAAAGGGTGGTTCGGGAGTGGAAGGCCCTGCCTGCAGCGGTTGTAGATGCGCCAAGTTTGGTGGCGTTTAAGAGGTTAGTTGATAAGTATATGGAAGAGAAGGGAATGATTTAGTTTGGAGGGGCATTGCTTTTTATATTGGTCGGCGCAACATCGAAGGCCGAAGGGTCTGTTCTGTGCTGTAATGTTCTATGTTCTATGTTCTATGTAAACTAACAATTGGCTTGCAGGACTTAATTGGAAATCATATCAATGAATGCATTTTGTGTCAGCATGATTTAGTGTGTACATTGACTTCCATGCAAGATGAGTATGTTTAAATGTTTAAGGAGTGTGGGACAAAGATAACAGTTCTCCCACATGTAAGTAAAGCCATGGGGATTAGAACGTGACATAACAGAAGCTTGGCTCCCATAACATCCTTTTGAATCAGGCTGACAAAGTAATACGTCTGAAAGGAATGTAAATGCACCTACAAGACAGCATTCCACAACGATACATGAATGATGATGGGATATCGAAATAGTACAACAATCGGTCATGATGCCTTCAAGGTATGACTTCTATCTTATTTTTTAAACGTGTAGCATTTTCCAAAAAATGTATGAAATCTATGAAAATCTGATTCACTTTAAGAAAGTATCTCACCTCTGTATTCACTGGATTGCTGTAATGTTCTGAATTAGTTATTCCCGGGCTTCCATTCCTCACAGACTCTGACTGGACATATTTTTTGTCTGTAGATGACCTGCATGAGTTGGGAGATATGAAGTCTCTCTTTGTTGACTGCAATGTTGAACATGACTCATAGCGGAAACTCTGAGAAAGTGGATCACCCCCGAACACCTCAACATAGTTGGGTGGAATCTGAAGATTTCTACTGGTCTTTTGAATTCCATTCAGAGAATGTCTTGTGTCAAAACAGCAACAAACACGCAGGGGGCAATAGTGGCCGCCGAAAGGGCTTCTGCTTTGATGGACCTTCACAGCGAGGATAATTAAAATCACTAGGAAAGTGACTGAAATTACAGCCAAAGCAATGACCAAGAAAAGACTCAGATCAGGAGAGAACCCATGATCTTCAGACAATTCACTGATGCTGGAGAATGTTTCAGTGTCTCCACCTAACACAGTTAAGATGATGGTCACTGTGGCAGAAAGTGATGGTGTCCCATTGTCTTTTACCAGAATTACCAGCCTTTGCTTAGAGGCATCTTTATTCTCAATACGACGGATCGTCCAAATTTCTCCAGTGTCTGATGAAATAGTAAAAAGGTTATGCTGAGTAGCCTGAAAAATTGAAAAAGAAAGACGTGCGTTCTGACCGGCATCAGCATCAGTGGCCGATACCTTAGCAACCAAATAACCTGGTTCTGCAAACCTGGATATTGTCTCTGTTACCGTTGAGCCATACTCGGCTAATGGGTGCACGATTATTGGAACATTGTCATTCTGATCAAGAATAATAACATTCACTGAGACATTATTGGCAAGTGGTGGAGTTCCACAGTCCATGACCTGAGCTTGAAATTGAAAATTTTTCAATTTTTCGTAGTCAAAACTTCTCTCAGCGATAATGACTCCAGTCTCCGAGTTAATAGAGATGTAACTGAACACGGAAACATTCCCAACTTGCGTCTGCAGGATAGAATATTTAAGTTGAGAATTCTTTCCAACATCTGGATCAAAGGCCGTAATGGAAAATACAGAAACGCCAATAACATTGTTCTCCATGATGTTTGCTGTAAATAAAGATTGAGTAAATCGTGGGGCATTGTCATTTATATCTGAGACCTCTACCCGAATGTTTTTTTTGGATTTCAGAGGAGGATTGCCTGCATCAGTGCATGTTATAGTGACATCATATTGGGTGGCATTTTCGCGATCCAGTGGATGTTGAAGAAGCAATTCATAATAATTCTTCAAAGAAGAATCTAGCGTAAAGGGAAGCTTCTTTGAAATTTGACATTGTACCTTCCCATTTTGACCCGAATCTTGGTCCTCTGCATTGAACAGAGCGACTACAGTTCCAACTGGAACAGCTTCTGAAACTGTGCTGGACAAAGACGTCAATGTCACCTCAGGAGCGTTATCATTCACATCAATAATATCCACCAAAATATCACAGTGACCGGACATTGCATCAGAGCCCCTGTCCATTGCTTGTATATTAATCTCAAAGGCATGATTCTCTTCATAGTCCAACTTCCCTTTCAATCTAATTTCACCAGTTTTGGAATCCACGTCAAACATTTCGCGAACTCCAGCAGAATTATGACTACTGAGCGAGTATGCTATCTCTCCATTGGATCCATCGTCGGAGTCAGTGGCATTTAGTATAATTAAGCGCGTTCCTGTTGGTGCACTTTCTAATAAAGTGACTCTATAAACTGACTGGGGAAAAACAGGGGCGTTGTCGTTTGCATCCTTTACTCTGATTGAGACCTGAGCCGTGCCCGATCTTACAGGGACACCGCCATCCTTGGCTATTAACGTTAACATGTGGCGAGATTCCGTTTCTCTGTCCAAGGAATTTTGCAGCACCAAAACTGGCAGCTTTCCTTCTCCGCTGCGCATTTGTACATCGAGAATGAAATAACTGTTTGGAAGTAGCTCATAGGTTTGTAAAGAGTTTGTTCCAATGTCCGGATCATGCGCGGACTCAAGGCGAAAGCGCGTTCCTGGAGTAGAACGCTCTGAGACTTCGAGACGGAATTGTTTCTTTTCGAAGCGGGGAGCATTGTCATTCACATCGAGAATCTCCACTGCAACCTGGTACAGCTTTAAGGGGTTTTCAAGTAAACACTTCAATAATATCTCACAACTCAAACTAGGCCCGCAAATCTGTTCCCTGTCAATTTTCTCCGTCACAAATAAAACGCCAGTGTCCACATTTATTTCCACATATTGTTTCCTGGGCCCGGGTGCAATCCGAAAACTGCGAGCCGAGAGCTGCTTTATATCTAAACCCAAATCATCTGCGATATTCCCAACAAAGGCACCCAGTTGCAGTTCTTCAGGAATCGAATAACGAATCTGTCCAAACACGAGATTCCACGAGGAGAATACACAATAAAATAATTGACATTTTAGCAACCAATATATTTTATATCTCATTTCCAGCGAAACACATTCCCCTTGTTTCAGAACGTGTCCGTACCATCAATTATTCTTTTTACAGCTCTATTAATCTATCTTAAATCCGAAAAACTGCGATGTAGCAAATACCTGATTGTTTTAGAATCGCTCGATTAACTTCATTCAGCTTTTCTCTTTTATGTCTAAAATTGCCAGTGGATTCGTGCACAAATGCTGCCGAGCTGCTCGCTATCCAATGTTACACTGCATCTGATCGTGCGTGATGGTGGATGGGTAGTAAAAGGGGCAGTCCGGATCCCCAATCACAGCTCAGCTTCTGATTGGTGAACACAGGCATGTTGACATTCGACCAATGAAATTGCTTTTCATTTCTTAAAGCGGAATAGTCTGAAGCCAACGCCGATACTTGATTTATTATTGCACAACTAAAATTTTAATCCGCCTCTTCTTTCACTATTCTGAATTGTTTCTGCTTGTTGCCATGATACCTCTCGAGCTCAATTGCAGTAAGCATCCTAAGACTTTGGTTTGTTGAACATTTGTGTCAAAATAAATTTTAAAAGAGGGCCTTCAGTGTCAAAATGATTGATGCATCCTTTCATTTAATTAAATGTTTATAACATGTATGTTATTATTTCAATACTTTCAATCACAACAGCAGTTGACATAGGAACAGGAGTCAGTCACTAGACCCTTTGACCAACGTTCAATGAGAGCACTGCTGGTCGCCTATTTCAACACTATTTTTTTCTAAGGATCTTCTGTCCCGTGATGATTTCCTTAAGGAGAAATCTATCGATCACGATCTTGACCTTTCCCAATAAGTGCTCTTCCTCAGACCTCTGGCGTATAAAATTCCAAAGATTCACCATCCTCTGAGTGAAGGAAATCCTCTCCATCTCTGTGCATCATCGCCTGCTCCGTATGGTGAGACTATGTACCCTGGACCTAGTTCTCATAACCAAAGGATACACCATTTCTGTATCTACCCCGTCGAGCCCTGAAAGAATTTTGTATGGTTAAATGAGATCACTTGTTGTCCTTCTAAATTCCAGAGAATATATACTATGTATATTTATTCATTCCTCATTCGCCAATCTCTATCCGAAGAATTTGGCTGATGAACCTTGGCTGCACTCTATCGATGGCAAAATCTTTCCTCAGGTAAGGAGGACAGCACAGCTCACAATATCCCAGTTGTGGTTTCAAAAAGGTTATATACAATTTCAGTCAGACACCTTTGCTGCAATGTCCAAATCTTCATGACATACCAATTGTCTTCTTAATTGCTTGCTGTACCTTCATGTAAGGTTTCTGTGACTCAAGGTCACGGACACCCAAGCCCCTTTCAATTTCAACACTTGTAAGCTTTATGCCATTGAGGAAGCGTTCTGTAATTCTATTTTCCTCCTAAAATAGATAACCTTACACTTATCTGCATTAGATTCCATCCACCGAAGTTTTACCTACTCAGCAATTCTAAATTTCATTGAAGCATCTTTGCATCCTGATACTTTACACTTTCATCTAATTTGGGGTCATCTGCGAACTTGGAAATATTACAATTAAATCTCATATCAAAATCATTGGTATAGATTATAAAATACGAAGACCTACGCACTGATCTTTGCCCTCCTTCACTAGTCATAGCCTGTCAACATGAGAATGATCCATTCATTCCTATGCAACTTTTCTGTCTATTAACTAACTCTCAATCTAAGCCAGTATATCCCAATCCTTAAATAGCTGTTGATTCTCAATAAAAGAAGTCTAAATTAGCGCCACGTTCTCCCATAAAATTTGTAAATCACCACGATTATCCTAATGTTTCCATTATCATTCACTTCTCTCCAAATATCTAGCTCCAAACTTAGTTAAATGCTTTTAACTAATCACGAACTTATTATTCGCATCACACATTCCATAATCTGTGAAAGATAATGTGCTAATCTCAAACCTTACATGAATATCGAGATTCATATACTTAAGATCTCTACCAAAGCCATGTATACAGAAAATTCTATATCTGCTTTCCTACAGTGTAACATAGATTACGGTATTCGAGAAAACCTGATCCCAAAGGCAACACATAGCAAGTTTTAAAGCAGCAGAAATACCTTATGGTAAATTCTACAGACCATATTCCAAGTTGGCCTCGTAATTGCAATGGTAACGCGAACATAATAACTCTTCATGACTCGAGACCATTAATTTCCAGGTCGTTCTGCATTTTCAATTTGCTATATTACTATTTTGTCACATTCTCTTAATGCTTTTAGTTTTTTTTCTACATGGTCACTCATTTTCTCTTACTATTGACACCCGATGCCGCATGCATTCGTTATTTTTTAAAAATATTCTCGCATTTCTAAGCAAATTTATGGAGTATTTGTTAAATTAAACTCTGAAAATTTTGATTTTCTTTCATCTTACGATCTGCCCACGCACTATGCATTACTGGGTAAAACGATTACATCGTTACAGTGCATCTCTATGAATTACAAACATTATGAACTGCAGAGATCAAAGAAAAAAATCATGAAGAATACACCAGGAAGTTCTCCTTTTTTTTAGGTGAAACACATCAGAAATATTTACTTTTTAAAAACACACACCAAGTGTTGAAATGTAAGAACATTATGAGGAAGTCTGAACCAACAGTGCAAGTACAAGACACTATTCTTAACAAGAGTTTATCACTATCAGTCAAACAGTAAAAGCCAAATGGTGTTTTGATTGTCTCAGGGCAGCAGGTCCAACTAGTTAATATCAGGAAATTTTTAAACACCCGATTATCCTAAATTGAATTGTTTGCCCTGTATTGTAGAAAAGCACCACACTCTTCTGGCACAAAGCCAATTTGCATTTCTTCTGAATAACCCTTCCATCTATTTTGTATTCATATCCAAAATCAGCCTCACTTCGAAACTTCTGCCAAATGCCATTTGAAAATCTTCATTTACAATATTCATTGATTCACACAAACTTCTGTAACTCACAGAGAATTCTAGAATATTTTGTAGTGTAGCCTATCATTTTAAATCAGTCTGAGGACTTCCATTCGCTCTGGCTGTCATTTATAACAATCTGCTAATGATTCAGCAAAGTTTTCCCAAGCTCTATGGAAGGGGAGTTTTTATGGCATCAAATGAACTGTTAGATTTATGTGACACTCAAAGGCACGCTGATATTAATTCGTTGAAAATACCAAACTGAGAATGTGATAACTAGGAACTAAGAAAATGGTTTATGTTGGCAATCTGTAAATAATTAAATTATGCAAACAGTTTCATGAATGTGCAGAGTTTCTCATAAGTCAGTGCCTCTAAACATTTAGAGAGTGCGAGAGACAAAGTCAACAATTCTCATATTTTTATGTTAACTTAGGCAAAATTGGCAAAATTATAATGCTTTCCTTTTTTAGAATATTGAAATAATGAGTTGCTGGGAACCTGCTGTATTTAATAATATCTGAGTAATTGTAATGTTGCAAAGGACCATTTCATTATGCATATGTTACAGTGAATTACCAAACATATGATCCCCAATTGTAATTACCCAACTTGATCTTAGACATGTCATTGTGGCCAGAGACGTAGCAGATGTTATTCAAATTTAAAATCTAAAGCGAAGGTTGACATCATGCACGAGCACACTGCCCTTCTTGCTCGATTGCAGAGACATCAATTGCATGCAAAACAATTGATGTCTCATGCTTTCCTGTTAACGTCAGATATTGTGAGTATCAGATTTCTACAATATATTTGGAGAGCAGTGGGATCTAAGGGAGTGACTGGAGTTAAACTGTTGTCTCACCTAGAGGACCCAAGTCAGGGGGCGTTTCCACGTTTTCATACATGAGACCAGATCTCTTTTTTCAGAAAAAAAAACTCAAACAGAGCGGATCGAGGGGAGCCAGTAGATTCTTTGGATATCCAGAAAGCATTCCACAAGGTACTTCATAAAAGGTTAAGTCATAAGATAAGAGCACATCGTGTTGGAGATAGTACACTGTCATAGATAGAGAATTGACAAATGGACAGGAAACATAAAATGTGAATAAGGGGATATTTTTCAAGTTAGTGACATGTAACCAGTAGATTCCACAAGGATTTGTATCTGTACTGTTTCTGTAACTGTTCACAATCTATATTAATCACTTGGAGGAATGAAACGAATGTATAGTTGCCAAATTTGCAGATGACGCAAAAAATAGATGGAAAGGCAAAATACGCGAGGGATACAAACAGATGTAGAGATGTTGGTAGATTAACTAACTGGGCAAGCAACTGACAAATTGAGTATACTAGGGAAAACGTGAAGTTGTTCGTTTTAGAAGTGAGCACAAGCTAACAGTATTATTTAAATTGAGGGAGTTCACAAGGTGTGGAGGGATTGCCTGATGAGGAGAAATGAGACAGTCTGGGATTCCACTCACTGGAATTTAGAGAAATGAGATGTGATGTTATTGAAACAGACAGGAATCTTTGGGTAAAGGCTAAGAGGGTGTTGTCTTTCATGAGAAAGGCTAGCACCAGACAGCACAGTCTCAGAATAAAGAGGCACCAATTTAAGACTGAGACGAGGAGGAATTTCTGCTCTCAGAGGGTTGAGAGTCCTTGGAACTCCTTGCCATAGAGAGCCGTGGAAGTAAAGCAATTATGTATATTTCAGGCCAGATTGTTTTTTGATCAGTAAGAGAATTAAGTGTTGCTTGATTTGATTTGATTCATTATTGTCATATGTATCAACATGCAGTGAAAAGTATTGTTTCTTCCTTACTATACAGACAATACATACGGTTCACAGAGAAGGAAACGAAAGAGTGCACAATGTAGAGTTGTAGTCATACTAGGGTGTAGAGAAAGATCAGCAGCAGGGAAGAAGGTGTTCTTGAGTCGGTTGACACGTGACCTCAGACGTTTGTATCATTTTCTCAAAGAAAGACGGTGGGAGAGAGAATGTCCGGGGTGCGTAAGGTTCTTAATTATGCTGGCTGCTTTGCCGAGGCAATGGGAAGCGTAGTCAGAGTCAATGGACGGAGACTGCCTGCATGACGGATTGGGCTACGGTCAAGACCTTTTCTTGTGGTCTTGGGCAAAGCAGGAGCCATACCAAGCTATAATACCAAGACGTTTTCTATGGTGCATTGGTAAAAGTTGGTGACTTGAAAGCCAAATTCCCTTACTCTTCTGAGAAAGTAGAGGCGTTGGCGGACTTTCTTAACTATGGTTTTGGCAAGGGGGAACCAGGATTGGTTGTTGGTGATCTGGACACTTAAAAGTTTGAAACTCTCAGCCCTTTCTACTTCGTGCTCATTGATGTAGACAGCGGCACATTTTCCTTTACGCTTCCTGGAATCAATAACAATCTCTTGTTACGTGTCAACCGACTCAAGAACACCTTCTTCCCTGCTGCTGATCTTTCTCTACACCCTAGTATGACTACAACTCTACATTGTGCACTCTTTCGTTTCCTTCTCTGTGAACCGTATGTATTGTCTGTATAGTACGGAAGAAACAATACTTTTCACTGCATGTTGATACATATGACAATAATGAATCAAATCAAATCAAGCAACACTTAATTCTCTTACTGATCAAAAAACAATGTTGACATTGAGGGAGAGATTATTGTTATCGCACCACTTCACCAGATTCTCTATCTCATTCCTGTACTCTGTCTCGTCATTGTTTCAGCTCTATCCATACTGAGTGTTGTCAGCAAACTTGAAGATCGAATTGCAAAAGAGCAGGATAGTGGATGTGAAGACTGCTGAATCATCCATGATCATATTGAATGGTGAGGTAGACTCAAGGGGCCGAAGCACCTAGTCCTAGTCCTATTCATATTTCTAATGGTACCTAAACATCAGTTTGAAGAAATATGACGCCCACACTTCATAGACAATAAAAAGATTCAACAAAAATATTTTTGAATAATATATTGATCTGAAGTCAATTATTCATCTGAAATGGCGAATTGTAATATACGTTTAAATCTATTCATTAGTGTGACAAGGGGATTTACATTACCACTGCAATGAAGTTGCTGTGAAAATCTTCTTGTTGCTAAACTCTGATGCCTGTTTAGGTGAACTGAGGGAGAATTTAGCATGGCCAATGCACCTAACCAACACGTCTTTCAGATTATGGGAGGAAACCAGTGTGCTCAGAGGAAACACATATAGACACGGGGAGAGCGTGCAGATTTCACAAAACAGTGACACTCAGAAACACATGCAAGAACAAGCACGCGGAGATTGCAATAACATGAAATTAACCAAGTGATTTACAAAGGCGGTATGAAGGGTTATTTCATTATAAATAAAAATATTTTGTATTTGCATGGTTTGGTGCATGCAGCGACAACTTCAGAATACAGGTATGATTAAATTGTCACAGAGTGGAAGAAAATCAACAATTCACATCCAATTTGCTTTTGGTCGAGAATGATGCCCAGTCCAGCCTCCCATCCATTGACACTGTGTACATTTCCTGCTGTCTCAGAAAAACAGCCAGCATAATCAAAGAACTCACGCACCCAGAACATATTCTCTACCACCTTCTTCTGTCAGAAAAGAATAAAAATTCAGAGATCACATACTGACCAATTCATGAACAGCTTCTTCTCTGCTGCCATCAGACTTTTGAATGTAAAATCTTGTATTAAGTTGACCTTCCTCTGCACCCTACCTCTGATTATAACACTACATTTTCTACTCTCTCTACCTTCTCAATGCATGGTATGCCTGTATTGTGTGCAAGAAGCAATACTTGTCTCTGTATAGTAATACATGTGGCAATAATAAATCAAATCAAATTTAATATCTCATGGGTCAAAAAGTGCTCAAAGGGAACATGGGCTCCCAGAAAAAAAAACCTTGATTTAACAATGCAATGAATTACACATGATTACAAAATAACGCAAATACATCTTACAACATACCATTTCACAGAAAAGAAAAATGGATGTTGACAGGAAGTAGAAAAAATAGTAGAAAACCGCGTATTATTCCTGAAAGGTATTACTTCCATTCCATTCAATTCAACGGGTATGCTTTCCATAAATGCCTATATATCCAATACAGGTTACATGAAAATCCTATTCACTTTGTAAAATTACCTCACCTCGGTGAATCCAGGGCTACTGCCGTTTTCAAAATTAGTCATTCTGTGATTACTTTTCCTCATAGACTCATCCTTCACATAACTCTTGCCAGTAGATGACCTGCATGTGCTAGGAATTATGAAGTCCGTCTTCGTTGACTGCAATGTTGAGCATGATTCATAGCGAAATCTTTGAGAAAGTGGATCACCTCCAAATACCTCAACATAGTTGGGTGGTATCTGAATATTTCTGCTGGTCTTTTCAATTCCATTCAGATGTTGTCTTTTTTCAATGCAGCACCAAACACCTAAGGACCAGCGCCGACCTCCCATAACATTTCTGTTTTGATGAACTTTCACAGCGAGAATTATTAAAATGGCGAGGAAAATTATAGAAATCGCTCCTAATGCTATGACCAATGAAAGACTCAGATCAGAAGTGAATCCTGCATCTTCAACGGATCCACTGACGCTGGAGAATGTTTCAATGTCACCACCTGCAACAGTTAAGATAATAGTCACTGTTGCAGAAAGTGATGGTGTTCCATTGTCTTTTACCACAATCACCAGCCTTTGCTGAGAGGCATCTTTATTCTCAATACGACGGATAGTCCAAATTTCCCCAGTGTTTGGTGAAATAGTAAAAAGATTATGCTGGGTAGCCTGGAAAATGGAATAAGAAAGGCGAGCATTCTGCCCGGCGTCAGCATCACTGGCCGATACCTTAGCAACCAAGTAGCCTGGTTCCGCAAACCGGGATATTGTCTCTGTTACCGTTGAGCCGTACTCGGCTAATGGGTGCAGGATCACTGGAACGTTGTCATTCTGATCAAGGATAATAACATTCACTGAGACATTACTGGTGAGTGGTGGGTTTCCAGAGTCCATGACCCGAGCTTGGAATTGAAAGGTTTTCAATATTTCGTAGTCAAAATCTCTCTGAGCGATAATAACCCCAGTCTCCGAGTTAATAGAGACGTAAGTAGATACGGAGGCATTCCCAACTTGTGTCTCCAGGATAGAATATATCAGTCGAGCATTCTCTCCAACATCTGGATCAAAAGCTGTAATGGAAAATATAGAATCGCCAATAGCATTGTTTTCCATGACGTTTGCAGCGTATAAAGACTGGGTAAACCGCGGTGCATTGTCATTTATATCTGAAACCTCTACATGAATAGTTTTTTTGGATGTCAGAGGAGGATTTCCTGCATCCGTGCATGTTATTGTGACGTCGCACTGGGAGGCATTTTCACGATCCAGTGGATGTTGAACAAGTAATTCATAATAATTCTTCAAAGAAGAATCAAGTTTAAATGGATGTTCATTTGAAATTTGACATTGTACCTGCCCATTTCGCCCCGAATCTTTATCGGCCGCACTGAACACAGCGACTACAGTTCCAACTGGAGCATCTTCTGAAACTGTGCTGGACAAGGTCCTCAACGTAACCTCGGGCGCGTTATCATTCACATCAATAATATCCACCAAAACATCACAGTGCCCGGACATTGGGTGTAGACCCTTGTCCATTGCTTGTATAATAATCTCAAAAGCCTTGTTCTCTTCATAGTCCAAGTTCCCTTTCAGTCGAATTTCACCAGTTTTGGAATCCACTTCAAACATTTCCCGTGCTCTCGCAGAAGTATGGCTACTGAGTGAGTACGCTATCTCTCCATTGAAACCGTCGTCCAAGTCAGTGGCATTTAATATTATTACCTGCGTTCCTGTGGGTGCTATTTCTAATAGGGTGACTCTATAAACTGATTGAGGAAAAACGGGGGCGTTGTCGTTTGTATCCTTTACTGCAATTGAGACATGAGCCGTTCCGGATCTCATTGGGACCCCGCCGTCCTTGGCTATTAATGTTAACATGTGGCCGGATTCCGTTTCCCTGTCCAAGGAATTCTGCAGCACCAATACTGGCATCTTTCCTTCTTCACTACGCATTTGTACATCAAGCACAAAATAATCGTTGGAAAGGAGCTCATAGGTTTGTAAGGAGTTTGTTCCAATGTCCGGATCATGCGCGGACTCGAGAAAAAAGCGCATTCCTGGCGTGGAATTCTCTGTGATTTCCAGACAGATTAGCTGTTTTGCGAATCTGGGAGCGTTGTCATTCACATCGAGAATCTCCACTGCAACCTGGTACAGCTTTAAGGGGTTTTCAAGCAAACAGTCAAAGGATACTACACAACTCAAACTGGGCCCGCAAATCTGTTCCCTGTCGATTTTCTCCTTCACAAATAAAATGCCAGTGTTCAAATTTACATCCACATATTGTTTCCTGGGCCCGGGTGCAATCCGAAAACTGCGAGCCGAGAGCTGCTTTATATCTAAACCCAAATCATCTGCGATATTCCCAACAAAGGCGCCCAGTTGTAGTTCTTCAGGAATCGAATAACGAATCTGTCCAAACACTAGATTCCACGAGGAGAATATGCAATAAAATAATTGGCATTTTAGCAACCAATATATTTTATATCTCATTTCCAGCGAAAAGCATTCCCCTTCTTTCAGAACGTGTCCGTACCATCAATTATGCTTTTTTTACGATTATAACAGTGTGTTTTAAAATCTGGAAAATCTGCGAGGCAGTAAATACCTGATTGTGTTTTGAATCGTTGATAGTATTTCATTCAAATCTTTTCTTTCTTGTTTAAAATTTCCCGTGGATTCGTGCACAAACGCTGCCGAGCTGCTCGCTACCCAATGTTACACTGCGTCTGATCGTGCGTGATGGTGGATGGGTATTGAAGGGGGCAGTCCGGATCCCCAATTACATCTCAGCTTCTGATTGGCGAGCAGATACACATTGAAATTCGTCCAATTAAAGCACAGTTGATTTCTTAAAGCGGAATGGCCTGAAATCCGCGCAGATAGTTAGATTTAGTGTTGCACAATAAAAAATTAAGTTACGTTTTTTTTGCATATTTCAGTCTTCTGCAAATGGTGCCTCGGGAATTTCAATTCAATGTACATCTTTAGAATCAAATTTGTAGAATATAAGTCAATAGATCAAATAATTAGTAAACATAAACACAAGTTCTCAGCATAGTTCATTGGCCCTTTTAAATTATTTCAAATTATTATTCGTGTATAATAGGGATGTATTTGCAACCGCAATTCATGTTCTTGTTTACTAAACGCAGCCTAAATCTTTCCAAAGCAGGTTCATTGAAGCACAATATTGCGTTCGAAACTTAACTCCTTTTTTCTCTCCTCTTGTGCTTCCCAACCTTCTGAGATTGCCCCGCACTTTCTGTCTTTACTTCAGATTTCCAGAAATTGCATTACTTTTCTTTTGTGTAAAAGTAAATTGTCTCCTGTTAACCTAAAAAAAAATTGACTCGTCTCCGTTTGGATTTCCATAGTCCCCACCCCGCTTCATTTCCATACACTCAGCCTGCCATCATATTGCAGTGTGTACTTCACGTGTATTTTCTCTTTGACGCATCCATTACCGGGTGAAAAATATAGCTACTCTAATCTCGAACTTATCATGAATACCTATTGCATTCTTAATAACAACACCACTCACCCACACCCCCCCACCCCGCCCCACCAGCTACCCTAACGTACCCCCCCCACCATCACCAGTCTTACACTGGTGTCTATTATATAATTTATCATCCTCAATTTAATATAAACTATTCAATACTTTAAGGACCTCCCCCATCCATCCTCTTCACTGAAGTGAACAATATATCCAATTATCTGAATAGTTCAAAATCCTTAATTTAAAATGCCTATAATTATCATGGCTGCCTTTGGAATCGTTATAAAGGAATAGCATACCTGACTAAAGTTAGAAGGCATGCTCCAAACGGGCCAAATTTGCACAATGGAGGCATAATCACCTATGATTAGCGAACAGATATCTTTCTGTTTTCAATAATCGTTATTATTACCACTTCCATGTAGACTAAATACTTTTAGCATGTGATATGTGATCACTCTCATCTGTCTTACTTTTTGTAGCTAATCGTAGACATATTAGTTTTTTTTATTTATTTAGGTAGGTTCTTGATTCGTGAAAAGTTATCAGGGGTATGTGAAATTGTGGAGTTGAAGTTGCAGCCAGATCAGCCATTGGCAGATTCAATTGCCAGGCAAGCTCAAAGGGCCGAGTGTCCTCATCTTGCTCTTAATTCATTTTTTCGTTTGAAAGTCCATCAACGCATTTCAAAAATTTAAGCAATTTTTAAAATCATGATTAGCCTTCACTCTGAAAATAAGGAAATTCCTTTTTCCTTACTATCTGCCCAAACACCTAATGATTGCTGTGAAAAGTAATCAACGTACTACAGCGTGGCCCTGTACCTCCAAACTTGTGAAATCTAGGGTTCTGGGCAAGGGTACATGAGACGTATGTCAACAAGTTTTACCGCAACTTTCAAAATTTACATACATAGGGAATGTTGTTACTTTGTCATACAGCTTTTAAAATTTGAGGAATTCTGAGCATGCAGATCTCTGGCAGGCATTTCTTGATACCAGACAATTCAATGTTTTCAACGATATTGGTGATGCTGGCAAGGGCAGTATTTGTTGCCCATTCTTCATTCCCTTTGAATTGAGTACTTTTCTCGTTCATTGCAGAACTTCAAAAATAAGAACACAGGTCTGGAGTCACATTCAAGCCATACATGTTAAATACAGCAGATTTTCTTTCCTAAAAGGACATTAGTAAAGTCGATGGCTTTTTAAAGAAATTGATCTTAGTTGTCATGCTGCCATTACTTAGGCCAGTTACTTAATTGTTAATTAAATTTCAATTCCCCCAACTGCCTTGGTTCTATTTGACCCATGTCTGCAAATTGGGCTTATGGATTACTAGTGTAGCGGCAGTGCCACCACACCATCAGCTGCCATTTAAGCAGTTTTTGTTAACTGTCACTCTGAGGATAATCTTTTCTTTTGTCTGAATATTTCCCTAAATAGCTATGCACCACTGGGAAAAGTAATTTCATTGCTACACCACACCCATGTGATTTACAAACGTTGTTGAGGCTAGATATCCCAGAAAGTATCCTTGAAGAAGATATCATGAAGTTTTACTGCCACTTTCTAATCTTAAATGTTGACTTAGTTCTACAGCCTCTTACATTAAAACTTACATTAAGTTTTAATGTAACTTTCATGTGAGGAACACCGAGCATTTAATAACTCTCAAAGTATGGAACACTTCTTTTGTCAACAGACCAGATTTTCTGCCAGATACTGTAAAAAGGATGGTTAATTTCTAGCTATTACAATCACAGCTTGGCAGTTCGAAATAATTAATATCAGGATATTTCTGTGTATCAGATCATCCTAAATTAATTAAGCTGTCTTGTATTGTACAACATATCAGTTAGATCTCAGCTGGAACATTGTGTACATTCTAGTCGTCACCACTTTCGGAAAAACGTGAACTTATTGGAGAGCATTTAGGAAAGCTTAACAACAATAGATCGAGGGATGAGAAATTTTAGCTGTAAGGATAGATTAGACAGTTTGGGCCTGTTCTTCTTCGAGAGAGAAGCTTAAGAAGAGACTTGACAGAAGTGTTTGACCACCATGAGCAAACCAAACAGAATTCGGCTTAATACAGATTTATGGTTTGATAAAGTGGACGTGCAGAGACTATTTCCTCAGGTGGATGTAACTCTTCCTAGGGGCCAAAACTATAAGGTTTATGGTGGGGGATGTAGGAGGGATGTCCGAGGTAGATTCTTCACTCAGAGGTGGTTGGGGTGTGGAATAGACTGCCTGTAGTGATAGTGGAGTCGGACACTTTAGGAATTTTCGAGCGGTTTTGATAGGCACATGGAGCACACCAGAATTATAGGGAGTGGGATAGCTTGATCTTGGGATTGGACATAGCTGGGCGCAACATTGAGAGCCGAAGGGCCTGTACTACGCTGTAATGTTCTATGTTCTAGATAGGAGAAACGTCCAGCTCGCAAAGCATTGAGAATGAGAGACCATCAATTTAAAGTGGTTTGCAGCAGAAACAATTGTGCTGTGAAAAAAGCCATTTTTATAGCTGGATATAGATCAGTTGGAGATATGAGTGGAGAAATGGCAGATGGAGTTTCACCCAGGAACTTGTGAGGTGCTGCACTTTGAGAAATCAAATATTAATTTGATTAATGGCAGAACTCTGAACGGCATTGATGTCCAGAGGGATCTTGGGATTCAAGTTCATAGCAAACCAAGAGTGTAGCTCAAGAAAGAGTTCTTCCATTCAAAAATGAAGGAGTGAAATTATGTGCAGAACCAAAGGAAATGGGTGAAATCCTTAATGAATTCTTTGCACTGATATTCAGAAAGAAGAAGAATATGTTGATTGGTGGTGTCTCGGAGGAATATGTAAACCCTCTAAAGCAAGTCACCATTACGAAGGACGAAGTGTTAGGTGTATTATAAACACTAAGGTACACAAATCCTCAGGGCCAGATGACACCTAATCCGGATTACTGAAGGAGACAAACGAGGAAATTGTGGTCCTCTAATAGAAATATTTACTTTCTTCTTGGCCATAGGTGAGATCCCACAGGATAGGAGGATACTCTATCTTGTCCCTTATTTAAGAAGTGTTATAAGGATAAACTGGGTAATTATAGGCCAGTGAGCCCTGATGTCAATGATTGTGAAATTCTTGAGGAAGATTCTTTGGAATAGAATGTCTACATATTTGGAACTGAATGTTTTTTTAAGCAGCAGGCAGCACGACGGAGGTCATGTCTCATTAATTTCATTGAGTTTCTTGAGGAAGTGACAATAATGATTGACGAGGGAAGAGCTATCCAAGCTGTCTAAGTGGATTTTAGTAAAATATTTGACAAAATCTGTCATGGTAATTTGGTGCGAAGTGTTAAGTCACAGGAAATCAAGGGTTGGATTCAGAACTGGCATGGCCATAGAAGGCAGAGGGAAGCATTTGAAGGTTTTTTTTTCTTGCATGGAGGTCTGTAACTAGTAGTGTTCCACAGGGATCTGGGACCTCTGCTCTTTGTAATTTATATATAAGTGACTCGGAAGAAAACACAACTGGCCTGGTTAACAAGTTTGCAGATAATGCTAAGTCTGAGTTACGAGGGGAGATTAGGCAAATTGGGACTGTTTTCCTTAGAAAGACGTAGACTTAGAGGAGATCTGATAGAGGTGTAAAAGATTTTGAAGGGGATAGATAGAGTAAAAAGGGCTAAGCTTTTTCCTAGGATGGACTCAAATAGCCCGAGGGGTCACGGGCTTAGGGTGAGGGGGGTAAGGTATAATTTGGATGCTAGAGGGAGTTTTTTCACACAGAGGATGGTGGGGCTATGGAATGCGCTACCAAGTAAAGTGGCGGAGGCAGGTACTCTGGAGATATTTAAGAAAGACTTAGATGGGCACATGACAGAATGGGAATGGAGGGGTATAGAAAACTGATTTAAAATAGGGATCATGAGCCTTGGGAGTCCCTGGGAATTGTGTAAATAGATGATGATATTGATGTACTTGTTTTTATCCTACAGGTGCTTTGAACAAAGAACAAAGAACAAAGAACAACACAGCACGGGAAACAGGCCCTTCGGCCCAACGAGCCCGCGCCGCCGTCCTAACGTCTTAATGACATACAGAGACCAATATAGGGACAATTTGTTACCCAATCAGCCTAAGAGCATATTTTTGGGATGTGGGAGGAAACCGGAGCACCCGGAGAAAACCCACGCAACCACGGGGAGAACGCGCAAACTCCCGCAGACACAGGCCCAAATCCATGTGGCTGCACAGCAACAGTGATAGTCTCTGAGCTGTCATGTTGCCCATCTGATGGTCCAGTTTAAGCATACACTAACGACATGAAGCACTAGGCCACTCCTGAAGTAACATCCAAGAGCAGCCCTCGCATGACCTGCCGAATGCATGAACCTTGTTGGTCAACAAGGTGGACCGAATAGCCTGTGGAAACAAATAAAGTATTTAAACAGTCTTCCTATATCCCTCTATCTGCAGACCAAGAGACCCTTGTGGCTGTCCAAGAGACCCTTAAACAACCCTAGTGTGCCTGCTCCCACCACCTTACTCGGTAGTGCATTCCACACCCCCACTACCCTTTGTGTGAAAAAAATGCCCTCTAATATTAGTCTTATACATAGCCCCCTTCACCCTAAGGCCGTGACCCCTCGTTCTATCCGATTCTAATGGTGGAAAAAGCTTACCACCATTTACTCTATCTATACCCCTCATAATCTTATATACCTCTAATAGATCCCCTCTCAGCCGACGTCTTTCAAGGGAAAACAACCCCAGTGCGTTCAATCTTTCATCGCAAGACAGCCCTTCCATACCAGGCAGCATCCTGGTAAATCTCCTCTGCACTCTCTCCAGGGCCTCCACATCCTTCTGGTAGTACGGCGACCAGAACTGGACACAGTACTCCAAGTGAGGCCTAACCAACGTTCTATACACTTGTAACATCAGACTCCGACTCTTGTATTCTATACCCCTTCTTGTGAAGGCTAACATACCATACGCTTTCTTTATCACTTTCTCCACCTGTACTGACACCTTCAGAGACTTGTGAACCTGCACCTCCAGGTCTCTCTGCGTCTCGATACTCCGGATAGTTTTACCTTTTATCCTATAACTCTCCTCTACATTATTCCGGCCAAAATGCATCACCTCGCATTTATCCGGATTAAATTCCATTTGCCATCTATCTGCCCAATATACCAGCCTATCTATGTCCTATTGTATTGCCTGGCACTGCTCCTCAGTCCCCGCCAATCCAAGGATCTTAGTGTCATCAGCAAATTTGCTGATCACACCACCTACCCCCTCTTCCAAGTCATTTATATAAATCACAAATAGAAGAGGTCCTAGTACTGAGCCCTGTGGCACACCACTAGTGACAGACCTCTAGTTGGAAAAAGAGCCTTCCACTATTACCCGCTGTCTCCTCCTCCCAAGCCAG
This sequence comes from Sphyrna mokarran, assembly GCA_024679065.1. NCBI lineage: Eukaryota > Metazoa > Chordata > Chondrichthyes > Carcharhiniformes > Carcharhinidae > Sphyrna > Sphyrna mokarran. The sequence continues at coordinate 75,963,688 of JAGIQG010000014.1, read as the reverse complement.
TTCTCAACCCATCTACATACCTGGCCCTGTATCCCATGCGCCTTCACCTTTTTTATCAGCCTACCATGGGGAAACTTGTCAAACGCCTTACTGAAATCCATGTAGACGACATCAACGGCTTGTCCTTCATCAACCGTTTTTGTCACCTCTTCAAAAAATTCCCCTAGATTCGTAAGGCACGACCTCCCCTTAACGAAGCCATGCTGCATATCCCTGATCAGATCGCAGCGCTCCAGATGCTCATACATCCTGTCCCTGAGGATCCTGTCCATTAGCTTACCTATAACTGAAGTCAAGCTCACCGGCCTATAGTTCCCTGGGTTATCCCCCTGACCCTTTTTAAACAATGGTACTACATTTGCAATCCTCCTGTCCTCTGGGACCTCCCCTGTGTCCAAAGATGAGACAAAGATTTGTGTCAGAGGCCCAGCAATGTCATCTCTCACCTCCCTTAGCAGCCTGGGATAAATACCATCAGGCCCCGGAGCTTTATAAGTCTTTATGCTACCTAAAAGTCCCAACACTTCGTCCCTCGTAATGATAATTTCATTTAACGGGTCTTCAAAATCCTCAAAGCCGGCATCAGACATCAGGCCCCTCTCCCGCGTGAATACCGACGCAAAGTATTCATTCAGGATCTCCCCCATTCCCTCAGGCTCTAAGCATAGTTCCCCTCCTCTGTCCCTGATTGTCCACCTTGTTGTCTAACGAGGGGCATACACGCGATGGGTCGTGAGAGGACTTCTCTTGGACCTTTTTCGAGAGTATCCTGCTGCTTCACATCGTTAGTGTATGCTTGACCTGGACCATCTGATGGGCAACACGACAGCGCAGTGACTGTAGCTGTGCTGTGCAGATACATGGATTTGGGCCTGTGTCTGTGGGAGTTTGCGCATTCTCCCCGTGCTTGCGTGGGTTTTCTCAGGGTGCTCTGGTTTCCTCCCACATCCCAAAGATGTGCTCTTAGGCTAATTGGCAAAACAAATTCTCCCTAAATTGTCTCAAATTTGGTTTTTAATCCATAGATCTATAAACATGGACAGGGATCGCGTGTAGAAGTGGGAACGTCGAGGTGGCGGCGCTGGCTCGTTGGGCCGAAGGGCCTGTTTCCCGTGCTGTTTTGTTCTTGTTCTTATTACTGGAGTTGTGAATAGTGATGAAGATGATCACACAATACAATAGGATATAGATAGGTTGAAAATTGTTGGACAAAATGGCAGATGGAATTTAAACTGGACAATTGCGAAACAAATGCATTTTGGTAGATCCAATTCAGGCGGCAGCTATGAAATGAATGGCAGAACCATCAAGAGCATGGACACACAGAGAGATTTGGGAATACAGGTCCACATATCCTTAAAAGTGGAAACACAGTTAGAAAGGGTGATGAAGAAAACATATGGCACGCTTGCCTTCATTGGCTGGGGCATTCAGTATAAAAAATGGCAAATTATGTTACAGTTATACAAAACGTTGGTTAGGCCACATTTGGAATACTGTGTCCAATTCTGGTCACCACACTACCTAAAGGATGTGATGGCTTTGGAGGGAGTACAGAAAGGATTCATCAGTATGTGGCCTGGTATGGAAGACTATATTAAGAGGAGAGATTGAATAAAGTAGGATTGATTACGCTGGAAAAAATGGAAGCTGGGGGTGGGGACAACCCGACAGTAATTTATAAAATTATGAGGGGCATAGATAAGGTGACCACTTGGAAGCTTCTTTCTCAGGACAGAAATGGCGATCACAGGGAGGCACAAGTTCAAGGTAAATGGGGAAAAGGTTCAGTAGAAATGTGCGGGGTAAGTTTTTTTTACGTAGAGTTTGGTGGGGGTCTCGAAAGCAGTGCGAAGTGAAGTGGATGAGGTAGACACCTTAGCGACATTTAAGCATTATCTGGACAGGCGCGTGATCAGGTGGAGTATAGAGGGATATAGACAATTGCTCTATTTTAGACAACATGATTGGCGCAGGTTTGGGGGACCGAAGGGCCAGCTCCTTTGCTGCGCTGGTCTTTGTTCTTTTGGTTTTTATTCTAATTGAAAGTAGCCACACAAATAGATAGGGTAGTGAAGAAGACGTATGGCATGTTTGTCTTTATCAATTGGGGCATCGAGTGCAAGAGTCAGGATATCATGCTGCAGGTCTATAAAATTTTGGTTAGGCTGCACTTCGAATATTGCGTCCATTCTGGTCAACACTTTACAGGAAAGATGCAGAGGCATTAGACAGGGTGCTGAAGAGGTCTATAAGGATCCTGTCTGGGTCAAAGTGTATGAAATCTCAGGAGAGGCTGGACTAACTAGGATTGTTTCCTCTGGAGTGGTGGAGCCTGAGGAGAGATCTGATAGAAGTCTGTAAAATTATGACAGGCATAGCTAGGGATACAGTCAGAATCTTTTCCTGAATAATACTAGACGGCATGCCTAGTAGGTTAAGGGGGCAAGGGCGAAAATTCAAAGGAATTCGAGGGGTAAGTTTTTTTTATGCAGAGTGATATAGGTGTCTGGAATACGGTGCGAGGGGAGGTGGTGCAGGCAGGTTAAATAGTAGCGATTAAGGGTTTTTTAGATAAGCACATGTAGATGCAAGGAATAGAGGGACATGGACAAGTGGCAGGCAGAATGAATTAGTTTAATTTGACATCATGTTCGGCACAACACCATGGGCTGAAGGGCCTGTCCCTATGCTGTTGCGTTCTATGTTGTATGTTCACACAGTGAGTGATTCAGGTCTAGAATGCACTGCTTGGGTGAAGGATGGAGACAGCATCAATCGAGGCATCCAAGTGGTTATTATATGACGATTAAAATAGAAACAATGAACATGGATATGGGGAAAAGGCAAGAGAATGCTTTGAGTTATAATACTAACTTGGGAAACCAGTGAAGGCTTGATGGTCTGAATGACCCTTTTCTGCATCACAACAATTCTGTGATTGTGTTCAATACAGGAAAACTTCTTTACCCAGAGGGTGGTAAGGGTATGGAATGCCCTGCCTGCTGCAGTTGTAGATGCGCCAAGTTTGGTGGCGTTTAAGAGGTTAGTAGATAAGTTTATTGACGAAAAGGGAATGGTTTAGGTTAGAGGGTCATTTTTCTTAATTGGTCGGTGCAAAATCGAAGGCCAAAGGGCCTGTTCTGCGCTATAATGTTCTATGTTCTATGTTCTAACTATTGACCTCTACATTTTACATTATCCAATTTTCATTTCACCTAGATAACTTGGCGTCAGTTCTATTAGCAAACAAACCCATAACTATTTTCACTTCTGGATTGTCGTCAAATGTCCACTGCAAATGGAAGTAAGCTCTACCTGTTAATTTACCTGATCTTGGAATTCAACTGTTTTGAAGGCGAAACTTTTCATTTCTAACATCTTTTTAGGACACTTGTGCAACCTTTTGCACATCTTGTGAATAATTCAAGAATGATTTCTCAACTTGGATGGTGAGTGGGCTGCTACGTTTTCTGTAGTACAATGATTTGCTTATTTTTGAGTACTGAAACCAATGAGCAGTCTTTAGATGCCTCGCTGCCGTGTTTGTAGAGGATTGTAGATCAGAATTTGGTCTCAATGAATATTTCATTATGCTTGTGTTGTGATGATTTTGCCAAATCAGAAAACTGCTGTTTTAGTTAATAATTTTAACCTAGTTATGCTAATTTGGCCACAAACCTCTAAGCCAGAAGAGAAGGTTGGTAAATTTATTGAGCGCGTTGTCCTTTTGCCCTAACGTACGGGGTTCAATTCCACCCAGAAGAACTTGATGAAATGTTCATTTCTCCTTTAGCTATTACGTGTCAGATATTGCAGATGCAGATTCCTGCCGCATCTTTAGAGCACAATGGAACCCAAGACAGTGACTGGATTTGGATAGCGATTCCACGTGCAGCCTTTTCCAAATAGCCTGATTTCTACCACCCAGCTCCACCTCCCCCCGTGTTTACGCACATGAATACCAATTTGTTGACTGATATCGATACATCAGTTCGCAAGATATGATACGGAATCTCATATGACACTAAAAGTATTCAAAATGAACATCTTTTAAATATTCAATTATCTTAAAGTCAGTTTTTTTGCAACGTCAGCGAAGCCCAAGATTGCCCAATCAACTTAGAATGATCTGACACTGAGGAATGCAGAGGACCATTAGAACTATTGTCCTGAGATCACAATGACAAGAAAAGATAACTAGGCAGAACTGATGTGGAACTTGTGTTCTGCTAGAACGGAAAACATTCAGTACTTGTGCTGTTTCGTTCCTCACAAGACGTAAATGTAAACGTTTCGATTGTTTGGGGCAAAGTTAACAATTGCCACAAACTGGTTTGTGCAGGTTTAGAAAGTACCAACAGCCGACATGGATTTCAGAACGCAGTTTAAACTTGAGTTTAATGTAAAAAGTTACACATGTTCACAAACGAATGTGTATACATCTTACTATTGATAAATAACACAAGGCTGGTGACAAGAAATGGAAATCGTGCAGAAAACCGAAATGATTGGCCTGAGTTATTACGTGCAACATTTTCGTTTTAATCTATAGTATTTTCCCAAATAAACTGGTGCAACCAATACATATCTGTAAAAATTAGGCCCTATTTTTAAAATCAACTCACCTCGGTGTTTAAAGTATCGTTGTGATTTTTAGAAGTAATCATTCCCTGGTATTCTTTCCTCATAGACTCATTCTGGAGATAGTTCTCCTTAGATGACCTGACGGTGTTAGCAGCTATGAAGTCTCTCTTTGTTGACTGCAATGTTGAACATGATTCGTAGCGGAAACTCTGAGAAAGTGGATCACCCCCGAATACCTCAACGTAGTTGGGTGGTATCTGAAGATTTCGACTGGCCTTTTGAATTCCATTCAGAGAATGTCTTGCTTCAAAGCAACAACAAACACCCAATGAACAGCGCTGACCTCCAAAAGCATTTCTGCTTTTATGAATCTTAGTGGCAAGAATGATCAAAATAACGAGAAAAACGGTAGAAATTATCCCCAAGGATATTACCAAGGAAAGGCTCAGATCAGGAGTGAACCGTGGATCTACAGATGATCCACTGACGCTAGAGAACGATTTAGTGTCGCCACCTACCACAGTTAAAATGATTGTCACTGTGGCAGAAAGTGATGGTGTTCCATTGTCTTTTACCACAATCACCAACCTTTGCATAGAGGCATCTTTATTCTCAAGACGACGGATAATCCAAAGTTCTCCAGTGTTTGGTGAAATAGTAAAAAGGTTATGCTGGGTTGCCTGGAAAATGGAATAAGAAAGGTGAGCGTTTTGCCCAGCGTCAGCATCACTGGCTGATACCTTAGCAACCAAATAGCCTGGCTGTGCAAACCTGGATACTGTCTCTGTTACCGTTGAGCCATACTCGGCTAATGGGTGCACGATTACTGGAGCATTGTCATTCTGATCAAGGATAATAACACTCACTGAGACATTACTAGCGAGTGATGGGATTCCAGAGTCCCTAGCCTGAACTTGGAACTGAAAGCTTTTCAAGATCTCATAGTCAAAAGATCTTTGAGCGATTATGGCCCCAGTCTCCGAGTCTATTGAGACATAACTGGACACTGATGCATTCTCAACATGAGTTTCCAGGATAGAGTAGTTTAGTTTAGCGTTCTCATCTATATCCTGATCATAGGCTGTCATGGAGAATATGGAGGTACCAACAGCATTATTCTCCACCACATTTGCTGTGTATAAGTGTCTAGTGAATCTTGGCGGGTTGTCATTTACATCTGAAACATATATCCGAATATTGGTCTTGGATATCAGAGGAGGACTTCCTGAATCAGTGCAGATTACAGTAACATCATATTTTGGAGTATCTTCGCGATCGAGCTGGTGCTGAATGAACAAGCTATAATGGCTCTTCGAAGATGAATCGAGTTTAAAGGGCAATTTATTTGAAATTTGACATTGTACCTGCCCATTTGGCCCCGAGTCTTTATCTGCAGCACTGAATAGAGCGACTACAGTTCCAATTGGAGCATCTTCTGAAACTGTGCTGGACAAGGTCCTCAACGTAACCTCAGGTGCATTATCATTCACATCAATTATATTCACTAATAGAACACAGTGCTCGGGCACTGGGTGAGGGCCTTTGTCAATTGCTTGAATGTTAATCTCAAAAGCCTTTTTTTCTTCATAGTCCAGTTTCCCTTTCAATCTGATTTCGCCAGTTTTGGAATCTACATCAACGAGTTCACGAACTCCCGCTGAACTATGGCTATTAAGCGAGTACATTATCTCTCCATTTAAACCATAGTCCAAATCAGTAGCATTTAACCTGATTATTAGAGTTCCTATTTGTGCAGTTTCCAAGAGGCTGACTCGATACACCGGCTGGGAGAAAGCAGGTGAGTTGTCGTTTGCATCTTTCACAATGATTTGAACCTGAGCAGTGCCTGACCTTACAGGGGTCCCGCCGTCCTTGGCCATTAGAGTTAATCTGTGGGTTGATATCGTTTCTCTATCCAATGGCCTCTGCAACACCAGCACCGGTAATTTTCTTTCCTCGCTATGCATTTGTACGTCGACAATAAAATAATCGTTCGGAAGGAGCTGGTACATTTGCAGGGAGTTGTTGCCAATATCCGGATCGTGCGCAGGATCGAGAGGAAAACGCGCTCCGGGCAATGCAGTCTCTGAAATTTCGAGGCGGATCTGGTTCTTTGGAAAACTGGGAGCATTGTCATTAACATCGAGAATCTCCACTTCAATCCGGTGCAGACTTAGGGGGTTTTCAAATATAACATCCAAGGACAACACACACGTGAGGCTCGGCCCGCAGAGATTTTCTCTGTCAATCTTTTCCTTCACAAACAGAAGTCCATTGTTTAAATTGATATCCACATACAGCTCCCCAGACCCGGGAGCAATCCGTACACTGCGGCCCGAGAGCTCCTTTATATGTAAACCCAAATCGGCTGCGATATTTCCGATAAAGGCGCCGAGTTGCAGCTCTTCGGGAATCGAATAATGAATTTGCCCAAAAGCAAAACTCCACGGGAACATACAGTACAATAGCTGGCATTTTAGGAAGCAATATATTTGATATCTCATTTCTAGTCAACACATTCCAACTGTTTTAGTGCTCGCACGCACCAATCATGATCCTTTTAAATGTTTGCATCGTTTGAAAAATAAAACCAATGTGCTAGATGTACTAAGTACCTTGTCACTTTGAGAATCGCTTGATTCTTTTTTCAGTCAGACTTGTTCATTTCTCCCAAATGCGACCGAGCTGCTCGCTCTCCAATTTTACACTGCGTCTGATCGTGCGTGATGGTGGCTGGGTAGTAAAGGGGCCGTCCGGATCCCCAATCACATCTCCGCTTCTGATTGGTGAACAGAGCCACAAAGAAATTCAACCAATTGCAATGTTATTCGTTTCTTAAAGCAAGGACTAAAAGTTGCGTTGCAGACCTACAATTTTTGTTGCACAATTAAAATTTTATTAAGCTTTTTTCACTATTGTTTGGTATGCATAGACGTTTTGTACCGAATGAATGAATAATGTAAGATCACATGTGGCGAATGTGCTGAAAATAAAGACATAAGATGGAAAAAAAAATCTGCAGAACTCATTATGTCCAAACATTCAATTCCACTGTCACTATCAATGACCAAGAATTTAAAATCACTGCCTTCCAGTCCCTTGGCCTTTGCCCCATTACTAACACTTTCAAAATGATTGAAATATTTCAGGGCACAACATGCTCTATTCCATAGTTATTTTTAGTTGTTTTCTCAGCCATGGCAGCTGGGGCATTTTCTTGTAGTCCGTAATCTCACAAAAAGTAATTCACTATACATATGTTTAACCCACGAGAACATTTTATGCCTCAACGCATTGTTTGAAATGAGCATATGTCACTCTAAAAGAATTTTGCTTTTTTCACCCCTAACTAATACATAGTTCTTTGTCACTGAAAAATGTATTAACACAAATAATCTATCTGAATTACAATAACTGTGAACTGTAGAAAGCCAAAAACGATGCTTGGAAAATACGCTTGGTGTTAGTAACCTAATACGAAGTCTGGTACAAAGTCAATTTACATTCAATTTATCTGATGAGCTGGAAACCCCATAGCCCATCACTTCTGGCCTATCATCAAACGTCCATTTAAAATCCAAACAAAGTACATATTTTTATTGGTATGTTTGCAGATATAATTGGGATGAAAACGTGGTTAAAATGCACAAGGAGGCCATTCCATCCGTTGTGTGCATATCGCCTCTTTGCAAGAACTAATCATCTTGTCCGACTTCCTTGCAAAGAACAAAGAACAAAACAGCACGGGAAACAGGCCCTTCGGCCCAACGACCCCGCGCCGTCACCCCGATGTTCCCATCTCTACCAACAATCCCTGTCCATGTTTATAGATCTATGGATTAAAAACCAAATTTGAGACAATTTAGGGAGAATTTGTTTTGCCAATTAGCCTAAGAGCACATCTTTGGATGTGGGATGAAACCGGAGCTCCCGGAGAAAACCCACGCAAGCACGGGGAGAATGCGCAAACTCCCATAGACACAGGCCCCAAAATAGTCTCGAAAAAGACCCAAGAGCAGTCCTCTCACGACCCATCGCGTGTATGCCCCTCGTTAGACAACAAGGTGGACGAAAGCACCTGTAGGATATAAACAAATACATCAATATCATCATCTATTTACATACTTCCCAAGGACTCCCAAGGCTCATGATCCCTATTTTAAATCAGTTTTCTATATCCCTCCATTCCCATTCTGGTCATGTGCCCATCTAAGTATTTCTTAAATAACTCCAGAGTACCTGCCTCCACCACTTGACTTGGCAGCGCATTCCATAGCCCCACCATCCTCTGTGTGAAAAAACTCCCTCAAGCATCCAAATTATACCTTACCCCCTCACCCTAAGCCCGTGACCCCTCATGCTATTTGAGTCCATCCTCGGAAAAAGCTTAACCCTGTTTACTCTATCAATCCCCTTCAAAATCTCTTACACCTCTATCAGATCTCCTCTAAGTCTACGTCTTTCTAAGGAAAACAGTCCCAATTTGCCTAATCTCTCCTCGTAACTCAGACCTTCCATACCAGGCAGCATCCTGGTAAACCTCCTCTGCACTCTCTCCAGAGTCTCCACGTCCTTCCGGTAGTAAGGCGACCAGAACTGGACGCAGTATTCCAAATGAGGTCTAACCAGCGTTTTATACAACTGCAACATTAAAGGCCAGCTCTTGTACTCATACCCCTTCCTATAAAGGCTTTCTATATGCTTTCTTCACAACCTTCTCCACTTGCTCTTCCACCTTCACCCCCAGGTCCCTCTGCGTTTCTATACTGTTAATAGGTCGACCCTTTATCATATACCTCCCCCCTACATTCTTTCTCCCGAAATGCATCACCACACATTTATCAGTTTTATGTCAGGCCGCAACATTTTTATCTTCAGATAATTATCCAATTCACTCTGAAAGATATGATTGAATCTGCCTTCCTCACAATCTTTGGAAGCACCTTGTAGATCCAACCAGTTGACTGCACAGAAAGACATTTGCTTCTGTGGTGTCTGCTTCCATCAAATCTCTTCTCAATCTTCTCCATTGAAAACAGTACAAGTTTTGCCACGATACCTACATAAGAGAAGTTTTTGATCTCTGGAAACGTTCTCATATTTTATTCTTCTTTTGCCCCAATTCTTTTGCATCCTTCATGAAGTGTGCTGTTCAGAATTGGACACAGTTATTTTAGCTGAGGTTCAGCTAGCATTTTATAAATGTTCACCACTTGGGTTTGTGATTTAACAATGCTTCAGTGTTACTGAAAATGAGATACGCCATTTGTGGGACTTGGGCATCGCTGGCTGGCTAGCTTTTATTGCCGATTCCAATTGCCCTAAAGAGGTGACGGTGAACTGCCTCCCTAAAACGCTGCAGTCCACGTGCTGTGGGTTAACCCATAGTTCCATTAGGTAGTACATTCCAGAATTTAGATTCAAGAAATGCAAAGGAATGGCGATATATTTCGAGGCTTATGGGATCCATTTTCCTTGTTGCATCCTCCATAATAACCCTTCGGCTAAATCAACTTGCCAACTAATTAACACCGATTAATCATGCAACAAAATTGTTCTCTTTCAAATTTGGCATTCATGCATCTATCTTGATGAGTGATGCTGAATTATTTTGATAGCCTGTTTATTTTATCGCAATATGCCTTACTTTTGAACTTTCCCGCTTTATTTCAAAACCCATGTACTTTTTAACTCACTTTCTCAACATTTCCTGCCACCTTCAACGATCTGTACACATATAAACCTCCAGGATACTTTGCGCTAGTACCTTCTTTAGAAGTGTATCCATTAATTTGCAGTGCAATTCACCATTCTTCCTACTAAAATGTATCACCTCCCACTTCTCTGCTTTCAATAACGTCCATCGTGTCTGCCCATTCCATGAGCCTGTCGTTATGTGCTCTTAATGTGTACCATTGCCCCCTTCTCAGTTTACAACACAAGTTTTACTCCATTTACAAAGTTTGACATCGTGTCCAGAGGCCCAAGCCTAGATCAGTGGCCCAAAACGTATGTTTATTCAGCGTCACGTTTTGGGAGTAACCCAGGGATGTGCTCCGAAATCCCTCTAGGTCTTTCCCACATAAAGTTTTACCCAACAATTATCCACAAGTGCTAACTTCTCCTTGATACTTCAAAGGACTTAGAACCATCCAACAGAAGAGGTTTAAATCACCTTGTTAGTTCGTCTGGAAGAGTGAGAAGAGGAAAGAAAGCACCTCTAATTCGAGAATAATAATCCAAAAAATGCAGACTCAGTCAGGCACAAACACGACCCCAATTGTCCCCCATGTGATTCCCCCCCACACCCGACTCGATTCCCCACCTCCATCCTGCCGATGTGTTCTGTTTCTCCCACCACTCCGTGCCTGGCCCCACCTGCTCTTTCAGTCCAATAAAATCCCTTCCACGCCAGCCTAGGTTTTTTGAATTGAATTCAAATTTCACCATCTGTCACGTTCACATTCGAACCTGGGTCCCGAAACATTGGGTATCATGATTACTAGTCCAGTGATAATATCATTATACAACCAACTTCCCTGAAGACAAGCCCAACCCAACTCGACCCAATCCATTCCATTCTTGACCCCACCCCAGTTACTCCCCATTAACGCAGCCAGAGACGCATTTCGCTGCTCCTATCTCAGTGAACCTGAGTGAGAACGTTGGAAATGACAGGAGTTTTAGAATTTCAATGCGAATAAAACCATCACGATTGGCAATCCACAGGGGAATACCATTCTGAGGAAGTTGTGGGCCATTGCCTTTCAAATAATTTCGCCTTCGTTTGTACAATGCTTCACTTCAAGAATTTTTTTTTGTGCAGTACTCACTGTTCCTGCTCTCATTTGCATTATCAAGAACCACGGTATTTCTCTCTTACTTGCTCATTTTGGAATGATTACATCATTGACTATGAACTTTTGTAGCAGCACTTCTGAAGGGTTCATTAAGTATACATTAAATAAAATGTAATAAAACTTTTGAAAATCAAATACCATGACGTGGGAGTAGGCGATGCTAGGAATGCTAGAATTTGTCCCCATCCCGAATTGCTTTTGAAATACTATGATGAGCTATCAAATTAAGCAAATTTGTCTTGGTCTTTTGTGTTGGGTTTTGATTAATCACCCCGTTCCGATGGCACTCAGTGTTCACCAAAGGCTTTTGGCCTGCAAGAGGGCATGCCATGATCACATTCCAGGAATTTCCAGCTGTGACAATACAAGGAAAAGAAGTTTGGTTTTGGCATGAATGATCCCTTGATTGTGAGCTGCCTAGATCTATCCATGAGTTGATTTCCAGAGAGTAATCAGTTTGTAAGCCACCAGCTTTTGGGGGAATATTTTGGTGTCACGGTTTAAAGGCAATTTTGCCTGAATAATATACCTGTAAAAGATTCACGTTGATGCTTGAGGCTCTGCAGCATTTATCAGAATGTTAAAAGGGAGAGCTACACTGAGCATCTCAATGTCCATAGTGGCAACTCTCCCAAGGTGGATAGTGCGCCAGCTGCTCTAGCAACAATCCAGTCCCTCCTCCACAGTGTAGTACACAAACAGCTCTTGTCAGCTTGCCGAGTATGTCTTAATCTCCATCAACTAGCTTATATCACGTTTATGGAAGCGTAAAGTTGTGAGCAGCATGTTTCAGAGGGCGCTTGTCACAATGGGGAAAGCTGTTCCATATTTAATCAAATTCTGGTAAACCACAGGCAGCTCCTGTAAGGAGACACAGATGCCCTGCGAGTTTCCAAGGAGAAATTGCATGGAGCTGCATGGGGGCATGCAGCTGACAAAAGGAATATGGAATTAACACTTCTTCTCAGTGGCTGTTCAACGTACATATTTGCAATGCCTGAAGATGAACAGCCCTCACCTGACTATGGGCACACATGGGGAGACTCAGAACCATGGCAGTAGCTAAATATATCCTTTACTCATAAAATAAGTAAAGTAGATCCTTTATTTTGGAAATTACCCTACAGAGAGGAATTCATGAGCCCAAAATGTACATATGTGCAACATAGCAGTTGACACATGCCTCAGAATGGCTCTGGCTTCCATCCTTTTCTGGTTGGCTAGCCAGGTTTCCTTGAGAGGGTTAAGGCACAATCTCAACTGCAGGAGATGACAACCTCCCCCCCCACCCACCCACAAGAAGAGATGTTGAGCTTTGCTGACAGGAAGCTGACCCCCACCATTATCTCATCAAGGATAAGGAATATTTTCCCCAGGCGATACTAATGGAAGATGACATGACAGAAACGCTGGCATTTGCTAATTCTTGTCAGCCAACCATAGAACATAGAACATTACAGCGCAGAACAGGCCCTTCGGCCTTCGATGTTGCGCCGACCAATTAAGAAAAAGCAATGACCCTCTAACCTAAACCATTCCCCTTTCATCCATAAACTTCCATAACCAATTGCACTTCGCCGGGCCTCACATGATGCTCTCCAACCATCATTTCTTGTTACAGCTTGAGAAAACATTGTTTTAATAGGCACATGCCTCGTCACTGATGCATACTAGATTCTCGACGAGGTACCTGTTATACGTCAATTATCTTGAGAACAGTTTGTGGATTATTTACTCCTCCCACATAATTTTCTAGTGAACAGAATGAAGAGGATCAGGGTCTCAGGTATTTCCTCATCGGAATATTTGAAAAACTATTATGTCAGCATAAACATTGTCTTAAATCTTTCAAAACACGGATGCTACATTAGTTATCTTTAGCTCCCAAGTTGTTATATTTAAAGAATTTAGATTAATACTAACGCATTGCATTTAGCATTTTATTACGATACCGAATCACGATTAACTCAAACCTACAATCTGCATTGATTGTCTATTTTAATTCGATTTGTGCCCAGGTTACTCCATGGATTGAGATATATAGATTAACATGCAACCCCAGGAAGGAAGATTGGCACATACATGGGCATATTGCTCTTTTTGCCCTTTCACGTGAGCTTCAATTCTGATCAGAATAATTGGCTAAAATGTTGGTTATTATTTTTGCTTTCAAGAGCTACATATTACAGCTACCTGTCTCACACCGTATTTTGAATGTGATGGTGTGTGAAAGACTGACTGGAGGTGGATGTTGCAGTCTCTCCAGAAACAGAAGTGTTTTGGTACATTTTCATGCCTATGCACTGAACTCCTTTCGCTAGTCTCTGATGCAGTTATTGATTCCCTATTGACAGATAAGTATTCAACACAAGTAGTCTTAATTACTGAATCGACTTCAACTCAGTATTTCTGTAACTTACGGGAAGAAAAGTTATCCTGCCCATTTTAACCTGGAACAGAGAAATATCCTAATAATATTAACTTGCAGCCATGGAGCTGTGACAACGGAGAAGTAATTGTACTGTTTATATAATCTGTTCTCCTTTTCTGCTGTGGAAGAAACAGCTCTGCACATGTGCAGACATATGTGACGGACAAGCTCCTTCTACATATAATTAACATGAAAATGCTTAGAGACTGTGGCAAATGCTGATGTTTCCGACTATTTTAACCAATCTTCCATGGCCTTCAAACGCACCCTTACCATCATGTGGATCTCTGCAAACTTGTAAAATCCAACTGAGCAATGCACAGTATTTACCTATAAACCATAGAACTGACAACACTTCCTGAGTGATGCCACAATTAGTCTGTAAATGGAGGCACTGCAGAACACTGAATGAAACATTGAACATACACCTTCTTCCCTTCATTTAAATATACTGAATTGACATAAATACATCTGACATGCAAACCAAACCTGCCAGGATCAGTACCTCATTTAGACTGGTCTCACCTCATTGTTCACAGAGTTAGGATAATATTCTGAATTCTTCAGCCCTGGATTTTCATCCGTATTTGGTTTATTCCAGATATAATTCTTGCCTGTAGATGATTTGCATGTGTTTGATGTGATGAAGTCTCTCTTTGTTGACTGCAATGTTGAACATGATTCATAGCGGAAACTCTGTGAAAGTGGATCACCTCCGAATACCTCAACATAGTTGGGTGGTATCTGAAGATTTCTACTGGCCTTTTGGATTCCATTCAGAGAATGTCTTGTTTCAAAGCAGCAGCAAACAGTTAGAGAACAGGGTTGACTTCCCAAAGCATTTCTGCCGTTGTAAACTTTAATGGCGAGGATAATTAAAATCATGAGGAAAATGATGGAAATTGTACCTAAGGCTATGACTATGGCATAGTTCAAATTAGCTGTGAGACCAGGATCATCCGATAAGCTGTTCACATCAGGAAACGTTTCCATATCACTCCCAATCACAGATAAGATGATGGTCACTGTGGCAGAGAGAGAAGGTGTTCCATTGTCTTTTACCATAATCACCAACCTTTGCTTAGAAGCATCTTTATTCTCAATACGACGGATAGTCCAAATCTCGCCACTGTCTGGTGAAATAGTAAAGAGGTTATGCTGGGTAGCCTGAAAAATGGAATAAGAAAGACGAGCATTTTGCCCGGCGTCAGCATCAGTGGCCGATACTTTGGCAACCAAATATCCTGGTTCTGCAAACCTGGATATTGTGTCTGTTACCGTTGAGCCATACTCGGCTAATGGGTGCACGATCACTGGAAAATTGTCATTTTGATCAAGGATAATAACATTCACTGAGACATTACTGGCGAGTGGTGGAGTTCCAGAGTCTGTGACCTGAATTTGGATCTGAAAATTTTTCAATCGCTCATAATCAAAAGATCTCTGAGAATATACAACACCACTCTCCGAGTTAATAGAAACGTAAGTGGACGCCGAAGAGTTCTGAACTTGAGAATCCAGCAGAGAGTAGTTTAGTCGAGCGTTTAATCCTATATCTGGGTCAACGGCTATGACGGACAATACAGAACTCCCGATAATGTTATTCTCCATAACATTTGCTGTGTAGAAACGCTGCGTGAACTGAGGCCTATTGTCATTCACATCTGAAACATCCACCCGAATGGTTTTCCTGGTTGTGAGAGGAGGATTTCCTGCATCCGTGCATGTAATAGTAACGTCATACTTGGAGGTATTTTCCCGATCCAGTCGATGCTGAATAAGTAGTCTATAATAGCCCTTCATGGAAGAATCTAATATAAAGGGGAATGTTTTTGAAATTTCGCAGTTTACCTGCCCATTTCGCCCCGAATCTTTATCTGTTGCACTGAACAGAGCGACTACACTTCCAACTGGAACATCTTCTGAAACTGTGCTAGACAAAGTCCTCAGGGTCACGTCAGGCACGTTATCATTCACATCAATAATATTAACCAAAACGTCACAGCGCTCCGGCATTGCATAAGGACCTAGGTCTAATGCTTGTATATTAATCTCATAAACATTTCTTTGCTCATAGTCTAAATTGCCTTTCACTCTGATTTCACCAGTTTTCGAATTCACTCTAAATAATTCACGGACTATTGCAGATGTGTGACTGCTGAACGAGTACATTATCTCTCCATTTGAACCATCGTCTAAATCAGTGGCATTTACTGTGATTATTCGGGTACCAACTGGAGCATTTTCCAACACAGTGGTTCTGTAAACCGACTGGGAGAAAATAGGTGCGTTGTCGTTTGCATCTTTTACTGTGATTATGACCTGAGCAGTGCCCGATCTTACAGGGATCCCGCCATCCTTAGCCATCAGCGTTAAACTGTGGGTTGATATCGTTTCTCTATCCAATGGCCTCTGCAACACCAGTACCGGTAACTTCCCTTCCCCACTCCGTATTTGTACATCGAGAGTGAAATAGTCGTTCGGGAGAAGTTGGTACGTTTGTAGGGAGTTATTTCCAATATCTGGATCGTGCGCGGAGTCAAGGGGAAAACGCGCGCCAGGCGCAGCAATCTCTAAGATTTCGAGGCGGAACTGCCTCCTTGGAAAGCTGGGGGCATTGTCATTAACATCGAGGATTTCCACTCCAAATTGATACAGACTGAGGGGGTTTTCAAGCACAACATCCAAGGATAACACACAGGTCAGTGTAGGCCCACAAAGCTGTTCTCTATCAATCTTTTCCTTCACAAATAAAATCCCATTGTCTAATTTTACGTCCACATATTGCTTGCTCGGCCCAGACGCAACCTGCAAACTACGAGCCGAGAGCTTCTTTATATCCAAACCCAAATCGGCTGCGATATTCCCAACAAAGGCGCCCGGTTCGAGTTCTTCAGGAATCGAATAACGAATTTGCCCAAACACTGGATTCCACGAGGAGAAAACACAATACAATAGCTGACATTTTAGCAGCAAATGTATTTTATATCTCATTTCCAGCATAAAACATCCCAATTTTCTCAGTACGCCACTATACCGTTCATATCCTTTGAACAGACTTTTGGGGAGTTTCTTTTTAAATCCGAAGATCTGCAATGCGAAAAATATCTGTCCGCTTTGCGAATTCATTTAAATCTTCGCATTCTGCCTAAAATTGCCAATGGATTCTTGCACAAATTCTCCGAACTGCTCCTTATTCCATTTTACACTGCGTCTGGTCGTACGTGATGGTGTCTGGTTTATGAAGGGGGCAGTCCGGATCCCCAATCACATTTCAGCTTCTGATTGGTGAACACAGGCAATGTGAAATTCAACGAATCAGAATGCTCTCTGTTTCTTAAAGCTGCAATGCTTCAAACCGGCAACATAATTATCGTTGCACAATCAAAAAATGATTGAACCTTTTTCTTCAGCATGGTTATATCTGACTGTTGTGAAAATATTTCTGTGCAATAACAGTATAATTAACATCTTAAAAATCAGCTTTATAGAATGTGCGATAATGGCAATTAAATTCAAGAATATCAGGTGTCAGCTGAGCTCATTCGCTCCATCATTCTCTGCCTAAACATAGGACGAATATTCACCCCTGATTTTCTAATCACTGCCGTCGAGTAAAACTGAAACAATATTCAAGAATTTTCCCCGTGGAAAAAAAAATTGTTACTTTTATGATGTATATATGCCCCACCTTTTATCCATACGATATTTATTAAGTCCCTTGGAAAATTAGTCTTTACCCTTGGCCAGACGATTGAAAAACTTATAATTCAATCTCTAATTTTACTCGAAAATGACAAATATTATGATCGTCACCCACACCATCACACTCACTCTAAGTAGCATCCTGTCTTTAAATTTACTTAAAACTACTACATTTCAGTACTTAGTTTTGCATATGCCGCCATCGTTTTTTGAAAAATAAAAGCAAGTTCAGTTCTGAAAACGTTAAATGTAGTTTCCAAAGATGTGCATTCAGAACACGGATCTGTCAGTCTGTTAATGATGCAGCTACTTTATTTTTGAGATGATGTGCTCAGAACTGTTGGCCACACCCGCGAAAGCTCATTTGAATCATTAAAGTTAAACTTTATTTATTAGTCACAGATAAGCTTACATTAACATTGCATGAAGTTACTATGAAATTCCTCTGGTCGCCACACACTGGCATCTGTTTGGGTCAATGCACCTAACCAGCACATCTTTCAAAATCATGCCAGTAGAACTAGAAAATTAACTTCTCCTTTCTCGATTTGCCTGATTGTTATATTTTTCATGACTTAACATTTTTACAGTATGTGCATTGTTGATTCCCATTTGATTTGCTTTTTTAAAGCTTATCCTTTGGAGAACTATTTTTGTTTGAAACAGTGACACTGTTATTGTAACTGATCCTATATGCTTCACACTTCAATTTCATTTGTAATATTATTCTTCCTGGAAATAATCACATTCAGTTTATCTTGCTATCCACTTACTTCTGGTCACTGGATTCATGGAATGCAGTGGTTTGGTGGCATTTTTATTGGACTAGTAATTTGGAGTCCCAGAATAATGATGATCAGGTTCGAATCCCACTTTGGCAGATGATGAAATTTGAATGCAATAAAAATCTGAATGTAAAAGTCTAATGATAACCAAGAAATCATTGCTGACTGTCATAGAAACCCATCTGGTTCAATAATATCTTTAGAAAAGAAAATCTACCATCATAACCTGGTCTGGTCTATGTGTGAGTTCAGACCCACAACAGTGTGATTGATATAAAAATGGTCGAGACACATAAGGGCAATCAGCGACGGGTAATGTATACTGATAGAGTCAGTGGTGCCCACATTCCCTGAATTTCACCTGTTCTACGAACCTTAGAGAACCATTTAAATCGAACGGCATCATCAAAAATCTATATTAATTCATATACTGTGGCTAAGTTGCCTCTCAAATAATTTCATTATATTCGTTAGGTAAACGCTTCTTAAAATAACTATTCCTCTTAACAGTCACTTGTTATATCCGTCAAAGATTCTGAATCGCTGTAGCAAAACAAAATGCAATAATCTGCAATAAAATTGGAAAACCTAGGAGATAATCAGGAAGCCGGACCTTATACGTGGACAGAAACCGGGTGAATGTTCGTGCCAATTACTTTCATCAGAACTGAGGAACTGTGGAAATGTTAGTGTTTTAAGAACCTCTTGCAATTGAAGAAGGAGTGATGGAATTAGGGGTGCGGGCTTGGAAACTGGGGTTGGAGGAATGGAGATGGTGTGCAAGGGGAGGGAAAACCTGTGACAGGGTTTTAGTGTCACGAACTTTTATTATTTAAATTATATAATTTAATTTAATAATTGAAATTAAAAGTTAAATAATAAAAGTTCATGTTACTAAAACAAAAGGCAGTGGTAATAGACTTAGATTAGTCGCTTTTACAAGAGAAACAGCGTTTTACTTTTCTTTCGATTTAATAATCGGTATTTGCATTTCATTCTGTGATCTCCTCTGTACTAGGAGATTACAAGGCTGGGTAACCAGTTTGTGGACCACCTCTGTTCAGAGTGCAAGTGTGGCTCTCAGTTCCCCGTTTCTTATCATTAAAATTCTCCATTATTCTCAATTTGACCTTTGGCTTGCTGCAGTGTCACAATGAAGACATATCCAGCATGAGGAGCACCACATCATTATTCAACGGACATTCGACAATCTTTTGATGTCAGCATTGAATTCAACAACTGAGATCATAGCCTTTGCCTCTATTTCGTTGCTTGTTGTTTTTCTTTGGAAGTTCAGTTTTGTCTCCTGTCTTTCTTTATTCCTTCACTTTGCATTCGGTGGTTGACAAGCAAGCATTCACAACTAATTTGGATACGTCTTTTTATTGCTTATTTTACTGATTAGCATTCACTTTGTCTTTTATACTACGTAAAATTTGATGATTTAGTTTTTCCTGCCCGCCACAGATTTTCATTGTTCTTGTCTCTGACCCGTCATTTCACTTGCTCAAGACCTGTTGCATTCCTATCCATTGATGCTACTGATCTGTTGATTTCTTCCTGCATGGCCTGTTTTATTTCTGAATGGTTTTCCCACTTTAATCGGTAGACCTACTAATGTGCTATTACCAAAATATCATGTTCCTTTTTTGAATATCAGGACTGAAATTATTGTCCTACTGTGCAAGTTGCTTAGAATTCAACTGCTTTATAGAGCATTGAATAACATTAAAGTATGTAGGAATCATACTGAAATATTTAATGTTGCAGCGATTGAACTAAACCAACAATGCCTTGTTTCAGTCAGCCATAGCATATTTGTTTTGCAAGCGTTGACTAGAGTATCAATGTATGGCGAATAAAATTAAAATCTTGTCCAGAGGTTTAGCATGCTGCAGTAGTACTTTTTTTATCCTTAGGCAGGACTTGTACTCCAATTTGTGAAATTAGATTAATTTCTTTCTTTCAGGGATCGAGCATGTATTTAGGTGGCAACGGAGTTACATTCTGGTACGCACTCCCTTCAGAAGTAGCCAGGTCTTTTATCATGTGTTCACGCAATTGAATGAGCTCCGTTCACTACCTTCTAAATATCAGAATCCCAAGATTTTTACAGCATAAAAGGAGGCCATTCTGCACTTCGTATTTGCACTAGCTCTCCATTAGAGCCATTGTTCTATTCCCAATTCACGACCTTCGCCTCATAATCTTATAAACTTCTTCTTTTACAAATCACAATCCATTCTCTCTTGAATACCACAATTAAACCTACTTTCACCACACTCTCAGACGATGCATTCCAATCAAAAACACTTCTGTATGATTTTTTCCCCTCATGTCATCATTGCTTCTTTTTCTAATTATTTTCAATATGTGTCCTCTTTTTGTTAATACTTCCAATGGGATCCGTTTTCCCTATTTTTTTAAGTCCAGCCTCTTGTGAGTCTGCATATCTGAAACAAACTGCCTCTGAAACTTCTCCATGGGAAGCAGTCACGATATCTCTAAACTATCTTCGAAATTCGTATGCATCTTTTCTGCACTCCCTGATCCTTAATTGATTCACAAAGTGTAATACCCACACTTGGATGCAATACTATAGTTCTCCAGCCGCCAAACCAATTTAACATTTGACACGGTGTCAATTGGCTCAGGATGAGACTTCTTCCACTATCTGTTTTGAAATCCTACCTAAGAGATTGGAAAGCCAATCCGATGGCCAGAAGTTCTGCAGTACTAGCAGCGTCATGGTCAAGTGGTGGCCATTGCAAGGACTGCAGGCAAAACCCCAGGAAGAGGAGCTGATGGAGATTGGCTTAAAGGTAAGTTTACTGCATCGATAGGGACAGGTTGGCAGAGTCCAGCGAGGGCAGTGAGGTGCATGATTTGTAATGCCAAATGGAGTATAGTTTCTGGAGGAGTATGACCTTGGTGGTGCCTCCAATAGATACAGGAAACCTCAAAGGTGGCACACACCCCTGGAGTGGCAACAGGCTTTACAGTTGAAGATGATGGACTACCCAATGTTCCTCTCCATGCTATGGGTAAAATAGTGATTTGGGAGTGATAAGGCAATGAGGTATTTAAGTGCCCCCTCTCTCTCCAAAAGTATAATTTGACGCAGCTCGAGTACAATTGACAAATAGGTTGACCGGCCACATATTGCATTCGAACAACTCCTAACCTCGTGTGTTCAATCTTGTCGCTGGAAGACCACACACATCTGCCCCATTTTTCGATAGTCTCCAGTAATCTTCTGGAAATTCATGTATACCACACCGGGAGTATTAACCTCATCAATCTTTCTGTTACTTCATTAAAAGTCTCTCGAAATTAATTATACACAATTTGCCATTAAACATATTTGCTGTTTTTTCTTAATAAATCTGCATTTTCCAAAGTGACAAATAATTTAGTACCAAACTCTAGCTTTCAGAACCTTCCCCACCACCAAGGTTAAAGAGGTTGGCTGCAACTAATGGATTTATTTCCAAATCGTTTCTTGAACAAGGGTGAAGTATTTGCAATTCTCCAGTACACTGGCATCATCTCTGGGTCTCAGTAATATGCGAAAATTACTAATTGTACCATTTCTATTCCCATTTCGCTCAATACATTTGGGTGGACTACATCTTGTCCCGTTGTCGTATCAAATATAGCTACAGATAGTTTAACCAAAACCTCAGCTTTATTAATTTTAACAAATTCAATGTCTGAATTACCCCCTATTTACCATAACCTTGGCTTAACATTATATTCAAGAACAAAGAACAAAACAGCACAGGAAACAGGCCCTTCGGCCCAAGGAGTCCGCTTCGCCACCTCGATATTCCCACTTCTACCCGTGATCCTGTCTATGTTTATAGATCTATGGATTGAAACCAAATTTCAGACAATTTAGGGAGAATTTGTTCTGCCAATCAGCCTAAGAGCACATCTTTGGGATGTGGAAGGAAACTGGAGCATCCTTGGAAAAGATAGGTATTACGTTAATAGATCAGCCATGTTTCACCACATTTTGGTCCCTAATTAGCTAGTACAAATCAGAAGAGATCGCTGAAACCTTGAGGATGCTGAATCATTTTATACCAGAATGGATCCGTTCTATAGAAAATTGTATGTAGCCCAATGATGCAAGGCAACATGTTCATTTTAAGATGATCTGAAATTAAGAAATCGACTGTTTTCTATTATTTGAGCTGAGACCACGTTCAGCAAGGAAGGAGCTTATTTACACAAATCTGTCTGGAATTCCACATGCCGTTACAAAAAAAAAATGTAGTCAGTGCCTCTATGATTACATACAATCTATGAATTTCTCACCAGTTCATTAAAATGGAAATATTTAACAAGCGTGGGATAACGTCCACAGCTCTTATGCATTTAAATAAAATCCTGTGGGTGTCAAAGATATGGCGGCCTTCGTGGACACTTGTTGAATCCAGTTGATTACTCTCAAGTAGTAGGGAGCATTATCTGATTGTTGCAGATATCATTACACACCTAGATAATGGATTGGGAATTGGGGTGACTGAAGATAATATAGACAACTTGTTTTAAATTCAGGGTATTGTTTCCATCCCGGATAGCAATGCTTTCCTCAGACATTTGTACATCCAAATTAAACATGCACGATTCTTAGTTTCGTTGCGAGTGCCTCACCTCATTGCTTGTGAAGTTGTTGTAATTTTCAGAGTTCGTCAACCCTGCCTTGTCTTTCCCAATAGATGCATTCTGTAGCGCGTACTTGGCTGTAGAAAGCCCACGTGCATTTGCCGTTAGGAAGTCTCTCTTTGTTGACTGCAACGTTGAACATGACTCGTAGCGGAAACTCTGAGAAAGTGGATCACCCCCGAATACCTCAACATAGTTGGGTGGTATCTGAAAATTTCTACTGGCCTTTTGAATTCCATTCAGAGAATGTCTTGTTTCAAAGCAGCAACAGATGCCGAGGGAACAGCATTGTACACCCAGACCATTTCTGTTTCGGTGGACCTTTACAGCGAGAATAATTATAATTACCAGAAAAATGGCTGAAATTATTCCTAAAGTTAATACCAACACCAGGCTCAAGTCAGGTGTGAAAACAGGGCGTTCTGATAAACTGCTTACATCAGATAACAATTCAGCATCGCTACCTACCACAGTTAAGATGATGGTCACTGTGGCAGAAAATGATGGTGTTCCATTGTCTTTTACCACGATCACCAACCTTTGCTTAGAGGCATCTTTATTCTCAATACGACGGATAGTCCAAATCTCGCCATTGTTCGGTGAAATAGTAAAGAGGTTATGCTGGGTAGCCTGGAAAATGGAATAAGAAAGACGAGCGTTCTGCCCGGCGTCAGCATCAGTGGCCGATACTTTAGCAACCAAATAGCCTGGTTCTGCAAATCTGGATATTGTCTCTGTAACAGTTGAGCTGTACTCGGCTAATGGGTGCACGATCACTGGAACATTGTCATTCTGATCAAGGATAGTAACATTCACTGAGACATTACTGGCGAGTGGTGGTGTCCCAGAGTCCATGACCTGAACTTGGACCTGAAAGTTTTTCAATTGCTCGTAATCAAAAGATTTCTGAGCGATAATAACCCCAGTGTCCGAGTTAATAGAAACGAAAGTGGAAACTGAAGAATTCTGAACTAGAGTCTCCAGTACAGTATATTTTAGTCGAGCGTTTTGTCCTACATCTGGATCAAAGGCTGAGACGGAGAATATGGACTTCCCAATAGCATTATTCTCTTTCACGTTTGCTGTGTACACAGTCTGGGTAAACCGTGGAACACTGTCATTTATATCTGAAACCTCTACCCGAATAGTTTTTTTGGATGTCAGAGGGGGATTTCCTGCATCCGTGCATGTTATAGTGACGTCATACCTAGGACTATCTTCCCGATCCAGTAGGTGCTGAATAAGCAGTCTGTAATAGTTTTTCATGGAATAATCTAACTTAAATGGCAGCTGATTTGAAATTTGACATTGCACCTGTCCATTTTGCCCCGAATCTTTATCTGTTGCACTGAACAAAGCGATCACAGTTCCAAGTGGAGCATCTTCTGAAACTGTGCTATACAAAGTCCTCACAGTCACATCAGGCGCGTTATCATTCACATCAATAATATCCACCAAAACATCACAATGTCCGGACATTGCGTATGGACCCTTGTCCATTGCTTGTATGTTAATCTCAAAGTCACTGCTTTCCTCATAGTCCAAATTGCCTTTCACTCTAATCTGACCAGTTTTGGGATCCACACCGAATAGCTCTCGAACTCTAGCGGAACTGTGACTGCTGAAAGAGTAAACTATGTCTCCATTGGGACCATCGTCCAAGTCAGTGGCATTTAATGTGATTATCAGGGTTCCTCTGGGTGCAGTTTCCAACAGTTTGGCTCTATAAACTGACTGAGAAAAAACAGGGGCATTGTCATTTGCATCCTTTACTATGATTGTAACATTAGCTGTATCTGACCTAATGGGGGTCCCGCCATCTTTGGCTATTAGAGTTAAAATGTAAGTTGATTCTGTTTCTCGATCCAAGAACCTTTCCAACACCAATACTGGCAATTTGCCTTTTCCGCTGCGCATTTGTGTGTCGAGAAGAAAATGACCGTTCGGAAGGAGCTCATAGGTTTGCAAGGAATTTGTCCCAATGTCCGGATCGTGCGCCGACTCGAGGGGAAAGCGCGTTCTCGGTGAAGAAAGCTCTGAGATTTCCAAGCGGAATTGTCTATTTGCAAAACTGGGAGCATTGTCATTAACATCGCGAATCTCCACATCAACCTGGTGTAGATTGATAGGATTTTCAAGCATAACATCCAAGGATAACAGACAAATCTGGGTCGGTCCACAAAGCGGTTCTCTGTCAATCCTTTCCTTGACAAATAAAATGCCATTGTTCAAATTTACGTCCACATATTGTTTCCCCGGCCCAGACGCAATCTGCAAACGACGAGCGGAGAGCTGCTTTATATCTAAACCCAAATCATCTGCGATATTCCCAACAAAAGCACCCAGTTGCAGTTCTTCAGGAATCGAATAACGAATCTGAGCAGAAACTAGATTCCACGAGGAAAATACACAATGTAGTAGTTGACATTTTAGCAACCAATATATTTTATATCTCATTTCTAGCATAAAGCATTCTAATAATTTTTACTCCGACGCGTTTCGATTCATACCCTTTCAACTGTTTTCTTTGGAATTTTCTTAAACTGTAAGAACGGCGTTATTTAACATACTTGCACGGTTTGCAATTCTCTCGGCTTAATCAATTTTAACCTTCATTTCTTGAATTGTAAATGGATTCGCGCACAGATCCTCACTAGCTGCTCGCTACTCCATTTTACACTGCGTCTGATCGGACGTAACGGTGTCTGGTTTGTGAAGGGGGCAGTCGGGATCCCCATTCACATCGCAGCTTCTGATTGGTGAACAAGGGCAGGCTAAAACTGAACCAACCAGAAAGTCTTGATTTCTTAAAGCTAGGATGTATAAAACCAGAGCAAAATATTTCTATTTATTGTTGCACAGTTAAAAATTGAATTAAGCTTTTATTTCACTATTGAGGCCATTTATTTCTGTTATGAAAACTATCTCGAGATAAAAAAAAATGTGCTGAACATCTTACAAATAACTTATGTTTTTTTTTAAATTAGGCATTAATATTTGTTCAAGTTCTGTTCCATTTATAGTCCATTGACGATTATTCGATCAGGATTTTTCAACGTCTGCCACCTGTGAATGAATATTTGGGGACGATTGAATTACTACCTACTCCTTGAATGGAAATAACGAATCAATATTATTAATATGGAAGTAGTGATCTGCTTCACTTCCAAATGGGTATCCATCCAGATGCTTTGTAAATGTATCACTTAGCTTCAACTCATTTGACTTTTCTGCAATACGCATACGCTAAATTTTGGAAGCACCACTGTTTTCTAATCTTTTAAAAGCTTGCATGGTATTTTTTGAGAAAGTTTGGTCAAGTGTGTAAGCTATAGCCCAGGTGGTGCGGTGACACAGTGGTTAGCACTCATGCCTCACAGTGCTAGAGTTGGTGGGCTGATTCCCAGCTTGCGTCACTGCCTTTGTGAAGTTTGCACGTTCTCCCCATGTCTATGTGGGTTTCCTCTGGGTGCTCCGGTTTCTTCCCACAATTCGAAAGATGTGCTGGTTAGCAGCACTTATCCGAACTGACGCCGGAGTGTGGCGACAAGGGGAATTTCACAGTAAATTCATTGCAGTGTAATGTAAGCCTTACTCATGATTAATGAGTAAACGTTACTTAGATAATTACATTGTACAACTTAATTTGCTATGAGTTGAACACCATGCTTTATACACATGCCTGAATGTTCGACTTGGCCCTTTCCTCACTCTTGATGCTGTTTAGATGCCTTCCTTGAGTGATCCAGTATTTAAGATATTTTTCTTGCTGTGTATAAAGTGTTTGTGTTTTCATGGTGCGCACAGTGTCACTGTGTTACTAAATTGCATTCTTATTTGTTCCATATCTTACATATTACAGGAGAATTTATGATATGGTGCAAGTTGGGCTGAAATTAGATAAATTTCTTTCAAACTCACTACATTACACATAAGTTGTCACTGAAACTTTATAACATTATTAGAGCTTGGCCATGGAATTCATAAACACGATGTACAGCGGAGATCAGAGCAATCTCCTTGAGAAATAGTCAGCACCGAATTTTGGAAACGAAGACAATTCTCATTCCATCTGGATAATGTATAATTTATTTCATGAGCATTACATTCTACTTCCTAGCTCACTTGTAGACTGGTCAAAGCCAACGAGTAAAGAACCACAGTCCTCATACAACAAACTCTTAATTCCTGGGATCATTCTTATGAACATCCTCTGGACCCTCTCCAAGGCCACCACATACTTTCTTAGATATGGGGTCTAAAACAGCTCACAATACTCCAAAAGGGGCCAGACCAGAGCGTTGTACAGTCTCAGAAGTACATCGCTGCTCTTGTATTCTAGCCGTCTCGACATGAACGCTAACATTGCATTTGCCTTCTAACTGTCGACTGAACCTGCACGTTAACCTTAAGAGAATCTTGAACAATGACTTCCAAGTCTCCTTGTGTTTCTGATTTCCTAAGCATCTTCCCATTTAGAAAATAGTTTTTCCCTCCATTTCTCCTTCCAAAGCGCAAAACCTCACAAATTGTATTCTATCTGCCACTTCTTTGGCCATTCTCCGAACCTGTCCAGGTTTTTCTGCAGCTCCCCTACTATCTCAATATTACCTGTCCCGCTACATATCTTTGATTACGGAACATCAAAACAACACGTTTTCTAAGTTTCCTCTGTGCTCTGATTACGGACGAACCACAGATTTCGACAAAATAATTACAGGTTTCACTGAGATTGTAACCAATTAGAATAATGCGAGTAAACCTCCAAAGTCCTGTTTTAATTGTGCATGCTGCTACCATTTATGTAAACTTCCAACAGATCGTAAAAATAAACTAAAATCGTGTAGTCACGTCTATTTCAGTTGCTCACTGTCTATTGACCATGGTCATGGGTTTGAATCGAGCCCAGCTGATATCTATCTTTATTTGATCGTGGCTACGTTGAAGAGCTACCAGTTGATGTTACATTAATAGAGACCCGACGTGCTATGGGGGCGCGATTGGAGCTGGACTCTAGTCTCCTGTGCACGATCTGCAGGATCAATTAAGTTTCACAGGTGTTTCGGATGGTGGGACACATCCTTTCAATGGCTTCTAATGCCCAGTTAGAAGAAACCGAGCCAAATCGCTGATTGTATGTTGACACTAAGATAATTACAATTAACTGGTTTTGAAATTTCCATGAAATCTCGACCCAGTTTAGATGAAGTTTGACTATAGCCCAATGATAGCAGAATCATAGAATATAATTCCTACAGTTCAGAAGGAGTCCATTTGACCCACTGAGTTTGCACCAAGAACAATCTCATCCAGGCAGTATCCCGTAACCCGAGTATTTACTCTGCGCATTCCCCGACACGAACAGGAAATTTTTTCTTGGTCAGTCCACCCACCTGTATGCCTTTGAACTGCGGGATCAAACTGGAGGACGCAAGCATGGGGAGAGAATGTGCAAACTCCACACAGACAGTGATCCGAGACTAGAATTGAGCGGTGTCCCTTGCATTGTGAGGCAATAGTGCTAACCACTGTGCCATTACGTCACCCACGGATTTTTTTTTGTGTTCTTTGCAATCACGTAGTCGCCTATATTCAGCGTTGTCAGATTTTTCTTGATACATATCCAAAACTGTTGTTGGTCACAATCAAAACAGTTCTAATTCGTTCATCGCAGACTCAGCACTTGAAAAACAGGCCGTTTTGCATCAAAGTTGCGCCAACGCGCAGCAGGTAGTCACTGAAAGTGGCAGTTTGGGATTTTCATGTACTGAAATTGCAATGCATTGCAAAAGAAAAAAGGGGACGAGGGGACATAGCTTTAAATTAAAGGGTGGTAGTTATAGGACGGATGTCAGAGGGTGGTAAGGGTATGGAATGCCCTGCCTGCAGCAGTTGTAGATGCGCCAAGTTTGGGGGCGTTTAAGTGGTCAGTGGATAGGTTTATAGATGTAAAGGGAATGGTTTAGGTTAGAGGGTCATTGCTTTTTCTCAATTGGTCGGCGCAACATTGAGGGCCGAAGGGCCTGTTTTGCGCTGTAATGTTCTATGTTCTAAATACAAATATGAATAGGCTTATTAGACCAGTGAGCCTTACGTCTGTAGTGGGGAAAGTTTTGGAAAGAATTATAAGGAATAGGATGTATAGTCATTTAGAAAGAAATGAATTGATTAGGGATAGTCAGCATGGATTTGTGAAGGGAAGGTCGTGCCTCACAAACCTTATTGAGTTTTTTGAAAAGGTGACCAAAGAGGTGGATAAGGGTAAGGCAGTTGATGTGGTGTACATGGACTTTAGCAAGGCGTTTGATAAGGTTCCCCATGGAAGACTACTGCAGAAAATGCAGACGCATGGGATTGAGGGAGATTTAGCTATTTGGATTAGGAATTGGCTAGCTGATAGAAGACAGAGGGTGGTGATTGATAGGATATATTCAACGTGGAGTTTAGTTACTAGTGGTGTACCTCAGGGATCTGTTTTGGGACCACTGTTGTTTGTTGTTTTTATAAATGACCTGGATGAGGGTGTAGAGGGATGGGTTAGTAAATTTGCTGACGACACCAACGTTGGAGGAGTTGTATATAGTGAGGATGGACGTTACAGTTTGTAGAGTGACATAGATAAGTTGCAGAGCTGGGCCGAGAAGTGGCAAATGGAGTTTAATGTGGAAAAGTGTGAGGTGATTCACTTTGGTAAGAGTAATATGTGTGCAGAATATAGGGCTAATGGTAGGACTCTTAGTAGTGCAGATGAACAGAGAGATCTCGGTGTACAGGTGCATAGATCTCTGAAAGTTGGTACTCAAGTTGATAAGGTTGTTAAGAAGGCGTATAGTGTGTTAGCATTTATTGGTAGAGGGATTGAATTTCGGAGCCGAGATGTTATGTTGCAACTGTACAAAACTCTGGTGCGGCCGCACTTGGAGTATTGTGTACAGTTTTGGTCGCCACATTATAAGAAAGATGTGGAGGCATTGGAAAGGGTGCAGAGGAGGTTTACCAGGATGTTGCCTGGTATGATGGATAGGTCTTATGAGGAAAGGCTAACGGACTTGAAGTTATTTTCATTAGAGAGAAGAAGTCTAAGAGGTGACTTAATTGAGACATATAAGATGATCAGAGGGTTAGATGGGGTGGATAGTGACAGCCTTTTTCCTCGGATGCAGATGGATAGCACGAGGGGACATAGCTTTAAATTAAGGGGTGGTAGTTATAGGACAGATGCTAGAGGTGGGTTCTTTACTCAGAGAGTAGTAAGGGCGTGGAATGTAGCAGTTGTGGACTCGTCAAGTTTAAGGGCGTTCAAATGGGCAATGGATAGGCATATGGAAAACATTGGAATAGTTTAGGATAGAGGGTCATAAAATTGGTTCCATTGGTCGGCGCAACATCGAGGGCCGAAGGGCCTGTGCTGCGCTGTAATGTTCTATGTTCTAAGTTCTATTAGGCCCTTTCCTCATTCCAATGCCCTGCGATTTTGCAGAATTTGAGAAACAATTGGAATATGTGCCTGCCCAATTTAATTACGCATCTCCTTTTTACGGTAGTTCGTTAGGATAAGTTGAGGAGGACAGGTTGTTCTTTTTACTCTCTGTTAATGTTAACACTGAATCAACTCTTAGCCACATTTCATTGAGCAAAATAGATGTGTTTATACACCAGAAGCGTTGAATTGGCCACAGATAAGTTGTCTTCTCATCATTATGATTTGGCCCATGTTACAAATCAATTTATGCACGTCTACGGTCCATATACCGTGCTGCCTTCTCGCTGACGAATGACAATACCATAACCAAAATGATACAGTAAATTACTACAACTCCTATTGATAATTCTTCTCCTATCGCCACACTATATTCTTTAGAACGAAATTAACAAGACTATTTATAAATGCGTATCATAATTGATAGTTACATAATTAAACAAGTTGTTAGGATCAGTAATTAGAAGCCAAGTGGAATGCCATTCTGACCTTTGCAGTTTGCTGTGTTATATTTATAGTTCTATTTCACGCGTAACAACGCGATCTTACAACGAATGAATTCTGCTGAATGAAATGGAGAAGGATGGAGGTGATTATAGGTATGGGGCCGAATTACGAATCTAAAAACAGGCAAGTTAACAACCATGCAACACAACACATTGTGAAACACAGTTTGGACGTTGAATTCGCCATGTAAACTGTAGGAAAATGATATATAAGTTCCTGTTAGAAATCCATAAGCGATTGTTTTAATGGATACCTGTGGACCCAGTCAGAGCTTGGACTGTTTCTTACCAGTGTCTCACCTGATCAATTATCGTGTTCCTATTGTTTGCAGACTTTGCTTGGAGTGCGCTTTCTTCTCTCCCCGGTGTTTCCTTACAGAAGTAATCATTCCCCGTGGAAGAGCTGCAAAGTTTGGAAAACAGGGCATCCCTTTGGGAAGAATTTAAAGTTGAACAGGTCTCGTAACGGAAACTTTGTGAAAGTGGATCCCCTCCAAATACTTCAACATAATTAGGAGGTATTTGAATATTTCGACTGGCTTTTTGAATCCCATTCAGCGAATTCCTTGCATGAAAGCAGCAACAGGTATCCACATGACAACTGCGATCGTCAAAACCATGTCTGCGCTTATGAACCTTAACGGCCAGGATAATTAATACCACTAGAAAAATCGATGAGAGAGTTCCTAAAGATATGACTAAATAAAGACTTATGTCTGAAGTCAACCCAGGATCCTCTGATAAGGTGCTTCCATCAGACAATATTTCCGTATCGCCCTCCACAACCGTCAAAACAATCGTTAATGTAGCGGATAGGGATGGTGTTCCATTATCCTGCACCAAAATGAGCAACTTTTGCTTTTTGCTATCGCTCTTGATTATCCGACGGGTTGTCCAGATTTCCCCAGTGTCGGTAGAAATAGTAAAAAGACCAGGATCTGTAGCTTGACGAATCTGATAAGAAAGTTGAGCATTTCGACCGGTGTCCGCGTCATTGGCTGATACCTTAGCAACTAAATACCCAGGTTCAGCGAAACGGGACACTGTTTCTATCACGGTTGAACCAAACTCGGGTAATGGATTGACAATCACTGGGGCATGGTCATTCTGGTCAAGGATTACAAAATTCACTGAAATCTCGCTGGCGAGCACTGGGTCTCCAGAGTCTTGAACCTGAACATGGATTTGAAAGTTTTTAAGGCGTTCGTAATCGAACGACCGCTGGGAAAATATTATACCACTGTTCGAGTTAATGTGGACGTAAGAGGACGCCAGAACGCCCTGAATCCGTGTCTCAAGGATAGAGTAGGATAATCGAGAGTTCTGATTTAAATCAGGAT
The DNA here is from genome assembly GCA_024679065.1 of Sphyrna mokarran. Taxonomy (NCBI): domain Eukaryota; kingdom Metazoa; phylum Chordata; class Chondrichthyes; order Carcharhiniformes; family Carcharhinidae; genus Sphyrna; species Sphyrna mokarran. Next base: position 75,931,320 of record JAGIQG010000014.1, on the reverse strand, counting down.
CAAAGGCTGTGACTTGAAAAATGGAAGTCCCGATAACATTGTTCTCCATTATATAAACAGTATATGAAGATTGCGTGAAGCGTGGAGGATTGTCGTTTACATCGGAAATCTCCACGCGGACTGTTTTGTTGGAAATTAGCGGAGGATTTCCCCTGTCCCTGCATGTGACAGTAACGTCATATTTAGATACATTTTCGCGGTCTAGCACCCCCTGCGAGAGCAATCTGTAATAGTTTTTTAAAGATAGGTCAAGCTTGAAGGGAATGTTCTCAATGATTTCACATTCTGCTTGCCCATTTTGTCCCGAATCTTGATCAGCTACGCTGAACAGAGCAACTACGGTGCTTGGCTGAGCATCTTCACTAACTGGACTGGATAAAGACGTCAAAGTCACTTCAGGGACATTATCGTTGACATCAATAATATCCACCACAACATCACAATACACTGGGATCGCCGAAGCACCCTTGTCAATAGCCTGCACGTTAATGGCGAATACATTGCTCTCTTCATAGTCCAAAAGTCCTTGAACGGTGATTTCGCCATTTTTGGAATTCATACCGAACAGTTGAGACACTCTGTCTGCTGTCCGGCTGCTGAATGTATATTCTATTTCTGCGTTAGGGCCAGCGTCCAGATCTGTGGCATTTAACTTGATTACCGCAGTTCCTTTCGGTGCGTTTTCTATCAGACTGACCCGATAAGCCGCCTGAGGGAAGACAGGAGTGTTGTCGTTAACATCCTGAACCACGATGGTGATTTGAGCATTACCCGACATTTCAGGAGATCCTCCATCCTTGGCTATCAACACCAGGCTATGGGCTGAGTGCTTTTCTCTATCTAGGGACCTTTCTAGCACCAGAACTGGAATCTTCCCCACTCCGCTGCGCGTCAGGACATCCAGGGTGAAATAATCGTTCGGGTGCAGCTGGTAGGTTTGCACAGAATTGCTTCCTACGTCTGGATCGTGCGCAGACTCAAGGGGGAAGCGCGCTCCAGGCGCAGCAAGCTCTGAAATTTCAAGGTGAAGCTCGCCATTTGGGAATCTGGGAGCATTGTCATTTACATCCAGAATCTCCACTTCTACATGGTATAAATTGAGGGGGTTCTGAATCACAGCCTCCAAGGACAGCACACAATGAAGGCTAGGCCCGCAAAGCTGTTCTCTGTCTATTTTTTCCTTCACAAAGAAACTTCCATTGTCTAAATTTACCTCCAAATACTGTTTCTTGGCACCGGCCACGATCTGCAAACTGCGAGCCGAAAGCTGCTTTGTATCTAAACCCAAATCGGCTGCGATATTCCCAACAAAGGCGCCCACTTGCAGTTCTTCAGGAATCGAGTAACGGAGCTGTCCAGAAATTAGATCACAGGAAAGCAAAATGTAGAACAATGGCTGCCATTTTAGCAACCAAATTATTTTATATCGCATTTCCAGGCTTAATCATTCCAAAGATTTCAGGGCGAGTCGGCACCGTTTAAAATCGCTGTAACAATTAAGTGGATATCTTTCCTTAACGTGAAGGAACTGATTGTACGACAGATTCTCTGTGTCTTTTGATAATCGGTGAGATTACTTGGTCAAGTTGTCTCATTTCGGCCACAATTAAAGGTAGAACATTGCAGCTCGCAATCCAGTGCACAATGGTCTAATGTGAGGAGATGAAGGATGGGAGGGGATTGTCCGGATCACCAATCGTATTTTAGCCTCTGATTTGCTGCTCGGCGAAGAGTTGTGTTCACCCAATAAGGATACCATCGAGTTCTTAAAGCGACGACGTCTTATTACTTGCAGCATATTTGCAATTATAGTTGTTCAATTGAAAATCGAAATGACTGTTTAATTTACCATTTTTTGACAATTGTTTAATTTTTTACGTGAACGGGTTTACTTAAAGGTTTTAAGAGTGTGTACGCTAGAATCACCGTTCCGAACGGACGTATAACCGACCGGATGTGCAGGGAGTCATGTTATGTTCTAAGTTGCTTACTTCTTCGTTTACTATTCAGTAATTTTCCTGTAGTCTTGTTCCTTGTAATTTATGCTTAACTTAATGTATGACTAATGAAATTCAAACCCTGGAGAGACTGGTTGGTGTAACTTGTTAGCACATAGTTTTTCATATGGTCGTCATACATTTGAATCCAGCCTATGTTGATTGGAGGTACGTAGCCAATCATACGAGTGTGCCAAAATGTATCTCTCATTCCCTTCACTCGGGCAAAAATGCTTGCATTTCGCAATTTGTGAGTTCCCATACTGCTGGTCCCGATTGAATCATTGAAATCACGACACATATTAAAAATTAATTGGGTGTCTATTTTTCAAGCCGAAACTTACCACGTGACAATGTTGAGCACATTATTATGATCCGGTTCAATTACTGTCTTTAGGATATCACGATCTTAGTGCATTTGCAGTTAGCTACTTCTGTCTGATGTAAAAATCCTGAGAACTCACAGTCCAATCACTCTTTGGAATTTACTTATAAAGACAGATAGTGCTGGAAATACTCAGCATGCCAGACAACATTTGTGTAGAGAACAAAATATAATTAATATTTAGCTTGTTGGCCTCTCATTAGACTGGAAATGCTTAGATATTCAAATTACAATAGAGAAGATCAAGGACAGAGGAAGGGTGGAATGTGCGAAAGAAGAAGATGAACAATCTGCGTAAGGTGGAAATCAGCAATCATTAAATGACAAAAGCGAAAATGAAGCAAAAATAGATAGTGGATTAGATGGAAGACGGTGGAGAGAAAATGACAGAAACGTTATCACCAGCAACTGCTCTTTAAAACAAGTGGGAACAATGGTTTTAGTGTCATATTATAGTAAATTACTTTCATCAGATAAATATTAGGCCCCCGAGCTAAATATATATGACCGTTTTTACTCTGACATGGATGGAATGTGCACCCTTTCCCTTATCGCATTGCGTGGTTCTATTTCACAATTTCATTCAGCAATCAATCGGAGTAAATCATGCTTCATAGAAGTTAATCAACAATTTCTCTGATATTGCATCTCGATATTCCGTTGGCATTTCTTGTTATTCTGAACTTCGTTGTTTTGATTTCAGAAGCTACTGTAATCCGAAATTCTGACAAGGCAATGTTAAATTTTTAAGGCAACATGGGCAGATTTTGTAGATATTGGCACACAGGAATCGTGATAATTTTACTCAAAGCAAAAGATAAGATAGAGCTGCTGGAACAGGTGAGCTCATCAGCTCGATCTCCCATTTGGCAAGTAGCCTTCTGCAACCATACCCATGTTACACAGGTTATTTCGCTTTGCCAATAACTGCATAGGTGTTTGAGTTGAGTGTATAACTGGTTGAAATGGTTATACCAAATTGAAAAGTGAGTCAATCCTGAGACCTGACATACATCACTACATGAACAGAAACATGGATAAGGTATCACATAATTATAAACCAGCGATTTCTCCAGAAACAAAACATTCAGAAATTAATTTATGGAATATTGTGCAACAATTGTGAAGCTAACACATCACTACATTACATATCAAACTTAGTTGAAGCAGAATCTCATTAATGGATTCTTGAACATTGTTACGGCCCAAAACATGCAGAAAGTTTTCTGCATTCGAACACACGAACTTCTGAAGTTATTACCACTCATTGCCACGTTGTTTCAGTAGGCGTGGAAAACATACATGTGTACTTGCATGCAGTAATATCTGCTGCTTTTGCGCAACATCAATGCGCAGAGAATTTATAAAATAAGTTAGTCAGTTGATCACACTTTTGCTCGTCAAGTTGGGGGAAGAAAAAGATAGGACAGGGAGATTGGGCAGATTAGTAGACAAAACCCTTGGCAATTATACAGATGAAGACAAAGAGACAGGATGCAAATCAACAGGGGTTCATTCAACCAACACCACAGAAGCTGTCGGATTCGAATATATTCAACAAAACAACTGATCTTTTTGTGGACTTAGCTCCACCTACTCGGCCACTCACCATAACCCTTAATTTCTTTATTGTTCAAAAATTTATCTATCCTTACCTTAAAAACATTCAGTGAGGTAGCCTCCAACCTCTCACTGGGCATGGAATTCCATAGATTCACAACCCTTTGCATGAAGAAGTTCTTCCTCAACTCAGTCCTAAATCTGTTTCCCCTTATTTTTAGGTTATGCCCCTTAGTTCTAGTTTCACCCGACAGTGGAAACAACTTCCCTGCTTCTATCTTATCTATTCCCTTCTGAATCTTATATGTTTCTATAAGATCTTCCCTCATTCTTCTGAATTCCAAAGAATATAGCCCCAGTCTATCAGTCTGTTCTCATAAACCAACTCTCTCAACTTTGGAATTAACCTAGTGAATCTCCTCTGCACCCCCTCCAATGCCAGTATATCCTTTCTCAAATACTGTACATGGTACTCCAGGTATGGCCTCTCTAACATTTTTTACAGCTGCAACACAATTTCGCTATTTCTGAACTCTATCCTTCTCGCAACGAAGGGCAAAATTCTATTTGCCCTCTTAATTGTCTGCTGCACCTGCAAACCAACTCCTTGAGATTCCTGCACAGGTCTCTCTGCACAGCAGCATACTGCAAATTTTTATCATTTAAATAAAAGTCCATCTTGATGTTATTCCTACCAAAATGAATGACCTCACATTTGCCGACATTGTACTCCATCTGCCAGACCCTCGCCCACTCATTTAGATTACCCATATCCATTTGCAGATTTTCAGCGTCCTCTGCACACTTTGCTCTTCCACTCGTCTTAGTGTCATCTGCAAATTTTGACACACTATACTTGGTCCCTAACTCCAAATCATCTACTAAACAATTGTGGTCCCAACACTGATCCCTGAGGCACACCACTAGTCACTGATCGCCAACCAAAAAAAAAAAATACCCATTTACCACCACACTTTGCTTTCTGTTAGTTAACCAATCCTCTATCCATCTATGGTGGGTAAATTGTTGGAAGGTATTTTGAGAGAAAGGATCTACAGACATTTAGAGACACAAAGACTGATTACGGATGGTCAGCACGGCTTTGTGAGTGGAAAATCATGGCTCACAAATTTGACTGAGTTTTTTCAAGGGGTAACCAAGAAGGTAGATGAGGACAATGCAGTTGATGTTGTCTACATGGACTTTAGCAAGGCCTTTGACAAGGTACCGCATGGTAGGTCGTTGCATAATTAAAATCTCATGGGATCCAGGGTGAGGTATCTAAATGGATACAAAATTGGCTTCTTGACAGAAGCCAGAAGATGGCTTGTAGAGGGTTGTTTTTCAAACTGGAAACCAATGACCAACGTTCTGCTTAAGTGATCTGTGCTGGGTCTACTGTTATTTGTCATTTATATGAATGATTTGGATGAGAATATATGAAACATGGTTATACGTTTGCAGATTACACTCCGGTTGGTGGCATAGTGGACAGTGAAGAAAGTTAGCTCCAATAGCAACGGGATCTTGATCAATTGGGCCAGTAGGCTAGTGAATGGCAGATGGTGTTTAATTTAGACAAATGTGAGGTGATGCATTTTGGTAGATTGAACCAGGGCAGGATTTACTCAGCTAATGGTAGGACTTTGGTGAGAGTTACAGAAAATAAGAGATCTAGGAGTACATGTTCATAGCTGTTTGAAAGTGGAGTCACAGGTGGACAGAGTGGTGAAAAAGGTATTCAGCATGCTTGGAATCATCGGCCAGAATATTGGATACAGGAGTTGGAATGTCTTGTTGAAGTTGTATAAGACGTTAATAACGCCACCCTTGGAATACTACGTGCAATTCTGGTCGCCATATTATAGAAAGGGCATTACTAAGTAGAAAGAGTGCAGAAAATATTTACTAGAATGCTATCGGGACTTGATGGATTGAGTTATAAGGAGAGGCTGGATAGAATGGGACTTGTTTCTCTGGAGCGTAGGAGGCTAAGGAGTGATCTTACAGAGGTTTATAAAATAACGAGGGGCGCAGATTAGCTGGATAATCAATATCATTTCTCAAAGGGAGGAGAGTCTAAAACTAGAGAGCATAGGTTTAAGATGAGAGGGGAGAGATACAAAAGTGTGCAGAGGGATAGGTTTTTCACACCGATGGTGGTGACTGTCTGGAACAAGCTGCCAGATGTAGTAGTATAGGAGGGTACAATTTCGTCTTTTAAAAAACATTTAGATAGTTATATGGGTATGATGGGTACAGAGGGATTTTGGCCAAATGCGGCCAATTGGGATTAATTTAGTTGATTTTTTTTAAAAACGAGCGGCTTGGGCAATTTGGGCCGAAGGGCCTGTTTCCATGCTGTAAATCTATGACTCCATGACCCTAATTGTCCTACCATAAAGTTTTTGCTCCCAATCTACCTGAGTCAATTCCTACCTCGTCCCTTTATTTAAGTCTCCTTTGTTTAAGCACAAGACACTGGTATTGGATTTTACCTTCTCGTGCTCCATCTGTATTTTAAGTTCAACCAATATGATAACCAATAGTTATTATACCAATGATAATTATCAATATGACGTTAATAGTTCGTGGCAGTCTTTCGCGCAATTTTACTTTCCTGCAATCAAGTCACATGGAAACTTTACTTTTTATTATGTTGGAGTTTTCCCGCATAAGCCGCCCTTCAATAGTCCTAAATTGTCCTTTTCAATCAGATGCTAATCCAAAATAAATTGTTGACATGAATGCATTTTCGGATAGAAAAAATACGTATGAGTTGCAACTGAGCAGAGGAAGGTCAGTTAGTTTTAGGAATGATTTGGCTGCACAATGTTGCCTCCAATCTGGCACTCAGTTGACAAGCACAAATTGCATGTCAAAGGTAGCGTGTTAGTATGAAATATTTCACGGATGCAATAGGTCAGTCTGCTAAAATTAACATTGAGGCAGGTTGTGAATAATGTACGATTCATTCTGCGTTTAAACTCAGCTAAGCCTGATCTCTGACTGTTGCCAATGACATTGCTTGCAAATGAATGCGTTGTTGTTTTGCAATGCCAACAGCATTTTGTCCAAAATTTCACCAACAAACATCAAATTATACCTTATTACTTGCACTTCTTCCACAATTTAATGCAAAATATTCGAAGAAATGTACGTCACAAATTCAAATTTGATGCAGAACGTTACACCGAGTGCAATGAACAATGATGCAATACTTTCAAATCCATCCCTAGATAACTTAAACCCATTCCGTGATGGCTTAATTGCAAGAAAGTAAATTTGCAGGAAAGACTGTCAGAAACCATTAACATTAAATGATATTGATCATTATCATTGATGTAATATAACATTTTCTTCTTTTCACCAATTGCTGTCGCCGCTATTGGGTATTTGCATGTCATTCACTCTCTTACAAATGCGTAATAGCTTTGCATGCGTTAATATTGCAATATGAAGCTTTCACTCATGAGGGCACTTTCTTGGATTGCAATTACACCATTTAAAGATTTATAAATAATTTATTGTGAATTATTTGGAACGCATCTTACGATTACCATTCTTTTCAATCCAAAAGATGTCTGTTCGGCGAGCATTATCTTAGCACTGATTTCAAAACTTTCTTCCTCTCTATTTTTAGTCAATATTTCTCTCCATCAAGAATACTGCAATTTTTGGCGCGCTTACATTTTTCTATTCCTAAACTTAGAGCATCTTTTCCCTCACACGATCTACTCTCCATATTTAGCGCATTCTAATCCAACCCAAACACAGGGAGATCTTCAAGTTTCTTTTCATTTTCACTCATGGGACATGGGCATCGCTGGCTGGCCAGCTTTTATTGGCGATCCCTAGATGCCCTTGAGATGGCGGTGGTGAGCTACCTTCCTGCATGTCATGACTATTTCACTCCCTTCCCAATTGCAGTTCCCCGAAACATAACGTTGACGTCATTCAGCCATTATTTGAATCATCTCACATTTTCACTTGAACTTACCTATAACGTCCCATGTCTCGACGCCTGAAAGTCGCAATACAAAATACGAACGATGTCTTGTCGGAGGTAAACAAAAGGGAAGAAGTAGCAAAAGACGGCCAGATGTGCAATCTTAACTCCAATTACTGTCAAGTAGGCAAAAGTAGAATATTGTGCTGCGATACTTAAGGAGATTAGAAATCAATCTAAATAAAAGCTTTACGAGCTCCTCACCTCACACTGTATAGTGCTCTGGTAATTTGCATTCTGGTTAAGTTCTTCATTTCCATCCGTGATCGGAATCTTGCCTGAATTTTGCATGTCAAGCAATGTCGCCTGCCTCTTGGCCGTGCGTGAAGTTGAATAGGTCTCATATCGGAACTTTTGTGAAAGCGGGTCGCCTCCAAATACTTCTACATAGTTTGGAACTATTTCAATATTTCTGCTGGCTTTCTGAATTCCATTCAGCGAAGTTCGTGGTAGGAAACAACAGCACGTGTCTAGACAATCATTCTGAGCAGAAAACTGGATTTTGTTTCTATGTACCTTGACGGCCAGTATAATTAAAACGACAAGAAAAATAGATGACGTTATCGCCAACGTTACAACTATGTAAAGGCTAACGTCAGTAAAGGAATTAGGATCTGCAGACAAACTGCTCGCATCAGAAATCATTTCCCGATCACCCTCGGCCAGTGATAACATGATTGTCATTGTAGCGGAAAGTTGTGGTGAGCCGTTGTCTTTTGCAGCGACGACTAATATTTGTTTTGAAACATCTTTGCTCCCAATGCCTCGAATTGTCCAGATTTCGCCTGTATCAGGTGAAATGGTAAAGAGTCCATGGTCTGTGCTTTGCAGAATCTGGTAAGAGAGGCGTGAATTCTGACCAGAGTCGGCATCTGTGGCCGATATTTTAGCAACCAGATAGCCTGATTCCACGAAACGAGATACAGTCTCTGTTACTGTAGATCCATAGTCAGGCAATGGATGGACGATGACAGGAGCATTGTCGTTCTGATCAAGGATAACTATCTCCACAGTGACATTACTGGAAAGCGATGGGACTCCACAGTCCCTAACCTGAACTTGCACCCGAAAACTTTTGAGTCTTTCGTAGTCAAAAGATTTTTGAGAAAATATGGTTCCCTTTTCTGACTGGATGTTGACGTAACGAAATATTGACTCATCCTGTACCCGAGTGGTTTGTATGGAATAGTTTAGTCGAGAGTTCTGGTTTAAATCTGGATCAACAGCTGTCACTGAAAATATAGACGTTCCAATAACGTTGTTCTCCATTACATAAGCAGTATATAAAGGTCGCGAAAAGCGTGGTGTGTTGTCATTTATATCCGAAACCTCCACCAGAATGACTTTTTGTGAAGTGAGAGGAGGAGATCCTATATCACTGCATATAACTGTGACTTCATACCTGGAGACATTTTCCCGATCAAGTCCCTGTTTTGTACGCAATGTTAGGTACTTCTTGGAAGATGTATCCAGTTGAAAGGGAAAGCTTTCTGCGACTTTACATTTTACCTGCCCATTTTCTCCTGAATCTTTGTCTGTTGCACTGATCAGAGCTACAACTGTCCCGGGATTAGAGTTCTCAGGAACTGGACTGAATAGTGTAGCTATAGTCACCTCTGGTGCATTGTCATTTACATCCACAATCTGAATCAATATATGACAATAAGACGGTATTGAGCCCGATCCCTTGTCCATTGCTTGTACATTGATATCAAAAAGGCTGTTTTCTTCATAATTTAAATGTCTCGTTACTCTGATTTCACCAGTTTTGGCATCTACAGTAAAAAAGTCCTGGACTTTTGCAGCGGTATGGCGACTGAATGAGTACACTATTTCCCCATTGGAACCGTCATCTGCATCAGTGGCATTTAATTTTATCACCAGTGCTCCTGTAGGTATGCTTTCGAACAGACTGACCTCATAAACTGCCTGGGAGAAGACAGGCGCATTATCATTGACATCTTGGGCAACGATTAATATTTCTGCAGTTCCGGATCGCACAGGGACCCCGCCGTCTTTGGCAATCAGCACTAACCTGTGATTTGATATCTTTTCTCTATCCAGTGGTCTTTCTAAAACTAGCACCGGCATGTCTTCATTTCCATTTCGGCTTTCAACATTTAAAGAGAAATATTCGTTTGCAGACAGCTGATAAGATTGCAGCGTGTTGGTTCCTACGTCCGGGTCGTGAGCGCACTCAAGTGGATAGCGTGTACCCGGTGCCGCCACTTCGGAGATTTCCAGCCGGAACTGAGCTTTTGGAAATGTCGGCGTGTTATCATTTACATCCAGAATCTCCACTTCGATATCATAAATACTGAAAGGGTTTTCGATGACCGTTTCTAAAGACAGGACACACTTTGCGCTCGACCCACACAGCTCTTCTCTGTCAATCTCTTTGTTCACAAAAAAATTACCGTCGTTCAAATTTACGTCGATATATTGTTTTGTCGGACCAGGCATAATCCGAAAACTGCGAACACCGAGATCTTTAAGGTCTAAATCCAAATCCTTTGCAATATTCCCAACAAAGGCGCCCAGTTGCAGCCCTTCAGGAATGGAATAATAAATCTGGCAAGAAATGAGACCCCAGAAGGAGAATGCACAGTATAACAGTGACCATTTTAACCACCAGTGTCGTTTAGAATATCTCATTTCCAGCACAAAGCATCCCAATTGTTTCAGCGCGAGAGCTCAGTTCGACAAATCATTCGGATGAAGCTATTGGTGTATTATTTTCCTTGCGGAAAGAGTAGACTTCCCGAAATACTTGTCGTTTTAAATGCCAGAAAATCGCTTCCGTGCCGATCTTTTTGTGAATAATCACCGTTTAGTTTCGAATGCAGAATCGCTGACAATGCTGTGGGCCCGACCTTCAACGTTAAACTGCCTCTGCGCAGTGTTGGATCGGAAGGGAAGGGGACAATCCAGATCGCCAGGCAAATTGCAGCTGCTCATTGGTGGATAGCATCTAATCAGCTCCAGCCAATCAGGCATCGACTTAGCTCTTAAAGCTGTAATGTCTTCGAAAATCATTGAGTGACATTCATATTTATGGTTGTTCAATCGAAAATGTAATTGCTTATTATTTCCATGTTTTAATGGATTGCAAGGTTTTACCTTACAGACAGCAAAATACTGCTGGCTCTGAAATCTGAAACAAAAACAAAAAATGCTGGAAAATCTCAGTTGTCTGAAATATCTGTGGCAGGAGAACAGAGCTAACGTTTCTCGCCTGGATAACACTTCGTCAGAACTTGGTCTTTACTTATCCATTAGTAGAGTTAAAATATATAATTAAGTTAAGATATCCAACAAATCCTCAAATACTCAATAAAATGGATATCATGCTTAATGAAAGCTGCTGTCAGCTCCTTAAATTTGGTACCGAAAACTTAGTCAAATACATCAAAAATTCAACTAAATAATGTTTTCAAATCTTGTTAGATCATATTGCTTTCTCCAGTATGTTCTTTTATCATAGTATACATCAGTATATAGCCTATATCACTGCACTAAACTACATAAAAATTGCTTCCTAGTTTAGGGGGCTTTTCAGAATCATAACTATGCTGTTTAAAGCTAAGATCAAAAACTTCAGCTATAAACTTGGTGGCAACTCTGTTTCGCAGCAATCGTATTACTAATGCACACTTATTGCAATCGGTGTGACAATTTCTTTTGCTATAACATGCTGCTGTGATGAAGATTTCTCTCTACTAAATAATAATGTGAAAAAAAGCTGGCAAATGGGTATTGCAACAAATGTTGATACATACAGAATAGTAAAGTTGAGATTTAGCATTTTAGAAGAGGACAACTCTGGAAAGTTCTCGGGCAAAACTTATAACTTCTATGAAAATAACGCTTTTAAGACTGGCCTCGTTAGATTTATGCCAGATAAAGGAGGTTGACCTAATTTGAATAAACGCAGTTTAGTTACTGATTATCCAAAACCCAATTGAAAGCAAAGTAAGCTCGAGGATCTGAATGGTCCAATATTGTTTCTACCAACCTAACTCAAACAATACACCAGATGCGTGCATAACGAAAACTATACCGTCTTTCCGTTGGAATCGTTGTTGAAGCCACTAGTTTGATGATCAGAACTCAGTTGCACTTCTTTTCCATTGGACCGGCATTATTAGCCAATTGATAAAATACAAACACCTTGTCCTTTGCACCCTAAACTGCGATTCACATCTACCTGCCAGGTATCTACAAGACAATCTAATGTTTTTCAACCACATCACTATCTTTGTCGAGCCTGGCTACGTTTTGCGCTGATTACTTTACTTGATCCAAGGTGTTGTGTAGCATAAAAATAGATAACGTTCTAACGCTACATTTAGCCTGCTTGTCTGAGATGAAATTTTCCAGGAGAAGAAGCTGGTAAGAAGTTGCTTCCAACATCTGGACCAATCATGCTCTCAAGGGAGAGGAACATACCTTCTGTAACCAACAGTTCGACTCTCATATTGAACTGAAATGTTGGCAAATTCTCAACACATATATCAAATATCACTAAAAGCGAGTGAGCTCAAATTCGCACTCTTTTAGTGGAATAGTGTATTTATGTGCAACATGTCACAAACGTTTCATTATTTAAACGCCATTCAGTTGCGAAATACCTCGATCATTAGCGATCGCAAGGAATACATCCATTCGTGACTTTTCAAGAGTAACCGCTACATCCACGAACTAAATAGACGCAAAGAAGCGGAGACCACATAAACTATCACTTTAACATGTTACATTTCTTTAAAAATCCTTTCAAAAAATGACAATAACATCATCAGTCAGCCACATTTCCTTCGTACTTCAGCTGACGCAATAGTTTAAATGCGGCCTATTATGTCATCATGAGCTCTGTGCCTTTGATGATGCCAACCTCCCCACCCCCACTTCCGCCCCCTCGCCCCATTCCCCGGCTCATGGCTCTGAGTGAATAATGTTTCACACTGTGCTTCATTGCTTTGAGCAGTTGTTCCAGTGATATGATAGGCTATCTTTCAGTTTTCCATTCAACCAACATATGATTTCAGAATCTTATGAATTTCTGGTGCAGTGATGCACATTTTACGTAACATTGTGAGGTTTAGTGATTAGCCAGCTCCTAATCGTCGGCTTTCCACATCATATGTTTCGGACATTTGGTTGAAAATTCTTAAGTTTCCAGGGTTCCTAAACGGGTGTGATTCTTACCTTCAGCGCTTTTGGATTAGAGATTAGAGCAATACAGCACGGGAAACAGGCCCTTCGGCCCAACGAGCCCGCGCCGCCGTCATAACTATATAGTAACAATTCATAACTATATAGTAACAATTATCTAAATTAATTTGTCAGGGCATGGTTTTATCTATCATTATTGCTGTTTCTTTTCAGACACCACTGCCAATATTTGTCGGAAGCTAAGAAGCTAGCGGTAGCGTTCATCAGTCGAAACTTAGCGCGCAATGCAGTTACACATCAAGAAGTTTTATTGTGCAATTTCTGTCTATAACAGCGTTCAAAGTCCCTCAAAGTTTGAATGCTAAGCTAAATGTTCCTACTTCTTTCTCTAAATCATTATATGTACACACGATAATGTTGTATGCAATATCACACAGCTCTCCATTGAACTATGTAACATATCAAGCAATGCGTAATTGCAAGCTTATTACCAAGATCTCCATTACATTCCAGTTTGTCGTTAGTAAAATAAACTTCCAAATGTAACCAATTGAATTACAACTGATCGGCCTTGCGATCCCTTTTCCTGCTTTGTTGTCCGGTTATCAAAGGCATGGGCATATTATTTTGAAGTTATCTCTTACCTTATTGCTGTATTATTAAAGAAAAGTATTTAAGCAAATTATTAGAGAATAGATGGCACAGCATATTAACCCGTTGTGTTTTAGGATGGTAAAAACTATATAGAGATTAATGGAGCTTTTCCGTGCCTCCGAGGTTTCCATTGAATTCAGAGAATCCCTGAGTACTGAAGTAATCCATTCTACTCATCAAGTCCGACACTCAGAAAGAACACTCTTCCTCGGCCTACTCCCCTCCCTATTCCCCTAACCTTGCGAATTGATCATCTTTGGATATTAAGGGGCAAAATAGCACAGCCGATGCACATTTAGACTATTGGATGAAATCGGAGCCCCCGGAGGAAACCCATGCAGTCAAGGGGAGAATGTGCAAACCCCACGGACCCACCTGAGGCCGAAATCGAACACAAGTTCACTGCTGTGAAGCAGCAGTGCAAGCTGCCATGCCACCCCATTTAATGTAAATTAAGTTTGACTGTCATTCCTTCCATAAACGTTCAGTCTCACCATCAGAAACACGAAGGTTCCCTCTAAGCCATTCACCATCCTGACTTGGATATGCATTGCCATTTTTGCACTGCCGCTAGGTCGAAATCCTGGAACTCCCAATGTAACGGCAATTTGGGTGTACCAGACCTCACGGACTATAGCGATTCAAACGAAAGCTTAGCATCATTTTCGATAATTCGGAAATTATAGGAAATAAAAATGATAATTAGGAACAGGCAACAAATGCTGGCCGTGCCAACGAATGCACAAAAATTACAAATAACATAATTGTAAATTGGCGCAATTCCACCGCACAGAACTGCCTCCGTTCTGGCGCTCATCTGACAACCTTACACCAGAAGGACCAAAACTATTGTATTAACATTAAGTACCGCATAGGTACTACAGACCGATGTTTTGAATGTGAGGTCAAATTACTTGGGCAAATCTACGCAAACATAATGGTGAACTTCACTCGGTAGTTAAGCTGTGCTATGGTGTGGCCCATGTTTGTTTCACAGCGGGCATTACTTAAACTATAAAACACATTAATTCTCTAAACCGAACATCACTATTCTATCAGAACGAAGATTTACCGATAAATTTAAAATAAAATAAGAATTGCTTCATTACAAGGGAGACACTCGAAAGTTTGCGACAATCTTCAGCCGAAGGTGCCGTATGTGCAATCCGTCTCCGTTTCCTCGTGGGCTAATCAGCATCACAGATGCCTGTTTTTCGTCAGTTCATTTCTCTCCATATGTTATTAAGAAATGGCTGAAGTCACCAGAAATTGCAAAGGCATTGGATTTGGCAATATTCCGGCCATAATACTGACGTCCTATGTCCCAAAACGTGCTGCACCTTCAGCCAAGCTGTTCCTGAATAACTACAATATTGGCTTTTAACTAACAATGTGGAAAGTTTTCCCGATATGTCCTGTACACAAAAAGGAGGATGAATCCAACCCAATTCCCGTTCCATCAATCTGTATCCGATCATCAATCATCTAATGGAAGGGATAATCAACAGTGTTATCATGACGTATTTCTTGCCAACAAACTGCTTAACGAATGTTAGTTCCACAAGGGCCACAGAGTTCCTGACCTCATTATGGCTTTGCCCGAAATACAGGTTGATACGATGGAGAAGGTAAATGTTCTGAGGGAAGATGTGTTAGCAATTTTGAACAACCTGAGGGTCGATAAGTCCCTTGGGCCAGATGCATCCTAGGATACTTTGGGAGGCAAGGGATGAGATGTGGAGCCTTTAGCTTTGATCTTTGGATCCTAACTGTCCACGGGGATTGTGCCACCGGACTGGAAAGTGGCAAATGCTGCTCGTCTCTTCAAGAAAGGAAATAGGAATGACAGTGGCAATTATAGGTCAGTTAGTCTTACTTTGGTGGTCGGCAAGTTAATCGAAAATATCCTGAGTGATTGGATTATGACCATTTGAAAAGATGCAGCTTGATCCGGGATGGTCAGCATGGATTCGTGAGGGGTAAGTTTTGCCTCACACATTTGATTGAATTCTTTGAGGAGATAACTAAATGTTTAGAGGAAGGTCGAGCAGTTGATGTCGGATACAGGATTTTAGTAAGGCGTTTGATAAGGTTCCCCATGGTAGGCTCATGAAGAAAGTAAGGAGGTGTAGGATAGAAGGAAATTTGGCCGAATGGATAAGTAATTGGCTATCTCATAGAAGATAGAGGTGGGAAAATTTTCAGACTGGATGCCAGTTACCAGCGGTGTACCATAAAGATCAGTGCTGAGTCCTCTGCTATTTGTGATTTTTATCAATGACTTGGAAGAGGAGGCTGAAGGGTGGGTTAGTAAATTTGCTGATGGCACCAAGATTGGTGGAGTAGTGGATTGGTGGAGGGCTCTTGTAGGCTGCGAAGAAACATTTTTAGGATGCAGAGCTCAGCCGAAAAATGGCAGATGTAGCTTAAGCCTGATGAGTGCGAGGTGATTCATTTTGGTAGAACAAACTTGAATACGGGTTACAGGGGTAATAGCAGTGCTCTGAGGAAGGTGGGAGAATAGAGAGATCTTGGGATTCATATCCATAGTTCTCTGGATGTTGCCACTCAAATGGATAGAGCCGTGAAGAAGACTTATAAAGTGTCAGCGTTTATTCACAGGCAGTTAGAGTTTAAGAGTCATAGAGTTATGCTGCAATTGTACAAGACCTTTGTGAGACCACATTTGGAATATTGTGTGCAGTTCTGGTCACCTCACTATAAGAAGGATATGGAAGCATTGGAGAGAGTGCAGAGGAGATTTACCAGAATGCTGTCTGGTTTGGAGGGTAGGTCTTGTGACGAAAGGTTGAGAGAGCTGGGGCTTTTCTCTTTATAGCAGAGGAGGATGAGAGGTGACATAATAGAAGTTTACAATATCATAAGGGGGATAGATAGAGTGGAGGTTCAGAGAATATTTCCTCAGGTAGATGTAACTATTACTAAGGGGCATGACTATAATGTTCATGGTGGGAGATATAGGAGGGATGTCCGAGGTAGATTCTTCACTCAGAGAGTTGTTGGGGTATGGAATGCACTGCCTGCAGTGATAGTGGAGTCTGACACTTTAGGAACTTTCAAGCGGTTATTCGATAGACACATGGGGCACACCAGAATGATAGGGAGTGGGATAGCTTGATCTTGGGTTGGGACGTTGCTCGGCGTAACATCGAGGCCTAGAGGGCTTGTACTTTGTTGTACTGTTCTATATTTCTACGAAACATCGACAGAAGCACTGAATTCCAGGGGCTAAATGATTGTGATTGCTCTTAACATCATGGCAGCCTGAAGCAAAGTGTGAGCTTAAGGGGCCATAGCAAATCAATCACCTCAGCATCTGAACATCAAGGCAGGAGTTTCTCAGTGTAATGTTCTAGGTCCAACCATCTTCAGATGGTTCATCAATGACAGTCATCCCATCATATGTCAGTAGTAGGGGTGTTTGCTGATGACTGCACGATGTTCAGCATCATTCAAAACTCCCCAACACTGACGTACTTCATGTCTAAATGTAAGAAGGCCTGGTCAATATCTAGACTTGATTTGACAAGTGGCAAGAAAATACCAGGCAATGTTCACATCCAACAGGAGAGTGTCTGATCACCACCCCTTGTCATGCAATGGCATTGCCATCACTGAATCGCCCACGGTCAACATTCTAGGCGTTGCTATTAACAGGAAACTGATCTGACTCGCCATATAAATACTGTGACTACAAGTGTATGGCAGAAGCTAGCCATCCAGCAGCGAATGACTCGCCTCCTGACTTTCCAAAGTCTGTCTACAGTCCACCAGACACAAATCAGGTGTATTAGAATACTTCACTATTGCCTTTATGAATGCAGCTCCAACAATTGTCCAGAAGTTTGACACAATCCAGAACCTAGCATTCTGCATGATTGAAACCTCATCGACAACCATTCACCCTCTCTACCGTGGATGCCCTATGACTACCGTGTGTATATCTGCAATATGAATTGAAGGAAGTTGTCAACCCACGTTCGACAAAATCGTTCAACTCAGCGTCACCACCATCTACGAGGATAAAGATAGCAGAAATTCGCAGGAAGGCCTAAAATATGCCGACACATACTAACGTGTAAGGACAAACTGATTCTTCGAAGGAAAGCAATGTTTAGACCCAAAAACTGTATCTGATAACGATAGCTCTCTTAATATTGGCCACAAGCCGTTCTCTCTGGCTTGTAACCTTTCTACTGTTATATGTTAGATAGCAAAATAAATTTAGAGTAGGACATTTCACATGGTTATTGGCGGTTTGAGTGATTAGCTAAATGCAATGTACTATGGGCAAATGTTGGGTCATGCATATTTTGAAGTAAGATTGGTAGACCACTGTGCTTTTTTTCAGGATTTCTCCATAGTGAGAGTGAAGGAAAGGCAATATAACTTCAGTCTGGATGCCAGAAGACTTGAAAATGAACTCCCACGTGGTGGTGTTCCGATGTATTCACGGTCCTTCTCCTTCTGTGTATTTGGAGGATGCTATGTAAGAAGTACTGGTGAGTTCCTCAGTGCACCTTGTAGATGGTATGCACTGCTGCCACTATGGATCAGTGATGAAGTGGATGCATGTTTGGAGATGGGGTGCTTTGTTCTGGGTCATGTCAAACTTCCTTATTGTTTTTCAATCTGTAGTAATCAGGGTTAGAGGAGAATGTGGTGTTATGCTTCTGCCTTGTGCTTTGTAGATCGTGGAAAGCCTTTGGGAAATCAGGAGATATGCGTTGTTGTATTTGAGCCTCTAACCTTTTTTTGTAGCCATGGAATTTATACAGCCAATCCAGTTTAGCTTCTGATTAACGGTAACCCACAAATGATCTAAATGATAGCTGTTCGAAGTGATAAGAAACGAGGAAATATAGATGATAGCTTGATTTTGGAAGCACAGAAATCATGAAAAGTTCGTAGAGAGTACTAAGATGATTTAAATAATAATGGTGTGTTCTGATTGGAGTGGATGTTACTGTTATACAAGCCAGGTATCAAATCAAAATCTGTGTTAGCTGATTACAATCTGTTTTTTTTCATATTATAGGAGTGAGGAGGGATAACTACTGAGCAAAGAAAAGCTAGCACGAGGGGACATAGCTTTAAATTAAGGGGTGGTAGTTATAGGACGGATGTCAGAGGTAGGTTGTTTACCCAGAGGATGGTAAGGGTATGGAATGCCCTGCCTGCTGCAGTTGTAGATGCGCCAAGTTTGGGGGCATTTAAGAGGTCCGTGGATAGGTTTATGGATGAAAAGGGAATGGTTTAGGTCAGAGGGTCATTGCTTTTTCTTAATTGGTCGGCGCAACATCGAGGGCAGAAGGGCCTGTTCTGCGCTGTAATGTTCTATGTTCTAAAACTCTGCGAACTCCGATGATGACGTTTACGCTATGAATAATTAAATTGTTTATTAAAATAAAACAAAATATACGTAAGATAAAAGATACACAGTTAGGCAATATATTACAAAATAACCTCCAAAACTGTTTCGTAGATGATACGCAGTAAAACCATATTTTTGGCAGGATCTCTTCTCAATTCTTAATTGAAAAAAATAGGAACTATTACCCAAAACAACTCATTGCTCTTCACTGAAGAAAGAAGTTCAATCTACAACTTCCAGCGCCGAAACACATTGATGAGGTTTCTTAAAGACATATGCGCACAATAAATTACTTTCAAGGATAAAAATTCAGGCCCACGTTTCAGTTGTTTTCTTCAGTTAACACATTTTCATAGCTAAAACAGAGGATAAATCAGTAGGAAGCCCCTCACAATACCTCTCCCAAGCTAAAAAGAACTGTTTTCATTCGTTTTGCCACTTTTAATAGTCGCTCCTACAATTTAAAATGGCTGCTTCTGGTCACTGACTATTCTTTCGTCGGGCGCAAATGTTCTTTGATGTTGTCGACATCCTTTGAAATGTGATAATCATACATCACTTTCAACACTTAACTCCAAATTTAAATTTCAAATCTATTCTGCTTACCTGCAAAATGAAACCCACCATAAGGCCTCATTACAAATGCACAGAGCTAGCACCTGTACTCTTTCGTCCTTAGACTCCATAGAGAATTTGACGTCAAATAACCTCTCCGTTGATTAACACACATACACAGAATAGTTACAGGACCACAGAAATATAAAAACATACACATACTATCATAGAGGTGTTGGTATTTATCTAAACAAGATTGAAAGAGAAAGAGGAGGCAGTTATGTTCCAGTGGTAGACAGCTCTCGTTAAACCCAGCCTTAAAATTGTGTCAACTGTGAGGCACCGTACTATCTTCAGCTGTTTTATTATTCTCTTTGGCTCTGGCATAAGGCCAGGGATAATATGCTGATGATGGCAGAAAGTTCTGCAGCATTGCCAAATTAGATACTGAGGCAGACCAAGTCCACAGGCAGAAAGTCAACCTCGGCATTTATAATTGAGCTGATTGATTGCAAATAGCAATTATACCAAGCAATTGCTCCACACAATAATTATAATCGGCAACAGATAATCTAACTCCAGCCCTTCATATTCAAAGACATTACCATCGCTGAGCTCATCACCCTTAACATCCTGGGGGTTAACATTCACCAGACAGTTAGCTGAGCCAGCCACATAAATATGCTGCTAAAACGGCAAATCAGAAGCTCAGAATCTTTGAAGAATGACTCACTTCATGTTTCCCCAAACACTCCAAAAGACTGTTATAGACACAAGGTAGGAGTGTGATGCAATGTTTTGCAATTGCCTGGCTGACTGCTGTTTCATCAACACTCAGCAAGCTCGACACCATCCAGATCAAAGCAACTATGATTGGTGCTCCATCCATCAACAAATAGATTATCTCCCACGACAGTGGTGTACAGTAGCAGCAATGTACACCATCTACCAGTTGCATTGCAGCTAATCTCAAAATCCCATTCGACACATGCTTGAAGTAAATGATCACTGTCACCCACAAATACATGTGTAGAAGGTATAAAGGAACACCAGCATCTGGAGTCTCATTTCACATTCTTACAACATTGCGCTCGTTGCTACAGAACATGGGCTGCAGTATTTCAGGAAAGCAACTCACCACGTATTTCTCAAGGACAATTAAGGATGGGTAGCAATATGTCGCTCTTGCCAGAGACGTTCACATTCGATGAAAGAATAAAAAAAAGTAGCATAGATTCATCATGATTTGTTTTAAGCTTGTAAGAACAGGTTTTATATTCTAGACTTTTATTCAATTGCATGAAGCAAATGAAGGGATAATTAATTAAAACTTTAAGGATGATTAAGGGATGATCAACGTCAACTATCTCCACGAGTGAGAAATTCCAGAACAACAGGGGCCAAACTTATAATCAGAGCTCGATTATTCTGGAATAATCTGAATTTCTGTGTCCGAAGCTGACTCTGACAGCTGGGGTGAATTGAACATATCACAATAAGTTCGAAATAATTATGTTCTATGAATCTTAAGGATTATTGAACCAAGGCGAATGAGACAGAATTAATATGTGGATCCGCTATGACTTAGTTGAAAAGGGTACGCGTTTGAGGTGTTGAATGCCACCTCTTGTTCATATGCTCATCGTAACGTTTCTCTCAACTTTCTCATAGTACTGGAACACTATTTATTTATTTCCCTGCTTTTCTCAAATCCAGGTATAAAACTGCGACACGTTCTTCTTTCTGAATTTAGACTAATGGCTTCATTTTGGTCATGCAGAATCTCAAAGAATGAAATATTCTTTCAGCCCTTTTGCTGCTGAGATCTGCAATAACTCAATCTTGGTGTCCTTTTCGCCAATTTTTGACTTCTCTCAACTTCATGATTTCCACTTTACTGCTAAATTACATCATGACCCTTGGCACTTCTGCTAGACTTCTCAATTAAGAACTCGAATGGTGCCTTGACGAGCCATAATTATTAAAGGTAGAAATAGCAAAATAGGTTCAGATGCAAGATACATCTACCATCGATACACTTATCATTTCTCTGCAAAATCTATTCAAAGAGGGGTGATTGGTTCTTCAGTATTTAAACGACCGCCTGAAAAGAAATTCAAAGTATTTTTTTAATCAGAAGTACCTCACCTCATTATTTCCGTAGTTCCGGATGCTTACATTCCGGAAAAGTTCGTCATTCCCATTCGGTACGTTTGTTTTGCATACAGATGACCCGTAGATGTCAAGGAACTTTGTGTCCTTCTTAATTGTACCTGAAGTTGAACAAGTGTCATAGCGGAAGCTTTGAGAAAGTTGCTCGCCCCCTAAAACTTCGACGTAGTTCGGAACAAGTTCAAGATTTCTGCTGGCTTTTTGGATTTCATTCAGGTCTTCGTAACAAGAACAAGTGTACGGGTAACCGATATGAACTCCAAAACGATTCCTGTTTGTATGAACCTTAATAGCGAGGATAATTAAAACGACGAAGAAAACAGATGATGTTATCCCTAAAGATATGACCAAGTAAAGGCTGACATGATTAAAGGAACCTGGATCTTGAGGCAAACTGTTCATTTCAGAAAACATTTTCCTATCATCCTCTGTCAGTGATAAGGCGATTGTCATTGTGGCAGAAAGCGACGGTGAACCGTTGTCTTTTGCAGCAATAACCAACCTTTGCCTCGTGGCATCTTTGCTCATAATGCCTCGGATGGTCCAGATTTCACCTGTATCAGGTGAAATGGTAAAAAGCGTCGGTTCAGTGGCCTGACGAATCTCGTAAGTGAGGCGTGCGTTTTGACCAGAGTCGGCATCTGTGGCCGACACTTTGGCAACTAGATAGCCTGGTTCTGCAAATCGAGATACAATCTCTGTTATTATAGATCCATATTCCGGCAATGGATGTACGATTACAGGAGCATTATCATTCTGATCAAGGATTACCACCTCGACTGTGACGCTGCTGGATAGGGACGGGACTCCAGAGTCCGTAACCTGAACTTCAAACTGAAAACTTTTGAGTCTTTCATAATCAAAAGACCTTTGAGAAATTATAGTTCCATTTTCTGATTGGATATGGACGTAACTAAATACTGACTCATCCTGTACTTGTGTCGGTTGTATGGAATAGTTTAGTCGAGAGTTCTGGTTTAAATCTGGATCAAAAGCTGTCACTGATAATAGTGACATTCCAATAGCATTATTCTCCATCACATAAGCAGTGTATAAAGGTCGCGAAAAGCGTGGCGCATTATCATTTTTATCCGAAACCTCCACCAGGATAACTTTCTGTGAGGTGAGAGGAGGAGATCCTGAATCACAGCACACAACTGTGACTTCATATCTGGAGATATTTTCCCGATCAAGTCCCTGTTTTGTACGCAATGTTAAGTACTTTTTGGATGATGAATCCAGTTGAAAGGGAACGTTTTCTGCAACTTTACATTTTACTCGCCCATTTTCTCCTGAATCTTTGTCTGTCGCACTGATCAGAGCCACAACTGTCCCCGACACTGAATCTTCGCTAACTGGACTGAACGACGTAGAAACAGTCACCTCTGGGGCGTTATCATTGATATCCGCAACGTGAACCAGCACAAGGCAATAAGCAGGGACTGCATTGGGTCCCTTGTCTATTGCTTGCACATTAATCTCAAAAAGCTTATTCTCCTCGTAGTTTAAATTGCCCCTGATTCTGATTTCTCCAGTTTTAGAATCCAGACTGAACAACTCTCGCACTCTAACCGCTGTGTGACTGGTGAAAGAATAAATAATCTCTCCGTTCGAACCATCATCCAAGTCAGTGGCATTTAGTTTGATCACCAATGTCCCTGTGGTTATATTTTCGGAAAGGCTGACGTTGTAAACTGATTTGGCGAACACAGGCGCGTTGTCATTCGCATCTTGTACACTGATTATTATCTCAGCCGTTCCTGACCGCGCAGGGATTCCTGCGTCTTTGGCAATCAAGCGTAACCTGTGATGTGATGTGTTTTCTCTATCCAGTGATCTTTTCAAAACTAATACTGGCATATCTTTATTCGCATTTCGACTCTCAACATTCAAGACAAAATTCTCGTCTGTTAGTAGTTGGTATGACTGCAGGGAGTTGGTTCCTACATCTGGATCATGCGCAGAATCAAGTGGATACCGGGTTCCTGGTGCGGCCGCCTCGGAGATTTCAAGGCGGAATTGATTTTTTGGAAATGTCGGAGCATTATCGTTTATATCCAGAATCTCCACTTCAACATCGTGCAGAGTGAAAGGGTTTTCTATCACTGTTTGTAAAGATAATAGGCACGCCGCACTCGGCCCGCAGAGATTTTCTCTGTCAATCTTTTCTTTGACAAATAAATTACCATTGTTTAGATTTACGTCGAAATATTGTTTTTTGTGACCAGGCACAACCCGAAAGCTGCGAACTTTGACCTCCTTCAGGTCTAAACCCAAATCCTCTGCGATATTCCCAACAAAAGCCCCAAGTTGTAGCTCTTCGGGAATTGAATAGCGAATCTCTCCAGATATTTGATCGAAAACCCACATGCAGTATAATAGCGAATATCTGAACAGCCAGAATCTTTTACAATTTATCATTTCCAGCACAAATCATTCCAGTGGCTTCAACCCGAATGCTCGGTCACGCCGAAATATTTTTTCAGTGAAGGATTATATCAAAATATCAGCAGATTTAAAATTATGGGTATTACCGCTCACGGATCTTCTTATTTCTGTGAAAAATCGCCCTTGTGTTCCAGCCGGTAACCAAGCTGCCGAGTCTGCTGTTCATCTGTGTCTGGACGTGCGCAGTGGTGAATGGGAAGGGAAGGGGGGCAGCCAGGATCTCCGTACACATTGCAGCATCTGATTGGCGGATGGGACAGAATCACATCCATCCAATCAGGTTACGAGCAATTCTTAAAGCTGGAATGATGAGAAAATTCATTGTGCCGATTTCATATTTATGGTTGTTCAATCAAAAATGCAAGGAAGCACTTTCTTTTCTCAAATGAGAGAATGGCATTTCTCAACTAATAAATCATTTCATATCAGCTCATAGTTTTGCATAATTGCGTCGAGATGAGCAGAAACCCGTTAAATACGAAACTTTGGAAGTGCTGTTGAAATCTAAATTATAATTTGTCAAATCCTATTAAATTTGGTTATTGCATCTCTAACCCAATTGTAGTAAGTGTGATTTTAAATGCCGATATGTTGGAATTGTATCAGTATTTATCACGCTCGATGTTACATAACGACCTCTTTTACAGCTGAGCAATAACGAAGCGAGAACAGACTGGTCAACAATGATGTTTATGAAGAAAGAGCAAGGAACAAAAAGACAGTGCAGCACAGGAAAAGGCCCTTCGGCTTACCAAGTGTGTACCGACACAGATGCCTCTTCAATCTGATATTTTCTTGCCTCTACCTGGTCCATATCCCTCTGTTTCCTGCTCTTCGTGTATTTATCTAGATGCCTCTGGAACGCTGTTTTAGAATCTGCTTCCACCGCCTCCTCCGGCTACGCGTTCCAGGCATTCACCAATCCCTGTGTGAAAAATTGCCGCTTTCATCTCTTTTAACCTTTTCCCCCGCTCACTTTCAACCTATGTCCCCAAGAAGTTGAATTTTCGACCCTGGGAAAAAGACTCTGACTATCCACTCTATGTAAGCCTGTCATAATTTTGTGACCTCTATCAGGTCACGTACAACAATCCCACCCCTTTATCCTCCAACGCTCCAAAAAGGGTCCACATTTGATGAAACTTTCTTCAAAGACCATATCCTCCAAGACAGGCAATACTTTAGGAGGTGATGGCTTATTGGTATTATCAATAGACAATTAATTCAGAAACTCAGCTAATGTTCTGGGGACCCGCCACGACAGATGCGTATCACAAAGACAAGGCCTGCTATACTTCTCCTAATTAAAGACTGCAGTTTGACCGTGCGTATGAAATACGCATGCAACGCGGAGTTAAACGATATTTTCACGCAGCGTTTGAAGACAAACTGATTACGATAAGCTCCTAATGCCCCTTGATGTCACATCATTTCCCACTTATATTGAGGTGTGAGTTCTGATATTTTGACAATTTCATAACTAATAAGATCTTTGGCCTCGATTTGAGGTGTCGAAATGCTACCGAGTGGAAGGATCTAGTTTTTGTACTGTCTGTTCATAGCCACTGATTCTTGTTGCGATATGACAATAAAATAAGGATGGGAGTCAGACAGTGTTGGTTTGGCAAGTCGCAAAGCGCCAGTGGACTTCAGCTGGATATTTTCCGTGTACCAGCATTCTGAAACTTCTTGCAATAAAATTTATGTCAGGATTTTGCCCTTGAAAGTTCGTTTTAATAAGATCATAAGACCATAAGACGATAAGATATAGGAACATGAGTCGGCCATTCTGCCCCTTGAGCTTACTCTGCCAATTAATAGTATCATGGCTGGCATTCTTTGCGTCCACTTTCCTGACCTTTTCCCATAACCCTTGATTCTCTTACCAATCCAAGACATATCTACCCAGTGTCAACAATAAACTAGACTCAGTCCCCACAGATTTTTGTGGCAAGGAGTTCCAAAAACTCACAACCCTCTTAGTGAAGAAATTCCTCTTACTCTTAGTCTTAAATTGGCGCCTCTTTACTCTGAAACTATGCCCACTGCTCCTAGACTCTCCCATGAGGTGGAACATCATCTGGCATTTACGCTGTTAAGCCCCTTATGAATCCTATATGTTTTAAACAAAACACCTCTCATTCTTTAAATTCAAATGAGTAGTTTCCTAACCTATTTAACCATTCTTTAAAAGCCAACCCCCTCCATACTGAGGATTATCCTGGTGAATTTTACTTGAAATGTCCCCAGTGAGATAAATATCCCCATAAATAAGGGGATAAAAACTGCTCACCGTTCTTCGGGCGTGGCCTCAAAAATGCCTTTACAGATGCAGCAAGATTTCCCTACTCTTATATTACAACCTCCTTGAAATAAGGATCAACGTTCCATTAGCCTTCCTGAATATCAACACCATCTTTGTGCTACTTTTCCGTGTTTCATGCATCTTTTCTACAGATTTCTCCATTTAAATAATACACGGTTATTTTGTTTCCCTTGCAAATTTCAGAAGTTCACATTTCTCTATGTGATGCTCCGTTTGCCAGCGTTTGCCAACTTACTTAACCTATTAATGCCTTTATGTAAACTGTTCGTATCTCTGCCGCATTTTGCCTTTCCATCTATTCTGTATCATCTGAAAATTTGGCTACCAGACATTTGCTTCCTTCCTCCAAGTAAATGTAACATTGGTCCCTCTGAAACCCCATTGATCTGAGGTTGCAACCTGAAAAATAATCTTTTATCTCCACTGTTTCCTTTCCATTAACCAAATGTATATGGATGCCAAAATACTACGTCCAGCGCCATGGACTCTTATCTTAAGACGGGGTCAGCACGGCGGCGCAGTGGTTAGCACTGCTGCCTCACAGCGCCAAGGATACAGATTCAAGGTTCAAGATACAGGTTCAATTCCAGCCTCGGGTCGCTATGCAAAGTTGCATGTTCTCCCCGTGTCTGCGTGAATCTTTCTCTGGGTGTACCAGTTTCCTCCCATAGTCTAAAGTTGTGCAGATTAGATGCTTGGCTATGCTAAATTGACATTAATGTCAGGAGCATTTGCTAATGTAAATATGCAGGTTAACGGAAATGGGACTTGGATGCGGTTGTGATCGCTGCAGACTTGATGGTAGACTACTAGATATTGTATATCTAGTGTACAATATCTAAGTGTACTAGATAGGTACACTTCTTCTTCAATGCTGTCGGGATATGAGCCCAAATCTCACGATGGCGCAATTAGAATTCAATAAACGTCTGGAATTAAAGGTCTAATAATGACGATGAATTCATTGTCGATTGTCGTAAAAACCCATCTGGTTACCTAATGCCCTTACCTGATCTGACCTACACTTTAACGTAGACACACCGCAATATTGTTGACTCTTAACTGCCCTCGGAACTGGCAGAGCAAGCTACGCAGTTCAAGAGCAAATTGGGATGGACAATAAATGCTGGCTTCGGCAGCGATGTGCACATCACATAAACCACAAATAATAAAATATAAGGGTGTCATGACGAGGTTGCTCTGCCTCGCTTGATCCAATTTTACTTTTTTATTTAAAATCAAAGCTGCGAGCTTCTTATGTAAATATTCGGAGCTTTTCACTTCTGAACTGTGCTCTTCTCCAAAATTAGTCTCACAGTTAATTTTCTGAGTGTCATCATGGCATGGCCCACTCAAAGTATTCTTAAAATGCACGTCTAATTAACTTTCAAGAATGTCAATTCGTCTTCTGTTGATTACATCTGACATAATATTGATATTCTTCTTGGTTGTTTGTAGTGGCAGGGAACAGGTGGAACACTAACTGCTGATGCTAGCCATATTGTGGAGAAGATTACAGTGAATTGTCACATTGCGTTTTGAGTTAAGAGATTAGTTGATCTTTGATAGTTGGCAATACATTTATCTACCACTGCAGTAAGTGTTTAATATTGAATGCCTTTGGGCAGATCGAACACAGTTACCAATGGTTGTCCTATTTCACAATACTGGCTCGAATATGGCACTCCTTTGATTATGGCACTCATCGTGGCTATTGTGTTTTGTGTGTAACATCAATTCTTAGAAGATTTTAATCAATGAAATGATCAAGAATTGTATACCAGAGCTGTGCTATGACTGACGTGCGTTTCATTAATGGTTGGCATTGCACACAATAAAAAATGATTAGATAATCTAAAGCTAATAGCGCTCTTTTCCAAATGCATACACCAACTAAGCATGGTCAAATTAAATAAAATTTCTTGAAATTATTTGGAATTGAATGTCAAACTTGGGAGTCACATTTATTGCAATTTTTACCACCACGCAGCATAAAATCAACATTGCACTCAATAGCTAAATGAATCGTTAAATAAACTTACGTATCCAAGCTGTTATGGTGGTAGATATACATTTAAACACTATTTTTTCTGTTTCTTCCTCAATTAATGCATACATACTTTTTTCCAAACTACAACTGGTTTACGCGAGGACGCAAATTTCTGCTGCAGGAAGTCACTGAAAGAATTCACGAAAATTGAAATGAATGCAGATGACAACACACCATTCATCCAAAAACAAGTTTTAGGTGGTGATCCTTTCTTCAGTGATGGTCTATCATATTTTCTCCTCTTTCCGCACCCTCTGTACGAAATAGGTTTTGTGACTCAATAAATAGCGCAAACGGGAACAATAGGTTTTAAGGCATATTGCGAGGTTAAAGCGTGGGCAAGATGCGGCGATAGACCTCAGTATAGGAATATAGCAGGTTACCCGTGACTCAGTTGGTAGCATTTTAGCTTTCAATTACTGGATTTCGACTTCAGGTACTCTCCGTGGCTCAAGGCCAAAAATCAGTGCTGGCTCTCCATTGCAGTACTCAGAGCGTCTGTGTTGTTAGAGGTGCTGTCATTCGGATGAAACTTTAAACCAAAGCAACCTTCGGTTACTTGAGTGGAAGCTTGGTCTCCTGACCAATATTTATCCTTCAACTTACATCACATATGCAGGTTATCTGGTTATTCTTGCACTACTATTGGTAGGGATTTGCAGTGCATAATTTGATAATACGCGCCCGATAGTGCACAGTTCTTCATTAGCTTTTACACACTTTATCGCGTCTGGTAGTTCTCAAAATGATTTTATGAACTCAATTATTTCCCATTTAATTTTGGGGGAATGAACATTTTTAAAGGTCCAGTACGGACATCATTAAAAGAGAGCGCACTGCCTTAAAAACAACAGCAAACATTTTAAAAATGTGGTCACAATCTTAAAAGGCCTGATATTCTAATAGTTGATGGTGCGTTCAGGTTTTATAGAGCTCGGGTGAGTCGCCATGTGGAGAATTACATTCAGTTGAGGGCAGCACATTTCAGGAGGCATATGTTGGTTTTGGAGTGGACTTACTGAAGATTCACGAGTACGATGTCCCGGTCTACAACAGTTATCAATGCCGACAGTGTCAATCAGTTTACCATTTGCTTGTAGTAAAACATTAAGGGGTAGTCTAAATGAAGTGCTTAATACAGTTAGTGGCTTTTAACGATTAGAAAGTAGCTATTTTTTTTTCTGGCGCGAGAATCGAGAAGAAAGTGCACAACTTGACAAACTAGAGCCAGGTAATTGAAGTGATGCTAGTGGCAGTCGTTCACACAAAGTAGGAATCAAAAAGCTGATGTGAATTCTGAATTTAAATTGCCACTGATAAAATTGGTACATTTTCACAGTATAAAAAACTTGAGCGCAATGGAAACAAGGCAGCTCGTTGAAGTCCAAAGATGTGCGGATTCGGTTGATTGGCCATGCTAAGACATTGCCCCTTAATGTCCAAGGATGCGTTGGTTAGAGGGATTAGTGGGTATAATATATGGGGCAGGGCCTGGGTGGGACTGTGTTCGGTGCAGACTCGATGGGCCGAAGGGCCTCTTTCTGCACTGTCGGGTTCTATGAGTTCTACGAGTTCTTTGAGTTAAGACTCCAACTGAAATGTTCTGACTGAAGGAATGCACAGGTTCAAGGTGCTGAACGGTTTCACTGCCCCGCGTTCATCCCATCTTTTCTGACAATTGTATCCACTATACCGTGCTTATTTTAGTACTCTGAATGTTTCTTTTTCTTCTAAATGTCATGCATGCAACCATGACACATTCCTCTTCTCAAAATCAAAGCAACTGCATGACTACTTTAAGTAATTCTCATACACAGTTTTAAGAGGTGTAAAGCATTTTGATTACTTCAGCCTCTTTGCTATGACAATCTACGATACTGGTCTCCCGGCGGGTTCTGGCCTGTTAATTAACTCAGCGATTACTTTCTCTCAACAGTCGCAACTTGTGAATGATCCTTATCATTTCACCCAGAATTCTCAGTTTAATATTGGACGGAACCTTGATCGAGTATCATTACTTTGAGCTGAAACAGAAAAACTAATTTAGATTGGGGATATAAACAATATCTGATTTCCCACTGCCATCAACTAGAACATGTCGTACCCTGGAATGACAATACTTCAGAATATGTCAGAGTCATTAAAATACAGCGGTCATTGGGAATAGCGAATTCGTGACTGGACGCGAAAAACATACGCAAATATTTTAGGCATTAAGATCAGCTCACCTCACTATTTATGATATTTTTGCACTTGACATTTCGTAGTATTTCTTCATCTCCATTCATGACGTTATTCTTGGAACTGGATGACTGATACTTGTTAGAAAATATGGCGTCTGTCTTGGCTGTGCCCGAAGATGAACATGAGCCATAGCGAAAACTTTGGGAAAGTGGGTCGCCCCCAAATATTTCAACATAGTTCGGAACTATTTCAAGATTCCTACTAGCTTTTTGAACTCCATTCATGGAACTTCGTCCACTAAAGCAACAGCAAGCATTTCGAAAACCATTTTGCGCACCAAATATATTCCTGTTATTTTTAAGTTTCAGGGCGAGAATAATTAAAACGACGAGGAAAATTGAAGAGGTTATCCCTAACGATATAACTAAGAAAAAACTGATGTCACTAACAGAACCAGAATCCTCAGACAGACTGCTCACGTCGGAAAGCATTTCCGTATCACCTTCTGTCAGTGATAAGATGATTGTCAATGTGGCTGAAAGAGGCGGCGAACCACTGTCTTTTGCAGCAATAACCAACCTTTGCCCCGTGGCATCTTTGCTCATAATGCCTCGGATGGTCCAGATTTCACCTGTATCAGGTGAAATGGTGAAAAGTCCCGGTTCAGTGGCCTGACGAATCTCGTAAGTGAGGCGTGCGTTTTGACCAGAGTCGACGTCTGTGGCCGACACTTTGGTAACTAGATAGCCTGGTTCTGCAAATCGAGATACAATCTCTGTTACTGTAGATCCATATTCCGGCAATGGATGTACGATCACAGGAGCATTATCATTCTGATCAAGGATTACCACCTCGACTGTGACGGTGCTGGATAGGGACGGGACTCCAGAATCCGTAACCTGAACTTCAAACTGAAAGTTTTGGAGTCTTTCATAATCAAAAGACCTTTGAGAAATTATAGTTCCCTTTTCTGATTCGATATGGACGTAACTAAATACTGACTCATCCTGTACTTGCGCCGGTATTATGGAATAGTTTAGTCGAGAGTTCTGGTTTAAATCTGGATCAAAAGCTGTCACTGATAATATAGACGTTCCAATAGCATTATTCTCCATCACATAAGCAGTGTATAGAGGTCGCGAAAAGCGTGGCGCATTGTCATTTTTATCCGAAACCTCCACCAGGATAACTTTCTGTGAGGTGAGAGGAGGAGATCCTGAATCACTGCACACAACTGTGACTTCATATCTGGAGATATTTTCTCGATCAAGTGCCTGTTTTGTACGCAATGTTAAGTACTTCTTAGATGATGAATCCAGTTGAAAGGGAGCATTTTCTGCGACTTTACATTTTACCTGCCCATTTTCTCCTGAATCTTTGTCTGTTGCACTGATCAGAGCCACAACTGTCCCCGACACTGAATCTTCGCTAACTGGACTGAACGACGTAGAAACAGTCACCTCGGGGGCGTTATCATTGATATCCACAATATGAAGCAGCACAAGGCAATAAGCAGGGATTGCATTAGGTCCCTTGTCCATTGCTTGCACATTAATCTCGAAAAACCTATTGTCCTCGTAGTTTAAATTGCCCCTGATTCTGATTTCACCAGTTTTAGAATCCAGACTGAACAACTCACGGACTGTACCGGAAGCATGGTTACTAAAAGAGTACAGAATTTCCCCATTTGGACCGGCATCCAAATCAGTAGCATTTAGCTTTATTACCAATGCTCCTTTGGGTGTGTTTTCTAAAAGACTGATGTTGTAAACTGATTGCGAGAAGACAGGAGTGTTATCGTTTGCATCTTTTACACTGATTATTATCTCGGCACTTCCGGATCGTTCCGGAATCCCTCCGTCTTTGGCGATCAGCACTAACCTGTGACTGGATATCTTTTCTCTGTCAAGTGGCGTTTTTAGCAGTAACACGGGCATGTCGTCATTCCCATTTCGACTCTCAACATTTAAAGTGAAGTACTGGTTGGCATCCAGCTGATACGACTGGAGGGAGTTGGTTCCTACGTCTGGATCGTGAGCACGCTGAAGGGCGTAGCGACTTCCCGGTGAGGCCCCTTCGAAGATTTCAATGCGGAATTGTTTCTTTGGAAAAATCGGTGCGTTATCATTTACATCGAGAATTTCCACTTCAATATCGTAGAGACTGAAAGGCTTTTCGATCACAGTTTCCAAAGATACAGCACACGTTTCGCTCGAGCCACACAGCTGTTCTCTATCTACATATTCCTTCACAGATAAAATACCATTGTCCAAATTTAGGTCGAAATACTGTTTCCTGGGCCCGGGAACGATCCGAAAACTGCGAGCCGCGAGCTCCTTCACATTTAAACCCAAATCATCTGCGATATTCCCAACAAAGGCGCCCAGTTGCAGCTCTTCTGGAATCGAATAGCGAATCTGACAAGAAATCAGATCCCAGAAGCATAATCCACAGTGCAACAGTAACCATTTTAACAGCCATTGTGGTTGATAATATCTCATTTCCAACACAAAGCATCCCAATGATTTCAGCGTCTCAACTCGGTTGGACAATTCATTCGAATAAATATAAGATCCCTGATGGAAGTAGCAGATTTCACCCAAACACTTGTGCGATTTAAAATCTTGGCGTTATTTCTTTGTCGATCTCCTTATTGATGAAAATTATCACACTGGTTTAAAGCGCAAAAGCTCTTGAAACGCAGCCGCGGTCCCAGCTTTCACAATGAACTGTGACTGCAACTGCGCAATGATGCTTGGGAAGGGAAGGGGGCCCTCGATCACCAGGCACATTGCAGCTTTTGATTGGAGGATGGAAAAATGGTCACAGACTTCCAGTCAGGTTTTTGAGCATTCCTTAAAGCTAGGATGTCTCGAAAGATCATTGCATTGATTGTGCATTTTTGGTTGTACAGTCAAAAATGTAATACACCAAACTAATTCAAAATGTGCATGGTTTACATTTATCTGTTAATCTATACATAATACGAACAAATAACATTCATTATTGAGATCAAATATCCAGAAATGCCCGAAATAAACCTGAATTGATATTTTGTAGACGAGTAGTATGTGTTATTCATTGTAGACTTGGTGTCGGAAACGATAAGAAACGTTTACATGGAATCGTTTAACATTTTGCAACATCGGGGATGAACAAGCAAACCTCACCCACTCCGATGGTAATAATATAACGCCAAAAACGATGCTGAAAACTAGAATCAAATACATTGCTCAAAATTAATCTTGATATTGGCAACACCCTTTCATCCTGCTGAAAATCGAAATATGAACTGACTGAAATATGTTTGCCTTAATTAAAACGGTACGACCGCATTCCGTCATAGAATCATAGAATCATATTGCGCAGAAGAGGTCTTTCGGCCCATCGAATCCGCATGAACACATCAGAAACACCTGAACTTCCACCCAATCCCATCTGCCAGCAGTTGGTCCGTAGTCCTGCAATTTCTGATATGCCAAATGTTCACCCAGTTACTTTATACAGGATGTGAGGCAACCTGTTCCTACAAATCTCACAAGCAGCGCATTCGATGCCGTCATCACCCGCTGGGTTAAAGAAAAGCGTTTCCACACATCCCACCGAAACTTCCTGCTCCTCACCTTGAACCTATGTCCCTTGTGCCTGATCCTTTAAGTCATGGAAACAGCTGCTCTTTATCCACTCTATCCATGTCTCACATAACCTTATACACCTCTATTAGGTCGCCCATCAATCTTCTCTGTTCCAACAAAAACAGACCAAGCCTCTGCAACTTCTCTTCATAACTTAAAAGTTCCATCCCAGTAGCTTTCTGGTGAATTTCCTCTGCACCCTTTCCAGTGCAGGAACATCCTCCCGATAATTTGGCATCAGAACTGCACACTTTACTCTACCTGTTGCCTCACCAAAGTTCTATACAACTCCAATATTACTTCCCTGGATTTGTAATCTCTGCCTCGATTGATAAAGGCAAGTGTCCCACATGCTTTTTTCAGTAACACCCTTCCACATTCAGCAATCTGTGGACAAATGTGCCAAGCTCCTTTTGTTCCACAGAACTTCCTAATGCCCTACCATGCATCTCCTTTTTAAAATACTCCTTCCAAAGTGTATCTTTGGAACACACTTTTCAGTGTTAAACTTCTCTGCCACTTATCTATTCATTTGACCATTCCGTCTATGCATTCTTGTACCCTTTGGCAATCCACCTCACTCTTAACCATCTGTTTAATCTTCGTGCCATCCGCAAACCTATTAATCCTACCACTACATAATTATCAATGTCATTTATATAAATGAAGAATAATAGCGGGCACAACGCACATCCGTATGGTACGCACTGGAGGATAGTTTTCAGTTACTAAAGCAGCCTTCTGTCATCACGTCTGCCTCCTATAACTAAGCGACGATTGGTCTACGAATAGTAATAGCGAATTCTGACAACATTGGGAGGCAAATGGCGTAAGTGCTTATTATGCATATTTATCACACAGTATGGTGGGAAGTATGCGTTTTCACCTTCTGAATTATTGAAGCTATTATTTTTATAATACTTTATACCATAGAAAACGCAAGCACCTTTTGCCGGATAGGTTGACGATTTTCAGTTAAATTGCTAAGTAACACTTGAAAGCAACCTGCGGCATGACAAAGGAAAGCGTCCCAAAATGATTCTTGGAATTAAGATAATAACGAACTGAATTTTCTGAATTAAATATAAACATAGGAATAGGCAATTTCCAGCATGCTCCGCCCTTGCTTTCTAAAATATTGACAAAAAACAACGGATGCAGATGGTCATTTGGACATTTGATGTAGTGGCAATTACTGATTATGAAGGGGATATGGAGTACGCAAATAAGCTTGTAAGGTGTTGTTGATGGAGCTTTGGTGAGTTGTTGCAGTGCATCTTGTCGACGTTACACAAAGACGCCACTGTGCATCAGTGGTGAAGAAAGTGCATGTGTAAGGTGCGGATGGTGTGCCAATTAAGTGGACTATTTTGTTGTGGATGATGTCGAACTTCTGAATTATTTTCGTCTCCACTACGAGTCTGCACATGAAGGGCAAAGAAATTGTCCTGATTAAGCCAATGGCTTTGCAAGGCGTGGTTCCCGACATTTGGAGAGTGTGAGGACTCGAGGCCGAAGCGCACTTCCGGTGCAGCGGCCCCGAAATAACAATGTGCAGTTGTTTGTCTAGAAACCACAGAGAATTATGATTTATATCGAGATCTCCACTTCAACATGGTAGAGATTTAACGGGTTTACCATCCAGTATCCCGAAACTGCATACAATTCAGACAGGTCCCACAAGGTTGTTCTCTGTCAATATTTTCCTTTAATTTCAACTCAAAATATTGTTTCCTTGGGACCAGATACAATCGGGAAACTGCGAGCTGTTAGACATTCACATCCAAACCTAAATCATTCGTGATGTTCCCATTAAAGGCTTGTAATTGTTTGAGAATGGAATACCGAATTGTTCCAGAAACTTAAACGTAGGATTGCGAAAATGAAGAATATTTGCTACTTAAACATCCTATTTATTTTTAAGTAGATCACCGCCGCTTTCGATTTTTTAATGACTTCAGCCGGACGCATCGGGTCTTCGATGTCACCCAGGAATAAAGTTGATGTGTATTCCTTTGTTACCGGGGAAGAACAGTTGACGCGCAAATAGGCGAATGTTTAAGCCGCTCGTATCATCTTCAAAATATCCTCGCAGTCCTCAAAATTCTAACCCAGGTTCTATTGTGTATTTATAAAGTTTTGCGCCGTCTGTTTCCACGTGGATTTAGTGGGCAACAGCGATCATCGGTCAGATTTCTTTCTCTCTTTGGTGGATGTATTCACAACCAATCAATAATGAGGCAAGTCTTAAAGCTGAAAACTCTTAAAGAAGCCCTGGAAATGTACTTGTTGTATACTTGTACAGCTGAAATTAAAATTTCTGTAATTTGCACATTATTTTTCATCTGATACATTCCGCAACAGAGTTACAATTCTCCTATTTGTAAGTTACAACAATTATGCATCCACATACTCCCACAAATAACATATTCACAAATACAGCATACATAAAATAAATGTTTCCTATTTCACCTTTAACCTGAGGCCACTTAACCAACAGCGAGTACCTTCTTAACAGTTTGCAAATTTCCCTTTTATCAATCGTCATCAAAAGTAAAAACTTGCTTTTATTACCTTTCACCTCGGTTAATCTTCAGGAAATTACTACTGCGAAATGTGCAAATTTTTTCTAAAGTTCTTTAAAATTATTTTAAATAATTGCACATCGCTGAACTGAATGGTAGGCCATTTTAGAGAGCATTTAAAAGTCAACCACATTGCCGTGGATATGGAGTCAGATGTAGGCTAGACCAGGTCAGGATAGCAAATGCCCTTCACTAAAGGCCAGTACTGAGCCAGATGAGCTTTAAAGACAACATTAGCAGTTTAAATCAAGATTTCTTTTATTTTAATTTCAAATTTCACCATTCGTCATGGTTGCATTTAAACCTCCAGAGCATTGCCTGGGACTCGTCTAGTTAGTCCATTCCAAAGTAATTATTAGCAATGACAATAAAGTTGGCAACTGAGTTCATTTTTGATCGGTATGAACACAATTAAGACATGTATTGATAAATCAAGTGGTGACTAATCTTATTAGCTAAACAGATTTATTCACCATTTCTTTAACATAAGCGATATACTTAAACTTTCCATTGCGCATTTTACATTATAAATTCGAAGAGTGGCGGCATTTCTAACTTGTGCCATAATCTCCACTTTTAAGCCCCACTGAAAGACCTGATGGTCATCTAAATTGCATGCTTAATGTGGCCAAACAGGTTGATTATCAGTTTTATAATACCTCTTAAAATGCCTGATGACAGGCTATAAATGTCAGGAACAAAAACAAAAATAAACAAAATGAGGCAAAATGTCAGAGAGAATAGAGTAAGAAGTCTCACAACACGAGGTTAAAGTCCAACAGGTTTATTTGCAGCAAACGCCACTAGCTTTCGAAAGCTAGTGCTAGTGCCGGCCATTTCAGAGACTTGGGTAGAGCAGGGACAGGAATGGATGTTGCAGGTTCCGGGGTTCAAATGCTTTAGTCGGAGTAGAGAAGGAGGTAGAAGGAGGGGAGGAGTGGCATTATTAGTCAAAGACTGTATCACAGTGACAGAAAAGAAGTTTGATGAGGACTTGTCTGTTAAGGTAGTATGGGCTGAGATTAGAAACAGGAGAGGAAGGTCACCCTGTTGGGAGTCTTTTATAGACCTCCTCAAAGTTCTAGAGAGGTAGAGGAAAGGATTGCAAAGTCGATCCTGGACAGGAGTGAAAGTAATAGGGTAATTGTTATGAATTAATATTCGTAACATAAAATTGTTATATTGTTATTGAATATTAATTGGAATAGCTATAGCTATAGCTCGTTAGAGGGGTCAGTTTTTGTACAAAGTGTGCAGGAAGGTTTTTTGACTCAGTATGTAGATAGGCCAACTAGAGGTGAGGCTACATTGGATTTGGTGCTGGGCAATGAGCCAGGCCAGGTGTTAGGCTTGGAAGTTGGTGAACATTTTGGTGATAGTGACCACAATTCGGTTACGTTC
Organism: Sphyrna mokarran; assembly: GCA_024679065.1. Classification (NCBI taxonomy): domain Eukaryota; kingdom Metazoa; phylum Chordata; class Chondrichthyes; order Carcharhiniformes; family Carcharhinidae; genus Sphyrna; species Sphyrna mokarran. The sequence continues at coordinate 75,892,792 of JAGIQG010000014.1, read as the reverse complement.
ACCTTAGTGATGGATAGGGATAGGCATGAAGCTGGGGGCAGTAGTTATAGCTGGGGGAAGGTAATTATGAGGCCATCAGGAGAGAATTAGGGTGCATAGATTGGACTAGGAAACTACAGGGACTGGGAACATCTGGAATGTGGAGCTTATTCAAGGAGCAGCTGCTGCGAGTCCTTGATAAGTATGTCCATGTCAGGCAAGGAGGAAATGGTCGAGTAAGAGAACCTTGGTGTACGAAAAAAGTTGATTTGCTGGTTAAAAGAAAAAAGGAGGCTTATGTCAGGATGAGGCTTGAAGGCTCGGTTAGTGCAATGGATAGCTATAGATTAGCCAGGAGGGAGCTAAAGAGTGAATTGAGGAGAGCTAAGAGAGGACACGAGAAGACTGTGGCTGATAGGATTAAGGAGAATCCTAAAGCTTTCTTTAGATATGTTAAGGATAGAAGATTGGTTAGGGCAAGATTAGGGCCAGTCATAGACAGCAGTGGGAAGTTGTGCGTGGAGCCTGAAGAGATTGGAGAGGCACTGAACAAATATTTCTCTTCGGTATTCACGCAGGGAGATGTGAATGTAGTTGTGGAGAACACTGAGGTACAGGGTTGCAAACTGGAAAGTATTGAAGTAGATAGGGAGGATGTGCTAGATATTCTTGAGGGTTTGAAGTTGGATAAGTCCCCTGGGCCGGACGGGATTTACCTAGGATTCTCTGGGAGGCAAGAGAGGAGATTGCAGAGCCTCTGGCTCTGATCTTCAGGTCGTCGTTGGTTATGGGTGTGGTTCCGGAGGACTGGAGGATAGCGAATGTGGTCCCGTTGTTCAAGAAGGGGAAGAGAGACCTTCCAGGGAATTATGGGCCAGTGAGTCTTACTTCTGTGGTGGGCAAAGTGTTGGAGAGAATAATTAGGGATAGGATTTATAGTTATTTAGAGAGAAATGAATTGATTGGGGATAGTCAGCATGGTGTTGTGAAGGGTAGGTCGTGCTTTACTAACCTTATTGAGTTTTTTGAAAAAGTGACCAAAGAGGTGGATGGGGGTAAGGCAGTTGATGTGGTATATATGGGCTTTAGTAAGGCGTTCGATAAGGTGGCCCATGGAAGGCTTCTGCAGAAAATGCAGATGTATGGGATTGAGGGTGATTTAGCTAATTGGATTAGGAATTGGCTAGCTGATAGAAGACAGAGGGTGGTGGTTGATGGAAATTATTCATCATGGATTTCGGTTACAAGTGGTGTACCTCAGGGATCTGTTTTGGGGCCCCTGCTGTTTGTAATTTTTATAAATGATCTGGATGAGGTATTGAAGGATGGATTAGTAAATTTGCGGATGACACCAAAGTCGGAGGAGTGGTAGATATTGAAGAGGGGTGTTCTAGTTTGCAGAGAGACTTGGACAAGTTGCAGAGCTGGGCCGAGAGGTGGCAAATGGAGTTTAATGTGGAAAAGTGTGAGTTAATGCACTTTGGCAGGAATAATAAATGTGTAGAGTATAGGGCTAATGGTAGGATTCTTAATAGTGTTGATGAACAGAGGGATCTTGGTGTATTTGTGCATAGATCCCTGAAAGTAGGCAGTCAAGTCGATAAGGTTGTTAAGAAGGCATATGGACTCAAACTATTTTCAAATCTGCTGTGGTTACTGGAGAGGCGCTGGAGGATTGGAGGACAGTTTATGTGGTACCATTATTGAATAAGTATGGATAAACCAGATAATTACAGGTCATTGAGCCCAACATCAGTTGTAGAGCAATTATCAAAAAAAAACCTTTCTGACAGAATAAATCTCCTTTTGGAGAGTTGACGATTAATGAAAAACCTGGATTTATCAGCTAGAAACGTGTTTAAGACATTTGATAGATTTTTTTTCCAGAAGATGACTCGTTACGTAGAGGACGACAGTGTGTTTGATGTCGGGCTTTTAACAAGTCCCCCTATGGGACACTGGTCGAGAACGTTAGAACCCATGGAATCCAGAACAGAGTCGTTCATGTCATTGGAAGTTGGTGTCCAGTGGTACCATGTGGATTGGTACTGGGTCACTTGCAGCATATAGCGTACTTTAATGAATTCAGTACTAAGTAGGAGGTATCATCATTACGCTGGCGGATGGCAGAAAAATTGGTGGTGTGGTTGATAGTGAGAACGAAAGCCTTAGATTACTGGATGATATAGACGAGATGTTAGATGGGCAGAACAGTGGAAAATTGAATTTTTACCGAGAAGTGAAAAGTGATGCAACTTGGAAAGGCTAATCAGGCAACGAACCGTTTGGACAAGAGGGACCATGGGTACACGGCTATGGATCTCCGCAGGACACGTAGATGGGGTGGGTGAGAAGGCATATGGAATACTTGCCTTCATTAGCCGAGCCACGGAATATAAGAGAAGGAGAGGAATTATGATGGAAGTGTATTCAACGGTGACAGTACTGTGTGCCGTTCTGGTGCTTCACTATTTAAGAAGAGAAGAGTCACCAGGATACTGCTCAGCCATGAAAAAGAGGTGTTGGGGGGAAAGTGTTGGGGGGCTGGGGGTTGGAAGCGACCTGACAAAAATGTACAAAATTCTGAAGAACATCGATCGACAGGTTGCATGAGAAGGACTTCTTCACTTAAGGCGGGGAGGGGGTAAAATAATGAGAGTATGTGGATGTAAGGGAAAATGGATTTAGATGGGAATTGAGAACACACATTTTCGCTCAGAGGGTCGTGGGAATCTGGAACTCACTGCGTGGAAAGATGATAGAGACGGAAACCCACGCATCATTTCAAAAGCATTTAGATGAGCACTTGAAATGCCCCAGCACACAAGGACCAAGTGCTGAAAATTGAATTAGAATGGATAGGCGCTTCATGGCGCAGGCAGGATTGGCAGTAAGGAATGTTTTTGTACCCTAAAACTCCATAATTGTCCACGTGCGTCATCAACCAGCCGTGAGATACACTTCGTTTAATCACTTCTGGGCTCTGGGACTTCAAATCTGACGGTGGATTGTATTCCTAATCCTCACCATTGATGCCACCGTCACTGCTGCAATTATGGACCTGCGCCAAACATATTTATCGGCAGCTCTCTGAGGCACCATTTCTGTCACAGTAACGGGCCGAAGATTCGTCTCTAGCCAATTAACGCCCCTCGGAGTATTAAATGGCCGTGGAGCCCCTGCGATCAGGACGAATATTTTCTTTTGACGCTTGGAATGACGGTCCAGGAAACTGCGCGATCTGCAAAATCCTGAAAATTAAGTTTTGTTTACCTAATACAACTGCGCAACTAGTTTTTTTTTGCATCCTTTTGCTTTCACATAGAGTTGTTTGTTATTTTGGCATTTCCACTCTCTGTGGGCACTGGCTTTATCTCTATTACAACTATTGCCACTCTCTTTGCTTCTTGTTCCACCACAGATTTGTTACATAATCTTACCCTCTTTCTACCCAGTCCAGCCCGTTGACCTTCCCTTCTGTTTGTTTCCCATCCTCCTTTCGATGACATTAAATCCATCATATGTGAGTCTTCTTTCAGAAATCGAAAAGGGTTTTAATTCCATTCAAAACTTCAAATCTCGTTTTAGCGGCTGCTATAGCGGATTAGATTTTCCAAAATTTTCTGTTTTATTCCAGTGTGCGTTGTTGATACATTGAATTTCTAACATCGACAAGGTTTAACTTTGCAATGCTAATAACCCTGCTGTCACAAGTGAAGAATTGATATAAAATTGTGTAAATGTCCACAGGGCAACATACTTCAGAACGCTTTTACTCGTTAGCGATTAATAGACTTCTAATGGTGAACCTTAACAATAATGTAAGTATCAGGGAAGTATTGCTGAGAAAAGGTACATGTTGACCGACATTCTCCTCTTGTATTCATCAGGATCTGGGCAAAAATGTCCAATTTAAAAACCAGAAACAATTTGTACTGCACGTGGAAAGACAGCAGAATAGATGATAAGTATGTTCCCAATTGTCGAAGCGTTGCCATGGAAAATGCCTCGACGAATGTCTTGTACTTTCAGAGGACAGGTCACTGTACTGATATATCTAAGCTCTAGCAAGCTTAAGACAGCTACACAACGAGCTCGACACAGAATCTCAAACTGATTGTCTGTGCCATTATTGGCACACTCGGGATTCTTTCCTCACGCAGTAGAATTTGTTGCTTTCTTTAAAGTTCGCATTTTTGCATCTTCCTTGATGTGCGCAAGACAATATTTTCAGCACTGCTTAAGTTCTGCACTAACAAATTGCTAATTATCACACAGGTGCACTGAGTGCAATACAGCCCATCAGCGTGATATACCGATGAATATTCGTAACTTAAATTTGTCGGCCATGTGATGCGTGTCTCAAGACGCTCGATCTTTTGTCAGAATTCGGATTTTTGGCATGTCCTTCGTTAAAACAACCTTTCGTCCTTGACAACATCTTGACTTCCTCTTAAAACAGGTGTTTTGGTAAAAGTAAAGTCTTTGTTGCTAGAACCCAAGGTAGAGTGGGACTCAGGGAGGGTCACCTCCAAATACTTCAACATAATTCGCAGGAATATATAAATTCTGATTATCTTTTTGTAATCCATCTAGATTATTCTTTGTTCCGAAGCAGCAATATACGCAGTTGTGGTTGCTGCACTCTGCCTGTGCACTTTAGTAGCAAGCACAATTTCAACACAAAAAATATCAAGGACGTTGATGCCATGGATATAAACAAGTAAGTACTGAAATCTGAAGCAAACGTGATATAATTTCACAAACCAGAGACGTCCGAAAGCCTTTCTGTATCAATTTCCGCTACCGTTACCAGGAGGCTCATTGTGGCAGAAAGTGATGGTTTTCTGCCGTCCTTCGCCAGTGTAATCAACCGTTGCTTATACGAATCCTTGCTGTTAACAGTGCGGGTTGTCCAGACTTCCCCAGTGTCAGGCGCAATAGTAAAAAGACCAGGGTTAGTAGATTATAAGAATTGACAATAGAGATATGCATTCTGACCCGCATCAGCATCCATTGCTGTCACTTCAGCCACCAAATATCCAGATTGGGCCGAACGCAGAATGTTTCAACCATCGTTGAACTATATTCAAGTTGTGGGACACAATTACCGGGCTATTATCATTTGGATCAGAATAATGACATCCACCGTCACGTTGTCCTTCAATCGGTGGTGAGCCGGTATCCTGGTCTTGGATTCGGATCTGAAAAGTTTTGAGCTGCTCGTAATCGTAAGAACGCTGAGCGAATATTGTGTCATTTTCCGAATTGATATCAACATATTTACTCACGGCGAAAACTTGAAGTAGCGTTTCTAAAATGGAATAGGATAGCCGAGCATTATGATCCAGGCTGTTACTGAACATATTGATAATCCAATGACATTGTTCTCCGTCACATACGTGGTATATAAAGACTGCGTAAAGCTGTGTGCGTTATCATTGATGTCGGAAATTTGCATCATGATGTATTTATAAGCGGAGAGGGGACGAGAGCCAGCATCACTGCACACGATGTACTCCGAAACTGCTTCGCGATCGAGAAGCTGGTCACTCGTCAAAGGAGAATCTTAGCTTGAACAGAACGTTATTTGCAACGTGGCAGCGATGCTCGCCATAATCCCCAGAATCTGCATCCGTTTCAGTGATCAGAGCTACCACAGTGGCTGTTGGAGCACCTTCCCGGACGGGAGTTGACAAATATGTTATTGTCACTTCAGGGACGTTGTTATTCACATCAAACCTCCACAAGGACGTCACAGTACACAGGAACTGCCACGGAACACCGGCCCACAGCTTGCACATTAACCTCATAGGCAGCAGATTCTTCGTAATTTAGGTTTGCTTTTACCCTGATTTCTCCTAGTTTTGACTCTATTTTGAACAGATCACGACTCTACTGGAAGCATTACCGCTAAAAGCATACAAAATCTCTTCGTTAGAACCTTCATCCAAGTCAGATGCATTTAGTTTGATTACTAATGTTCCTATCGGTGCATTTTCTAACGACCGCATCCTATAAACAGACTAAGTAAAATTTGGCACATTGTCATGCTTTACTACGATCATAATAACAGCAGAGCCAGTCCTTTGCGGAATACCGCCGTCTTTAGCAGTTAGCACTAACTTGTGTGTCGCTTGTTTCTCTCTATCGAGTGAGTCTCGTAGCACCAAAACCAGTAGTTTCCCGTCTGCACTACGCGTCTGAATATGAAGGATAAAATGCTCATCTAGAGCCATCTGAGAAGTCTGCAGGGAGTTAGTTCTAACGTCCGGGTCGTGCGCACTCTCGAGCGGGAAATGCGATCCTGGAGCTGCCAGTTCAGATATTTCCAAGCGGAACTGCGTCTGTGAGAAATTGGGCGCATTGTCGTTCACATTGAGAATCTCCATTTCCACCTGGTACATATTCAGTGGATTTTAAATCACACCCTGTAAGGTTAATATGCAACTGATGCTCGACCCAAAAATCTTTTCCCTGTCAATATAGTTAACGTACAGAATCCCCTTATTTAGGTTCATGACTAAATATTGCTACTCAGCTCTCGATACAATCTGAAAACGGCGAGCAGACAGCTTTTTAGCATCGAATCCCAACTCGTTATTAACATTTCCGAGAAAACGTGGAGGCTTAACTGCTCGGGAATTGAAAAACGAATCTGTCCAAAAATTACGTTCCAAAATGAAGTACGGCATTTGCCATTTTATCCGCCAATTACTTTTAACAGAAGCCATTTTTTTAACGACCAATTCCATGTATCGCAGAGCGACTGCACATTGTTCAGGAATGAGTTATTTCATTTTTGCACCGATAAAAAAAAATCAGGCATCACAAAACAATTGAATCGCTGAACTGATTTCTGAAATGTTAGCTTGTTTCTCGTGCAGTAACACTCGTTTCCAGGCGGAACATTGATAGAGAGTCATACAGCAGCCATTCGAACATTACACTGAGTCTGATTGTAACGATGAGGCGGTAATTGGATCTCCAGGAGCATTTCGGTTTTTGATTGGTGGATGGAAGTACAGAGGCATTTAACCAATCATCATTTTACATTGCTTAAAGCAATCGCATTCTAACATAGTTCCCTCCTCACATATATGGCTGTACAATCAACCTTATATCGGACTGTTCGTTTGAATATTTCAGAATTTTTGATATGTTCATCAAAAAGTAAGTTAGTGTCTCCCTTAATACCAGTTTTATCTTTTCATCAGTATCGATTTTAACACTGAAAACACGGAACACATTATTCCTAGGAAAGCGATTAAATCTGTTCAAAGCAAAAGTGGAATTCTTGCTGGTAGAATCAGGCAGGGCAATTTTCTTGTCTGTTAAGTATAATGTTGGCATTCATTTCGATATTCATCTCTACCGTATGATAATCGATCTATCTACTATAACAGCTTTATTTTCTATGAACTAGAAGAAAGATTCGCAGGAAACTGATTACCTATTATCTTGCATTCACCCACACAGATTGACCTGGACTGACTGTACAATTTCATCTGTTCCTTTAGGGAGAGAGACACTAGCTAACTTATAGTCCTCATTCCAAAATCCAGCATGGCATCAATGATGAACGTATAGTACTTCTTAAAGTTTAGAGTTTATTTATTGGTGTCAAAAATAAGTTTACGTTAACTCTGCAATGAAGTTAGTATGAAAATCTCCCAGTCGCCACACTCTGGCACCTGTTCCGGTACACTGCAGGAAAATTTAGGATGAACACTGTGCCTAACCAGCACGTCTGTTGGACTGTGAGAGGAAATCAGACCACCTGGAGGAAACCTACATCGACACTGTGCAGGTTTCGCAGACAGTGATCCAAGCTAGGAATCCATTCGGGGTAACTGGCAGTCTCAGGTAACAGTGCTAACCATTGCTGTTTAAATAATCAAGGAACAAAGAACAAAGAAAATTATAGCACAGGAACAGGCTCTTCGACACTTCAAGCATGCAGTGACCATGCTGCCCGTATCAATCAAACCCCCCACCCTTCCAGGGATCGTATCCTTCTATTCCGATCTCATTCATGTACTTGTCAAGACACCCCTTAAAAGTCACCACCGTTTCCACTTCCACTACCTCCCCTGGCAAAGAGTGCCAGGCACCCACTACTTTCTTTGTAAAAATCTACTGCGTAAATCTCTTTTAAAATTGTCTCTCGCACCTTAAACCTGTGCACCCTAGTAATTCACTCTTCCACCTTGGGAAAAAAGCTTCTGACTATCCATTCTGTCCATGTCTGTCATAAACTTATAGACTTCTATTAGGTCACCCCATAACCTCCGTCGCTTCAGTGAGAACAAATAGTAAAGCTGCAAGCGATTTTTCTATTTTCTTCACAATTTCAGATGATAACATTGACTTGGGCTGTTACATCATTCAGCAGAGAATCTTCACATGCTGGAGTCTCCATGGCCTGGCATTACAGGGCATTGAAATTGAACCCCGGTCAATTGTCTGCAGGCTGAACTACTATTCTCTGGCTTCTTCAAAATTGAGTGGAAATGTAATTTATATCTCTCTTCTATTCATGCTGAAAAGAACAGTGTTTGAAACCGTCATGGACCACAACAAATGAAGTACAGTATTCTCCGCTGGTCGCTTCAACTAACCGGTTGACATTGAATTTCGTCCTGATTTTCTTTTGATAAATTTTCTTAAAAAATGATTTTGTAGATTATTTGATCCAAAGTAGGCTTATTTTCATTGGTTCATCGACAACAGTGTAATCCTCGTACCTCGAGTTCTCAATGGGACTCACCATCAGCGTCAACTGATGAAACGCAAGTTTTTCTCAGACCTTGCTTTCACATCTCAATATTTTTCTTGATAATTATTTTCTTATTTTCCTTTCCATTTCACCCTAAGTATCTTGTGCTCCTTGTGTTTTGCTGTATTATGTCCTCGGCACATTTCATAAGCTTCTTTTTTTCAAGTTCTGCATTTGCTTCTCCTTAACTTCTTTCATTAGTTCACATACCTGCTGTGAGCACGGTAAAAGTACAAAACATCGTTACAAAAATGGGTCATTGGTACCATCACATCAGTCTTCTAACACATTTTCTTTACATCGTGCAAGGGAATCTCTCCTCCAAACACATTTGTCGAACTGATAAAACGGAGAGGCACCTTATTTTCAATTATATAGTTTGTACACAGATAATGCGCTTCTGTACGCTCAACACAAGAATTTTCACCATTCAGTTCTAGATAGAAAATGACCTGCTGCATCATTGGCTATGATAACATGCCTAAGGAGTGATATCTAGTTGAATTGCCCAAAGACCAACTACCAAAAAAAACACTCGCACCTTCACAATCTGACATATTTTGAAATAGGAAGTGTTTGTCCAAAATACATCAATTCAGTTCAACTAACACACTTCCTGAAGCATAATGCGAAATGTAGAGATGGTAATAACATTTCGCGTCATTTGAGCATGTTTTATTGGCAGCTATAAAGGGATTGGAAGACTATAAAGGGATGAGGGCGGAACTGGCTAAGGTAGACTGGGAGCAAAAACTTTATGGTGGGACAATTGTGGAACAGTGAAGTATCTTCAAAACACTTTTTCCCAGTCATCAGCAAAAGTATATACCAGTGATAAGGAAGGACTGTAGAAAAATAGATAATCAGCAATGGATGTCTAAAGAAATAAAACAGGATATCAAATTGAAATAAAATGCATACGAAGTGCAAAGATTAGAGGACTGGAAAGTCTTTAAAGGTCAGCAGACAGCCACGAAAAAAAGCTATAAAGAAAGGTAAGATGAATTATGAAAGTAAACTAGCTCAGAATATAAAGAAACAGATAGCAGAAGTTCCTACAAATATATAAAACAAAAAAGAGTGACGAAAGTAAAAATTGTACCTTTAGAGGACGAGAAGGAGGATGCAGTAACTGGAATGAGAAAATGGCTGAGGCATTGAGCAGGTATTTTGTATCGGTCTTCACAGTGGAAAACACAAATAACATGCCAAAAATTGATGACAGGAAGGTTATGGCAGATGAGAACATAGAAACTATCATTATCAGGAAAGAGGTGGTATTGGGTAAGTTAATGGTGCTAAAGGCAGATAAGTCTCCTGGTGCTGATGGAATGCATCCCAGGCTACTAAAAGAGATGACGGGAGAAATAACAAATGCACGAGTGGTAATTTACCAAACTTTGCTGGACTCTGGGATGGTTCCTGCAGATTGCGAAGTAGCAAATGTGACACCACTGTTCAAAAAAGGTATAAGACAAAAGCTAGGTAAATATAAGCTGGTTAGTTTAACTTCTTAATAGGGATAATGCTTGAATGTATCATTAAGGAAGAAGTAGTGAGACATCTGGATGTAAATTGACTCATTGATAAGACACGTGTTTACGAAAGTCAAGTCATGTTTGACTAATTTGGTGGAATTCTTTGAGAACATTACACATGCAGTGGCCAATGGGGAACCTGTGGATGTGGTGTATCCGGATTTCCAAAAGGCATTTGACAAGGGTCTGCACCAAAAACTGCTTCGTAAGATAAAGGTGCACAGTATTACGGATAATGTATTACCTGGACTGAGGATTGGTTAACTAACAGAAAACAAATTTGGGGGTAAATAGGTATTTTTCTGGTTGGTGATCAGTAGTTAGTGCTGTCTGTCAGGGATCAGTATTGGGACCGCAATTGTTTATGGTTTGCATAGATAATTTGGAATTGGGGACCAAGTGGGTATCACAATTCGCAGATGACACTAAGTTGGGTGGAAGAGCGAAGTGTGCAGAGAACACTGAAAGTCTGCAAAAGGATACAGTAATCTAAGTGAGTGGGCAAGGGTCTGGCAGATGGACTACAATGTTGATAAATGTGAGGTCATCCATTTAGGTAGGAATAACAACAACATGGACTGGTATTTAAATAGTAATAAAATTGTAGCATGCTGCTGTACAGAGGGACCTGGGTGCCCTTGTGCAGGAATCTCAAGAAGTTGATTTGCAGGTGAAGAAGGTAATTACGAAGGCAAATGGAATTTTGTCCTTCATTGCTAGAGGGATGGAGCTTAAAAATAGCAAGGTTATGTTGCAGTTATTTCAGGTGCTGGCGAGACCACACCTGGAGTACTGTGTACAGTTTTGGTCTCCTAACTTGCGAAAGGATACGTTAACACTGGAGGGGATTCAGAGAAGATTCACTAGGTTGATTCCGGAATTGAGAAGGTTGGCTTATGAGAAGAGACTGAGTAGTCTGGGGCTACACTCATTGGAATTCTGAAGAATGATGGCAGATCTTACAGGAACATATGAACAGAATAGAAAAGACAGAAGCAGGGAAGTCGTTTCCACTGGCGGTAAAACTAGAACTAGGGGCCATAGCCTCAAAATAAAGGGAAGCAAATCTAGACTGAGTTGAGGAGGCACTTTTTTACACAAAAGGTTGAAAACCTGTGGAATTCCCTGCCTAGTGAAGTAGTTGAGGCTACCTCAATGAATGTTTTTAAGGCAAGGATAGATAATTTTTTGAACAATGTTAAGGGTTGTGGTGAGCGCTTGGATAAGTGGAGCTGACTCCACAAAAAAAGATCAGCCATGATCTTATCGAATGGCGGACTAGGCTCGAGGAGCATGTTTCTTGTTCTTATTTCGTATTATGTTCTTATACTATGGCTGCAAGAACAGGTCAGAGGTTCTAAATCCTGTGGGGTATAACTGCCCCTTGATTCCCCATGCACAAGGTCCAAGTTCGAAGTGTAATGGAATATTTTCCCCTTGCCTCAAGATCCAAACCGCTCAAGAAGCTTGACACCACCCAATACAAAACTGCACCCATTCTACAAATATTTACTCCCTGCACTACCAACGTACAGTAGCTATACTGTGTACTATTTAGAAGGCGCATTGCAGAACTCACCAAACCTCCTTAGACAGCACATTCTAAATGTACTATAACTACTATCCATAAGCACAATTGCAGCAGATACATGGGAACACCACACAGTTCCCCTGCCAGTCATTTTCCATCTGACTTGGAACTATATCGCAGTTCTTTCACTGCCGCTGGTCAGATTCCTGGAACAATCTCTATAACAGCATTGCAGGTGTACTTACAAAACATTTTTGCAGAGATTTAATATAGCAGCCCCATATCATCTTCTCAATATTTGTAAGAGATGGACAATGAATGCTGGCCAAGGTAGCAAAGCCCAAACCTCTTGCATGTTTTAAGAAAGTACTGCACAATGCATCTTTTTATATTGTGTACACTTCTAGCAATGTTCGATGGTGGTGGATGGAGAGTTATTGATGGGGTGCTACTTCTTTGTTCTGCTTTGTCTGGATGGTAAATGGAGAGTATTTCATAAAACACATGGCTTGTGCATTGTAGATGGCGGGTAAGGTGTGGAGAATCCGGCGTTAAGTTATTTGCCTCAAAATTCATTGCCCCTGGCCTGCTCTTGAAACCAGAATGTTAATGTGGCGATGAAACTAAAATATGGTGAATGATGGTATCTGAAACAAAATCTCTGAGTTCTTACAAAAGGTCAGCTAGACTCAAAACATTGGCTCTATTCTCTCCGCACAGATGCTGACAGACCTGCTGAGATTTTCCAGCATTTTCTATGCTAATGTTTCTATGGTTGTTCTGTTTAGTTCATTCTCAATTAAAACACCAAGTATGCAATGTCTGATGAATTCCGCTATCGTGATTCACAGAATGTCAAATGGAGATGAGTGCATTCTGTCTTGCATGAGGTGGTCGTTGATTGGAAAGTTTGTTCTGCAAGTGTCACTGGTCATTTATCAAGCAAAGTTTCAAATTTTCCAAGCTCTTCCTGCATATGGATACGTTCTACGTCAATAACGGAGGAGTTGCGGATAGTACTCAGCGTCAATCAGCAGTCAACATCCTCACTTTTGACATAATGGTCATGGATAGGCCATTCGTGAAACAGCTGAGGATGTTTGGGCCCATGAGTCTAAACTGAAGAATTCGTGCAGCTATGTTGGAGGAATGAGGTGGTTAGCCTTCAATGATTACAGCCATTATCCTTCGCATTCGGTATGACTCCAACCAGTGGGCAGTTTTCTCTCTGTCTTTTGCTAAGTTGCATGCATGCTAAAAGGAAACTCCAATATTAGAATATGCTTTAAATGAGAAGTTTCTGTATCTTGGTTTGACAGTCTGCAAGAGAAATAATTTGGTGGTCATTATCACCCAGTGGATTGATGCAATGTAACTTAAGTTACGTTGCCCACCAAATATGTTTGCACCACAAGGCGGTGTCATGGATCGTCACTTAAATATCAGCACCACATAAATGGACAGCGACGTCAGCACCTTTTTAATGGATAGCGACGTTCAATCCTCAGTCAGTCCCGAAAGAAATTCACCTGAAACCAAGATTTCTATTGTTTGTCCCTGGACGTGTGTTTGAAGATTGTCGGTTTGTAGCACTCAACATCAGAGAGGGAAACGTTCCATTCAGTTCAGGTCGCGACCTCAGCAACACTCAGAACTCACTGCACAGATAATGTCGACACTAAAGGCCTTATGGAGGAGTTTCTTTTTGGAAAATCTGTGACGCGCAACCCTTTCTGGTCTAAATGACAACAGTTACAAATGTTTCAATATTATTGCAAACACTCTTCTGCGCAATATTCAAAGAGCGCTCGTGGTAATTTGCCAACGGTAATTTGCCAACAACAAAATGTAATCTGGTATGGAAGGTCTGAGTTACGAGGAGAGATTAGGCAAAGTGGGACTGTTTTCCTTAGAAAGACGTAGACTTAGAGGAGATCTGATAGAGGTGTACAAGATTTTGAAGGGGATAGATAGAGTAAACAGGGTTAAGCTTTTTCCTCGGATGGACTCAAATAGCACAAGGGGTCACGGGCTTAGGGTGAGGGGGGTAAGGTATAATTTGGATTCTAGAGGGTTTTTTTTCACACAGAGGGTGGTGGGGCTATGGAATGCGCTGCCAAGTAAAGTGGTGGAGGCAGGTACTCTGAAGTTATTTAAGAAATACTTATATGGGCACATGAACAGAATGGGAATGGAAGGGTATAGAAAACTGATTTAAAATAGGGATCATGAACCTTGGGAGTCCCTGGGAAGTGTGTAAATAGATGATGATATTGATGTACTTGTTTTTATCCTACAGGTGCTTTGGTCCACCTTGTTGTCTAACGAGGGGCATACACGCGATGGGTCGTGAGAGGGCTGCTCTTGGATCTTTTTCGAGAGTATCCTACTGCTTCACATCGTTAGTGTACGCTTGACCTGGACCATCTGATGGGCAACACGACAGCTCAGTGACTATCGCTGTGCTGTGCAGATACATGGATTTGGGCCTGTGTCTGTGGGAGTTTGCGCATTCTCCCCGTGCTTGCGTGGGTTTTCTCCGGGTGCTCCGGTTTCCTCCCACATCCCAAAGATGTGCTCTTAGGCTAATTGGCAAAACAAATTCTCCCTAAATTGTCTCAAATTTGGTTTTTAATCCATAGATCTATAAACATGGACAGGGATCGCGGGTAGAGGTGGGAACATCAGGGTGGCGGCGTGGGCTCGTTGGGCCGAAGGTCTGTTTCCCGTGCTGTTTTGTTCTTTGTTCTAATCAGAAACTTTGCGGAATTCCAGGCCCATGTACAATGCAAAGGAATTGTCAGTCGCAAAGAGATGCTGAGCCATGTTCCGATTATAGAACCACAAGATTACGAATGCAATGGTCAATTAAATTTTATACTCTTCCCTGCAAAATTCAAATAAATATATGGAATTGTTTCAAGTAACTCTACGCATTTTTCTCCGTACTGACTTTCTGCTGTGAAAAATGTTCCATCGTTCTCAGTTTCCGTCGGTAATTTAAAATTTATACGTGGATCATCTCTATTTTTAGTCAGTTATGTGTTGCTTCAAATGTACACAATGGACAAATAGCTACAGCGTCTGAGAAAATGAACGGGTTTAAGCCGGGAAGAGCACAAATTCCTCCAATATGCACGTTGTTCACAGGGGATGCTCTTTCAGCCTTCTTTGCAATCAGCTCTATTGTCAAATAAACTTCTAATTTAGAGATCACGTCAAAAGTAGAATTCGATAATGGCGTGGGATTGTCAAAGTTACGTTTCGGTCATGCAGGTAACAGTAAGCTTGCAATTATATTTATTCAATGGGATATCTTAGACAAGGCAGGCTAAGGGAAATGAATTGAGAACAGATTGTTGAGATTGCGTGGAAGCATATTCTGTTATGGCTCTTAGGCTAATTGGCAAAACAAATTCTCCCTAAATTGTCTCAAATTTGGTTTTTAGTCCATAAATCTATGAACATGGACAGGGATCACGTGTAGAAGTGGGAACATCGAGGTGGCGGCGCGGGCTCGTTGGGCCGAAGGGCCTGTTCCCGTGCTGTTTTGTTCTTTGTTCTTTGTTATTCTGCACCTGTGGCGGTTTTAGAATTGTTTTCATGTAAATATAATGTTTTGTCAATGTACCATCTGATCGGTTGTGGAAATACAAAGGCACCAGACTCATGGGGCCACCATGACCTGCAAGTTCCTTTCCAAACCACACACCATTATGACTTGGGACTATGTCACAGTTTCTTCGCTACCCCTGCATCAAATTAATGGAGCTCTCTGCCGAACTGCACTGTGAGTATACTTAAAAAGAACACCAGTGGGTGTACAGTCTCATCGAGGCCCTCTCCCCGCGCATCCTCCAACCCCTGTAATCCGGTCGTTCACCATGGCTAGTCCACATAAAAGACATATCTTTGGACTCTTGGACGCAATTTCATACGACCAATCCGCCTTACCTGCACATCTTTGGACTATGGGAGGAACAAAGAGACAAAGAGGAAACCCACGCATATACGGGAGAATGTGCAAACTTCATACCCAAGTCTCGAATCAAACCTGGCTGTCTGGTGCTGTGAGGCTGCATTGTTAAAGGCCGTGTCATCATGCTGCTACTTTTGTATGTATTGAGTTGCAAATGTTTTAGAAGGGAGAGGTCCTGAAACAATTCAGATCACGGGAATGATCAAAAGGGTAATTTATATTTAAAACTGTGAGTTTGAATGGTACGTCTGATACACAACTGCCTAAAATAATTATAGTCCTGTTTGTGTAATATGTATCCTTTCTGCATTGTAATATATGGTGGAACATGAGGAATCTAAAAAGAAATGGATCTGCAGCTGACAATAGTAGAGAACCTATGGCAAATGTTTCTACGAGAACATCGAGAAAAGTGAGCTAATTTGACTGCTGTATTCCAACACTGAATTTGAACGCAAGATGCAGCTCCATTAAGGTGTAGATTTTTTTAAAACATGCAGGTGTAGATTCAAATATTGCAAACGCACGATCTACGATTTGGAATTATGCAAACGGTAGGAAGTTATTGATCATTTAATCAAAATTCAGTTCTTCATCGAACCTCTTGAAGATGTTGGCAAGAGCTAAGCTGCAGTGAAACCTATGATATAGGCTTACACATGTTGCCAAAATCCAACTCAACTGCTCGAGTTGCTGAATTGTTTAGTTCACTGAATACAGACTCAGATATTTGTGGTACATCTTGATAGTCACGACATAATAATTTGGGTTTCTGTGGCTTCTTTGACCAATGCCTCAGTAAATAGTGCTACATTAAGATAACCCAGCCAATTACAGATATTTGTCAGGTAAACCTTCCCTGAACTGTTTTAAATGCTTTTTAATCTTCCCTTAGAAGCAATCAATACTGTAAACCGTATGCGAAATTTTGTTTCATCAATGTCCTGTGTACCTGAAGTATAAGTGCCCTCCTCATGAATTCAATTTATCTTGTAATTGCGGACAACGTTCTGCAGCTTTTACTAACTACTTGCTGCACCGGCAAAGTAACCGTTTGCTATTCACGTACCAGTATACTCGAATCTCTTCGCATATCCAAAATCTTCAGTCTCTCATCATTTAGATTGAACATAGAACATCGAACATTGCAGCATAATACAGGCCCATCGGCCCTCAACGTGCCGAGTTATGTCCAATCCCAAGATCAAGCTATCCCACTCCCTATAATTCTGGTGTGCTCCATGTTTAACCGCTTGAAAGTTCCTAAAATGTCCGATTCCACTAACACAGCAGGCAGTCTATTCCACACCCCAACCACTCTCTAAGTAAAGAATCTACCTCGGACATCCCTCTTATATATCCCACCATGAACGTTATAATTATGTCCCCTAGTAAGAATAACATCCACCCGAGGAAATAGTCTCTGCACTCTATCGATCTCTCTCATCATCTTATAAACCTCTATTAAGTTGCCTCTCATTCTCAGCCTCAAAGAGAAAAGCCCCAGCTCCATCAATCTTTCCTCATAAGACCTACTCTCCAAACCAGGCAGCATCCTGGTAAATCTCCTCTGCACTCTCTCCAAAGCTTCCACATTCATCTTAGAGTGAGGTGACCAGAACTGAACACAATATTCCAAATGTGGTCTCACGCAGGTCCTGTAGAGTTGCAGCATAATCCCACGGCTCTTAAACTCAACCCCCCCACCACCCCCTTGTTAATAAACGCTAACACACTGTAAACCTTCTTCACAGGTCTATCCACATGATTGGCAACCTTCAGAGATCTGTGGATACGAACCCCAACCTTCTGTTCCTCCACACTCCTTGGAACCTTGCTATTGAGCCTGTAATTCGCATTTAAGTTTGTCCTGCTAAAATGAGACACCTCACACTTTTCAGTGCTAAACTCCATCTGCCACTTTTCGGTTCAGCTCTGCATCCTATCAATGTCTCTTTGCAGCCTGCAAGCGCCCTCCACCTCATCCACTACTTCACCAATCTTTGCGTCATCAGAAAATTTACTAACCCGCCCTTCAGCCCCCTCTTCCACGTCATTGATAAAAATCACAAATAGATTTTTTTTATTTTCCCACAAAAAAAATAATGCCACATTGTCCCAGATTCCATTCCATTTGCCAGATCTTTGCTTATCTATATCCGCTTGTATCCACAACATTTCATGATTTGCTGCTGCCATGTTGTAGCTCAATGGTGATGATCGATGCAGAATACCTATTCAATTCACCTTTCATCTCTTTATTTTCTATTCCGAATAACCGGGACTAACTTTCTGTTGGACTAACTTTGGTAATTATTTTCTTTTCCCAATACCTATCGGAAATCTTGCTAGCTTTTTTTATAAACATTTCTAGCTAGTTTTCTCACGTCTCTTATTCCGATTTGTCCCTCGTAATCGAATCCTTAGGTGTCCTCTGCCGGTATTATATTTAGTTTGATTGCCACCCATATATTTGCACAATTTTATGCAGTTTTGCTTAAATTTGATGCTATCTTGAAGATGTTTAGTTAACCACGGAAATGCAACTATTTTCTGTATTCTGAAATATTCCTTAAAATATCGGCCACCATATCCCTCTTCAGCTATCCTTTAACTGATTTGCTAGTTCACTTTATCCAGCTCTGCTTTCATGTTGTCATAATTGTCCTACTTTATTTAGCAGGACATCTACTCTTTGTTTCCGGAATTTTTCGCAAAGTTTACATTTTTATG
Source organism: Sphyrna mokarran (assembly GCA_024679065.1). Taxonomy (NCBI): domain Eukaryota; kingdom Metazoa; phylum Chordata; class Chondrichthyes; order Carcharhiniformes; family Carcharhinidae; genus Sphyrna; species Sphyrna mokarran. Next base: position 75,874,253 of record JAGIQG010000014.1, on the reverse strand, counting down.
TTCTGTTACCCTTTGTCCCGGTGTTCTTTGGTAGAATTATAGCACCAAGGCCAGTATCACCAAGATACATCTTGAATTTCCGGTGCAGTGTAAAACTGACAATATCAAGTAAGCAAACATTTTGGGCGGCATAATAGCCTAATGGTTAGCACCGCTACCCCACGGCTTTAGGGACTCAGTTTCAATTCAGGCATCACGTCACTGTCTGTGTGGAGTCTGCACGTTATCCCCATGTCTGTATGGGTTTCTCTGGGTGCTCCAGTTTCTCCCGCGGTCCGAAATAGGTGGTGGTCAGGTTCATTAGTTATGCTGAATTCTCCCTCAGGGCACCCGAACAGGTACTGGATGCGGTGACTACGGGATTTTCACAGTAATATCGTTGAAGTGTTCATGAAAGTCTACCCGTGAAACGAATCAACTAAACTTAAACTTTTAACTTTTAATGACATGGACTTCATCTGGCATGAAAATCTTGAGACGCTGGACGTTCTCGGAGTTCCATGGAGAACTAAAGCGCATGCGCTTAAATGATCGTTGTCATGTGGATAAAATGAACATATAACACAACTAATACATAACTAGTTAGGAATTAAACGTGAATCAGCAAAGGAACCTTGGTTAATCCAATCCATTTACTTCAGTGGTCAGTGCTCCTATACTGAAATATAATGGATGTCATTAATACTTAAGTGTGCCGGATGTATATCTTTGTGTATTTTTTCTTTACTTGAAGGAACTATCAGGCCAAACATTTCTATCTCCTCAGCAGCAACTACATGAATTATTCAAAGTCGCCAATCATTAACTTCCTCTGTTAGCTTGTTGAATGCGGATGAATTTTGTCAACTATTGTCATATGTTCGATGTTCCATGGAATTCTACATGCCAGTTAATGAGTTGCTGTCCCCAGCAGACTACCTTCTCGATAGAGAAGCATGTCTTTCTCGTCCATTGTATTATAGCCTGGATGAGTCCATTACTATTAGGAACTTAATGGAAATGATGGCTCATGAATGACGTATTTTATACTTGTTAAAATCTCCCACTTTATATTCTTAAGCGACCTAAACCATTGTTGACTCTGTCGTAATTTAAGTAACTTATCTGCTTCCATTCTCTCGTTCCTTACCTAAAGTCTTCATTCGTCATTGACCATCCACCTCCCTCCAACCCGTCATAGTCCAAGTTTCAAAATGAGACATATTCCTTTCTTCCTTCCAGCTCTGCATTAAAGCATCCCCATCCTCCCTGCTTTTCTATCCAGATTAGAGACCAAAGTCAGGTCAAGTCATTTCTTGTTTTCCCAAAGTAATTTACTGGTAGGCTTTCAAACACACTCAAGTATCTGGGGTTTTTCCTTAGTGCGCTATGGATATTCAAATATTGATCCAATGAATGAGGCCCTCAAGTGCATCTTTGATTTTCGTAAATTGATTTCTCGTGTTCATGTTCCTTCACAAATATAAATTAAAAGGAACGTTATTTGCTATCCCGTTGCTAGAAGCAGCTTCAAATGAGATTAAGAAGATACAAGCAGACAAATTTACTTGAAGCAGACTCCGTTTATTAGGTAAATTGGATTCACTAACACCGAGATGTATTTTTCAAAACATTGACAGTGCTACTTGCTACTGCGGACATAATGAACATTACTACAATTGATTAATAGCTCAAACAGGTATCTAAAAATCAAACATCAATGCACAAACAAGAATAGTAGCCTTCATAGTCTCTCACGCATACCCAAAATTCCTTCCTGTTAATTCACTGCTGCTCTTCGTTCGTATATGTAAATATCTTCCAAAACGATTTCTGTAGCTCTCTTCATTCCCTACTTTACCGTGCAATAGATATTGCCTGTTGTCATATTGGTCCATAATCCAGCTATTGTCTTTATTCAGCTCTGTTCCATTCAACGAGAACTGTTTCACCATGTGGTGATGAGTCGTAGAGAATTGAACAGGAATTGTGGTTCTATTTCAGTGAGATAAATGCAGAATTTGCAACGAGGAAAGCTAAAAAAAAACTAGCAGGTATTGTGGATTAGCAAGAATCCAGTCCGGAATTGCATCACATACGAGGGCTGTCTTTTTCAGAATATGAGGGATATCTGGCCCATCAGAGAGGTGGCACTCTTTCCCTGCAACATCCTAGAACGTTGTGGAGAAGGTTTTGTACCTGACGAGCTGTATAGCAAGAAATTCCCCTAGTTCATATTTATCTGCAGACGAAGATAATTTTGACGCACACCACCATCTGGGAAACATGCAATTGGACTGTACAGAGTTGATGCATCTTGATGCACCACAAGAAACGAGGAGACTTGGACAACATTATTCAGGTTAACTTAGACAAAGTAAGCAGAAGAAACATAATCCTTTATTAACCTGCTCACCACATTAACAAAAACATTACTTCTTGTGATTCTGAATCCATTCATAGCTTCTATAAGGCACGCGAATGTATTTCTACAAGCCTTCTGGGATCAGGTCCCACGTCGGTTTTATCAGAAGCATACAACCCTATGCCATATTGTCCCGAAGCGCATCTTTCAATGGCGGACTGCTCCAAATCGAGCTGTTGATTCCCGTATATCTGCAAACAAAAATGAGAAAGGAAAGTTAGAGGCTTGTGTTTTCATACGCACCTATTCGAGTAATATTGTGACGTTTTTGCTTTTTTTTTTACATTGGTCACGAGTAAGGCTTATATTAACACTACAATGATGTTTCTGTGAAATTCCCCTTGTCGCCACAGTCCGGTGCCTGTTTGGATCCATGCGAATAACCAGCATGTCTTTCAGAATTTGGGAGGAAACCAGAGCACTTGGAGGAAACGCACGCAGACACGGGGACAACAGCTTGTGACCCACGAATTGCGTGAATGACATTGGTTTTTCTTTTATCACAAGTTTTAACACGTATTTGCATGTACATTAGAAACGTTACACGGTGAAATGTTTAGTTATTCCATACTAGTCACCTTTTAACGTCCTAAATGATTGTAAATTGCAGTGGCTAAATAAATTCTTTGCTTCTTACATTCCTATTTAAAAATATTTTATTTGCCTGAAATACTTATCTAGTTCTATTTATCTGGAAACCTGATTATAAATGATTGGGAAGCATTCAGTAACGCAGTTGTTCACTTTCCCGGATTGAACTATGGTTATGATAATGTTCAATTTGATTTGACTTCATTGTTTCTTGTTGTTTTCGCCGTTTATACAGTGATATCAAGTGTAACCTTCTGGTATAAATTCCCTTTTTTTGTTCTACGTTGAAGGTAACCTTACAGATTTCAAGTGTGCAGATATGAGCAGTTGAAACGCAAACCATACAGTCCAATCCAGGTAAGTAGTCCCTGTAATGTATTTACATACGGGCATGCAAACATACAAATTAAATGCAGGAGTCGATCATTATCCCCACACCCTCGCACCCTTCCCCCTCCCCCCATCCCATAAACCTTCTTCACTATGCTTATGCTGTAACTTTAACTCCACATTCCGACCAACGGATAACCTTTCAAACTTTGCTAATCAAGCATCTTTCTTCTCAGAAGAAAGATTATATTTTTATTTATTTTCATTATATATTTCTTAATATTATTCAAAGACTCTTCTCCCATTGCATTTTGAGGAAAATAATTCCAAAGATTCACGATCCTTTTTGAGACAAAATTCCTCCTCATGTCTGTTTGAAAGAAGCAATGGTTCCTAGTTCTAGATTCTCCGGCAAGAGGATACATCCTCTACATTCAATTTTTCAACATGTTCTTAACGGTTTCCGCCAAGTTGTCTCTTAATTTTAAACTCTAGTGGATATAGATATACCTTCTCTAAAATTTCCTAGTAAGACAACCATACCTTCTTGGAATTAGCGTCATAACCTATCTCTGAACTGTTTCTAACGCTTTGACATATTTCCTTAAATGAGGAGAATATTGGACAATATTTCACACAGTAGTACAGATATGGTCTCACTAATGCCCTGTATAAGTGAAGCATAACCTTCCAATTTTTGTAATCAATTCCCCTCAGAATAAACAACAACATTACATTGTTTTGCACAGCGGCCTCACAGCGCCCGGGTTCAATGACCCTTGGGTTATTGCCTGTGTGGCGTTTGCATATTGTCCGCAAGTCTGCGTGGGTTTCCTCTAGGTGGTCCGGTTTCCTCCCGCAGTCTGAAAGACATGCTGGTTATATGCATTGGTCACGCTAAATTCTCCTTTAGCATACTGGAATAGGCGCCAGAATGTGGTGGTTAGAGGATTTTCACAGTAACTTCATTGCAGTTTTGATATAAGCCCGCAAGTAACACTAATAAATACACTTAAAAACATAATCACTTGCTGTAACTTCGCTAGTTTCCTGCCTATTCACTTAACCTATCTCTCATTTTGTATTCTCTTAACATCACTTTCACAATTTAGTTTCCTATCTTCAACCATTAGCACTTTTAGAAACCATTTATTCAGTCCCTTCATCTAAGTCATTTATATAAATTGTAAATATTTGAGACACTAACTCGTGACATAAGACTTGTCACATTCTGCCAAACTGAAAAATTGCCACTTACGGCGACTTCTGTTTCCTCATAGATAACTGGTCTTCAATGCACGCCACTATGATGTCCCTTATATCATGACCTTTGGTTTTATGCAATAAACGTTGGTGTGGCACCTTAAGAATTGTCTTCTGGGAAGCTAAGTGCAGCGCATCTACTAGTTGCTCTTCATCCACAGCAAAGTGACTCTTTCAAAATCGCCAATAAATTTGTTAAACAAGATTTCCCTTGCAAGGAACTACATATATGTTGCCAGTTACCTTAATTTTTTTTCCAAATGCTCAGCTATAACATTTTTAATAACGACTGCTAACATTTCTCTTTGGCATTATGCTAACTGGCTTTTAGTCTTCTCTTTCTGTTGCCTCTTTGTTTTGAAATAAAGGAGTTAAATTTGCTATCTTCTTCTTCTGAAAACTTCTTCGAAACTATGGACTTTGGGAAAATTCAAACGAATGTCCCAAATACCTCATTAGTCATTTTTATTTTATTCATTTACGAGATGTCACTGGGTAGGTTGACACTTATTGTCCATCCTAAGTTGTCATTCAGAAGTTGGTGCTTTGCTTGAACCGCTGCAATCTCTGAGGTACAAGTACATCCATAGTGCTGTTAGGAAGGAAATTTTAGGACGAATTCCATCCAGACCAGAGCATTTGTCAGCCTGCAGGCCAAATAATTTGGTCACTATCACTTCCCTTGTGAGTACAATTTTTCAGAGTTCCTCCCTCCTTTCCACTTCCTGATTTATAGTTATTCCAGGGATGTTACTGGCGTCACCTATAGCGAAGATGGATGAAAAATACATGTTTAATTCATCCATTATTGCCTTATTTTCAAATACCGGTCCCCCAAACACACTTTCTATAGGACCAATTCTCATTTTGTTCACATTTCTTATTTAACTATCTATAGAAAAATCTTCTTATCAACCTCTGTGTTTTTCTTCTCATACCCTATTGTTTTCTTCATTATCAAAGTATTTATCATCTTTTGATGTTCCCTATGTTGTTTTCAGCCTTCTAACATGCCATTTATCTTTGCTCAAATATATGCTTCGTTCTTTTAGTTTGATACTGTCTTTACTTTATCTTCCTTTTACATAGATGATGGGTGTTTTTCGTGTCATCATTCTTCTTTAATTCAAATGCATTTCTTCTGTATATTATGAAATATCCCCTTGACTGTCGACCATTAAAAATCTGTTGATCTGGTTGTATCACAACTTGGTGTGACTCCTAATCTGTCCAAGGTTTCGATAAGCTACAAAGGATCCTGAACAAATTCCAGTCCATCACTCAAACTAGCCTCCTATGCATTGACACTGTCTACACTTCCTGCTGCCTTGGAAAAACAGCCAGCATAATCAGGGATCCCACGCACCCCAGACATACTCTCTTTTACCTTCTTCCAAAACGAATATTCTTCCAAATATTTGTATATCGCGAAAAACGATATACAAATGTCTGAAGTCACATATCAACAAACCCATAAATAAACTTGCTGCCACCAGGCTTATGAATTGATATACCTTGCATTAAGTTGATCTTTCACTACAACCTAGCTATGACTGTAACACTACATTCTGCACTCTCTCCTTTCCTTCTCTAGTTGCGGTGTGTTTTGTCTGTAAAATGCACAAGAAACAATACTTTTCACTGTATACTAATATTGTAACAATAATAAATCAAATCAAATCAAAATCTATCACTTTCGAACATTTGTCAGTTCAGTTTAACTCCACATTCGCAGCACCATATTTGCCCCTATTAATTTTGAAAATTCTCCTCTTGGACATATTTTTCTCTTCATGAAATTGAACATGAACTTCAATCAGTTGATGCCGACAATTACTTTGGTGAACCTTCCCAATGAGGTTCTCAATTGACCCTATCACATTGCACAATACTCGATCTGGTAAAGCTATACAAGTAAGGTATGTCCTCACAGCACGACGGACCCGGGTTCAAATTCAGTCTCTGCTTATTGTCTATGTGGATCTCCTCTGAGTGCTTCGGTTTCCTTCCACAGTCCTAAGATGTGCTTGTTCGGTCGATTGGCCATGCTAAATTGACCCTTCTGTCAGGAGGATTAGCAGGGTAAATGAGAAGTGTGGGAATAGGGCCTTAGTGATCGGTGTAGATTCGGTGGGCCAAACTGTAGGAATCCTATGACTCTATGAGATTCTATGATTACCAGAACTCTATGGTTATCTGATTTTTCCAATCTATATGTAAATCAAAATCCCTCTTGATTATTCAGGACCTTTATTCAGAAGTTCACCTGATCATTATTTACCCCCTATTCCAACATATCATTACAACAAGTACACCGCTCGCACAAATAATTGTTTCCCTTTATTATTTCTTATCTCAACTTAAATTGAGTGTATATCTGGTTTCCGGAACTTAGGATGTGATCAGAGGTCAGCTGGCAAGCTGGATACAAAACTGGCTTGGTCAAAGAAGACAGAAGGTAGCAGTGGAAGGGTGCATTTCTGAATGGAAGGCTATGACAAATTGTGTTCCTCAGGGATCAGTGCTGGGATCTTTGCTGTTTGCAATATAGATAAATGATTTGGAGGAAATGTAACCGGATTGATTAGTATGCTTGTGGACGACACAAAGGTTGGTGGATTTGCAGATAGCAATGAAGGCCATCAGAGGATACAGCAGAATATAGATCAGTTGGAAACATGGGTGGAGAGATGGCAGATGGAGCTTAACCCGGACAAATGTGAAGTAATGAATTTTGGAAGATCTAATACAGATAAGAAGTATACAGTAAATGGCATAACCCTTATGAGTATTGATAGGCAAAGGGATTTGGGTGTACAGATACACAGGTCACTGAAAGTGGCAATGCAAGTGGAGAAGATTGTCAAGAAGGCATACAGCATGCTTGTCTTCATCAGCCTGGGTATTGAGTTTAAAAATTGGCAAGTCATGTTGTCGCTTTGTAGAACCTTAGTGAGGCCATACTTGGAATATAATGTTCAATTCTTGTTGCCACATGATCAGAAGGACATAGACGCTTTGGAGAAGGTACCCCAAAAAAAAACTAGAATGTTGCCTGTTATGGAGGGCATTAGATATGAGGATAGATTGGAAAAACTTGGTTTGTTCTCACTGGAGCAATGGAGGTTGGGGGACATTTGATAGAAATCTTCAAGACTATGAAAGGCATGGATAGAATGGATAGTCAGAAGGTTTATTCCCAGGGTGGAAGAGCCAATTACTAGGGGGCGTAGGTTCAAGGTGCAAAGGGAAGTTTTGAAAGAGATGTACGAGGCAGATTTTTTTACACAAAGAGTGATGGGTGTCTGGAACTCATTGCCGAGGAGGTTGTGGAAGCAGATGCAGTAGTGACTTTTAAGGAGTGCCCTGACAAGTACACGAATGAGATGGGAATAGAGTGATATGGTTCCCGGAAGGGTAGGGCTTTTTACTTAAGTCAAGCAGCATGGTCGTTGCAGGCTTGCAAGTCCAAAGAGCCAGATCAAGTGCTGATTTTTTTTTGGGTTTTTTTTGTTCTTTGTTCTTAGGACATCTGTCCCTAATGTGGTCAATTAGCAGTCACTTCTTCAGCTACTCTCAATTTCTTATCCTTCCCAAATGTCACAAACTCTTCACTATTTAAATTCCAATCTACATCGTTGTGTAAGTCATGTACTTAGGTTCATTAACCGAGAATGATTTTATGAATCAGTGCGGCATATTTGTCCATTATAATAAGACGTTTTTCTTTTCCTAAAAACGAACTTAGTTTACTCTTGGATAAGGACAGTCTAGTACTTCTCATACTAGGTAACCAATGAATTACAACATGTATTAAATTAAGAAAATCCTGTATTACTGACACGAATTGCCTCATTAATTTAGGTTTCTCATCAATCAATGTTCTATGTTACTGCCCCAATCTAGCAAAATATAAACCATACAAAACCAATGATTGGATGGTATATATTGACCGACCGTGTCTTTGTGCCAATGTAACTTCTAATATCATTTGAAATGTAAGATGTTCACAAAATTATTATTCAAATTGCAGATGAGTAAAGAAAATCTATTTTATGGGAAGCAGAAAATTATAAGCTTGCTGCAAATTTTATTCTCTGGATACCAGCCTCCACTTCAAAACAAAATGGTCCTTAGAGCTGTGAGCAGCAAGCAAACGTTAAACAATGAATATAATCTTGCAGGCAAGGAAACAAAGCAGCAAGCAGAGCGTTCAAGGTAGTAACTACCAGATTGCCTGTGGTGCCATGTTAGAGTGTGCAGAAATAAGAACACATGAATGTGTGGGTAATGCACAAGGGAAGGTTTAGATGTTTGGTAGCTTGGGAATGGTACTTGGGGGATAAGTGACCTGCAGAGGGATTTGTGTTAGACCTCAACTGAACAAGAAGCAATATCCCTTCAGGAGGGATATTGTCTGTGCTATCATGTAGGTTTAAACTATATTGGCATATATGTGGGGACCAAAAAATGGTACCGAGGAAAAAGCGAGGCACGGCAAATTGATAGAGGCAGGTAAGACTGGAATGGTAAATGGGTCTTATGTTCAGTCACAGTGAACATGTATTAAATGAATTGGTCATTAGATTCACTACTTATAAACCTGAATATTTGGGTTGTGGTAAATAAAGATGGCCTTCAGACACAGATAATTGCGTGGATCTATGAGGTCTGGTGATAATGGAGGCCTGGTTCAAGAAGGACAGAACTGAGTACTAAACGTTCCAGGATACTAAACATTCAGAAAAGGAAGCAACAAAAGAAATTAGGTTACATAGCTGTCCTGATTAAGGAGAGTATTACGGGGCTGGAGAGGGAAGATATCCTCGCAAATTCAAGGACGAAATCTATTTGGATAGAGTCCCCCCCCTCCCCCGCCCCCCCCTCCCCTTTCTCTCCCCCCCCCCCCACCCCCGAAAAGAAAGGTGTCACCATATTCCTGGGTGAATTCTAAAGGCCAACATCTAATGGTAAAGACACAGCAGAAAGAATTTTCAAGATCATTACGGAGAGGTGCAAGAACTAGTGTGCAGCCATAATGGCGAAATTAAATAATCATAATATTGGCATGGATAGAAATCTGTGAAGGACAGAGAGAACGACGTTTTGTGATTTGTATTGAAGTGAATGTTACAGGTCCAGTAAAGAAAGAAGGACCAGATTCTGAGCCAAGTAAATCAAGACGTAGAGATGCTGGCGTTGGACTGGATGGGCGCAGTGAGAAGTTTCACACATCAGATTAAAGTGCAACAAGTTAATTTGAAGCACGAGCTTTTAGTGTGCTGCTCCTTCATCAGCTGAATGCTCGTGCTACCAAATAAACCTTTAGCCTGGTATTGTGAGACTTCTTAACAATGAATGAAGTTCCCTAATATCATACTATTTGTGTTAGCTACATAAAATGACAAGGAACGACTTCGAGTAAGAGGAAGTAATTGACAAAAGACAAGTTTCAAGATGGCAGGGAGCATGGTGGCTTCTTACGAGCTGTCCCCAACAAGCTTCTAATTGTATCTTTTATGTCTGTAACACAACATTCTGCACCCTCTCACGTCTTTCCCTTCTATGTACTTTACGAATGTTATGCTTTGTTTGTATTGTGCGCAGGAAACAATACCAATATATGTGACTAAAATAAATAAATCAAATCAAAAGAAAACTTCATTGGGGGTGATCCAGCCCAAATAAATTAGAATCGGACATTGGACTACAACTCTATTGGTTGGACTGAAGAAGGGACAGCTCGGGTGTGGCTTCAATATAAAGAGTGAAAAATAGGGCAAGCAAATTTAGTGTTTTTTGGGAAGCGACTGAGGTAGAAAATGAAATAACACAAATAAAGCGAGCAAATGACTGATGTCAGCAGAATAATATAATTGACAACCACGCTGAATATATAAAGCCTTCGCAGACAATTCGAGGAGCGGAATATGCTAAGCAAAGACAAATCTGAGAAGATTTTAGCAACTGTCACAAAAAGGGAGTCCAAAGGTGTACTTTAGAATATAAATAATAACCAGGTGGTAAACAGGGAATGAGGTCCGATAGGGAATAACAAAAAGTAAACTAATGGAGGCAAAGAGTATGGATGAAATACTAATAAACACATGGCTGTACCAAGGAAGGAAAACGCTCTCAGGTCGCAGCAAAAAAAAAGGTACAAGTTGAGATATAGGATTGGTCAAATTTTTGAGGAGGAAATATTAGATCGGCAAGATATGTTGAAAGTTCATAAAGCCACCAGAGTCGCACGAGATGCATCCAAGAATACTGAAACGTGTAAGTCTGGAAATTATGGAATCTTGACCATAATCCAAGATAAATGGATAGTGTCAGAAGACTGTAGAATTAAAAAAGAAATCTTCCTTTCGAAAGTGTGCGAAGATAAACCTAGAAACTGGTGGCGTTTTAGTTTTAATTGGTTAGTGGGAATGCTTTTAGAAATAATAATTTGGAGTAAAATTATCAGTTATTTGGAGAATTGTGGATTAATAAGCCTGTATAGATTTGCTAATGATATGGAATCGTATGCAACAAACTTTCTTGAAGTCTTTTTTTGGTGAGGTAACAGAGAGATAGAATGGGGTTATGTAGTTGATGTACTCTACATGGTTTTACAAAAGGCAGTTGATAAAATGCCACATAGCTATGTTGGCAGCAAAATTAAAGCCCTCACAGTACCAGCATACATTATAGATTGCTGAATAACAGGTAACAAACTAACGATGTTAGTTATTCTTTTCAATTGAAAAATACCTAAAGTGGGGTTTTCTGGTGACCGTGTAGGGGCAATTGTTAAAAAAATCTGCACTCCTGGCCTTGACTTCGGTGTGCACGGAATATTTGAACATATTTCAGTAGCACAAAACCTCGCATTATCAACGGTTAGAGTGATCGTGATATAGTTCAAGAGGGCTTGCACAGGCTTGTGAATTAATGGACAAATACCAAGTGCAATTTAATGCAAGAAAATGTGAAATTTTGATAGGAAAACAAGGAAAGGAAATATAGGATAAAGTATGCATTTCTAAATGGTAGCAGAGAAATCTAGAACTATGCATGCTCAATGAATGACTGTGATAAAGGCAGCTAATGAAGCACACAGGACCATAGAGCATAACTGCAAAGAAGTTCTGAAGACTTGTGCAAAAGTCTGGTTCGTCTTCAACTGGCAGTTATGTCCACTTCTGTGGACCACTCTTTAGGAAGGATGCGAAGGCATTAGAAGAAAAGATTCATGCGAAGCATTCCAGGGATAAGAAACTTCAACTGCCCAAGCTGAAAGGAGAAGCCGGAGACGTTCTCAATGGAGTAAACAATATTAAGAGAAATGAAAGCACTTTTCAAAATCATGAAGGCCCGCGACAAAATACCCGAGGAGAAATTCTTTCCATTGGCAAAATCGTCGAAAAGCAGAAGAAATCGCGTTATGGTTATTCGCAAGAACAACAAGGACGACATCAACATGTATTTGGAATGCAATGTGACTGCGTTGTCCAAGAGGTAATTCGAAAAAAAAAGCGAAAGAAATTGCAGAACTACAGGAAAATATAAGATTTGGCACTAGGTGATTAGCTAATCCAGAAAGCCAACGTTGATATGGAGGACTGAATGTCCTATTCTGTCCTTTATCATCCTGCAAGTCATTTAACAACAGCAAGCAAAGTAGTAAACTAATCATCAAACCTCGCAGATGTAACAGGTCCAGCCACCCAGGTGTCCGGCAGACGTACAATGGGTTTATGTTCAATATTTTAATGGGTAAGCACGTTGGTTCAGTCAGCTTCGCATAAAACTTAGCTCTGACTGTAGTTTGATTGCAATAATAATTTTTGGAACATAGCAGAACCATAGGCACACCTTCACCAAAGCAATTACAGCCTTTCAAGTAGACGGTTCCGCATCACCTTCCCAAGTAGCAATTGAAAACATTTGCTGGGATTACTGGCAATATTTGTATCCCGAGAATTAATTATATAAATATTTTAATCATATTCTAATTCTTTCTGAGTTTAACGTTCTGACTCAACTTGCTCATTTTGTTTCAATTATCGGAAATTCATGGAACAGACTTTCCCAATGAAACACGATGACAAACGTCGTTTTTTTTTTAAAAAAAATATCGGGCCCGTTGTTATTCATAGATAGACGTTTGAAGCACAGAAGGAGGCCATTCAGCTCATCGTGCTCACGGTAGTCTGCGAAAATCTGACGAGAATTCCATTTTGCAGCATTAGCTTATGCCTCTGGAAGTTCTGACAATGCAAACGATTATCTAAATACTTCTAAAATGTTATGAGAGTTACAAACCCAATCACTATTTCTGGCAGTGAATTTTAGACTGCCATCACTTTCTGTGTGATAACTTATCTTCTCAAATGAACTTTTAGCCTTCTACACTTACCTTTTAACCACTTGGCTAATTATCGTCCCTCTACTAATGGAAAAATCTGCTTTCTTACGCACCTAATTATGCGTCTCGCAAACATTCATATCTATCACGGCCACCTCAACGTTTGCTAATTCAAGGAAAATAGCCCCAGTCTACGCATCTCTTCCTCATAGATCAGACCTTCCAGTCCAGGAGCATCCTGGTAAAACAGCTTCGCATCTTTTCCAGTACAATCACATCATTCTCTTTTGTGACCAGAACATAAAACAATACTCCACTATGGCCTAAAAGCCTTTCATACATGTTCAGCATGGCTTCTTGCTTTTGTATTCTACGCCTAGGCTAATAAGGGCAAGTATCCCATATACTGCCAAACCACATTACCTACCTGCCATGCCACTTTCAGGGATCTGTGGATGTGATGTTAATATGTGTTGGTTTTTTTATCGACAGTGGCTGATCTTTATCTGTATTAATGTAAATCTACCACTTCTCAGGCTGGTTGATTAACTGATCTCAGAATCTGAATGTTTTGTTAAATCTGTTTATTATGTAATCTATCTGCAACATTTAAAATTTCCCAGCATTTAAAATCACCAGTTTCTGGAATGGGAATGTCGCTGGCTCGGTCAACATTTATTGTCTACCTTTAACTGCTCTCGAGAAAAAAATGTAATAATACAACCATCAGTATTTTTTCACAAGCTTTGGAGTTGAACGCTTTCATGGTTTCACAGTTGCTGAAAACAGACAAATGCTTAAAGAAGATAATTGAATCATGTTTCTCAGGTAGAAACATTTACCGCGGTATTTACTACCACTGCAATGGTTATTTAGAAAGGCGGAATACAATGGGCGTTGGATTCTAAAACGAAGGCAACATTTTGTGAAAATACCTGCCAATCGGGCAGCACGTTTGGAAAATGAAAGAGAGGTAAAACAACCAGAGGTACAGAGGGAAAGCGCAATTACACCGTGGGTTGTTAATATCTAGCTTGCACTGCCTGATAGAATGTTAGAAGTGGGTTTAATTCTACAGATTCTGGCTTTACTTTGCTGTCTCGACGTAACAATTCCAGCTAATTTATTCCAATGTGATAGTCAGTACTAGCAGTGTGAGTTACGAGTTTACACACGATCATATATTCCGAAACATATGAAGCACGGCTTACCTCAGCAGATTCCACACTACTGTTAATTTCATAATTCAGTGTTTTTTTTCATTTTTTGCGACACACACGACCCGGACTTGATTTTCATCGTTGGTGCAACGGGGCCATGCAATTTTAGAAACATGAAATCATTTATGCTTGGATTTGGACGCAATTCGTACTGAACTCTTTTCGGAGTATGCCACTTTCGTAAACCCCTGTAAAATTTAGTGTTGACTGAATGTTCACACCAGGCTTCTGAATTCTATGCCGTTCATCCTTCTGTAGTAAAATGGTCCAGGAAGAACTGCAGTCATGCATTCCATCTCTGCCTTTGTGAATCTTAATGGCAAGAGTTATAATAGCGATTAGGAAAATCAGCGAAGTGGCAGCAAAAGATATAATCAGATGATGGCTTATGTCCGACGTCCACGATTCTGAGTTCCCCAAGAGGCCGACAGTTGATGCATGCTCCGTATTACTCTTTGATACGGATAAGTTGATGATAACTGTTAAAGAAAGGATGGTTTTCCGTTGTCCCTAACCAAGATTAATCGTTTCTGTTTAGGTAAATCTTTGAATCTAAAATGTCAGATAGTCTATTTTCCCCCTGTCTCCGAGGATATGGGAAACAGGCTTCCATCTGTTGGTTGCAGTAACTAATAGAAAAAATGTGCGTTCTTCCCAGAATCGGCATTAATTGCAGTGATTTTAGCAACTAAATAACCAGAATCAGCGGATCTAGGTATTGTCTACTCTGCGTGAGAAACTCCATTTGCCAAAGGCGATATGAACACAGGGGCATTATCATTCTGATCTATTTTGATCACACTGAATATTGTGTTGTTGCTGAGCGAAGGAATCCGCCATCCGTTACTTGCACAGAAAGCTGAAAACGTTTCAGTTGTGCGTAATCAAACGAGCGGCAAGCAAATATCACACCCATGGCATAACAGATTGAGGCGAAATTAGACGCAAGCAAGTCATTTATCCGGCCATGGAAAAAGGAATAAGACAGACTGGCATTGTCATTAAATCAACGGCTAATACGGAACTGATAGAAGCATTGATTCGGTAATTCTCGGTTGCATACATAACAAACGAAGTCTTCGCAAAGCGGGTCAGGTTGTCAGTTACATCTGAAACATCAGGAGAGATGGGTTGTGATTAGTTAGCGGAGGCGCATCCCCTCGCAACAGGTGATTGTAACCTTGTACTGAGGCACATTTTCACTATCTATATGCCGAGCAAGTGCAGTAATTATTCAAAGATTCCTCAGGCTGAAGGGAATATTTTGTGAGATATAGCAGTGAATATTCCCCCTTTTTTTCAGAATTCTGATCTGTTACCTTTAAAAGTGCGACTGACATTTTGAAAGGAGCATCCTCTGGAATCGGGCCTGAATTTGAAGTCAGAGTGATTTCAGGAATGTTATCATTGACACCTAGATTTTTATCAGGACGGTGCAGTATGCTGGCACAGCATGTGACTTCTGCCCATAGCTTGTACTGAAATCTCGTACTCCTTTATCTCTTCAAAGTCCACAATACCGTTCACACTAATTTCTCCGGTTTGTGAATTCACACGGAACAGGCGTCTTACCTTTTCAGGCTTTCAATCACTGACAGAGTAGGTGATGTCACCATTCAAACCGTCATCTGTATCACTGACATTTACTTTCGCTATCAGTGAATCTTTGGGTACATTTTCCGTCGTGGTGATGTCATACACTGTCTGTTCGAAAACAGGAGCATTATCGTTCACATCAGATAAATTGATAATAATATGGGTGGTACCGGATTTTTTAGGGGACCCACCATCAAATGCAGTCAGTATCAGCTGATGAGTTGGCTGCTGCTCGCCGTCAAGAGACTTTTGATGCATTAACTCTGAGGTGACAGTGTGTGTGTCTTACTAGATTTTAGTTCTAAACTAAAGTGCTGATTTTCTCTCAGTTGAAGGGTCCGGGCTCCATTGGTTCCAGCATCCGGATCCTGCGAGCTGTGCAGTTGGAATCTCGATCCTGCAGAGACATATTCGAAGATTTGAAACTCATTTTTCTGGAAGAAAGGTGCATTGCTATTTATGTCGAGAATCTCAATTTCCACTCAATATATGCTTAATAGATTTTCTACCAAGTCTCCAACACCAGCACACAATCGAGGTTTGGTCACAAATCTGTTCCCTGTCCACAGTTTCTTTTATGAACAACGTTCTCTGTTTAAACTGACGTCCACACATCACTGCTTGTACTCCGATATCGATGTAATGAAAGCTGGTTCACATGTAACCCCAGGTCCTTTGCAATGTTTCCAACAACAGAGCGGAGCTCTAATTCTTCACGAATTGAATAGCGAATGGTTCGACAAATTGAATGTGTCATGCATACCAGTACTAAACAAATGACGCACCAATGTGACACACAGCAGGTTAGCGTGTAGGCCACTTCTTTTAGAAAAATGTTCCGCAAATCCATCTGCGGGGCTCTTCCAGGAATTGTTCGGTTTTTGCTATGTTCCGTTATGTTCATTTCTCTGGTTTTCTAAATGGAGGATTATATTCAGCGTGTGCCGTCCAGCGGACTTCCTTTGGCAGAATCAGAGAGAAGATTTGTACAAATAATAATTTCACGGCGAATCCCTCAGTGATAAATTGAAACAATAGATTCAGGACTCCCGTCCGTGTCTTCGATACTTCGATGGTGTAGGAGAGGTGGTGTTGGATCTCCAGTTACATTTCCGCATTTCATTGGTAGACAGCGACACAAAAAGACTCAGCCAATAATAACAACAAACAATCTTATAGCAATACTGCCTCTACCGAACACCAGAAGAGCTGTTTTTGTGATTTACCCTAGTGAAACTTTAATTCTACATGCCATAATGATTTCTAATGTATCAACTTAGCTCTGTTGTTTCCAGCTATAACTTACTGCGAATTTGACTAGAACTTCTTTGGTGAAGAAGTTCTTTGGTGAAAAAAAACAATAATGGATGGCTCAGTGGTTAGCACTGCTGCCACACAGCATCAGGGATCAGGGTTCGATATTCGACTTGGGTCACTGTTTGTGTGGAGTTTGCACATTCTCCCCGTGTCTATATGGGTTTTCTCTGGACGCTTGGGTTTCCTTCCACCGTTCAAAGATGTGCGAGTTAGATGGACTGGCTATGTTAAATTGTCCCTTAGTTTCAGGGAGTCTAGCTGGGGTAAATGTTTGTTGGCATGGATGGCATTGTGGTCAGTGCAGACTTCATAGGCTGAATGGCCTCCGTCAGCACTCTACAATTCTGTATTGCATATTCACCCTCTAGTGTTGGTGCATCTACGCGAAAAAGATAATTTGCACAAAGCGCTATTTTACTTCCATTGATGATTTGAGCTAATCTTTTTATGACATTCACATTTTTCGTTGTTACACGATCAGTATGTACCTCTGACATCAGCAGTGCAAATTACTTTTTCGAGCCAATTGGCTGCTTAATTTACGGTAAATACTTTCTCTCATTTGTTAATAATAATGAGGAAAATAATTTCTCATTAATGGCATGCAATTTTGAATGCCTTTATAAGTGAATAAAAATAATGTTACATTTCATGATGTAGCCTTACTGTGCTTACTTATAAAGGATTCTCTTAATTGCTTGTCTATCTTTCCCTTAACTACACCCATGCTATTCTCTTGAGCCACTCTCCAAGGTAATAAATTCCACATTCTCACATTTTTAGGATTTATTCTGAATTGTCCGTTGTCACACCAAAACCCGTCCATCATCTACGCGGCTCAAATCAGAAGTAAGATCGAATAATTTCCAATTGTCTGGATAAGTGCAGCTTCAACAACATTTCCGAAGCTCACATCAACCAGATAAAACATCTTGTTTCACTGGTACCCCGTGCATCACTATTTCATTGATCGAAATTGATTCACCAATCTGATGATGCTGAAGCTTCCCTAATAAAACTCTCATTTGCTTGGGGTTGTTGCAAAATTAAAAATGGTGCAATCAAAAATTGGGAGGGACTTTGCGTCATTCAGTGTCATGGAAGTGCCTTTAATGTGATTTGCATTTGGAAATGTATCGACCACTGCTATGAACATTAATCAACGACTGAACCTTCACTGTTCTCAGAGGTGGGGGATCCCAAAGATTCACCTCCAACTAACTGAAGAAATTCCTCCTTCTTGAGATTTTAAACAGCCTTTTACTCTGAAACTCTGGTCCGCTGCCCCGGACCCCTTTACTATGGAAAAACATGTTTCATTCATCTATCCTGCTCAGTCCTGTAAAAATGTTTTGCTCGTCACTGAGTTCCGTTTCTCGCTCTTCTAAACTCTGTAGAATAAAGGCTGCATGTTCTTCCCGACTTATCACGCTAGTTGCTAGGCGTGGAGAGCTGGTGAGATCACGAGAGAGGCGAAAAACAAGATTCATTCCCGGTTTCTCGCAATGTTACCAATCCAGTGTGCCGGCGTCAGCAGTCTGGGAAGGGCGCGAGGCTGAAACATTTTTGCCTATCTGTTACGGCCGGTTGGTTCTTCTCTATGTAAGGAGACCAAAGCTGCACAATACACAAATTTTGGTCTCACCAGCCCCTTCACAAATTCAGAGCGGCTTTCTTACCCCTGTGATCAAATCGTCTTGAAATTAAAAGCGAGCATACAATTGGCCCTCTGAATTGCTTACTGAGTATGCATGCTAGCTTTCAGTCACTTATGAAGAGGAAGCCCAAATCGTTTTGAACATCAACTTGCCCCAACCTTTTCCTATTTAAGAAATATTCTGTATGCATACAACAAATATAGCATATAGGTCCCTGGTCTACATAAATAGAAATCAGTAAGGTAATTATATATATAGACCTGCGAGCAAAGTTATAGTTCGTGGATTAAAAGGGACAGTAGCAACATGGAATCAAAATTAGCTGAGCGACAGGAAACAGAGCAATATTCGAAATGCGGTCTGACTAATGTTTTGTACAGTAGCAGCAACACCTCATTCCTTTTCTGTTCTATACTTTTAGCAATAAACGCCAATATTCCACATGCCTTCCTTATGCTGTACCTGCATACTAGCTCTCTATGATCCATGCAGAAGGACACCCAGATCCCTCTGCACTGCTGCATTCTGAAGTTTCTCTCCATTTAGATATTAATTTGCCTTAGTACTTTTCCTACCAAATGAATAACTTTACACTTGTCCAAGTTGAATTACATCTGCCTAATTTTGTCCGTTCACTTAACTTATCCAGATTTTAAATTTCTTGCTTCGTTATTGCAATTTACTATCCCCTCTATTTTAGCAGCACCTGCAAATCTGGTTGTGTTAACTACTGTCCCTGCATCCAAGTCATGAATGTAGATTATAACTAATTAGGTCCAAGGATCAAACCCATTAAATACATCTTGCCAACATAAGAAAGACTAATTTCTAATGACCCTGTTTTCTTTTGGTTAGCTAGTCCTCTAGCAAACAACTAAATTACTCCTAATCCCACGTGAGCTAACATTGTGTATAAGTCTTTTCTGTGAATCCGTATCGAATGTCTTCTGAAATTCCAGATATACTACATCTACAGAATCACCATTATCCTCCTTGCTTGTTGCATCTTCGAAGATCGCAAACAAATTAGTCAGGTGTGACTCATCTTTGTAAAGCCATGCTGATTCTGTCAGATTGCATTTTGACTTTGCAAATACCCTGTTATTATTTACCTCAAAATTGATTCTAATTATTTCCTGACAACAGTTATTAAATTAATTGGCCTATATTTTTCTGTATTTTTGCCTCACTCGGTTTTTGAATAAGGGTATTGCATTAGCTTTTTTTTAATTCATCAGATCCATTCCCACACTCAGAGAATTTTGGAATATTGTAATAATTGGAATATTGTAACCAATGGATCCACTATCTCAAACGGAATTCTCTTTAAGACACTAGTATGTAGGCCACCAACCCTAGGAGATTGCCTGCCTTCAATGCCAATTGTTTCCTTAATAATTTTTCCCTTCTGACGATGATAGTTCTTAGTTTCTCCCTTTCTATAAACTTTGCCTTTTCTGTTACAATTGGGATAACATTGTATGCTATCTCCGTTGGGAAATCAGAAGCAAAATTTTGATCTTGTGTCTCAGTCATTTCTTCAAAGTCAATCTTCAGCTTAATTTTTTTCGAATAACATCTTCCAAAGCAAACCAGAGAGCCAGCTATTTGGAACCTTATAATGCATAATGAGACAGTCCATCTCAGTTCAAATAATACAATAATTTTCTTTTTCGACTGCCAAAGTAGGCAACTTTACATTTTCCTACATTAAACTCCATCCTGTAAATATTTTGTGCACCCACTTAACCTGTTTAAATCCCTTTACAGAATATTCATGTCCCCTTGACAAATTATATGCTTACGTATATTTATATCATCAATTTAGCTGCAGTACCTTCAGCCCATTCATTTAATTCATTAATATAGAACGTGCCACCCTCATTAACACCTCATAGTACATGCGTCTGTAGGTAGCAATCATTATAAAATTATTGAATTTTGCACTCAGTTTGACGGGTGGAATAGTAAGAATTGTAGTCTAAGACTAGTCTTAAACTTAAATAAGGCAATTACCTAGGTGTGAGGTCAAAGAAAAATCGTATAATAATGCGAAGATCAATGATAGGTCAAAAAGTTGACAAAGTTCAGAAATGAACAAAGAATAACTCAAAGATGAGGAAGGAGAAATTCGAGATAAGAAAGTGAGAATAAGAAATTCGAGAAAGGTGGTGAGAATTACACAAGCAGATGAGTTTCTAAATGTATTTAACAAGAAAAAGAGTGACTAAAGTGTTTTTTGTAGAGCATGGAATTGAAAATGAGTATTGGGAAAATTTGAAATGATGGAAACTTATAAAGGTATTTTGACTCTGCAGTTAATGTGAATGACAAAAAATATTCACAACTCAATAAAGTAATTGGAAGGAGGCACACTACAATGTACGATCACTCCAGAAAAAGGTTACTAGAACAACAGTAGATCTAATGATTGCCAAGTCCCCAATTAGTCCTCACGACTTTCATCGGTGGATTTTAAAAATATAGCATGCGAAATGGTGGGTGACCTGATTGTGTTATTCCGAATCTGGAAGATTCTGGAAAGGTCCCAATGAATTAGAAAGTTTCAAAATAACACTTCTGTTTTGGAAGGAGAAAGGCAAAAAAGTAGGAAATTAAATTAGTTAACTTCTATCACAGGGAAAATGGTCGGATCCATTATTAAGGAGATCATATCAGGACATTTAAACCACTGAGTGTCAACATGCTGTAGTAATAGGGAAATTACATTAGGCTAATTTATTACAGTGCTTTGAATAAATAACAATACAGTGGATAGAGAAGGACCTGTAAGATATACTTGGATTTCCAAAAGGAATTGAAGTGCTGCACAAAGGATACTTCATAGAATAAAATGGGTGGTGTTGAGGTTTGTGTATTAGCATTGATGGAGGATTGGTTAGCTAACAGAAAGCAGAAAGTAGAGATAACTGCATAATTTCTGCGTTTGACAGTTGTCACTTGTGGAGTGTCACAAGGATAAGTGCTGTCGCTTCAACTATTTGCAAACTATGTAAATGACTTGAATGAAGGGATGATGGTATGGATAGTAAATGCACTGATGATGCAAACATCCATGGCAATATCATTTATCAAGAGAACTTGAATATTCTGCAAAGGGATTTAAATAGTTTAAATGAGTGGGCAAAGATTTACGCAATGGAGTTTAATGTGGGAAATGTAAATTTGCCCACTTTGGCAGGTGGAATAGAAAAAGATTGTATCATTTGAATGGAGACAGACTATAAATCTCTGAAGCATAGATGGATCTGGATGTGCTGGCTCACAAATTCCAAAATATTGGTATAGAGGTGGATCAAGTGACTCCAAAAGGAAATGGAATGTTTTTTGCTCATAGCCAAATAACCGAGTATAAAAGTAGGAAGCTTACGCCACAGCTCTACAGGACATTGCTGTTGCCATATCTAGAATATAGCCCAGGTCGTCATGGTTAAGAAATGATATAATTGCATTAGAAATAGGTCAGAGAATGTCAACCGGACAGATTCCTTGGACGAAGGGGTCGTTTTACCAGGAAAGGTTGTACAATTGTAGTCTGCGACCTTTGGAATTTAGAATTATGAAAGGTAATTTTATTTAAACATCTCAGATCAGGACGGGAATTCGCACTGTGGATACTGAGAGGAAGTTTTCACTTGTGGAGGAATCTAGAAATAGGCTACTCCATTTAAAACGCATGAGTCTGCCATTCACGGCTAAGGAAATATATTTTCTCAGAATTTCATTAATCTGTAGATTACTCTACTTTAGTAGTAGAGGCTGTGTCATTGAATTTATCCAAAGTTGAGTTAGAGTTTGAGCAGCCAGGGAGCGAATGATTATGGGGTAGAACCGGACAGTTAGGAATTTATTGCTGAACAGATTCACAGTTAAATCAGGTATGATTTCATCAAATGTTCAAACGGGTTGCAGGTGCAGAATGACCTACTCCTACTCTTAATTCTTCTGTGACTACCGAATCTCCAAAAGGAAAATGTAAATAATACATATTAAGAATGTGTCTGAGATAGTCTGAAACTTGATCAACTGAAGCATCAGATTACTCTCCAAATTAGCAGCAAGGCCCCCTGTGCCTGCTTCATCATTCAACCTGATCCAATTATAACCTTAACTCCACATTCCCATTGTGCTCCCAATAACCGTTCACTTCCTTCCTTATCAAGGAACTATTAGCTCTGCCTTAGAAATGTTTATCCTTTGCTTCCACAGGCATTTAAGGAAGATAATTCCAACGATTCCCTATTGAGATTCCTCATTTTTAACCAGTGATCCCTAGTTCTAGAATCTCCCCCAAGAGGGAACATCCTTTCTACATCTACACTTACAAAACTCTGAGAATGTTAAAGGCTTCAACTAGTCGCCTCTGAATCTAAACACGAGCAGATACAAGCATAATCCTTCCAAGCCTTCCTCATAAAAATAATCCTCTGGTTGGAGCTATTAATGCCAAAAGCCTTATCTGAACTGTTTCCAACACATTTTGCATCCTTTCATAAATAAAGAAACCATTACTCTACATAGTACTCCAGTGGTGATCTCACCAATGCTCTGTATAAATGAAGCATAAATACTCAACATTTTATTATGTACCCCTCGCAACAAACTAAAACTTCCATTTGCTTTTCCAGTTGCGTAATACGTGCATACAAACGTTTTGCAATTCCTGCACTAGGATACCTAATTCATTCTGCATCCCAGAGCTTCGCAATCTCTCACTATTTAGATAGTATTCTATACTTGTATTATTCCTGACAATTGGATAATTTTACATATTCCACATTATATCATATTTGTCAGATCTTTGCCCTGTTATTTAAACCATCGATTTTGTATCCTCCTTATGCCCTCTTTACTGCTTACTGTTTATCTATTTCGCATCATCAACAAACTTAGCAACCATACCTTCAGTCCAAGTCATTGATATAAATTATAATGATCAACCTTGGCTTTGATCCCCATGGATCTGCTTTTTACATCTTGTTAACTAAACACTGACCATTTATTGCGTTTCATGTTTCCTGTTAGCTGGCCAACTTGTCCTTGCAAATAGTTACCACCTAGAACAGAGATTTTATGTTCCACAATAACATTTGAACCTTTAATACGGCAACTCAGTTATCTTCTAGAAATCTAAGTGCAGTTAAATCACCTGTACATTGATGCATAGAACATGTTACATTTTAAAGAACTCTAATAAATTGTCTAAAATAAAGCCATAAGAAATACGACCAGGAATATACTGTTTTGGCCCCTAAAGTCTGCTCCAGCATTCAATAGGATCATGGATGATCTGACATTCTTCACATCTACTTTCCTGTCGGTTTTTTCTGAGATTCTGCTGTCCATGTCCTGATTTTGAGCTATTTTTGGATGTCACTTGTATCATCCATAATGAAGATTTCTGTCAAATATCTGTTCCATTCATTTTCCATGTCCTTATTTTCAACGATTAACTCTCCAGACTCAGTACTACAGGACTGAACTTGTTAAATCTTTTTCGTTTAAATTATCTATGGAAACTCTTATTGACAGAATTTATGTTTCTTTTGATTTCTCTCTTGCTCTATTTTCCCCCATGAACTTTGTTTTTAGTTTTTTTTTAAATATGTATTTTGTTCAATCTCTTGATCTGCCGCCCATGCTTGTGAAATCATTTTATTTAAGATTGGTACTATCTTCAACTTTTTGAATTCACCACGGATATGCTTGTTTTGTATATTCTGATATATTCAGTGCCAGGAATTGATTCTGTATTGACCTGTTGCGCAACTGAAATTGCCAGTTCAGTTTAGTTCAGAAGTAGGTGTAAATTTCGTATACAATACCACTTCAGAATTGATGGCACAATACAGTAATTTAGAGCTTCAAATCGTAATCCATTTTATTCACTTATTAACAGCGAGCACATTATAAATCATTTCTCTTTTCACTCCAGATGTGCAGCATTATCTTGGTGGCTTTGAATTGATATCATAATATCCATTACAAATGGTACAAAAACTATACTGTTGATTTAAAGTGTGTAATTTTGCTTACTAATTAACACCTGATTCAGATTATGCAAGCGACTTTTTGAATTCCCAATCACTTTAACTGAATATCACATATTGTACTGTTCAATCGATTCGACCTTCTATTACAAACAGAAGTAGCAAGCATGTTGTCAATAATAGAACTTGAAAAAATAAACAAATATCTCACCTGATGAAAGTCAGTGATTTCCTTATTGTACCGGGTGAAGCAGTTCCAGTCTCCTCCACGGCACACAGTTCAGTTATGATATTAAACTTAAGTGGAGCAGCGCTTTTTGAGTTTAAAAGGATGAAATTATTCAAGGCTGAATGTGAACTTGGATACATTTCATAGCGAAGTTTTTCAGATAGGTTTCACTTTCCTATATATTCATGTCATTAGATGATATTTCAATATTTTGCTGGTCTTTCCGTTCCATATAGTATATTGTCAGGGCAATAGTAATCCGAATTTCAGCTCCACTTTTATGGAGAATAATAGCAAGGACTAAAATAACTACGACAAAGACAGGTGAGATTGTTTTAAAATATAGTGTTCAATAAAGCCTTGCATCAGATATCCAATTCCCAACGTGTTGACACTACATGCACTTTTCGCAACAAGATTCATTACTGATAAACTAATAATGACTGTAGATGAAAGTGATGGTTTTCCTTCTTTCCTCGCCATAATCTGGAGTTCATTTGTCAGTGAACAATTGACCGCAATAACAGGATTGTCAAATTTCTCCAGTCTCAGAAACCACAGGAAAGGAAGGTCCATTAGTGGGCTTAAAGGATTAATAAAAATCAGGCGTTTTATCCACTACCACCGTCCATGGCTGTCACTTACTAACCAATTAAGCTAAATCGGCAGATTTCCTCTGCAAATGTGTTTTGATTTGTCATGAGCAATGGGATTGTAGGCACGTTTTCATTTTGATCGTCGATGATCACATTCGCACTAACGTTGCTGCTATGTGGAGAAGAACATGATCATTTGCTTGCAGTGAAACTTGAAAGCTACTGAACTGCGCATAATCGAAAGAGCGCTGCGCAAATATCAGACCATTGTCTGAATCAATTGAGAAGGAAATGGGTAGAGGGAAGCCAAAACGAGATACTTCCGTGTCCTTCATACATATCCATCGTATTTACTGCCGCAATCATGGTATCATTGGGTACGGTTACGGTGGTGATGATTTGTTAAATTGTCCTTTAAATCACGCACAGCTATAATAATCTGTGTGGTCTCGACTTTCTTTGGTTCCCTTCGTCAAATACCATCAGTGTAAAGTGACAAATGGGTTGTTGCGCACAGGGTCATTTAGTCATAGATGTACGTTCCCTTTATATTTGCATTTCTAATGCGAAGTTCTCGCTTTGCCTCAGTATGTCAGCTCGCACACTTTTAGCTCCAGCATGACGATCATGCGCGCTCCGCTGCGGAAAGCAAGCCCATGTTGATGTTTTTTTTTGTGAGATCTGGAGTTGAAATTCATTTGTTTTATATTCTCATATATTCGAGAATCTCAACTACAATCTCAGTCACCTTTAGAGATCTTGATTCAACCCTCCAACAGTCGTTCACAAAACGTTTCCCAATCTAATTTCATTTTGCGAATGGCTAAATTCGCACGTAAATATTATTTTGTTCTACCCAAAAGTAGCCGTAACCTGCGCGCCAACAAGTGTCATGTTTAAAGCTAGGTCGATTTCACTTTTTCCAACAAAATGCACCAGGCTCTATTTATTCAGCAATGGAATAATTGGCATATTCCCAACTGAATCCACAACTAAAAGCACGAAAAATCAATAATGCTACTGCGTCACGTATCAATTTAACAAGTCTCACGTGAGACGGTGCTGCCTATATCAATGTTCTCCAAAATCATATACCAGCTTTGGAACTGCAACAATAGCTTGGCAGCAAATGTGGGGCTACAGCTTACATACAAAGAGGAGATTAGGTGCCGGATCTCTACAATTATTACAAGAAAAGCCTTATAATCTCTTAATTATCTTCTCAGATGTGAACACAGGAACTGGATTCATGAGCATGCGCCTAACTTTGGGAGTGCATCGTTTTTGTTTCAAGGGTAAGTGATGTTGGCTCTCCGACCACATTCTTTCACCTCATTGGTAGACAGATATATAGAGACCCGATTTATATAATAGCAAACACTCTTAAAGCAATAGTATATCTACTGAACACAATAAGAAGTGATTGCGTGTTTCACGCTGTGTCTAGATTTTGGGCAACTCCTATGCTATAGTTCTTATATTTTTCATGTGGAGCGCAAATTAATTAGCATTATCTTACGATTATCTGAATATTATCCCTTTTGGGTAATACACGAAACTTTTTTTGCGTAGAATCCTGGTAAATCAATAATACTCAACTTCCGGAATGAAACATCAATTTGTTAATGTTTCAGTCAGGTATTCAACTACTCGTTTCACAATCTTGCCTTGATATTTATTAGAGTTAAATATCCAGTTACACGCGTAGCTTCGAGAGGAATCTGCCTCTTTCTCGCGATTACATTTTAATTCACTCCATTTCTGTCTGGTTTTCACTGTACCATAGAATTGCTTCAGGTGGTGGAGGCAATGTACATCGAAGTACAGTTGAAAAGGGTGCTTCAAGATTTTGTCTAAGCGACAAAAGTTTACAGTAATACATAATTTGAATAGTGAGTGTCTTGCGACAGAACCTATCACCTATAACCAAGTATTATTGGTTTGAAGTTCTTGATGCCAAAGACGCAGTCTGAGATGTCTTGGCATGATGCTGTCGTGCATTTGGCAGATTGTTCACAAGGCAACTAGGATGTCATTAATGCCTTTGAATATCGCGGGGAGTCGATTAGATTAATTTTAAATAGATTCGAATGTTCAGGAATTATTTGTCATTTGCTACAGAAGCACACTTGTTGCTGGGGACTGAATTCACCCACCCAGAAAAAAAAATGGGCCCTATTGTCATTCTCCATTTCCTTTCAATTATTCTTCAACATGGAAAATGGAGCGGGGAGGTGCGGGGGCGGGGAGCTGGCATCAGCAAAAGTAGTGTTCGTGGGTGAGCAGCATTGTTGAGGTGGTTGTGGTAATACAGCAGCTGACTTAGCTGACTTTATACCATTAGAATTCATGAGGTCTAGAATCGCTGTTGAGGACTGCAACGGCAGTTACATCCCTCGTGTATCCCTTTGTCATCTTTAATTTGTCTGTCTTGTCTATCAAACAGTATGTAGCTCGGAATGGTGATGGCAGTGTCTTAACCGTTTCATTACCCATTTATTGCTGAGTATTGCAATGTCAGTCTAGTCTTGTATGATAGCTGTCCCAATTTCGGCCTAAACCCCAAGCTTATCTGTACTAAGATCCCCTGTCTTATAAAAATATTGATTTTAATTTAATCCCAACATAAATGGCTTTTCCAGTAAAGCTTTTACTTTCAACTACCTACTAAAATCATTGATACGTTCCAACTTCAGACAATGGATTCGCAAATGCGTTCGGCACTGATTTAATTGAATGGTCCGGACTTAACAAATTAATGAAGTACCCAAGAAATTACTGTTCGGTTATTTGAAACTGTTTACAAGTTATTCCTATGAATATCGTATCTTCCCGTAATTGCCCCCATTTCAATTACTCTGTGGCTTTGTTGACGTTATCCTAATGGCAGATGTAGAATTTCATAGAGAAACTTTCTGACCATTAACATCAGTTTTTTTTTTCTCTCTTTTTAAATGAAGTGTCTGAAATGTTATTTAAGTTAGGAAGGTTCATTTTGCTGTTTAAAGTTGTTAGGCCTCTTCAATATTGTCGAGTTAACATGCGTGAGATATACATAATAAACTGTCCCTCACCTCCTGAGTGCTGTGTTTGTCGGCAGAGATTGATTCCTTTCGATGTTTAACAGCGACATATGCGTCAGACTTGGGATCAATCATGGATGCAGCCGAACCATGTAACTTTCGAAACATTAAATCGTTCACCCCTGGATCGCAGCGAAAGTGTTGTGGAAGTGTCGCGTTTCCATACGCGTGCGGATAGTTGGGTGGGATCTGAAGGTTTACGCTCGCCTTTTGAATCCCATGGTGCGAATTCGCCCCGAAAAAGTATGAAGTATTCCAACAGCACAAGCCATTATTGATATAATTTCTCCCCTTGTACACTTTTGTACCGAGATATACAATAGCTACAAATAAAAGAAATGAAGTGGCGCCAAATAAAATCATGAGGTAAAATTTCAAATCCCATTTCCAGGGTCCAGGTGTCCCCAGTATTCCAATATTAGAGGCATTTTCTGTTGCGTCATCTTGTATCGATACATTAATAGTGATCATGGATGAAAGGGATGGGGTTCCCTTATCCCTCACCAAAATGACGATCTTTGTCCTGATTGAATCCTTGCGGATAAAGTGGCGAATCGTCCAAATTTCTCCAGTTTCTGAAGCCACAGTAAACAGACTTTCATCAGTGGGTTGATGGAGTTGATAAACAAGTTGGGCATTGAGACCCGAATCGGCATCAGTAGCTATGACTTTTGCAACCAAATATCCTGGTTCGGCAGATCTTGGTATTATATCCTCCGGTACGGATCCTTTGATTGGCAAAGGTGACATGATCACAGGGGCATTGTCATTCTGGTCCACGATGATCACAGTGACCGTCACATTACTGCTGAGTGGAGGCAATCCAGAATCCTTTACAATCACACGCACTTCAAAACTTGTCAGTTGTTCAAAATCAAAAGATTGATGAGCAGATATCACACCACTGATTGTGTTTATCGAGACAAAAGTGGATGCAGGCAAACCGTGTATCAGGCTATCCAAAATAGAATACGAAAGTTCAGCATTTTGACCAGAATCTGGGTCAAAGGCTGACACGGAACCAATCGAAGCGCCAACAGCATTATTTTCTGTAACATGCAGGGTGAAGGAAGGCTGCGTAAAACGTGGCGCATTGTCATTTATATCTGCGACCAGGACTTGGATTACTTTTGTGGTCGACAGAGGTGGAGTGCCTGCATCAGTGCATATAATAGTAATGTTGTACTCTGGAATCTTTTCTTGATCTATATCACCCTGAGTGGCTAAAGTATAATAGTTATTAAAAGAAGAGGTAAGCTGAAACGGGATATCTCTGGGTATCCTGCAATGAACATCTGCTGTGTTTTTTGAATCTCGGTCTGTAATTCTTAGAACAGCTACTGTTGTGCCTGCTGAAGCATTTTCTGGGATCGTGTTTGACGTAGAGGTTGTTATTATTTCAGGTGAATTATCATTGATATCAGTAACAGTTACCAAAACCTTACAGTATACTGCCACTGGATGCGAACCTCTGTCCTTAACTTGTACTGAAATTTGATAGCTATGGCTTTCCTCAAAATCCAGGACACCAGTTACTCTGATTTCTCCGGTTGTTGCATCCAAGCTAAACAGCTCACGCACTTTCTCGGGAGTGTGATCACTGAAAGAATAGATTACCTCACCGTTCAAACCTTCGTCCACGTCCACTGCAGTCACTTTCACAATCAAATTACCTCTGGGTGTATTTTCTTCAGTAGTAATTTGATAGATGTTTTGTTCGCAAACTGGAGCATTGTCGTTCGCATCAACTACAGTAATTTTAATCACCGTGGTCCCGAAATTCATCGGCTCCCCTCCGTCAAACGCCGTCAGTGTTAGTCGATGAGCCGGTTCTTGCTCTCTGTCTAAGGGTCGCTCCAGCACGAGTTCTGGGACGCCAGCTTCCGCGCCCTCTGCCTGCGATTTCAATCTGAAATACTGGTTTGAACTCAGTTGATATGAATGAACGCTGTAGGTTCCGGCGTCCGGATCAAAAGCTCTCTGCAGTGGAAAAGACACCCCAGGTGGCGTCAGTTCTGATATTTCCAGGTTAACCTCGCTCCTTTGGAACACGGGAGCATTATCGTTTATGTCGAGAATGTCAACTTCAATACGATAGATCTGAAGTGGATTCTCAATCACAGCTTCTAACATTAATGCGCAACTGAGGCCTTGCTTACATAGCTGCTCTCTGTCGATTCTTTCTTTTATAAGCAAAAACCCAGTTTTTAAATTCACGGTAAAATATTGTTTCCTGTTTTCAGATGCGATCCGAAACTTGCGTTCAAATAGCTGTTTAACATTTAAGCCGAGGTCTTTCGCAATATTTCCAACAAAGGCACCAAGCTCTAATTCTTCAGGAACTGAATAGCGAATGTTTCCATTTACCGAATCGGTAACATACACGAGAAACACGTGAAGAACGGGCCACAGCGGCATTCGGCTATTTCGCAAGAAGGCCATTCTGGATCAATATACCGGGAAATAACTGATTCTGTGATGAATTTTAGGCTTCTTATTGTAATCGCGAGAACCCGACTGCTCATTACCTTATTTTTCGGATTTTTAAAAGATTGGTTTTCCGCCCCTTCCGAGCGTTCTTTGTAATAATCGCAAAGGTTATTTGTGCAAATTCCAGTCCATCCTCTCGGACTCTTTCCTGGTCGTGAATCAAACGCCTGGAGAGGTTGATGTTCTTCCTCTCTTCAATATTGCGCAGTGTTTGTTGCAGGGGCAGTGGTGCTGGATCCTCAGCCACATTTCCTCATCTCATTGGTAGACAGCGACACAAAGAGACTGGACCAATTATAACACCACAGAATCTTAAAGCGATACAGTCTCTACAGAACACAAGAAGTGCCTTATACATTTAATGTTGTACAACTTGAATTGGACATTTTTGTGTCATACTCAACGTATGATTCATATGATGTCCTCAATAATATATAAGATAATCTTTGGATCTACGCATCATTTACTTCCTAATATTGTTCATCATTGCATAATTATTTCAACAAAATGTAATCTAATAAACAATTTGCATCACTCAGGCGAATTGTTGAGATACTTACCTGATTTTTTTTATTATCTATTAACAGTAATAACTTCAGCATTATCCAAATCATGTGATGTTTTAAATATAATATTTTTCTCAGCCTTGACGGGCTGGTTTGTCGGTTTTAAGTAAGGTATCGTAAACTTATAATGATAGCTCAGAAAAGCAAACTCTTCTTTTGCCAGATCGAAACTGCACTAAAAACTCATGGGCAACGAGTATCTCAGAGTTTCAGGAAGATGCACCTTCACTCTCAGAGAGAAAATAGGAATGGCCAAGAAAATCTGCCTATATTGTATGGCACATGATGATTGTAGCCATTCTGTTATTCCATCCTGTCTATGCGATATTCAGAATTACTTCTGAGTTTTCGTCATTTGTCAGACTGTTGTTACAACCAAATATGCTTTCAAATTCGTTCAATGTCAGAAGGTAACTGTTTACATCATACTCAGGTATATGACTTCCTCAACCATGCCATCAAAACAATTTATTTGTTCCCAAGTAACTTTAGAAGGGGAAGCATCTAATTGCGGCTTGGAGTTGTAAAAGGATATTGAAGAGAGAAGGAACAGCAACGTTTTCGATGCCTAACCTCACCTGTATGTATTTACTCTGTTCCAAATTGCATCAGTTTTAATAAGGTACAGCTTTATTTGCAATTCCAGCGGAAAACCCAACGAACAGTTGCTACGTTAAATCAGAACAAACCACAGAAATGTAACTGCATCTCTACTTCAATTCTGCGGGTTAGAAATAATTGCAATTTGGAACGGTAAAATATCATGTAAGAAGATGTGAACATCTTCACGTTGACAGGCAAAACAGACAAATAGTATTTTGTTTGAAAACAAGGAGGCTGTGGAGAGGTATCTAGGAGTCTGGGGTAATGAAGCACATGAAATATCTGGTAAGCAGGTGCTGCAAGTGGTTACAAGGACCAACGGAAATTTATCATTTATTGCAAGGGGAATCCGATACTTAATTCTTTTTTGTACAGTCTGCCAGATCTCTGAGAGCAAAAATAAAACGTGCTATGGCATATGTTTCAGAAATTGACTGACTTTTGATCAACAACTGAAGAAAATATAGAGTTCGATTTGCTAAACAATACTTCTTCAGAATTGTTGGGAGAATGTGTTTGTAAATGGAACCTAGAATTCTTTGTCATAGACTCACTGACCTCCAACACATGTAACGTTGTTTCTTTTTTTCTCCAATTTTTCCAGAATTCTCCTGCTGCGTTCTTCTTGATAGCAATATTTCCATTGCAGGTGGTTGCAAAATCAGTGCACTGCTGATATAATGCGTACAATTTTGCTTAACAGTTAGCCCCCGACTCAGATTAGATAATGGACACTTTTTTTGCTGACTTCACATACATATTGTGCTGTCCGATCAATGACAGCGGCTATTACGAGTGAAATTCGAAATTACGTTGAAAGTAGTAAAACTTGAAAAAAATGAATGTATGTCTCACCTCACGAGAGCCAATTATTTTCTTCTTTGTACTGGGTGAAGCAGTCCCGTTCACCTTCACGGTACATGAGTTAGATGTGATATTAAGAGACCTCGGCACGCAGATAAAACTGGCAGCGCAGCTGGAAAAGGTGGTGCAGAAAGCATGTGACACGCTTGCTTTCATTGGACAGGGCATCCAGTATAAAAGTTAGCAAATTATGTTACAGTTATATAGAACGTTGCTTAGGCCACATTTGGAACACTGTGTCCAATTCTAGTCATCACACTACCAGAAAACGTGGAGCTTTGGAGAGATTACAGAAAAGATTTACCAGGACGTTGCCTGTTATGGAAGATATTATCGATAAGGAGAGATTGCATAAACAGGGATTGTTCTCCCTGGAAATTGAGGAGCGACTTCATAGAAGTTTATATATCTGTCAGGTCGCGCCTCAAGTTTGTGTGTATGGGAGGTGGAGTGGGGGAGGAATGGGGAGAGGGATCAGGATATTGAATTCGGTGACCAGCAATAATGAAAACCAAAATGAATGACGCAGAGGCCTCCAAAGGCGAGTCGCCCACTCTTGTTTCTAGTTTCTATGTTTATACGTCCTCTGCAGTGCATTCCGATACTGATACCTATGGCTTCTTCAGTCTCCACCAATCACTCATTTCTACCTTTGTCGTGTCCAAGCTAAACATTTATGCCCGTTAACGGTAGTCTGATCGCAAAATAATGCATTACTTGACTGTTTACCTACGTCCATCGAATTTACCCTCGCGGTCACAGTATCTTTTTTTCGGCCGCATTTGAAGCTATAGAACCATTTAGCTGAGCGTTTGAAACGTCATAGCATAGAAAGATACGGACCAGTGTTATTAATGTGGGATTGGAAAAAAAGTAAATGTTTCTTGGCGGGCACAGATGAGATGGTGAGGAAGAGTTTCTTTCTGTGCTTCAGAAATCTACGACTCTACGGTTTTTCGATGGTAGTGATTTGATAAATGTTCTCTTTGCAAACCGAGACATTGTCGTTCACATAAAGCGCGGCAATTACAATCCGGGTGGCCCCGAATATTTCTTACTAATTTCCAACAAACGCTGCCAATGAAAACTGGTGAACGCACAATCCAGGGGTCGTTCAATTTGGGATATCAGTTTGTTCCCTGTTTGCATTTTCCATTCGAAATTCTGACTTTGGCTCATTTTGCAGACTCTTAGTTCCAGAAACTCGATCAGTCGCACTTTGTGACAAAAAGCATATTCCGCGAGATTCTTTATCTGAAATTTCACGTTAAATCTCATCTGCAACACGGGGCTCATGTAGGCAGGTGATCGTGAATCACAGCCTCTAACCTGCAAAGACGTGGGTGGATGTTCACAAAGCTTCCACTGTTTATTTTGAAACTTTAATGATTGTAATATAACTGCGATGCTGTTACTATGCCTCTGTTTCTCTTCTCCTTCCAGGCGTTATAGTTCGCGGATTTGGAATGTATAATCGATAAAGGTTTGTTGAGTTGCTGCAGTGCACCTTGCATCTAGTACTTACTTCACATCATTAAGTCCATGCTGGAGGAAATGCATGTTCAGTTTGCTGAATGCGATGTCAGTAAAGGGGATTGCTTTGTCCTTGGTTATGTGGAGCATCAAGCTGGAGTTGGAGCTACATTCATGACCTGAAAAAAATTAAATGATTAGTCCAGTTCGATGTTTGATCAATGGCAAATCACGGATATTGAAAGGGCGATGTTGGGTCAGGGGCTGGGAGGAGGAGTGTGATCGGAGGCGCGGGAGGGGGAACGGATCTACGGGAAAGATAATTCCATGCGACATCATGAGAAATAATTCGATGTCATACATGATGCTCGTATGGCTTCAGTTACTTGACATTTGATAGCTCAACTTGAATGTCGTCCTGTGCTTAATGAAAGTTGTTCTGGACTGCTTCAGTAACTGAAGAGTGACGGATGCCCCTATCCATTGGCAATCGTCAACGAACTTCGCCACATGACCTCATGATGTAGGGAATGCCATTCGTGAAGCAGCGGAAGATTAGTTCTTCGGAAACAATCCTGGAGAGCTCCCGCAGTTACCTTTCAGCACTGAGACAACTGGCCATAACAACCCATAACAACTTCATCTGATCTTTGTCTGTGCATAACTCCACACAGTGCATCGTTTGAAATTTGATGCCCATTGAATTCCACTTCTTCTCGGGCTTATTGATCATATGAGGCCTTGATGT
This sequence comes from Sphyrna mokarran, assembly GCA_024679065.1. Taxonomy (NCBI): domain Eukaryota; kingdom Metazoa; phylum Chordata; class Chondrichthyes; order Carcharhiniformes; family Carcharhinidae; genus Sphyrna; species Sphyrna mokarran. The sequence continues at coordinate 75,838,858 of JAGIQG010000014.1, read as the reverse complement.
CTCCACCCCGAATTCATACATTTGGTCCACAATTAGACCAAGGCTGTGATGAGGTCAGGCGCTGACTGGACTTGGTGCAACCCAAACTGAACGTCAGTGAGTAGGATATTGATTTGTGTTTGTCATTTGAATGCAAAGTCAACACATTTAATAATGTTATTGATGACAACGAGAAGACTGAGGGGGATAATAAATGAAACAAATGTACTTGTTTGGTCTTAGAAAACACGTCATATTTGGATATTTTCGGGTCTGTGCCAGTGCTATAGTCATTGGAAATGCTTTGCTGAATGTTATGACGCGTTCTAGAGCGCAAACTTTCAGTACTGATTTGGAATGTTGTCTTATCCCAGAATATTGCAGTATCCAATGATATCATCAGATTGTAGATTTTAGACATCTATAAAGTTGGGGAATTCAAGAGGAGACCCAAAGTAGTCATTCTGTTAATCTAAGTGAAGCGAGTTGCAAATGCTCGCAATATCCTGTACGGTTTCAATAAGATCCCCCTCATGCCTCTAAACGCCAATTAGTACAGACCCAGAGTCCTCAGCCATTCCTCACACGACAAGCTCTTCATTCCAGGAATCATTCTTGTGAACCAGCCGTGGCCTTTTTTCCAAGTTCAGCCCATCCTTGCTTAATGTTGAGTCCTAAACTGCTCACAATATCCAAATGAGATCAGACCAGAAGCCCCATACAGCTTCAGAATTACATTCCCGCTCTTGTATTGTAGCCTGCTCAACATGAATGCTAACATTGCATTTGCCTTCCTTATTGCCGACTAAATTTGCATGTTAGCCTAAACAGAATCTTGAACAATGACTCCCAAGTCCCTTTGTGTTTCTGATTTTCTAAACATTTTCCCAATTTAGAAAATAGTCAATGCTTCTATTCCTCCTTCCAAAGTACATAACCTCATACTTTCCCACATTGTAGTACATCTGCTACTTCTTTGCCCACTCTACAAACTTGTCCATGTTTTTCTGCATCCCCACTGCTTCCTCAATACTACCTGTCCCTCTATATATCTTTGGACAATCTAAAAACTTAGCAGCAGTGCCTTCAGTTGTTTACTCCACATTAATGTATATTGTGAACGGTTGTGGTCCCAGCACTGACTCCTGACGCACACCACTTGTCACGAGCTGTTCGCCTGAAAAAGAACACCTTTATCCACACTCTCTGCCTTCTGCCAGTCAACCAATACTCTATACGTGTTAGGATCTTACCTTAATACCATGGTTATTTAACTTATTTAATGGTTTCCTATGCGGTAATTTGTCAACAGCCTTCTGGAAACTTAAATACATGACATCCACTGGTTCTATTTTATCTCGAGTCCTTGTTCTCTCTTCAAAGAACTGACAGAAATCATTTTCTACATAGCTCAAGTCATCACATACCATTTATTACCTTTACAATACTTATTATGAACCGAGTATAACATTGCAGACAGATGTTTGCGGGCAAAAAATGGACTAATCGCCAGGTCAGGCAGCTGTGGGAGGCAAGAGGAGATCGCAGGGGCTCTGACTCTTTTTAAAATTGTTCTCAGGCCACATAGAAGATGCCAAAGTATTGCAGAACTGCAAATATGGTTTTGATATTTCAGAAAGTTTGTAGAGATAACACAGGGAATTACAGATCAGTTAGTCTCACGATACTGCTATGAAAATTATTGGATGAAACTCTGAAAGAGAGCATTTATCTACAACTTGAGAGGCAAGGCTTGTTAAGAGAGAATCCGCATTACTTCGTCAGAGGGAGGTGATGCCTAACAGACTTCATTGAATTTTCTGAGGAGGTGGCCAGATGTGTAGATGAGGGTAGTGCAGCTAATGTACATGCATTTCAGCAAAACTTTTGACAAGGTATCACATGAAACTGGAAACTAAGGACAAACACGAATACCCGTTGCCTGCTGCATTCCAGGTCTGAAGCATTCAAGTCAGGCGACACTGATCTATACAAGAAAGGCAGATATGATCTAAGAAGTCATAGAGTTATAGTAATAGATGTTTACAACATGGAAACAGGTCCTTCAGCCCAACTCGTCCATGCTGCCCTTTTTGTAAACCCTTAAGCTAGTCGCAATTGCCCGTATTTGACCCACATCGCTCTGCATCCATCTTATTCATGTAAATGTCTAAATGCTTTTTTAAATGACAAAATTGTACTCGCCTCCATTACAACCTCCAGACACTCAACACCCTCAATGTGAAAAAAATGCTCTTCTGGACCCTGTTGCATCTCTCCCCTTTCACCTTAAACCTATGTCCTCGAGATTAAGATTCCCCGACCTTTGGGAAAAGATATTGACTTTCTAGCTGATGTATGCCCCTTATTATTTTATAGACCTCTATAAAGTCACCCTTCAGCCTTCTACGCTCCAGAGAAAAACGTCCTAGTCTATCCAGCCTCTCCTTATAACTCAAACCATCAGGTCCTGGTACCATCTTAGTAAATCACTTGCGCACTTTTTCTAGTTTAATAATATGATTTCTGTAATCGGGTACCCTGAACTCTGCACAATAATCTACATGTGGCCTTATCAATGTCCTGTACAACTTCAACAAGACATCCCGACTCCTGGATTTAATGATCTGACCGATGAAACGGACCATGCTGACTACCTTCTTCACCACTCTGTCCACCTGTGACTCCACTTTCAAGGAGATATGAATCTATACCCCTAGATCGCTTTGTTCTGTAACTTCCCCGAACACCTCACTATTACCTGAGTAAGTTCCGCCCAGGTTCAATCTACCAAAATGCATCATCGCATATTTATCTATGTTAACTCCATCTGTTATTCATCAGTCCAATTGATCAAGATCCCGTTGCAATTGGAGATAAACGTCTTCACTGTCCGCTATGCCGCTAATCTTGGCGATATTTGCAAAGTTACTAATCATACCTCCTAGATTCTCATACAAATCATTATTTTAAATAGCAAATAACAGTGGGCCCAGCATCAAACAAAGTTCTATCAAAGTTTTTTGAAAAAGTGACCAAAGAGGTGGATGGGGGTAAGGCGGTTGATGTGGTATATATGGACTTTAGTAAGGCGTTCGATAAGGTGTCCCATGGAAGGCTTCTGCAGAAAATGCAGATGTATGGGATAGAAGGTGATTTAGCTAATTGGATTAGGAATTGGCTAGCAGATAGAAGACAGAGGGTGGTGGTTGATGGAAGATATTCATCGTGGAGTTCGGTACAAGTGGTGTACCTCAGGGGTCTGTTTTTGGAGCCCTGCTGTTTGTAATTTTATAAAATGATCTGGATGAGGGTATTGAAGGATGGATTAGTAAATTTGCAGATGACACTAAAGTCGGTGGTGTAGTGGTAGATAGTGAAGAGGGGTGTTATAGTTTGCAGAGAGACTTGGACAAGTTGCAGAGCTGGGCTGAGAGGTGGCAAATGGATTTTAATGTGGAAAAGTGTGAGGTAATGCACTTTGGCAGGAATAATAAATGTGTAGAGTATAGGGTAATGGTATAGGATTCTTAATAGTGTTCATGAACATCATGTTGCAACTGTACAAAACTCTAGTGCGGCCGCACTTGGAGTATTGTGTGCAGTTCTGGTCCCCACATTATAAGAAAGATGTGGAGGCATTGGAGAGGTGCAGAGGAGGTTTACCAGGATGTTGCCTGGTATGGAGGGCAGGTCTTATGAGGAGAGGCTGAGGGATTTGAGGTTGTTTTCGTTAGAAAGGAGGCGGCTAAGAGGAGACCTATCGAAACATATAAGATGATTAGAGGTTTAGATAGGGTGGACAGTGATAGCCTTTTTCCTAGGATGGAGAAAGCTAGCACGAGGGGACACAGCTTTAATTAAGTGGTGATAGTGTAGGACGGATATCAGAGGTAGGTTCTTTACCCAGAGGGGTTAGGGAGTAGAATGCCCTGCCTGCGGCAGTTGTAGATGTGCCAGGTTTGGTGGCATTTAAGAGGTTAGTTGATAAGTTTATGGAAGAGAAGGGAATGGTTTAGTTTGGAGGGTCATTGCTTTTTTCATAATTGGTCGGCACAACATCGAAGGCCGAAGGGCCTGTTCTGCGCTGTAATGTTCCATGTTCTAGGTTCTAAAGATGCCAAAAGTCAGTACCAGACCAAGCGAGAACCCCAGGCTAGCCACAATGTTTGCAAGGCATAACAGGCTGCAAGGTGAAGGCATGTAAAATCACCGGTTCCAACGCACCCCTCCCTGATGAGCTCAATGCATTTTACACTCGTAAAATGTGTAAGAGATCAGCAAGAATATGCACTCCATATCAGGAGCCGTGATGAACCAGTATCTGGGGTTACCATTTCAGATGCCAGAAAGTCAACACACAGAAAGTGACTGGCTCGGAAGGTGTACCCGGACGAGCACTCAGATCTTGTGCAGATCACCTGGCGTGGATATTCACAGATATCTTAATCTCTCTTTACAACAATCAGAGGTCTCTATCTGCTTCAAGAAAATGACCATCATCCTGCAACCTAAGAAAACCAAGCAGCATGCCTTAAATATTATCGGCTAGTGATCTGACAGCCATCATTATGAAGTGCTTCGAAAGGTTAGTCTGGCTACCCGGTCTACCTGAATCCACTGCAGTTTGCCTACCACTGCAACAGGTCCACAGCTGATGCATCTCCCAAGCCCTGCAGTCAACCCTGGACCATCTAAATAACAAGGAGACCCATATCAGACTCCTATTTGTGTACTAAAGTTCAGCCTTCAAACTATTATTCCCACGAAACTTATCTCCAAATTCCGTTGCCTGAACGTTGGCACCTCCGTCTGCAACTGGATCCTGAACTTCCTAACTCAAAGACCACAATCAGTAAGGACAGGCAACAACACTTCCACCATGATCATTCTCAACAATGGTGCCCATAAGGCTGGGGTTACCATTTCAGATGCCAGAAAGTCAACACACAGAAAGTGACTGGCTCGGAAGGTGTACCCGGACGAGCACTCAGATCTTGTGCAGATCACCTGGCGTGGATATTCACAGATATCTTAATCTCTCTTTACAACAATCAGAGGCCCATAATGGTGTCCTCAGCCCCCTACTATTTTCCTTTTTCATCTATGATTGTGTGGCCAAATACCTCAGCAATACGATTTTCAAGTTTGCTGACGAAGCCACCGCGTTGGATCTCAAACAATGATGAGACAGAGTAGAGGGATGAAATAGAAAACCTGATGAACTGGTGCAGAAATAATAATCTCTCCCCCAATGTCAACAAAACGAAGCAGATTGTCATCGACTTCAGGAAGCGTAAGGGGGAACTTGCCCCTGTCTACATCACCGGGGGCAAAGTAGAAAGAGTCGAGAACTTCAACTTTTTAAATATCCAGATTACCAACAGCCTGCCCTGGTCCTCCCATGCCGACACTAATATTAAGAAAGCCACCAACGCCTCTGCTTAGAGGTCTAAAGACATTTGGCATGCCAGCTACAATTCTCACCAATTTTTACAGTTGTACCACAGAAAGTATTTTTTCTGGTTGTATCACAGCTTGGTATGCCTCCTTCCCTGCCCAAGACAAGGAACTGCAAAAGATCGTGAATGTATCGCAATCCATCAGGCAAACCAGCCTCCCATCCATTGACTCTTTCTACACTTCCCGCTGCCTCGGCAAAGTAGCCAGCATAATTAAGGACCCACATACCCCGGACATTCTCTCTTCCATATTCTTCCATCGGGGAAAAGATACAAAAGTCTGAGGTAATATATCAACCGATACAGGAACAGCTTCTTCCCTGCTGTCACATTTTTGAATTTACGTAACTTGCATTAAGTTGATCTACCTATACCCGAGATACAATTGTAACACTACATTCTGGACTCTCTCCTTTCCTTCTCTGTGAGCGGTATGTTTTGCCTGTATAATGCGCAAAAAACAATATTTTTCATTGCATGTTAATATGTGTGACAATAATAAATCAACTTAAATTAAATCGAAATCAAACATGAAAGGCTTGTAAAGACCATAAAATGCACGTATTCAAGGGTAATTTGATAAAGTGGTTTCAAAATTGCCTCAGTGATAAGAGACAGAATGATGACGGAATGTCGCCTTAGTGATGGAAGTTAATGTCCAGTAATGTGCCAAGGGGATATGTGGTTGTGGGAGGTGGAGGCAGCGGTGTGGGGGTGGTGTGGCGGGGATAGGGGTTACCCTCCACTATTATTCACTTACATGAGCAAAATAGATGACTACATGAGGGATAGGATTAGTAAGTATATGGATGACACAAACATTGACAGGTGATTAACAGTGAGATTGGGATTATTTTGCTACAAGAAGATGTGGATGGGATGCTCAACTGGACAGGTAATTGTCACGTATAATTTAACACTGAAATGTATGAGGTGTTACACTTTGGAAGAAGAAATTTGACAGGGAAATATTTAATGAATGGCATAAAACTAGGAGGTTCTATGGCACAAAAGGACCATGGTGTCTTTGCCTATAGAACTTTGAAGGTTGATAGCATATCAGTGGACTGATGAAAAAGGCATATGGGCCATTTCATTTCATCGACCAGGGCACAGATTATAAAATCAGGCAAGTCATGTTGGAATTGTATAGAACTTTGATAAGGGCAAAACTGGAATACTATGTGCAATCCTGACCGCCACATTATAGAAAAGGTGTGATTGTACTGTAGGGTGCACAGAGCGCCAGGATTCTGCCTTGGATGGAACGTTTAAATTAAAAACGAGGTTAGATAGGCTTGGGATGTTTTCGTTGGCGCAGAGAAGACAGAGGAACGACCTAATTGACGTGCACAAGATTATAAGGTGTATTGATACAGCCGATAAGGGCTGTTCCCCATAGTTTAAGGGCCAGTCACGTGTGGATACTATCAAGGTATGGATCAGGAGGCTTAGGGATAATGTGAGGCAAAATCTTTTTTTTCCCAGAAGATGTTGACAAGCTAGACTACTTTGCTTAAGATGATGATAGAGGTGAATTGTCTCACATCCTCTAAAATATACCTGGAAGATTTCTTCGCGCATCACAACATTCATGGTTATGAGTCAAACGCTGGTAAGTGGGATTACATGAAAGCTCAGGTATTTCACTAATGTCGGCGCAGATCCATTAGTCTAAAGATTTCTTCTGCATTCTGTAATTCTATAGTTCTATGATCTTATTCTATCGTTATCCCTTCCGTTGGAGAAATATTGATTGCTGATAGTGCTATGAAACGAATGTCAATATATCTGGCTTGTCCATTTTGTTTTAACTATGAGGAAAGTGCTGCAATAATTGTTTCGCTAATAATTAATTCAGCGCACTTTTTCAAACTTAGTTGGACCACTGACTTGCAATAATCTTTTCAAATCACGAAGTAATTATCGCTATCTTAAGGTTGGTAAACTATGTATGTATCTCCACACAGTCATTTACAATAAAGATTCCTATAAATAAAATATAGTTTCTCTCCGCAAGTCAACAGTTCAGATCTTGCGCCTTTTTGGCGTTGACAACAATCAATGCTTTTATCACATCACGAACAGTTATTGCATTAAACAGAACTCAGGCGAAATGTTATCTTAGTAATAAATCAAGTTTTGTTCCCACATTTACGCTTATTCATTTCCCTCAATTTTATCTCGTTAATATACCCAAGACATTTTTACGAAGGTGCCTCTCACCTCATTAGTTGTCTCCTTGTAAGTACTGATTGATTCATTTCTATGATTTGCATCTATAGCTGTTCCAGTCTTCAGATGAATCATGGATGCAGCCGAACCATGCGACTTTAGAAACATTAAATCGTTCATAGCTGGATCGTAGCGAAATTTTGGAATTGTCGCGGTTTCATACGCCTGCGTATAGTTGGGATGGATCTGAAGATTTACACTCGCCTTTTGAATTCCATGGAGCGAGTTCGCCCGGGAAAAACACGACGTACTCCTGCAGCAAAGGCCGCCATTGATATAATTTCTCCCTTTGTACACTTTAGTACTGAGGAATACGATAGCCACAAGTAAAACAAATGAGGTGGTGCCAAACAAAACCATAAGATAGAATTTCAAATCCCATTTCCAGGGTCCAGATGTCTCCAAAATTCCAATATTGAAGGCATTTTCTGTATCGTCATCTTGCACCAATACATTGATAGTGATCGTGGATGAAAGGGATGGGGTTCCGTTGTCTCTCACTAAAATTACGATCTTCGTCCTGATTGAATCCTTGCGGGTAAAGTGGCGAATCGTCCATATTTCTCCAGTTTCTGGAGCCACAGTAAAGAGACTTTCATCAGTGGGTTGATAAAGTTGATAAACAAGTTGAGCATTGAGACCCGAATCGGCATCAGTAGCTGTGACTTTTGAAACCAAATAACCTGGTTCGGCAGATCTTGGTATTATATCCTCTGCTGCGGAACCTGTGATCTGCAAAGGTGACACGATCACAGGGGCGTTGTCATTCTGATCCACGATGACAAAAGTGACCGTTACATTACTGCTGAGCGCAGGTGACCCAGAATCTTTCACACGCACATGAACTTCGAAACTTGTTAGTTGTTCAAAATCGAAAGATTGATGAGCAGAAATGACCCCGGTAACTGTATTTACTGAGACAAAAGAGGATGCAGGCAATCCGTGTATCAGGCTATCCAAAATAGAATAAGAAAGTTCGGCATTTTGACCAGAATCTGGATCAAAGGCTGACACGGAACCAATGGAAGCTCCAATAACATTATTCTCTGTAACATGCAGCGTGAATGAAGACTGCGTAAAATATGGCGCATTGTCATTGATATCTGCGACCATAACTTGGATGATCTTCGTGGTCGACAGTGGCGGGGTGCCTGCATCAGTGCATATGATTGTAATGTTGTATTCTGGCATCTGTTCATGATCTATGTCACCCTGAGTGGCTAAAGTATAATAGTTGCTGTAAGAAGTGGTAAGCTTAAACGGGATATCTCTGGGTATCCTGCAATGAGCATCTGCTGTGTTCGTTGAATCTCGATCTGAAATTCTTATAATAGCTACTGTTGTGTCTGGTAAAGCGTTTTCTAGGATCGTGCTTGACGTAGAGGTTGCTATTATTTCAGGTGAATTATCATTGACATCAGTAACCGTCAGTAAAACCTTACAGTATCCTGCCACTGGATGCGAACTCCTGTCTTTTGCTTGCACTGAAATCTGATAACTAGGTGTTTCCTCAAAGTCCAGGACACCAGTTACTCTGATTTCCCCAGTTCTTTCGTCCAAGCTAAACAGCTCATGCACTTTCTCGGGAGTGTGATCACTGAAAGAATAGATTACCTCACCGTTCAGACCTTCGTCCACATCCACTGCAGTCACTTTCACAATCAAAGTATCTCTGGGTGTATTTTCTGCAATCGTAATTTCATAAATGTTTTGTTCACAAACTGGTGCATTGTCGTTCGCATCAACTACCGTAATTTTAATCACCGTGGTTCCGAACCTCATCGGTTTCCCTCCGTCAAACGCCGTCAGTGTTAGTCGATTAGTCGGTTCTTGCTCTCGGTCTAAGGGCCGCTCCAGCACGAGTTCTGGAAGGCCAGCTTCCACACCCTCTAACTGCCATTCCAATCTGAAATGCTGGTTTGAACTCAGTTGATAGGAATGAACACTGTTAGTTCCAACGTCCGGATCAAAAGCTCTCTGGAGTGGAAAGGATGTTCCAACTGGCGTGGATTCCCGTATTTCCAGGTTAATCTCGCTTCTCTGGAATACGGGAGCATTATCGTTTATGTCGAAAATGTCGATTTCAATGCGATAGATCTGAAGCGGATTCTCAATTACAGCTTCCAACATTAATGCGCAACTGGGGCCTTGCTCACATACCTGCTCTCTGTCGATTTTTTCTTTTATAAGCATAATTCCAGTTTTTAAATTCACAGTAAAATGTTGGTTTCTATTTTCAGATGCGATCCTAAACCTGCGTTCAAATAGCTGTTTAACATCTAAGCCGAGGTCTTTAGCAATATTTCCAACAAAGGCTCCAAGCTCTAATTCTTCCGGAATTGAATAACGAATGTTTCCATTTACCGAATCGGAAATATACACGAGAATCACATGAAGAAAGGACCACAGCAACATTTGGCTATTTCGCAAAAAGGCCATTCTTATCAATGTATCGGGAAATAACAGTCTGATTCTCTGATGAATGTTACGGTTCTTATTGCAACCGCGAGAATAAAATTATTCATTACCTTGGATTTCAGATTGGTAAAGCATTGCTTTTCGGCCAGCCACACGTGTTCTTTGTCAAAATCGCAAAGACTCTTTGTACAAATTCTGCTAGATTTTCTGCAACTCTTCGACGTGAATCAAGCGGCTTTCGAGATGAATGTTCCTCCTCTCTTCGATACTGCGCAGTATTTGTTGCAGGGGGAGTGGTGCTGGATCCTCAGCCACATTTCCTCATCTCATTGGTAGACAGCGACACAAAGAGACTGGGCCAATAATAACAGCACACAATCTTAAAGCGACGCTATATAACACTGGAAGAATTGCGCTGAGCATTTAATGTTGCACAACTTCAATTGAGCACTTCTGCGACATATTAGCGCGTGTTTCATGGAATGTGCTCATTAATGTGTTAGACAATGTCATGTGTCAATACACAATTCCCTTGAATGTTGTTCATCATTGTTTGGTTATTTCAACAAAATTTACTCTAACGAAATAAACAGCCAATTTTCATTGTTCTGTGGGATTGGCTTAATTGACTTCTCTGTTTAATTGTCAATTATCGGTAAAAAAAAATGTAAATCAAACTAACCATACCATGTTTTCAATATAATATGGCTCTGAATCTTGACCGTTTGTTGTGTCAATTTGAAATAAAGTGTCATAGACTTCGAACTTTTGCCACAGGGGAAAAAAAAATCCCCAAAGATCGTTATCCCATAAAACCTAAGCCACGAGTACTTCAGAGTTTCAGAAAAATGCACTACCTGTGCATGATTTTTTGAGCCTCTGCCACTTTTCCATCCTTTTTATGCGTTGTCAGAATTTATTTCAATTTGTCTGGCTGTTCAAATTCCCTCAACACCATAAAACATCTCAAACAATGACAAGGCAGAGTACAGAAATGAGATAGAAAATCTGATGAACTGAGGCAGCATCAATAATCTCTCCCTCAACAAAACGAAGGAGATTATCATCGATTTCAGGAAGCACGAAGGAGAACATATCCCTGTCTACATTAATGGGGGAGAAGTAGAGAGCTTCAAGTTTTTAGGTGCCCAGGTCACCAACAACCTGTACTGCACCCCCCCTCCCCATGGCGACATTACAGTTAAGAAAGCCCACCAACGCCTCTACTTTTCTGAAGACGAAGGAAATTTTGCATGTGCTCTATGACTCTCATCAACTTTTACAGATGAACCTTTGACAACATTCTTTCTGGTTGTATCACAACTTGTATGGCTCCTGCTCTGCCCCAAACCGCAAGGAACTACAAAAGATCGTGGATGTAGCCCAATCCATCAGGCAAACCAGCTTCCCATCCATTAACTCTGCCCATACTTCCCGCCGCCTTGGCAAAGCAGCCAGCATAATTAAGGACCCCGTGTACCCCGGACATTCTGTCTTAAGTATGGAAATTGTGAATTCTGGAATTCCTTGGAAAAAGATGAAATCATGAAGACAGATGGTGGAGCGATGCAGAGGGAGGAAGACGGAGATGGTGATTGGGGGGTGAGTGCAGGTCCATTATTTGGTCTGCAGTGGCACAGAAAATATAAAATCTTCAAACAAATTATTTTTCTCCCCAAAGCTGCTTTTGCAGCAGTGCTTTAAGGATTTTCACGTGAGACTAAGTGCCTGGTGCCAGTGAGAAGATTATGCAAAATACGTTTTGTACATAAGTACCTCTATAGTGAATCAGTCCTATAAACAAATAGTCAGTGCATTATGGAAATGTGCCACATTGTAGGAAAGATGTGAAAGCTTTACGAGAAAGTGCATCAAAAATTTACAAGCATGGTTCTAATATTAAGAACCTCAGTTAAGTGGATAGATTGGAAAATCTGCTTGTGTGGAACCCCCGTGTTTATATTCCAGAACTATGATGATAGGCCAAAGCAACTGCTACCGGTCTCTTTTGGTCTACGCAACACTCATTGCAATGGGTCGTTTTCAACTTGATACCTATTGAGCGTCATTTCATCTCATCTTGGGGTTTTTGATGCCACACCTGATCATATGCGGCTCTGATATCTCCCCTCCGAAATTACATGTTTTGCCCAATTTGGAAAAAGGCTGTGATGAGGCCAGGCGCCCACTTTTCTTTGTGGAACCCAAACTGAGCATCAGTGAGTAGGATATAGCTTTATATTTGTCACTAGACAGCACTGCGAAAAACACCTTCAATATTTTTTGACGATCATGAGAAGACTGAAGGTTTTTTTTAATGTACAGGTGTGATTTTGTGCACAGGACATACCTTGGATATTTTGCATATTTTTGGGTTTGTGCCTAGAAGAACCATTTTGCTATTCTGACTGAAGAGGATTGCAAATGTCTCACATTTGTCTTCTGTACTGAAGTGCACCGCTCCGGTCGTTGAGAAAAGGATCGTGGCAGTGCCTCCAACTACAGTTAGCTGATTAATTGCCTACCACCATGTACAACTCTGTGCGCAGGACGACAGAATTGTGATCTGGTCTTTTGCTTGTGAGATCGTTTATTTCTGTCATCGCATTCTGTTTTGTTGCCATGCAAGTACTTCTGTTTTGTAGCTTCAGCATGTTGATACACCAGTTTTCCGTGTCTGTGGAAGTGATTCCGGTTTGCTGTCCTGCATTTTGCCCTGAAACAGCCTCCACCCTGGGTTTGTTTCTACTGATAAAGTATGGGCAGGGGCTTATGCTAGGTCACAAGACTGCAGATTGTGGTTGAATAAAATTGCGCTGTTGCTGGCCCAAAATGTGGGTGCCTCAAAGTTGTCCAGTTTTGGGTTGCTGAATCTGATACAAGTCTGCCCCATTCCCCATCATGAACCTACCATGCAATATAATGAGCGTTTTCCCATGGTGAAGACGAGACTACATTTTCGCAAGATCTGTGCAGCGCTCACTTCTAGAATACGTGATACGGACAGATGCCTTGTGACACGCAGATTGGCGAGGACCAGTTCAAGTAGATGTTGCCCTCTTGTTGGGCTTCTCGCAATCAGTCACAGATACAGTCCAGCTGCTTGCTACTTTAGGAATCAACTCGCTCGATCAATCGTGATCATGCAGCTGAAGTTCCATATCTAGACTATATGCCTCATAGCATGAGTAGCCTGAAATGCAGAGGTATCTGCGTGGACTTGCACGTGAATTCAAATGGTTAGTGTGCAAGTACCGCCGTAATTCGAAAGCTACTGAAACGGTACTGTTTATTGCAAGGGAAATTGAGTACATGAGCGGAAGTTCTGCTTCGGTAATCCAGTGCATTTTTCGTAAATTATTTTTCTCCAAAATTAAAAAGAATTGCTTATGTTTTAGGAGCGGTTCGGGAAGTTTTACTAAATTAATGCCTGAAGTCGGCGCGTTGTTTCATGAATAAAAAGCATAACAGGCTAGCATTCTATTTGATTCAGTTTAGAATAATAAGAAAATAAATATAAGACGCTGAGAGGACGTCACAGGATGGATGTGAAAAATGATATTCCTTCTTCTGGAAGAATCGACCGCACTGTTTTAAATTAAATGTTAAAGAGCTGTGATCGCTGGTCCTACCTGATAACCAGCAGGAAGATTCCTTGAACATGTGTCGCCTGATGTCATGGGTCTGGCATTCTGTCGAGATGCCTCCGGTCAACTTCTTTTCCATTGAATAACATTTTTGCAATCTCTGGTACTTCTGTCCTTTCGTTTGGCAAGGACATGCATCATGACTGAGATGTTAACATCATGGACAGTCTATGTAACATCTGGTTAAGCTACATTCATTTCTTATTCATTTCAGGAATGCGGACATTGCCTGGTGGGTCAGCATTTATAGTCCATTCCTAATCATCCTAGAGAAAGTTCTGATGAGTCGGCTTCTTGAACAGCTGTAGTGCATGTGGTTTTTTACACCCGAAGTGTTGTTCGGGAGACAGGGGCAGCGAAGGAACTGCGATGTTAATCTCAAGTGAGGATGGTGTGTTTTTCAGAGGGTAATCTCCAGTCGGTCTTCTTTCCATGCATCTGTTGCCGTTGCCCTTCTAGGTGATAGTGGTCGTGGGTTTGTACGGTGGTGCGTTAGGGACGATCGTACATTCCTGCAGAGAATCGGGTAGTCGGCATACACTATTTCTACTGTGCGTCGGTGGTGATGGAAGTCAATGTTTGTGGATAGGATGCACCTCAAGTGGGCTGCTTTGTCATAAATGGTGTCAAGCATCTTGAAACATGTTGGAGCTATATTCACCCAAAAGTGAGGTGCATTCTACCTGATCTCTGCATTGTAGTTGATGTGTAGGGTTTAGAAGCAAAGATGTGAGTTACCTACTGCAAGATTCATAGTCTTTGACATGGTCCTGAAGCCACAGTATTTATATGCCTGATCCGTTACAGTTTCTATTCAAATAAAATTGCCAATAATGCTGATGGTGGGATTTTAGTGGTCGTAATACCACTGAGCGCAAAGCGGTTATGGTCGCATTTTGTCTGGTTTGAGGTGGTCATCGCCTGGCATTTGCGTGGAGTGCATATACCTTATCACTTGTTAGCCGAATCCTGGGCATTAATCAAAGCTTTGTTTTTTATTGGACATGGACTGCTTCATTATTGGAGAGATCGAGAAAGCAAATGAACATTGTGCAAGCATCAGCAAGCATTCCCACTTGTGACGTCATGATGGAAGCAAGGTGACTGACGAAACAGCTGAAGGAGGTTGGACCTAAGACATTCCTTTGAGTAACTCCTTCAGTGATGTCCTGAACGTGAGAGAACCGGCCTCCAACGAGCACACCCATCATTATTTTTGCTACGCAAGACTTCGATCAGTATAGAATTTTCTTCCTGATTCCCATTGCACCCAGTTTTTCTTGGGGTCGTTGTTGCCACGTTCAATTCGAATGATGCCTTGAAGTCAAGGACAGTCATTCACCGCACCTCTTGATCTTAGCTCCTTTGTTCCATTTTTGTCCTACGACTGACCTGAGGCCAAGAGCTTAGCGATAATGATGAATCTAAACAGATCGTCAGTGACCAGGTTATTGCTAAGCAAGTGAAGCTAGGTAACAGTATTTATGAAATCTTCATTTACTTTACTGGAGTATTCACTGGTAAAACCATAAGACTTTAAGAAGACATAGGAGCAGAATTAGACACTTGGTTGGTTGAGTCTGCTCTGTCATTCAATTATGGCTGATATTTTTCTCATTCCCATTCTTCTGCATTTTCCCCATAACCCCTGATCCCCTTGTTAATTAAGAACCTATCTATCTCTGTCTTAAAAACACTCACTGACCTGGTCTCCGTGGCCTTCTGCGGCAAAGAGTTCCACAGAATTGCCATTTCCTGTCTGAAGAAATTCCTCCTCAATTCTGTTTCAACGAATTTAGCTTGAGGTTGTGTCTTCTGGTTTTAATTTTTCCCATTAGTGGAAATATCCTCTCCACGTTCACTGATGGTGGGTGAGGAGTGGTTATTTGGTTGGGTTGGATTGTCCTACTTTCTGAGTAGGACATACCTGTGAAAATTTCTACAGTGCTGTGCAAAAGCTGCTGTAGTTGCTTTAATGAAACAACTTTGCTTGGGCCGCGACAGCTTTTGGAGCGCAAGAATTCAATGCTTTTGGCCCTCTGCGACTGACGCAGTCCGTTAGGTTGCCCTGTAGGACGCGGTCTGCTCGGTTGGCTTGATGTCACTCTTGGTGATGGACATTGAACACCCCCACATACATTCTGCACGCTTCCCGCCTTCAAGCTTCTTCCAAGCTGCGTTCAATATGCAGCAATACTGATTCATCAGCTACTGGCAATGCTGCGGTGTTGTCAGACTGTATGTGGTCGTTAGCGGAGTTTTCTATGTTCATGTTTAATTTGAAACCATATGAGAGTTCATGGGGCCTTGAGTAGATGTTGAATTTGGATGAAATAAAGAGGATCTTATTGATACATATAAAATTGTTATGCGGCTTGATAAGGTTAATGCGGAGATGATTTTCCAATTGTGGAAGATTACAGGACCAGAAGGTATAATTTCAGAATAGGGAAATCATCCATTTGAATGAGAGATTAGGAGGAACTTCTTCTGTCGGAGGGGAAGTGATATTGCAGAGTTCTATATATCAAGGCACTGTACAGATTGGGTCGATTAGTATATTCAAAACTGAGGCAGACATATTTTTAATCAGTAAGGGGATATGGCGAGAAAGTGGAGTTGAGGATCACCACATCAGGTCCGTCATGATTTTATTGATTGCTAGTACAGAGGTCATGGCCGTTCGCATATTAGCCTTTTTGGCTAAGATCAAGTGTCCGATCAGGCCCAACATGAGGTGTAACTCCTTCTCTTCTCAGGTGGGATCATGCTTGTCTCCCTTGTCGGGATCTTTAATTGAATTCAATTGGATTTTGAATTTGGCTTTGGACTGGCCAGTCCATTCTGAGAATTGGCTTTGTAACTTTAAGAATGGAGTAAAATGTTTTTCTTTATATGGCCTACTTCTGTTCCTAACTCTTACAGTCTCATGATATTCGTTGGTACAACCAATAATCTCTGCACTACCTGTTCCAGTTCCTGAAACATCTAGAAGACGTAACTCTGTGCAGTCATACTGTTGAAATAAATGTCTGCAAGGAGCTCACAGATGCTAGTCCACCATTTCACCAGTCAGCACCAGAACTTACAAATAAAAACTGGTTATTTTAGAAGCACAAACATTTCGGGCTGGTTTTTGCACTTTTGACCAATTATCGAGTTGTCTGTTTAATTCATGTGATTGGTAAATATAATGAAATTATTATCCATCGTGATCACTCATTTACATCCTTTTAATCCAATTATTATTGGTTTCATTTTCATACAACGCATTTTCTTATCAGTGAATGATATATGCAAAACGTTTTATGCATTTGAGACAAGTTTAAATTCCTTTTCATATTGTAACACTGTATGCAGTATAAAACCCACAAATCTCCTTTAATACCATACGCCTCTCGTGATGTTTTTCACTTCATCCGTTGATGTTAAAATTTCTATCATCCAAATGGATGTAGACTTCTACAAGACTGATTAGGGGAAATAGCGTTGTCACTAATAAACAATAATTGCCTTTTATGTCTGGAATTTTTATTAAATTAATACAACAACATTCCCCATATTTTGCTTTTTCATATTTCTGCAACATATTATCTTCATAAGTGTGTAACTAATGGTCTTTCTGTCAACTCCAAATTTCTGTGAATTCTCTAATTTATGTGACTGCAGCTATAGATTTTAGGCTCATATATTTCAATCATAACGATTACTGACCGTAAGTAGGCGTCCTTAATACGTATTGATTCCATGCTTACAGTGACAGTTTAAAATTCTCTCCTAACAGAAACCATTTTCTCCATAGCCCTGGCCCTCATATTTTCCACCTTTCCAATACACATTATGAACTCGTGATGAAATTGATGTAGAGAACAACATGTTATTGGATGCGTTGGCATGCAAGAAAAGTAGACTAACCTACAGGTCCGGATAAATTCTAACCGAGCCTGCTGTAGAAAGCAAGGGGACACTGCAGCGGCCCTGGCCCAATTTTTAATTCCTACCTGGCCACGGGAGAGGAGCCAGAGGACTGCAAAACTGCAAATGTGTTTCCTAAGTTCAGAAGGCGAGCATTTATGTCCATTTGGCGAAGCAAGGCTTGATTAACGATAGTCATCATGACCTCTATAGAAGGAGGTCATGCCTAACAAATTTAATTACATTTTCTGAGGAGGTGACCAATTATGCAGACGATGGGAATATAATTGATGCAGTTTATGTGCATCTCAACAAATATTATGAGAAGACATTTGGGAGGTTCACCAGGATGCTCCCTGGGATGGAACGTTGTGAAGAGAGGTTGGATAGGTTTCGGTTATTTTTGCTGGCTCAGAGAAGACTCAGTGACGATCTAATGGAGGTAAGGAATATTATGGAGTGCATGGACAGAATAAACAACGAGCAGCTGTTCCCCTCATTTGAAGAATCAGTCACGAGGGGACACAGGTTCAAGATGAAGGGCAGGAGGTTTAGGAGATGTGAGACAAACATTTTTACCCAGAGGATGAAAACAATCTAGAATGCGCTGCCTGCGAGAGTGGTACAGGCGAGGTGCCTCATATGCTTTAAAGAGTACATGAATGAACACTTGGCATGCCAGAACATTCAAGGCTATGGGCCTAAGTATGTTATATAGGAATGGATGGCAGGTCAGATGTTTAACATGCGTCGATGCAGGTTCGTTCGGCCGAAGGCCTTCCTCTGCACTGTACAATTCTATGATATTGTTGTACTGAGATTCCTTCTCTTGGAGATCATAAAATCCCTATAGTGCAGAAGGAAGCCATTCAGCCCATCGACTCTATACCGCCCACAATCGCAGCCAGGCCCCATTCCCTTAACACCACATATTGACCCTTCTAATCCCCTGACAGGAGGGTCAATTTAGCATGGCCAATCAACCTAATCTGCACATGTTTGGACAGTGGGACGAAACCGGAGCACCCAGAGGAAACCCAGGTGGGCACGGGGAGAAAATGCAAACTCCACACAGACAGTGACCGTAGGCTGGAATTGAACCCAGGTCTCTGGCGCTGCGACGCAGCAGTGATGCCAGTGCGCCACCGTGCCGTTCATATGTTAATTGCTGTCAGTGCTTTAAAATTGATGTGAATTTAAATGATTTGCCTAATAAATGTTTAACGTGCTAACGTGTGCTGAAAAACAGGTTCGCTCAAATAATTGCTTCAGCGGAACATTTTATTAACTTCCTTGGACCACTCAGCCGCAACAACTTTTTCAAATCATTACTAGCTCAAGGTCAGTGAGCTGTATATATCTTCAAACTGGCATTTATAATCCCATAAATGCAATATAGCTCCTCCAATGATAGTCAGCACTTCAATTATTGTGACATTTTTGACGATGACAGCAACCAATTAACATACTACGAGGAGGTTCTAGGTTTCCTGAAAAATATTTGAACAACAGCACGGGCAGTTGTTACCTTAAACAGAACTTTTCCGAAATGTTATCTCAAGCATAAGTCAGGTTTTGCTTCCAGCTTCACGTTTATACTTCTCTCTATATTATCTAATTAACATGCTCAAGACATTCATACGAAGGCGGCCCTCACCTCCTCTGTTGTCTCCTTGGTGGGAGTGACTGATGCCTTTCCACGATTAGAAGGGACACACGTGTCAGTCTTGAGATCAGCCACGGGTGTGGCCGAACCATTTAATTTGAGAAACAGTAAATCATTCATAGCTGGGTCGTAGCGAAATTGTTGTGAAAATGTCGCGTCTTCATACGCATGCGCATAGTTGGGTGGGATATGAATGTTTACACTCGCCTTTTGAATTCCGTGGCGTGAGTTCGCCGGGGAAAAGTATGACGTATTCCAACAGCAAAAGCCACCGCTGACATAATTTCTCCCTTTGTACACTTTAGTACCGAGCAATACAATAGCCACAAGTAAAATAAATGAGGTGGCACTAAATAAGACCATGAGATAGAATTTCAAATCCCATTTCCACAGTCCAGTTGTTTCCAGCATTCCAATATTAGAGATATTTTCTGTTGCGGAATCTTGCACTGATACATTGATAGTGATCACAGATGAAAGGGATGGGGTTCCCTTGTCCCTCACCAAAATTACGATCTTTGTCCTGACTGAATCCTTGCGAGTAAAGTGGCGAATTGTCCATACTTCTCCTGATTCTGGAGCCACAGTAAAGAGACTTTCATCAGTCGGTTGATATAGTTGATAAACAAGTTGAGCATTGAGACCCGAATCAGCATCAGTAGCTATGACTTTTGTAACCAAATAACCTGGCTCGGCAGATCTTGGTATTGAGTCTTCTGCTGCCGAACCTTTTTTTGCCAAAGGTGACACGATCACAGGGGCATTATCATTCTGGTCCACGATGATTACAGTGACCGTAACATTATTGCTGAGTGGAGGCGACCCAGAATCCTTCACATTCACATGCACTTCAAAACGAGTTAGTTGTTCAAAATCGAAAGATTGATGAGCAGAAATGACCCCGGTAACTGTATTTACTGAGACAAAAGTGGATGCAGGCAATCCGTGTATCAGGCTATCCAAAATAGAATAAGAAAGTTCGGCATTTTGACCAGAATCTGGATCAAAGGCTGACACGGAACCAATGGAAGCTCCAATAGCATTATTCTCTGTAACATGCAGCGTGAATGAAGACTGCGTAAAACGCGGCGCATTGTCATTTATATCTGCGACCATAACTTGGAAAATTTTCGTAGTCGACAGTGGCGGGTTGCCAGTATCAGTGCATATGATAGTAATGTTGTACTCTGGCATTTTTTCGTGATCTATATTACCCTGAGTGGCTAAAGTATAATAGTTACTATAAGAATTGGAAAGCTTAAACGGGATATCTTTGGGTATCCTGCAATGAACGTCTGCTGTCTTTTCTGAATCTCGGTCTGTAATTCTTAGAACAGCTACTGTTGTGCCTGATGAAGCGTTTTCTGGGATTGCGCTTGAGGTAGATGTTGTTGTTATTTCTGGTGAATTATCATTGATATCAGTGACTATTACCAATATCTTACAGTATACTGCAAATGGATATGGACCTCTATCCTTAGCTTGTACTGAAATTTGATAACGATGTATTTCCTCAAAGTCCAGAACGCCAGTTACTCTGATTTCTCCGGTTGTTGCATCCAAGCTAAACAGCTGACGCACTTTCTCGGGAGTGTGATCACTGAAAGAATAGATTACCTCACCGTTCAGACCTTCGTCCACATCCACTGCGGTCATTTTCACAATCAAAGTATCTTTGGGTGTATCTTCTGCAATCGTAATTTCGTAAATGTTTTGTTCGCAAACTGGGGCATTGTCGTTCGCATCAACCACACTAATTTTAACCTCCGTTTTTCCGAACCTCATCGGCTCCCCTCCGTCAAACGCCGTGAGTGTCAGTCGATGAGTCGGTTCTTGTTCTCTGTCTAACGGTTGCTCCAGCACGAGTTCTGGAACGCCAGCTTCCCCGTCCTCTGACTGCCATTTCAATCTGAAATACTCGTTTGAAATCAGTTGATATGAACGAACGCTGTTGGTTCCAGCGTCCGGATCAAAAGCTCTCTGGAGTGGAAAAGACATTCCAAGTGGCGTGGATTCTGATATTTCCAGGTTAACTTCGCTTCTCTGGAACATGGGAGCATTATCATTTATATCGAGAATGTCAACTTCAATACGATAGATCTGAAGCGGATTCTCAGTCACAGCTTCTAACATTAATGCGCAACGGAGGCCTTGCTCACATACCTGCTCTCTGTCGATTTTTTCTTTTATAAGCAAAATTCCAGTTTTTAAATTCACAGTAAAATGTTGTTTCCTGTTTTCAGATGTGATCCGAAATTTCCGTTCAAATAGCTGTTTAACATCTAAGCCGAGGTCTTTAGCAATATTTCCAACAAAGGCACCAAGCTCTAATTCTTCCGGAATTGAATAGCGAATGCTTCCATTTACCGAATCGGAAACATACACGAGAACCACGTGAAGAACGGGCCATAACGGCATTTGGCTACTTCGCAAGAAGGACATTCTGCATCAATGTACGGAGAAATAACTGTCTGATTCTCAGTTGAATTTTACGCTTCTTATTGTGACCATGAGAACCCGATTGCTCACTACCTTAGTTTTCGGGTTTTTAAAAGATTGGTTTTCGGCTCGGTCCCAGCGTTCTTTGTGACAATCGCAAACGTTAGTTTTGCAAATTCCATTCCATCCTCTCTGACTCTTTCCGAGTTGGGAATCAAAGCCTGGAGAATGTTCCTTCTCCCTTTGATACTGCGCAGTGTGTGTTGCAGGGGGAGTGGTGCTGGATCCTCAGCCACTTTTCCTCATCTCATTGGTAGACAGCGACACAAAGAGACTGGGCCAATAATAACACCACATAATCTTAAAGCAGTAGTGCCTCTAGAGAAGACTGGAAGAACTGCGTTGTGCATTTATGGTTGTGCAACTTCAATTGTCATTTATGTTTACTACTTATTACACAATTCATAGGATACCTTATTGACATGAAAGATAATCATTATTATATTTAATCGGTCAATGCAACATTTACCTGACTATTGTTGTTTACCACTTCTTGGGTATATCGTAGAAAAATGCATATATGGAAAAGAGAAGCTGGAGTAGATCTTACGCTTTTCGATCCAGCCCTGCTATTCATGTTGATCATGTCTGACCATCATTCAATTATTTGATCCCCCTCTATACATTTGATCCCTATAACCCCAAAAGCTATATCTAATTCCTTCTGGGAATCATGCAGCGTTTTGACCTCAATCACTGTCTGTAGCAGTGAATTCTACAGATTCGCCACTCTCTGATTAAGAAATATTTCCTCAGCTCAATCTTAAAAGGTTTACCCCCTTCCTCAAACTGTGATTCCTAATTTAGGACTCCACCTTCACCAAGAACATTCTTTCTTAAATAACCCGATCTAATCCTGTGAGGATTTTATCAATTTCTATGAGACCTCCTGTCACCCTTCCAAATTCGAATGAATAAACGCTTGCTGACATAATCTATCTTCATATGACAGTCCTGTTATCTCAGGAATCAGCCTGGTAAATTTTCAATGTACTCCCTTCATAGCAAGAATTGCCTTGTGCAGATACATTAAGTAGTTTTACAACACCAGGTTAAAGTCCAACAAGTTTATTTGGTACCACGGGCTTTCATCAGGTGACCGATCAGGAGTGGCATTGACCAGTGGCCCCGCTCCTTCATCAGGTGACTGCTGAAAATTCACTCACCAGTCCAATGCCAGCAACTCCACTTCTGCAAATAAGTACACAAAACTGCACATAGTACTCCGAGCTTTGGCCTCAGTAATGCCCCATATAATTGCTTTATAACATCTTTATTTTTACAGTCAAATCTTATCGTTATGAAATCCAACTTATTGTTTGTCACCTTTACTGCTTGTTGTACCTGCGTACTTACTTTTAGTGACTGATGCACAAGGACACCAAAGTCTCGCTGAACACCCAACTCACTCAAATTATAAAGTCTAAAATAATAATTTGTCTATCTGTTTTGGTAACCAAAAGGGACAAACTCGCATTTATCAACATTGTACTGCATCTGACATTCACATTTTGACTCGGGCTTTCCCAAAACACGCTGAATCATCTCTGCACCACCTTCGGAGCTCAAATTCCCATCCAGCCGTGTATCAAGCGCAAATTCAATGAGAATACTTATAGTTCCGTTGTCCAAATCGTGGATATATAATGTGAACAGTTGGGGACCTAACACAGATCCCTCAGCTACTCTATTAGTTTCTGCTTGCCAATCAGCGAAAAGACCCTTTATTTTCACTTTTTGCTTCCTGTCTGCTGACCAATTTTCTATCCATCTCAAGACAGCGTCGTGGCACAGTGGTTGTCACTGTTGCCTCACAGCGCCAGGGTTCATTTTCGGTGACTGTGTGGAGTTTGCACGCTTTTCCCGTGACTTCGTGGGTTTCCTGTGCATGTTCCAATTGCCTCCCACATTTTAAACATATGTGGCTTAGGCTGCTCCGCCATGCTAAATTGTCCCTTAGTGTCGGGGAACTAGCAGTTAAATACCTAGGGGATATGGCGTGGGTGGGATTGTTGACGATGCAGGCTCGGTGTACTGAAGGGATTCTGTGATTCTAACATGCCAACACTAAAGTTAAGAAAACCTACCATCGCCTTTACTTTCTCAGAAGACGAAGAAAATCTGGCATGTGAGCTAAGATTTCGCCAACTTTTACAGATGCACCACAGAAGGCATTGTTTCCGATTGTACCATAGCTTGATATGGCTCCTGCCCTGTCCAAGACCACAGGAAAGTACAAATAGTCGTGAATATAGTCCAATCCATCATACAAACCTGCCTCCCATCCATTGACTCTGTCTACACTTCCCGCTGCCTCGGCAAAGCAGCCAGCATCATTAATGACCTCACACACCCCTTCCATCTTCTTCCGTCGGGAAAAAGATACAAAAGTCTGAGCTCACATGCCAACCGAATCAAGAGTAGCTTCCTCTCTGCTGCCATCAGACTCTTGAGTTGGCCTAACTCACATGAAGTTGTTTTTTCTCTACACCTTGGCTATAACTGTTAAACATGCTGCATTCGTTTTTTTTCTTTCTGACCGCTATGCTTTATCAGTATAGCGCGCAGAAACAATGCTTTTCACTGCTTACTAATACATGTGATAATAATAAATCAAATCAAAAGCACAGTACCGGCAATGTCACGCGTTTTACCATAATTTGTAACCTGTTAACCTAATAAACGAAACCATCTGTTCTCATTGCCCTGTCGGATTGTTCACAGACTTGGTTGAATCAGATTGGTTAGTTTCGCCTACTTCAATTATAACCTCAATTAAATCCATAACGTCGTTAATGTCATATGATTTTCAATAGAACTGGCTGCATGGTCAGACTTAAAGCGAATGCCATCAACAAAAAAAAACGGTGTTTTTACTAATGTCGCACATGTTGCAATCGTCATTGCAATATGAGGACTACAGATTTTCAGAAAGACGCAGCACCACTTTTACTGAACAGCTGAGGATCAACCGGAAATGCCGTCTATATCACGGGCCACGACTATTTGAAACTGCACTTTGATATGCTGTGTTGCTTAATTTACTTTTACTATCTATACATCATTCCGAATTAAGTCTGAATGTTAGCAATTTCTCAGAATAGCTTCAAACGTTCTGCTATGAAAGTATTATTTAAAGGTAGACATCAAATGCCCACCTAGTCAGCGACACCCACATTCTGCGAAAAACTAAAAAAAACGCAGTGCTCCCCCAACACCAAGAGCCATCACCACCCCTCACCTAAGCCGGCCCTTTCACCAGCTCTATGTTCTTTCTTTCCCATTTAAGGCTTCACAACCTAATTTATTTCGAAATATTTCTCCAGCTTCCACGATCCCACACTAAATCCATGATCTCTGAATCTCCTGATTCTCACGCAAGCTTGATTAAAATTAGTTCTTCAGTAGATCATACCTATTCTTTTGAAATCAACTATAACGCACCAGGCCTTTAAAAAAACCGTTGTGGATGTCCCATTTCCGCAAAGGAACACTCCATGCGTAATCTTTCCGTGATCTGCAAAATTGTGTTTCCAAATCCATAAATCACACATCTTGCACTCCCTGTTGAAATTCGCCTCATTAGATTTTTGCTCTTCTATGATCTCGGAACAGCCCCGATCAATATGATGCATCACCTGATGCATCAATATGATGCACTGTCCATGGTTCCTTAAAAACCTCGAAAATCCCTTTAAGGGTTCTCTAAAAAATTTACGCTGGCACGAATACTTTGCTTCCCCCATTTTTCATACTTGTCTTTGTGCCCATTAAGTTTTTGCGTCTTTGAATGCTTCTCTTCTTGCAAGTCTATATATTACAGAATAACTGTGCGATTATAATCGTTAAGCTGCTCATGCAATTAAACACTGA
The DNA here is from genome assembly GCA_024679065.1 of Sphyrna mokarran. NCBI lineage: Eukaryota > Metazoa > Chordata > Chondrichthyes > Carcharhiniformes > Carcharhinidae > Sphyrna > Sphyrna mokarran. The sequence continues at coordinate 75,813,164 of JAGIQG010000014.1, read as the reverse complement.
CCATTATTTTCATCAATAATCAAGATTTTTGTTCTAATTCTGTAGAACTTTGGAAAGGTATCACCTAGAGTACTGCGCGCAGTCTTGGTCCCCATTTGGAGCGATATTATGGTTATGAAGGGAGTGTAATGAAAGTTAATGAGGCATGTTTCTGGCATGGCGGGATTAATTTATAAAGAGTGGGGAAAATGGACCTTTATTCTCTGGAGTTTGGAAGATTGAGAGGAAATTTTATTGAAACCTATAACATCTTTAAAAGGGGGAAGATTCAGGTAAGATGTCTCTACAGGTTGAGGAGTCTAGAAATGGCGAACGCAATTTCAAAGTAAGGGACAAGCCACGTAGGACCAAGATGTTGAGATTTACTTTTTTACTCATAGGGTGATGAATCTTAGGAAATTTGTACTCCAGAGGGCTGTGAAAACTTTGTTCGTGAGTATCTTTAAAGCAGAATTGACAGATTACTAAATGCCAATGACATAAAAGGACATAGGGATAGTGTGAGGAGAAGATTCTGAGATATATCATTAGCCATCATCGAGTTAAGTGGCAGAACCTACTCAATGGGCTGAATGGCCTACTCCTGCTCTTATATCCCATTGTTGTGAATATCTAGATTGTTGCAACATGAGCACAACATTTGGCACTATAGTTACAGTGATGAATTTACTGACGCATCTGAAATTATGTTTATTAATCTCTTAATATCGATGTTTTATCATAGCAAGCTGGCAGCGCAGGTGAATCGATTCGAATGCATGTCCGATACGATCGTATGTGCGGACAAGAAACATGAGCTCAGGGGTTCAGAGCTCCAGGGAGATATACAGTCACTGTGGCACACCCTGGGGGCTGCCATCTATGTGGATAGAATGATCAGAGGTGTAGTCACATCGCAACCTAAAGCCTGGAGATAAAGAGGGAATGCATTACCAACACAACTTCCCCTTCACAAAACTATGTTGCCTCTCACTAAGTCCAACTGTTTCCAAGTTGGAATAAATCGTGTCTCAAAGAATCCTCTCCAATAATTACCACTGATGTAAGGCTCATCGATGTATAATTATCTCGATTATTCTTGCTACTCTTCTTAAACAACGAAACAACACTGGCTATTCTTCAACCCGCTGGAACTTCCTCTGTAACCAGTGAGGATACAAAGATTTTTCGCAAGGACCCAGCAATTTCCTTCCTTGCTTGTCTCAATAGTCTGGGATATATTTCATCAGGTCCTGAGGAGTTGTACATCTTAATGCTTCTCAAGAATTCCAATACCTCCCCCTTTTCGATCTCAACATGATTCAAACTGTCTACACATTATTTCACAGACTCATCATCCACCAAGTACTTCTCTTTGGTGAACACTGACGCAAAGTACACGTTTAATAACTCGCCCATTTCATCTGGCTCCATGCATAGATTCCCTCTCTTGTCTTTGAGTCGTGTTTTTCTTTTGAGTTTCCTGTCTCTTTCTGATACGCGTTAAATTTGACCCTATCTAAACTTAGAATGTAACTCCTTTTCTGCAATACTTTCACTTTCTAGTTGTTAATGCATGTTTTTCTTAATACAAAAATATCAAGTGTGTAATTTTAGGATAATTATAATCAGTTACAATCTTTATTAACATCCGAATGAGACGAGGTCTGTACTACTAGTTCGGTACCCTAACTAGGACTTGACAACACCTTCTAAAATGCTCAGTTATGTTCAAATTGCAAGAATTTAGTGCTTACCTCATGGTATTCAGTGTTTTCCCTACTGGTCGAGTTTAAGGATTTTTCGTGCCCGGAAGTGACGCATGGGCCAGTCATGATATCAATCATGAGTTCCTTTATACCATACAACTTTAAAAACATAAAATCATTCATGGTTGAATCTTGACACGTTATACCGAAATGTTTGTGGAAAAACTTCGTTGCCATGCGCCTCTGTATAATTGAGTGGTACCTGAAGTTTTACACTCGCCCTTTGAGTTCCTTGGAGCGAGTCCTTCCGGAGGAAATGCAACATTTTCCAGCAGCAACAGTAACTCTTAATTGCATTCCTATCTTTGTGAACTTTAAAACTAAGGATTAGAATAGCCACAAGAAAAATGAATGGTGCTATACTAAAAAAAATCAAAATAGTTTTTAAAATCAGATTGCCAAGGCTCAGAGACCCCTAGCATGCCTATATTAGATGCGCCTTCTGTAGCATCGTCCTGCACTGATACATACATGATGGCTGTTACTGAAAGGGACGGGGTTCCATTGTCTCTCACCAAAATTACGATGGTTTGCCTGAGTGAATCTTTACACGCAAAGCGGCGAATAGTTCAGATTTCTCCTGTTTCCGGGGCTGCCATGAACAGGCCGTTATCAGGTAATAGGAAAGCTGGGCGTTCAAACCAGAATCTGCATCAGTGGCTGTCACTTTTGCAACCAAGTAACCCGATTTGACGGATTTTGGCATTTTTTCCTTTACCACTGATTCTTTATTTGGCAACGGCGACACAATCACAGGAGTATTGTCATTCTGATCTACGATGATCACATTCACAAGTGCATTACTGCTGAGCGATGGCAAACCAGCGTTTCTTACACTGACATAGAACTCAAAAGATTTTACATGTCCTTTATCAAATGAGCGCTGTGCAAATATCACATCAGTGGCTGTGTTTATTGAGACAAATGAAGATGCTGGGAAACCATTTATCAAATTGTCGACAATGGATTACGACAATACGGCATTTTCATTAGAATCTGGATCAAAGGCTGATACCGAACCAATAGGGAAACCAATTAAATTATTTTCTGTGACATACATGGTGAGCGAATGTTGCGTAAAACGTGGCGCGTTGTCGCTTATGTCTAAGACTTGAACTCGGATGATTTTCGTAGTCGACAAGGAAGGGGATCCGGTATCTGTACACGTAATGCTAATATTGTACTCTGGCACCTTTTCACGGTGTGTATCATCATGAGTGACCAATTCTTTTAGTAGTTACTAAAAGAACTATTCAATTTAAAAGGTATATCTCTGGCGATTCGACAATAAACCTTTTGTCTGTAGAATCTCGGTCCGTAACCCGGAAAACAGCTAATGTCTCTCTTCCACCTTCTTCCATTGGGAAAAAAGATACAAAAGTATGTGGTCATGCACCAACAAACTCAAAAACAGTATCTTGCCTGTTACCATCAGACTTTTGAATGGACTTATCATGTATTAAGCTGATATTTCTGTGCATCCGAGCTTTAACTGTAACATTATATTTTGCACTTACTCCTTTCATTCTCCCCTATGTACTCTGTGAACTGTATGTTTTGTCTATATAACGTGCAAAAACAATATTTTCACTCCATCCCAATACGTGTGACAATAATAAATCAAATCAAATCAAAGCAAGTCAAAATTTGAGAAAATAAAACACTCGAACTTCTAATGTGATTGAATAAGACCCTTTCCATAACCACGACAACTTCTTGAAACAAGTGTTCGTGTAATATGCAGACCACTCGATTCCGTTCCCATACAATTTACAAACTTATTTTATTTCGCAAATCGATGCATAGTCGTCCATTGCTTTCCGTTTTCCACTCCTGCCCAGACTAATTAGATTCCTTGCTCTAACAGCACATTGCTCAATCCATCTATTTTCTGTTTTCGTTGGCAGTTTCTGACAATACCCTGCTTACATTTGATTTTTGTTTTGGAATCCCTCATTGATTTGGTTATTACTTTCGGTTGCCGTTAATTCACAAACTATTTGAAATATATAAGAAGCTTGACAGGATAGATGCTGACAGGCTTCTTCCACTTGTCGGACAGTCTTTCAACAAAGGGCAGAATCTCAGAGTAGGGTTTGCCTATTTAAGATCGAGGTGAGGAGCAACTTTTTTCCCAGAAGGCAGTGAAACTGTGGAATTCTTCACCGCAGAGGGTTGTAGATTTTGATTCGTTAACTGAAGGCAAGGCTGAGATAGAAAGTTTTGTTATTAGTAAGTGAATCAAGGTTTATAGGAATAAAGCGGGAAAGTGGAGTTGAGGGTTGTTATTTCAGGTCAGTTATGATCTCATTGAAAGGTAGAGCAGATCCGATGGACTAAATGGCCTACTTCTGCTCCTGCGTCTTATGCTCTTACGTTGTCATCTCTTCAAAAAACATACGCAGGCGTAAATTTATTCCCATGAACTGTTGACTTGGGGAGAAAGTTACATTTTTTTGTGCTGAGAAGAATATGGACTTCGAGAGCAACATTCCTTTCCGAAGCAACATTCCAGAATCTATCACCTGCTGGATTGCTGTTGATCCTAAATTTGCTTTGCTTCATCAGGTACATTTCCCGCTAGTCTGCGGAATGTTTCATTCCTCAATTTGACAGTTCAGTCCCATTCTGGGTGACTTTACTTGTGATGCTTATCCTATCAATGATTTCCTGCAGTCTGTACACATCATTCACACCCACCTCTCCCCTACCCCCCACCAGCACAACAACCCCTTTTCCCGCCTCTGCGCTAAAATAGTGCTTTTCCACTTCTATTTTGAAGAGATTCCAATAGATTTCACTTCGAGAGCAGTTGCCTTGAGTTGATTCTTTCAGTTGCTTTTGCAGATCTTGATCAATTGTCCACCTGCCGCACCCCAAGGCTTGGAAAACCCTACTCATCTGCTAAATAGACTCAGTGTTGGCAATTTAAAGAAGGTATCGACGCCCACCTTGATAAACCAGCTATCAGCGCTCTGCTAGAATTCTCTCGCACTTGTCTTCTGCCTCAAGCTCTACCTGAAGAATAACTTCAAAAGATTCCTTCTTATTTCGCTGATGGCAACTACCATGTTATCTGGAATGCTGTCAATGCACCATATTGCATTTTAGAACTTGTTATTTTCACTTCTTCTTTGAGATGATCTCAGTCGTTTCAATGAATGAATCCATTTCATAAGAGATTCAAATCTCCAACTGAACCAGCTCCTTGACTTCCCGCGTCTCAGAGCTATAAATTTTAATTACATATTCAAGATTACTACCTTGATCTCTTACTTTGAAGGAAATTATTAATCTTACTAATTAAGAACGAGGGTTACATGCAGGTCATCTAAGTGAGGGGAACCAACGGAATGCAGTCATAGTAGGAATAACACAGTGAACGGGATTGGCACTTATGCAGCAACAAAAAGCGAGGGCTCAAATGGCTGTTTTGCCTATCCACTGTCACAGTTCGGTGGAATTTCGGAAGGATCCAGTTGACGTGGTCTACCTCGGTACCAACAACAAAGGCAACACGAGGAAGGAGATTATACGTAAGCAGTATAAAAAAAGTGGAACAAAGCAGCAAAACCTCAAAGGTAACAGTTCCTGAATAAGTACATGAACTACCTGCAAATTTCATAAGGCAGCTAAGATTAGAAAAATGAATGCATAGTTCAAAGTCTGATGTGGGCATAGTGAGTTCTGCTTTCTGGGGCGCTTGCACGTGCGCTGGCGAATTTGGGATCTGTAATGTTGAGATAGTATACACCTGGACGATGCTGGAGCTGATATTCTGTTTAGTCGAATAACTCGGGATTGCAAAATGATTTAAAATAGTGGCAACAGGGACAAGTATTAATATGGATAATAATAAACAGAACAACTTGATAGCGAGTATATGTCTAGGCTTAAGTCAGAAGATAAGGCCAGCGGTTACAAACATTTAGGACAAAGTTAAATATATCGTATCTATATTAATTACCATTGGAAACAAAAAATGTGAACTGATAGTAGAGAAAGAAATACATATGATTCTACAACAATTACAGAGCTATGGCAGTAGAATGTTAGATATTGGCATTTAGGAAGGTGAGGAAGTTAGTGAAAGGTGGCTCTGTAAATTAACACTGTTACTGACGTATTAGAGATGGATGACCTAAATTCAGGAAACCAAAATATTTAAGCTGTTTTTTGTTGAGATGAAAAATAATAAAGATTAAAATTCACTTGTGCGACTGTTATTCAAGCACCCTCATTGTCACTATGTTGTAGAGTGAAAAAGAAAAAAGAGACAGAGTTTTCCAGAAAAGTAGAGTTATAATCATTGGAGATTTTAATTTACAGATAGGCTGAAAACAGCAAGTGGAAAATAAAGTAGCATATATGATGAGATCAGAGAATATTTTAGTTCTTAGCGCAATACATTCAGGAGCCAACCAGAGAGCAGGCTATATTAGACCTGGTACTGTGCAATAAGTGATTAATTGAATTTCCCATAGTGAAGACAGCCCTGGGCAGTAGTCATCATGGCATGAAATATAGGAGCAAAGATGGGTTGTTGCAATTGTACCAGGCCTTGGGTGAGGCCATATCTGGATTCTGGCCTCCTTTTCTGAGAAAGAATGCTTTTGCTCTTGAATTGGTGCAGTGAAGGTTCACCGGACTGATTCAGAGAATGGCAGGAGTGATGTATGGGAAGAGATTGACTAGGTTAGGAATGGTTTTTGTTGGAGGTCAGACGAATGAGAGGAGAGAGAATCTCATAAAGACTTCAAAAATTCTAATAGGACTAGAAAGGGCAGAGGCAGGAAGGATGTTCTCGATACCAGGCATGCCTAGAACAAGGGATCACAGTCCCAGTCCCAGTCCAGTCTACCACAGGGTAGACAATTTAGGACGGAGATGAGGAGACATTTACTCACGCAAAGAGTGATGAGTCTGTGGAATTCCTTACCATGGGAAGTAGTTGATACCAACACGTTGAATGTATTCAAGCAGCGGCTAGATACAGCACTTGGGGCAAATTGGGATCAAATTTTATAGGAAGAAAGCAGGATTACGCAACTGAGATAGATGATCAGTCGTGCTCATGATGAATGATGGAGCAGGCGTGAAGGGGTGAAAGGCCTTCTGTGAGTACATAAGACCATAAGACACGGGAGCAGAATTAGGTCCCTGAGCCCATCGAGTCTGCTGCGGCATCCAATCATGGCTGATTTTCTTTCTCATCCCCCTCCTCCTGTCTTTTCCCCATAATTCATGAATCCCCTATTAATCAAGAACCTGTCTATCTCTGTTTTAAAGGCACTCCATGACCTGGCCTCCACAGCCTTCTGTGGCAAAGAATTCCACAGATTCACCACTCTCTGGTTGAAGAAATACCTCTTCATCTCTGTTTTAAAGGATCATCCCTTTCGCCTTAGGTTGTGTCCTCTAGTTCTAATTTTTCTTCTTCACATCCACTCTGTCCAGACCTCACAATAGCCTGTACCTGTCAATAAAAGTCCCTCCTCAACGTCCTAAACTCCGAGTATAGAACTAAAGTCCTTAACTATTCCTCAAATGACAACATTTTCATTCCAGGGATCATTTTTGGGAACCTCCTCTGGACCTTTCCAAGGCCAGCACATCCTTCCTTAGATATGGGGCCCAAAACTTTTCATAATACTCCAAATGTGGTCTGACTAGAGCCTCCTGCTCCTATCTTCTATGTTTCTATGTTTCTGTGATTGAATTTTATGTTGAGTTTCAAGGAGAGAACCGTGGGTTGAAGACTAATATATTAAACAAAAATAGAGATAATTATGAGGTCATGAAAACACATCTAGCCAAAGTGAACCGGCAAATAATGTTACTCAATGAACAGGAAGATAGTAGGATGAGTTGAGGAAGTGAGAGGCCTTGTGTATGACAACTGATCCTTGAAAGTGGCAAAGTGGTGGGCAAAGTGGTCAAGGCAGCATATGCAGCATTTTCCTTTATTTGGCAAATTATTGAATGCAACAGCAGGAATGTTATCATTGAACTGTATAAAACAGTGGTTAAACTGGAGATGTGTGATCAGTTCTCGCCACCATTTACAGGAAGAACATAATTGCTCTGTTGAGAGTGCAGAGAAAATTTACACAAATTTTGCCAGAGTTTGAAAACTACAGCACGAAGAGACTGGATAAGCTAGAGTTGTTTTTTTCTTAGAGGAGATAAGGCTTTGTGTGACCAATTTAAATATACGATCTTCAGAATGGTAGGACAGATAGGAGAGACATGTTTCCCCTAGCTGTGAGGTCAATTACCCAAGAGTATCGAGTTAACGTGATTTGTAGAAAGATGAGAATGGACATGAGGAAACAGAAATTCATCCAGAGAGTGCTGGGCATCAAACACTCACTTCCTAAATTTGTAGTTGAAGTTGAAACGCTCCATCACTTAAAAGGTGCCTGGATCTGCATCTGAATAGCTGTAACCTACAAGGCTACTGACCAGATGCTGAAAACAGGAAGTAAGTGGCACGATTCTTTTTTCGCTTTCCTGGCCAAGCACACTTCATGGGCTGAATGGCTCCAACTGCACTGCAACTATGCTATGTTCTGATAGTTATGATACTGCAAAGCAACGATGTGGCAGATGAATTGAACAAGTATTTTGCATTGTCTTCACTGTAGACGATGCAAATAACACGTTATTAATAATTGTAAATCACGAAATGAAAGGGATGGAAGGAAGTCAGGAAAATTATCACCTTCAGAGAAACAATAATGAGCAAAATTTTGGAAATTGGGCTGAAAAAATGTTCTGTCCTTATTAACTTCATCCTAGAGTCTTAAAATAAATGACAACTGAGATAATTACTGCGTTGGCATCTACTGGAGCAAATCGCTCTCATGGAGGCAAACGTGGGTTATCCATTTTGGACATAGAAGGGATACAAGTGAGCACATTGCAATTGGCGAAAAAGCTAAAAGCATGACGTTTGCAAATGGACTTCATGGTCCACTTGCAAATATTATCACATGGACAATCACATAAAATAAAGCTAATTGAATACTTACCTGCTTTACATGTGCAGTACTAAAACATAAGCGGTAGATGTTGTCCCAGAGCAATACAAAGCCGTGGTTAGGCCACACAGCAAAATATTAGTAATACTGAGCATCTGACTTTGGGATAGTTCTAATTTTTATAGAGAGAATAGAATATAAATTTGTTCGAATTTGTATAAAATTATCACAGGAAATTTTGCAAACTATGCTTCCTGAAATTTAGAAGGTACAAGGGACTTGATCTATCGGGGTTAGAAATAAAATATTTCCAATGGGCATTGAATATGAAACTGGGACCACTGTTTAAAAGTGTGTCCACCTTTCTTTGATTGCAATGAAGAAGAATTTCGACATGGATGGGGGAATAGAACATATAACACTTTTCGAAAAATGGGAACTGATGTTAGCTCAGTTGTTAAATGTTCATCTAGGATTGATAGATTCTATTACCCAAAAATCTATGGCGTAATATAGGACAACATTGGTGGTTTATGCCAGATGCCAGGGAACCACGTTCAATTCCAGTTTCTGTCACTGTGTGTGTGGAGTTTACACTTCCTCCCCGTGTCTGCATCGTTTTCCTCCTACAGTCCAAAGATGTGCGGTTCAGGTTGATTGGTCATGCTAACATCAGGGAGGTTTTGCAGGGTAAATGAAAATTGCGAGAATAGGACCTGGGCGGGATTATGGACGGTGCAGACTCTACGGCCTCTTTCTGTACTCTAGGGATTCTATGATTTCATGATCAGCCACTGTCTCATTTTGTGGTGGGACAGTTTAACGGTGTCATATGTCACTCATTTCCTTATATCCATATGATGCTTTAAGCATCAGCGCAACTGTTTCCATGCTTATCTAATTGTTCATCAACTTTTTCCTTAAAATGTATTTCCTTGGTACTTCGAATCAAATTCGCCTACTTACCTTATAGATTTACAAGTCACATCCATTCACGATTATTAGTCGAGCCCCACTATCATTTTCTGTTTTCTTGACTTATCAACACAATTCATAATCTAAGGATACGAAGTAAAGCTTATAGGACTACGATGGGAAGAAATCTATTCAGCTAGAGAGTGGCTTGTCTATGAACTTGCAACCACAGAAATCAGTTGAGGCCAAAGTACCGTTAAGTTTTCAAGATGGGTTTAAATACAGCTCTTGGGGTGAAGAGCACCTCAGTCCCGCTAAAGGACACACCTACAGGTTCCCGATGCATTAACGATGTGCTTGCACTACTTTCAATTCAGTAAAATGCATTCGTTGCTTACATTTTGATCTCATCATTGGGAAGGACTAAGCATGAGAGGAATGAGCCTCTCCCATCATGCAATGAGATCATAGCTGATGTCTGACCCAAACCAACTACATTTCTCCATGCTTAGTATTTTTAAAACATGTATATATCATCCATGTAACATCAACAATTGACCTAACATCATTTTCTATTTCTGAAAGAGAATTGCAAAATTCTACAACCTTTTATTTGGTGGATATTCTTCTTAATTTCATCCCCAAAAGGAAATTCATTCTACTTGATTTGGTGCCCTGTGGAAATAATTTGTCCCTAACTGTTCCATCGAATCCACTTAAGTCCCCTTCGGGAGTCCCTGTCGCAGCTTGGCTAATTATTTTGCAAAAAAAAAACACTTTAAAGTATACAGAAATGACCCAGAGCTACTGTTACCGACTATTTTAATTCTCTCCTCCATTCCCAATCTGACCTTATAGACGCTGTCCCCTTGCATTGTTATAATGGAGCACAAATAATGGCTCCAGGAATAAAATCAAATCGCGCCAGTGGAGAATTGTAACACTTCGGATTCAACAGTGAGCTCTATATCTTTTCACATTTTTTTTGGACGGCAACTATTAAAGATCATAGAATCATATAATCCACGGGACGGAGACGGGCCCTTCTGCCCCAACTGGTCCATGCTTGCCAAAAAACTCAATTTGATGATTTGTGTTATGTTCTGCCATGTACAATCTTTTTGGACGCATGCTTTGTTCTTGCTCTATTGTCATCTCTTTAATTTGCCTTGCACTATCCTAACATTAGCCACTGAATCGCCAGCAAGTTCAACCTGATCATAGACCTTGCAGTTGATTCTTTCACACGACTCCCAATAAACATTAAAAAATTACTACATTTCCATGTACTCCAGTTCTGACGAAGGGTCATTGAACTGAAACATAAATTCTGCTTGTCTCTCCACTCGGATGCTAAACTTATTGAGCAATTTCAGTATGTTCTTCTTTTTTAGTCCAAAATTATTAAAACCCGCTGTTGCCAATAATATATCACATTAGCCGTTTGGTATTTCACTTACATAACACTTACCTCCCAAAATTTAGTTGCATCATTGTGCGAAGGTTTTGATGCAATCCCAATTTCTCCGAGGCGAAATGTACCTTTCACGATGTCAGCTCTGGTCATTGCTACATTTTGTAATTGTAGAAAGGTAAAATCATTCAAGGCAGAATCTTGGCATATGCCATTGCCAAGTGTTTGCTGGAGGCCCCCGCTTTCATACACCTCTGTGTAATTCGGTGGAATCTGAATGCTCGCACTAGCCTTTTGGATTCCATGGGATGAATTGTTTCTCGAAAAATAAGACGACTGCCAACAGCAGCAGCAAACTTGAATGTCATTTCTACTTCTGTGCACCTTGACAGCGAGAATAACAATCGCCACGAACAGCAAGAAAGTGGTTGAGCCAAAAATCATCATCAGATAAAATTTCAAATCGTATTTCCATGGCCCAGCATTCCTCAATGTACTGGCATTAGATGCATTTTCGGCGTTGTCATCCTGTACTGACACATTAATGGTGACTGTTGAAGAAAGGGACGGCGTTCCTTTATCCTTCACCAAAATTACAATATTTTGCCTGAGTGAATCTTTATGACCCAAATGACGAATCGTCCAAATTTCTCCTGTTTCTGAAGCTACAGTAAACAAGCTTTCATCAGTCGGCTGACGGAGTTGGTAAACAAGTTGACCGTTTAATCCGGAATCGGCATCAATCGCTGTTACTTTTGTAACCAGATAACCTGGCTCCGCAGATCTTGGCATTGTGTCCTCTGCTGCAGACCCTTTGTTTGGCAGAGGTGACACGATCACAGGGGCATTGTCATTCTGGTCCATGATGATCACATTCACTGTTACGTTATTGCTCAGAGGAGGAGATCCACAATCCTTCACCTGTACATGGAACTGAAATTGTTTTAATTGCTCGAAGTCAAACGAGCGTTGTGCAAATATCTCACCACTGACAGAGTTTATTGAGACGAAAGAGGTTGCAGGTAAACCGTGTATCTGGCCATCCAAAACAGAATAGGACAGTTCAGCATTTTGATTAAAATCGGAATCGTAGGCTGACGTCGCACCAATTGAAGAACCAATAGCATTATTTTCTGTTACATACATGGTGAAAGAAGGCTGCGTAAAACGTGGCGCATTGTCATTTATGTCAGAGACTTGAACTTGGATCGTTTTATTGGTCGAGAGAGGTGGGGAGCCAGTGTCCGTGCATATAATTGTGATATTGTACTCTGGCTCTGTTTCACGGTCTAACTTGCCGTTAGTAATGAGTGTATAGTATTTATTAAAAGATCTATTAAGCCTAAATGGGATGTCTCTGGTGATTCGACAATAACTACCTCCTTTTTTATCAGAATCTGGATCCGTAATTTGGAAATGTGCCACTACTGTGTCCTTTGCTGCATTCTCTGGAATAGTGTTTGATGAAGTAGTTACAATGATTTCAGGATAATTATCGTTAACATCACTAACCCTTATCAACACTTTGCAGTATACTGATAGTGGACGTATACCTCTGTCCTGAGCTTGTACGGAAATCTGATAATTTTCTGCTTCTTCAAAGTCCACAACACCAGTTACTCTGATTTCTCCTGTTATTGAATCCAAGCTAAAGACCTCACGCACTTTATCAGGAGTCTGATCGCTAAAGGCATACAGTATCTCACCGTTTAGGCCTTCGTCCTGATCAGTCGCAGTGACTTTCACAATCAAAGTATTTGAAGGTATGTTTTCGGCAATGTTGATTTGGTAGATGTCCTGTTCGCAAGATGGGGCGTTGTCGTTCACGTCAAGCACAATAATTTTAATCTGGGTGGTTCCAAATTTTTCCGGCGTTCCTCCGTCAAATGCTGTCAGCGTTAACTGATGGGTTGCCTGCTGTTCTCGATCGAGCGGTCGTTCCAATGTCAGCTCAGGGATATAATTTTGTTCACTCTCTGATTGTGCTTTCAAAGTGAAATATTCGCTTGAACCCAGTTGGTAGGAGCGGACACTGTTGGTTCCGGCGTCCGGGTCAATCGCGCTCTGCAGCGGGAAGCTCGTTCCTGCTGGCAGCAATTCTGAGACTTCAATACTTAACTCGCTTGTCTTGAACACGGGCGCGTTGTCATTTATGTCGAGAATTTCAATTTCTACACGATGTATCTTTAAGGGTTTCTCAATCACGGCCTGTAAAATCAGCACACATGTGAGGCCGTGCTCGCAAAGCTGCTCTTTGTCCATCTTTTCTTTAATAATGAGGGCTCCAGTGCTTAAATTAACATCCAGATATTGTTTTTTACCTTCAGGTGCAATTCGCAGTCTGCGCACCGATAGCTGTTTCACGTCTAAACCGAGGTCCGTTGCAATATTCCCAACAAAGGCACCGACCTCTAATTCTTCCGGAATTGAGTAGCGAATTTTTAAACTGAGGGAATGCGCAATGCATATTAATATTAGATACAGAACAGAGCATTTCGTGAAATGACTGTTCAACCAGAATGCCATTCCGCACCAAGTGTTGCTAATATAACTGTCAGAGTCTCCAATGAATTACACGCATCTTGGTTTTAACATGAAAACGCATTTGTTCATTACCTTGGTTATCCAAACGAAATGTACGATCCGGTTTCCAATCCCTAGCTGCTTTGTTCCGATTCTCAGGGTGATTTGCAAATAGCCTGAGATGTATTTTTTTCTCCGATGCAAGTTAAGAGCGTGGGACGACGAATGCTGTTCATTGATTCTGCGGTGCGCAATATATGGTGTAGGCGGAGTGGTGCTAGATCTCCGGCCACATTTCTTCATCTCATTGGTAGACAGCGACACAAAGAGACTCGGCCAATGATAAAAGTACAGTATCTTAAAGCAACAGTGCCTCCACTGAACACCGGTGGAATTGCTGTGTGGATTTAATGTTGTACAATTTTTATTGCATTTTTGGTTTGTGTTCGTTATATGATTTGGTTTGTACCAGATTAGCTTTCAGTCTAATTACTGCTATGCTGCATTTGTCTCAGAATTGTGCTTTTTTTGTCCAATTTACGCATTTGTTGATCCAACCGTCATGGAAATAAAAATAAATACAAAATACAGTGGTTGCTGGAATCTGAAACCAAAAACAAAAATACTGTGAAATCTCAGCAGAACAGAAGCATCCCTGGAAGAGAATAGAGCCAACGTTTCGAGTCTGGATGACCTTCCGTCAGTGCTTCTGACTTTGTCTGTATTCTCTCTCCATATATGCTGTCAGACCTGCTGAGATTTTCCAGCATTTCTATTTTTGCATCATGGAAGTAAGCCTGTCGAAAAAGCCTATTATTCGATTGCTTTGGTAAATTCCTTCATCTTTTTCGATACCTTACCGCGATAGTGTGCAAGTTTTCTTTACTTTTCCTGAAAGTTTTACTTCGGTTGATAAGTTTAAATAGCTTGCTATGGATTGATATACGTTAATTAACAGTATTACATCTGATATGAAAGACAGATAGAGAGAGAGAGAGGCTGACTGGAGATGCGTCATTTGCCAGTTGTTATCTACAAATTCTCGGAGACTGTAGAATTAAAAATTGAATTACATCATGCCTTGCCAAACAAACAACGTGGTCATGCTTGCAACACCCAAATTTAAAAATACTCATATAACTGCTCTGATGTCTACATGTGGCATGGTTTTACAGGCCAGTACGGTGGTATTGTGCACACCGTTGAATGCAATGCTAAAAACCTACAAAAGATTCACCTTTTTCAGAATAAACAGAACTGATACTGGGAAATACATAAAATTAAAATCAAAATTCTTTAGTGACAAGGTTAAAATGCAGATTCATTAGCATTCATGCTTATCAATCATCTGGACTCTTTCAGATTGAACATCTAGCAATCCCCAATGAATCGAATGCATTTTGTCTATATATCCTCAAAAAAGAAAATGCTCCACTAATTCGTAAAATACAAAACATTTAAATTCAGCCCAAATTCAGGAAATCGGATATCTCCGAGTTGCACGGGAAGCATATTCAATAAATGTCAGGTTTTTGCCTTATGCATAATAATAACTTTAACTGTAATGTAACAAAGTAAAAGAATATGAATGTCTATCTCGAAAAATTAATTCAATCATATTGTGGCATGGTTACAAGTTAACACATTGCAGTAGATATATAGAACATAGAACATAGAACATTACAACACAGTACAGGCCCTTCGGCCCTCGATGTTGCGCCGGCCAGTGGACCCTCTAACCTAAACTATTCCAATATCATCCATATGCCTATCCACCGAACATTTGAATACCCCCAAAGTAGGCGAGTCCACAACTGCTGCAGGCAGGGCATTCCACGCTCTCACCACCCTCTGTGTAAAGATCTTGCCTCTGACATCCGTCCTATAACTACCACCTCTTAATTTAAAGTTGTGACCCCTCGTGTTGGTCATCACCATCCGAGGAAAAAGGCTCTCACTATCCACCCTATCCAAATCCTTGATCATCTTATACGCCTCAATTAGGTCACCGCGTAACCTTCTTCTCTCTAATGAAAATAACCTCAGGTCCCTCAGCCTTTCCTCATAAGCCTTCCCACCATACCAGGCAACATCCTGGTAAACCTCCTCTGCACCCTTTCCAATTCTTCCACATCTTTCTTATAATGCGGCGACCAGAACTGTACGCAATACTCCAAGTGCGGCCGCACCAGAGTTTTGTACAGTTGTAACATAACCTCACGGCTCCTAAATTCAATCCCTCTACCGATAAAAGCTAACACACCATATGCCTTCTTAACAACTTTATCAACCTGGGTGCCAACTTTCAAAGAGCTATGTACTTGTACCTCAAGATCCCTCTGCTCGACAACGCTATTAAGGGTCCTTCCATTAACCCTATATTTCATATGCCTGTTATTCCTACCAAAGTGAATCACCTCACACTTATCGGTATCGAATTCCATTTGCCAGCTCACGGCCCAGCTCTGCAACCTATGTATGTCCCTCTGCAAACTGTAACATCCATCCTCGCTATCTACAACTCCCCCCACTTTGGTATCGTCAGCAAATTTACTAATCCAACCCTCTACGCCCTCATCTAGGTCATTTATGAAAATAACAAACAGCAGTGGCCCTAAAACAGATCCTTGAGGTACACCACTTGTAACTGCACTCCCGGTTGAATATTTCCCATCAGCCACCACCCCCTTCTTCTGTCAGCTAGCCAATTCCTAATCCAAACTGATAAATCACCTTCAATCCCATGTATCTGCACTTTCTGCAGTAGCCTACCATGGGGAACCTTATCAAACGCTTTGCTAAAATCCATATACACTACATCAACTGCCTTACCCTTATCTACCTCTTTGGTCACCTCCTCAAAAAACTCAATAAGGTTTGTGAGGCACGACCTACACTTCACAAAACCGTGCTGACTATCCCTAATCAATTTATTCCTCTCTAGATGCTTATAAATCCTATCCCTTATAATTCTTTCCAAGACCTTGCCACAACAGAAGTCAGGCTCACCGGTCTATAATTTCCAGGATGGTCCCTACTCCCCTTTTTGAACAAAGGGACAACATTTGCCATCCTCCAGTCTTCCGGCACTATACCTGTAGCCAACGATGACATGAAGATCAAAGCAAAAGGCTCTGCAATCTCCTCTCTAGCCTCCCAGAGAATCCTAGGGTAAATCCCATCTGGCCCAGGGGACTTATCAATTTTCATACCCTCAAGATTCGCTAACACCTCCTCCTTATGAACCTCAATCCTACCCAGTCTACAACCTGGTATCACAGTATTCTCCCCGACAACACTGTCTTTCTCCTGCGTGAATACTGACGAAAAATACTCATTCAGTGCCTCTCCTAACTCCTCAGGCTCCAGACACAATTTCCCACTGCTATCTCTGACTGGCCCTAATCTTGCCCTAACCAATCTTTTATTATTTATATACCTGTAAAAAGCTTTAGGATTCTCCTTAATCCTATCCGCCAAAGTCTTCTCGTGTCCTCTTCTAGCTCTTCTCAACTCCCTCTTTAACTCCTTCCTGGCTGATTTATAGCTCTCCATTGCCCTAACTGAGCCTTCACGTTTCACCATTATATAAGCCTCCTTCTTCCTCTTCACCAGAGATTCAACTTCCTAGTACACCATGGTTCCCTCACTCGACCACTTCCTCCTTGCCTGGCAGGTACATAATCATTAAAGACACGCAGAAGCTGTTCCTTAAATATGCTCCACATTTCAGATGTCCCCAGTCCCTGCAATTTCCTGCTCCACCCTATGCATCCTAAATCTCTCCTAATAGCCTCATAATTATCTTTCCCCCAGCTATAACTACTGTTATTCGGTACGTGCCCAATATCTTCTAACTGAATTCTCCTTCTTAACACTGTTCAAGTTTCGCCCATTGCCACATTCTCAACCCACTCCTCTCGTCATCTTTAATTTTCACGAATTTATTTCCTTGCTTCTAACAGTTCAATGTTTATGCAGGCTGCTATACATTTTTTCCCTGCCGCGTCCTAAAAGCATTGCATAAGGTGCCCACATAAAAGGCTGCATAAAGAGGGAAGAGCTCACGTTATTCAGTGTGGTACATTGACATTTGCTAGAGGATTGGCTAATTAATAGAAGACAGCAACTTAGCATAATAGGGACTTTTTCAGAATGGTAACTTGTAATTCGTGGAATGTCAAAGAGATCAGAGCTGAGGTCGCTGTTAATTCTAATATATATTAATGTCTTGTATAAGGAAAGTGAATGTATTATTCCCAAGTTTGCGGATGACATCAAAGACGGTGAGAACGCAGGTGGTGAGGATGATACCATGAATCTACAGTTGGATATATACCAGTTAAGCGAATAAGAAGACCTTGGCAGATTGAAACAAATTTAGGAACATGTGACATTATACATTTTGTCATGAAAGTTATGGAGCTGAATATTATTGAATTGGAGTAAATCTGCAGAAAACTGAGCACAGCGGGGTCTAGGGTTTTCTGTGCGTTACTTTAAAAAGCTACCGTGCAAGTTCAGCAGGTAACAATAAATGTAAATAGAGTGTTGGTCTTTTATCCAAAGCGAATGGAGTCTTAAAATAGCGGGGTTTTATTGAAACTATACAAGGCACTTGTTGGTCCACGCCTGATATGGTGTGAACAATGCTGTTCCCATTATCTCAGGAAAGATATACTGTCATTCGAAGCAGTCCAGAGGAAGTCGATTGGGTGGATCCCGGGTATGGACGGATTTTCTGATGAGCAGTGGTTGGGTAGATTGGGATTGCACTCACTAGGTTTTAAACGAATGAGAGGTAACAGTATTAAGACACAAAGAATTCTCAGGGGTATTGGCATGGGAGATGGTCAGAGGCCGTTTCCCCTGTGAGAACATCTCGGAAAAGAAGGCAGAAACGACTTCTAGATCAATATTAAAGCCTTTTAAACCTAATTTTTTAAACCTTCATTTTTTTAATGCTTTAATCACATCTGAAAGGACTGAAATTCCTCATGACTTTCAAATGGCAACTGGACACGCAGATGATGGAGACCCAAAGCAAGGCTTTGGCAATAGCATAAAGAAGTAAGACTATTGTTATGACGATGTTTACAGGAGTGAACTGACTTTTCTTTGTCCACTTCTGAGTTCATATAACAGGTTTGATTTTAAATTGAGATGGTATTGCCAATTTAGTATATTTCTGAAAAGAAGAGAAGTCAAAGTTTTTCGCCTTGCACATATCAGTATATTTTCCAAAACACCATTATAAAGGAAAAATAACAATACATCCTTTTTGAGAAGAAAATACAGTTTGGTTTGGAGGCATTGCACGCAATCAACATTCTTTCTCATAAAGTATAAATTATATTGATATTCTTGCGAAGTGTCTTAATGAGTGCATGACGAAACATTACAACATTTTTGTAAAAAAAAAGACTATATAACTGAGTGGATGTTGGTGCAAGAAACAAGTCAACCAATTTCCTTCAGTTAACAGGTTAGACGTGTTGTTAACGTTCATCCAAGGAAAGAGTGAGGCATATTAGCAAAATGTTTAAAATGTATATATTGAGGTATCAATTTTTCGAAAACAAGATGAACACAATGCAGACAGCCCCACCCGACGCCCTCCTTCCCCCAATCCACAACTATTTGAACAAAAAAAATTAAGACGTATAAAATGACACAGAGTATCGAGTTTAAAAAAAATCTTGGC
The DNA here is from genome assembly GCA_024679065.1 of Sphyrna mokarran. NCBI lineage: Eukaryota > Metazoa > Chordata > Chondrichthyes > Carcharhiniformes > Carcharhinidae > Sphyrna > Sphyrna mokarran. Next base: position 75,793,877 of record JAGIQG010000014.1, on the reverse strand, counting down.
CAGTAGTCAGGAAGGCAGGAAGAAAATTAAATTGTTCAAAATCTTTCTGACAGGCGAAGGATCTTTTTTTTAATGTAATAGCTGCTGGTGTTTGGTCTTTCTCACCTCAGACAGAAGTGTTGATTGAGCAATTCTCCCTCAGATGCTTTGCATCAATGAGGTATTCCATTTTTTTCTCCAATCGCAAACTGCTCAGATTTGTAGAGGGTTAATTCAGAAAAAGTCTCAATTTTGCCTCAGTGGCACATTCCCTCCGTAAATCCTAATTGCAGTAGCTTTTCATCCAGGAACTGGATCACATACCTGCGAGCTGCATGGTTATTAATAAAGGCAGCACGAGTCTTTTCCTGATGCAAGAGAGTTGCTCTTGGACGCCAGTGGTCTTTGTGGAATAAAAGTGTTTATTTCAATAAGTTAAATGCATACATATGCCCAACAGATGACATCATAAATGAATATTCATGTATCATACCCTAATAAAACTAAATAATGTGCTCCTGTAGCAAGTAATTCAGTGGTTGCTGCAGTTCACATCGTGCATTTTTGCTTTTTTCTGGCGCCACAATCATTGATGGCAGATGTCCAACCTTCGTCGTGAGTACACTTCAAGCCACTATATCACAATTTTCATAGAAAATTCAAACTCTTATACTTACCTATTTTTGGCAATGATAGAAGTCACCCATCTTATCTATCTCTGCTATATACAATGCACCCCCTGGCTCAAAATATTTCAATATCCCCGTGTAAATATCACTCCAAAGGTATAAATATAATACTCCTTCAAACAAATGAACATTTCCTCCAGTTCACTCATGTATTCAATTATTATATTCACCGATTTATCGATTTTGGTTCCCTGTGAAACCTCGCAAGTTTCAGTGGAGTTTGGTTTTAGTTCCATATACCATTCAATTGATTTTCTTTTACTGCCGTGAAACTGATACTTGCATTTGTATGTATTCCACTAAAGCCAAACTCCACTTTTAATGGTCCTAATGTGTTACATCATTAAACCAGGAGAAAGGAATAAGAAAAATGTCAGCAAAATGTTGAGTATAGAAGGGCGGAGACCTCTTATCGTTCGGATGGATTAATTCTGTTTGGCATTACAAACTTCGTTGTACTGCTCCCACTGTTCTTTCGAGGTTTTGTCCGTTAAAATGTTGCTTGGTCTATTGACAGAAGTATTTTTTATATAAAAGTTGCGCCACATTTACCTACATTTGCAACATATGTAGCTGGCCCAATTTTCTTCCAACGAAAACTTAATCATCTTATGGTTGTTATGAATCACATCTTCAAACACCATCAGGTTTTTTAACTAGGTCCTATCATTACTAAAAGTAAAATGTCATGCCCCCTTCGTTGCCCTCCGCCATGTTGTTGTAGAAATCCTGGTGCGCTTAGAAACATTCACTAAACTCCTGTCATGAACTATTCCATTTGACCCAAACTATGTGAAAGTTTAATCCCTAAACTAGACCACTCAGCTTTTGTGACACAATTGCCAAAAAATGCCAATTGTATCGACGAAAAAATTGCAGCTGCTTATGATGGTGGTTGTTGTGGTGAAAGGGCGATAGTCGGGTTGGGCTTGGGTCCATGGATGATTGTTCTAACACTCACGACAGTCTTAAATACTTTCTGAAATTTTTCTTACCCCACTGCAGTCTTGACTTTTTGACTTTCGTCTCCTCTATCATCAGTTAAGTGCTTGATTACTTGTTCACGGCTACATGTCATGCAGCACCTTCCGCTACTACTTTCAGGATCCTTCGTTTAGACCTTTCAATGGTCCCAATATAGAGTGACGGGCATACAAAGGTAATGTCACCACACTACTGACCCAGAGGCCGAAGCTAATGCTAGTCATTGAATCGTGGAACCATACAATGCAGAAAAGGCTCTTCGGCCCATCGAGTCCGCACTCGCATATTAGAAGCAATTAAACACTCGTCTAATCCCATCTGTCCATAACCCTGAATGTTATGATGCGTCAAATGCTCACGCACATTTAAAAGAATGTGACCAGTCCGCTTCTACCACCCTCCCAGACAGCGCATTCTAGACCATCACTCTGGCTAAAAAAGTTTTTTCCTCACCTCTCCCCTAACCCTCCTGCCCCTCACTTTGAACCTATGTCTCCTTGTGACTGATCCTTTAATTCGGGAGAACAGCTGCTCGTTATCCAATCTTTCATGTCTCTCATTATCCTGTGTGCCTCGATCACGTCGCCCCTCTGTGCTTTTGCTCCAGCGAAAGTAACCCAAGCTTGCACAACCTCCCTTCGTAGCTCACATTTTCATCTCAGGCAGCACCCTGATGAGTCACCTCTGCACCTCCTCCAGTGTAATCACACCCTTCTGATAATGTGGCGACCAGAACTGTACACAGTACTCCAGCTGTAACTTTACCAAAGTTCCATATAACTCCAAAATGACTTCCCTGCTTTTGTAATCTATGCCTCGATTGATAAAGTTGTGTCTCATATGCCATTTTCATCACCCTACCAACATATCTTTCTGCCTTCAGAACTTTATGCATAAACATGCCATGGAACACCTGAGTGTCTTACCATTCATTGAGTACTTTCTTGTCAAATTAAGTGTTCCCCTCACACTTTTCAGGGTTAAATTATACCTGCCATTTATCTGTTCATGTGACCATTGCGTCTATATCTCCTCATAGCCCAAGACGCTCCGCCCCACTATTAACCACCCGTCCAATCTTTGTGTCATCTGCAAACTTACTAATCCTACCGCCCATCCCCCCTCTTCCCCTTCCCACTAGTCATCAATGTCATTTATATAAATGACAAATAATGGGGCGGGGACAACACAGATTATTGTGGTACGCCGCTGGACACTGGCTTCCAGTTACAAAAGCAGCCTCCTACAATGGAGTCAATTTTGAATCCACTTTATCAAATTACCCTGTATTCCATATGAATTTATTTTCGCTACAAGTTTTCCATGTGGGACTTTGTCAAAGGTTTTGCTGAAATTCATCTAAACCACGTCGGCTGTACTACACTTGTCTACACAACTGATTGCCTCCTCAAAACATTCAATCAAATTTGTTGGACATGACCCCCTCTAACAAAGCCGTGCTGAATATCCCTGATCAAGCTTTGCCTCTCCACGTGGCGATGGATGCACTCCTTAAGAAGTTTCTCTTACAGTTTTGCGACCACTGTCGTGAGACTCGTTGATCTGTAGTTCCCTAGTTTCTCCATAAAATCCTTCTTAAATAGCAGAGCCACATTATATATTCTCCAATCGTTTGGTGCCACCTACGTGGCCAGAGAGGAATTGAAAATTTATGTCAGAGCCACTGCAATTTCCCCCCCTTGACTTCCACAGCAGCCTCGGGTACAATTCATCTAGACCTGGAGATTTGTAGATTTTTAAGGCTTCCAGCACCTCAAATATCTTGTCTTTCCCTATGTCAATTTGCTCATCAATTTCACAGTCTTTCTCCCTGAATTCCATACTATCGTCCTCATTCTTCGGGGTGAAGAAGGATTCGTCCAATACTCTACCGATGTCCTCTAGCTCCGCCCGCAGATTGTTTACTTAGTCCCGAATGGGTCAATTCTTTCCTTGGTAATCCTCTTCCGATTGATATACGTATAGTACATCTTGGGAGTTTCCCTACTTTTACCAGCCAGAGCTTTCTCATATCCATTCTTTGCATTCTTAATTGCTTTCTGACGCTCCACCCTGCATTTTCCACACTCACCAATGCCTCCATTGATTTGTTCCCCATGTGCTTTTTAAAAAGCCTCCTTTGTCTCCATCTTGTGTCCTGAGTATCCCTGGACATCCATTGTTCTCTGGGCTTGTTGTACCTATTTATCACCCTAGGCGGAAAAAGCTGGGCTTGCACCTTCAACATTTCATTTTTGAATGACCCCACTGCTCTTGCGTAGAATTTCTCATGAGTAACTGTTCCACATCTAGCTTGGCCATTTCCTGCCTTATTTTATTAATATCTTCTTTCCCTCAATCTTTTATTTCTTGTCTAAGAATCTGTATCCTGGAATGTTGAGTTGCCAATTATGACCTTCTTTCAACAAAGAAGGCATAATGTTACACTTCCACCTGTGAATCGTTGCTCTGAACTCATTCACTTTGCCTGCAATAGTCGACGCGTTAAAGGCGAGGCCATCCATTCTGGCCTTACTCCCTTGACATTTCATATAGCTGCACTCCCTCTGACATGTTTCTTTTGCTGTATGATTCTGTGATCTTACTCTGCTAAAAGTCCCCATGCCAGATTAGTTTAAACTGCTCCAACAGCACTAGCAAAATGTCCCACAAGGATGTTAGTCCTGTTCTGGTTCAAATGTAGACTGTCCCACCTTCCCCGGAAATGGTCCTGGTGATCAAGGAATCTAAAAGCCTCCCTCCTACAGCAACTCATAAGCCAACCATTATCTGCACTATCCTCCTATTCCTGTGATCACTAGCACGTGGCAGTGAAATAATCCCTAGATTACAATCCGAGAGGTATTGCTTTTTAGTCTGCTGTCTAACTCTCTGAGTTCTTGATGCTAGGCCTCTCCCTCTTTCTAAATATGTATTGGTATCAACTTGTACTATGACCTCTGCCTTATCAACCTCCCCTTCAGAATGCCCTGCAGCCATTCAGTGACATCCCGTACCCTAGCAGCACGTAGGCACCTATCATTCTGGAGTCACTTTGACGGCCACAGTGGCACTTATCTGTCAAATCCCCGATTACTATTGTCCTGCTCCTCTTTCTCCCGTCTTGTACAGACAGGCTGCCTGGGATGCCAGAAGCCTGGCTCTGCCTGTACTCCATGGACGAACAAGAACCTTCATTAGCCGCCAAAATTAAATACCGATTTGCAACTGAGACCCCAAGGAACTTCTGAACTACCTGCCTACATCTTTTGAATTGCCTTTTGGTCATGCATTTGCTTCCTTCCTCAAGTCCTTTCAGCTGTTGTGTGACAACCTTCCTCAGTACTATTTACACTGCTCTCAGATTCGCGGATACTCCACAGTTCTCCCAGTTGCCATCTGAAACATGAACTTCCAGGAGCTGCAACTGGTCATACATCCTTCACACGTCCTGACCCAGAGCACTGGGAATATGTCTGGCCTCAGATGGAGTAAGAAGAACAAATCACAGTTTGGACCTCTGCTGCCATGACTAAAATGTTTAAAAACTTCGTAAGATTTCATTAAAAAGGAAATACAGCAATAATTCCCTACCCTTGACTAAAAATGAGTTTCAAAGAAATATGGTTTGGAAATACTCACCAGACTTAATCACCAATCAGTTGCATTTGCTGGTCTCAAGTCACTTTCTGATCTGCAATATTTGTATCCTTTTCCTTCATCAAAGAAGGAGGAAGATGCTGGCCTGGCCTACATTAATTGCCCTCAGCAAGTCACTCAACAAATGCCACGCTCGCCATATCTCATGTAAGAATAAACAAATACGCAAAAGAACTGGATACATATGGGGTAATACTGCAATAATATTTATGGAACTCAATGCCCAATAGTGAGGTGGAGTCTGAGTCGTTGAATGGTTTCAACAAGGAGATACATACATTTTTTTAAAAGGACAAGGGGGTATGGAGAGCAGCTGGAAGGTGGATTTGAGACTACGAAGAATTCAGTCCCAATCTGGTTGAATGGCAGAAAAGGGTCGAAGTGCTGCATTTGCCAACTTCTGCTCTTGATTCCTATATTTCTCTGTTTCTAAGAACATGTATAATCGACAAGAATATTAACTCTCACGATGTGATTCAGGGTGTTGCGGTTTCAACTATTTACAGTGCATTTTAACCACCAATTTGATGGAATATAAAGTCACATATCCAAGTGTGACAACGACACAAATATAGACTACTAAAATTAATTAGTTGTACTTTAGGAGTAGAAATGTGTAATTTAGGTTCGAACTATACCATCGCCGGGTTTAACTCTTCTTCTGGCTGAACTATTTTTGGGGTCAGCGTGTGGAATATAAATAACTTATTTGAAATAGTTTGAAACTTTCAAATTAGGATGCACATGTTTTCGTTACACAATGGGGGAATATGCAGTTCAACGTAAACGCACTGAGATTCCTGTCAGCAAAAATGCAGCAGAAAGTTAGAATTTACCTAAGACAAAGGATGCTTTACTCTTTCCCGTAAGCTCCTATCCTGAATTAACCTGGCTGTGTGATTTGTCAGGCCATGACAGCGTGCCAGTTGAAAGTGAAGGGCATTATTTTCGGACTGGAGCACCACGTAGGCCATAGCTACGAAAGAGATAATCAATTCTCCACCGAAAGGGACAAGGGAAAACAATGATAATTTGGAGTTTCCTGGCATTTCAAAAGTTTTATGGTCACTACTGTCCAAAAATAATGTTTTTCAAATTCACAATTACTCATAAATGAGTGCATTTTATGATATGTACTCATTTTTTCCCATTTATGTGCCCAAATCTTCGGATTACTAGCCCAGCAGCAGAGACTAGTATCTTCCCATAGCATGCACAGGAGATGCAATGCTTAAAAACATCCCATCTCTCTGTTCGCCACTGCTCAAAAATACCGATTCAACACTGAGTTCCACATTCTCCCGCTCTCTGGAGGGCAGGTGTTGCCGATACTTCTGATTCTGCCATGCATATTACCTCAGGACAAATGTTTTTTTTTTCTTCTTGTTTCACACCCGACGCTTTATTTTCCCTTGCACTATCCTGCTGTTTCCCGCTCACCCTCTTGTTCATGGCACTTGATCGCAGACCTTCTCCTATGTTCTTTCCTTCACTATCCCTGACTGTACTAATATCTGTTACATCTGTATGCAATCCCAATTCACAAGAATAATCAGTAACCCAGAAGTTAAATTATGTTTCATTCTTTACTTGCTCTGCCAAACATTCTGCGTACTTCCGGCATGTATTATTTTCGTTTCAGATTTTATACAAAATCAATGCGTTGGTATAGACACTAATGTTTTACACAAGCGAAGTTTAAAACTTCCGCTACGCAACACTCACCTCCAGAGAGTTCGCTGCATCGTTGTGTGTAGAATTTGACGAAATCCCATGTCTTGTGGCGTGCCACAGATCTCTCTTGATGTCAACCTCTGAAGCGGTAATATTCTCTGACTGTAGAAAGCTAAAATCGTTCATAGCAGAACCTTGGTATGCACCATAGTGAAAAGTTTTCTGGAGCGCCCCGCTTTCATACACCTCTGTATAATTGGGTGGAATTTGAATACTCGCACTAGCCTTTTGGATTCCATGAAGTGAATCGTTTCTGGAAAAATAAGACGACTGCCAACAGCAACAGCAAATTTTAATTTCACTTCTACCCCTGCGCACTTTAATAGCGAGAATAACAATCGCCACAAGTAGTAAGAAGGAGGTTGAGCCAAGTATCATAACTAAATAGAATTTTAAGTCATATTTCCACGGCCCAGCATTCCCCAAAGTGCCGATATTAGACGCATTCTCGGTGTCGTCATCCCGTACTGAAACATTGATGATGACTGATGAAGATAGGGACGGCGTTCCATTATCCTTCACCAAAATTACCATTTTTTGCCTGAATGAATCTTTATGACTCAAGTGACGAATCGTCCAAATTTCTCCTGTCTCTGAAGCCACAGTAAACAAGCTTTCATCAGTCGGCTGACGGAGTTGGTAAACAAATTGACCGTTTAATCCGGAATCGGCATCAGTCGCTGTCACTTTTGTAACCAAGTAACCTGGCTCCGCAGATCTTGGCATTGTGTCCTCTGCTGCAGACCCTTTGTTTGACAGAGGTGACACGATCACAGGGGCATTGTCATTCTGGTCCATGATAATTATACTCACTGTTACGTTATTGCTCAGAGGAGGGGATCCACAATCCTTCACTTGTACATGAAATTGAAATTGTTTTAATTGCTCAAAATCAAACGAGCGTTGTGCAAATATTTCACCACTGGCTGAGTTTATGGAGGCGAAAGTGGCTGCAGGTAAACTGTGTATCAGGCTATGCAAAATAGAGTACGACAATTCAGCATTTTGATTCAAATCGGGATCATATGCTGACACAGCACCAATTGAAGAACCAATAACATTATTTTCTGTTACATACATGGTGAAAGAAGGCTGCGTAAAATGTGGCGCATTGTCATTTATGTCAGAGACTTGAACTTGGATCGTTTTATGGGCCGAGAGAGGAGGGGAGCCAGCGTCCGTACATACAATGGTAATGTTGTACTCTGGCTCTTTTTCACGATCTAATTTGCCGTTAATAAGTAACGTGTAGTAATTATTAGAAGACCCACTGAGCCTAAATGGGATATCTCTTGTGATTCGGCAATAACCACCGCCCTTATCATCTGAATCAAGATCTGTAACTCGGAAAAGCGCGACTGTTGAGTCCTTGGTTACATCCTCTGGAATAGAGTTTGATGTAGTAGTTACAATGATTTCGGGGTAATTATCATTAACATCCGCAACCCTTATCAACACTTTGCAGTATACCGACAGTGATTGTGTACCTCTGTCCTGAGCTTGTACAGAAATCTGATAATTTTCTGCTTCTTCAAAGTCCACAACACCGGTTACTCTAATTTCTCCTGTTATTGAATCCAAGCTAAACATTTCACGCACTTTATTAGGAGTCTGATCGCTAAAGACATACATTATCTCACCGTTCAGACCGTCGTCCTGATCAGTCGCAGTGACTTTCACAAGCAAAGTATTTAGAGGCACATTTTCGGCCGTGGTGATTTGATAGATATTCTGTTCGCAAGATGGAGCATTGTCGTTCACGTCAACTACGGTAATTTTAATCTGGCTAATTCCAAATTTTTCCGGGTTTCCGCCGTCAAATGCCGTCAGGGTTAGTTGATGAGTTGGATGCTGCTCTCTATCGAGCAGTCGTTCCAATACGAGTTCAGGGACGTAATTTTGTTCATTCTCTGACTGTGTTTTCAAAGTGAAATACTCGTTTGAACTGAGCTGGTACGAGCGAATACTGTTGGTTCCGGCGTCCGGGTCAATCGCGCTCTGCAGCGGGAAGATCGTTCCTGCTGGCTGCGACTCTGAGATTTCAATATTTAACTCGCTTATCTTGAACACGGGAGCGTTGTCATTTATATCGAGAATTTCAATTTCTACACGATATATCTTTAAGGGTTTCTCAATCACGGCCTGCAACATGAGCACACATGTGAGTCCGTGCTCGCAAAGCTTCTCTTTGTCCATTTTTTCTTTAACGAACAGAGCTCCGGTGTTTAAATTAACATCCAGATATTGTTTTTCACCCTCAGCTGCAATTCTAAACCTGCGACTCGACAGCTGCTTAATGTCTAATCCCAGGTCTGTGGCAATATTCCCAACAAAGGCACCAACCTCCAATTCTTCGGGAATTGAGTAACGAGTTTTTATACAGAGGGAATCCGAAATGCATATTATTAGCAGATAAATAACAGGCCATTGAGACAAATGGCTGTTTAACCGGCGGGCCATTCTGTTCACTGCACTCGTACATAAATGTCAGAATTTCCAATGGATTATACGCGTCTTGATATTAGAGTGCATTTTTTCATTACCTTGATCATCCAAACGTAATGCAAATCCGGTTTCCAGCCCCTCGACATTTTTGTCCTGAATTTCGGGATGATTTGCAAATACCCTGCGCTGTATTCTTCCTTTCTCTGATGCAAGTTAAGAGCGTGGAACGACGAATACTGGTCGTTGATTCTGCAATGCGCAGTATGTTATGTAAAGGGCAGTGGTGCTAGATCTCCGGCCACATTTCTTCATCTCATTGGTAGACAGCGACACAAAGAGACTCGGCCAATAATAACAGTACATTATCTTAAAGCAGCAGTGCCTCTACTGAACAACGATGGAATTGTTGTGTGAATTTAATGTTGTGCAACTTTTATTGCATTTGTCTTGCGTTCCTTATATTATTTGCTTTGTTATCTGATTAACCTTCAAGCTAATTACTGCTATGCTGCATTTGTCTAATATTTGCACTTTTTATCCAATTTATTCATTTGCTTATCCAGTCGTCACGGAAGTAAGCCTTGAGAACGAACCCTATTATTCGAATTTGTTTAGTAAGTTCCTTCATCTTTGTCTGACAACTAACTACGATCGTCTGAAAACATTGTTCCGAGTTCCTGAATGTTGTTAGGTTTAAATGAAATGCCATGGATTGACATATATTAATTAACATGTTTATATATGATATGACAGAGAGACAGAAGGTGATTAGATATATTTCATTTGCTACGAATCCTGTGGGGACTGCAGAATTTAAAACAGAAATGTATCATAACTTACCTATATATGTATATATAAATAAAATATTATATAATATATTTGTTTTGTTATCTATATGCGACATGGATTCACACTCCAGTATTTATTCTTTCAAACTTGATGGATTGTGCATCCCCTTGAATGCATACAAAACGTCAAAATCTACAAAAGGTCTAACTTGTTCAGAATAAACAGAAATGCTCAAGCTTGAAATCATAACTCTAAACGTAGAACCATTAGTGACAAGGCATTTGATCCAGGATTATTTTCTTTCACAGTGAATAAGTATCATTCCCCAGTGAAGCAATATTATGGATTACCCATAGAATCTACGTGCAGGTGGCCATTCATCTTATCGAGTTTCCACCGGCAACAATTCCACCTAGGTCCTATTCCCATAATCCCACATATTTGCACTCCTGGTCTCCCTGATACTGAGGGGCTATTTAGCATGACTAATCAACCTAACCCGCACATCTTGGAGTGTGAGAGGAAACCTGAGCACCTTGAGAAAACCCACACAGACATGAGGAGAACATGGAAAATCCACACAGACAGTGACCCAAGACTGGAATCGAACTCAGGTCCCTGACACTTTGAATCAGCAATGCTAACCACTATGCTACTCTGCCCCTCGCATTTTGTTTATCTCTTCAAAAAAAGGAAACAATCCACTAACTTTTGAAACACAGAGCAATTAAATGCAACCGAACTGCAGAGCATCGTATTTCTATCCATTTGCACATGAAGCATACTTAGTAAGTGTCAGGATTTTACCTGATGTACTATAATAACTTAGATTGCAATATGGCAGAGTAAATGTAGAAACATGTCCACCATAATAAATTAAGACAACCACATTAAGGTAGCAAGTTAGCAGATTACAATGCAACACAAATGGATATATCTCTTAACTGATTTCGCTTTCTCAAACCTGTTCAACTTTTTCCCATGCCACATTCCCCAATCCACGTCCATGACTTTCCCTACATTCCCTGCTCTTAACAGTGTAATACTCATATTCTATTATGTAATTTGCCCTGTGGCATCCTAAAATCGTTGAATAAGGCACCACACAAACGGCTGCGTAATGAACTACGAGCCCATGGTGTTTAGGGTTGTACACTGGCCATTTTTAAAAGACAGGCTAATCAACAGAAAATAGACAGTTTGCATAATAGGGGCATTTTCAGCATGAGAACCTGTAACTAGTAGCAGGTTTTGTAATGTCACAGGGATCAGAGCTGGGGTCGCAATCATTTTCAATATGTATTAATACTTTGGATGAGGGAAGTGAAGGTATAATTGCCAAGCTTTCTCAAAAAAAGTTGAGAGAACATATATGGTGGGGATGACAAAGAGCCTGTAAATGGATGTGGATAAGATGAGTAAGTGGGCAAAAACATGAAAGGTGGAAGTATCAGAAAATGTCATGTTATACATTTTGATCGAAAAAAATCGTGGAGCTGAATAATATTAAAGTGGAAAAAGATTTCAGAAAGCTGAAGAAGAAGTGGATTTAAAGTTTCCTTTGTGTTAATTAAAAAGCTAACATACAGGTCCAGCAGGTAACAGTGAATGCAAATGGAATGATGATGTTTATTCCAAAGGAAACGGAGTATAAAAATGGGGAAGTCTTGCTGAAACTATTCAAGGAACCAGTTAGTCTACCCTGAGAAACCGTGATCAGTTTTGTTCCCCACATGATAAAATATGCTGGTATTGGAGACAGTCCACAGAAATGTTTGTAGGATGCTGCCGGGTGTGATGGATTTTCTGGTGAGGAATGGTTGGGTATGTTGGGCCTGCACTCACTTGAGCAGAGAACAATGAGATGTGGCCCTATTGAGACATAAATGATGCTCAAGAAACTTGGCATATTCAATGGTAATAGGTTGTTGCCCTGTGGAAACAGCTGTGAAAAGAGGGCAGAGTCTCAAAATAAGGGGTTTCCTCTTTAAGACAGTGATGAGAAAGAATTTATGCGTTCAGATGTTCCTGAATCTGTGGAATACTTTACCGCAGAGGCCTGTACATGTCAGTTTGTTAACCATGTTCAAGGCCGAGGGAGACTTCTTTCAATCAGTAAGGCAATCAATGGTTACGGAATAATTACGGAAATGGTGTTGAGGATTATCATATCAGATCAATTGTGATCTGATTAAATGGGGAGTAGATTCGACGGGCTGAATGACTGACTTTTGCTTCGAAGAGTTATGTCTTCTGCAGCTGAAGGAGGACATATGTAGCAAACTTCTTAGATGCACAATAAGGCCTTCCGAACCTAAATATGTTTTTTCATGTTGTGATTACATGTGAAAGGAATGAAATTCCTCGTGACTTTCACATGACAACTGAACACGCCAAAAAAGGCCATGCAATACAGAATAATGGCGATAGTGCGAGTGGTTAAGACGCAGGTAAATAATGAAACGTATTAGTGAAATGTTTAAAATGTATATATTTAAGTATCCAGTTTTGCAAAAACAAGATACGCACAATGCAGCCCATCCCCTAACCCACTCCGACTCTCCTCCACCCTACCCCACCCCCACACCCCAACCCATAACTACTTCAACAAAACTGCAAAATGATATAAAACGCTGCAGGGAATCAAGTATTGAACAAACTTGGCCAAGGGAGTGAAAGTAATGTTATGATCAGGTTTACAGGGCTTAACCGACTCTTCTCTTTTCATCACTCCTGAGCTCGTTAAAATAGTATTTCATTTTAAATTGTGATGATGTTGCCAATTTAATGTATCTCTGACAAGAAGCTAAGTCAAACCTTTTCGCCTTGCACGCGTCGGGGCATTTTGTAAAAATACAATTTGAAAGGAAGGGCAACAATATATCCTTTAAGAGAAGATAACACTGTGTGGTTTGGAGATGTTACCATACAATCAGCATTCTTAATTTTCATAAAGTACACATTATATTGGATTATTGCGAAGCGCTTAAATGAGCACAAGCTAAAACATTTCAACATTCTTAAAATAAACAATTTAACATTTATTTAACTGTATAGATTTTTGTGCAAGAAGCAAGTCAGCCATTTTTTTCAGTTAACAGATTGGATGTGTTGCTAAAGTTCACTTAGGTACAGAATGAAACATATCAGCATTTTTTAAAAAAAAATCAGGTACTAATTTTGGGAAAACAAGATGCACACAATACTGCCCACCCTCACCGGCATCAACTTCCCCTTCCCCTCTCCACTCTCCCCAACTTCCACCAACCCACAACCATTTGAACAAAATGTGCAAACGTATATAAAATGCTACAGAGAATCAAGTTTTGAAAATTAATTGGCCTAGCAACCAGGAAGGCGAGAACAAAGTTAATTGTCTACACCCTTTCTGACGGGTGAAGGGCTTGTTTTTTTTTTATACTTTTTTTTTAGGTACTATTGTTTGATCTTTCTACTTGAGATAGCCGTGTTGATTCGGACTCTATCTATCCCTCTTATCATCTTACAAACCCCTATAAAGTCGCCTCTCATTCTCCTCCGCTCTAAAGAGAAAAAACCTCAGCTCCCTCAATCTTTCCTCATAAGACCTACTCTCTAAACCAGGCAGCATTCTGGTAAATCTCCTCTGCACTCTGTCCAATGCTTCCATATCCTTCTTACAGTGAGATGACCAGAACTGAACACAATATTCCTGATGTGGTTCATCATGGCCCGTGCTTATAGAATAAAAGTGTTCATTTCAATAAATTGGTGCATGCATTTATCCAACCGATAATATTATAACGGAATATTCACCTATCACACAATAATAACACTAGATAAAGTGTTCCTGCAGCGACCATTCATTGATTGCTGCAACTTGCAGCTTGTATTTTTTTTATTTTTCTCCATCTCCATGAGTTTTGACGGCAGGGCACCAATTGTTGTCTTGCATATAAATCAGTGCAATATATGATAATTCTCATGGAGAAAATTCAGACTCATTCAACTACCTTTTTTGGTATATGATAGAATTCGCCATTTCTGCTATATTGTATTACAAATATTTTGACTCTGGCAAGTCAAAATATTTCAATGTACTCGTGTTTCTATGACTCCAAAGATATAAATACGAAATTCATTGAGACAAATGTACCTTGCCTTCTGTTTAATCAGGCGTTAAATTATTATGGCCTATTTATTGATTTTACTTCACTGGGAAAGCTTATTTTATATCACTGAAAGCTTAATTTTCACATTTACTTCAAAGTGCTTCTTTTACCGTCATGAAACTCGTACTTGCATTTCTATATATTTCATTAAAGCCAAACTCCTCTTCCAATGGTTCTAATATGTCAAGCTATTAAAGCAGGAGAAGGAACTAAGCAATGTGTGAGCAAAATATTAGGCACAGAAGCGCAGATACCTTTTTTTTCGATGCATGTGTTTGTTCTGCTTGATAGCACTAATATTGTTGAATACCTCCCACTGCCTTTTCGACGTTTTGTCAGTTCATAGATTTTGTCTGCTGATAAAAGCATTTTTTTCCAACAGGTGCGCCAGATATACCTAGATTTGGAACATATGTCGCTGGCTCTGTGTTCTTCCACTGAAACTTACATTTAACTTAATCATATTATGACATTATGAATCACAGTGTCATACACTGTCAGGTTTTTAACTAAATCCGGTTCATTACTAAAATGTCATGCCCCCTTCGCAGCTCTCAAACATATTGTTGCAGAAAACGAGCCACTCATAAAAAGCTGATACGAGCTGATCCAAATTATATGAAAGTTTGATCACTAAACAAGACCATATATTTTTGCTGCATTATTACCCACAAAATGGCAAGCATATTGACGAACAAATTGCAACTGCTTATGATGGCAAGTGATGTGGTGGTAAAGCGGTAGCTGTTCAGGGATGGTTGTTTTCCTTAAAACGGCTGGCAATTTTAAATCCTTTTTGAACTTTTTTGTTAGCCTTTTGAAATTTCCACTTTTTGCCTTTCGTGTCCCCTCTCATCATTTAACTGATTGCATCTTTACTCATGGCTAGTGTCATTCCGCACCCTCCGCTATCACTTTCAGAATCCCTGCCTAAGATCTTTCGATAGGCCAATGCGGAGTGCCGGTGGTGGTGGTGGGTGGGGGGGAAGGGAGGGGGGGCGGGGAGGTGTAATGGTAATGTTGCTACAACGTTGACACAAAGGCCAAAGATATGCTAGCAATGTATCCAAATCCCATTACGGCACTTTGTAGAATTTAAATTAAAAAAGGCCATTTCAGTAATGGTGACCATGGCATCATCAACGATTATTATAAAAACCATTTGGTTCAGTAATGTTATTTAGGAAGGAAATTAACTGTTCTTGTCTGGTCTGACCTGCATTAATTCCACTCTGTAAGTCATTCAGTTCAACAAATGACTGTCTTGTCAGTGATGACAACATTCCATGTCAGAATAAATAAACAAAGGAAATGTATACATATAACGCAACGTGAAAATAAGAGTATGCAAAATGGACAGGAACTGTAATTTTCAAGATGTAACACAGTGTGTTGGGACTTGAACTATTCATAGTGTATGTTAACCACTAGACTCATGGGATATAACGTCACATATCCAAGTCTGGCAACCATACAAAGATAGGCTTTTAAAATTGATTATTTTTATTAATGGAGCAGAAATGTGTAACTCAGGTTCCAATTATATAATCACCGGGTTAAACAATTTTCTCCCAACTGAGCTGATCAGTGTGTGAAATGTAAACAAACTACTTTAAATATTTTGAAACCTTCAGGACTATTTTTGTTACACAACGCCATCGAGGAATATGCAGCTAGACTGAGTAAACACAAATGAGGTTCTCGTCAGCAAAATCCAATGAAACGCTGGAATTTGCCTGAGATACAGAGTGATTTACTTTTCCTCGTATGTTCCTATCCTTAGTTTACCTGACTTAGTGATTTGCTAAGCCATGCAACTTGGCAGTTTGAAAGTCAAGGGAGTATTTTAGAATTAGAGCCCGATGTAGGCCATATCTGCTAAACAGATTATCTATTCTCCGCTGAAGGGGGCGAGGAAGAACTATGATTATTTTGGGGTTTTAATGGCATTTCTAAAGCTTCATGGTCACCATTGCGGAAAAGTGTGTTTTCAAATTTCAACAATTATTAATGAGTGAGTGCAGCTTTTTAACCTAACATTTTATGATGTGTATTCACGTTCTCGAATTTATTTGCCCAAATTCCTGGATTAGAATCCATCTGGAGAGTTTGTAACTTCTCATGGCACTTAGTTATGCATGCGTAAATGTTATCACCCCGCTAGTCAGGCTTGAAGGCCTCAGCCACAACTTTTAGATTCAATATCGATTTAGTGGTACGTCTTTCAATTTAATATAATGCAATCAATTACGATGTGGTTTCCTGGATTTTGAGAATGCATTTTTCCGTTTGGGTAACTAATTTGCAACCGACAAGCGAGACCCTGGGCTACTGGATACCATTGATTATAATGCTATCCTGCAGTCCTAACCTGACGTTATTCTCCCGGCCTATTGCATTCTACCAATGAGGCTCAACGTAACCTCAAAGGCTAGTATCACATCCCTCTACTGGGCACTGCACAAAATTTCCGATTCAACACTAAATTCTACCGTCTCAGATTTTAGCGTTTCCGCATACAGGACGTCAAGTGCTGCTGATCATTCTGATTTTGCCATGCATATCATCTGAAGGCAAATCTTTTTTATGTCTTGTTCTACATCCGTTGCTTCATTTTCCATTGCAATGTCCTGCTGTTTCCCTTTCACCTCTCGTTCATGGCGCTTGTTCGCAGACCTTCTCGTTTGTTCTTTCCTCCACTCCCTCTGACTGCATTAAAATCTGTTAAGCATTCCCAGCTCACAGAGAGGGCCAGTGACCAGAAGTTAAATTTCGTTTCATTCTTTACTTGCACTGCCAAACATTCTGAGTATTTCCAACATATATTATTTTCATTCCAGGATTTTATACAAAATCAGTATGTTGATATAGGTACTAATGTGTTACATAAGAGACGTTTAAAATTTCCGTTACACAACACTCACCTCCAGAAAATTAGCTGCATCATTGTTTGCATAGTTTGATGAAATCCCGTGTCCTGTGGAATGCTCTGGGACTCTCTTGATACCAACCTCTGACGCGGCAACATTTTGTGATTGTAGAAAGCTAAAATCGGTCATCGAAGGACCTTGACATGAGTCATAGTGAAAAGTTTGCTGGAGGGCCCTGCTTTCATACACCTCTGTTTAATTCGGTAGAATTTGAATACTTGTACTAGCCTTTTGCATTCCATGGAGTGAATCGTTTCCCGAAAAATAAGACTGTCAACAACAGCAAGTTTTAATTCAATTTCTAGCCCTGTGCACCTCAATGGCAAGGATTACAATCGCCACAAGTAGCAACAAAGGGTATAGAGCCAAAAATAAATCATTGTTAAATAGAATTTTAAGTCGTATTTCCCTGATCCAGCATTCCTCAATGTGTCCATACTAGGTGCAGTTTCGGTGATATCATCGCATACTGACACATTTATTGTGTTTGTTGATGAAAGGGATGGCGTTCCATTATCCTTCACCAAAATTATGATCTTTTGCCTGAGTTATTTTTTATGAGCCCAAATTTCTGTTGTTTCTGTTGCTACCCTTCTTAAACAAGGTAATATATTGGCTATTATCCAATCCTCTAGGACCACCTCTGTAACCAGTGAGGATACAAAGATTTCTTTCAAGACCCCAGCGATTTCCTCCCTTACCTCTGACAGTATTCTGGAGTATATCCCATCAGAACCCCCGAGATTTGTCTATCTCAATGTTTCTCAAGAACTCCTTGGTTCCTCCTTTTTGATCTCAAGGTGACTCAAACTATCCACAAACTATCCTTTCCCAGACTCATCCACCAAGTCCTTTTCTTTGGTGAACACTGACACGAAGTACTCATTTGATATCTTGCCGCACAACAGATAACTTAATAAGATAAGAGCCTATGGAGTTTATGATAGTATATTGGCATTTGTTAGGGGGTTGGCTCATTAACAGAAGACAAAGACTTGGGATAATGGGGAAACTTACATGATGATAACTTCTAACTAGCACTGTTTCACAAGGATCAGAGCTGGGGGTCACAATTATTTATCATATAGATCAATTGTTGTGTACTATCGATACGTTTGTGGATGACACATAAAAGGTGGAAATACAAGTGGTGCGGATGACAGAAGAGCCCTAGAGATGCATTTAGAAAGGTTAAGTGGGTGAGCAAATAGTTGGGGATGGAAATTAATAAAGAAAAATGTACTATTGGAAAATATGGATCTGAATGTTATTAAAATGAAGGAAGCCTACAGAAAACAGCAGTACGGGCGATTTAGGGGTTCCCCTGTAAGATTAAAAAAACAGCCTGCAAGTTCTGCAGGTAAAAGGGAAGGCAAATGGAATTGTGGTCTCTGTTTCATGGGAATGTGATACAAAAATAGGAGAGAATTGCTGGAAATACACAAGGCAGTAATTAGTCCACGCCAGCAATACTGTGAACAGTTATGTTCATCTTTAGCATGGGAAGATATATTGGCATTATAGCCAATCTAAAAAATGCTCACTAAGTTAATCCTGGGTATGGATATGCTTTCTGAAGAGAAGTTGAGTTAGTTGAGCCTGTACTCATCTGAATTTAGAAGGATGAGTGGTGAACTTATCGTGACACATAGGATTTTCAGAAGGCCGATTGTGGTAGATTGTGAGAAGTTGTTTTCCCTTTTGGAAGCAACTAGGAAAAGAGGGTAGAATCTCAGAGTAAGATGCCACTTAAGTCAGATATGAGGAATAATTTATTCACTCAGAGATTCGTGAATGTCTGGAATTCTTTACCACAATGTAGAAGTTGGTTTGTTAACTATGTTCAATGCAGAGGTAGACAGATTTTTTCCATCAGTAAGGTATCAAGGTTAAGGGATAAGACGAGAGAGTGGTGTTGAGGGTTATCATATATGATCAGTCGTGATCTCATTAGATAGTGGAGCTTATTCATTAATAACATACTTCAGTTTCTACAATATTTCTACAATATGTGGCCTCATGCAGCTGAATAATCATATTATGCAAACTTCTTGAGTGCACATTAAAAGCTCTAAATCTAGTATTTTCCATGTTTTATGTTTTCATCGCATCAGAAAGCAGCCAGATTCCTCGTGACTTTCAAATGGCAATCGGACATACAGATATGGCCAAGCAAAGATAGCTGTGACAATGGCCTAGGGAGTGAGTCTAATGTTATGACCAAGTTGACAGATCTGAACAAGCTTTTTCCTTATATCATTCCTGAGTTCGTTTTAATTTTAAATTGACAAGATATTGCCAATATTATATATTTCGAAAAGGAAACAAGCCGAAGTTTTTCACTTTGCACCTTGATGGACACTTTCCAAAAATACCATTGTAAAGGAACAGCAATAATAGCATATATCCCTTATGAGAAGGGAATACTTTATGACTTGGAGGCGCTGCCAAACAATCAACACTCTTTCCCATAAAGCAAAAAATTGTTGCTGCACATCATATTGATATTTTTGCGAACTGTTCTATTGAGCGTAAACCGAAATGCTTCAACTTTTATACATATTGATTATTATATGGTCAACTGTATAGATTTTCAGTGCAACTCATAATTCAACCAATTTCCTTAAGCTAACACGTGAAATGTGTTGGTGAAACTCACTCAGTTAAAGAATAAAAAAACAAAATGCTCAAATTGCACACACTCAAGAACCCACGTTTGCAAAAACAAAAAAAAACGCACTATGCAACATCCTCCAACCCCAACCCACAACCACTTCAACAAAACATGCGAAAAATAGAAAACTGCAGAGAATCACGTTTCTTTTCTAAAAAAAACCCCGGGCAAGTAACCAGGAATGCAGATAGAAAATGAATTGTACAGGGGCTTTCTGACAGTGTAAGGACCAATTATTACAGCAGCTGCTGCCGATTTTCTTCTCTAAAGGACATCAGTGATCCAGAGGATCTCTATGGAAATTTACAGATAGTCCATGGTCATCAGCTGACATTTAGTTCCAGATATTTATTGAATGGAAATTTCACCGTCTGCCATGCTGGGATTTGAATCCGAGTGCCAGATCTTTGCTCTCAGTCTCTGGATATGATATGCTGTTAATTATTTGCCAACTGTTTGCATTTCTAGCCCAGCTATATTGTCTAGTACATTCCCGGATCATCTTCCGATGCATGCGCAGGAAATGCAAAGTCAAAAACCTTAACTCCTTTCTGGAGACACTCGAAGGCCACAATCACAATTTTCTAGAATCCCAGAATCCTCGAATCCTTACTGTGCAGAAGAAGGCCATTGGATCCACCCAGTCTGCACCGACCACAATCCCACATAGGACACATTCCCATAACCTCACAAATTTATCCTTCTAATCCCCCTGACACTCGGGCCAATTTAGCATTGTCAATCATTCAAACCGCACATCTTTGGACTGATTCAATAACGATTTAGTTGTACTCCTTCAGTTTACAATTATGCAGTCATTGATTGCAGCGTGTTATTCTGACCTTTGGGAGAATCTGTGACTTCCTCGCTAATTACTTTGAAAAAAATACCTCTTCATAACTGGCCAACTGAGATACAAGGCATCGATGATTTTAATGCTGTACTCCATCCTACTTCTGACCTTATCTTCTGTGCCTTTTGCATTGTTCAGCTGAGGCTCAACATAGAATCATAGAATCGTACAGAACAGAAAGAGGCCCTTCGGCCCATCGAGTCTGCACAGAACACAGCCCCACCCAGGCCCTACCCCCATACCCCTACATGTTATACCCACTAATTCCTCGAAAATGGGGACACTAAGGGGCAATTTCTTAGCATGGCCAATCAACTTAACCCACACATCTTTGGACTGTGGGAGGAAACGGGAGTACCCGGAGGAAACCCACGCAAACACGAGGAGAATGTGCAAACTCCTCACAGACAGTAACCCGAGCCGGGAATCAAACTCAGGACCCTTGATCACAGTGCTAACCACTGTGCCGCCCTAAGCACGACGAGTTAATCAACATCCCTTTAGTAGGCACTGCGCAACATTTTGGACGTAACACTGAGTTTCACAGTCTCGGATCATCCTGTTTCTGCCTTGCACATCATCGCAGGGGGCATGTGCATTTTTACCCTTGTTCGATTGCCATCTCTTTACTTTGCCTTGAATTATCGTGATTTTTATTCAGATATTCTCTCGTGTGTTGAATCTGACGAGACAATTTCTCGTTTGTTCTTCCCTTTCTTCCCCTGCCTTCATGAAAACCTGCTACCCGAACCCAAGCACTCTCGCGAACCCTAACCCTACTCACAAAGCAGTCAAAGTTCATATGAAGGGCCACTGCTCTGAAAGCCAAATTCTGTTCAATTTTACAATTGGATTGGCAAATATGTTGATTATTCCGAGCACTTTCTGTTTTCCTTTTAGATTTTATAAAAACGTAGTGCTTGGATATTGACACTACTGGTATGACCTAGGCGAAATTTAATATTTCCCATAAACAACACTCACCTCCAGAAATTTAGCTGCACCCGAGGTTGTAAGGTTTGCTGAAATCCCATGTTCTGCGGGATGCCACGTGTCTTTCTTGATGTCAATCTTAGTCGCGGCCACACCTTGAAATTGTAGAAAGGTAAAATCGTTCAAAGCAGAATTTTGGCATGCGTCATAGTCAAGTTTTTGATGGAGGGTCCCGCTTTCATGCACGTCTGTGTAATTGGATGGAATCTGAATGCTCGCGCTAGCCTTTTGTATCCCATGGAGTGAATCGTCTCTCGAAAAATAGGAGGAATGCCAACAGCAGCAGTATCTGTTCATTTCATTTCTACTTCTGTGCACCTTAATGGCGAGGATTACAATTGCCACAAATAGCATGAAGGAGGTTGAGCCAAATACCACCATTAAATAGAATTTCAAGTCGTATTTCCATGCTCCAACATTCCTCAATGTACTGGCATTGGATGCATTTTCGGTGTTGTCATCCTGTACTGACACATTAATGGTGACTGTTGAAGATAGGGACGGTGTCCCATTATCCTTCACCAAAATTACGATTTTTTGCCTGAGTGAATCCTTACGATTTAAGTGACGAATCGTCCAAATTTCTCCTGTTTCTAAAGCTACTGTGAACAAGCTTTCATCAGTCGGCAGACGGGGTTGGTAAACAAGTTGACCGTTTAATCCGGAATCGGCATCAGTCGCTGTCACTTTTGTAACCAAGTAACCTGGCTCCGCAGATCTTGGCATTGAGTCCTCTGCTGCAGACCCTTTGTTTGGCAGAGGTGACACGATCATAGGGGCATTGTCATTCTGGTCCATGATGACCACATTCACTGTTACGTTATTGCTCAGAGGAGGAGATCCATAATCCTTCACCTGTACATGGAACTGAAATTGTTTTAATTGCTCGAAGTCAAACGAGCGTTGTGCAAATATCTCACCACTGGCTGAGTTTATTGAGATGAACGCGGTTGCAGGTAAATTGTGTATCTGGCTATCCAAAATAGAATAAAACAATTCGGCATTTTGATTAAAATCGGGATCATATGCTGACACAGCACCAATTGAAGCACCAATAACATTGTTTTCTGTAACATACATGGTGAAAGAAGGCTGCGCAAAACGTGGCGCATTGTCATTTATGTCGGAGACGTGAACTTGGATCGTTTTATTGGCCGAGAGGGCAGGGGAGCCAGTGTCCGTGCATACAATGGTAATGTTGTACTCTGGCTCTTCTTCACGGTCTAACTCGCCGTCAGTAACTAACGTGTAGTGGTTATTAAAAGGACTGTGGATAGTGAATGGGATGTCTCTGGTGATTTGACAATAACTACTTCCCTTATTACGAGAATCTGGATCCGCGACTTGAAAAAGGGCTACTGCTGTATCCTTGGCAGCATCCTCTGGAATAAAGTTTGATGCAGTGGTTATTATTATTTCTGGACGGTTATCATTAACATCAGTTACCTTTATCAGCACTTCGCAGTACACTGATAGTGAACGTGTGCCTTTATCCTTAGCTTGTACGGAAATCTGATAACTGTCTGCTTCTTCGAAGTCCATAACACCGGCTATTCTGATTTCTCCTGTTATTGAATCCAAGCTAAACACCTCAAGCACATTGTCAGGGGTCTGATCGCTAAAGACATACAGTATCTCACCGTTTGGGCCTTCGTCCTGATCAATCGCAGTTACTTTCACAATCAAAGTATTTAGAGGTACATTTTCGGCCGTGGTGATTTGATAGATATTCTGTTCGCAAGATGGTGCATTGTCGTTTACATCAAGCACAGTAATTTTAATCTGGGTGGTTCCAGATTTCTTCGGCGTTCCACCGTCAAATGCCGTCAGCGTTAACTGATGAGTTTGTTGCTGCTCTCGATCAAGCGGTCGTTCCAATACGAGTCCAGGGACGTAATTCTGTTCACTCTCTGACTGTGTTTTCAAAGTGAAATATTCGCTTGAACTCAGTTGGTAGGAGCGAACACTGTTGGTTCCGGCGTCCGGGTCAATCGCTCTCTGCAGCGGGAAGCTCGTTCCTGCTGGCTGCGACTCTGGGATTTCAATATTTAACTCGTTTGTCTTGAAGACGGGAGCGTTGTCATTTACATCAAGAATTTTAATTTCTATACGATATAGCTTTAAAGGTTTCTCAATCACAGCCTGCAATGTCAGCGTACATGTGAGGCCGTGCTCGCAAAGCTGTTCTTTGTCCATTTTTTCCTTAATAGTAAGAGCTCCAGTGTCGAAGTTGACCTCTAAATATTGTTTTTTGCCTCCAGTTTCAATTCGAAATCTGCGCTCCAATAGTTGCTGAACATCTAATCCCAGGTCCGTAGCAACATTCCCAACAAAGGCACCAACCTCCATTTCTTCTGGAATTGAGTAGCGAATTTTTAAACAAAATGAATCCGAAATACATATCATTATCAGATAAAGAACAGGCCATTGAGACAATTGACTGTTTAACCAGAATGCCATTCGTCTCAATGTATTGCGAAATTAACCGATAGAATCACTTAAAACTTGTCCGTGCCTTGATACTGATTGAGAACGTATTTATTCATTACCTTGCTTATCCAAAAGATATGCGAAATCCAATGTCTCCCGTTTAAATTTGTTTTTCGTCACGATTTCCAAGGTCATTTACAAATATCCCGAGAATTATATTCCCTTTTTTTTCCGATGCGAGTATGGAGCGTGGAAAGATGAATGCTCGTTGCTACAATGGAGCACAGTATGTGGTGCATGGGGAGTGGTGTTGGATCTCCGGCCACATCTCTGCATCTCATTGGTAGACAGGGACACAAAGAGACTCGGTCAATAATCAAAGCATGGTATCTTAAAGCAATACTGCCTCTACTGAGCACTGGAGGAATTGCGTTTTGTATTTATCGTTGTGCAACATTAATTCGTTTTTTTCCTCGATATTCCTGATATCATTTACTTCATTTTTGTGATTAACATTCAATCTAATTTCTATTACTTTGCGTGTGACTAATCAATGTGCTTTTTGTTCAATAAACTGATTTTCTGATCGTATCATTATGAAAAGATCTGCTTATCGAAGTCCGCTATTCGACTTGGTATGACAAATATTTTCATCCTTTCTTAATAGTTTGCGCCG
This sequence comes from Sphyrna mokarran, assembly GCA_024679065.1. Taxonomy (NCBI): domain Eukaryota; kingdom Metazoa; phylum Chordata; class Chondrichthyes; order Carcharhiniformes; family Carcharhinidae; genus Sphyrna; species Sphyrna mokarran. Next base: position 75,768,890 of record JAGIQG010000014.1, on the reverse strand, counting down.
ATGGCATGAATGGTTCATCCTCCTTTGCTGGCTCTTTTACCACATCGTCCATTGAGAAACAGAAAGTGAGACGGGTTGTAATTTTTCTGATGAGTCCTTATCTGCAAATGTTGCGAGGACAGCAAATTTTTCCGGGCAACTAATATTGCCTTGCTTGCTACACACAAATTCGAACGTCTAATATTAATGGGAAAGCTTTTGTGCATTAGGCTCTACAAAACAGCTAATAGTTAAATGGCCAGTTTTGTGACAGAAATACGTTACGCATGTGTGTTATCTATCCTCTCTACCCGGTAGAGGGAATGGATATTTGTGGATGTGATGCGGATCAAGGAGGCTATTATTTCCTGGCTGGTATCAGCTTCTTGACTATTGGTGAAGCTTCAAACGCCCAAAGAACTGGAGAGTATTCTATCTCACTCTTCATTTGTTCCCTGTTGATATGGGCTGGCTTTGGAGAGTAAGAAAGTGAATTCTTCACCACAGCATTCTTAGTGTCTTACTTGCTGTTATTCCCAATGTATTTAAGTAGTGATTCTAGTTGTGTTCCTGTTCAATGCTAACATAAGGTTTTGACAATGGGGCAATCATGAATTGTATCATTGATAAATGTCAAGGGGCGGAGAGGTGGTTAGATTGTGTCCTTTTGGTTTTAATCTCAATCATCTATGTGTAATTTGTTTTATAGTCCAGTATTTATTCTTTAAAATTGTGCATCACCTTGAACGCAATGATCAAAATCAACATACAGTCAACCTCGTTCAGAATACGCAAAACAGATACTGGAAAATGGTCGATTAAACATAGAAAATAAGTGCAGGATTAAACCATTCGGATCTTCAAGCCTGTACCACCATTTATTCATTACCTTGCTTATCCAAAAGAAATGCGAAATTCAGTGCCTACCGTTTGGATTTGTTTTTCGTCACGATTGGCTGATCATGTACTTTCAGTATCCTACTTCCACTTTTTCTCTATCCCCTTGATCCCTTTAGCCACAGGAGCCACTTCAAGCTCCACCTTGAACGAAGTTGGTTTTAATAATTGATCTAACGATCTGGCCTCAGCAACTTCCTGTAGCAGAGAAATCCACGGCTTCACAAATCACTAAGTGAAGAAGTTCTTCATCTCACTTCTAAGTGGCTTAACCCTTACTTTTAGTCTGTGGCCCCTAGTTCTGGATTTACCCTACACCGAAATCATTCTTCCTGCACCGAGACTGTCCAGTACCATCAGAATTTTATATGTTTCTCGTGAGATCTCCCCTCATTCTTCGAAATTCCAGTGAGTACAAGCTCAGTTATTCCACATTCATATGTCAGTCCTCCTATTCTTGGATTCAGTCTGGTGAACCTTTGCTGGACTCCCTAAATGTCTTTCATCATATTAGGAGAACAAAACTGCGCACAATACTCAAGTCTCATAAGGGTGATGCAACAAGACATGGCCAGCATACCCTTGGCTTTCATCACCACCCACTGAACCTGCATTCCAACCTTCACTGACTGTTCCACCGTGATACCCACATCATGTTTCACTCCTTATTTTCCTGATGTGCCCCTATTCAGATAATAATCATCCTTCCTATTTTGCCACCCTAATAGATATCATCAAATTCACATTCTGTTGCATTTGTCAAGTATTTGTCCACTTGGTCAACATGTCCAAGTCAACCTGCAGCCTCTTAGCATCCTCCTTATAGCATACACTGCAACCCAACGTAGTGTCTTCTGCAAATTTGGAGATAATGCATTCAATTCTTTCATCCAAATCATTAGTATATGTTTCAAATAACTGGACTCTCAGCACTGAACCGTGCGGTTCACTAGTCACTGCCCGCCACTATGAAAAGCAATTATTTATTCGCGCTCTTTGTTACCTGTTTGCCAACCAATTCACTATTCACGTCAATACATTAATTACTCTTCAATTTCCTGAGCTTTAACTTTGTTCATTGGTCTATTGTATGGGATTTAATCAACAGTGTTTTGAAAGTCCAGAAGCACAACATGCATTTGTTCGCTCTTGTCCATTCTATTGGTCACATTCTCAAAAAAATACAGGAGATTTGTCAAGCATAATTTCGCTTTACTGAATCCATGCTGACTTGAACTAATCCTATCACTGTATTCCAAATACTCAGTGATTACATCCTGAATAATGGACTCCAGTATTTTCCCCACCATCAATATCAGGCTAACTGATTTATAACTCCCCGTTTTCTCTCTCCCTACATTTTGTAACAAATGGGGTGACATTCGCTGCCCTACAATCCATTGGAACACTTCCAGAGCCTACAGAATTATTTCAATATAATACATGATATAATATATAAAATAAAACACAGATTTACTAAAGTTGGTTTATTTGCGCCACAAGTAGGCTTCGTTTAACATTGCAGTGAAGTTACTTCGAAATCCCCGAGTCGCCGCACTCCGCTGCCAGTTCATGTACGCTGAAGGGCATCTTAGCATGGCAATGCATATAACCAGCATGTTGGGCTGTGGGAGGAAATCAGAGCACCCGGAGGAAACCCACACAGATACGGGGAAAATGTATTGTCTCCACACAGACAGTGACCCAAACCGGGAAGCGAACCCAGTCCCTGGGGCTGAGGCAGCAGTACAAACCATAGTGCCACTGTGCTGCCCATAACAAAGGTCGACTGCAGAATCATTACCGTTCATTTTTTTTTCGGTCTTCTGGGCTACTTCAGAGTGAATATGTCGCATCCTCTGCCAAACTATTGCATTTCGTTTATATCTCCTCAACAAAGAAAACGCTTTGCTAACTTGCAAAATAGAGAAATCCAGCTCTCAGTCATGGAATATGCTATTTCCCTGTTTGAACTTAAAACATAGCTAACAAGTGTGAGAATTTTAGCATATGTATAATAATAACTTTAACAGCAAATTGCGAGACTAAACATATCTCAATATCTGTCCCAGTAAAGTAAGAACATAGAACATTACAGCACAGAACAGGCCCTTCGGCCTTCGATGTTGCGCCGACCAATATAAAAAGCAATGACCGTCCAAACTAAACCATTCCCTTCTCTTCCACATACGTATCAACTAACCTCTTAAACGCCACCAAACTTGGCGCATCTACAACTGCCGCAGGCAGGGCATTCCACTCCCGAACCACCCTTTGGGTAAAGAACCTACCTCTGATATCCGTCCTATAACTATGACCCCTTAATTTAAAGCTGTGTCCCCTCGTGCTAGCTTTCTCCATCCTAGGAAAAAGGCTATCACTGTCCACCCTATCTAAACCTCTAATCATCTTATATGTTTCGATAAGGTCCCCTCTTAGCCGCCTCCTTTCTAACGAAAACAACCTCAAATCCCTCAGCCTCTCTTCATAAGACCTGCCCTCCATACCAGGCAACATCCTGGTAAACCTCCTCTGTACCCTCTCCAATGCCTCCACATCTTTCTTATAATGTGGGGACCAGAACTGCACACAATACTCCAAGTGCGGCCGCACTAGAGTTTTGTACAGTTGCAACATGACGTTGCGGCTCCGAAATTCAATCCCCCTACCAATAAAAGCTAAGACTCCATATGCCTTCTTAACAACCTTATCGACTTGACTGCCTACTTTCAGGGATCTATGCACATATACACCAAGATCCCTCTGTTCATCAACACTATTAAGAATCCTACCATTAGCCCTATACTCTACACATTTATTATTCCTGCCAAAGTGCATTACCTCACACTTTTCCACATTAAACTCCATTTGCCACCTCTCGGCCCAGCTCTGCAACTTGTCCAAGTCCCTCTGCAAACTATAACACCCCTCTTCACTATCTACCACTCCACCGACTTTAGTGTCATCTGCAAATTTACTAATCCATCCTTCAATACCCTCATCCAGATCATTTATAAAAATTACAAACAGCAGGGGCCCCAAAACAGACCCCTGAGGTACACCACTTGTCACCGAACTCCACGATGAATATCTCCCATCAACCACCACCCTATGTCTTCTATCTGCTAGCCAATTCCTAATCCAATTAGCTAAATCACCCTCTATCCCATACATCTGCATTTTCTGCAGAAGCCTTCCATGGGCCACCTTATCGAACGCCTTACTAAAGTCCATATATACCACATCAACTGCCTTACCCCCATCCACCTCTTTGGTCACTTTTTCAAATAACTCAATAAGGTTAGTAAGGCACGACCTACCCTTCACAAAACCATGCTGACTATCCCCAATCAATTCATTTCTCTCTAAATAACTATAAATCCTATCCCTAATAATTCTCTCCAATACTTTGCCCACAACAGAAGTAAGACTCACTGGCCTATAATTCCCCGGAAGGTCTCTCTTCCCCTTCTTGAACAATGGGACCACATTCGCTATCCTCCAGTCCTCCGGAACCACACCCGTAACCAACGACGACCTGAAGATCAGAGCCAGAGGCTCTGCAATCTCCTCTCTTGCCTCCCAGAGAATCCTAGGGTAAATCCCGTCCGGCCCAGGGGACTTATCCAACTTCAAACCCTCGAGAATATCTAGCACATCCTCCCTATCTACTTCGATACTTTCCAGTTTGCTACCCTGTACCTCAGTGTTCTCCATAACTACATTTACATCACCCTGCGTGAATACCAAAGAGAAATATTTATTCAGTGTCTCTCCAATCTCTTCAGGCTCCACGCACAACTTCCCACTGCTGTCTGTGACTGGCCCTAATCTTGTCCTAACCAATCTTCTATTCTTAACATATCTAAAGAAAGCTTTAGTGTTCTCTTTAATCCTATCAGCCAAAGTCTTCTCGTGTCTCCTCTTAGCTCTCCTCAATTCACTCTTTAGCTCCCTCCTGGCTAATCTATAGCTATCCATTGCACTAACCGAGCCTTCAAGCCTCATCCTGACATAAGCCTCCTTTTTCCTTTTAACCAGCGAATCAACTTTTTTCGTACACCAAGGTACCCTTACTCGACCGTTTCCTCCTTGCCTGACAGGGACATACTTATCAAGGACTCGCAGCAGCTGCTCCTTGAATAAGTTCCACATTCCAGATGTTCCCAGTCCCTGTAGTTTCCTAGTCCAATCTATGCACCCTAATTCTCTACTGATGGCCTCATAATTACCCTTCCCCCAGCTATAACTGCTGCCCCCAGCTTCATGCCTATCCCTATCCATCACTAAGGTGAACGTAACCGAATTGTGGTCACTATCACCAAAATGTTCACTAACTTCCAAGCCTAACACCTGGTCTGGCTCATTGCCCAGCACCAAATCCAATGTAGCCTCACCTCTAGTTGGCCTATCTACATACTTAGTCAAAAAACCTTCCTGCACACTTTGTACGAAAACTGACCCCTCTAACGAGCTAGAGCTATAGCTATTCCAATCAATATTAGTAAAGTTAAAGTCCCCCATAACAATTACCCTATTACTTTCACTCCTGACCAGAATTGACTTTGCAATCCTTTCCTCTACCTCTCTAGAACTTTTAGGAGGTCTATAAAAGACTCCCAACAGGGTGACCTCTCCTCTCCTGTTTCTAATCTCAGCCCATACTACCTCAACAGACAAGTCCTCATCAAACTTCTTTTCTGTCACTGTGATACAGTCTTTGACTAATAATGCCACTCCTCCCCCCCTTCTACCTCCTTCTCTACTCCGACTAAAGCATTTGAACCCCGGAACCTGCAACATCCATTCTTGTCTCTGCTCTACCCAAGTCTCTGAAATGGCCATTAAGGCCATTAAGAAACTACATTAAGGCGTGATGGCAAGTTAATAGATTGCATTGGAACACCAATAGATCCATTCCCCATCTGAGGCCTCCTTCTCAACTTTATTCGATGTTTCTCCATTGCTGCATTCCCCACACCTCTCCCATTGCTGTTTCTCGAATTTCATGACTTAGATTTCTTCCTCCTAATAGCGCAATGCTCACCAAAATTCTGTTACCATATTGGCCTGTGATGCGTAAAGTGTTACTGTAAGATATCGCACAACAGACTACTGAATGACATATGAGCCCATGGAGTTTAGGGTAGTATACTGGCATTTGGTAGAGGATTGGCTAATTAATAGAAGACAGAGAAATTGGACAATGAGGATCATTCAGGATGTAACCCCTAGCCAGCACTTTCTCACCTAAGTCAGAGCTGGGGTTGCAATTATTGATCAAAAAAATTAATGGTTTTGTACTATTAGCACATTTTTGGATAACACATAAAAGATGGGAGTGCATGTGGTGCGGATGACACAAGGGGCTTAGAGACGTATTTAGACAGATTCAATCGGTGAGCTAGTACTTGGTGAATGGAAATTAATATAAGATAATGTGATATTGTACACTTTGTTTGGAAAAATACGGAGCTAAATATTATTAAAATGGATAAAGTTTACAAAAAAGCTGCAGTAACGAGCGATTTAAAGGTGCCTTGTATGAATCAAAAAACCAGCCTGCAAATTCTGCAGGTAATAGAGAAGACAAATGGAATGTTGGTCTCTGTTTCAAGAGAATATGGTACAAAAAAGGGGAGGATTGCTAAAAATATACAAGGCACTAATTAGTTCACACCAGGAATACTGTGAACAGTTTTGTTCCCCTTAACTAATGAAAGATATATTAGGATTGGAGACTGTCTCGAAAACGTTCACGAGGTTAATCCCGGTATGGATGGATTTTCTGATGAGAAGAGATTGAGTCAGATGTGCCTGTACTCTTCGGAGTTTTGAAGGATGAGTGGTGAATTTGTCGAGTCATGTCGGATTCTCGGGGAGCTTGACATGTTAGATTGAGAGAAGCTGTTGTCCCTTTTGGGAGCAACTTGGAAAAGGGAGCAGAATCTCAGAGTAAGACGTCACTCAAGTCAGGTGTGAGGGACAATTTATTTCCTGAGTCGTTCGCGAAAGTGTGGAATTCTTTACCGCGGAGAACTGTAGAATCTGATTTGTTAACCATGTTCAATTCAGAAGTGGACAGATTTTTTTTAAAAAAAATCAGTAACGTACCAAGAAGATAACTTGGGAAAGTGGTGTTGAGGGTTATCGTATAAGATAAATCGTGATCGCATGAAATGGCGGAGCAGACTCAATTGGCCTAATGACCTACTTCAGCTTCTGCATCACATGGTCTTATGAAACTGAATAATAGTTTTATGCAAACTTCTTGGATGCACATTAAAGCCTCAAAATCTAGCATTTTCCAAGTTTTATGTTTTGATCATATCAAAAAGGAATCAGATTCCTCATGACTTTCAAATGGCAATCAGACATGCAGATGATAGCGACACAAGGAGGGCTGTGGCGATCGCGTAGGGAAGTGAGTCAAATATTATAACCGGTTTGAAAGGGCTGAACGAACTTTTGTCCTTGTCCCATTCCTGAGTTCGTTTTAATATTGAATTTAGATGATATTGCCAGTATTGTATATTTCTGAAAGGAGACAAGTCGAAGTTTTTTACCTTGCACCCCGGTGGATACTTTCCAAAAATACCATTATAAAGGAACAGAAATAATATATCCCTTATAAGCAGAGATTACTATATGGCTTGGAGACGCTGCCAAAATATCATCATTCTTTCATATACAGTATAAATTCTTGTTGTACATTATACTGATATTCTTACGAAGTATCCTATTAAGCATAAGCCGAAATATATCAACTTTTATTAATACCAATATTATGTGGTTAACTGTACAAATTTCGGTGCAACTAGTAATTCAGCCAGTTTCCTTAAGTTAACAAGTGAGATTTGTTGGTGAAGCTCACTCAGTTCAAGAATAAAAGGAAACAACATGCTTAAACGATTAATATTCAAATACCCACGTTCGAAAAAAATAAAAAGCACACAAAGCAACATCCCCGCCTCACCAACAACCACCTCCCTCCTCCACCCCCGCCATCCCTCCGGCCTCCCGACCACCCCCAATCCACCACCACTTCAACAAAACATGTCAAAAGTAGAAAACGCTGCAAAAAACAAATCACGTTTCCTTAAAGAGAAAACCTGGCCAAGTAACCGGAGGGCAAATAAAAATTAAGTGGTACAGGGACTTTCTGGCAGCGGAAGGAGCAGCTTTCACAACAGCTGATTTGGTCTTTCTCGCTGGAGACAATGATGTTGTTTCGGAATTCTTCTTGAAATGGTTTGCATCAATGCGGTTGCGAGTGCCTGGTGGATTATGCAGACTCAATGGACTGAATAGCCACCTTCTGCGTTGTAGGGATTCTATGATTCTATGAAATTCCACCACAGTGTTAAATACTTTTAAACTCTTAATTACACTTCTAAAGTCTCCACCTTTTGCTCTTGTCATCCACTCCCATTATTTAATCATGGTATCCTTTCTGCTCATGTTCCTCTGCGCTATCACATTCAGACTAACTTCTTTGCATCTTTTCTTTTCCCACAGCATAGACAAGATGGTTCAGTAATAACGTCATGGACTATTGAACTCTCTATGCATGGATTCAAATACAACGGTGACATAAACATAATTTATTTTTTAAAAGGTAATTTCAGTAATCGTGGCCGTCACTGTCACTATGCTTATACACTATACTTTGCACTATCAATGATTTTCCTGCAAATCCATCTGGATAATAATGTATTTTGCGGACGATGCTGCAATTGTGGACTCTCTTATGTTTTATGTAGTTTTTTTCAACATTATATCCTTACTTTTATACTTTATACCGCTGCCAATGAACTAGAGCATTCCATGTGCCTTCTTTACAACCTAATCTGCTGGAACTGATGCCTTTATATATCTGCACAGAAGATCTCTCACTTCATTTAAACGTTTTGGTATATTTTTGTTTATTGTATGTTCTCTGTAATTGTTTGACCTCCCTGAATGCATTATCTCACACTACTCGAGGTTTATCTCCATCTGCCATTCGACTTCCCATTCGACTAACTCACTGACATCAGTTTGGAGATTATAGCTATCCTCTACACTGTCCAGTATTTGGCTAATTTTTATGCAGTCTGCAAATTTTGTAATCGACCTCATAACGTTCACGTCTATGTCGGCCAGATCAGCGGCCGACTACCTTCCCTAAAGGTCATCAGTTAACCAGAGGATTTTATGGAAATCTACAGACAGAGGACTGATGAAGGAACAGCCAGCTCCCAAAGCTAGTGGCGTTTGCTACAAAGAAACTGGTTGGACTTTAACCTGGCGTTGTGAAATTTCTTACTGTGTTTACCCCAGTCCAATGCCGGCAACTCCACATCAACTCTGCGGACAGTCCATGGTCATTATTTGACATTTAGTTTCAGATACTTATTGAATGCAAATTTCACCATCTGCCATGGTGAGATTTGAATCCCAGTTCCCAGATCTTTGCCCTCGATCTCTGGATATGATGTGCCCTCAAGTTCTCCCAATTACTTGCCGAAATGTTTGGATTTCTAGTCCAGTTGCAGATTCAAGTACATTCCTGAATCAGTTTCTGAGGCATGCGCAGGAGATGCAAAGTCTAAAATCTTAATTCCCCTCCAGAGTCACTCGTATTCCACAAACATGCTTTTCTAGAATCCCAGGATCCTCGAAACGCTATAGTGCAGAGGGAGGCCATTCGGCCCATCGAGTCTGCACTGACTTTAACCCCAGTCGGGCCATATTCCCATAACTTCACATATTTACTTTCTAATCCCCCTGACACTCGGGTCAATTTAGCACGGCCAATCATCCTAAACCACGCATCTTCGGACTGACCCAATAACGCTTTAGTTGTACATCTTCAGTTTATGATGCAATCATTGATTGCATCGTGGTATCCTAAACTTTGAGCGGCGTGTGACTTTTTCGCAAATTACTTTGCAAAACGCCACTTCACAATCAGTCACCTGAGATACAGAACACAGGTGATTTTAATGCTGTACTCCATCCCGCTTCTGATCTTATTTTCCGTAGCCTCTTGCATTGTTCAATTGACACTCAACGTGAATGAGTGAATTTCTATTCCCTTAGTGGGCACTGCACAAAATTTTGGACTTAACAATGAGTTTCACAATCTCAGACCATCCTGTTTCTGCCATGCATAATATCTCGCAGGACATGTATTTTTTATCCTTGTTCTGATGCCATCTCTTGATTTTGCTCTGCACTAACCTGTTCGTTTTCCATATACTCTCTCGTGCGTTGTAACTGCCAAGATAACTTCTCGTTTGTTCTTTTGTTTTCTCTCCTGCCTTCATTAAAACCTGCCACCCTAAGCCAAGCACTAACACGAATCCTAACTCTAATCACTAAGCAATGCCACTTCGCATGAAGGGTTGCTGTCCTGAAAACTAACTTCTGTTTCAGTCTCCAATTGGATTGGAAATATATTGATTGCTTCCAGCACATTCTATTTTCCTTCCAATTTTATATAAACGCGGTGCTTTAGTATTGACACCAATGTATTACTACGCGAAGTATTTCCCATAAAGAACACTCACCTCCAGAAATTTAGGTGCATCCTTGTTTGTAGAATTGGATGAAATCCCATGTTCTGCGGGGTAACACGAATCTTTTTTGATGTCAATCCTGGTCGTGGCCACACCTTGAAACTGTAAAAAGTTAAAATCGTTCAAGGCAGAATGTTGGCATACGCCATATTCAAGTATTTGCTGGAGGGTCCCGCTTTCACGCACCTCCGTGCAATTGGGTGGAATTTGAATGCTCGCACTAGCCTTTTGGATTCCATGGAGTGAATCGTGTCTCGCAAAATAAAACGACTGCCAACAGCAGCAGTATCTGTTCATTTCATTTCTACCTCTGTGCACCTTAATGGCGAGAATTACAATCGCCACAAGTAGTACGAAGGAGATTGAGCCAAATATCATTATTAAATAGAACTTCAAACTGTATTTCCATGGGCCAGCGTTCTTCAATGTGCTGACATTAGATGCATTTTCATCCTGTACTGACACATTAATGGTGACTGTTGAAGATAGGGACGGCGTTCCATTATCCTTCACCAAAATTACGATCATTTGCCTGAATGAATCTTTATGAGCTAAGTAACGAATAGTCCAAATTTGTCCTGTTTCGGAAGCCACAGTAAACAAGCTTTCATCAGTCGGCTGACGGAGTTGGTAAACAAGTTGAGCGTTTAACCCGGAATCGGCATCAGTGGCTGTCACTTTTGTAACCAAGTAACCTGGCTCCGCAGATCTTGGCATTGTGTCCTCTGCTGCAGACCCTTTGTTTGGCAGAGGCGACACGATCACAGGGGCATTGTCATTCTGGTCCATGATAATTACATTCACTGTTACGTTGTTGCTGAGAGGAGGGGATCCACAATCCTTCACCTGTACATGGAATTGAAATTGTTTTAATTGCTCAAAATCAAAAGGGCGTTGTGCAAATATCTCACCACTGGCTGAGTTTATTGAGATGAACGTGGTTGCAGGTAAACTGTGTGTCGGGATATCTAAAATAGAATACAACAATTCAGTATTTTGATTAAAATCGGAATCATAGGCTGACACCGCACCAATTGAAGAACCAATAGCATTATTTTCTGTTACATACATGGTGAAAGAAGGCTGCGTAAAACGTGGCGCATTGTCATTTACGTCAGAGACTTGAACGTGGATCGTTTTATTGGCCGAGAGGGGAGGGGAGCCAGTGTCCGTACATACAATGGTGATGTTGTACTCTGGCTCTTTTTCACGGTCTAACTCGCCGTTAGTAACTAACGTGTAGTGGTTATTAAAAGGCCTATGGATAGTGAATGGGATGTCTCTGGTGATTCGACAGATACTACTTTCCTTATTATCAGAATCTGGATCCGTAACTTGGAAAAACACTACTGCTGTATCCTTGACAGTATCCTCTGGGATAGAGATTGATGTAGTAGTTATCATTATTTCTGGAGGGTTATCATTAACATCAGTCACCTTTATCAACACTTTGCAGTATACTGATAGTGAACGTGTGCCTTTATCCTTAGCTTGTACGGAAATCTGATAACTGTCTGCTTCTTCGAAGTCCATAACACCGGCTATTCTGATTTCGCCTGTTGTTGAATCCAAGCTAAACATTTCACGCACATTATCAGGGGCCTGATCGCTAAAGACGTACAGTATCTCACCGTTTGGGCCTTCGTCCTGATCAATCGCAGTGACTTTCACAATCAAAGTATTTAGAGGTACATTTTCGGCCGTGGTGATTTGGTAGATATTCTGTTCGCAAGATGGTGCATTGTCGTTCACGTCAAGCACAGTAACTTTAATCTGGGTGGTTCCAGATTTCTCCGGCGTTCCAGCATCAAATGCCGTCAGCGTTAACTGATGAGTTTGTTGCTGCTCTCGATCAAGCGGTCGTTCCAATACGAGTTCAGGGACGTAATTCTGTTCACTCTCTGACTGTGCTTTCAAAGTGAAATATTTGCTTGAACTCAGTTGGTAGGAGCGAACACTGTTGGTTCCGGCGTCCGGGTCAATCGCTCTCTGCAGCGGGAAGCTCGTTCCTGCTGGCTGCGACTCTGGGATTTCAATATTTAACTCGCTTGTCTTGAATACAGGAGCGTTGTCATTTATATCGAGAATCTCAATTTCTACACGATATATCTTTAACGGTTTCTCAATCACAGCCTGTAATGTCAGCATACATGTGAGGCCGTGCTCGCAAAGCTGCTCTTTGTCAATGTTCTCTTTAACAATGAGGGCTCCAGTGTCGAAGTTGACCTCTAGATATTGTTTTTTGCCTCCAGTTTCAATTCGAAATCTACGCCCTGATAGCTGCTTAACATCTAATCCCAGGTCCGTAGCAATATTCCCAACAAAGTCACCAACTTCCAATTCTTCCGGTATAGAGTAGCGAATTTTTGAACGGACTGAATCCGCAATGTATATTATTATCAGATAAAGAATAGACAATTGTTTCGATTTACTCTTTATCCAGTATGCCATTCTGCACATAGTTTTGCGAATATAACTGATAGAACCTCTTATGAATTATCCGCGCCTTGATATTGGCTGAGAGCGTATTTGTTCATTACCTTGCTTATCCAGCAAAAATGCGAAATTCAATGTCTGCCGCTGAGATTCTTTTCGTCGCGATTTCCAAAATCATTTACAAATGCCCCGAGAATTATATTCCCATTCTCCGATGCGAATACAGAGCGTGAAAGATGAATGTTCTTTAGTAGAGCGGGGCACAGTATGTGGTGCATGGGGAGTGGTGTTGGATCTCCGGCCACATCTCTGCATCTCATTGGTAGACAGGGACACAAAGAGACTCGGCCAATAATCAAATCACAGAATCTTAAAGCAACAGTGCCTCTACTGAGCTCCGGGGGAATTGCGTTGTGTATTTATCGTTGTGCAACATTAATTCGTTTTTTTTTCTTGATACTCCTGATATTATTGATTTCTGATTAATATTCAATCTAATTTCTATTACATTGCATGTGACTGATCGATGTACTTTTTGTTCAATATACTGATTTTCTGGTCATGAAACGTTCTGCTTAACGAGGCCCACAATTCGACTTGGTATGGCAAATATTTTCATTCTTTCTTAATATTTTGCGACGGTCGCGTGAATGGATCGTCCTCCTTTCCTGGCTCCTTGACCCGCTTTGAGAAATAGAGAGGGGGAAGGGTTGCAATTCGCTGATGGATCCTTACCTGCAAATGTTGCGAGGACTGCAGAGTTTAAAACCGATCACCGCCTTACCGGGCAACAAATATTGTCTTGCTTGCGACACACAAATTTCAATAACTCAATATTAATGGGGAAAGCTTTTGTTCAACAGATTGCTACCAAACAACCAACAGTTAAATGGCCACTCTTGCGACTGGAGTTCGTTACGCATGTGTTCCAAGTTGTGACAACCCGGTAGACGGAATAGATATTTGTGGATGTTGTGCGAATCAAGAGAGTTACTTTGTCCTGGATGATGTCAAGCTTCTTGAGTGTTGTTGGAGCTGCAACCCTCTAAGCAATTGCGGAGTATCCCATCACACTCTTAACGTGTGCTTCCTGTGGTAGAGAAATCCACAGGCTCACAAATCTCTCAGTGAAGAAGTTCTCCCTCATCTCTTTTCTAAGTGGCTTACCTCTTATTCTAAGAATGTAACCCCTACTTCTGGGGACTTACTCAACATCGGGAGCATTCTTTCTGCATCCAGATTGTTCAGTCCCAGCAGGATTTTTTTTATGTTTCTCATGAGACCCACTCTTATTCTTCGAAATTCCAGAACAAGCCCAGTTATTCCAGTCTTTCTTCATATGTCAGTCCTGTTATTCCTGGAACAGTCTGGAGAACCTTTGCTGGACTCCTTAAATAGCAAACATGCTTTTCGTCAGACAAGGTAGTCAATGCTGCGCACAGTACTTAAGGTGCGGCCTCACTACGTGCAACAAGACACCCATATTCTTGAAATTCTCTTGCTTTAAAGGCCAGTATGCCATTGGATTTCCTCACCGCTGCTGACCCTGCATGCCAACCTTTACTGACCGTTCCACCATGACACCCACAACACAGTTCACTCCCCCCCCCTTTTCCTAAACTGCCACCATTCGGATAATAATCATCCTTCCTATTTTGCCACCACAATAGGTAACCTCACATTCATCCACATTATGTTGTATTTGTCAAGTATTTGTCCATTCAGTCTGCCTGTCCAAGTCACCTTGCAGCCTCTTAGCATCCTCCTCATAGCACACATTGCGACCCAGCTTAGTATCTTCTGCAAATTTGGAGATAATGCATTAACTCCTTCGTCCAAATCATTAACATATATTGCGAACAGCTGGAATCCCCGCATTGAACCATGCGGTATCCCACTAGTCACTGCCTGCCATTCTGAAAAAAAAACTTTTATTCACTTTCTTCGTTATTTGTTTGCCAATCAGTTCTCTATTCACGTCAATACGTTAATTACCCTCAATATCCTGAGCTTTAATTTTCCTCATTAATCTCTAGTGTGGGATCTGGTCAACGGTCTTTTGAACGTCCTTAAATCAACATCCATTCGTTCACTCTTCTCCACTGTATTGGTCACATTGTGAAAAAATTCAGAAGATATGTCGAGCACAGTTTCACTTTACTGAATCCATGCCGACTTGAACTGATCCTGAAACTGCATTCCAAATACTCAGTGATTACATTCTTAATAATTGACTCCAGCATTTTCCCCACCACCGATATGAGGCTAACTAGGCTACAACTCCCCGTTTTCTCTCTCCCCACATTTTTGGTTTAAAAATGGCCTACAATCTATTGGAATACTTCTAGAATTTATAGCATCATTCTAATACAATATATGGTAATAAAATATAACACAGATTTACTAAAGTTTGTTTATTTGTGCCACAAGTAGGTTTAGTTTAACACTGCAATGAGTTACTGCGAAATTCCCGAGTCGCCTCACCCTGATGCCTGTTCTCGCGCATTGAAGGACAACATAGCATGGCAATGCACCAAATCAGCTGTGGGAGGAAATCAGAACAGCCGCAGAAACCCACACAGACACAGGAAAACGTGCTGTCTCCACACAGACAGTGACTCAAGCTGGGAAGCGAACCCGGTCCCTGGCATTAGTACAAATCATAGTGCCACTACACTGCCCATAACAAAGGTCGACTATAGAATCATTGCCGTTCAGTTCATTCGTCCTTCTGGGCTATTTCACAATAAACATACCTATTCCCTGCCAAACTATTGCACATTGTATAAATCTCCTAGGAAAAGGAAACGCTTTGCTAACTTGCAAAACACAGAAATCCAGCCTTCAGTCATGGAATATAATATCACCCCAATTGCACTTAAAACATGCAAGTGTGAGGATTTTACTTTGAATATAATGATAACTTTAACAGCAATTTGTCAAAATAAACATATGTGAATGTCTGTCCCGTAAATTAAGAAACCACATTAAGGCATGATGGCAAGTTAGTAGGTTGTACTGAAACACCAGTAGATCCATTTCCCAACTAAGTCCTCCTCAATTCTGTTCAATGTTTTTCCATTGCCGTATTCCCCACACCACTCCCACTGTCATCTCTACAGTTTCATGACCTAGATTCCTTCCTGCTACTCGTGCAATGCTAACAAAAACTTACGCATACTGGCCGGTGATGCGTGAAGTGTTACATAAGACACTGCAAAAAAAGCTACTTAGTGAGATATGAGCCCATGGAGTTTGTGATAGTATATTGACATTTGTTAGAGGAATGACTAATTAATAGAAGACACAGAGTTGGAATAATGGTGGAACTTTCAGAATGACAATCTCTAACTAGTGTTGCCTCACAGTGATCAGAGCTGGGGGCAAATTATTTATCATACAGATCAATGGCTTTGTACTATTGACACGTTTGTGGATGACACATAAGAGGTGGGAATGCAAGCAATGCAGATGACGCAAAGGGCCTGGAGAGGCATTTAGGCGGGTTGAGTGGTGAGCAAATACTTGGAGGAAAAAATTAAAGTCATGTGAATATTGTATTGTTTGGGAAAATATGAACCCGAATATTATTAATATAGAGAAAGTCTACAAAAAAACTTTTAGGGGGGATTTAGGTGTCCCCCTGTCTGAATCAAAAAGCCAACCTGCAAGTTCTGCAAGTAACAGGGAAGGCAAATGGAATGTTTGTCTTTGTTTCAAAGGAATTTGTTCCAAAATTGCAGAACGTTGCTGCAAATATACAACATACTAATTAGTTCACGCAGAAATACAGTGAAGAGTTTTGATCCCCTTAACTAAGTAAAGATATATTAGCATTGCAGATAGTCTAGAAAAAGTTCACGAAGTTAATGCCCGGTAGGGATGGATTTTCTGATGAGGAGAGGTTGAATCGGATGGGCCTATACTCATCGGAATTTTGAAGGATAAGTGGTGAATTTGTCAACACATATAGAATACTCAGGGAGCTTGACATGGTACAAAGAACAAAGAACAAAACAGCACGGGAAACAGGCCCTTCGGCCCAACGAGCCCGCGCCGCCACCTCGATGTTCCCACCTCTACCCGCGAGGTGATCCCTGTCTATGTTTATAGATCTATGGATTGAAACCAAATTTGAGATAATTTAGGGAGAATTTGTTCTGCAATTAGCCTAAGAGCACATTTTTGGGACGTAGGAGGAAACCGGAGCACCCGGAGAAAACCCACGCAAGCACGGGGAGAATGCACAAACTCCCACAGACACAGGCCCAAATCCATGTATCTGCACAGCACAGCGATAGTCACTGAGTTGTCGTGTTGCCCAAATGTGAGCTTTTGAACTGATGCTAGCAATCCTTGCGGGAGAGCAAACATATAGATTGGTCTAAATTTGCTATAATTAAATTCATGTTGAATTCTTTATTGACAAATATTATCCAGATTCATACATGAGAAATGGCCTTTTGAGTGGGAAGATTGCTGCATGACCCCACTTAGACTCAGGATAGGTAAAGATGATGATAGTAGAGAGACAGTGGAGAAGGTGGCTTGGCATCCATATCAAAGGCTGCAGATAGTTGGGAAGAGTGGGGAGGGGAGGGCTGTTTACTTTTGTCATAGTCACATAGGATGTTATCTGTGACTTTCATAAGAGCGATTTTGGTACCGTGGCAGGGCAGAAGGCAGATTGCTCAGGTTTATAAAATTGTAACTCCATGCACAGCAGTGACATGTACCACAAGCAATCTAAATCACTACTTCAGTGAAAAAAAAAGTCAATAGTCACGTGTGGGAAGAACTTAGAAAAGACGGCAGAATGTGACAATAGGATTTCGATCAAGTCAGTTATGAGGAACAATTTATTCCCTGAGAGATTGGTGATTCTCTGGAATTCTTTACGGAGAGCTGTAGAAGCTGGTTTGTTAACTATGCTCAGTGCAGAGTTAGTTTTTTTTTAAATCAGTAACCTATCGGGGTTAAGAGGTAAGATGGGAAAGTGGTGTTGAAGGTTATCATATAAAATCAATCGTCATCGCATTAAACGGCGGAGCCAACTCAATGCGCCTAATGACTTAGTTCAGCTTTGATATCATATGGTCTTATGCAGTTGAATAATTGTGTTATGCAAACTTGGATGCACATTAAAGTCTCAATACCTAACATTTTCTAAATTTTATGCTTTGATCATATCAGAAAGGAGTCAGATTCTTCATGACTTTCAAATGGCAATCGGACATGCAGATGATAGCGACGCAAGGGAGGCTGTGGCGATAGCGTAGGAGACTGAATCTAATGTTATGACAGGGCTGAAAGAATTCCTCGCCTTGTCCCATTTCTGAGTTCTTTTTAATTTTGAATTTAGATGATATTGCCAATATTATATGTTTCTGAAAACGAGACAGTTCGAAGTTTTTCTCCATGCACCACGGTGGACACTTTCCAAAAATACCACGATAAAGGAACAGCAATAACATATCTCATGTGAGCAGAGAATTCTGTGTGTCTTGGAGGCATTGCCAAAAAAAAAATCAGCACTTTCCCATAAAGCATAAAGTGTTGCTTGCACATTATGTTCATGTTCTTGCGAACTGTCCTCTCGAGCATAAGCCGAAATATTTTAACTTTTATAAATACCAATTGTTATATGGTTACCTGTATAGATTTCGGTGGAACTAACAATTCAACCAGTATCTTTAAGTTAACAAGTGAGACTTACTGGTGAAGCTCTGTCAGTTAAAGAATAAACAAAAGCAAAATGCTTCAATTGTACATTTTCAAGTAACCACGTGCGAAATAGTTAAGAAGTACACAATGCACCCCTGTCGTCCACCCCCAACCCACAACTATTTCAACTAAGTATAAAACGCTGCAGAGAATCAAGTTTCCTTAAGACAAAAATCTGACCAAGTAACCGGGAAGGCAGGTAGAAAATGAGTTGTCCAGGGATTTTCTGACTAGCTTTTATAGCAGCTGATAGTATTTGGCCTTTCTTACTGGAATGACGGTGTTATTTCGGAATTCTTCTTGAAATGCGGTCTGCCAGTGGCTTTTCCATGGCTGCCATATACTTATTCTCTTGCAGCCTTTTGCATGTCCAAAAGGAATTAAACCGGGAAGAAAGATTAAAATATTAAGTGCAAAGGCGCAAAGTGTTTTTCTCCTTTGGATATATGGATTGTATGGATTGATCCTGTATGCCAGTACTTACATTTTTATTATTGTTCCATGTATTAGCAGACAGTGAAAAGTATAGTTTCTTGTGCGCTATATAGACAAGGCATACAATTCATTGAGAAAGAATCGACAGAGTGAAGAATGTAGCGTTGCAGTCATAGCTAGGGTACAGAAAAAGATAAACAATAAGATTTAGATGCAAGGTGATGGCTGGTTGCCTGCAATCAACGTCTGCGAAGCGAGAAAAAACAAATGCAGGACGTAATTTGAAGAAATCGCTGAATTTCTCGCTACAGGAGTGGGTTACCTAGTGTTATGCCGGTGTAATAGATGCATATTTATTTATAATGCCATCGGTTGAACATACTTATGCACCAAACCAATTAAAACGAATATGTTTACTCAACAAACGCCATTAGGCTTGAAAAGCTATTCTATTGACTCGGCCAAGCACACACACTGCTTTTATGAAGAAAACGAGTCCATATAGCTGTCGGAGAGAGATTATGCGATCTAATACTTGTCAGAAAGGTTATTGGATTTAGGACGTACACAGAGATTGTGTCACAGAGACAAAACTATGATTGTAGTTTGGTATCCTGAAAGACCAGTGGCTTTTCGCAAATTACTTCACAGCGGACCAACTGAGACACAGGGACACTTGGCACCGGTGATTTTATTGCTGTACTCCACCTCCCTTCTGACCTTATTTTCCGTGGTCTCTTTGCATCATTCAAATGAGGCTTTGCGTAACGCAAGAGGTAACCTCTCATCCCTCTACTGGTCACTGCGCATACTTCTGGACTTAACACTGAGTTTCAGTCTTGGTTTATCCTGTTTTTGCCCCGCATAACACCTCACGGAGCATGTGTTTTTTTTCTTCTTGTTGTATTGCCACCTTTTTTATTTTCCTTGCATTATCCTATTTTTTTTGTTTTCTCTCATGTACTCTCTCGTGCGCTGCATCTGGACAGATAATTGCTCCTTTGTTCTTTCCTTTCTTCTCCTGCCTTCATTAAAACCTGCTACCCTAACCCAAAAACAAACGCAAATCTTAACCCTAATAATTAAAAAATTCTAATTTGCATGAATGCCCACTGTCCTGAAAAGTAATTGCTGTTTGATTCTTCAAATGGACTGGTAAATATATTGATTATTCCCAGCACTTTCTGTTTTCTTTCTCAGATTGTATACACACTCAGAGCTTTGGTATTGACACCAATGTAAACTACGAAGTTTAATATTTCCCATAAACAACACTCACCTCGAGAAATTGAGCTGCATCCTTGTTTATAGAGTTTGCTGAAACACCATGTTTTGCGGGGTGCCACGAGTCTTTCTTGATGTCAATCCTGTTGGTGGTCACACCTTGTAACTGCAGAACGGTAAAATCGTTCAAAGAACGTTGGCATGCGTCATAGTCAAGTATTTGCTGGAGGACTCGGCTTTCATGCACCTCTGTGTAATTAGGTGGAATTTGAATGTTCGCACTAGCCTTTTGGATTCCTTGGGGTGAATCGTTTCTCGAAAAACAAGAGGGCTGCCAACGGCAGCAGCACCTGCTCATTTCACTTCTACCTCTGTACACCTTAATGGAGAGGATTACAATCGCCACAAATAGCAAGAAAGATATTAAGCCAAATATAATCATTAAATGGAATTTTAAATCGTATTTCCATGGTCCAGCATTCCCCAAAGTGCCGATATTAGATGCATTTTCGGTGTTGTCATCCTGTACTGACACATTAATGGTGACTGTTGAAGATAGGGACGGCGTTCCATTATCCTTCACCAAAATTACGATTTTTTGCCTGAGTGAATCTTTATGACCCAAGTAACGAATAGTCCAAATTTCTCCTGTTTCTGAAGCCACAGTAAACAAGCTTTCATCCGTCGGCTGACGAAGTTGGTAAACAAGTTGACCGTTTAATCCGGAATCGGCATCAGTCGCTGTCACTTTTGTAACCAAGTAACCTGGCTCTGCAGATCTTGGCACTGAGTCGTCTGCTGCAGACCCTTTGTTTGACAGAGGTGACACGATCACAGGGGCATTGTCATTCTGGTCCATGATAATTATATTCACTGTTACGTTATTGCTGAGAGGAGGGGATCCACCATCCTTCACTTGTACATGGAATTGAAATTGTTTTAATTGCTCAAAATCAAAAGAGCGTTGCGCAAATATCTCACCACTGGTTGAGTTTATTGAAACGACAGTTGTCGCAGGCAAACTGTGTATCAGACCATCCAAAATAGAATACAACAATTCAGCATTTTGATTAAAATCGGGATCATAAGCTGACACTACACCAATTGAAGAACCAATATCATTATTTTCTGTTACATACATGGTGAAAGAAGGCTGCGTAAAACGTGGCGCATTGTCATTTATGTCGGAGACGTGAACTTGGATCGTTTTATTGGCCGAGAGGGGAGGGGAGCCAGTGTCCGTACATATTATGGTAATGTTGTACTCTGGCTCTTTTTCACGATCTAACTCGCCGTTAGTAACTAACGTGTAGTGGTTATTAAATGATCTATCAATTCTAAATGGGATATCTCTTGTGATTCGACAATAATTGCTTCCCTTATTCTCAGAATCAGCATCCGCAACTTGGAAAAGGGCTACTGCTACATCTTTGGCAGCACCCTCTGGAATAGAGTTTGCTGCAGTAGTTATCATTACTTCTGGATAGTTATCATTAACATCAGTAACCGTTATTAATACTTTGCAGTATACTGACAGTGATTGGGTACCTCTGTCCTGAGCTTGGACAGATATTTGATAATTTTCTGCTTCTTCAAAGTCCACAATACCGGCTACCCTGATTTCTCCTGTTATTGAATCCAAGCTAAATGCTTCACGCACGTTTTTAGGAGTCTGAGCGCTAAACACATACGTTATCTCACCGTTTAGACCTTCGTCCTGATCACTCGCAGTGACTTTCACAAGCAAAGTATTTAGGGGTATGTTTTCAGCAATGGTGATTTGATAGAGATTCTGTTCGCAAGATGGCGCGTTGTCGTTGACGTCAACCACAGTAATTTTAATCTGGGTGGCTCCAGATTTCTCAGGAGTTCCTCCGTCAAATGCCGTCAGTTTTAACTGATGAGCTTGTTGTTGCTCTCGATCGAGCGGTCGTTTCAATACGAGTTCAGGGATGTAATTTTGTTGACTCTCTGACTGTGTTTTCAAAGTGAAATATTCGCTTGAACTCAGTTGGTAGGAGCGAACATTGTTGATTCCGGTGTCCGCGTCAGTCGCGCTCTGCAGCGGGAAGCTCGTTCCTGCTGGCAGCAATTCTGGGATTTCAATATTTAACTCGCTTGTCTTGAACACTGGAGCGTTGTCATTTATATCAAGAATTTCGATTTGTACACGATATAGTTTTAAAGGTTTTTCAATCACAGCCTGCAATGTCAGCATACATGTGAGGCCGTGCTCGCAAAGCTGCTCCTTGTCCATTTTTTCTTTAATAATGAGAGCTCCAGTGTTGAAGTTGACCTCTAGATATTGTTTTTTGCCTCCAGTTTCAATTCGAAATCTGCGCTCCGATAGCTGCTTAACATCTAATCCCAGGTCCGTAGCAATATTCCCAACAAAAGCACCAATCCCCAATTCTTCCGGTATAGAGTAGCGAATTTTTAAACTGGTTGAATCCGAAATGTATATTATTATTAAATAAAGAATAGGCCATTGAGACAATTGACTGTTTAACCAGTATGCCATTCTGCTCAAAGTATTGCAATATAACCGATAGAATCTCTTTTGACTTAGCCGTGTCTTGATATCGACTGAGAACGTACTTGTTCATTACCTTGTTTATCCAAAAGAAATGGAAAATTCAATTCTACGACTTAGATGTCTTTCGTCACGATTTCCACGATCATTTACAAATGCCTTGAGAATGATATTCCTTTATTCCGATGCGAGTACAGAGAGCGAACAGATGAATGCTCGTTGATACAATGGGGCGCAGTCTGCGGTGTATGGGGAGTGGTGTTGGATCTCCAGCCACATCTCTGCATTTCATTGGTAGACAGGGACACAAAGAGACTCGGCCAATAATCAAAGCACAGTATCTTAAAGCAACAGTGCCTCTACTGAGCACCGGATGAATTGCATTGCTCATTTATCGTTGTGCAACTTTAATTCGTTTCTTAGTCATATTCCTGATATTAATAACTTCGTTTTGTTTTTGGTTAACATTCAGTCTAATTGCTATTGCATTGCATCTGTCCAATTGATGTACTTTATGTTCAATATGTTGATTTTCTGACCAAATCCTCACGAAACGATCTGCTTAATTAAGTCCACTATTCGATTTGGTAAGGCAAATATTTTCATGCTTGCTTGATATTTTGCGGCAATCGCAGGAATGGTTCGTCCTCCTTTCCTGACTCCTTTACCACGTCCGCCATTGAGAAATAAAGAGGGAGAAGGAATGGAATTCGCTAATGAGTACTTACTTGCAAATGTTATGAGGACTGCAGAAACCGATCACAGCCGTACGGGACAACTAATATTGCCTTGCGAGCTACTCTCAAATTCGAAGGACGTACATTAATGGGGAAAACATCTGTGTAGTGGATTACTTACTACTAGATACCCAACACGTAATGGCCGTTTTGCTTGACAGGAGTTCATTACGCATATGTGTTACAAGTTGTAGCAATCCATAAGGACTGTCTTATGAGGAACGATTAAATAGACAGGGGTTGTTTTCCCTTGAAAGACGTCGGCTTAGAGGGGATCTCATAGAGGTGTATAAGATTATAAGGGGTATAGATAGAGTAAATGGAGGTAAACTTTTTCCACCTTCAGAAATGGATAGGACGAGGGGTCATGGCCATAGGGTGAGGGGGGCTATGTATAAGACGAATATTAGAGGGCAGTTTTTCACACAAAGGGTAGTGGGGGTGTGGAATGCACTGCCGAGTAAGGTGGTGGGAGCAGGCACGCTGGGGCTGTTTAAGGGTCTCTTGGACAGCCACATGAGCGGTATGCAGATAGAGGGATATATTAGGACTGTTTAACTACGGCTTTTTTCCACAGGTAATTCGGTCCATACTTGACCAACATTGAGCATGCATTCGGCAGGTGGTGCGGGTACAGCTCTTGGATGTTGATTCATGGGTTGCCTGGTACCTCATGTCGTAAATGAGTGCTTTATGTGGACCATCTGAAGGGCACCATGACAGCTCAGAGACTATCGATGTGGCTGTGCAGACACTTGGAATTGGGCCGGTGTCTGCGGGAGTTTGCGCGTTCTCCCCGTGGTTGCGTGGGTTTTCTCCGGGCACTCCGGTTTCCTCCCACAACCCAAAAATTCGCTCTTAGGCTGATTGGGAAACAAATTGTCCCTATAGTGAGAGTCTTCCATATTAGGAATAACCTAAATCTATAATAGGATAATGGAATTGCTACGATATAGTTATGACGGCGGCGCGGGCTGGTTGGGCCGAAGGGCCTGTTTCCCGTGCTGTGTTGCTCTAAAAAAAAATTTCCTGGCAATTGATAGATTCTGCACATTCCTAATGTGAAAGCAACAGCCGAGAAAAAAAAACTGATCACATTGTTCAGAATATACTGAGCTGTACTGACAAATGCTCAAATATGAAATCACAATTCTGAATCTGAATCATTCATGGCATTGGCTATCTGAAGATTTGTTGACATTTATCATGTCGTTTTCCCCGGCCAGATCTTGCACTCTTTTGATTGGTCTCTAAGAAAGGAGGCGAGGACGGT
The DNA here is from genome assembly GCA_024679065.1 of Sphyrna mokarran. NCBI lineage: Eukaryota > Metazoa > Chordata > Chondrichthyes > Carcharhiniformes > Carcharhinidae > Sphyrna > Sphyrna mokarran. Next base: position 75,744,089 of record JAGIQG010000014.1, on the reverse strand, counting down.
AGCTCACTCATAGGAATGTTCAAGTCAATTCATCGTAGGAGAATTGAATGCCTTCCCAGTTAGTTTGACAATATAATCATGCGGCTAATAAAAATTTTAACTTACGTTTCAGTGGAAAAAACAAATAGAGATATATAGTCTGGTAAATCAAAACAACCATGTTGATGTAGCATGGCAAGTTAACTTCATTATTACTGAAGACAAATGGATGCGACTTGAAACACTACTGGGCCTCGTTCCCTGGGATCTTTCAAACAGAGTTCTGCTTTGCAACCCTATTCAAGGAAATCCTTTGGCATGTTTGTTCATCCGCGCCCCTCACGATCTCTTTACTTAAACAACATAGACCACTTTTCCTTCTAAAAGTGCATTGTTCGCCAGTCTGGTTGCTGCACATTTCCGTGTTTTCCTGGAGATGCAGAAATTTCCTTCCATTGGTTTCATAGACTCCTCCACTTTCTGGGCTCCGCTAGCCTCCACAGTAATCGCCGATCGTTATACATCTGATCTGTTAATTCATCTACCCAATAACATATTTGCAACCTGAGCCGCACCCCATTTGCTGTTAGTTTTTCTGATATGCATCTCTCTGTACCTTTGAATGCTGGGCAGAAACATATTTTAAACTGAACGAAATGATGTTTCAGCGCTGGCTCTTGGGTTTTACATTAATCTATATTTTCACCAATGCTTTCCAGATGAAGAGTTCGCCATATTTTACTGACTGTTCAATTTCTTTCAGCCTGCTTCTCCTTGGATTTGTTCCTTCATATTGGATCCTTCCAGTGCAATCTAGTTGCATCTGGTTTTGATGTTGATCCATTCAAGCTCTAATCCATTCCATTTCCCTTTGAAATGTTTTTCCTTTGCCCTCCTTATAAATTCCTGTTCATTTGAGTAGCGCTAACTTGACCAAATCATTGTTCACAGCCCGACTCTAATCACTGTCAATATAAATTTCATTCACTCATGCCTATAATTTAACACCCAAGATTCTTCTTCCAACTCTATAGATCTGGCTAGTACATATTAGGCCCGAGAAAGTTGTGATTGCTTCTGCATGAGGATGCATCATTCCATAATCATTTTGGAGAGTGACGGCAAGGTGTAGGCTATTTTCTATATGTGGAAGGGCTTCGGAAATCTGAGGCACAAAGGGACTTGGAGTGCTTGTTCAAGATTCTCTTAAGGTTGACATGCAATTTAGTTAAGAAGGCAAGGAAAGCAAGATAAATTCAATGTTAGCATTCATTTCTAAAGAGATACAAGGCAAGAGCAAGGATGTACTGTTGAGGTTGTACAAGGTTCTGGTCAGACCCTATTTGGAATCATCTGAGCAGTTTTGTGCCCTGTACTTAAGAAAGGATACGCTGGCCTGGAGGGGTCCAAAGAAGGTTCACAAAAAATGATTCCAGGAGCGAAGAATTTGTCATATGCAGAGCTGTTGAGAGGTCTGAATCTACGCGCGATGGAGTTTAGAAAGATAAGGGGAGATCTAACTGAAAATTTACAGAATAATGAGAAGCCGAGATACAGTGGACGTGGAGAGAATGTTTCCAGAAGTGGAAGAGGCTAGAACGGGAAGGCACAAACTCAGAGGGAAGGGTCAGTCCTCTAAAACTGAGATGAGGGGAATTTCTTCAGCCAGAGGTGGCGAATCTGCAGAACTAGTTGCCACAGAGGGCTGGAGAGGTCAGCTCATTGAGTGTCTTTAAGACAGGGTTAGATACATTCTTGATTAAATCGGAGATCAAGGGTTATGGGGAGATGGCAGGAGAATGGGAATGCGGATCATGTTAGCCATGACTGAATGGTGGGGCAGGCTCCGTGCACCGAATGACCCAATTCTGTTCTTACATCTTATGACCTTATGTTCTTATTCCTTTTCTCAATCAATGGGCATTAACATCTGCCTTTTCTCTTTTTGCAATGCATCCTTGCGTCTCCATAAACTTGTATATGTGCCAGCAAGTTGGAGAAAGCCAATGAAATCTATGTCCAACCCCGAAAACCTTCCCCTACTGCTAGCCTTCTTCCATCCATCAGATGTTTTCCCATTTCTTCCAATTTCCCTGAAGGCTCAACAAATTCGAGAAATACATCTTAGTCTCCCAGCCCCATTATCACTAAACTGCTAATCACATTATGTCCTGATTATGATGGTAGCTGACATTATGAACTGTCCTTTCACCACAAATTTTATTTCTATCCCGTTTTGTAACAAACGGAATCGCTCGATTTAAAATGCCCTATTCTCGTGAACTGTCATTCGATCACCAAACTTCCTTTCATCGCCAAATTTTATATTGTAGATTTCGGAATCTGTCCTGCCCTGATTTCTGGTCCCAAAATATCGAAATAACCCCAATAGAGACCTTGAAAGATTTTTTTTTCAATAACTCTGCTGCGCCATCTGTCACTGTTCTGAAACATCTCAGTGTGGGCATTGAATTGATTGATAACGTCATCCTGCTGCGTTTATTTGTCTAGATGGACGGCAGTGGTATCCAGCGTAGACCGATATATGACGTCACTTCCCATTACATATGTTACCTGCGGTGTCCACTAAGAAGCCATCATTACTCACTTTTCCTCTCTCATTAACGTCCTATGACTGGATCTCTGACTAGACGAGCCAGATAAAATTTTGTCTACAGAAGCAGATATGGACCTGGTAATCCTGCAGAGAGGATATATTTTCAAGCCCGTTAACCCTCCTCGAGGCACAGATCAGAAGTGAAATGCGATGCCTCCAAATACCAGGATGCATGAAGAATAACCAACGCTCAATAAAATCAACACCATTCGGGACAAAACAGTTCAATTGACTGACACCTCTATCAGCGACTTGAATATTTAATTCCTCCAATACTTTAAAAACAAAATATATTTGTTAGTCACAACTAAGGCTTACATTAACACTGCGATGAAGTTACTGTGAAATTCCCCTAGTTGCTTTACTTCGAAGCCTGTTTGGGTTAATGAACTTAACCAGCATGCCTTTCAGATTGTAGGTGGAAACCGAAGCACCTGGAGGAAACACTCGCAGACACGATATGATTCCTGACTTGGGTCACGCAGTAAGAAGTCTCACAACACCAGGTTAAAATCCAACCAGTTTATTTGATAGCAATCTCACAAGCTTTCCGAAACGGTGTTCATTCTCATGTATGTGGAAGGTTCTGATCAGAGAAGGGCATATAAAGTCACATACAGTTTCAAGAATACTGACTAGAATGCAAATCTTTACAGCTAACCTGTTATTCGAGTCTTAAAGATGCAGACAATGTGAATGGAGATGGCATTAGCATAGGTTAAAGAGATGTGTATTGTCTCCAGACAGGATAGTGAGTGAGATTTTACACGCCCAGGCAAGTCATGGGGGTTACAGATTGTGGGACATGAACCCAATATCCCGGTTGAGGCCTTGCTCATGTGTGCGGAATTTGGCTATCAGTCTCTGCTCAGCGACTCTGCACTGTCCTGTGCCATGAAGGCCACCTTGGAGAACGCTTACCGAAAGATCAGAGACGAAATGTCTGTGACCACTGAAGTGTTCGCCAACAGAAAGGGAACAGTCTTGCCTGATGATTGTCGAGTGATGTTCATTCAGCCGTTGTCATAGTGTCTGCATAGTTTCCTCAATGTACCATGCTTCGGGACATCCTTTCCTGCAGGTATTAGGGAGACAATGTTGGCCGAGTTGCAAGAATATGTGCCGTGTACCTGGTGGATGGTACTCTCACGTGAGATGATGTCATCCATGTCGATGATCTGGCATGTCTTGCAGAGGTTGCTGTGGCAGGATTGCGTGGTGTTGTGGTCACTGTTTTCCTGAAGGCTGATAGTTTGCTGCGAACAACAGTCTGTTTGAGGTTGTGTGGTTGTTTGAAGGCAAGAAGTGGGGGTGTAATAATGGCCCTGGCGAGATGTTCGTCTTCATCAATAATGTGTTGAAGACTCCGAAGAAGATATTGTAGCTTCTCCGCTCCACGGAAGTACTGGACGACGAAGGGTACTCTGTCCACTGTGTCCAGTGTTTGTCTTTTGAGGAGGTCCGTGCGATTTTTCACTGAGGTGTGTCGGATCTGTTGATCGATGAGTTGAATGCCATATTCTGTTCTTATGAGGGCATCTTTCGGCGTCTGGAGGTGTCTGTCGTGATCCTCCTCATCTGAGCAGATCCTGTGTATACGAAGGGCTTGTCCATAACGGATGGCTTCTTCAACGTGTTTAGGGTGGAACCTGGAGAAGTGGAGCATCGTGAGGTTATCTGTGGGCTTGTGATACAGTGACGTGCTGAAGTGACCATCCTTGATGCAGAAGCGTGTGTCCAAGAATGCTAGCGATTCCGTAGAGTAATCATGGTGAGTCTGATGGTGGTATGAAACTTGTTGATGTCATCATATAGTTGTTTGTGGTTGTTTCCCATGAGTCCAAAGAAAGAAAATGTCATCGATGTATGTAGTATATATCATTGGTTGAAGGTCCTGTGTGATGAAGAAGTCTTGTTCGAGCTTGGAAATGAAGTTATTGGTATATTCAGGTGCGAATTTGTTCCCGTGGCTGTTCCGTGTGTCTGGATGAAAAACTGGTTGTTGAAGTGAAGACGTTGTGGTCCAGGATGAAGTGGATGAATTGTAAAATTGCATCTGGAAACTGGTAGTTGTCGGCGTTGAGTATTGAGGCAGTTGCAGCAATGCCATTATCTTGGGGGATGTTGGTGTAGAACGATGAGACATCTATTGAGACGCGGAGTGTCCCTAGTTCAACTGCTCCATGTGTGCTGAGTTTCTATAGCAAATCCGTAGTGTCGCTAAAAAAGCTGGAGGTTCTTTGGTTTCAGGATGCCCTCTATGTAGCCGGAGAGGTTCTCGCACAGGATCCCATCGCCTGATATGATGGGACGGCCGGGTGTGTTTGCTTTGTGCATCTTTGGGGGGAAATAGAAATCTCCAACGGGGGCGTACGTGGAATGAGAGCACGGAGCTCTGAAGATCCGGATCAAAGGTCTTGATCAAAGAGTTGAATTGACGGTGTGTGTTCTTTGGTCAGATCTGTGGGTAACTGTCTGTAGTTTTCCTCATTGTTTAGTTGTCGGTACACTTCTTTGCAGTAATCTGTTCTGTTCAGGATAACGATAGCCCCTTCTTTGGCTGCTGGTTTGATGACAATATTATGGTTGGTCTTGAGAGCATGGATGACATTACTTTGTGTCGGGCGATATTCAGGGCTGTCTTATGAATAAAGAACAAAGAACAATGTGGTTGATGAATCTAGTTTTGACCTAGCTCCTGATGGGCATAGATGTCCAATCGAGGGCAGCGGCCTTCCAAAGGTGTTCCAATTGGACGTTTTCCTCTTTTATTCTTGGGTCCTCTTGGGTCACATAGTGACCCAAGCCAGAGATCAAACCTGGGTCCCTGGTGTTGTGAGGCAACAATGCTAAATACCATACCATTGTGCTGCCACTGGCACATAATGCTGGTGCACAATGGCAGCAATGCGCCCTATGTACATATGCAATGCAGGACTCCAATTCGCCAATCCTCTTTCACCAGTACGTTTGAAGCCTGCCGAGAAGGGCAAGGCAGCAGCCACTCGTAACACCATCACTTGCAATTTACATGACATGGAGCATCCTGGCTTCGATCTATGGCGTAATTCGTTCACTCCCATCTCGTTAAAACATCATTCACGTTTATTGATTCAGCCTCACTTATTCTGAAGCTCAAAGTTTCCACCATTTATCCAGTTTTCCCACTATTTATTATACCAGAATGTTTATCTCAGAGAGAGCCTTGGTAGGGCACAACTTTTTTTGAGCGGAATACTGGCAAATCAAGGTTGTAATCATAGGTGTTCTGACAGAAGAGCAGAGTAAGTCTCAGAAAACTATATCTCAGTTTAGTAGTCACGGTGAAATGGCTGTCTAAATTAATTACTTCATTAACCATCGATAAGAAAACTAAGAATGTTTCTTGGTGCACTTAGTGCACGAGTAATGAAGTAATCTGACAGACGTAGTCGTGGCGCAATTGTGCAGAGAACTATTGAATAACTCCATTCATTGTAGGAGATCCACATTAAGGGGAAGAGACAAACTACAATTTAGGTACAATCTGATATTCGGAGAGTTTTGAATTAATTAAGGAGAGCAAGTTTGTAATCAAGAAATCAGAGAGTGCTTGACTGAGCAATTGATTTTCATGAAGATAAACTTCATGAAGAGAAAGTTGTATCTATGGACTTCAAGAAATAATTTGAAAAGGTAAAACTCACGAAAAAGGTTGATTATGGGATACAAGCTTGAGAGTCAACTTGGAAATAAAATTGGTTTCAGTACAGAAAACCATCATAGGTAGTTGCTTTTCAGATTTGAGGATGGAAGTCCCAAAGATTCAATGCTAGGATTACATTTTGATATGTATATGCCATATTGGAATGCAGAACAAAATATCAATGTTTACTGATGACGCAAATGTCGTGTATGGCAGCAGGAGATGGTGACAACTGAGTGTAAGAAGAATGGGCAGGTTGAATCTAATACAGGGAAGTGTAAGCTTATGCGTTTTGCAGAGGGAGAAGGAAAGATAATAAACAGTTAATAAGAGACAGTTCTAAAAAGCGTGTAGGGAGATCTGGTCCATGTGGTTATATCTTTGAACGTGGCAAGTTCCACTGAGTGAGTAGTTGACAAAGCATTTGGGATCATGGATTGCATGAATGAAGGTTTTAAATACAAAAACAGAGAAGATACACTTAGGATACATAAAATTCTGAATTTGTTTTAATACTTGAGACAAAAACAGTCCAATTCTGTGTCCAATTCTGGGTCACCAGTTTAGGAAAAACTTGAGGGCCCTTGAGAGGATGAAGGTTTAATATGATGGTGTCAGGCATGAGGAATTTTGCCTATAATGTGAGGTTGGGGAAATTCGGGTTGTTTTCCTTTGAACAAAGGAGTTTGTAGAAAGAGTTCACCGGGGTGTACAAAACTTTGGCCTGATTAGATCCGATGTACTGCAGCAATTCATGAAGGCAGCTCAGGGTCAATTGGAGATGGACAATCAATTTTGCCCAGCAAGCGAAACTCATGTCCCACGAATGAATAAAACAAAGGAAAAAAAATAAAATTCATCCCACTTGATTCTGGTACAAGACTAAGGGGAGGGGGTCACAGGTAAACATTTTGGGGACGAACTTACAAAGGGAAATGAGGTAGAACATTGTTCTGCGGCACAGTGGCAACCGAAAGTTGCTCCAAAATTCTCAGTCTATTTTAACATTTTGGCGACGCAAGACTCACCTGGAGAAAATCAGTTATTTCCTTGCTCAGAGGATTTGCTGCTATCTTATGTTCCCCAGGGAGAGCTTTGCGGGATTTGACATCGATCATGGGCGCAGTCATTCCATCTAACTTCAGAAACAGGAAATCTTTCATAGTTGAATCTTGAGGCATGTGGTAGTATTTGCTTGAAAATACCATTTTCATACACCTCGGCGTAATTGGCTGGTATTTGAATATTCACGCTAGTCTTTTAAATGCCATGTACTGAATCGCTCTTGGAATCCAGAATTCTTGGCTTGCACCAGAATACGAACTTTCTTTAGTTGCTCAAAATCAAACGATCGTCGAGGAAACATCACACCAGTGGCTGAGTTTATTGAGACGAATGAGGTTGCAGGCAATCCTCTATCACGTTCTCCAAAATATCAAAGTTTATTTGAGCATTGTGATTCGAATCCGGATCATGGGCTGACACAGCACCAATTGAAGCACTAATATCATTATTTTCCACTACGTATATGGAGAAGGAAGGCTGCGTAAAGTATGGTGCGCTGTCATTTATATCCGTAACTTCAACTCGCATGGTTTTGTTAGTCGAGAGGGGAAGAAAACCGGAGTCCTTACATATAATGGTAATCTTGTACTCTGGTTTTATTTCACGGTCCATTTTACATTGAGTGACTTATGTGTAGTGGTTATTAAATAAGTTATTACGCTTAAAAGGAATATCCCTTTTGATGTGGGAAGAAACAGCCGCTCTACAATCGGAATCGCGGTCAGTAATTCTGAAAACAGCTACTTCAGCGTTTAGAGCAGCGTTCTCCGGAATGGAGCTCTATGTAGACGGTGCTATTACTTCAGAGCAGTTATCACTACTTCAGAGCAGTGATCTTAATTAAAACGTTACAGTGTCTTAGCAGTGGAAGGGTGCCATGGTCCTTCCCTTGTACCATAATCTGGTAATTCTTTGCTTCTTCATAGTCCACGGCACTCATTACTCTTATTTCTCCGTTTAGTGAAGCTATCCTTACCGAACTCTCACAGGAGTATGATCGTTGAAAGAATGAATTACCGCACCATTGAGGCCTTCCTCCGCATCCACCGCAGCTATTTTAACGTTCAAAGTATTTTTACGCACGTTTTCTGCAATGATGATTTGATAAACACTTTTGCTCGCAAACTGGTACATTGTCGTTCGCACTAAGCACATTGATGATAATCTGGGTGGTTTCCGATTTTTGTGGAACTCCTCCATCAAACGCCGCCAGTGTTGACAGTGTGTCGATTATTGCTCTCCGTCTCGGGGCCGCTCCAACATCAGTTCGGGAATGCAAGTTTGTTCGCTGTTTGATTTCAACATAACGTCGTCGTTTGGGCTCAGTTTGTAGGAGGGGACGCCAGTGGTTCTGGAGTCTGGGTCAAGCGCGCTTTGCAGTGGGAATGTCGTCCCAGCTGACATCAATTCTGAGGTATTCACATTAACTTCCGTTGTCTGGAATAAAGATTAACACATCGAGCATTTCAACCTCAACACGATACAGCTTTGGTGAACTGTCAATCACAACCTTTAACATCAATACGCATGTGAGGCTTTGTTCACACAGCTCCTCTCTGTCTATATGTTCTTTTGTAAACAAAATTCCAGTTTTTAAATCCACGCCTAGCTACTGCTTTTGGTTTTCAGGCGCAATTCGAAACTTGCACGGCAATAGCGCTTTTACATCTAATCCCCGGTCCTACGCTATATTACCAACAAAGGCGCTAGTCTGTTTCTTCAGGAATTTAGCAGTGAACGTTGCCACATACACTTGACCTGGACCATTTGGTGGGCAACACGACAGCTCAGTGACTATCGCTGTGCTGTGCAGGTACATGGATTTGGGCCTGTGTCTGTGAGAGTTTGCGCATTCTCCCTGTGCTTGCGAGGGTTTTCTCCGGGTGCGCCGGTTTCCTCCCACATCCCAAAGATGTGCTCTTAGGTTAATTGGCAAAACATATTCTCCCTAAATTGTCTCAAATTTGGTTTTTAATCCATAGATTTATAAACATAGACAGGGATCACGGGTAGAGGTGGGAACATCGGGGTGGCGGCGCGGGATCGTTGGGCTGAAGGGTCTGTTTCCCGTGCTGTTTTGTTCTCTGTTCATACTGGACAGGTAGCGTAGATGAGCACTACTTAAAGATGCCATTGCGACATTCGGCTACATTGCATGAAGGGCATTCTGGCTTCGCCAAATTATACGCCCCTCAAGGCGATATCAGGAATGTAATCGTCCATCAGCTGAGTTATTAAGACGTAAAGCTATATCGTGCGCACCATAGCGCTAACTCTTTGTTTTATTCACTGAGAGTTTTATATTTTTTCCGCGTCCGTTTCCCCCCGATGGAAGCAGGGAGCATGGAATGCTGATCGCTGTTCCTTTTTTCGGCAAAGTTTGATGTACGAGGACCTGCATTTTGGCATCCCATTGGTAGACAGTAACACAAAGAGATACGGCCAATAATAACATCGAATACTCTTAAAGCAATAGTCTCTCTACTGGCCACTGTTGGAACTGCTGTTATGCAACTTAAATTCATTTGCTTTGACATAGTTTTTTATTTGTTGGACGGGTCGACTTGTAAACTTAATTTGTGGGTCTATCTACAATTCTACACTATCTACAATAAAATCTATCTACAATTAGATGGAAACAGTCTATGTAGTTAGGGTGGGCCAATTAGGGGAAATTTGCAAGAATAGCCAGATAGAGTTGTAAAGGAGATATCAGTCGGAAGCTGCCCGGTGAGAAAAGACATATGTTCCCAGATGAGGTGTACCCTAAATGTTAACGGCAGTTTTTACACAAGCAAAAGCTCCAAACATTGATATTTTGTTCATTTGCTGTTACAAACCATGATTTAATTTGCGATATGTTTTATCTAAGATGTGTTCATTCAATATTCATCCACTTGACTTTACAACCAAACAGGTGTTGAAGATTTTAGCTTCATTTACCCTGGCATTCGGCAAACAACTCAGTGAACACTGTTGGAACTGCTGCATATTTAACGTTGTGCAGCTTAAATTCATTTGCTTTGACATAGTTTCGTTTTGTTGAACGGGTGGAAGTGTAAACTCCATCATGGTTACCGTGCCTGAACGCCATTCGTTTTTAACTGATACATTCATATAAATAAAATAGCCATGCCTTTATTGAGCATTGGCTAGGTACAATCTACTTTATATGTGAATTGTTTCAGCAGTTTGGTGGGGAACTTGTGCTTTTCATCGTTATGCAGAGTAATTACCATGATGCAATGCCGAACGTTTTTAAGTCCCCCCCCCCGCATTTTCAGATTAGAGATTAAATTACCCGATGCAATTGCATAATTTGAAGAATTGCTTATCGGATAAAATCGATTAGACTTATTTTCCTATGTGCATTCCCTATTGCAGCAGCACGGCCCACTGGAGACCTGTTTATTTTCAAAATGAAGGCTGTCCATCAGCATCTAATGCAACTGAAAATGATCACAAAAAAGAACGTAACTCGCATTACCAGTGGCAAAGAACAAATTTTATTAAATGAAAATTTCATTTTTGCCTTTGCTTTTTTGCTTTAATTTTAAGTAAATTTAAATTTAAAGGAAAATGAACACTTTGTTCCTACAAATCGCGACGGCAAGATGCTGTGTTCTGTGACAGAAGTTTTTTTTTACGCATATAGATACTCTGGACTTCTATTTGGTGTAAATTGCTAGCAATCAACTTCTCTTCGTGTGGCGTTCTGCGTACCATCTATTATGACCAATAATCGTTGATTACCCTGGATAATGCTCTAATATAAAATATTTATCTATCGAGCTTGACTTGGTCTTTTTTTCAAGTTAATGAATGTTTTTTCAACCATGAAAGCGCAAAGCTTAAATTTATAACAATGGTTAGCTACAGTGGCGCATTCCTAAAGTAGCGCATTCTTAGTAACCCTCTCACACGGAGTCTGCTCGAGTCTATTATGTTCAGCAATTAGACCATGTCATGTTCAGCAACTAGACCATGACAAACTGAGTATCTCTCTATAAAAGGGAAGTAGAGTTTGTGGTTTATCGCCGGTAGTCCATGAGTATATTCAATACAATATGACGTCATTGAGTAGACCTGATGCAAAAATTTGTTTGCCGAACGCCAGAGTAAATGACCTGTTTGGTTGTAAAGTCATGTGGATGAATATTGAATTAACACGTCTTAGATGAAATATATCCTGATAACCAAAACCTCCTCCAACCAAAAACATCCCAACCCAATGTCAACCCCATCCGACAGAGTCCCCCACCCAAATCCCTGACTTAAGTGATATCCACAACTCGATAATTCCAGTGGCCTGATTCTGCAGCCGAACGATATCTCCTGACTCAGGCACTACTCTATCCAACACCTCTCCCACACAACCAAATGGTGTCTGAATGCATCCCCCCACCCCCCCAAAGCCCGTATTCTTAACTCCTCCCTCATTTTTATTGGGCGTCACCGCATTTTAAAACACTGCATCTTAATTCTAAATTCCTCATAGGAGGAAACATGCTTCCCAAATTCGTCCTGTCAAGAGGACACGGGATATTTGATGTTTCAATCCTCTTACTAGTTGGCGAGGAGAGGAATAGGGAGAGAGGAAGGAGTTGAAAACGTGGCTACAGGGATGGTGCAGAAGGGAGAGATTCAGACACCTGGATAGTTGGGAGTTATTCTGGGGTAGGTGGGATCTCTACAAATGGGATAGTCGACACCTGAACCAGAGGGGTACCAATATCCTGAGGGGGAAATTTGCTAATGCTCCTCGGGAGGGCTTAAACTCATTCAGCAGGGGGATGGAAATCTGAACTGTAGCTCCAGTATATAGGAGCTTAAATGTAATGCGATTATAACTAAGGTTTCAAGGTTGCAGGAGTGTACCGGAGAGCAGGAACATCCGGAATAAGGTGGGTGAACTTGCAGCATAGGTTGGTGTCTGGACTTCAATGTTGTAACCATTTCGGAGACATGGATGGAGCAGGGATAGGAATGGTTGTTGAAAATTCCGGGGTTTAAATATTTCAGTAAGATCAGGGAAGGTGTGGTTTGTTAATCAGGGACAGTATTACAGTGGCAGAAAGAGCGTTTGAGGACTCGTCGATTGAGGTAGTATGAGCTGAGGTTAGAAACAGGAAAGGAGGGTCACCCTGTTAGGAGTTTTCTATAAGCCTCCGAAAAGTTCCAGAGATGTAGAGGAAAAGATTGCAAAGATGATTCTGGATAGGAGAGAAAGTAACGGGACCGTTGTTGTGGGGGACTTTAACTTTACAAACGTTGACTGGATACGCTATAGTTCGAGTACTTTAGATGGGTTAGTTTTTATCCACTGTGTGCAGGAAGGTTTCTTGACACAGCATGTAGATAGGCCAACAAGAGGCGAGGCCACATTGGATTTGGCACTGGGTAATGAACCAGGCCAGATGGTAGGTTTGGAGGTAGATGAGCACTTTGGTGATAGTGACCACAATTCGTTTACGTTTACTACCATGATGGAAAGTGATAGGTATATATTGCACGGCAAGAGTTATCGCTGGGGGAAATGAAATTATAATGTGATTAGGTGAGATTTAGGATTCATAGAATGCGGAAGGAAGCTAAAGGGGATGGGCACAATTAATGTGGAGCTTGTTCAAGGAACAGCTACTTTGTGTCCTTGATAAGTATGTACTTGTCAGGCAGGGAGGACGTGGTTGATCGAGGGAACCATGGTTTACTCAAGAAGTTGAAATGCTTGTGAAGAGAAAGAAGGAGACTTACGTCAAGATGAGACGTGAAGGTTCAGTTAGGGCACTTGAGAGTTACAAGTTAACCGGGAAGGAGCTAAAGAGAGAGCTAAGAAGAAGCAAGGGGGAAACATGAGAAATCTTTGGCAAGTAGGATCAAGGAAAATCCTAAAGCACTCTGTAAGTATGTCAAGAATAAAAGAATGACTAGATAAGATTAAGGCCAGTCAAGGGCAGTAGCGGGAAGTTGTACGTGGAGACCAAAGAGATAGGAGAAAATCAAAATGAATACTTTTCCAACAGTATTCACACAGGAAAACGACAATGTTGTCGAGGAGAATACTGAGATACAGGCTATTAGACTAGATGGGATTGAGGTTCATACGGAGAATGTGTTAGCAATTCTGGAAAGTGTGAAAATAGGTAAGTTTCCTGGGCCGGATGGGATTTATCCTAGTGTTCACTGGAAGGCTAGGGAGCAGATTGCAGTGCCTTTGGCTTTGATATTTAGGTCGTCATTATCAACAGGAACAGTGCCAGAAGACTGGAGGATAGCAAATGTTTGTCCCATTGTTCAAGAAGGGGAGTAGAGACAACCTTGGTACTTAAAAACCAGTGAGACTTACTTCTGTGATGGGCAAAGTTTTGGAAAGGATTGTAAGAGACAGGGTTTATAATCATTTAGAAAGGAATAATTTGATTAGGGATAATCAACACGGTTTTGTGAAGGGTAGGTTCTTTACTCAGAGAGTAGTAAGGACGTTTAGTACTTTAGTTTATACTTTAATAAGGCGTTTGATAACGTGACCCATGGAAGACTTCTGCAGAAAATGCAGATGTATGGGATAGAGGGTGATTTAGCTAATTGGGTTAGGAATTGGCTAGCAGATAGAAGACAGAGGGTGGTGGTTGATGGGAGATATTCATCGTGGAGTTCGGTGACAAGTGGTGTACCTCAGGGGTCTGTTTTGGGGCCCCTGCTGTTTGTAATTTTTATAAATGATCTGGATGAGGGTATTGAAGGATGGATTAGTAAATTTGCAGATGACACTAAAGTCGGTGGAGTGGTAGATAGTGAAGAGGGGTGTTATAGTTTGCAGAGGGACTTGGACAAGTTGCAGAGCTGGGCCGAGAGGTGGCAAATGGAGTTTAATGTGGAAAAGTGTGAGGTAATGCACTATGGCAGAAATAATAAATGTGTAGAGTATAGGGCAAATGGTAGGATTCTTAGTAGTCTAGATGAACAGAGGGATCTTGGTGTGTATGTGCATAGATCCCTGAAAGTAGGCAGTCAGGTCGAGAAGGTTGTTAGGAAGGCATATGGAGTCTTGGCTTTTATTGGTAGAGGGATTGAATTTCGGAGCCGCAACGTCATGTTGCAACTGTACAAACCTCTAGTGCGGCCGCACTTGGAGTATTGTGTGCAGTTCTGGTCCCCACATTATAAGAAAGATGTGGAGGCATTGGAGAGGGTACAGAGGAGGTTTACCAGGATGTTGCCTGGTATGGAGGGCAGGTCTTATGAAGAGAGGCTGAGGGATTTGAGGTTGTTTTCGTTAGAAAGGAGGCGGCTAAGAGGGGACCTAATCGAAACATATAAGATGATTAGAGGTTTAGATAGGGTGGACAGTGATAGCCTTTTTCCTAGGATGGAAAAAGCTAGCACGAGGGGACACAGCTTTAAATTAAGGGGTGATAGTTATAGGACGGATATCAGAGGTAGGTTCTTTACCCAAAGGGTGGTTCGGGAGTGGAATGCCCTGCCTGCAGCAGTTGTAGATGCGCCAAGTTTGGTGGCGTTTAAGAGGTTAGTTGATAAGTATATGGAAGAGAAGGGAATGGTTTAGTTTGGAGGGGCATTGCTTTTTATATTGGTCGGCGCAACATCGAAGGCCGAAGGGCCTGTTCTGTGCTGTAATGTTCTCTGTTCTATGTTCTATGACATGGAATATCCTGCCTGCTACAGTAGTGGATTCGCCAACATTAAGGGCATTTAGATGGTCTTTGGAAAAATATATGGGTGATATTGGAATAGTGTAGTTAAGATGGGCTTTAGATTGGTTTCACAGGTCGGCGCAACATAGAGGGCCGAAGGGCCTGTACTGCACTGTAATATCCTATGTTCTCTGTTCTATGTACTCTTCTAAACGCCAGCAGATACAAACGTACCCAACCTTTCCTCCGACGACAGTCGACCTTTCTTGGCATTATTTTCGTTAACGTTCTCTGAACTGCTTTCAAAGCATCTACACCCTTAATTAAATAAAATGACTCATGATATTGCCAGTAATCTATGTGTGGTCCCAGGGGTCGCATGTTCAACTTTTCTATTTCTATATTCAACTCGCCACGCAAAAGAAAACGTTCTACCAGGGTTCCTGGTTACATTCTGCACCTGCATACTAAACTTTATGATTCATAGAATCATAACGGTGCAAAAGAAGATCATTCGTCCCATCCAGTCTGCACCGTTCACTATCCCAATTCTACTACCGTAATCTCACATATTCATCCAACTAATCCCTGCTAATTTAGAATGGCCAATCAACTTAACCTGCACATCTTTGGATTGTGGGAAGAAACCGGAGCACCTGGAGGAAATCCACGCAGACATGGGGAGAACGTGAAATTCTCACTCATTGCCATAAAACTGAAGAACATACGACGTCTTATCTCTGGTGCGAGCTGGTATAGTGCAAAGTTCAGATGTCATAAATATTGTTCCTCTTGCTTTAAAGTCATCGTTATATGCTATTGAAGATCTCATTGCAGGTCATTTAACACTAGCTCTTTCGAGTGTTTTTTGCAGCGAAACTCATAACAATATACTGGATGTTCTGATTACTGCTGAGGGGAGATTGTGCCTCAATGTGCCCTCTAAGTGTTACTGGCAGTAGTTATTCTGTGCATGAGGGTTTCAGTAGTTGAGGACTGTATTAGTGAAGGGATAATGGACGACAGTGACAGTTTCACAGTCCTGTCCAACATAAAGTCTGCCTTTATGATTTTTTGGAGGAGTAGCTGGATATAAACTTCCAATCATGGTGAGAATTGTTATGGCAGATTTTGGGACAGAGAAAGCTTTTTAAGAGCAATGGATTACCATACGTGAGAATGGAATAATCTTAAGCCATGCCTTAAATTTTGTTCTTTGTTGTTATCAGCCCTCCTCAAAACATCAGCCTCAGTTATTTGATCCTTAAAAGTAGCACATTGTAGTCAAGTGCCCTATAATTCCCAAATGATGATCTCTTCTCAAGTAAATAAGTTACCTCACCTCCAAATGTTTGCTTGAATACCACAATTAAATTTACCCCCTCCACGTGGGAATTGAATATGCCAAAAGTCATAGAGTCATAAAGGTCATGGAAAGAGGGTCTCCGGTACAATTCGTCCATGCCACCCTTTTTTGAACGACTAAGCTCATCCAAATTGCCCATGCTTGGTCCATATCCTGTGATAGCCATCTTACTCATATAACTGCCTGAATGCTTTTTAGAAGACAAAATTGCAGCCGCCTCTACTACTACCTCCTATTCCAGACACTCACTGTCGTCTGTATGAAACAATTGTCTCTCTGGGCCCTTTTGTACCTCTTCACTCTTACTTTAAGCTTATGCCCTTTAGTTTTAGACTTCTGAAATTTGGGAAAAGATATTGACTATCTAGCTGATCTAGGCCCCTCATTACTTTATAGACTCCTATAAGATTACCCCTCATCTACACATTCCAGAGACATAAATTCCAATCTATCAAGTCTCTCCTAATAACTCAAACCATCAAGACGTAGTAGCATCCCAGTAATTTTTTTCTGCATCTTTCTAATTAAGTAATTTTCTTTCTATAATAGGGTGGCCAGAACTGTATACAGTGTGCTAAGTGTGGCCTTACCTTGTATAATTTTAACAAGATGTCCCAATTCCTGTATTCAATGTTCTGACCAATGAATTCAAGCATGCCAAATGCCTTCTTAATTAACCTGTCCACCTACGGCCCACTTGCAATGAGCTATGAACATGTACCCCTAGATCTCTTTCTTTTATAACTCTCCCCATCGGCCTACCACTGCAAATCCTGAGTAAATCCTGCCCGGGTTCAATCTATCAAAATGCATCACCTCGCATTTAGCTAAATTAAACTCTGTCTGCCATTCATCAGCCCTTTGGCCCAAATCAAAATCTTAAAAGACATGACAGTAATCTTTACTATGGTTCATTAACTCTCAATATCTTTCTCGAGCTCTACACACTATTGGTCACAACATCTTCCCCGATGTCATTCTACACTTGTAAACCTCGATGGGACTACCCAGCCTTAGATCTGCTGAGCAGCCTAATATCAAAAGAAATATCAAATGCACCCTTATCTGCCGCACCATCACTTCAGGCATAAGCCTGAAGATCCATTCTTGCTTTGCCATCCTCAAAATCTGTATGTTGTCTATTGGTAACATCAGCACAACGGTGGATTCATTGTTCACCTGTAATTTGGCCATCTTCACTGTGCAGTCGTGTACTGTCAGACTGACTCCCGGAAAATCAATCTGTGGTTAGTTTCAATTTCCTCCGGTCAAATATTCAGAAAGTTCCAATCATTTTCCTCATCTCCACCATAAGCAGACTCTCGCCAAAAACTCTTTTTCATCAGTGGCCACTGAGGTTGTAGTTGCATCTTCGAAGTCCTCTTTCATGTTTGAATGCAAGTTGAGCTCACGACGAAAAATATTATCCAGTAAGTCTTCCCGCACGTGACACATTACATCTTTCACTGAACATCCACACATATCACTTGCAGCTTTGACTAACTGACTGACCTGCTGCAACTTCTATACTTTGTGGAATTATTAAAGGATATCCAAGAGAATTTTTTGAGGCAACAAGTAGAAAGTCCTACGAGACATGATGTGGCATTGGACCTCATTTTAGGGAATGAAACCCCATGGTTGGTATAGGTGCCAGTCGGAGTGCGTTTTGCTGATATTAACCATAGGTCAGTAAAATTAAATATAGCTATGAAAAAGGATGATGATGAACTGGAAATAAAAGATTTCAATAGGATGAAAGCCGGATTTAACATGACAAGAAAGAATCTATTCAATGCAAAGAGAGTGCAGTTACTTTTAGGGGAATGCCTATGTCAGAATAGTAGGAGTAATTCGATGAAATAGAGTGCAGTGGCAACATGTTGCCGTGAACGCAAAGAGTGGGACCAACATTTCCCGAGAATTGTGAATGTCAAAGATTATACAGGATTCGATCAGAAAAAAAAGAGGCTATTGACAGATACAGGGGTCTCAAAACAATGAAAGCCGTAGGGGAGTAAAGAAAGAATGGGAGTACTTACAGAATAAATTAAAATAAATTAAGACTACAAAGTCGGGGCATATAAAAACGCTCGTGGGTAAAACAAAGCAAAATCACAAGGCGTTTTATAAGTTCATTAATGGTAAGAGTGTAACCAGGGAAAGAGTAAACCCATTGGAGTCGGTATTGTCAATATGTGTATCGAGCCGGAAAACATATGCAATGTTTTGATTGAGCATTTTTTCGCATCTGCGTTCACACTGGAGAAGGACTGTGTAGATATAGAAAGAGGGCAGGGGGCTGTGATGCAACTGAACAAATTAGCTTAGGCGGGGGTGAGTATTAGTGATGATTGCGGCTTAAAAATAGGCAAAGCCCAATGCCCGGTATGATGTATAACAGACTGCTATGTGAGCCATGAAGGATATTGCAGGAGCTCTGACCCGAATTTTCAAATCCTGTCTGGCCACGGTAAGCGTGTCAGTGGACTACATAGAACATAGAACATTACAGCACAGAACAGGCCCTTCGGCCTTCGATGTTGCGCCGACCAATATAAAAAGCAATGCCCTCCAAACTAAACCATTCCCTTCTCTTCCATATACTTATCAACTAACCTCTTAAACGCCACCAAACTTGGCGCATCTACAACTGCTGCAGGCAGGGCATTCCACTCCCGAACCACCCTTTGGATAAAGAACCTACCTCTGATATTCGTCCTATAACTATCACCCCTTTATTTAAAGCTGTGTCCCCTCGTGCTAGCTTTCTCCATCCTAGGAAAAAGGCTATCACTGTCCACCCTATCTAAACCTCTAATCATCTTATAAGTTTCGATAAGGTCCCCTCTTAGCTGCCTCCATTCTAACGAAAACAACCTCAAATCCCTCAGCCTCTCTTCATAAGACCTGCCCTCCATACCAGGCAACATCCTGGTAAACCTCCTCTGTACCCTCTCCAATGCCTCCACATCTTTCTTATAATGTGGGGACCAGAACTGCACACAATACTCCAAGTGCGGCCGCACTAGAGTTTTGTACAGTTGCAACATGACGTTGCGGCTCCGAAATTCAATCCCCCTACCAATAAAAGCTAAGACTCCATATGCCTTCTTAACAACCTTATCGACTTGACTGCCTACTTTCAGGGATCTATGCACATATACACCAAGATCCGTCTGTTCATCAACACTATTAAGAGTCCTACCATTAGCCCTATACTCTACATTTATTATTCCTGCCAAAGTGCATTGCCTCACACTTTTCCACATTAATCTCCATTTGCCACCTCTTGGCCCAGCTCTGCAACTTGTCCAAGTCTCTCTGCAAACTATAACACCCCTCTTCACTATCTACCACTCCACCGACTTTAGTGTCATCTGCAAATTTACTAATCCATCCTTCAATACCCTCATCCAGATCATTTATAAAAATTACAAACAGCAGGGGCCCCAAAACAGACCCCTGAGGTACACCACTTGTCACCGAACTCCACGATGAATATCTCCCATCAACCACCACCCTCTGTCTTCTATCTGCTAGCCAATTCCTAACCCAATTAGCTAAATCACCCTCTATCCCATACATCTGCATTTTCTGCAGAAGTCTTCCATGGGCCACCTTATCAAACGCCTTACTAAAGTCCATATATACTACATCAACCGCCTTACCCCCATCCACCTCTCTGGTCACTTTCTCAAAAAACTCAATGAGGTTAGTAAGGCATGACCTACCCTTCACAAAACCATGCTGACTATCCCCAATCAATTCATTTCTCTCTAAATAACTATAAATCCTATCCCTAATAATTCTCTCCAATACTTTTGACTGGCGGATATCATTATTTAAATGGACGCAGGGATCAACCATGACAATCTAAACCATTGTGTTTAACATCCCAGGCAGACGTGGTTGAATTTTACAAGAAGAAGACGAGTTTTATGAATGAGGATAATACCATTGAACATTTATAAGGCCTTTGACTACGTTCCACATGGTCGAATAGTCAAGAAGTTAAACACCCCAGGGCAACCCGGAACAATTTAGTAAATTGGATCCATAATGAGTTTCGTGGCAGGAGGCGGAAGACGATGGTTCAAGTTGTTTTTGTGACTGCAAGCTTGTGTCCAATGGTGTTTGCAGTGTGACATTAATGATCTAAATGTGCGACTAGCGGGTGTGCTCAGTATGTTGACAAATGGTATCAAGATTTCTGGTGCGGTAAACAGCGAGGAAGAAAGACTTAGAATGCAGGTCGGAAAAATGATCATAATTATGACACATGAAAGTTAACCCTCAAAAGTGTGAGGCGTTTCATATTGTCTTTTTGAGTGGATTAAGAAGGCAGGGAAATTCGCTGGAAACGGACTACTCGAAGTACTGAGGACCAGGGGGACCTTGGAGCGCATGAGCATAAATCCCTGAAGTTAATGACGCCAGTAGGTGTTTAAGAGAGAATATAGGATGTTTGGCTTTATTAGCCGTAGCATAGAATATAAGAACAGAGAAATTATGATGGAACAGTATAAAGCTCCCGTTGGACCACAGTCCGTGTATTGTGTGCAGTTCTGGTTGCTACACTATAAGGAAAGACGAGATTGCACTGGGGATGGCGCAGAGAAGATTCATCACGATGTTGACTGTTCTGGAATGTATTAATAATGATGAGATGTTGGATACGTTGAGGCTGCTTTCCTTAGAGCCAGAAAGAGGGTGTGTGTGTGTGTGTGTGTGTGTGAGTGAATGACTGCGGTGGTGGGAGAGAGGTGTGGGGCAGCGGTGATGGATATGGCTGTCGCAATGCTAATCAATGTGTACAAAATGTTGAGGGACATAAATGGGGGGAGGCAATGGTTAGGAATTAAAATTTTCCCCTGTTGGAATGGCTAATAATCAGGGATATTGATTTAGGGTAGAGGTGAGCAATTTAGAGGGGTTTCAAGGCAAACGTTTTTCATGCACAAAGTGATGGAAATCTGGAACTCATTACCTGACAAGGGATAGAGACGAGAAACCTCAGAACATTAAGAACCATTTAGATGAGCATTTCAAATGCTACGGCTACGGATCAAGTGCTGGAAAATGAGATTACAATATAATAATGATTGAAGACTGGTGCAAAGAAGATGGCCTTATAGTGCTCGTATTATAACACTCTGTAACGTTATTACTCTATAAATGAATGCTAGAGAAGGGGTGCCATTAACGGTGAAAGAGTTTGAGAGTAGCAGGATCATTGGCAGACTGTGTAAGAAGAGCAGGGTGACAGTTAAAATGTGAGAGGCTTGGGGCCATTTGATTAACTTGGAAGCAAGCTGTTCAAGGTTTAATATTGTGTAATTTGTTACCTTGTCCATTGTCCTTCAGGGAACAGTGACAATAATATTGTCTAATTTATCATTATGATCCAAAGTGAAATAGCTCATTCCAAAACTAGGGTCCTCAGTCGAACCAAAGGAAACCATGAAGATTTGATTTCAAGTAGACAAAGTTGAAAAGAAGGCTTGTGGAATGCTCCCCTTCATTGGTAAAGGTATAGAATTGAAAATTGAATATATAATTTTAGAACTGTGTAAAACATCATGAGGTCACAACTGTATTGTTGCGTGCAGTTTAGGCAACCACTTAAGAGGAACGATATAATTGTTCTGAAGTGATTGCAGAAGAGGTGTACAGGAATGTTACCAGGGTTTGAAACGTGCGGTTATAAGGAAAGATTGGATAGGCTGGGGTTATTTTCCTTGGGGCAAAGGAGACTGAGGGTTGACTTGATTGAGGTATATTAAGTTAAGAAGGGAAGAGATAGAATAGACAGGATGAAATTGTTTCGCTTGATAGAGAATTCTATCATTTCGAAGAACATTTTTTATGCAAAGGGTACCTGGAATTTGCTGCCCGGATAGGAAGTGGAGGCAGAAGCCCTAAACTCTTTTAAAGTACTTGGATCTGAAATTTAAGTAAATATTCGACAGAGCTATAGGCCCTGAACACAAATCTATCAATTTCTCCTCAGAATCCCCTGTGATCGTCACAAGGCAATTTCTAAACTCTATTCCCCTCTCCCCACCCCCACAAAAAAAATTAAAATCTTCTTTCACAACAATTTCCATTAATGGTTTGCATTCTAAAGTCCAGTCCAGGAGATCCAAATGATTCTTTTAAACAAAGCATCTGCTCCACTTTTAACAATGTATCACGCATCTATATTTCATGGCTTCCCCTTTACCTTGACTACTGCACTATTGCTGATGGCATTAAAGTTTTGGGTTATCTCTGAAGTCTACTTTCCTACTTTAATAGTGATTACTGCTTCTGTTTGTTGGCTTACAATACTTCACCTGTTTTCCCCTTCAATCCTCATGTGTTTCTGTGTTCTTAACTACAGTCTTCCTAATACATTTGCCCTTTCCCAATTCTCTGCTTATCTGGACTGTATCTGGTTCTTTGGGAATTGTGCATTTTTACAGATCCCTTAATTTTTTACTGATTGACAGTCAGTGACAAGTGGAGTTCCGCATTGATCTGTGCGAGACTCCAAATGTTCACTTTATATATTAATGATTTGAAAGAGGGAACTGAATGTACTATTTCCAGATTTGCAGATAATACAATGTTGGGTGGGAAGGTGAGCTGTGAGGAGGATGTAGAAATACTTCTGTATGATTTAGACAGGCTGAGTGTGTCTGTGTGTTTGGCAGATTCAGTATAATGCCAAATGAATGTGAGATTATCTACTTTGGTGGTAACAATAGGAAGACAGATGATTAATTGAATGGGTGTAAATTGGGAGAGGTGAATACTCAGCAAGGTCTTGGTGTTCTCAGGTGTCAGTTGCTGAATGTAAGGGTGAGGTATAGCAGGGAGTAAAGAGGGCAAGTTGTACATGAGCATTTATAGCAAGAGGTTTTGAGTATACGGACTGAGATATTTTGCTGCAATTGTATAGGGTGTTGTTGAGGCCACACCTGGAGTATTGTGTATTGTGAGCAGTTTTGTCACCCTTATCAGAGGAAGATGTCCTGGTTATTGAGAGAATACAGCGAAGGTTTACCAGGCTGATTCTTGGAAATGCAGGTCTGTCATACAAGGAGAGATTAAGTCCATAAGGATTATATTCATTGGAGTTTAGAAGATAGGGATCTCATAGAAACTTATAAATGCCTAACAGTGTTAGGCAGATTCAGGAAGAACGTTCTTAACGAACTGGGGGTCATAGTTTGAGGATAAAATATAAATCTTTTAGAACTGAGGTGAGGAGAAGTTTCTTCAAACAGAAGCTGGTGAATGTGTTGAATTCCCGACGAAAGAAAGTAGTTGAGGCCAAAAGATTGTCTGAATTCAAGAAGAAATTAGATATATTTCATGAGGCTAAACGGATATGGTGGGGGCAGGGGGGGAACAGGAATCAGGATATTGAATTTAATGATCAGCCATGATCAAATTTAATGGCTAATTGCAAAAGATATAGAACATAGAACATTATAGCGCAATACAGGCCCTTCGGTCCTCGTTGTTGCGCTGACCAATGAAGCCAATTCTATGACCGTCTAACCTAAAATATTCCAATGCTATCCATATACCCATCCACTGACCATTTGAACGCCCTTAAACTTGATGAGTCCACAACTGCTGCAGGCAGAGCATTCCACGCCCTTACTACCCTCTGAGTAAAAAACCCACCTCTAACATCTGTCTTATAACGACCACCCCTTAATTTAAAGCTCTGCCCTCTCGTGTTATCCATCTCCATCCGACGAAAAAGGCTCTCTCTACCCACCCTATCTAACCCTCTGATCATCTTATATGTCTCAATTAAGTCACCTCTTAGCCTTCTTCTCTCTAATGAAAATAACTCCATGCCCCTTAGCCTTTCCTCATAAGACCTCCTCGTCATACCAGGCAACATCCTGGTAAACCTCCTCTGCGCCCTTTCCAATGCCTCCACATCTTTCTTATAATGTGGCGACCAAAACTGTACACAGTACTCCAAGTGTGGCCGCACCAGAGTTTTTGTACAGTTGCAACATAACATCTCGGCTCCGAAATTGAATCCCTCTACCAATAAATGCTAACACACTATATGCCTTCTTAACAACCTTATCAACTTGAGTACCAACTTTCAGAGATCTATGCACTTGTACACCGAGATCTCTCTCTGATACTCGGTTTGCATACCAAGATATACAATAATGGATGTAATTGGTGAGTTAGATGGAAAAATTCAACTGAATCTATGTTCGGCAGATATTCCCAAGAATATGGATTATGATCAGATAATATGTACAGTTAAGTATACCTAGTTACAAAATATGATACTCCTTACACACCTACGATTGTGTGGCCAAATTCCCCTCCAACTCTATTTTCATGTTTGCTGAGGACACCACTGTAGTAGATCGGATCACAACCAACAACAAGACAGAGTACAGGAAAGAGATAGAGAATCTAATGAACTAGTGCAATGACAATAATCTCTCTCTCAATGTCAACAATACAAAGCGGATAGTCATCAACTTCAGGAACTGCAGGGGATGACATGTCTCTGTCGACATCAACGGGAATGAAGTAGAAATGGTCGAGAGGTTCAGGTTTTTGGATGTTCAGATCACCAATAAACATTTCTGATCTTTCCATGTTTTGTTTAAGAAAGCCAACCAACGCCTTTACTTTCTCAGAAGACCAAGGAAATTTGATATGTCCACAACAACTCTTACCAACTTTTACAGATGCACAATACAAAGCATTCTTTCTGGTTGTATCACAGCTTGGTATGGCTCCTGCTCTGTCCAGGACTGCAAGAACTACAAAGCTTGAGCAAATCCCAGTCCATCATGCAAACAGCCTCCCATCCATTGACACTGCCTACACTTCCCTTTGCCTCGGCAAAGCAGCCAGCATAATTAAAGACCCCACACACTCAGTCATACTCTCTTTCATCTTCTGTCTGGAAAAAGATACAGAAGTCTGAGGACATGTACCAACCGACTCCAATGTTTCTTTCCTGCTGCCATCAGGCATTTGAATGGAGCTATCTCGCATTAAGTTGATTTTTCTCTACACCCTAGTTATGACTGCCACACTACATTCTGCATTCTCTCCTTTCCTTTTCTATGTATGGTATTGTGCAAGAAACAATACATTTCACTATATATTAATGTATGCGATAATAATAAATAAAATAAAACTTTTCGGCATACCTTCATAATTATTCTCCCCTGTTGTTCTCAACTAATTGCCCCATTTAAATTTCAATTTGCAAACACGGGACATATTTTTCTTTGAATGGGTGTAAGTGTTGCTGACGGAGGCAGCATTTGTTGTCCATTTCTAATTGCCCTTTGAACTGAATATTTCAAAGGATGGTTAAGAGTCAACGCATTTGCTGTGAGCCTTGAGTCTCATGTAGGCAAATGGGGTTAAGGATGGCATTTTCTTCATCTCAAGGAGAATGGATAACCAGATGGATTCTTAACAGAATCCATGATAGTTTGCTACTTCCATGACTGACGACGTTTATATCCAGACTTTGGCAGGAATAACAAATGTGTAGAGTATAGGGCTAATGGTAGGACTCTTAATAGTGTTGAAGAACAGAGTGATCTTAGTGTATATGTGCATAGATCCCTGAAAGTTGGCAATCAAGTCGATAACGTTGTTAAGAAGACATACGGAATCTTAGCTTTTATTGGTAGGGGGTTTGAATTTCGGAGCCGCAACGTCATGTTGTAACTGTACAAAACTCTAGTGCGGCCGCACTTGGAGTATTGTGTGCAGTTCTGGTCCCCACATTATAAGAAAGATGTGGAGGCATTGGAGAGGGTACAGAGGAGGTTTACCAGGATGTTGCCTGGTATGGAGGGCAAGTCTTACGAAGAGAGGCTGAGGGATTTGAGGTTGTTTTCGTTAGAAAGAAGACGGCTAAGACGAGACCTTATTGAAACATATAAGATGATTAGAGGTTTAGATAGTGATAGCCTTTTTCCTAGGATGGAGAAAGCTAGCACGAGGGGACATAGCTTTAAATTAAGGGTGGTAGTTATAGGACGGATGTCAGAGGTAAGTTCTTTACCCAGAGGGTGGTAAGGGTATGGAATGCCCTGCCTGCTGCAGCTGTAGATGCGACAAGTTTGGTGGCGTTTAAGAGGTTAGTAGATAAGTTTATGGACGAAAAGCGAATGGTTTAGGTTAGAGGGTCATTGCTTTTTCTTAATTGGTCGGCGCAACAACGAAGGCCGAAGGGCCTGTTCTGCGCTGTAATGTTCTATGTTCTATGTTCTATTATTAATTTAAATTCCACCAGCTGCCATGGTGCGATTTTAACCCATGTCCCCAGAGCATTATCCTGCGTAACTGGGCTCCTAATTCAATGACAATACCTCTGTGCCGTCATTCCCCCTGAGTTCAATAATTTGGATAAACCATTTTTTCCCTGAATAACTTATGTTTATTGATGAAACATGTTTATTCAGAAAATGTTTGTTTGAGACAACAGAACTTATAGATATACCTGACATGACATTTGGAAGAAACAATGGAGTATATTAAATTACATATACCTAAATACGATGTATTTAAAATTCAATCGATTAGAAGGTGTATTGATTTTATTTATATTTTTCATTCCGTGCATTTACTGTTATGACAAAAAGGCTTCTGTATGCACTTAGCATTGTAGATAACCGCAATGTTTTCCCCCTGTTTAAGAATATAACTCTAATATTTCCTGCATCTTCACACACACAGCTTTCCCCCGCCCCCCATGCAATATTCTGTGACTCCATACATTTACTATTTCCACCGAAGCATGAAATGACTTGCATTAGGATAATGGAGCACATCAATTACAGTTTACTGAACCCTTGCTGCATAATTTTATTAAACAGAAAATGCAGAATATCCGAGTGGTAACCTACGTGGTGATTATGCATATTTTTTTCTATATTATGTCAAAGTCACATTCATTTATAATAATCTGAATGCGATTTACTGACAGCTAATTTTCGATTCAAAGTATTCAACCAAGCAATGTCAAATTTCTTTCGACCAGATAATTGGATATTAATGACTGTTCAAACCAATCTCGATCCGTCACGCCAGTTTAAACACTCAAGGAATTATCGAGTCTCACCTTGTGCGATTGAATGGTCTCCTTTACGGCAGAATAAGTCTTCTTTCCATTGCGGTCAGTTAATAACGAGAAATTTTTGTCAGTTGTCACGGGCCCCAGTTGATCGTGTAATTTTAAAACCATTAAATCGTTCATCGGCGAATTTGAATTACGATATTTGTCATAATGAGAGACGGTCGCCCTTTCGTGCACATTCGTATAATTGACTGGAATTTCAATGTTCGCACTGGCCTTTTGAGCCCCTTTCAGCGAAGCTTTTCGCTCAGAGCAGAATAGTGTGTCTGAGGAAAAACAGCAGCCATGACCTCCATGGGCATTATTTCTGAATTTAATGGCAAGCATTATAATCGCCACAAGAGAAAAGAATGAAATTGTTCCAAAAGAAATTATCAAGTAAATCCTTACATCACCTGCCCACCATTTCGAATGCCACGGCAGAGCGACATTAGACGCTGTTTCTGTATCAGTGTCCAAAACTGATAGGTTAATCCGGACTGTTGATGAAAGTGAAGGTTTGCCGTTGTCCCTGACCAGGATTACTAATTTCTGTTTGAGTGAATCCTTTACCCCAAAGCGGCGGATGGTCCAGATTTCTCCCGTTTCAGAAGCCACAGTGAACAAACTATCGTCGGTGGGCTGAATAAGTTGATAAAACAGGTGGGCATTTTGTCCAGAATCGGCGTCAGTGGCTGTCACTTTAATCACCAAATAACCCGGATCAGCAGACCTGGGCATGGTCTCCTCTGTGGCTGTATCCTTATTTGTCATGGGCGATAGGATAACAGGGACATTATCATTCTCATCGACGATAATCACATTTACACTAACGTTGCTGCTGAGTGAAGGATTTCCTGCATCCTGTACTTGGACAGAAATCTGAAAATCATGGACCTGTTCGTAATCGAAAGAGCGCTGCGCAAACATCACACCGCTGTCTGCATCAACCGAGACGAATGTGGACGCAGGCACGCCATAAACGACACTACCCAGGAGGGAATATGTCAGTCGGCCATTTTGATTGCTATCTGGATCAATCGCTGATAAAAGCCCAATCGAAGCACCAACCACGTTATTTTCCGACACATGCATTGTAAAAGCAGGCAGCGCAAAGCGTGGTGCGTTGTCATTTGTATCGGAAATTTGCACTGACATGGTCTTGATAGATGAAAGCGGAGGATTGCCTCCATCCGTACACGTAATGGTAATGTTGTACTCAGACACCTTTTCACGATCAACCATGCCATCAATGACCACTGTATAATAGTTATTAAACGAGCTATCAAGTTTAAACGGGACATCATTGGAGACTTGGCAATAAACAGCCTGACTTTGTTTAGAATCTCGATCTGTTACTTTTAAAATAGCCGCTAATGTTCCCAAAGGAGCGTCCTCTGGAATCGGATCATACACTGAGGTTATTACTATTCCGGGGGCATTATCGTTAACATCAGTAACTTTTACTAAGACTTTGCAGTACGCGGGGACTCCTGCACTGCCTCTGTCCTTTGCTTGCACCGTCATCTCATAATTCTCCATTACTTCGAAATCGACCATTTCATTTAATCTGATCTCTCCATTTTCCGAATTAATGCTAAAGAGTTTATGCACTTTATCGGCAGTGTTTTCGCTAAAAGAATATACCACTTCACCATTTATTCCTTCGTCCAAATCTGTAGCATTAATTTTCGCGACTAAAGAACCTTTGGGTACGTTTTCTGCAATAACAATTTGATACACGTTCTTATCGAAAACAGGTATATTGTCATTTACATCAGATACGATTATCTTAATCTGGGTAGTTCCAGACTTGCTCGGAGAACCTCCATCAATTGCTGTTAGTGTCAAATGATGAGTCGCTTGCAGTTCTCTATCTAGGGCTTTTTGTAGAACTAATTCTGGCGTAATGATTTGTTCGCTATTTGATTGTAGATCCAAAGCAAAATGCGCATTTCGGTTGAGTCGATAGGTGCGGACGCTATTCCTTGCAGAGTCAGGGTCGTGCGCGCTCTGAAGTGGGAAGCGCGCTCCGGGAGCAGCCATTTCTGATATTTCAAAGCGGTTTTCGTCTTTCTGGAATACGGGTGCGTTGTCGTTTACGTCGAGAATCTCAACATCAATATGGTATAATTTAAAAGGCGTTTCAATCACAGCTTCCAATGTCAATACGCATGCCAAAGTCTGTTCACATAATTCCTCTCTGTCAATTTTCTCGTTTACGAACATAACACCGCTTTCAAGATTTACATCCAAATATTGTTTTGTTTTTTCGGATATAATCCGAAATTTGCGAGAGTAGAGCTGCCGTACATCAATCCCCAGGTCTTTAGCAATATTTCCAACAAAGGCGCCATTCTGCAGCTCTTCGGGAATTGAATAGCGAACGCTTCCGTAAACGGAATCGAAAACGTGTGCCAATATCAAATAAATAATTTGCCGTTGAAATGGTCGCAATTTTAAACAGGACACCCGTAAACATAACCGGCAACACATATTGCTGTCAAATACGCCAATGAACTGCACTGCAGTTAATATTTTCTGGATTATTTATAATGCGATTTCAAAAGCTTACTTGTTCACCACCTTCAAACGTCCAGTTGATTTGGAAATAAATGATAGAATAGTTTATAGAAAACTGCGTTAGATTCAAAGTTGCCTCCCAAATACAAATGGTAAACGCCAAACAAAATATGTGCTGTTCATTCTCGGTGAATTCGTAGTGTTTCGTGCAGTGGGAGTGGTGCTGGATCTCCAGCCTCGTATCTTCATCTCATTGGTAGACAGCGACACAAAGAGTATCGACCAATAATAACAATAAGCATTCTCATGTTGTGCAACTTTAATTATAACTGCCATTCTAAACTTTATTTATTTCGGTTATCAATAAATTGGAATAAATATGATTAGTGAAGTAATATTGATTGTGCTCTTTAAAGGCATGCTTCGTGTTGCTAATAACATAACCAAGTTGTCGGCAATGTATTTTACTGACCAAATTGTAGGTAAGTGTTAAGAATAATGCGTGGTAGCATTGGAATTAATATACTTTGTTTATTTTAATATTGCTTTATACATTCTGTTGAAGAAACGGCTGTAATGCTCATGGGCAATATCCACCAGATCCAAATGCACAGATAGTATTGGAATGTATCTAGTTATTATGCCAACTAAAAACTGTTCATGCATTGGAAGGAACTATTTCCAAACAGGTTCATGGACACAAGCAGAATGAAGTGCAACTGGGAACAACTATACTGTCCAGCAGTATGTAACGCCTCTTACCCTCCACATTAATAAATAGCTCAAACTACAAGAATGATTCAATTTTCTATATCCATCTATCCACTCCATTCTCCTTCTTCTAAGTACTCAATTCGACGTAGTTTCTGCCAAATAGTATTGTGTGTCTTTCATTGTCCCATGATATTTCCATGAGGAGGTTGGTTTCCGTCTCTGCTCTGTTTTAGATTATATTCTGATACCTGTAAGTCCTCGTTCTACGTGCCTCTGATGTTGAAAATAGTTTTGCTCTTTTCTATCTTTTTGCATTACAATGGTGCTTTAAACACTTAAACCATATTATGCAATATCTACGTGTTTTTTTACATAAGCACTTTACTTGACATATTGTTTAGCATTCGTATTTTCTGATATCAGGCAATCTTCTATTGATTTAATGTTATACTTTCTCTACAGGTATAAGGACTTTCAGGAGTGCACATCATCACAAGCAGGAGTCGACCATGTGGCCTGGCGAGATTGCCCCGTCACTGAATATGACCACGGCTCAACTTGGACATCAACTTCATTTTCCTGCTCAATCCCAGTATCCATTTATTCCCATAGAGATCTAAAGATCAAGAAGGTTGCGTCTTCTTAGCCTTAAATGTATTCGAAGATGGATCAACCAGAACCTTGCGGGTTAGAGAATGATAAATCTTCACAACACTTTGAGTTATGACACACACTAACATTTAAAGTTAGGGCCATGTGCTAACAAGAGGGATTAGGTGGGCAGGTGAAGACTTGCTTCGGTGCAGAATCAAAGGCCTTTCATGCACTGTAGAATGAATATGTGAACAAATTCCTCATCACCTCTAACTTAAATGCTCGGTCTCTTATCCTGAATCTGTATTTCCTGTTTTAGATTTATCGATACCAGGCACACGCTCTCAGCATCTATCCTATCAAGCCCCTTCAAAATCTTATATGTTTTAATGAGATCGGCTACCATTCTTCTATAATCCAGAGAAAATGCACCTTATTTTCTCAGCTTCCCACAATATGAGAACTCCCTCGTGCCAGAGATAATTTCAGTCACAATCCCTTTGCCACCTCCGATGCAACTATATGCTTTCTTAAACGTGGAGATCAAAACTGCACATGGTATTCTAGAAATCAAAACTCTCTGCAATTCCAGCAAAATTATTAATCGCTGTACTCCCATCCCTTTGCAATCAATGCAAACAATACATTTTGCTTTCCAACTGGCCAAGAGATTGAGTTGTCTCTGTACGTTTCAATCCATTCCTGTTTTGACAGCTGTCCTTTATTGTTTTCCTTGTTCTTGAAAATAATTAATTATCTTATATGCATATATGTATACATAGGGAGAAAGCACACCCAGCAACACTAAGAGAGCTCAATTTACACTCCCAATGAATCCGTATGTTTCCCTCTCTTTTTCGCCCATCAAGGTATTTTAAAAACTATTTGACTCCCTCTAATTAATTCCAGAATATTCAAATGTCTCCAATGTCTTGCATCCATTCTCGTGGCAAATACTTTCCCCACATCAGTGCAGATTACTTCCATTGCGTTCCTTCACTACCTCATCCAATATCACCTGAAATCATTCTATGGAGCATACCCAGGGCAAGCACGCCATATATTGCTGGAAATGTGTAGCGTAAGGTAAGTTATTCCTTGATTAAATACTATTACTTTTCCTAAAACCCATATTAAGCTAACTGAGTTGCAGTTACCTGGATTTAACTTCCTTTTATCGTGAACCTTTCAAAAAACAAGTCCTTTGTTGGCCAAGCTACGATCACATGACATACATGGCCCAAAAAATAAATTGTTGCGTCTAGGCAATATCCTTCATGATTGTGGGATGTCAATATTCTGTTGAGCGTCATGAAACTGAATATGCACCGAGCATCAAGGGCATGATACACACCATCATTGATATCCTTCGCATATTGGATATTACCATGATTGACGTTCAATGACAAATCGTCTGAACGAATGAATTCAAAGCTTTCAAACGAGGCAAATAGGAATAAAAAGGACTTTGGATGGAAATTTTCAGCCTTATGAAATAAACACAATGACTGGACGGTAGCCAATGAACAATAATTGAGAGAAGAACATATTAGTTAGCCAAAGGGAATCGTCTACCATCCATCATTAATAGTCGTCAAATTAAAAAAAAATCCGTGATCCAAGATCCATTTAATTTAAATAAAACAAAGGCAAAAAGTAGTTACAGATTGGTTCGGTTAAATGCCGTGGGGAGGGTGGGATAGTGGTGGTTAGGAGGCGGGGGTTGTCTTAGTGACATACCCATTTGTCCCGTCGTGGAAAAATTGCTAGAAGTAGGAAGATATAATTAGTATCCCCCTCCCTAACATCACTATAGTTGTACTTATCTAATTGAAAGAACATTGGGTGAACAGTGAACGACGGAGGTCCAAATTTATAATTATCTTGAAGTCTGACTGTCAATAGATAAGATTGTAAGCTGCAAACACTGGTTTGACTTGAAGCGTCGCAACATGAATTAAAAGAAGAAGATATAAGTTTATGCAAAGCGTTGCTTAAGCCACAAGCCACTGTTGTTTTGGAAGCGTAGTAAATGAAAAGGACGTTAAAGCAACGGATAACCAGCAGCTTAGATTCACCAAATTGTGCCACGCACTGCAAACGAGCCAGGATAAACGCGAATTCAGGTTCTGGTACAATTGATACAATCACAGCACAGTTGACTTAACTAAAGGTATATGTTTCTAACCCATTTATCATTTGTTACAGTGATTCGGCAACGAAAACTTAAACCAGTGTCGAATGAATTTGGATCTCAAGCAGCGAAAATCAATTCATTGGAACTTTCAACTTCCCGGGCAAATTCAGAGCATGTGCATCCGTCAGGACTTTCATGGGGCTCGATCCCTAATAGCAACTCAAGTCTAAATTTTGCTGCTCTGATTACTGAAAGTTCGTGGTTTAGGTAGTCATCATTATTCACTGCGTAATGGCTATCAAAAGGATTATCAGGTAACATTCCACCTTTAGCTGTTACTTTCAACCTGTATCCGAGGTCACGACGTCAGAGAAGCTTCTCGAAAGTCACCCAGAAAGCAACTGGCCGGATAGAGCACTCAAACGAGAACTCAGGTCCTGCGCAGACCAACTGGCCGGGTTATTCGCAAATATCTTTAATCTCGCTTTACACCAAACCAAGGTCACTATTTTCTTCAAGAAGGAAACCATCATCACGATTACCAAAGCATAAGCCAGGCATCATCCCCCAATGACTATCACCAGGTGGCTTTGACATGTATCATTATGAAGTGCTTCGAAAATTGAGTCATAGCACGAGTTAAGTCTAACCTCCCAGATTGCCTGCATTCACTAAAGTTCGCCTCCTCCACAAAGCAGTTGTCATCTCCCTGGTCCTGCATTCAATTCTGTTACATTTAGGCAACAAAGGCATCTATGGCAGACTCCTATTTATTGACTACAGTTAGCCTTCATTACTTCTATGAAACCATCTCCAAACGCAATGACCCGGGGACTGGATCCTCCGTCGGCAACTGGATCTTACACATCATAACCCTTACACCGCAGTCAAGCAACAACACCTCCCCCATACTCATCCTCAACGCCCGTGTCCCACAAGGCTGTTCATTAGCCCTTAACTAAACTCTTTATACATCTATGATGGTGTGGCTAAATTCCCCTCCAATTAGATTTTCAAGTTTTTTAATAGCACCAGCGTCGTCGGTCAGATCTAAAATAATGATAAGACAGCGTACAACAAAGAGATAGAGAATCTGGTGAACTGGTGCAGTGAAAAGAATCTCTTCCTCAATGTCAACAAAATGAAAGAGGTAGTCATCTACTTCAGGAAGCATGGAGAACATGCTCCTTTCTGCATCAACGGGGATTAAGTGGAAGTGATCGACAGCTTTAGGTTTCTAGGTGTCCACATCACCAACAGCGTGTCTTGGTCCTTCCATGCTGACACAAGAGTTAAGAAAATTCACCTCTACTTTCCCAGGAGGTTAAAGAAATTTGACATGTCCATTATGACACTCGTCAACGTTTACACCTTAGAAAGCATTTCTTCTGATTGTATCACAGTTTGGTATGGCTCCTGCTCTGTCCAAAACTGTAAAACAACTATAACGTGTTGTTAATGAAGCCCAGTCCACAACACGAACCAGCCCCCATCAATTATTCTGTCTACACTTACCGATGCCATCATAATCAAAGACCCCACGCATACCCTACATTCTCTCTTCCACCTCTTCCGTCCGGAAAACGATGCAAATTCTGGGGACATCTATGAACTAACTGAAGAACAGCTTCTTCCCTGCTGCAATCAAAGTTTTGAATTGATTTACTTCATATTAAGTTGATCTTTCTCTTCGTCCCAGCTATAACTATAATACTATATTCTGCATTCTGTTCTTTACTTCTTTATGTGACTATGTGCTGTCTGTGTAGCGCGCAAGAAGCAATACTTTTCACTGAATACTAACGCAGGTGACAATAATAAATCAAATCAAATCATGAGAAACAATGGCTGAGATATCTCCGATCAGCAGAGATATGGGCATCAGCATCATTTCAGGAGCATGAACATTCATGTTAATAATGAGTCATTAACATGAATATATGAGTTATACAGTACATTCGCTTGGCGTTTGGACCTCTATAGTGAACATTAGGTAAAGGATTATCATGCTGTGCCTTTGCAAAATTAATTATGTCAGTATTGCCCTGGAAACCAAGCTAAAAATGTGAAATACTCTATCAATATGGTCACTGAAGTAATATATTATGTTATCATTTAGGCCATTGTCACATCTACGGTGATCTGTTTTACCAAGAAAAAATCATTCCACAAGATATCCTGCAATGGCCATATGATAGTCTGTTTGAAAACTCAATATTGACTTTCCGTTAACGGAGCGAATCTGAGTCCTTCGTTATTGGCAATCAGAGTTAAATATTGTAGTTGTTGCCGGTCTTAACGTCGTTAAGAAACCAACTCCGGGTTTCAACTGATATACGAACATGTAAATTTCGAGCAGGAATAGGCCATTCGGGTTCGTGAGATTGTGGCCTCAAATGTGTGATCTGTCTATGTCCAATGCTGTGCGGCTCCCTTGTCACTCAAGAATCTATTTAACTTTGCCTTAAAATTTTTAATGACCTTGACTCCATTCTGCTCCAGGGAAATTAACTCCACAATCTTAGGACCTTGTTGAGAGAAGAAAAAACTAAATCTCCTTATCTCCATCTTTACCGACTCCTTATGCCTTCCTCAAAACGTATTCTTCTACGCATCTTTGTGTCAGCAGCAGAATTAGCCATTTCATTCAAGTAATCGACATAGGTTGTAAATATTTGATGCCCCAGCAATGATCCCTGCAGTCACAACTTGACAACTCGCATATGACCAATTTATCCTACTTCCTGTTAACTGGTCTATACTTTATCGATGTCTCCTGCGCCATAAGCACTTAGTTTTAAATTGTTCCCTAGTTCCAGTCTCTCCTACAGGTGAAATATCCTATCAGCACCAAGCCTGTCAAGTAGCGGCAGAATGTTCTTTTAGGAAGAACACCTTTCATTCTTCTAAATTCCAAGAACATACATAAGAACATAAGAAATAGGAGCGGGAGTAGGTCATCTATCCGTTCGAACCTGCCCCGCCATTCAATAAGATTATGGCTGATCTGAAGTGGATCAGTTCCACTTTCTTGCTTTCTCCCCATAACCCTTAATTCTCTTGTCTATCAGAAATCCAAAGGGTTGCAGGCGCAGCCTGTCCAACTTTTGCTGGTTAGATAACATCTTCATTCCAGGAATCAGACGGGTGACCCTTCTATGAAGGATTTCCAACGCAATAATAGACGTATTTAAGTGAGGAAACCAAAACTGTCAACATCATTTCAGATGTGGTTTCACCAGAACCCTGCACAACTGTAGAACTATTTCCTTACATTCTTTATATTCTGTTCTCCTTACAATGAACGACAACATTCTATTTGTCCCCCTATTAACTTGCTCCCTCTGCAGACTATTGTTTGTGATTTAAGTATCTGGATGTGCATATTTTGGAAATCTTGCTTTTACTATTTAAAGTAACATGCTGCATTTTTAGTTTTGTGGACAAGTTCAGATTTTCCACCAGTTAACTCAAACTGTAATCTTTGCCCGCTCTCTTAACTTATCTATATCCGTTTTCAGACATCCAATGCCCTCATGAAAACATATTGCCCTATCTATTTTTGTACCAACAGCAGACTTCATAACTGTACATTCAGCCTTTTCATCCAATCCAAATTTATTAGAATTCTTTGAGATGGTAATGAATGGGATAGAAAAATGATTTTAATGAATACAATATGCCTTGATTTACAATAAAAAAACATTTGTCAAGGTACCACACAAAAGGCTACATAATAAGATTAGGGTCGCTCATTTTTTTTTTGAAGGGGAGTGGTAGAATATTAACGTAGATGGAGGATTGGCTAACTACTAGAAGACAGACACTTGGGATAAGAGGGACATTTTCAGAATCGTAACATATAAATAATGGAGTATAACACAGATCAACGGTGGGGGCAAAATTATTTGTAATATATAAATTAAATAGACGAAAGAAATTAATGCCATACTGCCAAGTTTATGAGTAAGACAGAGATAGGTAAGAAGGCAAGTTATGGGAATGGCACAAAAAGGCTTCTGAAGAATATAGATAGCTTAAGTGAGTGGAAAAAATGCTGACTGAATACAATGTGAAGTTATGCACTTTTGTAGGGAGAATAGCTGAGCAGAATATTATTTAAACTGATTAAAGACTACAGAAAATTTCAACTCAGGAATTTGGGGTTCCTCATAAAAAATCATAAAGAAGGCTGCCAGGCAAGTTCAGCAGATAATATGGAAAGCAATGGAATGTTAGCCTTCATTTCATCGTGAATTGACAATAAAATAGAGAAATCTTGTTGAAATGTAACAGTGTGCTGGATGGCCATACTTGGAACACTGCGAACAATTTTGTTCTCCTTATCTAAGAATATATATATATATAGGCATTCACCACAGTCCAAAAGAAATTTGTTAGGTTGATTATGCATCTGAAAGGATATTCTTATGAAGAGAGATTGAGTAGGTTGTGACTGAACTCAATGGAGATAAGAAGACTGAGACGGGATGGGTAGATGCCGAGACGCTGTTTCCTCTTTATGGAGAGTCTAGGACCAGAGGACATAAAGTCAGAGTAATGGGTCTCCAGTTAAGATGGGGATGAATGTCTTCTCTCTGAGGGCAGGGAATCTGCCGAGTTCTTTATTGCAGAGGGCAATCGAAGCTGGATCGTTAGACATCTCCAAGGTTGAGATTGACAGTTTTGAATCAGTAAAAGGACTCGAGGGTTATGAGGATAAGGCGGGAAAGTGGAATTCAGGATTATTATTTCAGATTAGTCATGACCTCATTGATGGTGAAGTAGACTTGATAGGCCAAATGGCTGACTTCTGCTCCTGCTTCTGTCTTGTGTTCTTATTACCACCAACCCTCAGTGAAGGAGGTCACTTTCAGTTGCAGCACCAGGCATACATTGAGATTAACTACGAACATTTTATTCATTCGTGGGACGTAGGCCAGTACTTATTGCCATACAGAGTTAACCTCATTGTTGTAGGGTTTTGAGCCAGATGTAGGACAGACCAAGTAAGGATGGGGATTTTTTTTTCCAAAAAAAGGATAAGTAAACCATATTTCTTTTAATATCAATCGACCATGGCTTCGTGATGTAATCATTCGGATTTTGGTTCCAGATCTTGATTGAATTCAAGTGTCACCATCTAACATATTGGGATTTAAACATTGGTCACCAGAACATTACACTGGATCTCTGGATTATTAATCCCGTGACAACTCCATGTCTGCACACATGCACA
Source organism: Sphyrna mokarran (assembly GCA_024679065.1). Lineage (NCBI taxonomy): Eukaryota > Metazoa > Chordata > Chondrichthyes > Carcharhiniformes > Carcharhinidae > Sphyrna > Sphyrna mokarran. Next base: position 75,705,393 of record JAGIQG010000014.1, on the reverse strand, counting down.
AGATTCGTGTAGATAATTAAACAGTGTATACTCACTTTAAAAGACATATTTTAAAAAAATGTTTTATTATCATAATGGAGGGATATGGCATTCTACAAATATAAAATTATTTTTCCAAAAACCTAGTGAAACTGCAATATAATTCGCATGCCCAAACAGCAAAGACAGCAAGCAATAGATAGAGGAAACGATCACACAACCACTGGGTCAGATCTGAATTCTGTAGTCCTGCCAAGTTCAGTTGTGAATGTTGGTGGATAATTAAATAACAAATTATGGGTGAGGATTTCCTAATAACCCCATCCTCAATGATGGGGGGAACCCAGCACATCAGCAAAAGGATAAGGCTAAAACATTTGCTTTAGTGCTGTGTGTATAGTCCATTGCGGCCAACTTCAAGGTCTCCAGTTTCACAGGTGGCTCTGTTTGATCAATTCCCTTTGATTCCCTTCACTTGATATCAGTTAAAGACACTGGATAGTTCAACGATATGGCCCTAGCAATATTCTTGGAATAACACTAAAGACTTGTGCTCCAAAAATAGGGACTCTCAAGTTAAGCTGCACCAGCACAGCTAGAAGACGGGATCTGATAAGAAATTTGGAAATTTGCATAGCTATATTTTTATCCTCAAAAAGCAGAACAAATCCAACCTGCTCAAATATTGTTCCATCACCCCACTGTTGATAACCAGTGCGGTAATAGAAGGTGTCATCGGAAGTGATATCATGTGACACTTAATCAGTATTAACTTATTCACTGACTCTCAATTTGGGTTCTGTGAGAGCCACTCAGCTCCTCATCTCATTTCAGTCTTGCTGTAAAGATGGACAAATGAGCTGAACTCAAGAACTGAGGTGAGAATGAACGTTCTTGACATTAAGTAGCATTCGCTTAGCATGGCATTATGGAGTGCGAGCAAAAGTGGAGTCACAGGTATCCAGCCAAAAGCTTGCCACTATTTTGAGTCATAAATCACCCAAAGAAAGCTGAATGTTGTGACTGGATGTTAGTCATCTCAATCTTGGAACATTCTCCAAGTGTTCGTCAAGGTAAAGCCGTAGGCCAACAGTGTTCAGCAGCGCAATCAACTACCTCTTTTTCCATCATAAGGTTAGAAGTGTGGATTGTTGTTAATGATCACACAAAATTCACTCATGACTTTTCTGATCTTTTGCAATCTCTCCATAGAGCAAGACCTAACCAACATCAAGGCTTGAGCTGACAGGGAGCAATGAATATTTGTGCAATTTAAGTGCCAAGCAATAGCCATCGCCAAAACAAAAATCCAACAATCTCCCCTTGACTGTCAATGCCATTATACTCACTCAATCATGCATGGCCAAATTTCTAAGATAAGCATTGACCAAAAACTGACCTGAGCAAATCACATTAAAGCTGTGATGATGAGCAGGTCAGAGAATTGAAATCCCACGGAGAATATTCATCTCCCAGATCCCAAACACCTGTCCACCAATTTAAGAGCACAAATGAGAATTTGGATGAATTATTGTCCACTTGTCTGGATGAGTAGAACACCAGCAACACTCAAGCAGCTTGACAACATCCAGAACAAAGCAGATTGTTACCCCATCCATTATTTTCACTCCTTCCACCACTGATGTTCCATCATGTTCCGCTGTTGTAACGCACTTCTTCAACAACATCGTCTAAATCTCTATCTTTTAAAAAAGGGAAGAACGGCAAATGGACAAATACACAACCACATTCAACGTCCCTTACAAGTCACGTGCTATCCTGCCTAGGAACTACATCATCGTTCTTTCGCCGTGTCCACGTTAAAATTCTGGAACTCCCTTACGAAGAATGCTTTAGGTGTAACTATACCATATGTACTAGAGCAATTGAAGAAATGTTCAAGATTTATGAATGACAATTGGGGTGAGCAACAAAAATTGGTTTATTCATCAACATTTCATGCTGCTAAAAAATAAGAAGTGCCCACTTTATGGAAACATGCAGAGACGCAAACATATATGAATTACAGATTCCAATTCAGATTGAATCTGAGGCAAAAAATAGCTGTGTCCTTAGCAGATATCTTCATATCTTCATTGACGAAAAGTGAGGTTCCAAAGTTCTGGAGAACAATGCTGTTCCCTTGTTTAAGAAAGGAAGCTGGAATTATCCAAGGAATTGTAGGCCAGTGAGTGATGGGGAAGCTTTTGGGGAGGATACTAAGGGACAGGATGTGCGCACATTCGGAAGAAAATGGACCAGTTAGTGACACACCACATTGTTTTGCATAGCAAATGTCATGTCTCACCAACTTGATAGAGTATTTTGAAAAGGTGACAAAGATAACTAATGAGGGAACGCTTGTGGATGTAGTTTATATGACGTTTAATAGGGTGTTTGACAAGATCCCGCATGCTAAACTGATACAAAACCTGAAATCATATGGCTAGATGGATGCAAAACTGGTTTGGTTATAGAAGACATGGAATAACGGTGGAAAAATGTTTTTCAGATTCGAGGTCTGTACCTACTGGTTTTCTTCCGGGGTCAGTGCTGAGACCTTTTTTTGGTAAATATAAACGATCTGGAGGAAAATCTGGGGAAACTGATTGTTAAGTTTATAGATGACATGAAGATTGGTGGCATTGTTAATAGTGCTGGGGGTTGTAAGAGGATACCACAGGATATATAGATAGACTGGAGATTTGGGCAGAAATAGCAGATGGAGGTTAATTCGGACAAATGTGAGGTGGTTCATGTAAAGAATCAAATATAGGTGTGAATTATACTGTAAATAGCAGAACCTTTAGGAACATTAATATACAGAAAAATCTGGACGTGCAGGTCCACAGTTCCCTAGAAGTGGCAACAAGATGTCCAAAGTGATTAAGAAAGCATATGGCATGAATTTCACATGTATTTCATATTACATCTTGTTCACTTTATCCCTGTGTGCATCATTGTTCTCCTCATAGTTGGCTCCAAGGGAGTCTGTAATATTTCCACATTGTTGGGGAAAAAATATTTTTAATTTATTCTTCGTTGAATGTTCCTATTAGTTTCGAGAGATATAGATCAGACTGTGGGCATACTTGAACATGTAGCTCATTTAACCCGCCCTTCTACGCGCCGTAAAGGATGTTGTGAGACAACACTATCAGCAAGGAACATTGAAATATTGTAGGTGAACTCAAAGCCCTAGCCCGAGGACTCTGCCAGCCATCAACCTGCGATAGACCAACATTTGAACAGTGCTGACTCTGCCCTTCAGGCCCTTTATTTTCTTACCTTAACCAACTGACCTCACCGCCCTCACACCAACCCTACAGTACCAGTACAGTAAGCTCTTCCCATTGCAGTCCTCCATGCCTTCAATCTCCACCTGTGACCATCCTGGATCTCTTTTTCTAATCTTTCATGCTGTTGAACCACTCCACAAACCTCTTGTTACTGATTCATTCTTGCCATGCAAGAATCCATTCTCCTGCTTCCAAAACTTGTGTCACCGGCTTAATAAGAAAAATAACTGATTTTGCTCAAATTCACAAAGCCTTCTGGTACATGACACATTTAATTTGTTCTGACCGGAGCACCACAAGATTTTTTGTGACATTAATTTGATCTGGAGGGACAATAATTTCATCTGCGTCGCTGCATCCAGGATCCTCTGGAGTCTGGATACTTCACAAAGCATCTGTTTTATTCTATCCCTGTGGGGCTCAATTGCCGGCAACTGTTACAATCCCGAAGTGTAAAGGGACAAGGCGCCTTCTAGCAATATTGAGTAGCCTGCCAATGGCTGCCGCCGGCTACCCGCCTAATGTATATTTGCAGATAAATCTACTCGTACACTTTTAGATTTTCTTGCTGACATTGCACCCTCTTGTGGTGGTACTGTAAAAGTATTGTCCCCCATTTACGCAGGCTGTAATTTCAAAAATCTCATTTGCTCCAAATTGCATTTGTTCGCTGCCATATTTTATATAGGATCAAAGTATAATATCGTTATTAGAAGGCGTCATATTAAAATGGCAATAACTTATTCCAATGCAGAATGCTGCAATATCCTGCTATCCAGATAAAGCTGACAAGCAAACTTGAATGATTAATAAACGGTGCCGAAGTTGACACCTGATTTTTAGACGACATGGGAAACTGGGCAACATGTGTCAGAGCAAATGTAATGTAAGAATTTATGATAGGATGCATTTCGGCTGGAAAAAGGAAATTCTGTACACATTAAATTATACCATTTTAAAGATGATGCTGAAAGAAAATGAAACATGGATGCTTGCGCAAAATCTTCTGCAGGGTGGTTAAACGGCAGTTGATAAGGTATACGGGAGCCTGCGTTTTGTGAATAGTCGCATAGGGCAGGAAAAACAGGCAGGTAAGTGGCTGACATATTAGTGTAGACGCAATTGGAGTATTGTGTCAAACCCTAGGAGAGACACTTTTTAGCCGATGTGTCGAATATTGCAGCGCTGTCGAGAAGACCTCCGGAAGAAAACAAGCACATAATCTCTTCGATTGAAGAAACAATAAAGGTGCCATTACATTACTGGCTATTCTGAATTCTATCGGCTACAAATATCTTGTCTAGTCCTGTTAGAATTTTAATTAGTCTCTATAAGATTTCCCTCCTCCTACGTCCCCACCAACACCTGCCCCCCCCCCCCCCCCCCCCCCCCCGCCATTCGTCTGAACCTCAGTGAAAACAATGCTAACCTAGTCAATCTCTCCTCATACATTAGTTCCAACATCCCAGAATCAGGCTGGTAAACCTTTGTGGCATTCTCTCAAGGGCTAGAACATCTTCCTCAGAACAGGAGATCAAAATTGTACAGAATATTCTAGGTATGGCCTCACCAAGACCCTGTACAATTTCAACAACACATCTCTGTTCCTGTACTTGAAACACCTCAAAATGAAAGCCAAGATACCATTTGATTTCTTTACTGCCTGCTGCACCTGCATGCTTACCTTCAGTGACTAATGCACAAGGACCATCCAGGTCCTGTTACACACTTCCCTCTCCCAATTTACAGCCATTCACATCGTAATCTGCCTTCTTGTTTTTGATTCCAAAAGTAAATAACCTCCCATTCATGCAGATTATATTGCAGCTGCCATTGATTTGCCCACTCACCCAATCTGTTCCATTCATGCTGAAATGTCACTGCATCTTCATCACGTTTCATCCTCCTTTCCAAATTGTATCATCTGCAAACTTTGAAATGGTACAATTTGATGCCTCAGCCAAATCATTAATATATATTGTGAATAGCTGGGTCTCAGCACTGATCCCTGTGACACCCCACTAGTTACTGCCTGCCGATTTGAAAAGGATGCATTAATTCCTACTCTTTGTTTCTTCTCTGCTAACCAGTTTCTTATCCCTCAATCCCATGAGCTTTAATCTTGACAATAATTTCTAATGTGGAACTTTGTCAAATATTTTCTGAAAGTCCAAATATATCACATCAACTGGATCTCCCTTGTCAATTCTACTAGTTACATTTTCAAAGAATTCCAATAGATTTGTCATGCATAATGTCCCTTTCAGAAATCCATGCTTACTCTATCGCTTCCTACCACTGCTTTGTAAATGCGTCGCTGTAAAGTCCTTGATAATGGATTTGATAATTTTTCCCACCATCAACTGGTCTATAATTCCCTGTTTTCTGTCTCCCTCCATTTATGAACATTTGTGTGACATTAGCTACCCTCCAAACTTCAGGGACTATTCCAGAGTCTATAGAATCCTGGAAGATGGCCACCAATGCATCCACTATTTTCAGAGTCACTTCCTTGAGTAGTCTGGAATGCAAATTATCAGGCTCTAGGGATTTATCCGCCTTCAATCCTATCAATTTTTCCAGCAATATTTCTTTACTAATATTGATTTCACTCAGTTCTTCCTTCTCACGAAATTTTGCATTCTCCAATATTTCTGTTATCTCATTTTTGTCTTCTTTTGTAAAGACAGAACCAAAGTAGGTATTCAATTGCTTAGCTATTTATTTGTTCCCTATTATATATCCTCCCACATACAGAGAAAGCTTGACAGCATTCAGGTTTGTTTCAACAAATATTTATGCTACAAAATGGCAACTCCAAAAAGAGAGTATCTAACCACCCACTGTTAATATTAAACGGGATGGCCATTGACATATCCTATAGTGTCAACATCCTAGGTGACACAGTTGACCAAAAGTTCAAGTGGGTTAACTTTATAAATATTGTTACTTGATGCCATAACACAACCTAAGGAATACGCAAAAGAGCATAAGATCATAAGAAATAGGAGCAGGAGTAGGCCATGTGTAGCTCAACTCATGGCACTCCAAACTCTGCCCAGAAGTCACAATTATAATTAAATACACTGCATTTGCCTGCAAGAGACCAGCTCCAACAATGTATGACCTAAATTAACACAAAACAACATGCATTATTGATAACCATAAAAGTTATTTATCTCCATTCCAATCCATTACCATGTGATACCACTTGTAAAGCAAATTTTCCAATATTAAAGCTTGAGAGCTACTTTTGTCAAGAAGCAAACAGAATCCAGGCACCAGTCTTCTAGTCCAAACATTGAAAGGTGGCTGACAAATAGATTTGCTCAAAGATAGTAACACTGAGAAATAGGATGAGCAACAAAAAACATTCCAGCTCAATGTTTAAAGACACCCTTGTAAAAAGATGACCCATCACATATTAACTTTGACAGCAATGTGGACATAGTTCCCTTGCAAGAAACCCATCACCGTGGGTCATTCCAGCCAATGAACTTACATGCCTGGGTGTAAATCCATTGCAAACAGAGATCATAATACATATTGTCAAGCCATCAAGGAAAGCCTCAACAAAGACACAGATGGACCCTACCTAATCTCCATTGATGTGGCCTAGCTGACCATCAGAAATGTCTACAAGCCATAAAATTACATGTGGTCCAACATCACAGTGCATCATGCAGGGCACTCAATCATCTACATTGTCAATTTCAATGGTTAACAACACATGCGGGAACAACTCAACAACAGCATTGTCAATCTGGGCATGACCTCAGTGCATGACTTTAAATCCTTATATAATAAAAGCAGCCTGGCATATGCTATTCCATGCAGAAAGAATGCTCATGTGAACTGTCCCAATCCATGAGAGCAATGGTCAAATACTAGGGTGTTGTTGTCCTTCTTCCACCTCTTCCAACGTTGTCCAACCATCAACTACCATGAATGAACTCAAAGCCAATATCATACTGATGAATGTAGAGAATCAACTAGGATGCCTACAACAAATTATCAGAATTTTTATAAGCAGATACTTTCAAACCACCATGTTTAGATCCCAGCATTCATCGAAAATTACAATGACTTCACAGGAATGATCAAATCTGTGGTCACTAAATCTGTTTCCTTGGGCTTCAGAAAAATTTTGAAACTCTTGTTTCTTGGAAAGTAAATAGATCATGGAAGAACACAGGGAAAATAAAGACTAGGTATGGAGAAAAAAGCCCATTGAGCTTATTTGCAGGATGACAAACACTTTCATCACTCAACTCAGATTAAACTCAGAATTTTGCAGTGGTTCTCAAAACACTAAAGTCTAAAAGAAGTTGGTATTTTTGGAGATGGCTTTGAGAAATCAGTTCATGATTACAACAGTTAGTCAGCATGGCATCGCCAAACTAATTCATCTTCAGTTCAAACCATACAGGAAATTAGATTTGTTTTTGCTAAATAAACAGTGTGCACTGAATTTTTGCTTGTTGCATAATTGCAAGTTAATGCTAACTCCTTGTTGAAATGAGGATTAGTTTGCCAACACTTCTCATCAGCAAGTTAGGATTGTTATTGACACTGTCTCTCAAATTTCTTGAAGTAATAAAATCAATCGTAGTTTTCAACTTTCTCATTAAGAATAGTAATACAGCTGAGCTTTGGGTAGTTGCAAATGTATTGTTTCTATAAGCTATCTAAAAACTATTCACACAATATGATAATGAACCTTTCTTTCTTGAAGTTTTTAAAGAATGATTCAAGCTTTAGAACTATAGACCTACAATGCAGAAGAAGACTATTTGTACAATCAAGTCTGCACTAACTCTCTGAAAGTGCATTTTCCTAGGCCCACCCTAGTATATGTTGACTGACATTTACTTCGAGATAATCCTCAAACTCTTGTGAAGTAACCTGTGAACAATTGTTACTTACAATCTGTTCCAGTTTACAAAATTTTGTGAATTTTCTCACGTTTTTCGATTGTTTGTTCTGCTGAAGTCGATCTCATGATAGAAACTTCTGGCCACTTTGCTTGTGTACTAATAATGACTAAGAACTTTGTACCATCAGGGTGCGCAGTAAGATCAATGATCATCTTCACACAATCAAATAAATGTTCAATTAATGGATGCAGATGTTTATTGATGCACAACACTGGATTTATGATTATTTTAAACTCAACAAAAATACAAAGTGAACTCTCTGCTTTCAAGGGACATACAATGTGGGTATCTCAGGCACTCATTTAACTGACTCTAACATACATTGTTAACAAGCTATACAAATTATTCTTCGACCTTTGGACAAATTGTATGTGGCATTGCTCTTACATTTGGGTTGACAATTAGACTTTATCTTGAGTTTCACTTGAAATCCCTTGACTCATTTGAATAAAGTATTGCTTTGAATACTCTCCAAAACAAATCATCTTTGGGGTAATGAGCAACTGACCTCCCAGATGCACGCTTCACTGACACAGTGATATAATGGACCACATCATCAGATCATTTACTTGCTTTCAGAGACAGATTGCTCCTGAGAGACACACTCACTAGAATAGTAGTAGAAGAGAACAAAGAACAAAGAACAAAGAACAACACAGCACGGGAAACAGGCCCTTCGGCCCAACGAGCCCACGCCACCATCCTAATGTCCTAATGACATATAGAGACCAATATAGGGACAATTTGTTACCCAATCAGCCTAAGAGCACATTTTTGGGATGTGGAGGAAACCGGAGCACCCGGAGAAAACCCACGCAACCACGGGGAGAACGCGCAAACTCCCGCAGACACAGGCCCAAATCCATGTGTCTGCACAGCAACAGCGATAGTCTCTGAGCTGTCATGTTGCCCATCTGATGGTCCAGTTTAAGCATACACTAACGACATGAAGCACTAGGCCACTCCTGAAGTAACATCCAGGAGCAGCCCTCGCACGACCTGCCGAATGCATGCACCTTGTTGGTCAACAAGGTGGACCGAACAGCCTGTGGAAACAATAAAGTATTTAAACAGTCCTCCTATATCCCTCTATCTGCAGACCGCTCATGTGGCTGTCCAGGAGACCCTTAAACAACCCTAGCGTGCCTGCTCCCACCACCTTACTCGGTAGTGCATTCCACACCCCCACTACCCTTTGTGTGAAAAAATGCCCTCTAATATTAGTCTTATACATAGCCCCCTTCACCCTAAGGCCGTGACCCCTCGTTCTATCAGAATCTAATGGTGGAAAAAGCTTACCACCATTTACTCTATCTATACCCCTCATAATCTTATATACCTCTAATAGATACCCTCTCAGCCGACGTCTTTCAAGGGAAAACAACCCCAGTGCGTTCAACCTTTCCTCGTAAGACAGCCCTTCCATACCAGGCAGCATCCTGGTAAATCTCCTCTGCACTCTCTCCAGGGACTCCACATCCTTCCGGTAGTACAGCGACCAGAACTGGACGCAGTACTCCTAGTGAGGCCTAACCAACGTTCTATACACTTGCAACATCAAACTCCTACTCTTGCATTCTATACCCCTTCCTATGAAGGCTAACATACCATATGCTTTCTTAATCACTTTTTTCACCTGTACTGACACATTCAGAGACTTGTGAACATGCACCCCCAGGTCTCTCTGCGTCTCTCCGGTGTATAGAGGTAAAAGTAAAAGGTACTTTTACCTTTTATCCTATAACTCCCCTCTACATTATTCCGGCCAAAATGCATCACCTCGCATTTATCTGGATTAAATTCCATTTGCCATCTATCTGCCCAATCTACCAGCCTATCTATGTCCTGTTGTATTGCCTGGCACTGCTCCTCAGTCCCCGCCAATCCAAGTATCTTAGTGTCATCAGCAAATTTGCTGATCACACCACCTACCCCCTCTTCCAAGTCATTTATATAAATCACAAATAGAAGAGGTCCTAGTACTGAGCCCTGTGGCACACCACTAGTGACTGACCTCCAGTTGGAAAAAGAGCCTTCCACTACTACCCGCTGTCTCCTCTTCCCAAGCCAGTTCTCAACCCATTTACATACCTGGCCCTGTATCCCATGCGCCTTCACCTTTTTTATCAGCCTACCATAGGGAACCTTGTCAAACACCTTACTGAAATCCATGTAGACGACATCAACAGCTTGTCCTTCATCAACCGTTTTTGTCACCTCTTCAAAAAATTCCACTAGGTTCGTAAGACACGACCTCCCCTTAACGAAGCCATGCTGCGTATCCCTGATCAGATCGCAGCGCTCCAGATGCTCATACATCCTGTCCCTGAGGATCCTCTCCATTAGCTTACCTATAACTGAAGTCAAGCTCACCGGCCTATAGTTCCCTGGGTTATCCCTCTGACCCTTTTTAAACAACGGTACTACATTTGCATCCTCCAGTCCTCTGGGACCTCACCTGTGTCCAAAGAAGAGACAAAGATTTGCGTCAGAGGCCCAGCAATGTCATCTCTCACCTCCCTTAGCAGCCTGGGATAAATACCATCAGGCCCCGGAGCTTTATAAGTCTTTATGCTACCTAAAAGCCCCAACACTTCGTCCCTCGTAATGATTATTTCCTTTAAAGGGTCCTCAAAATCCTCAAAGCCAGCATCAGACATCAGGCCCCTCTCCCGCGTGAATACTGACGCAAAGTATTCATTCAGGATCTCCCCCATCCCCCCAGGCTCTAAGCATAGATCCCCTCCTCTGTCCCTGAGAGGTCCAATCTTCCCTCTAACCATCCTTTTGATCCTTACATAGGAGTAAAATGCCTTAGGATTTTCCTTAATCCTACCTGCCAAAGCCCCTTTTTGCCTTTCTGACACCCCTTTTAAGATCCCGTCTACACTCTCTATATTTATCCAGCGCTGTCTTTGTCCCCAATTGCCTGGATCTAACGTACGCCTCCCGCTTCTTCCTGACCAAGTCCTCAACATCCCTAGTAACCCATGGTTCTCTAATCCTACCCTTCCCTTCCTTTCTCCATACCGGATAGGCACGTGTCTATCCTGCAAAAATTTTAGTTTTCCCTTGAAAGATTCCCACATGTGCAGCGTCGACCTACCCTTTCTCCATACCGGATAGGCACGTGTCTATCCTGCAAAAATTTTAGTTTTCCCTTGAAAGATTCCCACATGTGCAGCGTCGACCTACCCTCGAACAGCTTATCCCAGTCGGGATCCTTAAGATCCTGCCTAATCTGGCTATATCTAGCCCTCCCCCAGTTTAACACCCTCCCCTTAGGGCAGGCTTCATCTTTTTTCATTAATACCCTAAAGCAGACAGAGTTGTGGTCACTATTAGACACATGCTCTCCTACTACAACGTCAACCACCTGCCCTGGCTCATTCCCCAGAACCAGATCCAGTATAGCCCCCTCTCTAGTCGGGCTATCCACATACTGCTCCAAGGACCCTTCTAAAACACACTGTACAAATTCCTCCCCGTCCGCACCTTCCGCTCTGGGCACCTTCCAATCTACCCCAAGGAAATTGAAATCTCCCATTACAACTACCCTATTCTTCCTACACCTATCTAAAATTTCCTTACATATCCCTTCTTCCATGGCACGCGGACTGTTGGGCGGTCTGTAGTACACACCCAACATAGTAACCTCTCCCTTTCTATTCCTCAACTCCACCCATAGCGACTCAATACCTAACTCAGCCATACCATCCTCCTTCTGCACTGCTATGATGTGACCCTTAACTAATAACGCCACTCCCCCTCCTCTCTTCAAACCACCTCTATCATGCCTAAAACACTTATACCCTGGAATATGCAATTGCCAGTCCTGCCCTTCATTCAGCTTTGGGCAGTGGAGAGCCCCTGACCTGTGAGGGACACACTTCTCTGGGACAAGAGAGCACTTAGTCAAAACTTTGCTCACTTTTCGGCAGTAGAGAATACCTGACCTGAAAGGGACACACTTCACTGTGACAGCCACTGTTCAGAAAGCATGCTGAGTTTGAAAATAATTCAAGATCGATGTCACAGGAAAGTGGTAAACTAATTGGTTGGTGAGAAACCGATATTAGAGACAGTGTTTGAAACGAAAAGAAATGTTTTATTTATTGGCAAACATATCATTTATTATCTCATATCTATTTTTTTCTAGTCTAATTCGTAAATTTTACATTTTAAAGCATGTTAGATGAGGACAGCAGAGTGGATTGTGTGCTTGTCACATTACCAATGTCCTTGATGATCACCTGTACAGGAAATGCTCCAGGTGCAGAAACTAGACCTCTGAGTTTTGTAGCTACAGCAGTGACAAGGGCACAGTGGCACATCCGCGAGGCTGAGAGTCACATGGATAGCATGTTTACAGAGGTAGTCACAACACAGCTCAAGGAACTATAGGAAAGATGGGAATGGGTGACCTCCAAGTAGTGCTTGAAGAACAGGCAGGTAGTACAGGATTCACCTGATGTCCCACTCATGATTATGTATTCAATTTTGGAAGCTGATGTGGGCTCTGAATACGGTCAGAGACAAGTTTTTGGCATTACAAGTGGCTGACTTGGGGTGAGATGGGGTGGTGTGGGGCGACAGGAGGGAAAAAAGGAAAGCTCAGTAGTAATTGGGGATTCATTAGTCAGGAAAGCAGACAGGTGTTTCTACGATCAAGATATGAACGCAGGATGCCACGTTGCCTCCCTGATGCCAAGGTCAGAGAAGTTGCTGAATGGCTGCAGGATTTCCTTACAGGGGAGGATGATAAGTTAGAGGTCATAGTATATATGATAGCAACAATACGGCTAATCTGAAGAATCTTGCATCAAGAATTCAGGGAGCTAGGCAGTAGATTGGAAAGCAGAACCTCTAAGAGTGCAATATATGGATTACTCCCAGTGCCAAATTCTAGTGAGTACAGAAATAGCAAAGTAGGGCAGATAATTATACGTCTCAAGGATTGGTGCATGAGTGAGAGTTTTAGATTCCTTGATTAATGGAACAATTTCTGGAGAAATTTGAACATGTACAAATCAAATGGTCTACACCTGAGTTGCATTGGGGCCAACATCTTTGTGGGTAGGTTTGCTTGTGCTGTTGACAAAAGTACAAATTAGAGGGACACAGTAATGAGTAAAATAGAAACATATCATAGAACATAGAACATTAGAGTGCAGTACAGGCCCTTCGGCACTCGATGTTGCACCAATCTATGAAACAAATCTAAAGCCCATCTAACCTACACTAGTCCAATATCATCCATATGTTTACCCAATGACCATTTAAATGCCCTTAGTTTTAGCTTTAAACACCCTTAATGTTGGCTTTCAATGCCCTTAATATTGGCATTTTGCGACATGTTGGCATTTTGCATTATGCAACAGTAAAAAAAAGTAAGTGAAAGAGAGATCAGCTATGTTGAGTGTCAAGACAGTAAGGCAAGACTGAATGGTCTGTACCTTAATTCTAGCAGTTTAGTAGGTAAGATGATGAATTAAGAGCATAAATTGGCACATGAAGTCTGATATTGTTCCCATCATAGAAACATGGTTGATGGAATGTCTGTACTGCCAATGCAACATTCCAGGTTACAGGGTCTTTGGGCAAGACAGAGTAGGGGGGTTAAAAGAGAGGTGGTAATACATTTTTAAGGGGTCAATTACTGCAATAAAGAGGGATGATATCTTGAAAGGGTCTTCAAGCTAGGCTTTATGTGTAAAACTTAGGCAAGGTAAATGGGGGAACCCCCACTACTATAGGCTGCCAAAAAGTTATTAGGAAACAGAAGTGCAGATATGTAGACAGTTCTTGAGGTGTGCTTTTTGTACAAACTCAGGAACTGAAGTTCCTCTATCACTGCATGCTAATCTTCACATCTGAATGCTCTGCATTCACACCGTTTTATCCCTGTTCATTTAGGCACACTAAAGTTTTGCTTAGCCAAATGGGTGTTGCAGCTTCCTGAAATAAAATATCAAGGTCTCCTTTGCTGATGCATTGTTATGAAACCCCACTGATGTTTTGTGTGATAGTGTTCTAATCTGAAACACTGGCTTTGTATGATATTTGCTTTTTTTTGGATTTGAGCAAGAAATGTTGCAAAAACAATGAGAACTTATAACATTTTTACAGTAAACAAATAAGTACAAGTATTTCCTATGTAGAGAAATGACGATTAAAAACATGGCAAAGAAGTATCTTATATTTTGGCAAATTAACAGTAAGTACTTTCTTCCTGAAAACATGAAAACCTTTGTCTCCCCTGTCCCTAAGCCCTGCTAAGACCTATGCTTCCTAAACAAAAACCATGAACTAATTGGTCAAATCCAGCCAATGATTACCATACTGTAGAGCTTAAGTGATCAGAATTTGGGAAGGGCCTTTGGTTCAAATGAGAATTTTATCTTTTGCACCAACTAGCTCGATTTTAGCATGTCTGAAAATGTTTTCTGAAGATGGCTGCCTTTCTTTTTCTTACTGCTGCTTCTTCAACATATTATTTGTCTGAAATACTTCCTGACTGACAGCACTCTGACTACTAAGTGTATCAATTGCAAAGTACATCCTGTTTCGTATTCTTTATTCTCTCTTAGGTGCTGTCCAGACATAATTTACAAAATGCATGGCAGCTTGATTTCACTTGTGCCAATAAAATCAATTATAAAACATACTACCATTTCATGACACACCCTCTCTAAAAGAAAATGAAGTGACTTAATGTTGAAATTTCGACTTTAAATGAGAATCTGTGCAAAATACTTAGTAGGCTTCAACCTCACAAAAAACTCTGGTAAAGTTATATACATTTTGTACTCTCTACTCTTGAGAAGGCATCTGCTATCATTATTTTTTTTGTCTCTGAGGTCATATATTTCGCTGTCAAGCAAATTATTTTGGACACAAAGTGTCTTCAATGCTTCTGTTAACAGATCAATCTTGTCAGCATTTATTAATAAGTCTGCCTCCAGGTACTCTTGCTCATTTTGACTTTCTCCAACGTTTCTTGAACAATTTCAAGTTCCTCCTGAAGGAAGGATTTGCCATCTCCTAAAATTTTGATGTTTCCATTGAAGAATGCAGTCCCTTGCCAGTTCGGTGATATTTCTTGTTCAAGATCTAGCATTGTGAAACATTTTCGTGGCTCTCCAACCCGTAGTGTAACTTCAATTGTCAAATCTTCTTGGATATCAAAGGTTTTCCTTGTTCTATAGTCATGGAATCCAAGACTGCATGTCTGAACACAATGACTTTTTGATTTGAAATTTATAGATTTCAGACTGATGAAAAGGCACTCTGGCCTGTAGTTCTTCTTGGAAAAATGTAACTGTTAAGTTCCATCAGTAAATGTTCTACCTCACTCTGAGCTTTATCAAACCTTGACTTAAACTTTTCTTGGTTTGCTTTAGTGACTTACTTTTCTCTGTGAGCTGACTATACTGAACGGATTATTTATTCTTGTGGTTCTGTTTTGCAGCATAAATGGAGAAATGGTTTTCAAATTGCTGTTGTTTAATCTTCTTATGTATGTGTGTTAGTTTAGCTGGATTAAACTGTTATGGCTGTTGTTTCATTGGAATAACATCCCTGACATTTATATCATGCATATTTATCTTCATTCTCCCTAGTTTGTCTCCGCAGATAACTTTGTGTTGCTGCAATAATTCTTTCAGCTCCGTCCAATTCATGTCTGAAAGATAAGTTAACTCAATATCTACTTTGTCCAGGACATCCGTATTACCTAACTGAATTTGAAGGAAGTCACCGTCAGTATTTAACTCCTCATTTTCTTCTTCCTGTTTTATAAAAATTAAGACCTCACTCTTGTCCTCATTTTTGCTCTCCCACTACTTTTAATCATGTTGTTGTGATATACTCTGCAACTTTCATTTGGCTGGTGTGTAAATCAAATAATTCACTTTACTGCGTTTCTTTTTTAACTTGATATGATCCCTAAATCTTACTTTTAGTGGTTCTTCTGATATGAGTAAGAAGGCAATTCCTTTCACCATTCCTACAAAACTTCTAATCTGTGCTTTTATATCAGTTATTGTTTTCATTCCTTGTTGGGTAGTCGGTTATTTGTCAGCTCACACATTGCATTTAGTCATACTCTGATAGTGCAGCTTCTAACTAGTGATTTATCAGTTTTTTTCTGAATTAATTTGTGTTACCCTCTAATTATATGCCTATAAACTAGTTCAAAAGGATTAAATCTAGTAGATCTGTCTGGTGCATTGAAGATTGCAAAAGATAAAAATGGATTCCTTTTTCCCATTTTGACCATATACTTTCATTATGGGTTTTCAGAGTTTTTGGCAAGTGTGATAAATTCTACAGAAATTAACCACATCCCTGTGCAATCCAAGCCAGTGGAATTTTTTTTTTTGTATTTTAGTGTTGGTTTTGCTTGTCCCCACAATGGTATCTAATGAGCTATCCGAGGAATCTCTTTTTTATATTGAGGAGATAATACAATCTGATGTTATTCTACTTGTCTTTTTGTTCTCGCATGTGGTGGTCTTCACTTTCTCATCAGGATTCTATCCTTGACATAAGAACATTGAGGAATGCACAGTTCTTCCAATATTGAGTGTTTGATGCATTTGCTGTAATTTTGAATCATTTTGTTGTAGATTTATCAATCAGTTTGAAGTAAACATGTCTGTTTCTTTACCTTGACTTGGACTTTCTGCATTCAAATTGGGTAAGAAATCATATTCAATAGTTTCATTTGCTTCATCCTGCTCCTTCAATTCACTACACAATCTGGGAACATTCCAGGAAATTTATTCTATGAAGAAATATCTTAGCTAGATTGTATACATACTGTTCAACTACCATGGTCATCATAATTACCTGTGATCCTGACAAATCATTGCCCAAAATAAATTGAGCTGAAGCAGTAGGTAATTTTTCTACCAATCTTGCAGATATTTATCCCATCTTAAAACAGTTCCTTAATTGATCATGAGTGGAAGTATTTTCTTCTTTTCCCCATGAATACTTGTGGTCAGAACTTATTATTTTAGCATCCTTTGGGAAACAAATACCCTTATCCCATAACATAAGGAATTGACTTGCCCCAATATGTTGTTAATGTTAATATCCTTCCCCATTCTATCTTGCCCATATGGAAAAGCCTTTCTGACACACACAAAATCTGCCACATGTTGGCCACTTTTCCACCACACGATTTGTGCACACATGTTCATCTCCACTGGGTGCACATTCACTCTATGTATAAATCCTACAAGTTTTTCTTGTTTTCTATTCTCTGATTTTATTTTTTCCCTTTTCAAGATTGATAACTTCTAATAAGCTTTCCCTGTAATAAGCAGTATTCTGCTTTCATGTAGTTTGGTTTATTGCAATGGTAGCATCGAACACTCATGGGTTCATTCCAAAGGGGCAAATCTTTAGTGCTATATTTACTCTGTGGTGGAGAAATCTTTTTTGTGAATTTCAGCCACTCTGACTCTTCCTTGACTTTTTTTTTTATCACGGCTTCCCATTTTCTATCTTTTGCTGATTTAAAAGGATTATGGAAAATAAAGTTTGGTTTATGGGCTAGTTGAATGGCAGAGCCAACTTGTGAGTGTCCAGCTTAATTGAAGTTGGAAAAAAAATACTTCTTGGACAAAAAGACTCAACGAAAAACCTCGGCAAGCTGTTTAGCTTATGTCATACTCTGAGAGACAGTGGAAGTACTAAACCTAGTGTGGCCAGTCAAGTGGAAACCACGAAATCCCTAGAAGCCATGGCATCTCTAGAGTGCAGGAGGTTGTGTCCCATTGAGTCACCAATTCTCCAACAGAGCATTTCACCCATCCAATCCCCTCTCCTCCGCTCCCACCCTGTAAGATTGCACATTTACCTTGGCAAGTCCACCTAACTTTGACACTAAGGGACAATTTTGCATGGTCAATCCACCTAACTTGCACATCTTTGAACTGTGATGGAAAATCACAGCACCTGGAGAAAATCCATTCAGCCACAAGGAATGCATATAGATTGCAGAAAAACAGTCAGCCAGACCTAGAATTGAATTTAGGTAACAGCTAGTTGTAGGAAAATCCACATCAGAGCAACAAAAAGGAAATAGAGAAAAAGTACAAAGCCAAAATATCCCTCCAAAAATAAAAGATGGGGCAAAAAATCCAGAGAACTGTGGCTGTCAGGGAATATATGGGAATGAATGAGGAAAAGTAGCAGGCCTTTGGTAGACATAAGGGTTCAGAAGAGTTGGTCCATAGAAGGGCATGGAAAGTGCTGGGATACTTAAAAAAGGAAATTGAGAATGAAATTGGTGCATTAAAGGAAAAAAAAGGAAAATCCCAAGGTGTTTTGTAATTACATTCAGGACAAAAGAGTAACCAGGAAAAGGATATGTCCATTAATAACTGAAGTAATAATTAGCTAAAAGACATAGGTAAGATATTAAAAGAGCATTTTGGATCTGTGTTCACTATGGGGAAGGACAATACAGGTACAGAAAGAGTTAGAGGGGCTGTGGTAAAATTGATCAAATTAGCATTAAGTGGTAGCAGCTTTAGCGGACTTAAAAGTGGAATTCTCACTCTGAGATGAGATCAATTCTCAACTGGTGTGTGAGGCAAGGGAGGAGATGGCAGTGGCTCTAAGGTTAACTTTTAAACTCTCTCTGGCCACAGGAGACATTAAGAAGTCTCACAACTGTATTTACCCCAGTCCAACGCTGGCATCTCCACATCACAAAAGTCATACCAGAGGACTGGAAGACAGCAGTTGGCTGATATTACACCACTATTCAAGAAGGGAAATGTGGCAGGCAGGGGGACTGGGGTGGGGGTGGGGGGTGGGGTGTGGTGGAGCCAGATAATTACAGGCCGGTGAGTCTAAAATCAGTAATGGTGAAACTATTGGAAACATTTCTGAGGGACAGAAATAATATCCACTTTGGGAGGAACGGATGAATCAAGAATAGTCGGCAAGGGTGGTCAGAGGAGATCATGTCTAATGGATTTGATTTAGTTTTACAAGGAACTTGTTAGCTGTGTAGATGGGGGCAATACAGTTGATGTAATCTACATGGAGTTCAATAAGGCTTTTGATGAGATCCCACATGAGTGACTAATCAAGAAAGAAAGAACCTCTTGTGTTTAAGGCAAATTGGCAAATTGAGTCCAAGATTGGCTTTGAGACAGGAGACAGAGGGTGATGGTTAAAGATTGGTTTAGCGTCTTGAAAGCTGTGTTCAGTGATGTCCTGCAGAGTTCCATGTTGGATCCTTTGCTGTTTGCATTGTAGATTCATGACCTAGATGTGAAGATGGTGGCTATGATGAGTAAATATGCAGATGACACAAAAATTGGCATGTGGTAAAAGTGAGGAAGAAAACCTTGGATTACAGTAGGATAATGATGGCTGGTCAGAAGAGCAATACAGTGACAAATGAAGTTAACATGAAATTGTGAGGTGATGCAATTTAGAAGGACTAACAAGACAGGGGAGTGCACAATGAATGGTAGGATGCTAGAAAGTACTGAGTGTTTTATGTGTGGAGCTGTTGTGGTTGTGTGCTATCATGTTAAAGAGATAGTCGTGTGCAGAGTTCATAATATCATGAGTTGCTTCATTGGCTTTTGCCTCGTCCAGATCAAATCTTTGTAGGGTCAACACTGACCAATGAACCTGCATTGTCACTTTCAACCCCATGCGCTATCACTTCATTTTATTAAATCTAACTTGTGAAATATATAAAAAAGAATGTGACAATGAGGAGTGGATAAAATTCTTTCTGATCAAGAGATGGAAAAGCAATCAGAGCTGCACTTACCAACTGAAAACATTGATACTCTTGACATTGGGACAGAATCAGGTCAGCCAATTGCACTTGACATCCGACTGCTAAAGTCGTTGAATCAACAAACAGAAGCATGTCCATACCATAATAAAATTACAACCAGCACCCCAAGGATGTCAAGCTGCAGAGCTCATCACAGCTTCAGTTGGATTGGGGTATTGAGTTTCCATCAACCAGGACAGAAATTTGTGTAAAGCAATAAATCTCAGAAAAGCTGTTACAGGTTGCCTTACATTACAATTTGCAAAATGAGCTTAGCCTTTGAGATTGTGGGAAGCTGCTGGAGATTTTGGTTTCCCTGTAAAATGGTGGAAACATGAGGCACCAGTGGGTAATTCGAGGAAAATCCAAAAATTTGAATTCCTATACATAAGGAATTCATTATCATATCCAACAAAACAATATTCCTGAGGCGCTTTTCTCTGCATCCTTGACAGTTTCTTTTAATTTGCGTTGGACTCTGGTCCAGCCTGAGAAACCTGATACCAAAACAGATGAGGAATTAAGCATGATACTGGAGGATCATTATTCAACCAAATAATTAATCATTGCGGAGCATTTCAAATTCCATAAGTGAAATCAGCTGGAAGAAGAAAATACTGCACAATTTTTGCTACCGGAAAGCGCCTTGAGCAGCATTGTGAATTTGGTGATGATACAATCGAAGACCAGCTGCTTTATGGACTCAGTAAAGAAGCTAAGTAGTAGAGATAACTCACAGGATGAAATTTGGGTCTGCAAATAGTTTTATGCTTTGGAGATTTCTGTTTCAATGCAACCTGCTGCTAAGAAGGCTGCTTAGCACAGAGCGGGCACGACAACCCATTAAATAACTATCATAAAGAGAATGTCTACTTTTCTGAGTATAAATAGATTCGAGACTTGGGCACAGAAATGACAGATGGAGCTTAATCCAGATCTATGCAAGGTGGTATATTTTGGAAGATCAAAATAAAGTATGAATTATACCATAAATGGCAGAAATATTAGGAACATTAATATACAGAGGAACCTAGGGATGCAGGCCCCCCTTTCCCACAAAATTCTTGAAATGTGGTTCCCTGCAGAATATTAGCTCAAACTGTCCCTATCTCCTTTATAGTACTAATTGAAGATGAATTAGTATGGAGATGACATGCTGATCAGTTGTTGGACACATGCATCAGTGCACCAGTATTCCCTATGCCAGAACTACCTCTGGATGAACCTCTATCCATAGCATTGAATAATCTGTCTTTGGGTCAATTAGCAGAAACCAAGATTGCTGAAGAATCCTTGCTACAACTTGTCCATCTTCTGCAAAAGTGGCTGCTTGCTTTGCAAGTTAGAAATATCCTCCAAAGAATCTAAGATTAATTCTAAGGTTATGGACAATCAAATCCCTGAAGTGTACAGGCAAACAGTGTGGAATAGATAGCCACTAGATCGTCTTTGCTATTATCTATTGTTACTGTACAATGATGCTTTAACTTCCCTTGTATCTAGATTTTGATGAATGTGTAAAGTACTCAGGTTATTTATTGTTATGGGGCCTCAAAAGTATAGGGAGGGATGTGATATGTTGGGCTGTTGTGCTGATATAGAATCCCTACAGTGCAAAAGGAGGCCATTGAGCCCATCAAGTCTGCACCAACCACAATCCCACTAAGTCCCGAATCCCATAGCGCCAGATACCTACCCTGCGAGTTTCCCTGACACTAAGTAGGAGTTTCACACGACCAACCAACGTAACTGTCACATTTTTGGACAGTGAGAGAAAACTGGATCACCTGGAGGAAACACACGCTGACACAGGAGATCATGCAGACTCTACACAGACAGTATCCCAAGCCCTTGATACTAGGAGGAAGCAGTACTAACCACAATGCCACTATGCTGCCCCTATGTTGCACTACCACTTTAAAAGTCTGGCCATGTGTATAGTTTGTGATGTCATCAGCTGCCTCACAGTCTTTTGCCTGATCTTGATCAAGCCTTTGTTGAGTCAAGAGCTAATCAATAAACCTGTGTTGTTGTTTTCATCCAGTCTCACAAGCTAACATTTCACTTGTTTTTTCATCCAGCTTGTGCAGACCATAAACACAGAGCACCAGAAAGATACTGAGCTGTTAAGTCCAAAGATTTCTGAAGGCAACAACACACTAAGGTAGGGTTGTTAACAAAGCATATGTGATATTTGCCTTTATATGACAGAATGGTATAAAATGCTTCTTAGGCTACATTTGGATTGTGTGCATTTCTGGACACCAAACTATAGGGATATTATTGGATTAGAGAGGGAGCAGAGGACATCCACCAGGATGTTGCCTGGGCTTAAATGTTTCAACTGTAAAGAAAGTCTGTAAGGGTGCAGTCATTTAACTTGCATTCCTCAGAGTACAGAAGAGAAAGGAGACACCTAATTGAGGTGTACAAGAATGTGAGGAACATAGGATAGAAAAGATCTAACTTTTCCCCTTGGTAGAAGGGTCATTAACCAGGTGGCATGGAATTAAGACAGATCTGAGGTAAGGGACAGCAGATTTTTCACCTAGAGAATGTTGCGAATCTGGAACTCACTTCTTCAAATGGTGTGAGAGATAGGAACAACACTGAAGAATTTTTTACATGAGTACTTGAAATATCATAGCAAACAAGACGGTGGACCACATGCTGGAAAATTGGATTAGAATAGTTAAAAGCCTAATGGTTTGAGCTGACACAAAAGACCAAATAGTCTCTTTCTGTGCTTGTAAGTTTTTATGACTGTTTGATATTGAATTGGATGGTTCTCTTCTAACAATGTTTGACCTTTCAACAAATAACTTCCAATTGTAGTGTATTTACTGCATCACGGCTTGTGAGGGCACCCCATAGCTGTTTTTGTACTTCTTGTATAAACATATGTCAGTAATCTTCCAAATGATGCTGTCCGATTTACTTCATATTCAGTGTAAAGGAATTAACACCCTTAAGGAGTTGTTTTCTATAAATGTGTTTAATTTGCCTGAATTTGTTCTTTGACAACTGTTGTGCTGCCTGTGTAGAAGATTTTTCAACTTAATCACTGTGAGAGGTTCAGAACACAAATTCCACCTGTGGATGTACTGGTTAACATAGAGTTGGTTGCCAGCTCTTAATATTACTAATTATAGCATTGAAGAGCTGCTAATGAATCATACATTGCCAACATTTAATTAAATAAGGGCAATTAGATGATTTTGATCTTTATGATTGAAGTTTACATGGCACACATGATCTTTATTCACTTAAGGTTTGACTATTTGTCACAAAGGTGTATGGTGCACTTTATCCTTATTTAAAATTGCATCAATTAATTACTTTTTATGATCAGTTCTTTTCTAACTTACACAACAAACAGTAAAATATATTTGGATGCATTTTGTCAACATAGGTATCTGAAGAAAAGTAATTAATCTCTTTTTTTGCTAACACATCAGATTACTATGTCACAAGTATTTGATATAACTCATTAACACTGTAAGGTAGATGATTATCAAAATTGCTCCAATCTTTAGCAATGAAAACAATGTTCCTGTACCTAAGCCCCAAATATACCAACTATGGCATATGCTTAAAACATTGTTATTTGCAATAGCATAATGACCAGCATTTAGCAGAATTGTTATACTGTAACATACTTTCAATAGATGTTTTAATTGCAACTATTTTGCGCTTGGTTGCATTTCCACTTTCACAGTTTTTCTCCTCGGTTGCATTATGCACCACAAGTTTTCAGTTACAAAATTGAAACAATCTATATTCAGACCAATGACAAGACATGAGTAATACTTCAAGTTATTTTTTCAATTAGCTGAACAAAAGCAATCCATGAAATTTTAAAGAAAAACTTTTTTTCTTAAATGAAGTGTGGTTGGCACATTGGATATTCATCACTTACTAAAGAAAAAAGATGGTGACTTAATTCACAAATGAAAAAAAACTACAACAAAGAAAAAGGTAAATCAATGCAGTTAAACACTCTTGATGATTAGGCAAATAACTGTCTCACCTGACTGGGTACATTTTCATCCCATTCACGAAATTTAATGACTTGCGCATTGACATTGGATGTCGATAAATCGTTGTTTAAAGTTTGTGGTGCATGCGCATTCCATTCCATCCCACCGGGGTCAATAGTACTGGTCAGGTCTTTGGCTTTTGCTGGGCTGTACGGTTTGAGGAAAGTAAAATCACTCTTGGCAGATTCAGGGGTCAAACATACTTTGTAATAATAGGTCTGCGAAACAGGCGCACTTCCACCTATCTCTAAAAAGTCAGGTGGCACTTTCGGACTGGTCGTCACTTGGAGGCTTGTTTTAGGTGTTTTCAGAATATCTGCAGAATTCAAATTTTGAATGCAACAACAGCTCCCGACAGCAGTATTGCAATCTTGGGCATTATTTCTGTTTTGGCGACATTTGATCGTTACAACGATAATTATGGCCACAATGAATAGAAATGAAATGGATCCCAATGTGATAATTATGTAAAACAATAAAGCAGAATTTTGCTCTGGATTCTCAGACAAATCGCTGATTTCAGGCGGGATTTCTGTAATGTTATCCATTATTAAAAATATAATGGTAACGGTTGCTGAAAGTGAAGTTTGCCCGCTATCTTTCACGAGAATGACCAGAGTTTGCTTCGGGACATCTCGGTCCCCGAAACGTCGGGTTGTCCTTATTTCTCCCGTGTTGAGCGCTACGTTGAACAGTGTTAGATCTGTTGCTTTCAGCAACTGATAGGAGAGCTTTGCATTCTGCCCAGTGTCCGCATCTGTAGCAATGACTTTGATCACTAATTGCCCTGGATCCACAGATTGCGGCACCTTCTGAAGTGCAGCTGAACCGTTGTTTGGCCGTGGTGACACAATGAAGGGAACGTTGTCGTTCTGATCTAGGATTATCACGTTTACTTTCGCAGTGCCACTGAGAGGTGGAAATCCAGCATCTTGAGCTTGGATTTGGATTTGAAAATCTTTTAGTTGTTCGTAATCGAAAGAGCGTAATGCGTAAACCTTGCCATTGTCTGAATTTATAGAAACATAGGATCTGGAAGGTAGACCGTGGATCATGCTCTCTACTATAGAATAGGACAGATAGGCATTCTGATTAGAATCAGGGTCGAATGCTGTCACGGAGCAAACGGTAGCACCAGGCGCGTTGTTTTCTGTGATGTATACTGTGTAGGAAGGTTTCGAAAACCTTGGAGCATTGTCATTCACATCTGAAACCTTTAAAAATATAGACTTGTTGGTAGAAAGAGAGGGATATCCCGAATCAATGGCTGTGATTGTAATATTGTACTCTGATACCCTTTCACGGTCCAGAAGATCCGTGGTCACCAGTGTGTAATGGTTCTTAAAGGACGACTGGAGCTTAAATGGGATGCCCTGGGAGATCTCACAGTTGATATGTCCATTCTTTTCAGAATCTTTGTCTGAAACACTGATGAGAGCAATGACTGTACCGATCATAGCGTCTTCCATAACTGGGCTTGACAATGAAGTCAGGATCACTTCAGGCGCATTATCATTCATGTCAATTATGTCCACGAGAACTTTGCAATGCACGGGTATTGCATATGGACCACCTTTGTCTTTGGCTTGAATATATATTTCGAACATATTCAATTCTTCGTGATCTATAACGCTTTTAACTCTAATCTCACCTGTATGGGTGTCCACATTAAACAGTTCGTACACCCTTGGCGGAGTGTGACTACTGAATGAATATACTATCTCACTATTGGAGCCTTCGTCTAAATCGCTGGCATTCAATTTTAATACCAATGTCCCTTTGGGCGCATTTTCTTTCAATGAAACTTTGTAAATTGTCTGTTCGAAGATAGGCAAGTTGTCATTAGCGTCTAAGACAGTGACAATGATCAGGGCAGTACCGGATCGCTGTGGAATCCCACCGTCAATGGCCGTTAGAACTAACTGATGGACCTGCTGTTGCTCTCTGTCCAACATTTTCTCCAACACTAACTCTGCAAATTTGCTCCGATCACTTCGTGTCTCCACATCCAAGATGAAATGGTCATTTGGACTTAGTCTGTAAGTGTGAATTGAGTTAGTGCCCACGTCTGGGTCGTAAGCGCTCTCGAGGGGGAAACGCATGCCTGGCAGTGCCGATTCTATAATGTCCAAAGGAAAATCCTTCCTCAAGAAAGTTGGGGAGTTATCATTTATATCCAGAATCTCTACTTCAATACGATATAGTTCGAGAGGATTTTCGATAACAACTTCAAGATGCAGAAAGCAGGTGAAAATGGGACCACAGAGCTGCTCCCTATCTATCTTTTCATTCACGAACAAAATCCCATTGCCCAAATTTACCTCCAAATACTGTGCCGAAGCACCAGAAACGATGCGCAGTCTTCTGGCGCTTAGCTCACTAACGTTTAAACCCAAATCATCAGCAACATTCGCAACAAAAGCTCCGTGCTTTAGTTCTTCCGGAATTGTATAGCGAATCTGTCCTGAAATCAAATCCATAAAACAGGACATCGCAATGTAGCATAATACTTGCCTTGTTTGCGTCCACGCTTTCTTTCCAGTTGTCATTTCGACAGCAATCGGCGTCTGCCTTCTGATTGTCATTGACAGGTTTTGAAGGAAAATCGCCGCCAGAACTTGCTGGTGAAGAACTTATTCCAGTGACGAGTCCATTATTGTTTGCGATCTGCGGGTCTCTTACATGGTTTCAATAGAAAATTTCTTACAAGGGAAGTGCCCCGTTTTATGGGAGCCTTGCTTCCAACTGCGCTCAGCGTGGACAGTAGAACTGTACTGATATCTGTAATTCCAATGTTGTACTTTAGATAGCACCGCGCGCAATGCGTGTGTATGTGTAGGTGGCTTCTTTGTGTTCAGGGTCTGAAAGCTCTCAGCTCTCATTTCAGCACTCGGTGGCGGACAGCAACAGCGAAAAACGCAGCGCGGAACATTTGGCATTACCTACCGACGCAGTATCTGTAAAAGCATGTATCAAGTTTCTGCCTTCTACTTCCAGCAACAAATTATTTCATGTTTTAATGTTCAAATCATCAGAACTACGAGTAGTGAAATATGACAGAACGCGTGACTCTCTCACCCGCCCATGTTATTTAAATGCCGAATATTAGAATTTTTGTTTTCTACGCAAAATGCCCGCTGAGCATATTATATTGTCGGTGATGTGCATAGCTAAGCTGACAGACTATTGCTAATGACCTATTTTTCAACAGAAATCAGCTTATTTCACGAGAATGGAAATCAAGGTCTTCGAGGTAGACAATCAGATGATACGTACAATATGGGAAGAAAAATCGTAACTATTACATGTACAAACATTTCACATATTGGGCACTATTCACATGTGTTTTATATTTGGAGTTAACTTATTAAACTCATTATTGTGCACTCGTGTGAAAACTTGCTTCCGGAGTTCCCAGTGAATGTCCAAACCTAATGAGCCATGAAAAAAAAATCTTCAATGGACCTTTGGCAGAAATCCCGAAGGGACCTGAATTACTTCTGCACTGAAGTCTAGATAATAAGCAACGTAATTATTTTAAGGTATCTTGTCTGGGTTATTTAGACGCGCAGATTAAAGTCACATTGACTAAAAGGTACGCACAGACCAGTTGTACTTTCAGATAGTATAGATACCTATAAAACAAGAGAATTGAAACACGGAAGTGATATAGCATGTTAGTTAGGCAGTTCTAGTAATATATAGGCCAAGTGGTCAGGAAATAGGTTGTGAGAAGAAGGGATTGTAAAATCAGTAACTTCTCGCCTAATGATAGTCGCGGCTGTGAAAATCAGCAAACCTATCAATACTAGTGATGCAGGTATCATAATATTTAAAACGTTCACTCCGTCTCCCAGCTCCCAGAATTTGATGCGTATAATTTTGAAATAAAAGATATTGTTGGACTCGAGAATTGTCATGTCTGCAAGAAAACTTTCAGACAAAATTTAACCTAAATTGAATCGCGACTATTAGTTGTGTGAAACAAAAACTTTGACATTCTTCAAAACACACATCCTGTGTTAAGCAGTTGTTTCCAGGGACCAACAAATAACAATTGGATCCTTCTCTAACATTCCAAGCGTTGCCTGAAATGAATACATGGTCCCTCAAGTAAATGCCCGGTTCCTTTCTACTGATCGTGAACGTGAAAGAAGCCGTTTGTTAACAAATTGGAATGGAGTTTTAAATATGGTGCAAAGAATTAACTTTTAAAAATTTACCGAGCCGTTTTGTCATCATCACAGTTCTGTTAGTCAATTTCTGGACATGAAGGTAAGTTTGCAAAAATATATATATTTTTGGCATGCGCTAGCATCTGTTGAAACTCCTTAGTAGGAATCTGATGTTTAGAATAAAAACACCAAGTAACATTTGCAATACTGGTTCCCATGGAAACCAAACTACCCGGCCTTCTTATCTTTGGTGTCCTGAAGATAGTGGATAAGGATTGCAGGTGCTATCAGCGAAATTAGTTCGAAGTGGGGGTTGGACAGGAGTAGGGGACGGGGGGAGATAGAGATGGGGCGCGGCAAGTGTCAGCGCGGGCGGCCTGGATCATCAGAGTGAAAAAAAAGACAGGTTCTAAAGAAAGTCGGCAGACTTAGCGCAGAGCTATCCAGGCACAGGTTCTCCACTAATTGAACGACACAAGCAGCCGAAGCTGTGTCTCTTGGTGCTGCAATTGATCCAGAATGCCACTGGCAAGAACAATAATTCTCCTTGACACGAAGGGATTGGACACAATAGTTATATAAAATACAAACGGTTGCTCTGAGTGCAATGTATTGAAATGCAGGCTTGAATAAAAAGCATGAAATCCTTTTGAACTGGAACCTGAGCTGGCTTAAAGATGAGAACTTAGCCCTAAAGGTAAGGAATCTAAAATGTGTTTGGCTGAGCCAGGGGATTAGAGAAGAGCTAGGAGTTTTCCTCAGAGCTTGTAAAATATATCTTCTGAAAATGCCTGACAGGGATCTTAAATTATATGTGCAAAAGTTAGATGCATTTTCTTTTACAGCTTGCTCTTGAATTACATATAATCAATACAGTGTTTTGCTATCCAAAATATGGCTTTTTATTTTCTCTCTATCTCTCTCTGTATTGACCAATGGAATCATTTAATTGAATAAAGTTCCTTTTTGGTGACAAGTTAAGTAGGCCAAGGATGTAAAAGTAGAAGTGTTAGATATTCCAGATTAAGGAAGGGAAACTCCAATTTATAAGCAAGTAGTCTTTTGGTGATTAACTTTGGAGAAGTTGTTCATCACCTTCCCCCACTTCCTTCAGCACGCTACTCACTAGCTCCCAACCCTCACCCTCTCTCAAGCTCCTCATAAGTCCACCACTGTCACATTTAAGTAGCCTCAAACTCTCAAAATTGAGACTTGTGATTATTTAATGGTTACTTCAAAAATAAATGAAGATGAGGACAACTGATGTTCACAAAGCCATGACCGATTAAAATATCAATATATTCCCGCGCTGTTTTGTTCTTTGTTCTTTGTTCTTTATATTCAGAGAAGAATACCGGACAGTGTTGTTAATTCTGTGTGAAAGCACATCTACCCACTGCATCACATAAAGAAGATAGATTGCCTTAAAGCTACCGCAAGAAGTCCAACAACACCAGGTTAGTGGAAGTTACTGGTACTGGTTATTTTTCATTGATCGTAATTTGCAAATACAGAAACAGTGAAATATACAAAATAGGAGCAGGGGGAGGCCATTTAGCTTTTCAAACCTGCATCACCATCATTACAATCATGGCTAATCATCTTACTTAATTACCTGATCCCATCTTCCTCCCATATTGTTTGATCTCCTTCATTCTAAATGTTATATCCAACTGCTTCTTGAAAATATTCAATGTTTTGACATCAATTACGTTCTGTGGTAGCAAATTCCATCAGCTGACCACTATCTGGGTCAAGAAATTTCTTCTCATCTCTGTCCTAAGCCATCTACTTTGTACCTTCAGGTTGTGACCCCCCCCAATTCTGAACACCCCTCATTGGGACCATCCTCCTTGCATCTATCTGATCTATTCCTGTTAGGATTGTGTAGATTTCAATGAAATCCCCATCATTCTTCTGAACTCCAGCAAATACAATCCTAACTGATTCAATCTCTCCTTGTATATCAGTCCTGCCATCCCAGGAATCTGTCTGATATACCTTCTTTGGACTCCCTCTAGATAAGGAGACTAAAACTGCGCACAATATTCCAGGTGTGGCCTCACCAAGACCTGTATAAAGCATTAAAACATCTGCATCCTATACTCAAATCCTCTCACTACAAAGGCCAACATATCATTTGCCTTTTTACTGCCTGCTGTATCTGTATGCTTACCTTAAGTGACAGGTGTACAATCTCATTGCACATTCACCCTTCTGATTTATGGCCATTCGTTTAGTAATCTGCTTTCCAGTTTTTGCTACCAAAGTGGTTAACCACACATTTATCTAAATTATATTGCATCTGCCATTCGTTTTCCCAGTCAGTTTGGATGAAGGATATTTCTGAATGGGCATGGGACATTCTGAAAGGGGAATGTGAACAGCCAGAGATCATGATACACATTAATACTTAGGACATAGGTAGGAAAGTTGACAAGGTCCTGCAAGGAAAGTTCATGGAGTTAGATGGTAAGTTAGAAAAAGAGGACCTGTGGAGTTATAATTTCAGGATTACTTCCTGTGCCACATACCAGTGAGGCTAGGAACAGGAAGATGGCATAACTAAACACGTGGCTAAAGACCGATCTAAGAGGGAGGGGTGCAAATATGTTGATCTTTGAACCTCTTCCAAGACAGATAGGACCTGTACAGGATCTGTACAAGAAGAATGGGTTTTACCTAAACTAGAGGGACACCAATATCCTGGCAGATAGATTTGTTAAAATTTCTTGGGAGGATTTAAACTAATAGGCAGGGGAGGGGAGGGAGGGGGTGGGGGTTAGGAACCAGAGCAGTAGATCAACAGGAGAAGTAACTAAAGGAGAGCTACAGGCTAAGTGCAGTAAGATTAAAAGGAAGAGAAGGCAGGGAGTAATTGATGAACACAACCAGACTGGTAGTCTAATGTGCATTTGTTTCAACATGAGTATTACGGGTAAGACAAATGAACTTAGAGCTTAATATGCAATCAAAGAGATATGATTGAAAGAGTGACAGGATTGGGAGCTAAACATTCCAAGATTTAGATGCTTCAAGCAGTATAGAGAGAGAGATAAAAGGGGTGAGGGAGTTGCATTGTTGGTTAAGGAGAATATCACAGCTGTACAGAGAAAGGACACCTCAGAGGGTTCAGGCAATCAGCAAAATGGGTAGTGCTCAGTAATA
Organism: Sphyrna mokarran; assembly: GCA_024679065.1. Classification (NCBI taxonomy): domain Eukaryota; kingdom Metazoa; phylum Chordata; class Chondrichthyes; order Carcharhiniformes; family Carcharhinidae; genus Sphyrna; species Sphyrna mokarran. The sequence goes on along the minus strand of JAGIQG010000014.1, from coordinate 75,673,974 downwards.
GAAAGGATGCAGTCACAATGTTGGGGGTTTATTACAGAACTCTCAACAGCCAGCAGGCGATAGAGGAGCAGATATGCAGATAGATTTTGGAAAGGTGCAAAAATGACAGAATTGTTATGGTCGGTGATTTTAACTTTCCCTAGATTGACTGGAACTCACTGCTAGGGGCTTGGATGAGACAGAATTTGTTAGAAGCATCCAGGAGGGTTTCTTGAAACAGTATGTAAATTGCCCAACTCTGGAAGGAACCATATTTAATATGGTATTGGGGAATGTGTCCAGCCTGATGATTGAAGTTGCAGTAGGAGAACATTTTGGGAAAAGTGATCATAATTCCATAAGTTTTAAGGTCCTTGTGGATAAGGACAAGTATGGTCCTCAGGCTAAAGTGGTAAATTGGGGGCAGGCTAATTACAACAGCATTAGGCAGAATTTGGAGAGTTTAGATTGGGGGAGACTGTTTGAAGGTAAATCAACATCTGACATTTGCGAGTCTTTCAACTGTCAGTTGATTAAAATTCAAGGCAGGCATGTACCTGTGAGGATGAGCAATCAGTGTAGCAAGTATCGGGAACCCTGGATAACAAGGGATATTATGAGCCTTATCAAAAAAGAAGGAGGCATTTTTAAGGTCTAAAAGGCTTAAGGCAGGTGAAGCCCTTAAAGAGTATAAAGAAAGTAGTAAGAAACTTAAGGAAGGAGTTAGGAGGGCTAAAAAAGGTCAAAAAATCCTTGGAAAACAGGATTAAGGAAAATCCAAAGGCATTTTATATGTATTAAAGAACAAAAGGGTAGCCAGAGGAAGGGTTGGTTCACTCAAGGATGATGTAGGGAAGTTATGCATGGAGCCTGCAGAAATGGGTGAGATTGTAAATGAATATTTTGCTTCAGTATTCACCAAAGAGGAAAAATTGGTGGATAAGGAGCCTAGGGGTAGACTGTATAGGTATTCTGGTTCATGTTGGTATCAATATGAAGAAGGTTTTGGGATGTTAAAAAGCATTGAAGTAGATAAGTCCCCAGGGCCTGATGGGATCTACCTCAGAATATTCAAGGGGGCAACAGAGGAAATTGCTGGGGCCTTGACAGAAATTGTTGCATTCTCTTTGGCTACAGGTGAAGTTGCCAAACTCTGGAGAACAGCCAGTGTTGTTCCATTGTTTAAGAAGAGCAGCAGGGAAGGTCCAAGGAATTATAGGCCAGTGAGCTTTATGTCAATGATATGGAAATTATAGGAAAAGATTCTTAGGTGTTTGAGCCTCTTAGCTGCACTTCAGTAAAGGAGACATGGTTTCTGCTTCTTCACAAACTATCTTTGTTTCTTTAATAAAACTCAACATATATTGAGTGCCATCTGCAGATCGTTTATATATCAGTGACTTCTACTGAATAATTGACATCAACTTAGAACTTAATTGGAAGATTTATTAACCCATTTCTAATATTAGAGGTAAAATTTACTCACATTTGGAAACAAATGGACTTATTAGTGATAGGCAGCATGGTTTTGTGAAGAGGAGGTCAGAATTCACTAACTTGATCAGGTTTTTCGAGGAAATGACAAAGATAATAGATGAGGAAAAGATATTAGATGTTGTGTACATTCAGTAAAGCCTTTAACAAGGTACCTCATGATAGACTTGTATGAGAGGTGAAGTCATATGGTATCAGAGTTCAGCTGGCAAGATTGTACACAACTGGCTTGAGTATAGAAGACATGAGGAAGCTGTAGAGGGGTGCTTTTCTAAACAGAATGCTGTAACTAGCAGAATTCCACAGGAATCAGTTCTGGGACCTTTGCTGTATGTATAAATGATTCAGAGGGAACAAAGAACAAAGAACAAAACAGCATGGGAAACAGGCCCTTCGGTCCAATGAGCCCACGCCGCCACCCCGATGTTCCCACCTCTACCCGCAATCCCTGTCCATGTTTATAGATCTATGGATTAAACAACAAATTTGAGATAATTTAGGGAGAATTTGTTTTGCCAATTAGCCTAAGAGCACATCTTTGGGATGTGGGAGGAAACCGGAGCTCCAGGAGAAAACCCACACAAGCACGGGGAGAATGCGCAAACTCCCACAGACACAGGCCCAAATCCATGTATCTGCACAGCACAGCGATAGTCACTGAGGTGTCGTGTTGCCCATCAGATGGTTTGGGTCAAGCATACACTAACGACGTGAAGCACTAGGATACTCTCGAAAAAGATCCAAGAGCTGGGGGCAGTAGTTATAGCTGGGGGAAGGGTAATTATGAGGCCATCAGGAGAGAATTAGGGTGCATAGATTGGACTAGGAAACTACAGGGACTGGGAACATCTGGAATGTGGTGCTTATTCAAGGAGCAGCTGCTGCGAATCCTTGATAAGTATGTCCCTGTCAGGCAGGGAGGAAATGGACGAGTAAGAGAGCCTTGGTGTACGAAAAAAGTTGATTTGCTGGTTAAGAAGAAAAAGGAGGCTTATGTCAGGATGAGGCTTGAAGGCTCAGATAGTGCAATGGCTAGCTATAGATTAGCCAGGAAGGAGGTAAAAAGTGAATTGAGGAGAGCTAAGAGGGGACACGAGAAGATGTTGGCTGATAGGATTAAGGAGAATCCTAAAGCTTTCTTTCGATATGTTAAGAATAGAAGATTGGTTAGGCAAGATTAGGGCCAGTCATAGACAGCAGTGGGAAGTTGTGCGTGGAGCCTGAAGAGATTGGTGAGGCACTGAATAAATATTTCTCTTCGGTATTCACGCAGAGTGCTGGAAATGTAGCTATGGAGAACAATGAGGTACAGGGTTGCAAATTGGGAAGTATTGTAGTAGATAGGGAGGATGTGTTAGAAATTCTCGAGGGTTTGAAGTTGGATAAGTCCCCTGGGCAGGACGGGATTTACCCTAGGATTCTCTGGGAGGCAAGAGAGGAGATTGCAGAGCCTCTGGCTCTGATCTTCAGGTCCTCGTTGGTTACGGGTGTGGTTCCGGAGGACTGGAGGATGGCGAATGTGGTCCCATTGTTTAAGAAGGGGAAGAGAGACCTTCCTGGGAATTATAGGCCAGTGAGTATTACTTCTGTGGTGGGCAAGGTATTGGAGAGAATTATTAGGGATAGGATTTATAGTTATTTAGAGAGAAATGAATTGATTGGGGATAGTCAGCATGGTTTCGTGAAGGGTAGGTCATGCCTTACTAACCTCATGGAGTTTTTTGAGAAAGTGACCAGAGAGGTGGATGGGGGTAAGGCGGTTGATGTAGTATATATGGACTTTAGTAAGGCGTTTGATAAGGTGGCCCATGGAAGACTTCTGCAGAAAATGCAGATCTATGGGATAGAGGGTGATTTAGCTAATTGGGTTAGGAATTGGCTAGCAGATAGAAGACAGAGGGGGGTGGTTGATGGGAGTTATTCATCGTGGAGTTCGGTGACAAGTGGTGTACCTCAGGGGTCTGTTTTGGGGCCCCTGCTGTTTGTAATTTTTTATAAATGATCTGGATGAGGGTATTGAAGGATGGATTAGTAAATTTGCAGATGACACTAAAGTCGGTGGAGTGGTAGATAGTGAAGAGGGGTGTTATAGTTTGCAGAGAGACTTGGACAAGTTGCAGAGCTGGCCGAGAGGTGGCAAATGGAGTTTAATGTGGAAAAGTGTGAGGTAATGCACTATGGCAGAAATAATAAATGTGTAGAGTATAGGGCAAATGGTAGGGCTCTTAATAGTGTTGAGGAACAGAAGGATCTTGGTGTATGTGTCAATAGATCCTGAAAGTAGGCAGTCAAGTGGATAAAGTTGTTAAGAAGGCATATGGAGTCTTAGCTTTTATTGGTAGGGGGATTGAATTTCGGAGCCGCAACGTCATGTTGCAACTGTACAAAACTCTAGTGCGGCCGCACTGGGAGTATTGTGTGCAGTTCTGGTCCCCGCATTATAAGAAAGATGTGGAGGCATTGGAGAGGGTACAGAGGAGGTTGACCAGGATGTTGCCTGGTATGGAGGGCAGGTCTTATGAAGAGAGGCTGAGGGATTTGAGGTTGTTTTCGTTAGAAAGGAGGCGGCTAAGAGGGATCTTATTGAAGCATATAAGATGATTAGAGGTTTAGATAGGGTGGACAGTGATAGCCTTTTTCCTAGGATGGAGAAAGCTAGCACGAGGGGACACAGCTTTAAATTAAGGGTATGAGTTATAGGACGGATATCAGAGGTAGGTTCTTTCCTCAAAGAGTGATTAGGGAGTGGAATGCCCTGCCTGCAGCTGTTGTAGATGCGCCAAGTTTGGTGGCGTTTAAGAGGTTAGTTGATAAGTATATGGATGAGAAGGGAGTGGTTTAGTTAGGAGGGGCATTGCTTTTTATTTTGGTCGGCACAACATCGAAGGCCGAAGGGCCTGTTCTGTGCTGTATTGTTCTATGTTCTATGTTCTATGTTCTATAGCAGCCCTCTCACAACCCATCGCGTGTATGCCCCTTGTTAGACAACAAGGTAGACCAAAGCACCTGTAGGATAAGAACAAGTACATCAATATCATCATCTATTTACACACTTCCCAGGGACTCCCAAGGCTCATGATCCCTATTTTAAATCAGTTTTCTATACCACTCCATTCCCATTCTGTTCATGTGCCCATCTAAGTATTTCTTAAATAACTCCAGATTACCTGCCTCCACAACTTTACTTGGTAACACATTCCATACCCCTACCACCCTTTGTGTGAAAAAACTCCCTCTAGCATCCAAATTATACCTTACCCCCCTCACCCTAAGCCCATAACCCTTTGTGCTATTTGAGTCCATCCTAGGAAAAAGCTTAACCCTGTTTACTCTATCTATCCCCTTCAAAATCTTGTACACCTCTATCAGATCTCCTCTGGAAATATAGCTGATTTGATGAATAAGTTTGCAGACAACACAAATTGGAATTGTGGACAATGAAGAGTATTGTCAGAGGCTAAAGCAAAATATAGACCTGTTGGAGACTTGGGTGGAGAAATCGCAGATGGAGTTTAATCTAGACAAATGTGAAGGAAGGTCCAATTTTGGAAGGTCCAATGCATGTAGGAATTATACAGTAAATGGTAGAACCATTGATAGGAAAAGGGATCTGTGTGTACATGTTCACCAATCACTGAAAGTGGCAAAGCAAGTGGATAAGGTAGTCAAATAGTCAAAAGGCATATGGCATGCTTGCCTTCATTGGTCAGGACATTGAGTACAAATATTGGTAGGCCATGCTGTAGCTGGACTGAACCTTAGCAAGGCTTCATTTGGAATATTGTGTACAATTCTGGTCACCATGCTACCAGAAGTATGTGGACAATTTGGAAAGGGTAGATAAAAAGTTTACCAGGATGTTGCATGGTTTGGAGGGTATGAGCTTTGAGGAGAGGTTGGATAAACTCCATTTGTTTTCACTGTAACAACAAAGGTTGAGGTTTACAAGACTATGAGTAGCAAGGACAGAGCAGATATTTAGATGCTCTTTCCCAAGGTAGAAAAGTCAAATACTAAGGTGCATGGGGAAAAAGTTTAAATGAGATTTGTGAGGGCAAGTTTTTTACGCATAGGGTGGTGAATGTCTGGAGTGTGCTGTCTGGAGGGAGGAGGGGTGGGAACAAGTATGATAACTGCACTTAAGGAGCATCTGGGTGAATATATTAATAGGATGGGAATGGAAGGGTATGGACTCCAAAAGTAAATATGGTTTAAGTTTAGGCAGGCATTGTGATTGGCTTAGGCTTGAAGGGCTGTCTGTTCCTGTGCCGTATTGCTCTTTGTTTTTTTGTCTAAATCACACTGAAGGTTCTCTGCTTTCTCCACCCAACTCACCCTTTACGCCAGCTATGCGGTACCTGGAAAATTTGGAGATCTTGGTCAGGATTCTCCCAAAAAATTCTAAATCCCCAACTTGAGGGAAAATAGGTATAAATTCTATTTTTGAAAAGCATGATTTCCAGAATGAATCTCTAACATTCTATGCATCATAGAGTGCCTGAGCATGATCACTTTGGAAATCTGTGAGTGGGATTTATTCCTGCTCAAGAGGTCGGCAACACAGCGCTGAGTGGGCCACTGCGTTTGCACCAATCAGTCAGGAAGGAGATTGGTTCATTTGCAGTGCCCCATATTACCAGCCTCCAGATCGCTGGCTAGCCCAATCACTGGTCAGCCCTGCAATCCCCAGTTGCTGGTCTTCCAAACTCCCCAACCTATATCAGATCCTTGGTGATGGCATCTGAGATAGCACTACTTTGGAGAAGATTCCAAGGTTTGTTTTTTGAGAGTGGAGATTAGCAACTTTATGTCAAATTAGAACTTCCAGTGAGACCAGTTAGCTCACAGTGTGACAAGCATATGGGGAGATTGATGAGAAAGACAAGAAGTCGCTTGAGTAACATCGGTCACTTGGTTTCAGAGTGTGATGTCTAACCATTGTTTGCCTTTCGGTTCATAAGGACTGTGTGTACTTACTGTGAACATATGAGCATATGACATATTTTGGAACATGTTATCCTTATAAATCTGTATATGTCTGTAAAGGTATAGCTGGGGTAAAACAGTACTGCATAATAGTGAATTGTTTCTTGATTAATAAACGTTTTATTCTTTTGTTAAAAGCTGATTAGCAATTATGTGATTCTGTTCATCAATGTGTGTAAACAAAAACCAAAAGTTAAAATCTATCAAGGCATGTCCCAGTATGAAATCTGACTTGTTCAGTAGTAACATCAGCTGGAATCATTAAAAAAAAAGGGTCCCCATATGGGATATTTCAAAATGTATAGAGTGGGTTCCATTCTGGTATCTTATTGTCCAGTAGTAACATCTGTTACATCACAACAGTAGACCAGATCAGTACTTTCATCATTCGAATTTGAGATGGGGTTTGGAAACAAAAAGCTTCCAATCAATAACACCTTCTGACCACAATTGGAATGAATGATCCATGTGACTGTCTATAAATTATTTGGCATTTTTATAACAAATGGAGAACGCAGCTGATAAATCTACATTTCTTTCTTGATGACACTAAAAATGCATGTTGCATCTATTCTTACAAGTGCTGATTAAGTGCCATCTCAAATAGACACTTTTTTCTACAACAATTAATAATACAGAAATAAACGGTATAAGTAGTGCCACTTACTCACTAAATGAATGGGTGGACTTATGGCAATTAGATTTAACTTCAAGAATTGTGAAGTGAAATATTTTTTGGAAGAAGAGTGAGGAGAGGTGATATAAAATAAAGGACACAATTATAAAGTGGTACAGGTGAAGAAGGATGGCTGTTATGTGCACAAATGGTTGCTGGTGATAAAGACTGGAAAAGTGATTAAAAGACATATGGGGCCCTGGACATTATACAGTACAAAAACAAGGAAGTAATGGTGGACATTGATAAAACACTTATTTTGCTTCAGTTTCAGGCTTATGTCTAGTTCTGACAGTGTTCAAAACAAATTTTCAACAGTGGATCGAGGGAGCAAGATTTCATTTACGTGGATAGATTGGAGAAGCTGTGGCTGATCGCCTTATGGAAACGAAGGTTGAAATGGATTTGATGGATGTATTCAAATCATGAGAATCTGAGTACATTCAGTAATGAGAAATAGTCCCCATTTTTGAGAACCAGAAGAGACCAATTTAAAGAGAATGGCAAAAGAATGAAAGGCAACATGCAGTGAGTTATTAGGATCTGGATTTCTGTACTTTAGATGGTGGTAAAGTTTGATCCAAATTCATGCCTTGAAAAGGTACTGAATAGCTACTTGGAGAGAAAAATATAGACCTTTTAGCCCATACAAAGATGCATACAATATTCCAATAAAGTTCCACTTTCAACTTTGCCTGCATTACAATGAAGGGAATATAGAGGCTGGTGGAATTTTGTCTTTTAAAAAGCATTTAGACAGTTACATAGGTAAATGGGTGTAGAAGGATATGGGCCAAATGCAGACAATTGGGATTAGCTTAGGGGTTTAAAAAAAAGTATGGCATGGACAAGTAGGATCGAAGGTCTGTTTCCATACTGTAAACCTCTATGACTCTATGACTAAGCAGTGACAGTGTTTGTAAAAAAAAAGCTATTGCTTAGCAAGCAGACGTCCATTTTCAAAAATGGAAGTGTTTGAGTTTTAGTTTGGAATCAGGTGATCAAAAGGAAAGAAACATTTAACACAAGCTGCCACAATGAGCAGGACAATGCACAGGTCCCAAGTTAAAGAACAGAAAGTCCTAGGAAGACTGCAAACTCAAAGCAACAAAAAGAGCAGAAGGATGATCCTTTTTAAAGACAGGGAATAAGACTAGTAAGTTCCTGTTGCAGAGACTTGTTGTATACATGATGGGCCAAATACCTTCTTTCTGTGTTGTAACCATTCCACGAATCTTTAATTCTAATTCCTTTGGAACACATTAAGGTCATGAGTAGTACATTATAAACACCCATTCATAAGTTGTTATGGGGATATTAGAATCAGTTTGTAACAGGTATCAGATATAGATATAACTTTTCTCTTAAGAGAGAACCATTTCACTATCAGATTTATACCTATTTTACCTAAATTCCTTGACTCATATTGATTAGTTGTTATTTTGTGTAAAATCTGTCCCAGGACGGAGTTTTTACTGACAAGAAGAATAGAGGAATACTTTCCCAAAACACATGTTTTCCAATGATCTCCTCCCCTTTCTTGAATTCAATGTCCTTCTATCAGTTTCTGCTCTTCTGCAACTGACCACATCCCAGCCCTCAATTCTCCAACTGTCATTATAAATTAAGAAACTAAGAAATGTAGACATGAGTGGCTCATAAACCAGCTTGATCTTGCCCTTCCATTCTTTAGTCAACATGTATTGTAGTCTCTCTAAGGAAAGTTTATCATTTCTTTGATATGGAGACCAAAAGTGGGCATAATATTCCAATTATGGTCTCAGCAAAGCTCTCAAAATTTGCAGCAAAACTTCCTTATTCCTGTACGCCAACTTTTTGGAATCAAGGCCAGCACACACACTGTGCTTTCCTAATTGCACCTGAATGTTAACTTTATTTCTGCATGATTCATGTACAAAATACAAAGAACCTCCTGAACACCAACATTTAGTAGCCTTCCACAATAGACAGATGGCTAATGAAATTTAATGTACAGAAGGATGAAGCAACAGAATTTGAAAAGAGTGAAAGGAGGCAACATGCAATAGTTTTCTTGTTGACTTTTATGCCTGAAGGTAAGTCCAATCCATACTGTCATGCCGCCACCGCATGTAGGGCAAGTCCAAAATTCATCCCAGCTAGAACAGGGTATGAACCACATTCTGTTGGCACTAATCAACATGAGTGTACAACCAGTTAAACCAACCAGCTCCCCAAGGAGTCTGTGTTTCTGTGGCAACTTGAACTTGAAAATGCATGTTGTAGAATAGAACATAGAACATAGAACATTACAGCACAGAACAGGCCCTTCGGCCTTCGATGTTGTGCCGACCAAAATAAAAAGCAATGCCCCTCCAAACTAAACCATTCCCTTCTCTTCCATATACTTATCAATTAACCTCTTAAACGCCACCAAACTTGGCGCATCTACAACAGCTGCAGGCAGGGCATTCCACTCCCTAATCACTCTTTGAGTAAAGAACCTACCTCTGATATCCGTCCTATAACTCATACCCCTTAATTTAAAGCTGTGTCCCCTCGTGCTAGCTTTCTCCATCCTAGGAAAAAGGCTATCACTGTCCACCCTATCTAAACCTCTAATCATCTTATATGCTTCAATAAGATCCCCTCTTAGCCGCCTCCTTTCTAACGAAAACAACCTCAAATCCTTCAACCTCTCTTCATAAGACCTGCCCTCCATACCAGGCAACATCCTGGTAAACCTCCTCTGTACCCTCTCCAATGCCTCCACATCTTTCTTATAATGTGGGGACCAGAACTGCACACAATACTCCAAGTGCGGCCGCACTAGAGTTTTGTACAGTTGCAACATGATGCTGCGGCTCCTAAATTCAATCCCCCTACCAATAAAAGCTAAGACTCCATATGCCTTCTTAACAACTTTATCCACTTGACTGCCTACTTTCAGGGATCTATTGACACATACACCAAGATCCTTCTGTTCCTCAACACTATTAAGAGCCCTACCATTAGCCCTATACTCTACACATTTATTGTTCCTGCCAAAGTGCATTACCTCACACTTTTCCACATTAAACTCCATTTGCCACCTCTCGGCCCAGCTCTGCAACTTGTCCAAGTCACTCTGTAAACTGTAACACCCCTCTTCACTATCTATAGTGAATGGAGCAATAGATAATGATGGTAGCAGGTCCGATTTTCTTTCCATCACAAAGCTGGCCAGGAATCTCTCCCACTCCTTTCATCTGTCATTTCTATATGTTGGAAGGATTAAAAAGTCCTGCAGTGGGACTTTGGCACAGAACGTCCGGACCAGAGGCAAGCATATAATCCATTGCGCTACAATATCAGTTGAAGGATATAAATCTAATGAAGGTTGCAACAAAAGGAACATTGAGACACACAACTTAGCAGCAAGCATAGGTCATTTGGCTTCCTGACCATGGTTTGCCACTCAGTAAGATCGTGGCAGATCTGTCTTTCACTTTTCTTTCTACTTCCACAACCCTTGATTTCCTTGTCAATCAACAATCTGTCTAGCTCCTCCTTGAATAACAATTAACCCACTATTGTTTAGAAAAGAGAATTTCACAGACTAATGATGCAGTAAGTGAAAATATTTCCCTCGCTCCAGTCTTAAAAGGGAAACCTCTTATTTGTAAACTATGTCCCCTGGTTCTAGCTTCCCTTACAAGTGGAAACATCCCTCCAGCACCTATTCTATAAAGTGCCTCCAGAATCCTATATGTTTCAATAAAATCATCCCTCATTCTTCCAACTCCAATGGATATAGGCCCAACCTGTTCAAACCTTTTTCAAAGCTTTATCCCAGGAATGATTCCAGTGAACTTCCCTGTACTATTCGTAATGCAATGCTTTTTTTCCCCGTATGACATTAAGAAATGGGCACAATCTTCCAGATGTGGTCTCAACAAAGGCTTCTACAGCTTCTCTGTTTTTATATTCAATTTCTCTTGCAAAAAAAAGGCCAATATCCCATTTGCCTTTCTAATCACTTGCTGTATATGCATAACACAGTTTTATGATTCCTACAGGAGGGCACTCAAATCCCAATGCAATACCCTGTGCTATAATATTTCTCTATTTAAATAACATACTTGTTTTCTATTCTATCTGTCAAAGTAGGCAAACTCCTATTTTCCAGACCACACAATGTCTCTGGTGACTATGTAGGCAAATAGCACTTCAAAAGCAGCCACTCATTAACCACATTTCAGAGTTGGAAAAGTGGTGACTCATTGCAGAGCATCTCTCATGCTGAGATTGTTGTGGACAACATGTTTAGTAAGCTGGTCACATCATAGATGAGGACTGAACAAGCAGAAAGTGGATGAGTGACCACCAGACAGAGTGGAAGAAGGAAGGTAGTGCAGAGCCCCTGTGGTCACCCCCCTCTCTAACAAATATCCCATTTTTATGTGCTGTTGCAGGGGTGGGGGACTTTTCAGTGGATAACAGTGGAAGCAAAGTTCATGGCACAATGGGTGGCTCTGCTGCACAAGACAGGAGGAAGAGGAATGGCAGGGATAGAGTGATAGGGGATTCAATGGTAAATGTAAAAGACAAATGCTTTTGCAGCCACAAAAGAGAGTCCAGGACTGGGTATCGCCTCCGTGGTGCCAGAGTCATGGAATTCAGGGAATTCTGAATGGGGATGCTGAACGGCCAATGGTTTTGAACATATCAGTACCAGTGACATAAGTAAAAAAGGATGAGTTTTTATAAACAGAACATAGGGAGTTAACAAAGAACAAAGAACAAAGAGCAACACAGCACGGGAAACAGGCCCTTCGGCCCAACGAGCCCACGCTGCTGTCCTAACGTCCTAATGACATATCCTTGTCCTTAGGCTATGCCTATTGTTGAAGATTTCAATATAGGGACCAATATAGGGACAATTTGTTACCCAATCAGCCTAAGAGCACATTTTTGGGATGTGGGAGGAAACCGGAGCACCCGGAGAAAACCCACGCAACCACGGGGAGAACGCGCAAACTCCCGCAGACACAGGCCCCAAATCCATGTGTCTGCACAGCAACAGCGATAGTCTCTGAGCTGTCATGTTGCCCATCTGATGGTCCAGTTTAAGCATACACTGATGACGTGAAGCACTAGGCAACTCCTGAAGCAACCTCCAAGAGCAGCTCTCGCACGACATGCCGCATGCATGCCCCTTGTTGGTCAACAAGGTGGACCGAATTGCCTGCGGAAACAAATAAGACTTAATTAAACATGCTAAAAAAAAAACTAAGACATTCCCGAGACGAAACTAAAAGATAGTCTACTACTATTTGGTCCTCCTGATATTCAAACAGTCCTGCTATATCCCTCTATCTGCAGACCGCTCATGTGGCTGTCCAAGAGACCCTTAAACAACCCTAGCGTGCCTGCTCCCACCACCTTACTCGGCAGTGCATTCCACACCCCCACTACCCTTTGTGTGAAAAACTGGCCTCTAATATTCGTCTTATACATAGCCCCCCTCACCCTGAGCCCATGACCCCTCGTTCTATCCATTTCTAATGGTGGAAAAAGCTTACCACCATTTACTCTATCTATACCCCTCATAATCTTATATACCTCTAAAAGAGGTACATTATAACTTAGGAACTCAAAGTAGTAATCTAAGGATTACTAATAGTGACACAGGCTAGCTAAAAGTAACAAGATATAACAGATGAACATGTGGTTTATGAAATAGTGTAGGTGGGAGGGATTTAGATTCCTGGGGCATTGGCATCAGTTTTGGGGAAAATGATTTCAATACAAGTGAGATTGGTTGCAAATGAATAGAACTGAGCCCAATATACTCCAGGGAGATGTTTGCTAGTGTTGTCAGGAAAGATTTAAATTTGAATGGCAAGGGAATGAGAACCTGTGCAGGGTGATAGAGTAGGGAGAAACAAGGATAGAAACAAAATACAGAAATGTAAGGAACAAAAAAGGGGGGCAGAAAAACAAGGCTGAAGAAAGTGGGGCCATAAAGCAAAATAAAGCTAAGATGACTAACAAGGTTAAAAATGCAAGCTTAAGTTGTGTCTTTCATGTGAATGCAGAGCATTCATATAAAAGTAGATGAATGAACAGCACAAATAATTATAAAGAGTTTTAATATAGTTGCAATTACAGGGACGTGGCTGCAGGGCTACTCAGGACAGGAACTGAACATCCAAGAATATTTAGGAAAGACAGGTAAAAAGGGATGTAGGGTAGCTTTGTTAATAAAGAAGGAAACAATGCAATAATCAGGAAGGAAATTAGCTCAGAAAATCATGTTGAGGAATTTCTATGGATGGGGATAAAAAACAGCAAAAGGCAGAAAATGTAGCTAGGTATTATCTCTAAACCCCCAAATAAAACTGGAGATGTAAGGAAAGGCATTAAACATGGAATCAGAGATGCATACAATGCATGGCTAATTTTAACTTACATATAGATTGTCAAACTAAACTAGCAATTGCATAATGGAGGAAGAGTTTCTGGAGTGTGTATATGATGGACTTTTAAATCAATAAGTTGAGGAACCAACCAGAGAACAGGCTATTTTAGATAGTTTACTGTGTAATGAGAAACAATTAATTAACAATCTTGTACAATGTCCTTGGGGCTAAACAATTATAATATGATAGAATTCTTCATTACGATGGAGATTGAAGTAGTCAAATCTGAAACTAGAGTCCTGAGTCTGAATGAAGGGAATTATAAGAGTATGAGGCTTGATTTTCCAAGGGCAGATTGGGGAATCCTACGAAAGGATTGACGGTGGATAGGCAATTGTTCATATTTAATGAATATGTGCACAAATTCCAAAAAAAATATTTATTTCCATCTGGCAGAAAAATAAAGAGGAAAGGTGGTTCAACCATGCTTTCCAAAAGAAGTTAAGGTAATATTAATTACAAAGAGGAATTGCCAGAAAATGGCAAGCCTGAGGATTTTAGAGTTTTAGGATTCAGCAAAAGAGCACAAAAATTTGATCAAGGTGAGTAAATAGAGTATGAGTAAAGTTGCAAGAGCATAGAAACTGATTGAGAATGCTTCTATAAATATATGAAAATAAAAGATTAGTAATAACAGATGTAGGTTTCACAGATTAAGAATCCAGGGAAATTTTCATGCAGAACAAAGAAATGGTAGAAAAAACAAACACGTATTTTCATTCCATCTTCACAAAATAGGGCACAAATAACCTTCCAGAAATGTTAGGGAGCCACACATCCAGTGAAAGAGCAGAATTAAACAAAATCAATATTAGTAAGGGAATGGTGCTGAGGATTAATGGGGTTAAAGGCTGACAAATCAGCAGGGCCTGGTAATCTATATCCCAGAATATTAAAGGAAGTAGCCCTGGAAATATTGAATGTATTTTTGGTCATTTTCCAATGGATACTGAGCAGATCCTATCAATTGGTGGGTGCCAAATGTATCATCATTATTTAAGAGAGGGAGAGAAAAGTATGGAGAATTACAGATCAGTTAGCCTGACATGAGTCATGTGGGAAATGCTAGAGTCTATTGTGAAAATTGCAATAACAGAACAGCTGGAAAATGCTAACATGATTAGACAAAAGGTTTATGAAAGACAAATCATGCTTACCATATCTGCTGAAATTGTTTGAAGATAAAGCTAGTCAAAGAAGTAAGGGAAAAACATTGTGTTTTGACTTTCTGAAAGCTTTTGATGAAATTCTGCGTAAGATGTTAATAGGCAAAGTTAAAACACATGGAGTAAAAGGTAATGTATTGACATGGATAAAGAATTGGTTGACAGACAAGAAACATAGAGTGGGAATGAATGGGTCCTTTTTTGAGTTGCAGTCAGTGACTAGTGGGGTACCACAGGGCTGAGTGCTTGGGCCCCAGCTGTTCACAATATATATAAATAACATGGATGAGGGAACCAAATACAACATTTCAAGTTTGCTGATGACATTAAACTGAACAGAATTGTGAGTTGCAAGAAGGATGCAAAGAGGCCTCAAGGCAAATGCATGGCAGATGCAGTAAAACTGGATGCATTTCATTTAATATACTTTGGTGTGAAAAAAGGAAGGAAGAAATGTATTTAAATGATGATATATTGGGAACTCTGGATGTAAAAAGAAATCTGGGTGTCCTGTACACCAGTCAATTAAAGTGAAGAAGTATGTGCAGCAAGAAACTATGGAGATAAATAGTATGTTGGCCATCATTTAAGGTGATTTATATTTAGAAGTAGAGATGCATTACTGAAGTTATACAGGATCTTGAGGAAACCATAACTGGAATGTTGCATGCAGTTTTAGTCTCTCTACCTAAGAAATTATACACTTTCCATAGAGGGAATGCAGTGGCGGTGGTTCACTTGAGTGACATTAGGGTCAGTGGGACTGTCTTATGAGGAGAAATGCATTGGACTAGGCCTGGATTCAATACAGTTTAAACGAAAGAGAGGAGATTTGATTGAAACATATAAACTTCTAATAGGATCTAATTTGGGATCGACAGGCAGTTCTGTGGGCAAAAGCGGGACTCCAGGATGGTAGTCTGCCTCCCTGGAGCAGGGGTTCAGGATGTTACGGAGAGGGTAGAGGGAATTTTGAAAGGTGAAGGAGCTAAGGCTGATGTAATAGTCCACGTGGGAGAGAAGGATGTAGGAACAAAGTGCAGGGGGGACATACATAGGCAGTTCAGGGAGTTGGGGGCTCGTCTGAAGTGTAGGGCCTCCAGGGTGGCATTCTCTGGGCTGCTGCTGAGGCCTGGGAATGACAGGGTTAGGAACAATGAGGTGCTCCAACTGAATGCGTGGTTGAGGGATTGGTGTAGGGCGGAGGGATTCAGATTCTTAGACCATTGGGAAGTTTTCAGGAGGGAGGGGCATCTATATAAGAGGGACGGGGAACAGTTGTCTGGGAAGGGCACCCATATTTTAGCTGGGAGGTTAGCTGGAGTGTTTCAGCAGGGTTTAAACTAATATGGAGGGGGGGGTGGGGAGATAGAGGGAACTGGGAGTGGGAGAGAGATGGGTGACAGGGTATTTCCGGAGAGTAGGAGGGAGGATCAGAGAGTGCCTGAGGGCCTTCAGTGCATGTGTTTTAATGCGAGGAGTGTGACTGGCAAAACAGATGAACTGAAGGCAATAACGTTCAAGAGGAAGTTACAAACGGTGGCGGTGACTGAGACGTGGCTAAAGGAAGGGCAGGACTGGCAATTGAATATTCCGGGGTATAAGTGTTTTAGGCATGATAGAGGTGGTTTGAGGAGAGGAGGGGGAGTGGCTTTATCAGTCAAGGATCACATCATAGCAGTGCAGAAGGAGGGTGGTATGGCTGAGTTAGGAATTGAGTCGCTATGGGTGGAGTTGAGGAATAGGAAGGGAGAGGTTACTATGTTGGGTGTGTACTACAGACCGCCCAACAGTCCGCGGGCCATGGAAGAAGGGATATGTAAGGAAATTTTAGTTAAGTGTAGGAAGAATAGGGTAGTTGTAATGGGAGATTTCAATTTCCCTCGGGTAGATTGGAAGGTGCCCAGAGCGGAAGGTGCGGACAGGGAGGAATTTGTACAATGTGTTTGAGAAGGGTCCTTGGAGCAGTATGTGGATAGCCCGACTAGAGAGGGGGCTATACTGGATCTGGTTCTGGGGAATGAGCCAGGGCAGGTGGTTGACGTTGTAGTAGGAGAGCATGTGTCTAATAGTGACCACAACTCTGTCTGCTTTAGGGTATTAATGGAAAAAGATGAAGCCTGCCCTAAGGGGAGGGTGTTAAACTGGGGGAGGGCTAGATATAGCCAGATTAGGCAGGATCTTAGGGATACCGACTGGGATAAGCTGTTCGAGGGTAGGTCGACACTGCACATGTGGGAGTCTTTCAAGAGAAAACTAAAAGTTTTGCAGGAAAGACACATGCTGGTAAGGAGGAAGGATGGGAAAGGTAGGATTAGAGAACCATGGATTACTAGGGATGTTGAGGACTTGGTCAGGAAGAAGCGGGAGGCGTACGTTAGATCCAGGCAATTGGGGACAGAGGCAGTGCTGGAAAAATATAGAGAGTGTAGACGGGATCTTAAAAGGGGTGTCAGAAAGGCAAAAAGGGGCCACGAAATGGATTTGGCAGGTAGGATTAAGGAAAATCCTAAGGCATTTTACTCCTATGTAAGGAGCAAAAGGATGGTTAGAGGGAAGATTGGACCTCTCAGGGACAGAGGAGGGGATCTATGCTTAGAGCCTGAGGGAATGGGGGAGATCCTGAATGAATACTTTGCGTCGGTATTCACGCGGGAGAGGGGCCTGATATCTGATGCCGACTTTGAGGAATTTGAGGACCCGTTAAAGGAAATAATCATTACGAGGGACGAAGTGTTGGGGCTTTTAGGTAGCATAAAGACTTATAAAGCTCCGGGGCCTGATGGTATTTATCCCAGGCTGCTAAGGGAGGTGAGAGATGACATTGCTGGGCCTCTGACGCAAATCTTTGTCTCCTCTTTGGACTCAGGTGAGGTCCCAGAGGACTGGAGGATTGCAAATGTAGTACCGTTGTTTAAAAAGGGTCAGAGGGATAACCCAGGGAACTATAGGCCGGTGAGCTTGACTTCAGTTATAGGTAAGCTAATGGAGAGGATTCTCAGGGACAGGATGTATTAGCATCTGGAGCGCTGCAATCTGATCAGGGATACACTTCGTTAAGAGGAGGTCGTGCCTTACGAATCTAGTGGAATCTAGTGGACCATCTGATGGGCAACATGACAGCTCAGAGACTATCGCTGTTGCTGTGCTGACACATGGATTTGGGCCTGTGTCTGCGGGAGTTTGCGCGTTCTCCCCGTGGTTGCGTGGGTTTCCTCCGGGTGCTCCGGTTTCCTCCCACATCCCAAAAATGTGCTCTTAGGCTGATTGGGTAACAAATTGTCCCTATATTGGTCCCTATATTGGAATCTTCAACAATAGGCATAGCCTAAGGACAAGGATATGTCATTAGGACGTTAGGACAGCGGCGTGGGCTCGTTGGGCCGAAGGGCCTGTTTCCCATGCTATGTTGCTCTTTGTTCTTTGTTGTTCTTTGAGATATAGAGTCAGGATTCTGGGTAATACATTTAGGGCTGAGATGCGGAAAACGTTCAGCACTCAAACAGTTCTGAACTTGTGGGATGCTCTACCAAAGAAAGCTATGGAGGCCAAGCCACTAAATATATTTTTAATGACATCAAGGAGCATGGGAAGGAACTAGGAAAATGGAATTAAGACAGAGCATCAGGCATGATTATATTGAATCGTGGAGCAGGCTCAAATGGCCTAAAGGCCTACTCCTACACTTAGTTTCTATGCTTACTTCATTTGCCAAATTTTTTTCCACTCATTTAACCCATTTTATCCTTTTTCAGACTGTCTACTGCTTTTTGAAAACTTACTTTCCCATTTATGATATCACCAGCAAATATAGTTACAATACATTTGATCCATTCATCAAAAACATTGGTGTACATTGTAAACAGCTGAGGCCCCAGCAGTGATCTCTGTGACATCCCACTGAAGCAGCTTACCAACCCAAGAATGACCCATTTATCCTGACTCCCATTTCCATGCTACTAGGTTATACCCGTACCACATTCCTTTTTATCGTGTAGTAATCTTTGGTGTGATACCTTATCAAATGCCTTTTGTAAATCCAACTAAACCACATTTACAAGTTCCCCTTAATTCTTGGTACTTTTTTAGAACCTTAATAAATTAGTTAAAAATTTATCTTCCATAAGGCCAAAAGATTGATTAGTCATAATATGACTTTCTAAGTAGAACAGAAAGTTGTAGAAAAGCTCAACATATCTGGCAGCATCAGGGGTGAGAGAAATACAGCTAATATTTCAAAATCAATATGGAACTCTTCTTCAAGTTATATTGGACTAGAAGATTTAATGTTATTCTCACCACAGATTCTACCAGATCTGCTCTGAGATTTTGCAACACTTCCTATTTTTATTTCACACCTCCAACACTTGCAGCATTTTGCTTTTATTTCTGATTTTCTAAGTATCCTGCTATAACCTCCTTAATAATGGATTCTAGAAACTTCACCATAACAGATGTTCGACTAACTAGCCTGTTGTTTGCTGCTTTCAATCTGCCCCTTTTCTTTAATTAAGTAGTTAGATTAGCTAGTTTCCAATCTGAGCATCCTTCCAGAACTTAAGGATTTGTGGAAGATTATAGCTAATGCATCCAGTATTTCTACAGTGACTTCTTTTAAGACCTTAGGATGCAAACTATTTGGTTCTGGGGACATGTTAACTTTTAGGTACAATTATTTTCCCAGCACCTCACCACTAATAATGATGATTTTTTTCTAAGCATAATACTCTGAGGGTATAAAGACTATAAACTATAAATTATTCCCACAAGTGACCTCTGACATTTATCTCTTATCGCCACCCAAACTGATTCTCCATTTTGCTCTTTTGAATTATGGTCATCTCTCATTACTATACTAATGACATCTTGAAATAACAACATACCCCACCCTATTGTGTCAACATTTCCTCCATTCTGTTGGATGAGTTGCTCTGAATAACCTGATATTAAGCCTTTAACTGTGACATTCTACCAGTTTTGTAGTCTCCAGTCTTATCTGCCAGTGCTTTCCTTGTACTCTCTATCCTTTCCTGCCACACTGTGGTCATCTCTATACAAAATCAATAATGTGCTCTAGTACCTCGTTGTTAACTTTTGATTTAGTACAACTCCTCTGAAATGATCCCTATCATTCAAGGTTTAGTTTAAAGCCCTCTCCATCAACCTAGTTACATGATTCATCACAACATGTACCCCAGCATAGTTCAGATGAAGACTGTTCCAGCACTACAGCTTTCAATTTACCAGTACTGGTACCAGTGTCTAAAAATGAAAACCCATTTCTCCCACACCAATGATTGAGTCACTTATTCATATTTCGAATCTTATTTACCCAATCCCAATTGACTTTTGGTTAATGTAAAAAAATTAGACATTATTACATTTGAGGTTCTGCTTCTTAATTTAGGCCTTACATGGTCATAATCCTTAAACAGAATATTTTCTCAATCCTATCTATGCAAATAATGCCAACATGGACCACAACAATAGCTTCCTTCCCCCAAAGTACAAGTTCTTCTCCAACCCGGAGCAGATTTCCTGAATCCTGGCAATGACTAAGCAACACACCCGACTGGACGCATGCTTTCAGCTACAAAGAAATGTCAATCTTTCTGATTACCTTGTCCCCTACTATGATGACATTTCAAATAAATCTCTCCTCTTAAATGGCTTCCTGTACCATGGTGCCAAGATCAGTTTGCTTATCTACACTGCATTCCTTGCTTTCACTGCCACAAACTCCAAGAACCTCAGACATATTGAAAAACAGCAAGGTTCAGTCTCCTCCAATTCTACCCTCTCCACCCACTTTCCTGCCTCACTTATGGCCACACCTTCCTGTCCCTGACCACAGATTAAATCAGATTATCCTAACCTAAATTGTATGTTTGCCTCCTAGACTAAGGTGTTCAGGGTAACTTTTGCCCTCCCCGATTCACCACAGGGTGTGCAGCTCAACCTCCAACTCAGTGGCTCTGAGCCAAAGCTGCTCAAGCCACTGACATTTATAACAAATATTTTGCTTTGGATTACACTAATGTCTAAGGATTCTGACATTCTGCAATCACAACACATCAGTTACTGTGTTATCTTTATTATGTGCTAATTAATTTACTTTTTAGTTTAAAGTTTATTTATCAGTGTCACAAGCAGGCTTATATTCATCCTGCAATGAAGTTACCATGATAATACCCCAGTCGCCACATTGTGATGTCTGTTTGAGTACACTAAGAGAAAACTTAGCATCACCAATTCACCTAACCAGCACATCTTTTGGACTGTGGGAGGAAACCAGAGCAGCTGCAGAAAACCCACACAGACATGGAGTGAACATGCAGACTCCACATAGACAGTGAGTCAAGCTGGGAATCGAACATAGTCCCTGGTGCTGTGAGGCAGCAGTATTAATCACTGTGCCACCATGCTGTCATAATCAATTTAATCAATTAATTGATAATAAATAAACCATACTACCACCATTTTGAAAGAAAAATGCGCAAAATACTTACCAACCAGTTACCTATTTTCCTCCTCCCTCACTGAACAGATTTCCTAGCTCACACCCTGTCACTAGCTTACTCAATGGTGAGCTGCTGTCTTCATGCTTGTTAAATTCCTGATGCAAATGTGCACACATTGGTTAAGGTGAGAAGGCAGTTTGAGAAAATGATTAAATGCATAAAAGGATCGAGGCTTTATAAACAGAAGCTAAAGTACAAGTGGAAGGAAGCTGTAATCAATTGTTATAAAACACTGGTTTGCTTGCAACTAGAGAAATATGTTCAGTTTTGTGTACCACTCTTAGGAAGGATATGAAGGTTTTAGGCTTCATAAAAATGATTTGTGAGAATGGTTCCAGTGATGAGGACTTCAATTAGTTGAATGGATTGGTGAATCTGAAATTGTTGTCCTTTGAGAGATGATTGAGTGCAAATTTAATAGTAATGCTCAAAATCTGGATACGATTGATAGAGAAAAACTCTTCCTGTTTGCAGAAGAATTACAAACCAAAGGACACCAATTAAAGGTGACTTGCAAAATAAACAAAGGTGTTATGAAGGAAAAAATTATTTGCAAATTGCGCCATACTGATCTGTAATTCAGTGTCTCAAAGAGTCACAAAAGCAAATTTAACTGTGACCATCGAGGCAGAAATAGATTAGCTTCTGAAGGGAAATTGTAAAATGCAGGGCTATGGGGAATTAGTGGCAGAGAAGGGTCAGTTGAGTTACTCTTGCAGAAAGCTGTCATGGATGTGACAGGTTGAATGGCACCCATCTATCCAATGCCATTTTGTGATTCAATAATTCCATTCAGCTGCTGCTGCGAGTCCTTGATAAGTATGTCCCTGTCAGGCAAGGAGGAATTGGTCGAGTAAGAGAACCTTGGTGTACGAAAAAAGTTGATTTGCTGGTTAAAAGGAAAAAGGAGGCTTATGTCAGGATGAGGCTTGAAGGCTCAGTTAGTGCAATGGATAGGTATAGATTAGCCAGGAGGGAGCTAAAGAGTGAATTGAGAAGAGCTAAGAGGGGACACGAGAAGACTTTGGCTGATAGGATTAAGGAGAATCCTAAAGCTTTCTTTAGATATGTTAAGAATAGAAGATTGGTTAGGACAAGATTAGGGCCAGTCATAGACAGCAGTGGGAAGTTGTGCGTGGAGCCTGAAGAGATTGGAGAGGCACTGAATAAATATTTCTCTTCGGTATTCACGCAGGGTGATGTAAATGTAGTTATGGAGAACACTGAGGTACAGGGTTGCAAACTGGAAAGTATTGAAGTAGATAGGGAGGATGTGCTAGATATTCTTGAGGGTTTGAAGTTGGATAAGTCCCCTGGGCCGGACGGGATTTACCCTAGGATTCTCTGGGAGGCAAGAGAGGCGATTGCAGAGCCTCTGGCTCTGATCTTCAGGTCGTCGTTGGTTACGGGTGTGGTTCCGGAGGACTGGAGGATAGCGAATGTGGTCCCATTGTTCAAGAAGGGGAAGAGAGACCTTCCAGGGAATTATAGGCCAGTGAGTCTTACTTCTGTTGTGGGCAAAGTATTGGAGAGAATTATTAGGGATAGGATTTATAGTTATTTAGAGAGAAATGAATTGATTGGGGATAGTCAGCATGGTTTTGTGAAGGGTAGGTCGTGCCTTACTAACCTTATTGAGTTTTTTGAAAAAGTGACCAAGAGGTGGATGGGGGTAAGGCAGTTGATGTGGTATATATGGACTTTAGTAAGGCGTTCGATAAGGTGGCCCATGGAAGGCTTCTGCAGAAAATGCAGATCTATGGGATAGAGGGTGATTTAGCTAATTGGATTAGGAATTGGCTAGCAGATAGAAGACAGAGGGTGGTGGTTGATGGGAAATATTCATCGTGGAGTTCGGTGACAAGTGGGGTACCTCAGGGGTCTGTTTTGGGGCCCCTGCTGTTTGTAATTTTTATAAATGATCTGGATGAGGGTATTGAAGGATGGATTAGTAAATTTGCAGATGACACTAAAGTCGGTGGAGTGGTAGATAGTGAAGAGGGGTGTTATAGTTTGCAGAGAGACTTGGACAAGTTGCAGAGCTGGGCCGAGAGGTGGCAAATGGAGTTTAATGTGGAAAAGTGTGAGGTAATGCACTTTGGCAGGAATAACAAATGTGTAGAGTATAGGGCTAATGGTAGGATTCTTAATAGTGTTGATGAACAGAGGGATCTTGGTGTATATGTGCATAGATCCCTGAAAGTAGGCAATCAAGTCGATAAGGTTGTTAAGAAGGCATACGGAGTCTTAGCTTTTATTGGTAGGGGGATTGAATTTCGGAGCCGCAACGTCATGTTGCAACTGTACAAAACTCTAGTGCGGCCGCACTTGGAGTATTGTGTGCAGTTCTGGTCCCCACATTATAAGAAAGATGTGGAGGCATTGGAGAGGGTACAGAGGAGGTTTACCAGGATGTTGCCTGGTATGGAGGGCAGGTCTTATGAAGAGAGGCTGAGGGATTTGAGGTTGTTTTCGTTAGAAAGGAGGCGGCTAAGAGGGGACCTAATCGAAACATATAAGATGATTAGAGGTTTAGATAGGGTGGACAGTGATAGCCTTTTTCCTAGGATGGAGAAAGCTAGCACGAGGGGACACAGCTTTAAATTAAGGGGTGATAGTTATAGGACGGATATCAGAGGTAGGTTCTTTACCCAAAGGGTGGTTCGGGAGTGGAATGCCCTGCCTGCAGCAGTTGTAGATGCGCCAAGTTTGGTGGCGTTTAAGAGGTTAGTTGATAAGTATATGGAAGAGAAGGGATTGGTTTAGTTTGGAGGGGCATTGCTTTTTATATTGGTCGGCGCAACATCGAAGGCCAAAGGGCCTGTTCTGTGCTGTAATGTTCTATGTTCTATTCCATGTTTCTTACATTGCTTAACCTGAAGACTAAAGTTGCTTTGATTTTTTTCATTAATAATCCAGTAGAAAATTGAGCCAAGTAGATTTATGTGAATTACTTATTTCACCTTCCATAATTGGACACAAAATTACTGAGCAAAACCCTCATTAATGCCTTTGCTATCGCTGTACCTGTTTGTTCTCCCATAGTAACCCTCCATAAAGTTGTGGTCATCCAAAACTCTACTCTCCGTGTTTTTACTTGCGTTGTATCATGCTCATTTGCCACCACACCCGCCACTACTAACTGCCTCCCCCCACCCTCCCCTCCCTTCACCATCCTTCTTCCCTGTCTAGCTCACTGACCTATGTTGGCCTACAATCAAGCTACATTATTATTTTAAAATTTCACCCTTGTTATTAAATATTTCTATAGTGTCATATCTCCCCATCTCTGTAAATTTCTCATGCCCACAATCCTCCAGGATATCAGCATTCATCTAACTGTGGTCTTTTGAGCAACCTTGATTTTAACCACTCCCCAAAATGATAATGTCCTTGGTCTCGAGATGTCGGGGATTATGTGAGGATGGTCGTAAATTCTCTTCTGATCCATATCGGATGAGAATGTTTCTGAGCAGTTCCATATCTCAAATGTTCTCCTGCAATATTTCTTCTTTATTTACAAAAGAAACCAAGCAAAGCACCATCTTATGACAACAACAATTTGATTATGCAATGTCAATGTTTCATTGGTGGAAATTTCTTGGTTGCAGCAGCACAACGGACATCATATTAAGCTGTACATTTGATCACCACAATGTACATGTTTCCTTATAAATTTCAATATCCATCATAAATGCTTGAAACATACTAAGAAAAAGTCCAAAGATGTGCAGATTAAGTAGATTGGCCGTGCTAAATTATCCCTTAGTGTCCCAAGATGCATAGGTTAGATAGAGGGATTAGTGGGATAAATAGGTGGAATTACAAGGATCGGGCATGAGTGGAACTGTTGTTGATGCAGACACGATGTGCCAAATGGCCTTCTTCTGCACTGTAGGGTTTCTATGAAAAGCTTTAATAGGAAATTGTTCTCCACATTCACTACTACATACATATTTTCCAGTGTCTTTGTACACAGTGGCCTAGTGTACAACAAATGTAGATTGTTTTACCAAAAGCCCTTATTACAATACAGGATGTTGCAATCATTTTTGTTTGCCAAGAGAAGGCAATGCACACGGAGGCAGGATTCTAAAATATATTTGTGTGGCAGACATCATTGCATGCTGCAAGTGTGCTATAAATTATTTCCGAAAAAGGCCAATTGAAACATTTATCGGGGAAGGTTTATTAAAAAATCTGTCAAGATGCAAAATGAGCTCTTGGTACAATCATCCCCCCTGAGGTTAGTGAAAAGCTTTCCCCCTGTTTTAGCTTTTTCCTGGGTTTCATGATTCAGTTGTTGTAATTAGATCATATATTCTTATTTTGTTGCACAGCACCAGGCTGTAATTCAAATGTACCTGAACTAACAAACATATATTGTATTTGGCATGAACTTCTTTCAGAAAAAAATTTAAGCAAATATGTGTAAAGATAAGGCAACCTTGAGACATTTTAACAGATGGTCATTAGCCTGATGTATATTTCCAATAAACATTTACTTCAGGATTCCATTATTTGCCTTTTTATTTACAGTTTGAATATGTAATGCCAATTCTCTTGCGCATACAAGTCTCAATTATGTACACAGCCAATTTTGTTGACACTAAGATATTGCAGACTGAGCTTAGAGAGATAAGCTTAGAGATGGAATACAATTTTGTTGATAAGAAGATATTGCGGACTGAAAGATTTAAGTTTAGGAATGGAATACCAGCATTCAGGGAATAAAGCACTAACAGTAAACCAATATTGAAATAAAGGTTAAATTTCATCTGTATCATTCAATGAATAAGTTGATCTAAATAAAACTTGAATCAGTTTCATGAAGCTACAGAAATAAATCTTTAAATTATATTCTCTAAATAATTCATTAATCAGTGTATAATTTTTATTTCAGTAATTTGCACATACACATTGCCGTTGTACTTTTTGTAATGGACTCATGAGAGATACTGGGGGGGAGGGGGTGGACTTATAAAACTTTATAAACGAATAATTACTTCTTCTGCTTTGGTCACCCTGAGTTTTATAGTCTGTAGATTATAATATAATAGTTACATTGGAGCACTTTCTAATGTCATTGTAAAAATATTTTTTCGTGTATATCAGATTCACATTGAAAAGTCCCCCAAAATTTGGTTACATTTTCAGATCAAGTTTTGCATTGAAAAGCAATTCGGACTTTATTACTTTCATAAAATATAAAAGGTTGAGAAACCTGCTGGATTGAAACATATGTAAATAATATTTACGCTAATTCATTTCCCATTATACTACATATGCCCACCAATAAAAAGGAACAATCGCCTGGAAATAATAGGGTTAATGTGACTAATATGGTGATCAAGCATTTTCATTATTCCACAGTGAAAAAGGACATATAAATGCTGTGACAGTCTCATGTGTGCTCTTCTTCTAAGTGGAATTAAAGAACATAGCACTGCATATATTGTGCACAGAGCGAACGTGTTTACGCATAATCCATATACAAACGTGAGCTTTTAAAGCTGAAGTTTTGCACTAAAGCAATTAATTGTGGAAAATATGTGAGATATATCTCTGCAGTTTTCCCCCTCATCTTCTCGTTAAGATACTTAATGGAATGAAAAGCTGAGGGGGAGGGTCAAGAGATCCTTAAAATAGCTGGAAATTAGTTGAAGGATCAATGGATAATTACTGTATTCTGCATGATTGAGCATGTGGCTTGATTCCTTGGAAAATAATTCATCCTTATTAGCATAGTGAAAACCACAAATTGTCGAAGCAACACTCATGCCCGTTTTGCTTACAGCTTATTTCGCTTTTCATTCCTCAAGGAACCATTAACTGTTGAATTCCACGAGTAAATGCTCTAATCATCTAAAATGAAATTTGCTTTCCAAATAAACACAAGTGGGTCCAAATACCCTTCCTTACCAATTGACAATTTGCAATGATATTCACGATTGTGACCACTTTATGAACTCACACTAAAAAATACAATTGTGATTTACACTAGTTTTCCTGCGTCTTCAGCACTTTTTGGTAAAATCGTCCCCTATATTGGTGCAATCAGTAAGACTGCCTTTCTCAGCCACTATAGCATAACTTGACATCTCCATCGTAGCTCTCTTGCAGCCCGTTTGCGTTTTCTTCCCCATCCACTATGCCTTCACTCACCATATTTCATGATCTCCTGTCTCCCAACCTATCTGCAATGACGTAAGACGTTTCAGGATGCTTAGACACTGGGTCTAGAGCCAGAATGGATGTTTGGAACATTCTCTATACCAGTATATTAATAAAAACAAAGATTTTTATGTATAGGATTGGTACAAATCTCATCCAAACCACTCTGAAACTCCTTCCTCCATCATCACACTACTCGCAGCATGAACATTATCTATGAGCTCTGGTGAAGGGTCATCTAGGTTCGAAATGTTGGCTCAATTCTCTTTCCACAAATGCTGTCAGACCTGCTCAGATTTTCCAGCATTTTCTGTTTTTGTTTTAGATTCCAGCATCTGCAGTATTTTGCCTTTAACATAAACTATCACTTTGGGAGACAGTGTACTGCGGTAGCTGGGAATGACTTAGCAAACTTGCAGCTTTGGGCAACATGGGCATTCACTATATTCATATTTGACTTTTCAAGTACCAAGAGGTGTTCATTACAGTGAACTATAATAAATCATTTTGAGTATCAGGCTGAACTATGCATAGAATAGTTCAACCCTGGCATTACTCTTTAGTTCAGTAGCCTATCAACATCCTTTGCAATACTACACTATTTTCCAAGGTATTGTTCAAAGAGTGATAAAAGTATGTGTTCCCTAACATGCTATGAGGACATAAATCATTGCCAGTGCCATTGATTTAGAATAACTGATTAAGTCAAATATACTAGAACTTTAAAAATAATATACGATTGTAATCAGTATATACTAAAATAAAGAGACATTAATAGCTTCTCCTAATAGTTCATTTGATTGTGTCATAACCTTTTAGAATGTTGTCATTAGTAATTTTCTTGACTTTTTTTGCTATTCATTTATAAAGCTCTCGCTTATATTTTGATTTCTAGCTATTTTTCTTTGGCTTGGTCAAGATGTAACAAGAGAACTGTGATGCAGAAATATGGTGCAAGTGATATACTTATAAGAAATATGACCTTTCTTAAGTTTGGGTGAGTATCTATATTTAAAAATGAATTTAGCCAATGAATTTTCATCCAATTATTTGATTTAATTTTATTATTTATGTAATCAACTTAAATGAGGGCAATGAAATGATATAATTGAATACTAGAACTGACAAACTTTGGGCTTGAGTGTCTTTCAACAACTGAAAATAAAAAAGAAGTGATGCATAAACTTTTTAGTGTACATGGGCATAGAAATTCAAAAAAAAACTCTGAGTGATTTGGCATACTGCATATTGTTATATTGTGGAGGATTGTATGTATTAGTATAGGTGCTTTAATAAAGATTTCAAAGTTACAGTATTAATGTTGGCGTATTTTTTTATTCAAAAAATGTCTCAAGTTTACATTTGCTTATAATGACATCCTGGCAGGTAGGTAAACTAAAACATGCAGATGTTCATCACCCTTTCTCCCAACCCTTCTGCAAACACACTCCATCCCCTTTGGCTAAGCACCAAATTCTCCTTTTTTGCTCGCAGTTGTAGTGGGGCATATGACAGTGTCTTGGTCCTGCTGGAACGCATCCCAGGGTACTGAAAGAGATGGTGGGAGAAATAGCAAATGCACTAGTGGTAATTTACCAAAATTCGCTGGACTCTGGTGTGATTCTCGCAGATTGGAAAACAGCAAATGTGACACCACTGATTGAAAAAAGGAGGTAGACAAAAGGCAGGTAACTGTAGACCAGTTAGTAGGGAAGTAGTAGGGAAAGTGCTTGAATCCATCAAGGAAGAAAAGCGAGAAATCTGGAGATAAATTGTGCCATTGGTAAGATGCAGCATGGGTTCATGGAGGGCAAGTCATATTTGATTAATTTAGTGGAATTCTTTGAGAACATTACATGCACAGTGGACAATGGAGAACATGTGGATGTGTTGTATCTGGATATCGAGAAGACATTTGACAAGGTGCCACACCAAAGACTGCTACATATGATAAAGTAGCACAATGTTACGGGTAATGTATTAGCATGGACAAAGGATTGCTTAACTAACGGAAAACAAAGACTGGGGGTAAATGGGTGTTTTCCTGGTTGATGATCAGTGTCTAGTGGTATGCCTGAGGGATCAGTGTTGGCATCGCAATTGTTTATGATTTTCATAGATGATTTGGAGTTGGGGATCAAGTGTACTGTGTCAAAATTCGTAGATGACACTAAGGTTGGTGGAAGAGCAAAAGTATACAGAGGACGTTGAAAGTCTGCAAAGGGATATTGATAGTCTAAGTGAGTGGGCAAGGATCTGGCAGATGGAGTAGAATGCCATGATCTTACTGAATGGCAGAGCAGGCACGAGTGGCCAGATGGCCTACTCCTGCTCCTAGTTCTTATGTTCTTATGAAACTGGAGAACTCTAAGGTACCTACCAGAAAGTTAGTTATGGATACATGCCATCATTTACTGATGATATTTATCATCATTAGAATTATTGGGCCAAATTAGAAAGATTGTCATCCTATTTTTTAGCTTAAATAATGGAATTTCAAGTACTATGAACCATTTTCCTCCAGCATACTTGTCTGTTGTGGATATAATGATGGACTATGTTAATCATTTCATAATCTTTCATTATTGTAAGATGTACCATTTTATTGCTGTTTCCTTTGCTTATCTTCACTCAAGCAGAAGCAGGACCAGATATTTGATATGCAGTGCCACTGGTTTTATACTTAAGAACTGGTTATGTGAAACCAATGTTCCTGAAAGGCACCACATTAAAGGCATCCAGCGGAAAATCCTAGAAATCTGATGAGTAAAGGTTTATTTTATACAAAACTTGCTTTGACCTGTTTGAATTTAATATAGTCCAAATGCAAAATGATCATTCTTAACTAATAAATCCATCCCCAGCCCAACCATTTTTCTTCCTCTCTTCCCCTGAAGGCACAGTTTGAAATTGAGTATTGTTGCAGACTCAACAGCTTCCACCATTATCATTTTTGAGTGCATATCTGTATGAACAGACGAAAGGTATAATCCCCATCCTGTCATTACTGACTACTTGCATAACCTAAGGTAATTGAATAGTATTGAAAAAATATATGAATATTGGCTGTTTTTCTGCCATTTTGAGAAAGAGAATACTGAGGATGGTATAATATTCACAACACTGCTTCAAAAACAGTCACTTACATAAATAAGGAATGACACATGGACTCTAACTGTTCAGTATAGATTAGTGGCACTTTACATATTATCACATATAATTCAATATTATCAATGACACAACAGACATTGAGCTGCTTTATCTTTTCTGGTAAAAATGCGTCATGCTTCCATATTCAAAGTGTACTAATTCTAATGCATATTTAGTTCTCTGATACAAGGTTGCGTCGATTATGTTTTTTTCTAATGTATGGATATCATTACCTAAAGACAAATAACTGCTGTTTTCGGAGGAATTATTCAAGAAGATTTATTCCAATCCAAATACATAGCATTTATAAATCACCACCAATTTTCTTCTAAAGGGCATCTAGTGAACAGTTTGTAAGAACCATAAGGTATAATTTCTTATACTCTTGTAAAAACTTGCATGCAGTAACAAGTTTTGGCCATCAAACAATATCCAAAAGCATAAAGTTTGCTGAAATTCTCATTCATACTTCTTTTATATATTGACAATTACAGAGCTCTCTTAGCTGGCCTTCCATTCACCACTCTCCATACATAGAAGTCTACAAGATTATGAAAGGCATGGACAGAGTGGATAGTCAGGAGCTTTTCCTCAGGATGGAAGAGTCAATTATGAGGGGCGCAGGTTTAAGGCATGAGGAGCAATGTTTAAAGTAGATGTATGAGGCAGATTTTTACATGGAGGGTTGTAGTTGCCTGAAACTCATTGCTGGGGAAGGTAGTGGAAATGGACACGTAGTGACTTTTAAGGGGGATCTTGACAAATAAATGAATAGGATGGGAATAGAGAGATAAGGTCCCCAGAGGGGTAGGGGTTTGTAGATAAATTGGCAGGCTTGGAGGGCCTGTTCTTTGTAAATTTGAACTAATGCAAAACTTTATTGCCTTTATTGTAACTCATGCCACGTCCAATGGAGAAAGCTTGTGGGGCCATATAGCTTACACGTGGTTCTATTTTTTCATGCTCTTGTTTCCTGTACTCACTGATATTTTCATTAACCCACATTGACTCTGTGTGTCCCAAAATGTCATAATTTTAATTTTTTTTGCTATGTTTTATCTCACCACTTCTTAATTTGCCCCCTCTTCTTACAAGGTGCTTCTTCAAGCCCAGTCCATTGATGAAGCTGTTGGTCATTTTCTGTAATACGTCCAAATGTAGTTCAGTTTCGTGTTTTGACGTTTCTTGGAATGTTTTGCAATGTTAAAGGTGCCAAATAAATGTAAGATGTTGCTACAGTTTTCTTCATACTGTAGAAATCTGAAAATGCATGATAAAACATTCATTGCCTCATTTTGTACATGTTGAGAAATTGTGTATGTGCAATGTCATTCTGAATTTTAGAGAAAGTATCTAAAGATACTTGACTCAGTGACCAGTAAAATTCTTCAAGGTCAAATGTATTATGTACCATTAATTAGACAGGAACTTTCCAATGTCATGTTATGTTTAACCTTTTTTATTTAGTGAATCTTTCAGAAGAAATGAACAAGAACACCAAATGAATCAAGGAATTTGAGGATTGGGTGGGAAAGTAGAGCTGAGGTTGAAGATTAACCATGACCTTATTGATAGTGAAATCACTTGAGGGATGTCTGTCATAATCCTGCTCCTATTTATGTTCTTCTGAAAGGACATGCAACTCCTACTATGACACCTTTCCAATAAAACAGTGCTCCAAACCATTCTTGGGTCCACATGACACAATTTCCAACATATATCTTGTCAGTCCAAGGAAACAGATAGAGAATATGAGATAATACTAGCTTTGTCTTGTTTACAGTAGTGCTGGCTGCATTTGCATTTCAGGGGAGTTGACCTGTCTGTGTTAATATAAAGGCTTTGAGCTGTGTATTGTTTTGATAACGTTGCTTATAGTCAGAAATATTTCTATTAGTCTTGAAAAAGATCAAAGGTTACATACAAACACTAAATGAGGCCTCATTGGTACTATTCAGACTTGAGTTCATCCAAATTTGATGCTTGTAACCTAACCAAACAGAGTTCTATTCATTTATCATTCCTGTGAATGCTGACCTACTTAGGCTACTGATCCAGCAATGCCTTGAGTTTAAGATTTCTAATTTGTATTCAAATCTCTCACTCCTTTTTATTTCTGTGACCTTTCTCAACCTGACATTACTCTGAACACTTTATGTTCCTCAAACACTGGCCTCATTTACACCGCTCAATCCTAAGCCTTACCATTCGTGGCCATGATTACAGCTGTCAATACACTAAGTTGTGAAATTGCCTCTCTAAATTACTTCACATCTCACTATCTCTCACTATGCAAATCCTCCCTCAAACCAAGCTCTTTAACTAAGCTTTTAGCTACCATTGTTAATATATTTTTCTTTGGCTTAGTGTGAATTTTTGTAAGTGCCACTGCCCTAGGATATTTACCTACATTAAAGGTGATATGTCAATCAAGGCTTTTGCTGTTAACAAGAACATCAGCTGGAACTTTGCAGTTCAGCCCCAAGAGGCTAAATGCTTTCTTCTCTTACATACCTACTAACAGTATAACACAAGTGTAAATGTACATATATTAAGAAATGAATAAAGAGCAACTTTAATTAGGACAGTGGACCTATTTGTGTGCAGAAAGCTATAATGCTATACAAGTAGTGAAATAATTAGTCATTAAAAACACATACATGGTGAAGATTGTCCTGATCACATTTACTTACACATGCAAAAACAGAATACATCTGAAAATAGACTAAGCATAAAAGATTACATTAGATGTTATTGAGAAAGAAAGCCACCTTTGGTACAAATGTAACAAAAATGCATAGTTTGCCGCAGGTGATTGAAAATAAGTGATGTATTTTTGTGATCACTGAAGTCAACAATGTACAATATGCTTCAAATGAACATTAAGCAGTAACAGTCTGACTTAGCTAAGGTGAGTAGCTGAAGCCAGTTTACTGTTTCATCCACATTCTGTTACAGAAAAGTGCATTTTGCTCTGCATGTAAAGTTCAAGAAATTTCATTCATTTTACTTTCAAGGATTTACAACAATTTAGTAGATTGTTTTCTCCAACTTTACACACACAGGAAAATATATCTAACTGTCAGATGTTTGAATACCATAAAAGTAATGGCAGACACATGCTGTTCTTTAATCCAAGTCACAGTTTTTTGAGACATGGAAAAACTGCAGTTCATAGTTTGGCATGACATGCATTGATTCAAGAACTGTTTAATTCAGATTCCCATGGAATAAAACTTCTTATGCCTTGGCACTGGAAATAATCACTGCTTAACACAGCTTTCTGATTGTGTGTACATTTGTTTTCACTCATCTCAGGTGAATCCTGATTGCTCCTTCAGCTGGTTATTTCAAGATTTAATCAATATTCACTAACGCCATATATAATTTTTCACTTTAAACATGTATAGTACAGTTAATCTGTTCTGTAGTCAGATCCTGGGATAAGACACTAATAAGGGTTTAAAAATTGATAATACATATTTCACAAAAAGATGTCTTCAATGGTATATTAGTATGGTATATTATCATTTGTTTTAGTTTGTTTTTACCATTGATTTTCATGTGGTTACAATTGAACATGTAAGAAATTAAAGTTGGTCAACACAAGAAGTAGA
Source organism: Sphyrna mokarran (assembly GCA_024679065.1). NCBI lineage: Eukaryota > Metazoa > Chordata > Chondrichthyes > Carcharhiniformes > Carcharhinidae > Sphyrna > Sphyrna mokarran. The sequence goes on along the minus strand of JAGIQG010000014.1, from coordinate 75,639,768 downwards.
GTCAAGCTAAATAAAGCCGTTGAACTAGAATTATAACACGTCCAAGACAAACAAATTAGCATTTGAGTGCACACAATAATACCTCTTTCAAATGTGATTTTAAGTTGAATTTACAGAACCCTTGTGTCTACCCTGTTGATCTGACCTGGTTACTGTGAGTTCTCAGATTGCTGTGACAAATGACGTTACTCATTTTGTGCTTCCTCCTTTGTAGCTTTACTCTCTCGCTTTTCTGATCGTTTAGTGCGCTTCTTCTTCTTTCGAGTGGAAGAAGCAGAATGCTGCCCATCTTGCTTGGCAACTTGGTCCTGTTTGCTGGACAGCATAACTGGAGTGCCTCCCATGTAGATGTTAGACTGATACTCATCAGGTTCCAAGTTTTCAAGATGCTGAGATCCAAACCTGGGTGCCCAGGTAGGTATGCCATCTTCCAGATCTGGAGATGCTTTAATGTAGTCCACATCTGCAAAACAAATGATACATAAGTGCAATTGCCATTGCTGATAAAAGTAGATTAACATATTTAGGAGAAATATGAACATATTTTTCTGCATTTTCAGATTACTTCAGAAAGACAACATATCAGACTAACAATTTTCCAATGTGCCATAAATTGCTTTTGGTATTGTTCATAGTTAATTGCATAATATTTTCTTGACTATTGATCATATTAGGATTGGAAAGTATAAACTTGGAAAACACTTGATTTGTTGACTTAGCAATGTCTTAAATTGTGCCACCCCTTTGCTGACAGACTGGAAGGTGAGAAGGAAGGCAAAATAACACAATAAGGTTTCAATGACCTATCCAAAGTCTTTCTGCAGACAAACCATTTTTCTACTGGCACGCCATGTTGGCAGATTGGTCTTCTGCCATGAAACCAACTGAATCACTTCACTGGCCCAAAGGATCCGTTCCTACTATCATGGGCAGAGTGCCACTTTAGCAGACGCATTAAAAGTGGAGAGGATGGAAAGTGGACCTGATGGCATCACAGTTGTCCCTGAAGATGATGACCTAATCTTTTGACACTCCACTGCCCATAGAGTGCCTTCCAGCCACAATAGTTGCTGGCTTGACAAATGTGCCATATTGTGTAAATAGACAATGATATTGATGTACTTGTTTTTATCCTACAGGTGTTTTAGTCTGCCTTCTTGTCTAACAAGGGGCATACACGCGGTGGGTCGTGAGAGGGCTGCTCTTGGATTTTTTCGGAAGTATCCTAGTGCTTCACGTTGTTAGTGTATGCTTGACCTGGACCATTTGATGGGCAACACGACAGCTCAGTGACTATCGCTGTGCTGTGCAGATGCATGGATTTGGGCTTGTGTCTGTGGGAGTTTGCGCATTCTCACCGTGCTTGCGTGGGTTTTCTCCGGGTGCTCCGGTTTCCTCCCACATCCCAAAAATGTGCTCTTAGGCTAATTGGCAGAACAAATACTCCCTAAATTGTCTCAAACTTGGTTTCAATCTATAGGTCTATAAACATAGACAGGGATCACGGGTAGACGTGGGAACATCGGGGTGCGTATTCTCCCCGTGCTTGCGTGGGTTTTCTCCGGGTGCTCCGGTTTCCTCCCACATCCCAAAAATGTGCTCTTAGCCTAATTGGCAGAACAAACAGAACAAATACTCCCTAAATTGTCTCAAACTTGGTTTCAATCTATAGGTCTATAAACATAGACAGGGATCACGGGTAGACGTGGGAACATCGGGGTGGCGGCACAGGCTCGTTGGGCCAAAGGGCTTGTTTCCCGTGCTGTTTCGTTCTTTGTTCTTTATTGCACCATGGAAACATCAGCCTCCCCCCCCCTCCACATCCTGACCACCTCTTGCCTCTCACCTCTCCCCAGTGATTCCAACTCCATTTATCACTTTTCAAAACTGACCAGTCACCACAGACTGTAATGATCTGATTTTGATTTGATTCATAATTGTCACATATATTAGTATATAGTGAAAAGTATTGTTTATTGCATGCTATACAGACAAAGCATACCGTGCATAGAGAAGGAGAGAGTGCAGAATAGAAGACAGTGTAGTATTACTGTCATAACTAGGGTGTAGAGAATGATCAACCTAATACAAGGTAAGCCCATTCAAAAGTCTGTTAGCAGCAGGGAAGAAACTGTTTTTGAGTTAGTTAGTACATGCCTTCAGACTTTTGTGTCTTTTTCCCGTTGGAAGAAAATGGAAAAGAGCATGTCTGAGCTGTGTGAGGTTCTTGATTATGTTGGCTGCTTTTTCGAGCTAGCTGCAAGTATAGACAGAGTCAATGGATGGGAGGCTGGTTTGCATAATGGACTGGGCTTTGTTCATGACTCTTTGTATCTTTGCAATGTTGGACACAACAGGAGTCATACCAACCTGTGTTGCAACCAGAAAGAATGTTTCCTATGGTGCATCTAGTTGGTGAGAGCTGTTGCGGACATTCAAATTTCCTTAGCCTTGATGAGGCTGCTGAGTTGCATGTTCTCTAATTAGATGGGAATGGTAGACCCTCTGATGACAACTTAATTGTTCACCACTGGCAATAAGCTGCAATGGTTGCCATCATTTGCCAAAGCTTTTTGACACTTGGTGTGTTACCATCTTCACAAAAAAGCCTAATTTCTCTATCAGTATAATAACTAAATAACAGCTTCTTGATCTTCTTCATACCATTCAATGAAGACAATAGCAATCTTTTTTATTCCAAAGAAAAATCCTGGAAAACTTGCTTAGTGAGCAAATAGCAATATCATATAACACCCTTAACACAGGAAAATTTCACAAGATGCTTCACATGAGCAGTCAAGCAAAATTTTGACAGAGAATCACATAAGGATATTGGGGTGTACATTACTAAATGCTCAGTCAAGGAATTAATTTTTGAGAAAGAGAGACAAAGAGGTTGAAGGGAACAATTCCAGAGTTTGGAACCTTGGCATGATTAACATTGAGGATGTTCAAAATGCCAGAATTGGAGGAGTGCAAATATGTCAAAAAATCATAAGGCTGCAGCAGGTCATAGATTTAGCGTAGACCAACAATTTGCCAACCGTGGAGGTGTGAGAGTGGTGTGGTAGAGTTGATATCATTGATGTACATATATTAGGTGTTGCTGAATTTTTGATAGTGTCAACAAGGGGGAAATACATTGACGAAAAATGGTGTGGAGTGGAGAGGGCAAGAATAGATTTTTGAGGAACACAATTGGTAACAGTGTGGAAGTGGGAGGAGAAACCATGTCTGTCTATGACTGAATAAATAAGAATACAACCAGATGAATCTGGACTCACCCAGATGAATGACGGTGGATAGGAATTGAAGGGTAATAATATGGTCAACTGTGTCAAAGGCTGCAGATAAGTCAAGTGGGGGAAGAAAAAATATTTTATGCTGTTCACGGTATTTTTATTCTTCATGTAATGTGGGCAACATTGCCAAGGCTAACATTCATCACTCAGCACTAATCGCACTTGAATGAATGGCTTACTCAGCCATTTAAGCAAGCAGTTATGAATTGCAGTTGGTCTGGCATCACTTGTAGTCTTAACCAAGTAAGAATGGCAGATTTCCTTCCTTCAAAAACAACGATCAATGATATTTTCATAGTCAACATCACTGAGATTAGTTTTCAATTCCCGACATTTAACTGAATTTACATCTCCCAGTTGCCACAGTAGGACCCCCAGAGCGTTATCCTGGCCTCTGGAGTACTAGTTGAATGATATTACCACTCTGTCACTTCCTCCCCTGTAAGCTGTCATTTGTAATTCTGAAATGAGCTGGAAGCAGGGGTGGGGTGGAAACTGGATTTTATGGATACAAACACTAAGTTCTGGGCAAGATCAGTATAGAATTGGGAAATAATAGTTTGTTCAAGGAGTTTGGAGAGAAAACAATGTTGAAAGTAGAGAGCATGGTAGTTATCAAGAATGGATCATTTTAACTTTCTGATTTAATTGCCTTTTTTGAGCAAAATTTACCATAAGTTAACATCAATTTACACATATGCATAAAGTAGACACACAAAGCGACAAAACACAAGTTAATGATGCACTTTTGTTTTTATTTTCCTATGTATCAATTCCAAAAATGCAACTGATTTTAGCAATGCTTTCTTCACAATGATTACAAGACTGTAAGAAGGCAACTCTGTTCAAGTCACTTGTTTTATCAAATTCTTCACTTATTAATCTAAGCCATTTAATACCGTTTTAGATATCTATTTTTACATTCTTATGATTTAACTTAAGCTATCTTGACATAATCAAGACCTTAGCCAAAGGCAACATTCAGTACTTCTTTTGCTGATTTAAAAATGTGTCAGCTATAGAAAATTCACTTCAGACAGTGCTTCTGGACAAATTTATCAGTTGTATAAAATTTAAATTTGAATAAGAAATAAAGGAATTGCATTGATAATAGCATATGTCACGTCTTCATAATGTCGTACAGAATCTTCATGACCAATTAATTATTTTGGAAGTAAAGTAATCCTTGCTTCACCGGAAAATCAATTCACTAATTTATGTACAGAACAGTTCCATAAACACCAATGAGATAAACAACCAGAGAAATTTCTTTGGCTCTTTGAGGACCACATTGTAGCAAGAATGCTAGGCAGTGTGACTCCTGTTTAAATAGTGTTCTTCTCCACGAGCAAACTGGGCCTGAGCTCTGACTAACGGTCATCCAGACTCAAAATGTTAGCTTTGATCTATCTCCATAGAAGCTGTCAGACCTGCTTAGATTTTGCAGCATTTTCTGTCTTTGTTTTTGAATTTACTATAGGTGGATGGAAGAGTAAGGAAAGAGGGAAAGATGGAATAGATTGGAAGCTAAGAAATAAGAACAAAAAAGGAACTTGTGTGTGGAGACAGTAGAGATGGGTAAGGTACTGAATGAGTATTTTTCGTCAGTCTTCACGCAGGAAAATGTCAATGGAGTTGGGGAGAATACTGGGATACAGCGTTGTAGACTAGACGGGATAGAGGTACATAAGGAGGAGGTGTTAGCTATTCTTGAGAGTATGAAAATAGATAAGTCACCTGGGCTAGATGGGATTTATCCCAGGTTACTCTGGGGGGCTAGAAAGGGGATTGCAGAGCCCTTGGCTTTGATCTTCATGTCGTTGTTGGCTTCAGATGTAGTGCTGGAAGACTGGAGGATGGCAAATATTGTCCCCTTGTTTAAGAAAGGGAGTAGATACCATCCTGCAAATTATAGACCAGTGAGTCTTACATCTGTTGTGGGGAAAGTTTTGGAAAGAATTATAAGGGATAGGATTTATAGTCATTTAGAAAGAAATGAATTGATTAGGGATAGTCAACATGGATTTGTGAAGGGGAGGTTGTGCCTCACAAATCTTATTGAGTTTTTTGAAAAGGTGACCAAAGAGGTGGATAAGGGTAAGGCAGTTGATGTGTGTATACAGATTTTAGTAAAGCGTTTGATAAGGTTCCCCATGGAAAACTATGCAGAAAATGCAGATGCATGGGATTGAGGGCGATTTAGCAAATTGGATTAGGCAGTGGCTAGCCAATAGAAGACAGAGGGCGGTGGTTGATGGGATATATTCAACCTGGAGTTTAGTTACTAGTGGTATACTTCAGGGATTTGTTTTGGGGCCACTGTTGTTTGTTATTTTTATAAATGACTTGGATGAAGATGTAGAGGGATGGGTTAGTAAATTTGCTGACGACACCAAAGTAGCAGGAGATGTAGACAGTGAGGATGGATGTTACAGTTTGCAGAGGGACATAGATAAGTTGCAGAGCTGGGCCGATAAGTGGCAAATGGAGTTTAATGTGGAAAAGTGTGAGCTGATTCACTTTGGTAAGAGTAATATGTGTGCAGAATATAGGGCTAATGGTAGAACTCTTAGTAGTGTAGATGAACAGAGAGATCTCAGTGTACAGGTGCATAGATCCCTGAAAGTTGGTACTCAAGTTGATAAGGTTGTTAAGAAGGCATATAATGTGTTAGCATTTATTGGTAGAGGGATTCAATTTCGGAGCCGAGATGCCGGAGATCACTGAGGTACAGGGTTGCAAATTAGGAAGTATTGTAGTAGATAGGGAGGATGTGTTAGAAATTCTTGAGGGTTTGAAGTTGGATAAGTCCCCTGGGCCGGACGGGATTTACCCTAGGATTCTCTGGGAGGCAAGAGAGGAGATTGCAGAGCCTCTGGCTCTGATCTTCAGGTCCTCGTTGGTTACGGGTGTGGTTCCGGAGGACTGGAGGATAGCGAATGTGGTCCCATTGTTCAAGAAGGGGAAGAGAGACCTTCCAGGGAATTATAGGCCAGTGAGTCTTACTTCTGTTGTGGGCAAGGTATTGGAGAGAATTATTAGGGATAGGATTTATAGTTATTTAGAGAGAAATGAATTGATTGGGGATAGTCAGCATGGTTTCGTGAAGGGTAGGTCATGCCTTACTAACCTCATTGAGTTTTTTGAGAAAGTGACCAAAGAGGTGGATGGGGGTAAGGCGGTTGATGTAGTATATATGGACTTTAGTAAGGCGTTTGATAAGGTGGCCCATGGAAGACTTCTACAGAAAATGCAGATGTGTGGAATAGAGGGTGATTTAGCTAATTGGATTAGGAATTGGCTGGCAGATAGAAGACAGAGGGTGGTGGTTGATGGGAGATATTCATCGTGGAGTTCGGTGACAAGTGGTGTGCCTCAGGGGTCTGTTTTGGGGCCCCTGCTGTTTGTAATTTTTATAAATGATCTGGATGAGGGTATTGAGGGATGGATCAGTAAATTTGCAGATGACACTAAAGTTGGTGGAGTGGTAGATAGTGAAGAGGGGTGTTATAGTTTACAGAGTGACTTGGACAAGTTGCAGAGCTGGGCCGAGAGGTGGCAAATGGAGTTTAATGTGGAAAAGTGTGAGGTAATGCACTTTGGCAGGAACAATAAATGTGTAGAGTATAGGGCTAATGGTAGGGCTCTTAATAGTGTTGAGGAACAGAAGGATCTTGGTGTATGTGTCAATAGATCCCTGAAAGTAGGCAGTCAAGTGGATAAAGTTGTTATGAAGGCATATGGAGTCTTAGCTTTTATTGGCAGGGGGGTTGAATTTAGGAGCCGCAGCATCATGTTGCAACTGTACAAAACTCTAGTGCGGCCGCACTTGGAGTATTGTGTGCAGTTCTGGTCGCCACATTATAAGAAAGATGTGGAGGCATTGGAGAGGGTACAGAGGAGGTTTACCAGGATGTTGCCTGGTATGGAGGGCAGGTCCTATGAAGAGAGGTTGAAGGATTTGAGGTTGTTTTCGTTAGAAAGGAGGCGGCTAAGAGGGGATCTTATTGAAGCATATAAGATGATTAGAGGTTTAGATAGGGTGGACAGTGATAGCCTTTTTCCTAGGATGGAGAAAGCTAGCACGAGGGGACACAGCTTTAAATTAAGGGGTATGAGTTATAGGACGGATATCAGAGGTAGGTTCTTTACTCAAAGAGTGATTAGGGAGTGGAATGCCCTGCCTGCAGCTGTTGTAGATGCGCCAAGTTTGGTGGCGTTTAAGAGGTTAATTGATAAGTATATGGAAGAGAAGGGAATGGTTTAGTTTGGAGGGGCATTGCTTTTTATTTTGGTCGGCACAACATCGAAGGCCGAAGGGCCTGTTCTGTGCTGTAATGTTCTATATTCTATGTAAAGCCATATAGACTCTCCCTAATAAGTCCCTGTCCATCCAAGTGTTTGTAAATCCTATCTCTTAGTATTCCTTCCAATAATTTACCTATTACTAATGTGAAACTTACCTACCTTCAGAGCCTTTTTTAAACAACAAAACAACATGAGCTATCCTCCAATCACACGGCACTTCACCCGTGGATACTGACATTTTAAATATGTCTGTCAGGACCCTTGCAATTTCAACACTAGTCTTCTTCAAGGTCCAAGGTCCTGTCAGTCCTGGGGATCTATCCACTCTGATTTGCCTCAAGACAGCAAGCATCTCCTCCCCTTTAATCTGTGACCTCTCTACTTGTTTGCCTTATTTTCATAGACTCCATGCCAGTTTCCTTAGTAAATACAGAGGCAAAAAACTCATTTAACATTTCCCACATTCCTTTTGGTTCCATACAAAGCCGACCACTCTGATCTTCAAGAGGACCAATTTTATCCCCTACTATCCTTTTGCTCTTAATATACCTATAGAAGCTCTTAGGATTATCCTTCACCTTGACTGTCAAAGCATCGTCATGTCTTCTTTAACCCTCCTGATTTTTTTCTCAAGTAGTTTCTTGTACTTTTTATACTCCTCAAGCATCTTATTTGTTCTCTGTGCCTATACATATCATATCTCTCTCTTCTTTTTCAGAGTTGCAATATCCCTCGATAACCAACGTTCCTTATTTTCATTCACTTTGCCTTTAATCCTGACGGGAACATACAAACTCTGCACTCTCAAAATTTCTCCTTTGAAGGCCTCCCACTTATCAATCACATCCTTGCCAGAGAACTGCCTGTCCCAATCCATGCTTTTTAGATCGTTTCTCATTTCTTCAAATTTGGCTTTTTTCCAGTTTAGGAACTCAAACTTACCATTCTTACCAGCTTATTTTGTGGGAGTAAAAATTAATATTAATCAGCTGTAAGATTCAGACCAAAAACCTGCCAGCACAGTTGGCAGAAAACAGACTGGAATGTTACCGCCATTCATACCGGTGGAATTTTCCCACCACTGCAGTGAACAGAGATTTGGCTGGACATCAAATTCTCCGACCTTGCTGTAGCGGAAGCATGGCATGAATGGCCAGTTGGATCATGGCCTATGTCTTTCGTGCTAGAACCAATATTGTGTCATTGTCTGGAACTTGTCTGGCATGAACATTAATTGTCACTTATCAGCCCAAGTCTAAACTTGTCCAGGTTTTGCTGCACATGGACGTAGACTATCTTAGTATCTGAACAGTCATGAATGGTGCTGAGAATTGTGCAATCATCATTGACCAGCCCATTTCCAACATTATGACTGAGGGAATGTCATTAATGAAATAGCAGAGCTGAGAGAACTGCTACTAGCAGCTCCTCTAATGATATCCCAAGACTGAGATCATTGACCTCCAACATCCAAAAATCGGTCCTCTTGAAGATCAGAGTAGTCGGCTTTGTATGGAACCAAAAAAAATGTTAAATGGGTGTTTTGCATCTGTATTTAGTAAGGAAACTGGCATGGAGTCTACGGAAATAAGGCAAACAAGTAGGGAGATCATGTTCTATGAACCTATATAGATTAAAGGGAAGGAAATGCTTGCTGTCTTGAGGCAAATCAGAATAGATAAATCCCCAGGACTGGTAGAGTATTCCCTTGGACCTTGAAGGAAACTAGTGTTAAAATTGCAGGGGCATTTAAAATGTGCTAGGCATGATGCCACTTATTCCTCCTGTTTTGCATTGACTTCAGTTTTGTTAGGATTCCTTGATGCCACATTCAGTTAAATGCTACCTTGATGTCATGGTAGTTACTTCCATCTTACATTTTGAACCCAGTTCTATTGATCAAGATTATGATGAGGTCAGGAGCTGAGTAGCTTTGGCACGACCCAAATGGTGTGTCAGTGAGCTGGTTATTACTAAATAAGTATTGCTTGATAGCACTGTCAATGCCCCCTTTCATCATCAATGATTGAGAGTAATCTGATAAGATGATTTTGGACTGGGTTGCATTTGTCTTGCTTTTTGTAGATAACTTGATGTTTACTAAAAAAAAACTTCAATAGCTGCACAGTGACATTTTAGTTTCGCAAAGTTGCTATAATCACCTGCCAAAACTTTGGCAGTAGATCAATGAAAGCCAGCAGAAAACAATGCAAACTATGTGCTGGCAAATTCACAATGGATTCTTGCTAGAAACGCTGTAGAAATCCAATCCCTCAGTGACAGTTTTGTGTTGACATGCTAATAAATGTTTTGGCATTGACAGAGTGTACAAATTTTCAATTCATTTAGAAAGCAAAATTCTGAACTATTCAGAATAGTTAACATGTGGCAGATAGATATGGTAAATCTTGGGACAAAATGTTACCAAAACTGACAGAGGGAACAATCTTACCATCTCATCAGGCTGGTCAGTTGGCTTGGCCTAACCGGTAATATCGCAGCGAGATTGACACCCGATTTTTTTGCCTCTTGCAATACTGCTGGCACTGTTAAGCCAGCATAATCAGCCTAACACCAGGAAGGGTGCAAGGTTGATTTAAATATTTATAAGGTAATTTTAATATTATTAATGGGCCCAGGCTGCAGTCATCTGGGCTCATTTGCCTTAACTGCCTTAGAGGTGGAGGTCCTCACTGGCAATGAACACATATGGTTCCCACCAACTGGCACCTGACATGATGGCCTTTCTGGTGGGACTGGACATCATTAAAACCTTCCAGGTGGATGGCAAAGAGCCAAACATTGCCCACCAGGCATCTCCCTGGAGTGTGAGAATTGCAGTGGCAGGTTCACACTTATGTAGAGCCGTTAGGAGTGGTGCCAATGTGAGGTCATGCCAGCGCCTACTGAATATCCAGTGAGGAGGAAAATCATGAACATTGCTTGCTAATGACATGCTAATATATTATAATGAGATTTCTGCAGTGTGAAGGCAACTTACAAGCTATTTCACCAGTGAGGGGCTCATAAAGTCAGCATAAATTGTACCACAATTCTGTATTCGATATGTGAGGACTCAAAATTGCCACTTTCGCCTTTTGATTAAACAAACAATATGAGAATGATAGAACAACAAAAATGACTGTTTGGTCACTACATAACATTTCTGTTAAATTTTCACTATAGTAGTTGAGCAATGCTAAATTAGATCAATGCCCCTCTCAGTCTACCTCTTTCTACACTTCCAATCCAAGCCAGCTATACAGCATCTATTCAGATAGCATGATAGAGACAAGAACATACAAGCAAACAACAGTAATTTTAAAAACACTTCATACTGTCATTTAGTAAAGGATGTTGGTAATTCAAACTTCTACTCCTGTTGCTGTCAAGTGTATTGGAACATTATCAATTAATTCCAATATCTTTATCCTCCTATTCTCATCATCATGGACACCATTAATTGTGGAAACTTTAGTATAAAAAGTAGCTATTTAATGAAATATCAAAAGGGGTTACAGGGAAAAGAGCAAAGGAGAGGCCTTGTAAGACACTCTGTCAGAGAACTGGCAAGACCTGATGGGACAAATGGTCTCCTTCTCATGAACTAACACTTAGAATCATGGAATCTCTGTAGTGCAGAAGGAGACCATTAGGCCATCAGGTCTGTGCCACTTTTCTGACAGAGTGTCTTACCCTATCCCTCTCCCTTGCCCTATCCCTGTAACCCCCTCTGATATTTTACTGAATAGCTACTTTTTATACTAAAGTTTCCACAATTAATGTCATCCACCCTTTGTCAGTGTTGGTTGGTAGAATAGAATCACAAATGAGACCCTGTCTATTTTCGCCTTACAACAACATACTCACATTTAAAGTAGTGATCACTTTGGCACACTACTATGTAGGACAAGAATAATCCTCAACACTTTATAGCCTATCTGCTTCAGTGATGCATCACATAGTGTATTTGCTCATGAACATTGGGAATGTTAATCAGGATACCATTAGATTTTGATTTATAATTGTTACATGCATTAGCATACAGTGAAAAGTATTGCTTCTTGCACGCTACACAGACATACCGTTCATAGAGAAGGAAACGATAGAGTGCAGAATATCATGTTGCAGTCACAGCTAGGGTGAACAGAAAGATCAACTCAATGCAAGGTAAATCCATTCAAAAATCCGACAGCAGCAGGAAAGAAGCTGTTTGAGTCGGTTGATACATGACCTCAGACTCATTTATCTTCTCCCTGAAGAAGAAAGTGGAAGAGAGAATGTCTGGGGTGCGTGAGGTCCTTAATTCTGCTGGTTGCTTTGCCAAGGCAGTGGGAATGTAGACAGAGTCAATGGATGGGAGGCTGGTTTGCTTCATAGATTGAGCTACATTTACAATCTTTTATAGTCCCTTGCTGTCTCGGACAGAGCAGGAGCCATACCAAGTTATGATACAACTGGAAAGAATGCTTTCTATGTTGCATTCGTAAAAGTTGGTGAGATTCATAGCTGACGTGCCAAATTTCCTTCATCCTGAGAAAGTAGAGGCATTGGTAGAGGTGTTAGAAAAGTAGAGGCATTAGGAAAATTAATAGGGAAAGCAATGACATAATCTATTATCGCTAGAGTAGGAATATATTGATCTCAAGTAATGCTCTAAGTACTCAGATTCAAATCCTACCATGGCAAATGGTGAACCTGGAATTCAATAAAAATCTGGAATTAAATTCTAATGATGGCTGTAACTGGCAATTATTGCCAATTTCATAAAAAATCCATCTGGTTCACGAATGTCCTTTTGGGAAGGAAATCTGACATCCTTACCCGGTCTAGCCTACATGTGACTCCAGACCTAGAACAATGTAGTTGTCTCTTAATTGTCCTCTGGGATGGGCAATAAATGCTGGCTCAGCCAATGACGGCCATATTCCATGAATGAATATTAAAAAAAAGTTTTAAAAAACCATTATAATCAAATTGTCACAATAATTTGAAATACCACCCATGGCTTTTTCTTTTCACACTAATTCTGTGTGCCAGTATAAAGATGTTATTTTCATTTTTCTTTAATTTTAAAGGCTATTTGGAGCAAAGTGTTAAATGTAGACACTAGTCATGTTACCAGAGCAGAGGGTGGAATTCTCCTCCTTTCATGTCAGCTTTTTTCTTGATACATTTTGAGGTCCAGAGCCTGTGCAGTTGGCAATCTGTCTGAATCAAACTGGAATTCATTGGCTGCTGTGAAGGAATAGGACCTATAAAATGTGATGGTGGGAAAGTTTGTACAGAATCGGTAGAAATAGCAGAGGTGCTCAGTGAATACTTCAGTATTCATAATGGAAAAAGATCTTGGTGGTTGCAGTGCTTGAGTGTGTGGACATTAAGAAAGAGGATGTGTTGGAACTTTTGAATAGCATCAAGACAGATAAGTTGCCGGGACCAATTGGGATGTACCCCAGGTTACTGTGGGAAGTGAGGGATGAGATTGCAGAGCCTTTGGCGATGATCCTTCCATCATCGATGAAGATGGGAGAGGTTCCGGAGGATTGCGGATGTGATTCCTATATTCAAGAAAGGGAATAGAGGTAGCCCAGGAAGTTAACGACCGGTGAGTCTAACCTCAGTGGTTGGTATGTTGATGGAAAAGGTCCTGGGAGACAGGGTTTATGTACATTAGGAGAAGTATAGTATGATCAAAAGTAGTCAGCATGGCTTTGTCAAAGGGAAACTGTGTCTTATGAGCCTGGTTGAGTTTTTTGAAAATGTGACTAACATGTGAAAATGTAAACACACTGACGAAGGAAGAGCGGTGGATGTGGTTTATATGGACTTCAGCAAGGCATTTGATAAGGTCCCCCATGCAAGGCTTATTGAGAAAGTGAGGGGTCTTGGGATCCAAGGGGACGTTGCTTTGTGGATCCAGAACTGGCTTGCCCTCAGAAGGCAGAGAGTGGTTGTAGATGGGTCTTTTTCTGCATGGAGGTCAGTTACCAGTGGGATGCCCCAGAGATCTGTTCTGGGACTCTTGCTGTTTCTAATTTTTATAAATGACCTGGATGAGGAAGTGGAGGGATGTGTTGGTAAGTTTGCCGATGACATGAAGGTCAGAGATGTTGTGGATAGTTTGGAGGGATGTCAGAAGTTGCAGCGTGACATAGGTAGGATGCAAGACTGGTGAGAGAAGTGGCAGATGGACTGCAACCCGGATAAATGTGTAATGATAATTTTGGCAGGTCAAATGGAATGAAAGAATATAATATTAAGGGTAAGACTCTTAGGAGTGTGGAAGATCAGAAGAATCTTTAAAGCTAGCACGAGGGGACACAGCTTTAAATTAAGGGGTATGAGTTATAGGACGGATATCAGAGGTAGGTTCTTTACTCAAAGAGTGATTAGGGAGTGGAATGCCCTGCCTGCAGCTGTTGTAGATGCGCCAAGTTTGGTGGCGTTTAAGAGGTTAATTGATAAGTATATGGAAGAGAAGGGAATGGTTTAGTTTGGAGGGGCATTGCTTTTTATTTTGGTCGGCACAACATCGAAGGCCGAAGGGCCTGTTCTGTGCTGTAATGTTCTATGTTCTATGTTCTATGTTCTATGTTCTTGGGATCCAGATTCAACGGACTCTCAAATCAGCTTCACAGGTAGAGGATGTGGTTAAGAAGTTGCATGGTGTACTGGCCTTCATCAATGCAGGAATTGAGTTTAGGAGTCAGGAGATAATGCTGCAGCTGTATAAGGACCCTGGTCAGACCCCACTTGGAGTACTGTGCTCAGTTCTGGTCACCTTAATACAGGAAGGATGTGAAAGCCATTGAAAGGATGCAGAGGAGATTTATAAGGATGTTACCTGGATTGGGTAGTGTTCCTTATGAGGATAGGTTGAGAGAGCTCAATCTTTTCTCCTTAGAGAGATGAAGAATGAGAGAGATCTGATAGAGGTGTATAAAATGATGAGAGGTATTAATCAGGTAGACTCTCAGAGGCTTTTCCCCAGGGCTGAAATGGCTGCCACAAAAGGACACACGTTTAAAGTACTGGGGAATAGGTACAGAGGAAATGTCAGGGGTAAATTTTTTCACTCAGAGAGTGATGGGTGAGTGGAATCGACTGCTGTCAATGGTGGTGGAGACAAATTCAATAGGATCTTTTAAGAGACTTCTAGATGAGTACATGGGACTTAATAGAATTGAGGGTTATAGGTAAGCCTAGTAGTTAGAGATAAGATCGCCGCAACTTGTGAGCCGAAGTGCCTGTTTGTGCTGCAGTTTTTCTATGATTCTAACTCATTGGTTCACAGTTTCAGGTGATCTGAAAAGTGATAGAGTCACTAGGCAACTAAGTCCCCAGGAGATATAAAGGTGGAGGTGACTTTCACCAAGTTTTTCTGTTCTTATGAACTGATTTGTTTATGAAAGGCTGTGCATTTACTGGCAACTGTGATCCTTGAGTATCTTGCGCTAGCACAATGAATGAGAGTTAAGACATAATTCAACTATGAGATGCAGCCTATTGGAGCTGGAAGCTGATTCCATCCCCAACCAAAATACACAGATGTGCACTCTAGTTTTAAGCAGGATTAGGAATGTATTATAGAGCCCTTCCTTCTTACAGAAAATCAAGGTGTAATTGACAGCTGTGCCAAACAGATTATTGGCAGCCCATTTTATATTTCAATACACATTCTTTCCCATTCAAATTGGGCTTGCTTCAGAATAAGCTGCTGGTTTACTGTCACATTTTGCATCGCGACTGAAGATCAATTTCAGTTTCTTTGAAATTATTTCATTGCCCATACTAACGTCTCAGTTCGCTCAGCATACATGAAACATCGCACTATAAACTTCTGAACTCCATGAGTAGGCTTTGTACACTTATTCTCCTGCATTTATCAACTGTGCCATTGGGGAAGTCTTCTAATTTCCATTTTAGCAATTGCTACTTAATAGAGGAACTACTGCTGCCTATACATATTGATATATATATATTTTTTAAATTCATTCGTTTCCCCTGTAGCATTTTCAAAATAGACACATTTGTGCTTCTGTATTCATGAAATTTTTAATTTTATGCAGCCTGGTTCTTCAGTGAACAAAGGGATAATTATTTTGATACTATTTTATTTGACAAATGGAAAACAAAATAAATTAATTCCATTTGATGGAAATGTGTTGGCAGTAACCTCAAGATGTAAAAGATTGGCTCCAGGCACAATGTGCTCATAAATTTGAAATTGGTCAGTCGAGAAATATATTAATTAGCTTCAGAACAAATTGTAGTGATGGAACAATGAGCTCTGAATGCTTTACATAAATTATACAGGAAGGTGAATGTTAGAATGGATTTACATCTACACCCTTTTTCTGGTAATTCATTTTTAATAAATGCAACACCACTGTCAACCTAATAACTGCACAGCTTAGATTTTGGTTACTCGCTACTAGATTTATGATGATAAATGTCTTTCCAAGTCTCCAGTGTGGAGTGAACAAACATATGTTCATTATGAACAAGAAAAGCACTGACCAACATATTGACAAGGGTCAAAAATTTTCGTATGCGATACTCATACAATAACAGCCATTAACCTCTTTTTTTAAAAAAATGCAACTAACGTATCTAACACCTGAGGACTCCACTGCAAGAGGAGTTGCCAGACAGGCATACACATGATCTTCTTAGACAACAATCGGCAGGTCAGCCATTGCTGGCTCTGACACCATTGCTTCCAGTCCCTGGACAGCCATTGAAAATCTCATTCTCAATTAATTCTCTGTGCTTTTATTGTTACTTGCTGGGATCAGTAGTGTGTAAGTAGGGCTATGGGTTGGGTTTTAATTAAAGGCAATAGGGAGAAATTTTAGGTGAAAGGGAGATTTATAAATCCAAAGTGAATGATTGGGGCATCAGAACAGTACAGCAATTGAATAAAGGCAAAGCAAAATGTGACAGGAAAGTACAGAGATTTTAACAAAAATTGCAAATCAGTGAATAAGGTGATTACAGAAATTGGAAGTAAAGCAATAAAATTAAAAATTCCTTATCTGAATACATTAAACATCTGCAAATAAGATGGATGAACTGGTTTAACAAATACAGGTAAGGTCTTATCATCATTATAGAACCTTGATCATAAGGTGGTCAAAGTTTGGAAATACATATTCCAGAGTACATAATATTTTGAAAAAATAGATAAAATAGCAAAGAAGGAGGGGTAGCCTTTATAGTAAAAGATAACATAAGGACATTAGTGAGAAAGGATCGGGCCTCAGTAAGTTATGAAGGAAAATCAGCATGGATGGAAATTAGGAATATCAAGAATCAGAAAACACTCTGGTTTCAGGGGTTTAAATAGCCCCTAAAAAAATAGTATAACACTCAACAGAGTATGAAACAAGAAATTATTGGAGCTTGTGGCAAAGGCAATATAATAATTCTGGGGTCTCCTAATCTTCATTAAATATCCTGACTGAGGGGCTGAGGTGTGTCTATTTTAATGCCAGGAGTGTAGTAAATAAGATACATGAGCTTAGGGCGTGGATTGCTGCTTGGGAGTGTGATGTGGTGGCCGTTACACAGACTTGGTTGTCTCAGGGACAGGACTGGGTACTTCAGGTGCTGGGATTCAGATGCTTCAGGACAGACAGGGTTGGGGGCAAAAGAAGAGGTGGTGTGGCACTGTTGACCAGGGACAGTGTCATGGCTGTAGAGAAGGTGGAAGACAGGGAGGGAATGTCTACGGAGTCTCTGTGGGTGGAAGTTAGGAACGGCAAAGGCTCGATAACTTTGCTGGGTGTATACTATAGGCCGCCCAATAGCGACAGGGAACTTGAGGTGCAGATAGGGAAACAGATCCTAGACAGATGTAGAAATAACAGGGTTGTCGTGATGGGAGATTTCAATTTCCCAAACATCGACTGGAATATCCCAAGGGTAAGAGGTTTGGATGGTGTGGAGTTTGTTAGGTGTGTTCAGGAAGGTTTCCTGGCACAGTACGTGGAAAAGCCCATGAGAGGAGGCTGTACTTGACCTGGTGCTTGCTAATGAACTCAGTAAGAATTTAGCAACACCAATTTATAATCCAACCGATTTACTTGATAGTAAAAACGCGAGCTTTCGACTCCTGTGTTTGGTGTTTAGCAATTGGTGTTGCTAAATTCTTACTGAGTTCTTACCACCCCAATCCAACGCCGGCATCTGTACATCATGCTTGCTAATGAGCCAGGGCAGGTGTCGGATCTCACGGTAGGTGAGCATCTTGGGAATGGAGATCATAATTCTATCTCTTTCACGATAGCGATGGAAAGAGATAGGATCAGGCAGGCTAGGAAGGTGTATGGAGTAAGGGGAAATATGAAAACATTGGGCAGGTAATTGGATGTATAAACTGGAAGGAGATGTTTTTGGGGAAGAGTACAGAAGGAAAGTGGCGGTTTTTCAAGGAATGTTTGTCTGGGGCACTGCAAGACAACGTTCCGAGGAGTCATGGAGGTTCTGGTAGGACGCGGGAACCGTGGTGCACGAAGGTAGTGGTGAACCTAGTTAGGAAGAAAAAAAAGGTATATAAAAGGTTCAGAGAGCTAGGGGATGTTAGGGATCTACAGGAGTATAAGGTGTGCAGAAGGGAACTTAAAAAGGAAATTAGGAGAGCCAGAAGGGGTCATGAGAAGGCCTTGGCAGGTAAGATTAAGGAGAATCCCAAGGCCTTCGACAAATATGTGAAAAGTAAAAGGATGAGAAGAGAAGGGATAGGGCCTATAAAAGGTGAAGGAGGAAAAGTCTGGGTGAATCTGGAAGAAATGGCAGAGGTGCTTAACGAGTACTTTGCCTCAGTATTCACGGTGGAAAGTGAACTGGGAGATTGCACTCTCTCTTTCACGATAGCGATGGAAAGAGATAGGATCAGGCAGGCTAGGAAGGTTTATGTCTGGAGTAAGGGGAAATATGAAAACATTAGGCAGGTAATTGGATGTATAAACTGGAAGGAGATTTTTTGGGGAAGAGTACAGAAGGAAAGTGGCGGTTTTTCATACGGCATGAGGTTTGAGGCATATGGAAAAGATTGAGTATGTGGATGTTAGGAAAGAGGATGTGTTAGACCTGTTAAATTCTATCAAGACAGACAAGTCGCCGGGACCGGATGGGATGTACCCCAGGTTATTGTGGGAGGTGAAGGAAGTGGTTGCAGAGCCCCTGGCGATGATATTTGCGTCATCCATGGAAATGGGAGAGGTTCCGGAGGATTGCGGATGCAGTTCCTATCTTTAAGAAAGGGAACAGGGATAGTCCAGGAAATTACCGACCTGTGAGTCTGACTTCAGTGGTTGGTAAGCTGATGGAGAGGCTTCTGAGGGATAAGATATATGAGCATTTGGAGAAGTTTGGACTGATTAGAAATAGTCAGCATGGTTTTGTCAAGGGCAGGTCATGCCTTACGAGCCTAGTTGAGTTCTTCGAAAATGTGACTGAACACATTGACAAAGGAAGGGCGGTGGACGTAGTGTACATGGACTTTAGTAAGGCGTTTGATAAGGTCCCCCATGCAAGGCTTCTGGAGAAGGTGAGAGGGCATGGGATCCAAGGGGCTTTGGCCTCGTGGATCCAGAACTGGCTTGCCGGCAGAAGGCAGAGAGTGGTTGTGGATGGGTCTTGTTCTGCATGGAGGTCAGTAACCAGTGGAGTGCCCCAGGGATCTGTTCTGGGACCCCTGCTGTTTGTCATTTTCATAAATGACCTGGATGGGGAAGTGGAGGGATGGGTTAGCAAGTTTGCCAACGATACAAAGGTCGGTGGTGTTGTGGATGGTCTGGAGGGATGCCAAAAGTTGCAGCGGGACATAGACAGGATGCAAGACTGGGCGGAGAAGTGGCAGATGGACTTCAATGCAGATAAATGTGTAGTGGTCCATTTTGGAAGGAATAATGGGATGAAGGAGTACAATATAAGGGGTAGGAGTCTTAGCTGTGTTGTAGAGCAGAAGGATCTCAGGGTCCGGGTCCATAGGACTCTTAAGTCGGTCTTGCAGGTGGAGGAAGTGGTCAAGAAGGCGTACGGTGTACTGGCCTTCATTAATCGAGGAATAGAGTTTAGGAGTCAGGAGGTAATGATGCAGCTCTATAAGACTCTTGTCAGATCCCAGTTGGAGTATTGTGCGCAGTTCTGGTCTCCTCATTATAGGAAGGATGTAAGGCGATTGAGAGGGTTCAGAGGAGATTTACAAGGATGCTGCCTGGATTGGGAGGCAGCCTTATGAAGATAGGTTGAGGGAGCTGGGACTCTTCTCACTGGAGAGACGTAGGTTGAGAGGCGACCTGATAGAGGTTTATAAAATGTTGAGAGGAATAGATAGGGTGGACTCTCAGAGACTATTTCCCCGAGCTGAAATGGTCACTACGAGAGGACACAGATTTAAGGTGCAGGGAAGCAAATACAAAGGAGATGTCAGGGGTAGGTTTTTCACTCAGAGGGTGGTGAGTGAATGGAACCGACTGCCTTCGGAGGTTGTTGAGGCAAACTCACTGGGGTCTTTTAAAAGACTTCTGGATGAGTATATGGAAAAGAATAAGATAGGGGGTTATAGATAGGTCTGTGGATTGGTAGATGTGATCGGCGCAACTTGTGGGCCGAAGGGCCTGTTTGGGCTGTATTGTTCTATGTTCTATGTTCATTTAGTCTTGGATAATCAAACTGACGAGAGTGGATGAAATGATAAGTTTTTATAATGTTTATGTGACAGGTTCTTGGGGCAATATATTGTGGAACTGATGAGGGACACAGCATTTGTGTAATGAAGAAGGTTAATCAGTAATGTCAAATTAAAACACATACTGGGAAGTAGTCATCATAATACCATTAGGTTAGATATTAAATTTGAGGGTGACATACCCCAATCAGAAACAGTAAATTTCAAAGTTAAACAAAGCCAATGACAAAGGTATGGGGAGGAGAACTGGTCAATTATATTAATTTGGTAGATAGTTTTTTTAGACTTTTAAAAGTTTAGTTATCAATGTCCCAAGTAGGCTCACATTAACACTGCAATGAAGTTACTGTGAAAATCCCCTACATTACAAGGTTTAGTGATAAATGAACAGTGGAAAAAAAAAATCATAGAATAATAAGATGTCTACATTGTGGAAGGAGGCCATCTGGCTCATCGTGTGTGCACTGACCTAGTAACTTACTCAGTCCACCTCTCTATGTTCTGTAACTCTTCCCAATGCCCCACCATTAACTGAGTAAGTCCTGTTCTGCTTCAATCTACCAAAATGCATCACCTTGCATTTATCCAAATTAAACTCCATCTCGTCAGCCCACTGGCCCAAATGATCGAGATCCTGTTGCAATCGGAGATAACTTTCACTATGCCACCAACTAGGTGTCATCTGCAAACTTTCTAATGGTGTTCCTAGATTCCATCCAAATCATTAATATAAATGACAAATAATAATGGACCCAACACTGATCCCTGAGGCACATCGCTGGGCACAGGCCTCCAGTTTGAAAAACAACCCTCTACAACCATCTTCTGACTTCTGTCAAGAATTCAATTTTGTATTCAGAAGTGAATTTTTTTATCCTTCTGTGTCAAAAAAAACTCTTTCAAACATTCTCCCTCTCACTTTCAACATATGCCTCCGAATAATTGACTCTTCGATCTTGGGATAGAGATTCTGACTGTCCACTCTATCCAAGTCTGTCATCATTTTGTAAGCCTTCATCATGTGTCCCCTGATCCTCCAACCATCCAATGAAAACAATCCAAATTTGTTCAACTTTTCTTCATAGTTCATATACTCCAAATTAAGCAACATCTTGATAAATCTCTTCTGCCTCTTTCCAATGCATCAACATCCTTCTGATACCATGGTGATCAGAATTGTGCACAGTACTCCAGCCTAAACAAACTCTTATACAGTTGCAATATGATTTTCCAATTTCAATACCCAATGCCCTGACCAATGAAGGCCAGCATGCTATATGCCTTCTTGACTACCTTGTCCACCTGAGCTGCCACCTTCAGGGAACTAGAATCTTCACATCTAGATCCCTCAATGCTATTATTTCTAAGGGCTCTACCATTTACTGTATACTTTTCTTTTGCAATAGACCTTACAAATCATGTTACCTCACATTTGTCTAGGTTTAATTTCATCTGCCATCTTTTGGCCCAGTTCTCCAGCTGATTTATATCCTGCTGTATCCTCTGACAATCGTCCTCACTATCCACTGCTCCCCCAATTTTTCTATCATCCGCAAATTTACTAACCAATCCACCTACGTTTTCCTCCAAATCATTTATATACGTTATAAACAACTGAAAACCCAGCACTGATATGTACGGAACACTGCTTGTCAAAGACCTCCAATTAGAAAAATGCCCTTCCACTGCTACTCTCTGCTTTCTACGCCCAAGCCAATTTTGCATCTACGTCAGGTCCCATATAACTTCACCTTCTGCATCAGTCTGCCATGAGGAACTTTATAGAAGCTTTACTACAGTCCATGTACACAACATTCATTGCCCTCTCCAGTCAATTTTTCTTGTCACTCCTTCAAAGAATTCAATCAGGTTTGTGAGACACGACTTTCCTTCACAAAGCCATGCTGTTTATTGCGAATACGTTTATTCTCTTCCAGTTATGAGTACATGCTGTCCCTAAGAATCTTCATTAATAACTTCCCCACCACTGATATAAGAATCTTGTCCAATAATTTCCCCACCACTGGCTCACAGGCCTGTCATTTCCTGGATTGTCTCTTCTGCCCATCTTACACAATGTTAACCACTCTCCAATCCTCTGGTACGTCACCTGTGGTTAAAGAAAATACAAAGATTTTCACCAAAGCGTGAGCAATTTTTTCCCTAACCTTTCTGGTAGACCTTATGTGGGCCTGGGGATTTGTCCACCTTCATGTTTTTCAAACCTACAATAGTTCCTCCCTTTTTTATCTCAACATGTCCAGGAATGTCAACATTTTTCTTTCTACATTCACCATCCAGCACATCTTTTTCCTCTGCGGATGCTGATGCAAAGTGCCCATTAAGGACATCACCCATCTCATCTGGCTCCACACACAAATTCCCTCCACTTGTCAAAAACCCCAATTAGAAAAATATGTTTCCACTGTTACTCTCTGCTTTCTATGCCCAAGCGAGTTTTGTATTCATCTGACAAGCTTAGATGGATCCTTGAGCTAGCCTACTGTTTCCTTAGCTACCCTTTTCCTTCTTATATATTCATAAGACCTTCAGATTCTCTTTAATCTGCCAAGGACATTTCATGTCTTCTTTTTGCCCTCCTAAGCCCCTGTTAAAAGTCTTTCCTGCTGTCTGTATACTCCTCAAGAGTTTTATCCATTTTCAATTTCCTGGAATTTATGTATGTCTCTTTCTTCTTTTTCACTAAGCTCACAATCTCTCTTGTCCTCCAGGATTCCAGGGTCTTGCCATCTTTATTCCTTATTTTCACAGGGCCATATTTGTCCTGCATTGTTAACAACTGACTTTTAAAAGACACTCACATATTGGATGTGGATTTATTCTCGAACAGCTGCCCCGGTCTACATTCCAAAGCTCCTGCCTAATACTATCGTAGTTAGTCTTTCCCCAGTTTAGTACATTCAATCTAGGCTACTTCTATCCTCTCCTACGAGTTTCTTGAAACTTATAGAATTGTGATCACTGTTTCCAAAATGGCCATTCACTGAGACATCAAATCACCTGTCTGTATTCATTTCCCAGAACCAAGTCTAAGATAGATCCTTCCCAATTTGGATTATCGACATATTGCCTCAAGGAGTACTCTTGGATACACTGGACAAGATTTGCCCCATCCAAGCCCCTGGCACTAAAGAATTCCGGTCTATGTTGGGGAAGTTAAAATTGCCCATCACAACAACGTCATTACCTTTACACCTTCCCATAATCTGCTGACATCCCAGTTCCTCTGCTGGTACTGTGGGGCATGAGGCTGTTGGGAGATTTGTAATACAACTCCAACAGTGTGATTGCGCCCTCCTGTTCCTGAATTCTACCCATATGGCCTGCATGATCCCATCAAGGTGTCCTCCCTTTGTACAGATATGACATTCTCCCTAATCAATAAAGCAATATCGCCACCTCTTGTCACCCTCTTTCTCCTGAAGCATCTAAATCCTGGAATGCTAAACTGCCAATCCTGCCCTGCTTTCATTCAAGTCTCCACAACATCATATTTCCATGTAGTATTCCAAACTTTAAGTTTATCTTCCTTACCTATTATACTCCCTGTGTTAAAGTAAACACACCTCAGACCATCCATTCTGTCATATTTTGTACCCTCATTCTTGAGTTTTATTTCTTTTTGCCTTATTGAATTCATTCACTGAACTCTCCGCAGTTTTTGTGCTTGGTACTGTGACCCTTTTTAACATTTGTCTTTGGTTTATTTGCTTTCCACTTTTCCCAAACCTGCGCTCTATTTTTGTCCCCACTTTGCTTCCCTCTGACTTCCCATATCTGTTCCTATTCCCCTGCCACATTAGTTTAAACCCTCCCCAACAGCACAAGCAAACACTCCCCTGAGGGCATTGGTTTCAGTGCTGCATGGGTGCAGACCATCGGATACTGCTCTCACCTCAACCCAGAACTGGTTCTCATGTCCCAGCAATTTGAATCTCACTCTCTTGAACCATCCCTCAAACCATGTATTCATCTTAGCTATCCTGACATTCCTATGCTGATTGGCACATGACACAATCCTGACAATCCTGACTACCTTCAAGGTCTTACTTTTTAGTTTAACTCCTCACTGTCTAAATTTAGTTTGTAGGACTTCATCCCTTTTTTTTTAAACTAATATCATTGGTGACCATATGCAGCATGATAGCCAGTTGCTCACCCTCCCCCTCCAGAATGCCCTCCAGCCGTTCAGAGATATTTTTGACCCTTGAGTCAGGAAGGTAACATACCATCCCGGACTCTTGTTTGCATTCACAGAAACACCTACCTACACAGGCATTATAAGAGCTTTTAGGAATATGAAGAAAGGAAGAAAAAAAAAGCTAAATTAAATATCAATCCCTTACAAGTAAAGGCAGTTAAATTATCATGGGGAATGAGGAAATGGCACTGGCACTGACATTGCCAGTGTGTCCTGGCAATGGAAATGTGTGTCCATTGCCAGGACACACAATGGCAATATGTCCTCCATTGCCTTCAGCACAACATAATATTCATGGCAATGGGCCAAATGGGATTAGATGGGAAGTCAAGTATTTCTCACTTGTCAGTGCAGACTCGATGGGCTGAAGAGTATAATTATATGATTAGACAAATAAAAAGGGAGGGAGGCAGAAGATGGGAAATTGTAGGCGAATTAACCATACCTTGGTTTTGGGTAAGAACTGGGAGTCCATTATTAAGGATGAAATTGAGGAGTGCTAGGAAATATATGATAAAATAAGGCTGAGTCAGCACGGCTTTGTCAAAGGGAGTCTGACAAATCTGTTAGAATTCTTTGAGGAGGTAACAGGAGTTAACAAAGGAAAGACAGTGGACGTGATTGATTTGGATTTCCAGAAAGCCTTTGACAAGGTGCCTTACAGAAGGCTACTAAATAAGCTAACAGCCAATAGTGTTTGTGACAAAGTACTCTGACTCATGATATTCCACAGGGGTCAGTGTTGGGAGCACAACTTTTCACAATATACATTAATGATTTGGAAGATGGAACTGAGGGCGCAGTTGCTAAGTCTGTGGATGATGCAAAGATATGCAAATAGCCTCAGGATATGGGCCAGTCAATGAGGACAGAAATGAGATTACTTCAGTTAAATTCATTGATGAAATCCTAATGAATATTTCTCAACAGTATTTACTGTTGAGAAAAACACGGATGTTAGGGAACTTGGGGAAATAAATAGTGATGTCTTGAGGAGTGTCCAGATTACAGAGAAAAAGGTGCTGCAAGTTTTAAAGTACATCAAGATAGATAAATCCCTGGGACCTGATGAACATATCCCATGACATTGTGGGAGGCGAGGGAGTAAACCGCGGGTCCGCTATTGAATCATCGATAGTCACGGGTGGGGTACCTGAAGATTGGAGAATGGCAAATGTTGTGCGTTTGTTTAAAAAGGGCTGCAGGGAAAAGCCTGGGAACTAAAGTCAGTAAGCCTTGCATTTGTGGTGGGTAAATTGTTGAAAGATGTTTTGAGAGTCAGGATCTATAGGCATTTAGGAACACAAGAATTGATTAGGGACAGTCAGTATGGCTTTGTGAGTGGAAAATCATGTCTCACAAATTTGATTGAGTTTTTGAAGGGGTAACCAAGAAGGTAGAGGAGGGCAGTTGATGTGTCAAAATGGACTTTCACAAGGCCTTTGATGAGATACCACATAGTGGGCTGTTGCTTAAGGTTAAATCTCTCGGATCCAGGGTGAGGTATCTAAATGGGTACAAAATTGGCTTAGACTGGTTGTAGAGAGTTGTTTTTCAAATTGGAAGCCTGTGACCAGCGGTGTGTCAGAGGGATGAGTGCTGGGTCCACTGTTATTCGTCATTTATATTAATGATTTGGGTGACAATATTGGAGGCATGGTTGGTAAGTTTACAGATGACACTAAGATTGATGGCATAGTGGACAGTGAAGAAAGTTATTTCCAATTTCACGGGATCTTGATCAATTGAGTCAGTGAGCTGATGAATGGCAGATGGAGTTTAATTTGGACAAATGCAAAGTGATGCATTTTGGCAGATTGAATCAGGGCAGGACCTGCTCAGTTAATGGTAGGGTACTGGGGAGAGATACCGAACAAAGAGATCTAGGGGTACAAGTTCATAGCTCCTCGAAAGTAGAGTCACAATGAACAGAGTGGTGAAGAAGGCATTCGGCATGCTTGGTTTCATCAGTCAAAACTTTGAATACAGGAGTTGGGACATCTTGTTGAAGTTGTACAAGACATTCATAAGGCTGCACTTGGAATACTGTGTGTAATTCTGGTCACCTTATTATAAAAAGGATATTATTAAACTAGAAAGAGTACAGAAAAGATTTACTAAGGTACTACTGGGACTTGATGGATTAAGATATAAGGAGACGCTGAGGGGTAATCTTATAGATGTCTATAAAATAATGAGGGACAAGATCAGCTAGATAGTCAATATCTTTTCCTAAAGGTTTGAGAATCTAAAACTAGAGGTTTAAAGTGAGAGGGGAGAGATACTGAAGTGTGCAGAGTGCATTTTTTTCACACAGAGAGTGGTGAGTGTCTGTAACAAGCTGCCAGAGGTAATAGTAAAGGCGGGTACAATTTTGTCTTTTAGAAAGCATTTAGATAGTTGCATGGGTAAGATGGATATAGAGGAATATGGGCCAAATGCAGACAATTAAGATTAGCTTTCAAAAAAAAGAGGCATGGACAAGTTGGGCCAAAGGTCCTGTTTCCATGCTGTAAACCTCTATGACTCTATATGCATTTTTTGCCCTGAAAATGGAAATTCACACCCGAGGTCAATGGACCTTTCAATGGTCTGCCAAATTTTCTGTCCTGCCTGCGATGATTTCCGTAATGGACAAGACTGGAAAATTTACCCCTGCATGTTCTCAGTAATGTTTCACTGACTTTCTTATAACTGTTTTGATTGGGAAATTTGGGTACTGAATTTGAATGTTACTTCCTACATTCAGTTGTTAATTATTATCTTCTTTTGAACATGAAGTTTCCTAGTGTAAGTACTGTTTGGTATGGTATGTGACAAAACACAACTTTGTAGATATGTATCTGAATATTTATGTGTAATAAAAATTAAACATTTCATTTTGTGATATTTGACAACACAAACAGGATGCAGCTTGCTCACATTACAATCCTCTCAGAATCTTCCCATGGGTAGAACTGTTTCGGTGCCTGTTGTACTGGCCTTGCATCAATGCACCCTTCACAAGACAAGAATTTGTGAATGGAATCGGCTGCCATCAGTTGTGGTAGAGGTGAACTCGCTGGGGTCTTTTAAGAGACTTGAGTACGTGGGATTTAATGGGATTGGGAGTTACAGGTAGTTCTATGGCCTGGTAGATATAGATATGATCGACACAACTTGTGGGCCAAAGGGTCTCTTTGTGCT
Source organism: Sphyrna mokarran (assembly GCA_024679065.1). Lineage (NCBI taxonomy): Eukaryota > Metazoa > Chordata > Chondrichthyes > Carcharhiniformes > Carcharhinidae > Sphyrna > Sphyrna mokarran. Next base: position 75,612,050 of record JAGIQG010000014.1, on the reverse strand, counting down.
GTAGTGTTCTATGTTCTATAACAGATTTTACATTAAATTAGATCTGTTGTGAAAATTACTTCTTAGAATTAATGGCCAGTTTCAGAATATATTAATTGCCAATTTTCTCTGCTCTCCATCAGTCATTGCTCAAAATGATTCTTTTCATGTCAGTCTCGATAATAAGTGTCATTGTGCTCTCTGAATCTGCGGTGGTCCACCATTTGACCTTCAGTACCAAAGGAGATAGGAAAGAAGTGGATAGATAGAGACTAGAAGTGGAAACAATACATGATTTTTCTTTGCTACTTACGTGACGACAAACAAACCATTTGATGTATCCTGTCCAATAAGTTGGCTGAGTTCAACTAACACAGAACTTAGGTCAATGTTAGATTTATCTGATCTTTGAGGCTCACTGCACCATTTGATGCATGGACTCATTGAGCCATGGATGGTGTCACAATTATAAATTCTTGTTTTTGCAGTAATTGTAATCACTTCAATGGAACTTTTTCAAATCTATTGCACAGACATGTAATTTAGTTCAACATGTTCATGTTTATATTCCAGATGAATTCTCTTGCCCTACTTCAACTAACTTTTTCATAATTACTTTCTATTCCTTTCTGCCTCATGCAATTATTTAAATTTACCTTAAATATCTGTTCTATTTACCCCAATTACTCATTGGGATTTTGTGCTCCATCTACGTTCCTATGGCAAATGGTTTTCTGTTATTTTCATTACACCTGGGGAGAAGTACAGTCTCAGTTTATTCACTGGAAAAATCAGATAACTGATTTGTGCTGATGGTTGCTCCCAATTGGAGTGCTGAGGCATTCAATGTCTGAATGGCAAGGATCAGAAGACAGAGATTGCATGTGCTCTTTGTCAGTTCATATTGACATGATGTCCCCTATCTTTTGGGAGAACAATAAGAAGGCAAAGTGGCCTTAGTTCAGGTTTATTTTAATGCATATTGAAATAATATTCAGACACTTCCCTTTATGACTCAGAATTAACAAGTATGAAATGGAGAACTTCTCTGGCCCCTGTGGATCCTTGATGATCAAGCCGTAACATAGCAAAGACAGGGATAGTTTCAAGAAAGAAAAGCCTGAGTGGATTAATATGAAGACTCAGCACCCAAATGAGCATATGTCCTGTGCTGCGACTCTTTACACAATGATGGGAATGAGCAGTTGATAATGACTCAGTTTGATATGTGGCACTTAATTTGTTTATTCAAAATATAAATTGGTGGACTGGGTTGCAAGAGATGCAAGTAGCCAATAAAAGAGTCACATCTCTGGCTGATGCAGCCATTGTTCGTGCTGTTTTCACAAAGATATTGGTGATGTACTCATACTTTTACAATAAGCATTGCTGCTTACAGTGCCACACATGAAATGTTCCTTTTGCCTGTAATCTGTCAAACAGAGATAAAACACCAGGCTTTTTCAGGTGCTAAATCAGCTTTGGAAGAAGAGGGTTAAATGGCATGCCTGTTGGTTCTATGCCTGATCACAGTAGGCTGAAACTAAGACAATCCTCCACAGCAGCCTCAATGGTGCAACATTCACCTAAGTCGGTCTTTAGAAATCCTCTGCACTGCTGATGATTGACCAGTTAATCTTCTTCCTTAATGGCACTCAGAAGAGGAGATTTGCCACTGAGAGATGAATTTCTCTCAGTCGACTGAACAAGCAACAAGAAATTTACTTTTGGTATGTGCAATATATTCCTAGCTTATTGCATTCTGGCAGTCCCATTGTGCGCATATCAGAATTCCTAAAACTTTGGATCTCGCCAGTCTCCAAAACTGCTCTCTGAATATCACCAAGGGAGGAGAATGAACACTCCACAAGGGGAAAACAGAAATTAATTTTGCAGTTGCCTAGCTTGGAAAACCTTTAAGCATGATTATGGATTGCCATCCATGTCATAGACTCCCTGATTAAAAAGAAATGAAAATCGTTACTAGCCATTTTATGAAGTACAATAAAATGGACATTGCTGCCAGAACCTCAAACACAGCCTAATGCAGCTGCCTGAAATGAAATTTTCATGGATTTCATGAAAGAAAAAGCAATATAATATTATTTAATCAGGTGACAGAAAATTGTAGGGTAGAAAGATGGCCAACAATTGTAATTTTCTGAAATGTTATATCAGACATAATCCTCCGTGCTGCCCACTTGTGAAATGCCATAATAAGGCATGTTAAATAACCTTGTTGATCTTCTGAATCAAAAACAAGTAAAATATATTATATGTATTATAGGTTTAGAAAGTTAAGAGGCTGCTGGTTTCATATCCTGCACCTGAATAGTGATGTTTGAGACAGTCTCCGATATTTCCATGGAGCTAGTGATCCACATAGATGGTAAACGAAGATTGGGCTGCTGCAGCATTGACAACAACCCTCAGGAAACTGAAGATGGATGAGTGATTGAGCTATAAAGTGGGGAAGGGAAAGGGGATTTTACTGGAGTTGGTAATGCTCAAGGGGAAGATAATGATGACCAGTGGTGACAATTAGCGGTCAATGAGTACCATAGATGCTAGAGAAGGAGAAGCTAATATCCATTTCATGCTTCACCAAGATCCACATTCAGTTAATTATATTTTTAAAACTTAGCTTGTTGGTTGTGGCCTAAAAGCACATTTTAAGGCCCAGGTTTTTCTCAAGGTAAAATAATTTTGCACTGGGGACCTCAAGGGGGTGTCACACTACTTATTTGAATAGGCAAAGTGCATAATAACTGCTAACAATTTCTTGAATAAGTTTAAAATTTATTTATTATTGTCACAAGTAGGCTTATGTTAACACTACAATGAAGTTACTATGAAAATGCCCCATCTTCACAACAATGCCACCTGTTCAGGTACATAGAGAGAGAATTTAGTATGGCAAATGAATGTAAAATGTGCCATGAACCAGTTCAATCAGATGGCATTTTGAACATTTGTTCTTAAAACTTAAAAATAAAAATATTTCTTGATATATTTACATGTGGTAACTTGTAGTTTAATTAATACAGCTGAAAATAGAATTGTCATAAAAAGTAATTTTAATTTGTGTGTTTATTCCATCACCAATGAGTAACACAATTTAAAATTACTTAAAGTCACTTCCTAAAAATCAATTTGTTAGTTGCATTGGATATAATATTGAGCTTCTTAGAAATATTAAAAAAACTCAAAAGTTATCAGATCCTGAGTGCCACTATGGCCAAAAAAGACATTAATTCTTCAGAACTTCCTCAAATTCTGCAAAGGAACACATTTGATGAGAGATCCTAAAGATGTTTAATTCAATCTTGGGTTGGGGGTAATTTTATGGCTAGGACCAAGTGTTTCACAAATTGAAGAAAAACAAGGCAGAACCTTGATTTGCACAGAAGATTTACGTTTAAAATTCTTTTTGCATTGGTTTTGCCTTTTCCAAGTGAATTGCTTAACCAAATGGGAACTCCAGATCCTGAATTCCCAATATGGTTGCTCCTAATTTTAATCATGCCCCTGCTAGTACCCTGTATTTACATTATAAAGGCTAGACAGACAAAGATAAGCTGGAGGCTGAATAGCTCTGTTGAATAATTCTATTTGTAATATCATGCTATGACATATGGAGCTGTAGCAATCCTCCCTACAGCATTCCCCATGCCTTATTTTGCTAGTGAGCAAGAAAAGGAAACAGAACATTCATAAGTTATATCGCAAAATGACTTCTATATTTTAGATTCAGTCATATTGCTCTTGTGCACAACTGATCCATCCTACAACTCAGTCCTTCAAAATAAATAATAAAACATATTCCCTCTCCTCGTATCTTTGGGGAATGGATTTCTGCAAGCTATGCTTACTTGTCTGCCATAACTTCAGCAGAAGAGCCATACATGACACGGAAGAATAACATCATAATTTTCTTTTGTTGAAGTTACAATGGACAAGTGCAACAATCTGCGCAGAAACTCATCCCATTGTCTTTCTCTCTCCTTGCCGTATACTGGTTCTTTAGTTCATTATATATATCTGGAATAGCTTCCTGTTATTTTGTTTAGTCTTACATGCAAGGAATTGAATTATCATAGAAATTTAGCTAATCATCCGCAAAAACCTTGGTGGAAAATTCAAAGCAATCTACAAAAAGGGTCTAGCTGCCATTTAAACTATTTCCCCAGGAACATTACTGATCTTTAATAACTTTATGATTGTGAGAAACCAGACAGAAATTCAATGCCCATGTTCCAATGTGCGCCTATGGTTATATACTACATCCTTTGGTTCTCTCTTTGACTATTACCATGTATCTGATTCACTCTATCTCTCCCTAGCATTTCTCAGTCCCTCTGTATGTCAGTGGCTATCTTCACTTTCTTCATGCGCAAGTGTGGTTCCTTCTGTTCTTATGTCTCTCGTTCTTTCTTTCGCTAACAATATGAACATATGCAGCCCTATCTCTTGTTCTCTCTTGTGTTAGTGTGTATTCTTGAATTGTAAAACTAATACTTGTCATGTATGATGTGTATGTTCTGGACAATCAAATAAAAATAATGCAGAAACTGCAAAAGCCTATTGTTAATAACGTGTACATTTAATGTAATTTCCAACATAAGCTATTTGCTGATTAATGTTCAGTTGTGCCCTTCACTTTCTGGATTCTGATAATGATGAAGATCTCACATTCATACAGTTTAGAAATGTTAGGCATGGTGGAACAGTGGCTAGCACTGTTGCCTCACAAAGCCAGGGACACACGTTCAATTCTGGCCTCGGAGTTTGCACTTTCTCCCCTTATCTGCATGGATTGCCTCCAAATGCTCCAATTTCCTCCCATACTCCAAAGATGTGCAGTCAGATTGATTGCCATACTAATGTGACCCTTGTGTAAGGGACATTACCAGGGTAAATGTTTGGTTTATGGGAAATGGGCATGAGTGGGATGTGATTGGTACAGACAGACTCTATGGGTCAAATAGCTTTCTTCTAAACTGTAAGGATTCTATGATTCTATGATCTACAAGGCATAAGTCAAGAGTGTTGTGGAATACTCTCCACATGCCTGGATGTGCGTAGCTCCAACACTCAAGAAGCTCAGCCACCATCTAAGACATAGCAGCCTACTTGATTGGCACTCCACCCTCTACCATGGAGACACAGTGGTAGTACAGTGTACCATCTACAAGATGCACAGTAGAAACGCACCAAGGCTCTTTAACAGCACCTCCAAATTTGTGACCTCAACTACATAGGAGGACAAGGGCAGCAGATACTTGGAAATACCACCACCTGCAAATTCCCCTGATGCACAGAATTGTTACAAGGAAGGCATTTGACCTATCGTATCTTCACTTGCTCTCCAAACAAGCATTTTAGGTTCGTACCATTCCTCTGCTTTTCCTTGTAATCTGCATATTGTTTATATTCAAGTAATCATCTAAGGTCCTCTAGACTATCTCAGTTGAAACCTGCCTCTACCACACTTTCAGGCAGTGCATTCAATCCTACACACCAGTCTCATTTGAAACCATATCACCATTCTTCCATTATTGCTTGGTCAGCATCCTGGAACATCTGTGTAATTATACTGTGGGTGTTGTTACTTCTATTAAGCAACTACTTGTTTCCCGTTCATTTGTTCCTAGCTTTTGGTGTCACTGGCTAGACCAACATTTATTACCCTAATTACCCTTGAAAAAAAAGTGTTGGTCTAGCCAATGACACTAAAAGCTAGTGAACAAATAAACAGGAAACAAGTGGTTGCTTAATAAGAGTGATTTTATGAACTAATATAGCATAAGGTTCAAGAGACAGTCTTCTCTCAAATAGTAATCCATCATTCCTGACCATAACTCTGTATCAATTATTATGGATTGCCACTTGACACACTGTGAAGATCACAGACCTCGGTGATCCAGTTCAGTTAACTGCTAGCTGGGTATGTCCACTAAAAAAGGGTTTCACCAAACCAATTGTGAGCACCACTTTCATTAATTGCTTAAAGATGTTGCAATCACCGTGTGAAGAAAGGCAATATGACATATTGTAATTATCCCTTCAAGAACAACACAGCAGAGTAAGGGTCACATGGCTGTGCAACCAATCGCAGCTCAGAATGTGGAATCATCGCATATTAAGAAAGACTTCTAGGCGAGGACACAACTGCAGCCATGAAGCTGTTATTTTCTTATTAATAAATATCTTTTGTGTTTATTATTGAAGTCTGAAAAAGTGCATCTTTATACCACAAAGGCAAATAGAAATTGCATACATGTAATATACCTGTTATCATAATGAAAATGGTTCAGTTTCAACTTACAACTTTAGAAATACCAAACGATCTGGAATCTCTTCTGGCCAGCATTTATTGCATAACACTAGTTTAAAGTCCAAACAAGTTTATTTGTTTGGACTTTAAACTGGTGTTGTGGGATTTCTTTCTGTTTTACTCCAGTTCAATGCCGGCATCTCCATATCATGATAGTATTTACTGCCACTGCTAGCTGGAGGGCAGTTGAGAGTCAACCACATTCTGTGGCTCTGGAGTCACCTGTAAGCCAGACCAGATAGGACAGCAGATTTCCTTCCCTGAAGGACAATAATCACGAACCCACTCAGGTCAACCTATAACACAGACTACGCTGAGAGGCTTTGCCGTCGCACCTCTCTCACACTCCTCAATCACCTCATACACCAGCTCTATAGCAAACGCTGCACCCTGGAAAGTAAAATGGAATACATATTCTCAACTTGCGCTCAGGACGCAGATCAGATGCGAAACTTTGCCAAGCAGATGAGACAAAGAAACTACACCATTTACATGCACACCAAGAACAGGAAACTTGAAAAACTCGGCATCGCCACCAGCAACAACCAAGCCTCCCTTGGCACCACAGTAGAAAACAACACTACCGCAGGGAGGTCTATTGTTAACCTGTCAGACTACACACTTCAATCAGAGGAAATCGAAGTTCTCAGCCGAGGGCTCAATTTCTGTCCCACCACCAAAATGGACCCCATCAGTCTTGCAGCGGACACAGAGGAATTCATCAGGTGAATGAGGCTGCGTGAGTTCTTCCACAAACCCCAAAAGGCCAATAGCAGACTCAATGAGACAGCTAATGAACCAGAACAGCCGACAGAGGGATCCGCAGTGCAGCAACCGAAGAGGAATGAATCCAATTGGACTCCTCCGGAAGGCCACTGCCACCGACTGGACATGTATGCCCAAGCCATCAGGAGGTGCGTGAACACCAGATTCATCAACCGCACTTACAAGACAGTCCCGAACATCACCCAAGCACAAAGCACGGCCATCCGTGCTCTTAAGACCAACCGCAACATTGTCATCAAACCAGCAGACAAAGGAGGCGCCACCGTCATACTGAACAGAAAGGACTACTGTGAAGAAGTGTACCGACAACTAAACAATGTGAAACACTACAGAAAGTTACCAGCGGATCCGACCAAAGAACACACTCGTCAACTCAACACTCTGATCCGGACCTTCAGAACACCCTCCGGACTCTCATTCCACGTACTCCCCGCATTGGAGATCTCTACTGCCTCCCAAAGATACACAAGGCAAACATACCCGGCCGTCTCATCATATCGGGCAATGGGACCCTGTGTGAGAACCTCTCCGGCTATATCGAGGGCATCCTGAAACCCATTCTACAAAGAACCCCCTGCTTTTGTCTTGACACTACGGACTCCCTATAGAAACTCAGCACGCATGAAGCAGTTGAACCAGGGACACTCCTTGTCACAGTGGATGTCTCAGTGCTCTATACCAACATCCCCCACGACGATGGTATTGCTGCAACTGCCTCAGTACTCAATGCCAACAACTGTCAGTTTCCGGATGCAATTTTACAACTCATCCGCTTCATCTTGGACCACAATGTCTTCACCTTCAACAATCAGCCTTTCATCCAGACACATGGAACAGCCATGGGGACCAAATTTGCACCTCAGTATGCCAACATCTTCATGCACAGGTTCGAACAAGACTTCTTCACTACACGAGATCTTCAACCAAGGTTGTATACTAAATACATTGATGACATCTTTTTCCTTTGGATTCATGGTGAACAATCATTGAAACAACTGTATGATGATATCAACAAGTTCCATCCCACCATCAGACTCACCATGGGCTATTCTCCAGAATCAGTTGCATTCTTGGACACACGCATCTCCATCAAGGACGGTCACCTCAGCACCTCACTGTACCGAAAACCGACAGACAACCTCACAATGCTCCACTTCTCCAGCTTCCAACCTAGACACGTTAAAGAAGCCATTCCCTATGGACAAGCCCTCCGTATACACAGAATTTGCTCAGATGAGGAGGATCGTGACAGACACATCCAGACGCTGAAGGATGCCCTCATGAGAACAGGATATGGCGCTCGACTCATCAATCGACAGTTCCAACGTGCCACAGCGATAAACCGCACTGATCTCCTCAGAAGATGAACACGGGACAAGGTGGACAGAGTACCTTTTGTTGTCCAGTACTTCCCCGGAGCGGAGAAGCTACGACATCTTCTCCGGAGTCTTCAACATGTCATCGATGACGATGAACATCTTGCTAGGGCCATCCCCACCCCCCCACTTCCTGCTTTCAGACAATCGCACAACCTTAAACAGATCATTGTTCGCAGCAAACTACCCAACCTTCAGGAGAACGGTGACCACAATACCACACAACCCTGCCACAACAACCTCTGCAAGACATGCCAGATCATAGATATGGACGACATAATCAAACGTGAGGATACCATTCACCAGGTACACGGTACATACTCTTGCAACTCGGCCAACGTTGTCTACCTAATACGTTGCAAGAAAGGGTGTCCCGAAGCATGGTACATTGGGGAGACCATGCAGACACTACGACAGCGGATGAATGAGCATCGCTCAACAATCACCAGGCAAAACAGTTCCCTGCCTGTGGACAAACACTTCAGCAGTCATGGGCATTCGGCCTCCGACCTGCGGGTAAATGTTCTTCAAGGGGGCCTTCGTGACACACGACAGCGCAGAGTTGCTGAGCAAAGACTGATAGCCAAGTTCCGCACACATGAGGACGGTCTTAACAGGGATCTTGGCTTCATGTCACACTATCTGTAACCCCCGTAACTTGCCTGGATTAGCAAAAAACCTCACTTACTGTGCTGTCCGGAGAAAATACACAATTCTCTAACCAATGCTCAGGATTTCCTTCACACACATTGTTAGCCACTTTAACACTTGAATAGCAGGTTAGATGTAAGGATTCGCATTCTAATCATCAATCTGTAACTGTCTGTGTGGATATGAGTGCCTCTGCAGATCAGAACACTGCATTTGCCTGACGAAGGCACAACATAGTGTCGAAAGCTCACGGATTTACTATCAAATAAATTGGTTGGATTTAAAATTGGTGTTGCAAAACTTTACTGAGTTTACCCCAGTCCAACGCCGGCATCTCTACATCAGGACAATAATGAACCAGACGTGTTTTTCCAACAACCAGTAATGGTTAGATGGTCTTCAGTAGATCCCTAATGCAAGATATTTGTATTGAATTGAAATTCCACTACCTGCCAGATCCCTATCATTAGCTGAGTTTCTGGATTAAAAGTCTAGCAATAATACCACTAGGCCATCGCCTGTCCAATTTGTTTTGGTAGATACACTGTGCAAATACTGCACTTTAAACCTGGGAGTTATGGGCTGCACTAACCTGGAAACTGGAAAACCCCACCCAAGATTAACAGACCTTTCCATGGTCGTTTCTCACCCCCTACGATTCCCGTGGTTGGCGGGACAGGAAAATTCACCCTCATGATTCAACGATGACTTGAAAGCATGACAATCCCCAATGACCTGACACCTAACAAGTGTAGCCTTCCTTCATTTTCAGACCTAATTATTGTGGAGAACTCAAGACCAAACACATTGATGGTGGGTACAAATGCTACTGGAATATAGTTGAATAGACAAAACTATGTTCTTGTTTTGCAATCATTATGGAATCAAATGTACAATGACTTAATAAAAATAGAACATATTTTCAACACAAAAAGGAAATATTAGATAAAAATAAACAATGAGTGGATAAGTGGACCAACCAGACTATTAAAATTTCCCAATTCTCTCATGACTATTCACAAATAATTGGCAACATTTCAAAGCAGGATGACAGCCAGAAGCTGCTCTTTAATTGTCTCGTAAGAAAGTGCAAAAGAGCAGATAAGACTATTATGGCTTCACTCGTCCCGAAACCATAAAAATCCCACCCGAGATAAAAGAGTATTTCCATTGTCTGCCTTTCACCCACTCCAATTCTGTGGCAGGCAAAGCGGTAAAATCCTGGCCTCACTCCAGGCATCATTTTTTGATACGTTCTTTGAAAGGTTTTCTGATATGCTGAAGGATGCTGAAGACGAGGAAATGAGCATTTAAACTACTGAACTTTTGCAAAATCTTTGCCAAAGTTCATCAGCAATCTGCCACTTGTACCTGGTCCTATCTCCACGTGGCTCTAGTCTGACTCTTAATGCCTTTTTAAGTGGTCTATCAAGCATTTTAGTTGTAAAATAATTACTGCAAATAGAAATACAGGACTCCTGCAACTCACTGTCCATCAGGATGATGGAAGTAAAGACAATGAATGTTTTCAAAATGAAATTGGATCAGTATTTGAGGGAATCAAACTTTTAGGGTTACATGGCAATAGATTGGTGAATGGGACCAGCTGGATTTCTCTGGGGACAGCCAGCATAGATTCAATTGGCTGAATGGCTCCATATTAGCGGTGCAAGGACAGCAACATTGACTCTATGACAAGACTAATAAAATTTGAAGATGGTACCAAATCAGAAGGCCCATGACTCGCAAAGCATACAGCTCCTAAATTACAGAATGACATGAATAAAAATATTTATGAAGAACATAATAAACGAATAATAAAACAAGTGAATGAGTTTAGGAATATTACTAAACTCCATTTTCACTATATCTAACTAATATAGAGCAGTAATCAACAATGGCAACAGAATATTAAACTAACTGGGCAATAATGTATAACACAGAGAAGAGGAAGTTTTGACCAATTGCGTGTATGACATATGTTTAAATACTGGATTGGATTATGTGAAATGTGAGATTCCCCATATCCAGCTGGTTAAAAACTTGCCATTGACCACTGGTGAGTCTTCTGATCCAGCCAATGTCTATAGTGTTTTACATGGCTTGTCTATCTTGCTGTTGGGGAACCCGCAATGGGAGGTGAGGGGTCACCTTTTAGCAATTGAAAGATCCCACTGGCAGGAATGGCTGGAAAATGCCATTTTTTTTTAGGATTTAAAAGAGGCATCTGCAACAAGATACTAAGAGGAAAGGAAATGCATATGGAACATAATGAGTTAACTTTGATAGTGTGGTAAGTTGACCATAGGACAGTGAGAAATAGATTTAAACTGTTAAAAGAAAATTTAGGATAGCTGTTCAGTTCAACCTCTTTACGCAAAATGTGATTAACAAATGGTGTGGCAATGCCAGCGTTGCACTGGGATAAACACATGAGGCATTCACCTGACAAAGGGGCAAACCCCGAAAGCTTGCGAGTTTATTATCAAATAAACTGATTGGCCTTAAACCTGCTGTTGTCAGCCTTCTTACTGTATTAACAAATGGAGCAGAATTTCAAAAACAGTAGTAGAGACAAAAGCACTGGAAACACTACAAACACAATCAGCTCTGCAATACAGAGACTATAGTATCTTAAGCAAAATAAGATGACTGATGATGTTCCTCTTCTTTGGCTACCATCATTCAAAAATAATGTCATTTATTACCTTCTCAATGCAATTAGAATGAGACAATAAATGCCGATTTGCAAATATCACTAGCAGATTGAGGAATTAACACCTTGGGAGTTACGACTACCAGGCCAGAACTGGACCAGTCTGAAAAATACTGTGGCAACAAGAGTACATCAAAGGCTATGGATTTTGTGACAAGTAACTCACCCCCTGACTCACTAAAGTCTATCCATAACATGCAAGTCAGGAATATGGTGGAACATGTTCTATTTGCCTGAATGAGAGCAGCTCCAACAACACTCAAGAAGCTCAATTCCATCCAGAACAAAGCAGACAATTTACAATTTTAAATAAATCAACATCATTCAATCCATCATTAGGCAGAGTTTTGATAACTACTTAGGTGCCACTTTATGTTGATTCTTTAATTACAACACACATTTAGTTAAATACCTCCCTTCAAGCTAAATGAGATCAAATGTAGCTTATCATGACATGAAGCCTCTAGTCAACCAATATTTGTTTCTGTTTTATCATTGCACGATTCAAAAATTCCAGCATGATATTTAAATAACTCTCCTTTTTTTGGCTAGCCTGTATTGCATCTAATTTCAGTGTGCAAAACATTCGTGTGATGGATTATTGACAAAGAATTTAGGAGGCTACTACATTGGAATGGGTCTCACTGGTGGAACGAGATCTTCTGGTTCCTATCACAGCAGCCATACATCACCCAGGTTGGAGAATCAGCAACAGAACATACCACTTCAGTCTTATTTTCCATTCCACCCATTTCCTCAGATTTAGTCCCATTCCACTGTTATCTACATCAGATGCCCTGACAAAAGACATCACTCCAAGGCAAGGTAAATTAAGAAAGGTAAGCAGAGCTGGGAACATTTCATCCCACTTCAATTCAATGGGCTACATTGCACGGGTATTTACTGCTAGTGCAGACAATTTGCAGCTCTCAGAAGTTCTGAAAATCTGAAGCAGCATAAAGGGGCAAATAAATACAACCACATGGATATCGGGAACAAGGTTCCAAGATTCAGGTGACAACCAAGGGATGGCACATTGGTTAGCATCCTGCCTCGGACCTGGGTTCAATTCCTCGCTTGCATCACCATGTGTGCGGAGTTTGCACATTCTCACTGTGTCTGTGTGGATTTCCTCTGGTTTCCTCCTAAAGTCCAAAAGATGTACTGGTTAGGTGTATTAGCCAGACTAAATTCTCCCTCAGTGTACCCGAACAAGTACTGGAGTGTGGCGATCAGGGAAATATCACAGTAACTTCATTGCAGTGTTAATGTAAGCCTACTTGTGACAATAATAAATAAACTTTAAGAAATTTCAAGGTGTGTTTCAATTGTTGCACTTTCATCTCTGAATTGGAGATTTTTGGGTCAGGTTCTATTCCAGATATTTGAGCACTGCTGACACTCTGGTGCAACAGTGATGAGTAACTGTTGTGCTGTTGGAGATGCTGGGCTCCATATTACAAGGACAGCCTGCAGGCCCTGCCCAGAAGGAAGCTGACTCACTCCATCCCAGCTGACCCTGCAGAATGTGGTCTAAATTGACTGACAATGCGATTTCTGAGAAGGAAGTTCACCTTTTGGAATTTCAGCCAATCTAATTGGCTGACAGTTCCAACAGTGCCATGAACTCAGTAGTGGGCACTAGTGGAACTGCAACCAGGCCCAAGAAGACAACCTCACTGAAGTGTGTCTGGTTATTGGCTGGGGAGTGATTGGCCAGGTTGGGGGGGGGGGTGAACTGGGAGACAGAAGGTGGGGATAGTAAGTTCTGGGGTGCAGGATTCTAGAAAAAATACTGAGGTATTATGTTGAACCTGTTTCCCCCCAATCTGATGCATAAAAGCCAAACCCTGATGATAGTACTTCCTTCCTGCCCTTTTAAAATAAAAATTGTAATCTTGCCTAGCTGTCCATACCAACTGTATTGTGGTGTGGGCAGCTTATTATCGGGATCAACATGACTTGCTAATATGCCCAACTGAACTTAATTACTTTGAATATGGCAAGTGGGCTAACAATTTCAACACCCGCCCACCAGGCATGCTACTGGGGTGAGTTGGGGAGTGTGTGGAAAAATGGTGGGTTAGGCAGCTGCCCTACTTTATAGGTGCACCCCCATCCTCCACCACCACCACCAAAGACATGTCTGGCAGAGTCACATAAAATCGTGCGAGCTGTCTTTCAGATGAGATTTCAAACCACAGCAATGTGTGCCCTCTCAGATGAATACAAAAGAATTCTTAGAACAATATCAAAAATGTACCTTTGAATCAGCATCAATGGCTAAGAGACAGATTATTTAATCATTATTACTGCAGTTTGCAGAATCTTGCTGTGCAGCTTGACTGCCAAATATCCAACAGTACATACGTGCTACTATTGAAAAATCCTTAATTGGCCTTAAAATAATTTAGGATATCCCCAAGGTCATGAAATGAGCAATGCAAAATGCAAAATTTGTATTTGTGATTTTTACCCACCATTTCTAGATAATGGTTGCCTGCAGTTCTTTTATTATCTCCTCTGATATTTAACCATATGAAAGAACAGCTTTTGTAAAAATGCAGCAGAGCAATTCACTGTCCCAAATTAGTTGCTGAATCATGATTTTAAACAGTGATCATTGTGAATGGAATGGATTTCGGAGCACCTGAAGCTAAAACCTTGCAGAACCATAACAAGCTGAAACGATTCTGCAATTTAAATGGAACATTAGGCTGATGCAGTGTACTGGTAAATTAAATACAGTGCAAATGCAACTATATGCAGTCTTGGCACATTTTTGAAAAGTTACTATACTAATCCAAAGTGACAGTTTATAAAAGAAAAAATATGGAAATACAAGGGATCACTGAACAGGGCAATGGTGAGATTAAAATGCCTCAGACAATTAAGTATACAATATATTGCTTTGTGAAATTTATACCTCCCAAGAAATAGAAAAAAAGATGATCATCCATAATATGAGGTATATGAGAAGTAAGGACAATGCAATATGTTATATCATCACTGAATAAAAGCAAAATGAAATCAACAACTTTGAAATCGTGCTGTGGAATACTTGTATGAATGCCTAACATATTCTTTTAAAATTCCTATTTAGAAGAGACATTTCCCCACATATTTTGGAGGTGACATTCACTATTTTCTTATATAGGTTACCACCATCACTAAGACTGTGTGAGAAGAATTTCAGATAAGCACATTCTAATACCCTATAGTTTAATTCCAAGGCTTCTAAGCTACATTTTACAGTGCCTATCACTTTTCCTTCAACAATTCCTTTGCTTGCAATTCCACTTACACATTCCCATCTTAAATAATCAGTCAATTTCAGAGGAACTGCTGTGTTGTCCATAACGAGAGCTCAATGCTAACCTAGGTTTAGAGATAAGCCCTGAAATGTCCAGCTAGGCATTAATTTGTGCCTATGCATTTTGAGTATCTATGCTTATTGTTTAGATGATTATTTTATAATGTTACTAACTGCTACCTTGTTGACTTCAAGCCAGCAATTTTGATAATCAAACAGAAATGAATGAAAGAGTGTTGAAAATTGATCTGTGTTTTTAAAACCCATCCACATTCGGCACTAAGATGTGGCAAAATAGAGCATCTTCTGTTGCAGTTGAAATTTGCTATTTTACACCAGCCCGAAAATAACCAGCAAAACAATGGTAAAGGCCAACAGCACCCACCATTATTTATCTGCAAGTGCTAATTCAAATTTAGGTAATTTAGGTAAGGGCAGATGTTTGATGAAATGCAGAAACTAAAATGTTGCTGTCGGAGATGCACCATTCTAACACTGGCTTCACAATAATGGCATTTTGTTATCTGGCAATTGCGCTGAGTGGTGATGTTTCTGAGCCTGCATGGCAGCCAATCAATCATGATATATTGTCCTGGATGGTGTTAAGCCTTTTGAGTATTGTTGAAGCTGCACTCATCCAGAAAAGTGGAGAGTATTCCATCAAACTCCTGACCCGTATCTTGTAGATAGTGGACAGGCTTTAGGAAGGCAGAAGTGAGTTACTCTCTACAGTATTCTCAGCCTTTAACCTGCTCTTGTAACCACAGTATTTATATTGCTAGTCCAATTCAGTTTCTGGTCATGATAACCCCCAAGATGTTGATAGTGGGGGAATTCTACAATGGTAATGCCAATGAATGTCAAGAGAAAATGGTTAGATCCTGTATCGTCAGAGGCAGCCATTGCCTGGCAATTATGTGGCATGAATGTTACTTGACAAACGCATCAAGGTCATGCTGTATATGAACAGAAACTGCTTCAATATCTGAGGAGTCATAAGTGGGGCTGAAGTTTGTGCAATTGTCAGACATTTCTAATCTTAAGATGGAGAGAAGGTCAATGATGAAACAGCTGAAATTAATAGGGCCGAGGATACTACACTAATGAATGTCTGCTGCAATGTCCCATCAGTCTCAGGACTGAGATAATTGACCTCCAACAAGACAGCTCTTCCATTGTGTTTAGCATGACTTTAATCATTTCCCCTTAATTTCCATTGATTTCAGCTTTGCTCGGGCTCCAGAATGTCACACTTGGTCAAATACTGCCTTGATGTCAAGGGCAGACATTTTCAGCTCCCGTTTGAGCTCAGCCTTTTTATCTGTATTTGGACCAATGCTGTAATGCAATCATAGGAATATGAAACAGAAGTAAACAATTTAACCCACTGAGATTGCTCCATCATTCAATTAGATCATGACTGATCATCTACCTTATTTCCATTTTCCCATGCTCTCCCTACATCACTTGATGTGATTAGAAAGCTCTCGATTTTGGTCTTGAACATACTCAATGATTGAGCTTCCACAAGCCATTGGAATAGAAAATACTAAATATTCACCACTTTCTTTGAGAAGAAATTCCTCCTCACCTTAGCTGTGGTTTACATAATTATGGGATGTGGGTGCTGGCCACATTTATTGTCCATCACTAATTGCCCATTGAGAAGATGGTCAGCTGTCTTCTGGAGCAGTTAGAATCCCTGTAGTGTAGGTGCATGCACAGTGTTGTTAGGGGAGAAGTTCCAGAATTTTGATTTAAACTGAAGGAAATTTTAAACGGCCTGTCCTTTACTCTGAGACCGAATCCCAGTCAGCCTGGAATCCAGCACTTTCAGCCCTTTCTGCTAGCATATGGAATTAGTCAAATTGGCTGAAGACTGGAATCGATAATGCAGAAGGTCACAGTGGTTAGCACTGCTGTCTCACAGTACCAGGGATCCAGGCTCAATTCTGGACTCGGATGACTGTCTGTGTAGCATTTACACATTCTCCCCGTGTGGGTTTCTTCCGGGTACTCCGGTTTCCTTCCATAGTCCAAGCGTGTGCAGGTTTGATTGATTGGCCATCCAAAATTGTCCTTAGGGTGAGGGGGTCTAGGAGGGTAAGTAACTGGGGTTACAGGTATATGACCTGGGTGGGATTGTTATCAGTACCTCTTTTTGCACTGCACGGTTTCTATGAGTCTATGATCTTATGCAGAGGCTATAATGAATCATCCATCCAGCACTTCGGGCTCAAGATGGCTGCAAGTACTTCGACCTTGCCTTTTGCCATCTTGTACTCTTCTCCATCATTGAGAATGGGGATATTTATGGAACCTTTTCCTTCTGGTAGCTGCTTAATTAGCACCACCATTCATGATACGACAGAACTGCAGAGCTCACATTTGATCCATTAGTTGGTTTATCCTGTGCTGTTTCCACTGTTTGGCAGGTAAATAATACATGCAATGCCCAACTTGTGGTGCTGGAATATTATAGAGATTAAAAAAAAAGAGGCAATTCTGACTAATGATGGTCAGTGCTAGGTGACCTGCCAGAGCAATTTTTCAGAATGTTTTCAGTATGTTGCACCTGCATTATGAAGTAGTATAATTCCAGTTTTCAGCTTAATAAATAATACAGTTTCTGTTATAATTACTCACATAAGTATTCATATAAAAATGATAACTTTCATTAAAAATGGCATTAGCTCATTAAACATCACACCCATATATAGCCACAATCCCTTTTCATTGTGATTGCATTTGAAAATGATATGCTTTCCTTTTTGATATTTCCCAATTTTCCCAGCTTTCATCCCCAAAAGCACTGTTACTTTGGGATAGGCTCTTTTAGTCATCAAACACCCAACAGTACTTGGCACCCACCCTTGTCTTTGGTTCTCACTAAAAGCTCTATTCTCTTGTCAATAACTCCACGCTTCTCCCTGCCAACTATCTGGATTGAGCCAGACTGTTGCAACCATGTAATTGTGCTATCAGCAAAACTGCATATTTTCACCTCCAAACAAAGCCCAAATATACCATCGCCTCAAATCATCTGAATCCCTCATCCATACCTCAGCTAATTCTGGACAGCACTATTCCAATACTCCACTGGCTAGTCTCCCATCTTCCACCCTTTGTAAACTTGAACCCAACCAAAACTCTGCTACATATACTCCAGTGTGCAGAAAACCCTGCTACCCTCTGTGCTCACTGACTTACAGTAGCTCCAGGTCCGTCAATACCTCAATTTTAAGATGATCATCCTTATTTTTATGGCTTTGTCTCTCCCTATTTCTGTAACTTTCTCCATCCCTACCACACTCCGAGACCTCTGTACTCCTCCAATTCAGATCTCATGTAAATCCTTTCTTGTAATTGCTCTCTCATTCATGGCTGTACAGCCTTCAGCTTTCTGAGGCTTCGGCTCTGGGATTTCTTCCCTAAGTCTCTGTGTTTCACTACCTCTTTCTCCTCCTTCAAGATGCTCATTAAAATCACTTCTGTGCCTGAGGTTTCAGTCATCTGTCCTGATAACTGCTTCTTGGCTCTGTGCCAAATACTGTTTGATAACAAACTTGTGAAATACCTTGGTCTGTTAAGAGCGCTGTATAGGTGTAAGTTGCTGTTCTTTTATGGGTGTAGACAGGGAATACCAGATTTTTTTTGTGGCCTATGCATCACCGGTACTGTGTGGTATCAGGTTTACATTGATCCAATATTGTGCCATTCTAGCAGAGATTCTGAAATTAGCATTATTGGAATATTCCAGGGAAGCTCCAGCTTCCCTCTGATTACAGTCCGGTCCATAGTCACAGGATTTAAGACCAGATATCATCAAATAAAATTTGCAGTGTAAATATTTAGGATTAAGTGAACAGGGGCTGAATGGGATGCTTGAAGGGTTGAATGGCCTGCTTCTGCATTGTAGGATTCTATGATTCTATTCTGAGACTATGTCCCTGGATGCTTGACCTCCCTAGCCAGGGGCAGTATCCTGTTTTCTAAAGCCAAATGCAAAACTAATCCTCTAACTTCACTGTCTCGCTGCAGACATATATTTGCCTATTTCTAATATTCATCAAATTTTACCTCAGAGGATTGAATTGTCCCTGTTTCAACCATTCCTGGTTGTGAAATATGCAACAATCTTCTATGAACTCACATTCATCCAAATCTCTCCCTCTTGACTTTCTTCATGGCAATTTTATGGCAATGGAAATAATATTATCTTACTTATTCTGGAAAAGAATAACAATTTTAAAAACTTTCATTAAATATATATTTTAATTTCCTGTGCTTGAATAGGCAAAGTCTCAAAATTGCCTCATTTTGGCCTTGTTTCAAAATGAGTGTGCCCCATTGTGGCATCATCATTGAAATTCTTTTGCACTAAGACATTAATGCTATTTGTAAATTTTATCACCCAAAGTTGTACACAAGTACATTAATTGTGATCTAACCAATGTTTTCTTTATATAGATATATATATATAGTATTATTGCTTTGCTGTTCCATTCTAAAAGCAGATATTCAGGTGAGATGTTTGGTGGTGCAGTGGCACAGTTGTTTGTGCTGCTGCCACACTACACCAGGAACCCAGGTTCAATTGCAACCTTGAGTAATTGCCTGTGTGGAGTTTGCACATTCTCCCCCTTACCTGTGTGGATTTCCTCTGGGTAGCCCAATTTCCTTTCACAGTCCAAAGATGTGTAGGTTAGATAGATTGGCCAGGCTAAATTGCCCCTTTGTATCCCAAGATGTGTACATTAGGTGGATTAAACATGGTGAATGTGCAGGCTTACGTGGAAAAAGTTGGGAGATGGGCCTGACTAAGATATTCTGTTCGTGATTCAGTGCAGACATGATGGGATGAATGGACTCCTTCTGCACTGTAAGGATTCTATTGATTCTATGATGAGGGAACATCACTGCACATATTTCCACGCCTCAAACTGCCTTCACTTGGAAATATAGAACATAGAACATTACAGCGCAGAACAGGCCCTTCGGCCTTCGATGTTGCACTGACCAATTAAGAAAAAGCAATGACCCTCTAACCTAAACCATTCCCTTTTCATTCATAAACTTATCTACTAACCTCTTAAACGCCACCAAACTTGGCGCATCTACAACTGACGCAGGCAGAGCATTCCATACCCTTACCTCTGACATCTGAACTATAACTACCACCCCTTAATTTAAAGCTATGTCCCCTCGTGCTAGCTTTCTCCATCCTAGGAAAAAGGCTATCACTGTCCACCCTATCTAAACCTCTAATCATCTTATATGTTTCAATAAGGTCTCCTCTTAGCCGCCTTCTTTCTAACGAAAACAACCTCAAATCCCTCAGCCTCTCTTCATAAGACCTGCCCTCCATACCAGGCAACATCCTGGTAAACCTCCTCTGCACCCTCTCCAATGCCTCCACATCTTTCTTATAATGCGGGGATCAGAACTGTACACAATACTCCAAGTGCGGCCGCACTAGAGTTTTGTACAGTTGCAACATGATGTTGCAGCTCCGAAATTCAATCCCCCTACCAATAAAAGCTAAGACTCCGTATGCCTTCTTAAAAACCTTATCGACTTGATTGCCAACTTTCAGGGATATATCACTGTTTCTTCACTGTTGCCAGGTCAAATTCATAGAATAGAATTTCTACATTGCAGAAGGAAACTATTTGGCCCATCAAATTTGCACCGATCACAATCCAACTCAGACCCTCTTCCTGTAACCCCACATATTTACCTTGTTAATCCCTCTGTTATTAGGGTCAACTTAACATGGCCAATCAATCTAACTTGCACATCTTTGGAAGTTGGGAAGAAATTGGAGCATCCAGGAGAACCCACATAGACATGGGGAGAACGGACAGACTCCACACGGATAATGATCTGAGGACAGAATTGAACCTGGGTCCCTGGCACAATGAGACAGCAGCACTAAATGCTTTGCCACCGTGCCACCATACATCTCAGCTGAACATCTGCCTTCAGAATGGAAGAGCAAAGGAATAATAATAAATATATATCTATATGAAGAAACCATTGGTTAGATGGATTTGTGTGCAGCTTTGTGTGATTCAATTTAGAAATAGCATTCACGTCACAGTTAGGGCAAAAGAATTTCACAGTACGAACCGCTGTGCAATCCTAGAATTCCCTTTCAAACAGCACTTTGGATATACTATGCCATAGGAACTACAGTTTACCACCACCTTCTCAATGTTGGCCTAGCCAGCATTGTCCACATCTTGTAACATGGAATAAAAAATATATTTGGTAGTTATTTTATTGCTGCCTGTTTTCAGGCCCCTTACTGAAATTGAATTTTACCTCTGTGATATGCAGTTCTGCCACAGGGCTGTGTTGCACTATTGCCTAATTAGATCGTTCACAGTATGAACAGAATTCTGCACATAACACACTGAGACAGTTTACAAGAGCGAACATTGCTGTTATGTGTGAGACGATGCCTAAAGTGGCTTGTAACTTTTCATGGTATGTGTACTTGGGAAATTACTGACAATAGACAATTTGCAGCACAATCATCATGCATATCCATTGTGTATGCGCAAAAAAATGGCCAGTCGAAAAGGAAAAAGAAGGCACCATAAAATGTAAATAATTCACAAGCCAGTGTCTTTTACAAAAATTTCACAGTATTTCCCTTAAATTGACATATACATGGTCTCTGAGCAACACAATGCAAAAACAAATCCTGCCTTTAAGTCACTGAGCAACCTTTGTAATTCACTACAAATAAATTTCTCATGTGGAATGGGGACAATTGTTGTCAATTTGTCAATCTGGAAGAGCTTTGTTGGATCTTTAGGACAAATGATCACTCCAAGTCCAAATCCCAGCAGGAGTTGAAAGCTGAGAAGAGTGAACGGCAAGTCAGTGCCAGAGAACATTGAATCTTACATCTCAGAAGGAAGCCATTTGCCCCACCGTGTTGATACCAGTTCTTTCAAAGAGCTATCTAATTAGTCACACATTTCTGCCTTTCCCCACAGCCCAGCAAATTTTACTTTTAAAGTACATATCAAATTCCTTTTTGAAAGTTCCTATTGAATGTGCTTCCAACTTGTAGACTGTACATTTCCGATCATAATACTTTTATGTGTGCAAATAATATTCCTTATTATTCCTTTTTTGCCAATAATCTGTGAGTTGTAGTTATTTACCCACTTGCCTGGCAACAATTTCTCCTGATTTAAACTATCAAAACTCTTCATAACTTTTGACATAGCTATAAATTGCCCCTTTAATTGTGTCTGCTTTTAAAAGATGATTGTTGTCACAGTTGATGCTGATGCCGTTAAGTTCTGGGACTTGTCTGGAGCGGCGCAAATCATGGAAACCCTACAATGCAGAAGGAAGCTTTTTGGCCCATTGAGTCTGCACTGAATATCCAACAGAGCATCTTTGCCAGGTGCATCAATCTCCCTAAGCTATACATCTTTGGACATTGAGGCACAATTTAGCATGGCCAATCCACCTAACCTGCAAATTTTTGGACTGTGGAAGGAAACTGGAGCACTCAGACAAAACCCACATAGATAATGGTAGAACATGCAAACTCCACACAGTCACCCAAGATCGGAATTGAATCCAAGTCTGTGGCGGTGAGGCAGTAGGTGCTGACCATTCTGCCACTACGCTTCTATAGACAGTGATGGAATTTTATAAAACGCAGGTTTGGCCACATTTGGGAAACTGTGTCCGATTCTGATCTCCACATAACCAGAAGGACAAGTTGGCTTTGGAAGGTGTATAGAAAAGGTTTACTAGGATGTTGCCTGGTATGGAGAATTTAAGTTGTGACAAATGATTGAGTAAACTGGGTTTGTTCTTCCTGGAAAGATGAAGACTGAAGGGTGATCAGATAGAATTATAAAGGACATGGATAAAATGAAGAGTTGGAAGCTCTTTCCCAGTAGAGAAATGGCAATCATAAGGGGGCACAAGTTCAAGGTAAGGGGGGAAAGGTTCAACAGAAATGTGCGTAGGAAGTTTTTTTACACAGAGGGTGAGGTGGAGGCCTGGAATGCACTGTTAAATGAGATGGTTGAGGCAGATATGTCAGTGACATTTAAGATTTATCTGGACAAGAACATGCACAGGTGGGGGATAGAGGGATGCAGGTAGTTGAATTAGGTGGGACAATGTCATCGGCACAGACTTAGTGGGCTGAAGGGTCTATTCATATGCTGTACTGTTCTTAGTTCTTTGACATAATTTAGGCTCTTGTTATTAGTGTGGTACTGTTCTCTCATATCAACATTAAACTTAAGGCCCCTGGTGACATCTCAGATGGCCATTTAACACTCTAATGGCACTACTTAAAGAAGAATGCAATGTTTTTGCACTTCATGGCAAACATTTATCTCCCAATAAGCAGTGCCAAAAGCAACTTATTGCCAACACACTCATTTGTTATTAGTGGATTAATGCTGCATACAGATTGGCTGCCATCCTTGCTTCTACAGTGTGCTCTGTACCTCATAAATAAAAAATCTGAAACACCCTAAGGATGTGATTCTGTGCTAGATCCAACAAAGTGTTGCCTTTCCAACATAGCTGGTGCCCCATGGTTGTGACTAATGCTGTTTTTTTTGTCCTAGTTTATTTGTAATAACAATTCACAGAGATAAAACTTTAAAATATATACATGAAATTACCCTGGTCTCTCAATTTTCTATTTTTTAAAATACAAGCAATATACATCTAATTTAAACTGGTGTTATTTGGGTATGCTAGTTATTCTCTTCCAGACGCAGCCTCTGCAGGCAAGTCTGCTTTCATTGTTCATACTATAAGGTGAGAACTTGGTTGACTTTTTTCCTGAATAATTATTTGTGTGCTTTTCCAGAGGGCATTAAGAATCAATTAATTTTATGGATTAGAGACATGTATAGACCAGCTATGTAGCGGTGGCTTCCTGTAATTTATTAGTGATCTCACTGCGGAGAATTCAGTGGACTTTGATTAGCGCAGGAACTTGTTGTAACCCAATTACACCTTGGACCTTTATTATTGTTGGCTGTAGCAGCCAATAAATAGCTTTTACACTATAATGTGAACACTCCTCATCAGCAACAGAGACAAATGTATGCAAAAAATTTATTTTTTTTAACCAATTTTTTCTTCTTCATTTGAGAGATCTTATGGTACAGTCGGTAGTGTCCCCGCCACTCAGTCAGATACTCGGGGTTTGCGTTCCTTCCGGGGGCTTGATGGTCGTAGGAAGTGCATTCATAATGAGATTATCAACCTGCAAATCCTTCAAAGGTTGTTATCAACCTGAAATTCCTTCCAATATGCCTCAGGTAAGAGTAGAAGATTCTCTTGGTAGCTGCACTGCAGCAGCCTCTACACAAAGTCTTCACATGCAGTTTCTTGTCACAGGATGGGCACAGTGGTAAGCATCCTCCTTGTTTTGCAAGAGAGTCGTAGTTATCTATGCACACTGAATTTTACAAAAAATGCCTGATTTGAAGTGGGGAATTATGAGAAACATGATGGGTAAGGTAAGCCTTGGTTGATGCGCAGTTTTGTTTGCAACTCATGTTCTCTCTCTCTCGCTCTCTGTGGTGAATGAAATTAGTCCCTGTCAAAATTGCAAATTGGGACAAAGCAAATCATCAGTCTATACATGGCACCTGCTTTTTATTCACGTCAGTGGAGAATAAATTTGGGAGGATGTGAAATAAGTTTCCAACTGCAACGCGCCTACAATTTAAGATTAAAATCATGGACTCTGACTCTGACTCTATTTCCCTTTCTTTATTTCTCAATTACACTTTTAACTATTACTTACTATCACTCCAGCCTGCATTTATCCAATATGTGTAATATAGCAAACCACCCCAAGGCTGTTCACAAGAAAGAGTTGACTCCGAGCCACAGATGAAAAATCATGATGGATGACCAAAAAACATAGGCCATGATTCACCGATCTCGTCTGCGGCTGGGATTCTCTGATTCTGCTGCTGTGAATGGTGATTTGGCTGGTTCTCCATTCTTGCTGGCAACAATGGTGGGGCATATGACATTGGAGAATTCTGGGCATAGTCCAAATGGTAGTTTTGAAGAATCATCTTAAAGGAGAGAGATAAAGAAACACAAGGTGGGATTTCCCATGCCCCTCTCTTGGCGTATTTTCTGAAGGCAGCTTGCCACTGGCCATCAACTTGACATTCCAATCCTGCCAATGTCTATGGCATTTTGTGTTGTTTGCCCATCCCATTACCAGGGAACCCACCATGCTTTGTCTACTGCCTACAGTTTGCCTTCTACTGCAACAGGTCCACTGCAGACATTTCCCTGGCCCTATCCCTACACTGAACACTGGAACACGTAGGTAACAAGCTCACCTATGTTAGACTCCTATTTATTGACTACAGCTCAGCCTTCAACACTATTATTCCCATGAAACGCATCTCCAAACTCCATGGCCTGGGCCCTGCCAACTCTCTCTGCGAGTGGATCCTGAACTTCCTAATTCACAAACCACAATCAGTAAGGATAGGCAAGAACACCTCCTCTACGATCAACCTCAATACCAGTGCCCCACAAGACTGTGTGCTACTATAATCTTTATACACTTATGACTGTGGGCCAAATTCCCCTCCAATTCGATTTTCATGTTTGCTGACAACACCACCATATGACGAGACAGAGCACAGGAGTGAGATAGAGAATTTGATGAACTGGCACAGCAATAACAATCTCTCCCTCAATGTCAACAAAACAAAGGAGCTTGTCATAGACTTCAGGAAGTGAAAAGGAGAACATGCCCCTGTCTACATCAATGGGAATGAAGTAGAAAGGGTTGGGAGCTTCAAATTTTTAGGTGTCTAGATCACCAACAACCTATTCTGGTTCCCCTATGCCGACATATAGTTAAGAAGGCCCACCAACACTTCTACTTTCTCAGAAAACAAAGGAAATTTAGCATGTCAGCAACAACTCTCACCAACTTTTACGGATGCATCATAGAAAGCATTCTTTTTGGTTGTATCACAGTTTGGTATGGCCCCTACTCTGCCCAAGAACGCAAGGAACTACAAAAGGTTGTGAATGTAGCCCAGTCCATTACGCAAACCAGCCTCCCGTACATTGACTTTGACTACACTTCTGCTGTCTTGACAAAACAGCCAGCATAATTAAGGACCCCATGCACCCCAGACATTCTTTCTTCCACCTTCTTCCTTCAGAAAAAAGATATAAGAGTCTGAGGTCTCATACCAACCGACTCAAGAACAGCTTTTTCCCTGCTGCTGTCAGACTTTTGAATGGACTTCCTTGCATCAAGTTGATCTTTCTCTACACTCTAGCTATGACTGTAACACTACATTCGGCACACTCTCATTTCCTTCACTATGAACAGTATGTTTTGTCTGTATAGTGTGCAAGAAACAATAGTTTTTATTGTATGTTAATACATTTGACAATAATAAATCAAATCAAATCTTATCAAATGATGGAGAGTCATCTTTGATGCCTCTGAAAGATCTCACCAGTGGAAAGGGCTTAAAAATCCTGTTCAGAATGTATTAGGGAAGAAGAGCTGAGAGTCAAGGCAAGATTGCCGAAGGTGGAGTGATTAAATTGATGGGGCAGTGGGTATAGGGGAGAGCAGAGGAGGGGGTGGGGGTGGAGTGGGGGGGAACGAGCTGCAAGATACCGGAATTGGAACAGCACAGCGATCTTTAAATCTTGTATGGTCAGCCAGAGATAGTGAAAGGTGACATAAGGGAATGATTTGAAATCCAGGTGTTAAGTTAGAGCCAGCAGAGTTTTGGATGAACACAACTTTCTGTAGTGGGTACGATGGGAGTCTCTTAGCAGAGAAGTGGGTAATCAAATCTAAAAGTAACAACAGTATAAATGAGGGTTTCAGTAGCACATGAGCTGAGACAGAAAAATAATGACAGCCAGGCATAGATTTTATTTTATAATATGTATTATTCAGTGAAAGCTGTACCTTAGTGAGAGAATGAAAGACAGTCTCCTGCTGCCAAACTTTCAATAAAATAACTTGCCAGCAGCCAAATTCACATCAAACAAATTCGGTTGCAGACACACTTTTAAAAAGCTTCTGCTCAGATTCAAGTAATAAAAAATTACTAAGCATCCAAATTCAACTTTGTTCATTTTTATGCTTATGCAAACTGGAAAAAAACCTATTTTTCTGATATTAAATTCCTATCCAATTCAGTGCTAGGAAAATGTAGCTGCTGATGATAAGCAATCCAAATTGCAGTGTGTAGCATGAACTCTCAACATAGCTTTGACCATTTATCAATGTGATATCATTGAATGATATAATAGCTTAGAATCAAAAAATAATATAGCATGGGAAGCAATCATGAGATCCCATCTTGTCTGTGCTGATTTTTGAAAGAGCTATCTTATTAGTCCATTCCAATCCTCTTTTCCTGTAGCCTTGCTAATATTTCCCCAAGTGTATGTCTGCTTCACTTCTGAATATGGTTATTGAATCTGCTTCATCATCCTTTCAGACAACACCGTTCAGACTATATCAATTTCTACAAAAAAAAATCTGGGACATGAAAGGTGTGGAATGTCAATTTGCAGTTTGAATTTGAAGGGATGTGGTCATTGAGTAGATAAATAGTTGTAGATTTGCTGAACAAAGGATATAAACATATTTTAAATATTTGACATATAATCAGTGCTTGTAAAACTCTGGGAAGAAAAATCTTTAATCAGAAGACCTTAATCAGAATCTGATGGCAAATCTGGACTTGATAATTTGCAAAGTAGCTGTGCTTCTTCATGAGATAGAACTACATGTTCCTTGTTTTGTACTTCACGATGTCCTCATTACAAATCAAAAACATATGTCTCTCTTGAGATGGTGACCAAGTTAAGAGTTTTCAGAGTTCTTGAGTGTCATCTAGAACAGTCTGCATCTTTGGCAACCCTGTCACCCAGAGATGCAACCCTTTTTCACAGGACAGAGATTTATTCATCAATTCTCAGGCTTGTTTTCCGCAGCCGTAGATGGCTGAAGAATTTAACACTGATGGTCAAACTGCCAAATGTTTCACTCATACAATCTGTCAATTTATAATCCTGTCTCAGAACCAAATGATACCAATGGTAATGACATCAACAACAATTGCTTACATTTGTATGGTGCTTTTAAGGTAGAAAAGTAGTGTAAGTCACTTAAAAGAGAAAGTAAAGATACAATAATGTAACGCTAATATTCTGAATGAATAATTCAAAGGCTCAAATGACCGTTCAGGGAGCATGAGTTAAAATCCCAGCACACCATCTGGTGGATTTTAAATTCAATGAGTTGAGCATCAGGGCAATGGGAGGTATTCAAAGGGCTCAAACTAAACACGTTCCCACCAAAAGAAAGGGTAGAATGACCAAATCTAGAGCTTTCTGGATGTCAAGGAGTTTCCAGCTCAGATAACGCAGAAAAGGAAAGCAGCTCATTTAAATATGCAGTGTTGCTTTGGACAGTTTTCAGTATCCAGGGCCTATGAAAATTTACCAACAGTAAGAAGACAACACCTTCTTGGCTTATAATGAACATTCATGCCCTCAATAGCAAATTGCAGGCTAAGGGGGCTGAAAGAACAGGAGCACAATAGAAATATTTCTTGGTCATATATGTCCTAAATTTATTGACAATGTAACTACTTTCAGTTTTGAACAGGTATTTGTTTTTACAATTATTACAAGAGATATACATATATAGCTGCTGATTATTCTGAGTTCCTCCAGTTCATCTATCTTTAATATAGAAGAGAAGGGCACTACTTATAGCTACCAATGATTCATGCCTGCAAATTTTCCACACCTGCTCACAGTGGCTGCCTGGCTCTTGGAGCATTTTGTGTTACAGCAATCTCCGTAACTTTCAAAAAAGATAAATCCCCATGACCTGATGAAGTGTATCCCAGAACATTGTGGGAGGCTAGGAAGGAAATTGCGGGTCCCCAAGCAGAGATATTTGAATCATCGATAGTCACAGGTGAGGTGCGTGAAGATTGAAGGATGGCAAATGTTGTGCCTTCGTTCAAAAGGGCTGCAGGGAAAAGCCTGAAACGTACAGGTGCGCCTGTTTTGGGTAAATTGTTGAAAGGTATTTTGAGAGACGGGATCTACAGGCGTTTAGAGATATAAGGACTGATTAGGAACAGTCAGCATAGCTTAGTGAGTGGAAAATCTTGTCTCACAAATTTGATTGAGTTTTTTGAAGGGGTAACCAAGAAAATAGATGAGGGCAGTGCAGTTGATGGACTTTAGCATGGACTTTAGCAAGGCTTTTTCAAGGTATCCACATGATAGGTTGTTGCTTAAGGTTAAATTTCATGGGATCCAGAGTAGGTTGCTAAAAGGATACAAAATTTGCTTGATGATAGAAGCCAAAGGGTGATTGTACAGGGATGTTTTTCAAATTGGAGACATGTGAACAGCAGTGTTTCTCACAGATCAGTGCTGAGTCCACAGCTATTTGTTATTTATATTAATGATTTGGATGAGAATATAGGAGGCATAGTTAGTAAGTTTGCAGATGACATCAAGATTGGTGGCATAGTGGACAATGAAGAAGATTATCTGAGATTGCAACGGGATCTTGATCAATTGGGCCAGTGGGCTGACAAATGCACACTGCATTTTGCATTTTGTAGATTGAACCAGGGCAGGACTTATTCAGATAATGGTCGGGTTTTGTGGAGAGTTACAGAACAAAGAGATCTAGGGGTACAGGTTCTTAAAAGTAGAGTCGCAGGTGGACAGGGTGGTGAAGAAGATGTTCAGTATGCTTGGTTTCATGGGCAGAACATTGAATAAAGGACTTGGGACATTTTGTGAAGTTGTGCAAGATACTGGTAAGGCCACACTTAGAATACTATGTTCAGTTCTGGTCACCCTATTATAAAAAAGAAATTATTAAACTAGAAAAAGTGCAAAAAAGATTTACTAGAATGCTACCAGAACTTGATGGATTGAGTTATAAGGAAAGGTTAGATAAACTGGGACTTTTTTCTCTGAGCGTAGAAGCTGATTGGTGATCTTACAGAGATCTGTAAAGTAATGAGGGGAATGGATCAACTAAGTAGTCAATATCTTTTCCCAAAGGTAAGGGACTCTAAAACTAGAGGGCATAGATTTAAAGTGAGGAGGAGAAATACAAAAGAGTCCAGAGGGGCAATTTTTTTCTCGTAGAGGGCAGTGAGTATCTAGAACAAGCTGCCAGAGGTTGTAGAAGATGTGGGTAAAATTTTATTTTTTAAAAAACATTCAGACACTTACGTGGGTAAGATGGATATAGAGAGGTATGGGCCAAATGCAAGCAATTGGGACTAGCGTAGGTGTTTTAACAAGAACGTGACATGGACAATTTGGACTGAAGGGCATTTTTCCAGGCTGTAAACCTCTATGACTCTATAACCTCAAGACCCAGCATACCTCCTACTCCACACAGTAGCACTGCTACTTCACAGTGCTAGAGGCCTGGGTTCGATTCCCAGTTTGGGTCACTGTGTGGATTTTCCACATTCTCCTGTGCGAGTTTCCTCTGGGCACTCCGATTTCCTCCCACATTCTGAAAGAAGTGTTAGTTAGGTGCATTGACCCGAACAGACACCTGACTGTGGCAACTAGTGGAATTTCACAGTAACTTCATTGCAGTGTTAATGTAAGCCTTACTTGTGACTAATAAATAATAATATAAGTCATTGAATTCAAGGCAAGGGATTAACACTGCGTTCAATGAAGATTACCTGAGGGTATGCCAGGAGCAACAGCAGGCATATCTAAAAATGAGGTATCAAACTAGTGAAGTTACAACACATAACTATTTTCATGTCAAACAACGAAAACAGCATGCGATAGACAAAGCTCGGTGGTCCCATAATCAACCGAGCAGATCTAAGCTCTGCAGTTCTATCACATCCAACCATGAATGGTACTGGACAATTTAAAAACCTAACAGAAGGAGGAAGCTCCACAAAGATTCCCATCCTCAATGATTAGAATCCATACTTGCCTGCAGTCTGCTGCCACTATAGATGTTGAGAGTCTCAATGTAACTCTCAAGGGATCTGTCCCTATGCAAAACAAGATATTGAGAATGATGAAGGTTCTGATTGAACACAATTACATGAAGTGAATTACTATCAATCACTGTACATATAGCTCTTCACAGGCCTTGATCAAACCTGGATCCTAATAATTATATAGGTTGGTTATTTGACTATATGCTTGACTCACAAGGTATACATGAAGTCCTATTGATAGTCACTGACAGTAGGGGATATCTGCAATGGGGAGCACAGACAATAATGAACACCTAACATACAGGCAGTATCTTTTATACTTTAGCCTTACATGTGGTGTTGTTACATTAGCTGCTTAAAATTGTATGTCATTATCTGTATTGGAATGTGTATAATATCACAACAGAAAAGAAAAGGCTGAAGCATTTGTAACAATCTTCAGCAAAAAATGCTTAGTCCATGAGCCATCTTGGCCTCTTCTTGAGGTCTTAGCTTCACAAATGCCAGTTTTCATCCAATTTGATTCACTCCACATGATAACAAGAAAAGGCTCAAGGCACCTTATATTGCAAACAATTTAAATCTGACAATCTTTCAGTAATAGGGCTGAAGAATTATGCTTCAGAACTATCTGTGCACAATAACAACACAGCAAAATGGACCAGTTATTTACCCTCTCATCAGTCTACTCTGAATCATCAAAAAAGTGATGAAAAGGGTCATTGATAGTGCTATCAAGTGTCAGTTACTCAACAATAACCCGCTCACTGGTGTGCAGTTTCTCTGCTGGGCCATTCAGCTCATGATGTTCTTTCAGCCTTAGTACATGTCACAGCTGAAATCCTGAGGTGAGGTAAGAGAGAGTGTCCTTGATGCCAAAGTATTATTTGGCAGAGTAATCAAGAAGTTCCAACAAAACCAGAGTCAATGGGAATCAGAAAGAAAACTCTGATGGTTGAGATTATACTTTGAACATAAAAGTTGCTCAGTCCTAGGACATCATTACTATAGTTCCTCAGGGTTTTATCTCAGGCAGAACCAATTTCAGCTGTTTTATCAATGACTTTTCCTCCATCATAATGTGAGTGTACTCAGCTAACAGGATTCAGAAAACCAGATGTCACATGATCAAGTGTTTTATGATCTGATATCATACAATAAAATCTCCAGGAATATTTCTAATCAATCCTCAAACCAAATAGGGAAAGGAAAAAAAAAACTTTCTAGTATCCAATGATTAACTAGTATCCAGTGATAAAATAAACTTGTGTGGAAACAGGGTGATGGTAGTGTTGGGTTGTATCATTTGCTATAGGATGTTTGAGTAAATGATTTCAACTGGTGTTTCTATGCAGTGCTGGAAAGTGCTACCTTTCAGATGCCTTGTAAAACTGAGGCCTGGTCCTGGCGTATGTGAGGGAACCTGTATCATAATTTCAAGGTGAATGGAGGAGTTTTAATTGGTGTCCCAAATAATATTTAACTATTATTCGGTCATTATCATATTGTTGTTTGAATGAGGTTGTTACATGAGAACATAAGAACTAAGAGCAGGAGTAGGCCATCTGGCCCCCTCGACCCTGCTCTGCCATTCAGCAAGATAATCGCTGATTTTTTTGTGGACTCAGTTCCACTTATCTGCCTGCTCACCATAACCCTTAATTCTTTTACTGTTCGAAAATTTATTTATCCTTGCCTTAAAAACATTCAGCGAGGTAGCCTCAACTGCTTCACTGGACAGATTCACAACCCTTTGTGTGAAGAAGTTCCTCCTCAACTCAGTCCTAAATCAGCTTCCCCTTATTTTGAGGCTATGCCCCTTAGTTCTAGTTTCACCCACCATTAGAAACTACTTCCCTGCTTCTATCTTATCCATTCCTTTCATAATCTTATATGTTTCTATACATCTCCCCTCATTTTTCTGAATTTCAATGAGTATAGCCCCAGTTTACTCAGTCTGTCCTCATAAGCCAACCGTCTCAAATCCAGAATCAACCTAGTGAATCTCATCTGCAACCTCTCCAGTGCCAGTATATCCTTCCTCAAGTAAGGAGACCAAAACTATACACAATACTCCAGATGTGGACTCACCAGCACCTTATACATCTGTAATATAATCTCGCTGTTTTTAAACTTCATCCCTCTAGCAATGAAAGACAAAATTCCATTTGCCTTCTTAATTACCTGATGCACCTGCAAATCAACTCCTTGAGATTCCTGCACAAAGGACACCCAGATCCCTCTGCATAGCAGTGTGTTACAATTTTTTTACCATTTAAATAATCGTCCATTTTGCTGTTATTCTTACCAAAATGGATGATCTTATATTTACCAACATCAAATTCTATCTGCCAGACTCTCACCCACTCATTTAAATTATCTATATTCCTTTGAAGACTTTCAGCATCCTCTGCAGTTTGCACTTTCACCCAATTTATTGTTATCTGCAAATTTTGACACACTATACTTGGTCCCCAACTCCAAATCATCTATGTAAATCGTGAACAGTTGTGGTCCCAACACTGATCCCTGAGGCACACCACTAGTCACTGATTGCCAACCAGAAAAACACCCATTTATCCCCACTTTTTGCTTTCTGTTAGTTAACCAATCCTCCATCCATGCTAATACATTACCCATAAACTGTGCACCTTTACCTTATGTAGCAGTCTTTGGTGCCTACCTTTGGTTACCTACAAACTGCTTGCTTCATTCCTACGTTGCATGTGACAATATTTCAAAAACAGTTCATTGGTGATTAAACACTTTGGGTCATCCTCTTGTGCTATCTAAATGCAAGTTTTTTTTCCTTTTTTTATGTATTTGGGATTTTCATTTACTTTTTCTCTGCAACTTGTCACAACATCAAATCTAATTTGCTTAATGGTGTTAATAATTGATTTTATTTTGTGATTGCAGCGTGCATCAGAGCAAAAAGAAACATTTGTGTAGTGAATTTGCCAATTCTTATGCATTATAATGATACCAAATGATTTCCAAATACTGCAAAATTGCACACATATTCACTGCTATTTCATTTTTGGAATGTAACTTCAAAAATGGAATGAAGCAATTTTTAAAAACAGGGCAAAGCTTTCTCAATACAAAAGCATGACACTGTAGATGCTGGAAATTAGAAATAAAAGTAGAAAATGTTGGAAATACCCAGCAGACCAGGCAGCATCTGTGGAATGCAACAAAATGAATGTCTGAGATCACAATGGCCTTTCTTAGAACTGAAGAAAAATTGAAATTTAGTACGTCTTAAGACAGTGGAAACAGAAGGGGCAGGAAGAAGAAAAGGGAAAGCCTTTATTACGCTGGAGGCAGAAAACATTATACAAGAAAATTTACAGCACCAAAACCAAGAAAAATGCTGTTGGGTATTGTAACAAAACAAAAACTGTTTCCAGATGAGGCGTGAATGGCTCAGCAATCATCTGAATGCAACAAAAAAATAGAAACAAGAGAAAAAAAAACAAACAAAACAAATTTACAATCTAAAATTGTTGAATGCAATGCAGAGTGATAGTCAAAAAAAAAATGAGGTGATGTTCCTCGAGCTTGTGTTGAGTTTCATTTTTTGCAGCAGGCCACAGACAGAAAGGTCAGAGGGGATCAAAGTAGATAATTGAAATGACAAGTGACGGGAAGCTTGGTGTTATTCTTCAAGACTGAACAGAGGTCTGCAGTGCAGACCCCTCCGTATCCTCCCCTCCCCCCTGCCTCCGGTCTGTGTTTGGATCACCAAAATAAAGGAGATCACATTATGCACAATGAATACAATACAATAAATTGAAAAAAAAACTGAAAGTATCACGGTTACTAAAGTTTTTAAATATCTGATGGCTTGAGAGGTGAACGTACCCCAAGGCAAAAGTCTGCAATGCAGAAATAAGGACTGAATTGAAAATGAGTAGCTCAGCGGTACCGTGGTCAGCACTGCTGCATCATAGCACCAGGGAGCCCAGTTTGATTCCTGACTTGGGTCACAGTGGGGAGTTTGTATGCACTTCCAGTATATGTGAGGGTTTCCTCTGGTGCTCCAGTTTCCTCTCACCAGCTGAAAGATGTGCTGGTTAGGTGCATTGGCCGTGCTAAATCTTCCTGCAGTGTACCCGAGCAGGCTCCAGAATGTGGCAACTGAAGGATTTTCATAGTAACTTAATTGTGGTGTTAGTGTAAGCCTACTTGTTTCACCAATAAATAAACTTTAAAAAAATCTTCATATGCTCCATGGGCTGAGGGATAAATTTCAAGGAGACAATTTTCACTTTTGGTGAGGGCAGAAGACAAGGACAGAAATCAGTTCAACATTATACACGTAACCTGATTTTCTCATTGTGTAACCTGTCACATATCCATCATTGCCAGGTTTATACATTCCATACCACACCAATAGACAAAATTATCCCCATACTGTGTAGTGATTTCCTCAAATTTGGCTGGAGTGGAAGGGGCTGTACTGCAACTGTTTTCTTTGCACTCAATTTCCCATGACTGGAGGGGAAATCTACCAGGATTGATACTTCAGTGATTACCACTGGGGGAAAAATACATATGCAAACATAGGTGAGGAGAACATTAGAACATAGAACATAGAACATTACAGCACAGAACAGGCCCTTCGGCCTTCGATGTTGCGCCGACCAATATAAAAAGCAATGCCCCTCCAAACTAAACCAATCCCTTCTCTTCCATATACTTATCAACTAACCTCTTAAACGCCACCAAACTTGGCGCATCTACAACTGCTGCAGGCAGGGCATTCCACTCCCTAACCACCCTTTGGGTAAAGAACCTACCTCTGATATCCGTCCTATAACTATCACCCCTTAATTTAAAGCTGTGTCCCCTCGTGCTAGCTTTCTCCATCCTAGGAAAAAGGCTATCACTGTCCACCCTATCTAAACCTCTAATCATCTTATATGTTTCGATAAGGTCCCCTCTTAGCCGCCTCCTTTCTAACGAAAACAACCTCAAATCCCTCAGCCTCTCTTCATAAGACCTGCCCTCCATACCAGGCAACATCCTGGTAAACCTCCTCTGTACCCTCTCCAATGCCTCCACATCTTTCTTATAATGTGGGGACCAGAACTGCACACAATACTCCAAGTGCGGCCGCACTAGAGTTTTGTACAGTTGCAACATGACGTTGCGGCTCCGAAATTCAATCCCCCTACCAATAAAAGCTAAGACTCCATATGCCTTCTTAACAACCTTCTCGACTTGACTGCCTATTGGCCTTTTTGTAATGAAATGAGAAAATTTGGAAAATCTCAGCAGATCTGGCAGCACTTGTAAAGAGAGAAAAGTGCTAACAAAAATCTTTGACAAAGGGTCATCTGGACTTGAAATGTCAGTGCTTTTCTCTCCTTACAGATGCTCCCAGATCTGCTGAGATTTTCCAGCATTTTTCTCTTTAGGTTTCAGATTCCAGCATCTGCAGTAATGTGCTTTAAACCTTTTTGTAATGTCTGTAAAGATTCTTCAGATCCCAGGCATGCAGAAATGCCAATGCCTGCAAAACTATCCCAACATGAGTAACCACTGTCAAAAATTGAAGGGAAGCAATCCATTTACAATGACAAAAGACTAATGAAATTCACATGTAGATTTATTTAAAATTCCCATTTCTGATGTCTTGCTATAGAGGAAATTATAATTACATAGCAATACATTTTTCCAGAACTAATAAGCTTGCAGTTTAAACAAAGGCGTTTTGTGGAATATTAATCCTATCCAACATGGATTGTGCTCATCCTGTTTTAAATGGTTTTGCAAGCTGCTAAATTCTCACTTCCTCTTTTCTTGCAAATCACAAACACCATATAGATTGTTACAGCTCAGACCATTGAGACTTTGGGAAATGTGGTACACACCAATGAGGATCGATCTTTGTTTCACTAATTGTCCTGGTTGACACTCCTTTGTCAATGCATTAAGGGTTAAATTCTGCTAATCACCTGCTAACCTTTTAGTATTTGGATGATGTAATGAAGATAGTCAGCCTTGGGAACAGTTGTCATGACGATGACACAAGTCTTCCAGGAAGGCAGAGCTACCAGAAAGCAATTTCACAGGTTTTCAGGAAAGCTCTGGCTTTATATAATGTATTCAACTCTAGATCCATTGCTTTTAATAAGAGATTTCTTTCAAGGTTTATAAAAAGAGCAAGATCTTTGTATGGTATAATTGGAACATTTCGCACATTTAAAACATTCTTGTCAAAAGGTATTTCACAATTTATCTTTGTATAAAATATTTAATTTTAAGTTAACTAAACAAATAAAATAACCCACAAATTGCAAGAAAATCCAGGGAAATTCAAAGGCCTCTAGGCTCATGCATTTCTAGTAGAACATTTATTGGAAATTCCCTATCAACAGAATATTACACTTGGGTAAACAATGTCTGCATCAGACAAATGTTTCCCAAATGCTCATCCCTGCACCACTCAAGCCTCAACCTGTCTTTTT
This sequence comes from Sphyrna mokarran, assembly GCA_024679065.1. Lineage (NCBI taxonomy): Eukaryota > Metazoa > Chordata > Chondrichthyes > Carcharhiniformes > Carcharhinidae > Sphyrna > Sphyrna mokarran. Next base: position 75,574,364 of record JAGIQG010000014.1, on the reverse strand, counting down.
CTTCTACATACTCTCTAAGAGGTGTTAACACCCAATAAATTATGGTGCCAGTAAGTCTGCTGCACCTTGATTGTCAATTTTCATGTTTGCAGCCAAACAACGACTATTTGTGTTCACCCGCATAGAGTATTCTTGCAATTAACAAACACATTGACTATCCAGCAGCAGCTGGAAGTCAGTTGTGATCCCCTGAATGTCACCTTGGTTCAGATCAGTGAATTTAGTACAGACTACTAATCTATCCAGTAATCTTCTGAGCTGCATGTCATAGTTGCAAACCGACCAGGATGTCAGAAGTAGGTTCTTTACCCAGAGGGTGGTAAGGGTATGGAATGCTCTGCCTGCGTCAGTTGTAGATGCGTCAAGTTTGGGGGCGTTTAAGAGGTAAGTAGATAAGTTTATGGAGGAAAAGGGAATGGTTTAGGTTAGAGGGTCATTGCTTTTTCTTAATTAGTCGGCGCAACATCGAGGGCCGAAGGGCCTGTTCTGCACTGTAGTGTTCTATGTTCTATGACCTAATAAATGCCCCTCCTTGGCGTATTTCTGCCACAGACATTCAAGTGTTCATTCATTGCATTTGGTTCAGGACTGCTCGAGTCGCCGGCACCAGTGAACAGATGAGGACACAGCAAATCAGCCTCCCATCCATTGATTCCGTTTGCACATCTTGCTGCCTCAGAAAAGCAGCCAGCTCAATCATGGACCCCACGCACCCCAGACATGGTGGGGAGGGGGTAGTCTTTTCATCCCATCTATCATGGGAATTATGGGGGGCTGGATGGGAGTGGGGGGGCGTGGTGTGGTTGCAGGGTGGACCATGCAAAGGTCCTTTAACCTCAGCATGATTTTCTGGTTTTAGAGCAAGCACAGCCAGAAATTCCTGCCCATTCTCTCTCCCACATTCTTGCGTCAGGCAAAAGATACAGAAGTCTGAGATCACTTACCAACTGACTCAACAACAGTCTCTTCCCTACAGCCATCAGACTTTTGAATGGATTTATCATATATTAAACTTTCTCTACACCCTAGCTATGACTGTAACACTACATTCTGCTCCCTCTTCTTTCCTTCTCCACTATATATGCTATAAATTGTATGTTTTAACTGTAAGAATCCATACTTTTCACTATATCCCAGTAGTGTAGAATGGTGCCACAAGGGCGATATGGTGGTCCAGTGCTTAGCACTGCTGCCTCACAGTGCCAGGGACCTGGGTTCGATTCCAGGTTTGAGTCACTGTCTGTGTGGAGTTTGCAGATTCTCCCTGTGTCCACATGGATTTCCTTTGGCTGCTCTGGTTTCCTACCACAGTCCAAAGATATATAGGTTAGATAGATTGACCATGTTAAATTGCCCCTTAGTATCAGGAGGGCTAGCTGGGTAAATGCATGGGGTTATAGGGATAGAGTCTGGGTGGGATTGCGATCGGTGCAGACTTGATGGGCCGAACGGCCTCCTTCCGCATTGCAGGTTTCTGATTTTATGTGATAATAATAAATCAAGCCAAATCGGAAAGAGAGAATTGAGTGGTCAGATTCACAGGAAAAAGCTACTCATGATAAAGTAGATTGGAGAAAATATAGGAATATGAGGAGCTTCTTTTTAAAACATAGCCAATTGTTTTGAGCTGAAATGCTTTGCCCGAAAGGAAAGTGGAAGCAGATTCAACAGTAACATTCAAAAGGGAATTGGATTCATACTTGAAAGGCAGAGAGTGCAGGGCTATGGCTCAGGAGCGGGAGAGTAGGACTAATTGCATTGCTCAGACTCCATGGGCTGAAGTGCCTCCAGCTGCGCTGACTGATGCAATGAAATGCGCAAGTTCTGGTTTTAATCTGCCCCACTCAGGAGAATGCACCTCACCGATAACATTTGTAACAACATAAAGAGGCAGTGGCAGCAGAGATGAATAAAAATATATGAAAAGGTTTCAATTTGATTTCAGTTGAAAGAGATGATCATAGTTGAGGACGAAATGCAGGACAGGGAGACGCTTAAAGGCAACAGATTTGAAGCTGACATCAGGCAATGCATAATGATAGAAACTGTCAACTGTTCTCAAGGAACACGTTGAACCATTCGTGAAAAAAATAAATAGAGATTTTGTCTCAACAAAAGTGTAATCCGAGTCGAAATGTCAATGTTATTTTGTTTCAAGAAAACTGATGTCAAATTAATTGTGGACAGTTGAATGAAATGAGCAGTGAAAAATAAAATTGTGTAAAATATAGTAGAGGGGCTATTGCCTCTTTCGTGTCTCCCCCCACCCCCTCCACCCAATATTTAATAAAGCAGAGCCTTTAAGTATAAAGAGTGAGCTATTCAACCTCTTAAGCCTGATCCACTGTTAAATTACATTACGCTTGAATGATATCTTAACTCCATCCATCTATTGTGGCTCCACAATTTTTATAAACTTGCAAAAATCTTTTCAAACTTGGATTTAAAATCATTAATTGACTATATATTGGTTTCTGCCTTCTCCAGTAAATGGCCTGTCTCAGATTCTCAATTTCCCTCATTCGCACTATTTTATGTTATCCTTGATATCAGTTCCTTTCAAAATCCTAAAAATCTGAATCAAATCATCTTTTAACCTGCTATATTCCAGTGAATACAAGCCTCATCTAAGTAATCTATCTTCATAAATTAACTTTGGAGCCTTGGAGATGGCTACATGCTAATACCTTATTTAACCTGACACTCATGAAGAGCTTCACATGCAACAAATAAGAAAAGTTACAACTTTAAAACCCAATTGGCTACTCGAGGCATGTTGTCACATAGCAAACAATACTTGGTAGAAAGAAAGGATGAAATTTTGTGTTAGAAAGAAAAAAAGATAATAAAACCATGATACTTTCATATCCTTCTCTTTCATCTTTTGAGGTGAATCTTAAAAATATTCTCTTTCACCAAGCCTTTGGCCATTTGTCATGACATTTCCTTCTGCAGCTCTGTGTCAAAGATTGCCTGAAAATGTCTCTGTGAAGCATCTTGAAATGCATAATGATGATAAAGGCACTAAATTGGCACATGCTGTTATATATTGGAGAAAATTATATGATTGAATAGTGTTTTTTTTGATTAATTTGCAGACTCAGCAGTCTATTTACATTTTCAAATTGTTTCTTTCTGTTCAATTTTGTGCTTTGAATTTCTCTATGGGGCCACTCTCTTAGTTAACATTTATCCAGCTCCACTCATCTAAAGAAATCCGATCATGCTTCAATTTGTATCACTTATCACACATTCATGAACCTAAATCGACAAAACAAAAGCTTATACATTATTAATAGGTTAGGCCTATTCGAGATTCGTAGAATAACGTGATGTAGTGCTTTACATTAATCTGATAGACTGCTTTCCTAATGAGAGAGCAAAAACTCACTTAAAACATCACTTTCAAAATCTTTATTATCTGGCCTTGGGCCCTCCGTTCATCAAAACATCTCTGCAGTTACTACTGATCCACTGAAACATATCCCTCGCCCTCAGCTTTGATGTACTGGTCCCCATTAAAATGATTATTCTCTCTCAACCTGAACACTCCTCTTAATCCTGTACTCATCTCCTTTCCTTTAAGTCCACGTGCTACAGACTTGAACAGATGTCGAGAACAATGAACAAAATTTTATCAAAAAATGGCAGTGTTGTTCCTGGTGAGAAAACTAGTGCGTTTCTCTCCAGGGACACCGGTCGATTTTCTTTCCAGATTTGACCACACTCTGCCATTATGGTTGGGGGGCAGGGAGGGGGAATTAAACACACCACAAAACCAGCTGCTCAGAGATCGGGGGGCCATCTTTAAAGAACACCCCAATTAGACCTCCAATAAATTTCCATCATCCCACTGAGGCTTCAGGGGAATCTCCTTGTCATCCCAGATGGGAGCTCTATTCACTCCAACTGCCCCCCTCCTCCTACAAACATTGGCTATATCTCTGCAGCAAACCCTCCTTTGCAACGGTCATTGTTGGCATTCGGTGTCCTGCTCAGAGAACTTTTCTTGGCCCAGGGCAGCAGTGTTAATCATTATCACCTCACCACCCCCCCTTCCCATGAGGTTCCCACTGGGGCCTGCCACTTGCATAGGTTGGCACTGCCAGGATGACATGATGTCAACCCGGTAGTGCCAAGCTGTGCTAAGAGGCAGTGACAGGACATTATCTGGCCATGGTTCTCATCCACTGGGGTATACGTACCTCTGTGCCCATGTCTGGGGAACCCCCATGACCACAGGTTCTCTGTGAAACTGACTGACATCACATCGGTGCGATGTCAATATATAGCAGGTGATCAAGATACAGTGAGAGGTTAGTAATACAGAAATGCATGCAAAGCAGTTTCACGCCTGGCTATGGGCATGGACCTGATGACATTGCCGGCACGGAGCAGGGAAGATCTGAAGATCCGCCGCTGAGAACTATGGCAAATGGTGAACGCAGCCTCAGGATTTTGCCCGATGTGTTTAGCTATTCATTGCCTGACCTGGCTGATCCATATACAGGACTATTGGGTTCTGCTATTGGCCACCAAAATGCGCTGCAATGGTGGCATTGCTGTGCTGTTTTGCTCACAGTCAGCGCAATTCGTGTGACATTTTACCCACAATGGGTGCTGTTTGCATCACTTTACTCCCAGTCAGTACTGTTTGTGTGTCATTTTGCACTGCAGTCAGTTCGGTTTATATCACTTCACCCGCAGTCAGTTCAGTTTTTGCACTGCTTTTCCTTGTAGTATGGCATTACATTTCCAGACAATGCATGAAAATCACTCTGGGCAATACAAACAGAAAACAAGTGGTTGGGAGGTGGGAGAATGGTCCAAGTTGTTTATTTCCAAACCTGGGGTCCTGTGTGCACAGAGCAAACAATGGCCTCAATGCTTTAACATTCAGCCTAAAGAATCCTCATGAAACCAGCAGTCTAAACTAGAAAGTATTAATTAGTATATTAATGTTAATTATGTCCAAAAAGAAAGAATGATGGCATTTAAGAAATGTAAGATTGGTTTCAAATCTTCAAAAATAATTTAAGTATGAAGGAATAGGACTCCAGAACTCCGAATGTAAGCTGTCAAGGACAGGGAGGCTAGGGCGGCTCAGATGAAGCCAAGGCGATTCTTACAGAAGAATAGAGATTTTCAGCAAAGTGATTCCTGAATTCATCTATAGTCCCCCTGATGTTGAGAAAACTGTTGTGAGCAGCAAGCACCAAGTACTGTTCGGGAAAAGTAAAAAAATCCCTGTCTCACCCAGAAGGCGTTTAAGAACCTGAAAGGTACAATGGCTGGAAGTGAAAGAACAGGGGTCATCTCATTGGGATGGCACAATAGGACAGTGGTTAGCACTGCTGCCTTACAGTGCCGGAGATCTGTGTTTGATTCGCAGCTTGGGTCACTGTCTATGTGGAGTTTGCAAATTCTTCCCATGTCTGTGTGGGTTTCCTCTGGGTGTTCCAGTTTCCTCCTTTAGTCCAAAGATGTGGACTAGTTAGGATAAATGCATGGGGTTATGGGGAGAGGGCCTGAGTGGGATTGTGACTGGTGCAGACTTGATGGGCTGAATAATCTTCTTCTGCACTGTAGAATTCTAGGATTCTATGATCTGCAATTAAATGGGAAAGGAACATTTGTTAGAGGCGATTGAGCAGTGGACCAAGATATCATAGTGGGAATTGTCACTTCAGAATGCTGAAAGGAAATGGAGTGAGATGATTTTGATGGTGGAATTGCAATCACCAAATTTAAGTAAGTCCTCTGTAATGATTCTGGGAGGGAATTTTAAATCTTTTGTGCCTCGCCACTGATGCATTCCTTACTATGGAACCATCTCAGGAAACACATCTTTTGGGTCAAGTTTCTGTTCAAATCATGTCAGAAGAAAATGATTTAGGTCAGTATTTTCTTTGGAAAGAAACAATCCCAAGCTGTAGCACTGGGTCTGAGCAGCTCTCTTTAAGAGAGCAGTTCAGAGGTATTGTTATTCAGAACTGAATTGAGGGATCTCATCTGAGTGATCTAAGAAAGAGAGAGAAAGTAGCCTGGATCTTTTCAGAGATCTTATTGCGAAAGCAGATCTAAGAGTAGCTCACTGACTACTTGGGTCTAAAGGATTCTCATTAAGCTGAATGAATGAGGGAAATGTATTGTATTTAAAGAGATTGCATAGCATTCAGGCCCAAAAGGATTTTATCAAAGCATGTGAATGAACTACTGTGAGCAGATTGGAGAGGTTCAGATTGAGTGAGTAGGTTTGGAGGGATCACATTCAGGTAGCAAACCAAAGAAAAGACAGATACTGATTTGTGTTGCTTAATTGCATACAGTAAAATTCCATGTTTCCTCGCCACACATCACTTTATTTACAATCTTGACTATCATTCAAACAGGAGCTTTTATTCCATCAAGGCAATTATTCATACAGACTGTTTTTTCGAAGTGAAGAAGCATTGGTCAATTTATGTAGTTTCCTGCTTCAGGCAAGCTGAGCACACAACACCCCACTAACTATAAATCTGTCACTGAGTGCAGAGTCCAGAATGTTGTGCAATTGGAGGGGATTATATAGATAGGAGGGATGGGGCCATGGAGGGATTTGAAAATGCAGCTGAGAATTGTTAAATCAAAATGTTGTTTTACCAAAAGATAAAGTATATCAATGATGTTAGGGCATTAGGAATTCCTCGAAATTAAGTTGAGGTAGCAGAGTTTGGATGATCTCAAACCTACAGAAGGTAGTGTGTGGGAGGCCAGCAAGGAATTTACTGAAATAGCCAAGTCTAGTGGAACCAAAGGCATGGATGATGGATTCATGAAGGGTTAAGGATGAGAGTTTTTTTTCATTCTTTCATGGAATATGGGTGTCACTGGCTGGTCCAGCATTTATTACACATTCTTAAATACCTCCAAGGAGGAAGTGCTGAGCTGCTGTCCTGAACCACTGCATTCATATGATGTTGGTAGACCAACAGTGCTGTTTGGGAGGGAGTACAAGGATTTTGACCCAGTGACTTAGAAGGAATGGTAAAATAATTCCAAGTTGGGATGGTTTGTGGTTTGGAAGGGAATGTGCAGTTGGTGGTATTCCCACGTACCTGCTGTCCTTATCCTTCGAGGTGGTAGCAATTATGGATTTAGGAGGCGCTATCTAAAGCTGCTACAGTGCATCTTGCAGATGGTACATGCAACTACGCACTGGTGTAAAAGGCATTGGAATTTGAAGATGATCAACAGGGTGCCAGTCAAATGGGCTGCTTTGTCGATGGTGTTGAGTTTTTTGAGTGTTTGTAATGTTGCATTTAACCAGGCAAGTGTTCCATTAAGCTCCCGATACCTGATTAAGCTCTTTTGGAAAGGCAGTGCAGCCTCAATGGCTTCCTTCTATACTGTAGGGATTCTATGGATTCTATGGAAATGAAGCAATATTTGCAACGACAGAGAGGTCAAAAGTTTTTATTTTGAGAGAGGTGATAATGGCAGATTTAAAGGAGAGAGAAAATGGCCATACAATATTGGCTAACGTTGGGGTGTTGGGGGATAGGAGAGGAAATTGGTTAAACAGCAGTTTAGGTTTAACAGGATCATGGGAACAGGAGGTGTCCCCTTGGACAAGATGAGCTCTAGGAGGACAAGAGGGAAGATTAGTGACTCATTAAAGAGAAGTCTGATTTCAGAGCTCAGCGCAAAGAGAGTGATCCACAGGCCATCTGCATTTCATAGCCAACTGAAGCATACTCATCTCCTGGGAAAAGAGCCCTACTACCTTCATATCAATTCCTTATGGTTGAGACATTTAACCATTTCAGAACTCTTGCCCCCTCTACACTGCTTTACTGGAAATGTTGTACCATCTCTTACAAGACTGCTTATTTTGCATGTCTATCTCACCACGTGAAGTCAACACCACTCGAAAAGTGGATTATCTAACATCAGTTTTTAACTCACCAATGGCCATAAAGGAACATGTCATTGGATTTTAATCCTAGACTCTACAACCCTTGTGAAACACCATTTCTTAATTCTATGCTCTCTGCACTATAAATCTTTATTTCTTGATCTCTCTTTTACTGTGTGAATGCAAAGAGGGCAAGACCCCTCCTACATTCTGACTATGTGCAAATGAACTAAACTATTGAATTCAACCTATCATGAGGCTACTATGGGGTCATTAAAAGAAAATTTAGGAAATCTGTAATCACTTATACAGAGAAAAGCAAATCAAAATTCCATTTTTATTTATGGATGGGTGGTGAGAAAAGAAATGAATGCTGATTAAATTAACCCCCTCTCCTCTCTGTAGTGTTACAAATACAAAGTCGTGTACTAACCCATAGTTTTTCCTACTCCTAAAATCACTAGTGTACCTATCTCCATTTCAGCACTGGCTGATGCCTATGACCTTTTTGAGTTATAGTCTTGTGACATTGTTTTCTGAGAATGAATTTTGGGAACTTAATATGATGATTATATTAGAAAGAGAAGATGCTTTAAAGCCCATTTTTATTGTAAATTTAGGCTTATGGAATAGCAATATGGTCTCACATATTATTAATCTTGTTTTCCATGAAATTACTTGGAAAGGCAATGGCTGACCTTGACTATTAATCCACAAACTCAACTAACATTCTTGGGAACTGGGTTGGAATTTTCCCACGGCAGATGGTGGAATTTGATTTTGATTAAAAGAAAAATCCGGAATTAAGCATCTGCTGATGACCATGAAACCATTGTCAATTGTTGGAAAAATCCATCTGTTTCTTAGGGAAGGAAATCTGCCATCCTTATTTGGTCTGGCTTATATGTGATTCCAGGACCCAGAGCAATGTAGTTGACTCTCAACTGCCCTCCAAGGGCAACTGGGGATGGGCAATAAATGCTGGCCAGCCAGCAATGCCCATGCTCGAGGAATGAAAAGTAATTAATAAAAGTAGCTACAGTAATGATCTTCACATTTTTAAAATTTTCAATCAAAAGAGCGAATATCGCCCTAAAGTCATAAAATTGCTTTCCAAGTTTAGGAATATTTAAGACCAGTCAGAGTATGTACTGTTGTTTTATATTCCACAATGCAAGATATCACAAATGCATATTTTAAAAGCTGCAAAACAAAACTGACATTGAATTAGTTGATCTTGCTAACAGTATTAGCCAATTTTTACATAACATCATATACAATGGAATACAGAAAGTACTCTGGAGATTAAGAAGATGAAATGAAAAGGAGAATTTATGGGGCTAGTGTGTAGTTGAAGCTTCTGCATAGTGCTGAGAGCAGACTCTTGGAAAATGCACAGAACTTATGGCTGAAGTTTCTTTAGAGGATGTTACCCATGGGAAATTTTGAGTGTCATCTAGAAGTAGCACGTGAGCCAAATTTAGTAATAAGACATCAGCAAGGCCAAAGATCACTGCTTTCAACAGTTGAAGCAATGAGTCCAACTGGAAAATGATCACACTGAAACTAAATTTCCCAGGGTGGAAATGTGTCAGAAAAGACAAAAGTGAAAAAATAATAGATGTCGAGCTAGGGGATTTAGGCTAGGAAGAAATATAAAAAGTTAGATTTTATGGTACTTCCAGCATGTTATAAAGACATTGGGGAGAATTTTAACATCCTGCCTGCCCCAGAGATTAGAGTGTGCAAGGGGGGGACCATGGAAATGTCCATTGATCTCAGGCAGAACTTTCTGGTTTTGGGATGAGCACGACCGGAAAATCCAACCCATTGGGTGGATTTGCCAATCACATTTGCCCCACTAATGATACTAATGAGGGTGGAGAATTTGGTGTTCAACCAAAACTCCATTCACTTCAAGCTATGAGTGAGACTGGAGGTTTCTGGCAATTGGGAGTAATTTTACTTTTGTTAATGTTGATAACTGGGCATTATTAATACTGGAAGCCTCTGACCTCACCAGCAGCTGGGATTCTCTGATCCTGCTGCAATGAATGGAGGGTATGATTCTCTGATCTCATTTGCCCTGCCACAATTGCCAGCGGGAACAATTTGGATTATCTGCATGACAAATACTCTGTTGTCCACTAGTTCTGCAGCTCCCCTGATTTTAATTTTCACTGAAGTCAAATTGGTGGCGGAATCAGAGCATTTTAAGGCTGGGTAAGCTGCAGGCAGAGGTATAGAACTGAATATAAAATGAAGTGGCTTGGATTTTTCTATGTAATCTTACCAGGTTGAACAAGCAGGAAATCTGTGTTGAAAACCTACCAGTGTAAGGAGAGGAAGCATATGCCATCAAGCTATTAAACGTCCCCACTTTTGGTTATTAGTGTTGCAACAAAAAAAAACACAAGTATAAGCAGCAGCATCTAATCTTTTGATTAAGCACTCTATATCCTTCTAAACACAATATTGATTTCAACAATTTTAAACCATAAATGCTGTACCACAATTTTGTTTCTTTTTCGTTTGAATGTGCTTGGTCTTATTTTTCATATTTTTGCTATTGGACACAGTTGCTCATTTTACCATTCATTCCCACTACACCAAATTGTTTATTTCCTTACTGTAACCATTACCACTCTGACTTTTGTGCCGTCTAATCTTTTGTCACATAATCTACTCTGTGCCCCGTCATAGGCCTTCCAATTGGTTCATCCTGCCCCAACAACTCATCAAAACTACATGGAGCAGGATAAATAAAAAATATTGAGAAAGTTGGATATTTTGAAAGATGGGGAGAAACAATTGGAGGAAGAACAGCAAAAAAAAATAGGGTCAAGCATAAAGGATAAACTTTCCTTGAAAAAATAACAGGGGGTTAATAAAATTCATTTACTTTCCATGAATTTGATGATTCTCAGAATCAAAACTGGCATATGATTTGCCATTTGATAATACATATTATTTATTTTATTCAATTGTCACTTTTAACATTTATGTAGGGAATCTTACTTCAGAAATATTTTGTCTTGCCAATCATAAAAACTATTGCATAAGTTGACTTTTAGTGACCTCTACTTAAACTACAATAATAAAGGCTGATGTCCATTTGTGTATTAGGAGGAAGTGACTATCTTGATCTCTTCATGTGACTAATAACAGACTTACTGCTTCGTCTATGTAAATAAAATTTGATGTAGTGCTCAGTCACATAATAAACTCTACTCATATGAAATTTTGAACTGCTTCAAAGCTGATGAAACATGAAAGAGCTGTGGTCTCCTTCAAAGACTCCAGTGCAGTTATTAAAAACTGATGTTGCCTTAAGGGGGAGGAACTTGTCTGTGGAACTGAACCACTTTAACATGTCTCATGAATCTCCTGGTTTATAGCTAGCCAAGCAGCAATTGTTCTCCAAAGTGATTATTTTCCACAACAAAAATAACTACAAAGCAGTCCTTAACTGACTTTCCAAACAGAATAATTGCTGCAAGTTTAATCTAATCTAATTTGATCACAATTAATCAGAAAGGCATGTAATTTTTAACTATTATGTCTATTAACCCCTATGAAGTTGACAGCTTTAACACTGTTCATTGTTGGAAAAACATCAAGATATGTGTATTAGATCTTATTACTTAAATTTATAAACTTAAATTTTCTTTTGTGTAATAGATGTTTCATTTGTATAATTCTGAGACAACATTTCCTGTTCTTGTTCCTGAGGCAATTGGATTGTTTTTGTACTTGGAGTTGAGGCAAATCAAAGTGGGGGCGAATGGAGACTGCTTAATTTTTTTTGTTTTTTTAAATTGAGGGAAATAATCAGGTGTACATTTGAATGGTGTACATTACTGCCTGCTCAGCTTCCATATGTGCTGCACCCAAGACTGTTATAGCCATAAGTACAGAAACAAAAAATACATTCTGTACGTTTTCTCCCTTCTCATTAACCTTGTAGTCATTCCTTTCTGTTCTTTACGTACTGTTCAATCTTTTGACCTGCCACTTATCGTCACAGAATTATGAGGGTGTTTCTCCCAGCCTACTGTACTGCTCTGGCAGTGCAACGGGCCAGGACACATCTGCCAAGTCCATTTTGTGGGTTTGCCATTGGGTGTTCGGGCCCCTGCATGTTCCTGCGCAAGGGTTTTCAGTGTCATCAGCTCTGACTCGAACTGATTTCAATATTAAATCTCCACTGATATCCAATTAACGGGCCCAGGACTGAATTCTCCAGGCCCAATAGCATCTCCCCCCTCCGCCAGGAGTGGTTTACTCCAGCTGGGTTTACTATTGCTTGCCACAAATGGGTGGCCAACGCTGCTGGAGAGAAGACAATAGATGAAGGTGCCTAAGGACGTTAGGTGTAAAGGGGGAGGGGGAGTTTTACCCCTGGGTAATTCCCCCAAAGGGCTAACTGGTAGTGCCCAAAAGACACCTTAGCACAACCCACCGGCCACTGGGCCATGCCAAGAGAACAGGCCAGAGGGAAGCGGGGCATCTTGGGATGGGGCCTTTAGGGGCAACCAGTGGGTGTGGGGGTTCTGCTGCCACTTTTCATTGGGATCGGTGGTAGAGGGAGGGAGGAGGTGATTGGGCCTGGGTGAGGATTTCGGGCATCAGAACTGCAGAGGTGAGGTGGGAGAAGGGAATTGCCAAGGTCAGGAATGCTGATGGGTGAGAGAAGGGTTTGGGGAGACCGAGCCCAGTAAGGAGCCTGGGAGATCGGGGCTGGCGCAGAGAGGTTCAGGAAGCCAGTGATCGGGAAGTGGAGGGGGGTGGTGATGTGCTGGCAAGCCCAGCAATGGGGAGTTATGGGGCTGGCCAGCAATCAGGAGGCTGGTGGTGTAGGCCTACATTACATGTGTTGATCTTCACTTTGGCATATCGCGACGCGTGCACAGTGATCCGCTCAACAGTATGCTGCCAGCTTCTCCAACAGGAATAGATTTTCAGAGTAAACCCCACTATGGCACTCTGCAGTGCTCAGAATGTGGAAGATTCATTCTGAGAATCCCATTAAATTAATCAGCGAGAATTGCACCCTGTTCACAGAAATTGGAGACTTTTTTGGGGGGGCAGTTTTTTTTTGAATTTGACATTCTTTAACATTTTTAGTTAATATTAAGAGAGTCACCTTTCCACTTTTTCCTGCTTTTCCATCCTTCCGAAATGTCACCTGAATATTCTGGCCCCAGCATTTGTCATCTGACAGCCATGTCTCCATAATGGCTATTAGATCATATAAATTTATTCTGTTCACACTTTCAGTTCATTCATTATTTTGTTACAAATGGTACATGCATTCATACGCAGTCTTTCGTTATTTCCTTTACTATTTTTGAAATCTCTAGCTTTATCTGCTAGTACATTCCTGTCTCAATTTCCCTTATTGTCACCTTGCTCTCTTGATTTATCTTCATTGTTTAATTTATCGTATCATCCTAAAATTATCTTTCTCCATCATTATTTTCTTTAAAGCCCTTCTTAAAGTTTAAAGTTCATTTATTAATGTAATAAGTACGCTGACACTAATACTGCAGCGAAGATACTGCGAAAATCCCCTAGTCACCACATTCCAGCGCATGTTTGGGTACATTGAGAGAGAATTCAGCATGGCCAATGCATCTAAGCAGCACATCCTTCACACGGAAGGAGGAAACCTGAGTCTCCAGAGGAAAGAACTCAGTAAGAATTTAGCAACACCAATTTTTAATCCAACCGATTTATTTGATAGTAAAATTGCGAGCTTTCAACACTCCGTGTCTTCCTCAGGCAAATGCAGTGTTCTGGTCTGCAATAGCACACCTCAGCACAGACAGTCAGAGATTGCTGATTAGAATGCGAATCCTTACATCTAACCTGCTATTCAAGTGTTAAAGTGGCTAACAATGTGTGTGAAGGGAATCCTGAGCATTGGTTAGAGAATTGTGTATTTACTCCAGACAGCACAGTAAGTGAGGTTTTTTGCTAATCCAGGCAAGTTACGGGGGTTACAGATAGTGTGACATGAAGCCAAGATCCCTGTTAAGACCGTCCTCATGTGTGCGGAACTTGGCTATCCGTCTCTGCTCAGCAACTCTGCGCTGTCGTGTGTCACAAAGGCCCCCTTGAAGAACATTTACCCGCAGGTCGGAGGCCGAATGCCCATGACTGCTGAAGTGTTCGCCCACAGGAAGGGAACTGTTTTGACTGGTGATTGTTGAGCGATGCTCATTCATCCGCTGTCGTAGTGTCTGCATGGTCTCCCCAATATACCATGCTTCGGGACATCCTTTCTTGCAACGTATTAGGTAGACAACGTTGGCCAGAGGAAACCCATGCGGACACGGGGGGAACACACACACAGTGACCCATGCTCTCGCACCATTAGACATTGTGCCACCATGCTGCCCTAATTATATGACTTGCCAGAGCTCTGACCCCAACACAGTTCAGATGCAGACCATCCCAATGGTACAGCTCCTACTTTCCCTGGTACATTCCTATTGTAAATTCTTAAAATAGTTCATCTCCTGAGGGATTGTGAAAAAGAATCCAGTGTCATTATTTTCACGTTCTGGATACCTTATGAGCAATTTCAGTTATGTGGAGAGACTTGGTAGGTTGGGGTTGCTTTTCATAGATCAGAGGAGCTTAAGGGGAGATTTAATATAGTGTTAAGTTATAATAGGTTTTGATAGAATGAATAAGGAAGAATGGTTTCCAATGGCTGAACCATTGATAACGAGACTGTCTGAAATGGTGATGGAAGAAGATTAAATGATAAGTTGCAAAGTGAAATATATACATGAAAGGAAAAAAATTGCAGAGCTGTGTAGAAAGAGCCGGAAATTGAGAATAATTGCTAACTGTTTTGAAGAGCCGTTACAGACGTGATAGGCTGAATATTCCAGTTTTGTATTATAAAATTCTATGGGTGGGATTTTAAGGCCCTGTCTGCCTCCAGAATCATCCAATCACAGTGAAAGTCGATGAACTTTTGCCTGGGCCACTGAAACTCCTACGGCACGTCCTGCTATGACAGGGCTGAAAAATCCTAATCTTTGATTTTGACAACAAAAATAAAATCCAAACCAAAGAAATTGCCAAAACAAAGGAGGAAGATAGAAAGGCTCAAAAATTGAGTAAGCATTAATAGAGAGTTTAAATAAGAATAAAAATATCAAGAAAATGTCTTTATCTCAGCAAATGAAGCTTTCATTTAAAGCTACTGCAGATGTCTGGATGACTACACAGTAGGATCCATTCATAAATGATGGGAAATTGAATGTGTGCCAATTTATAAATAACAAGGGTCAGTTCAAATATTAAAATACAAGTCTCACATTAAGTTCTGGATCCCACCTGCACAATACACCCCAAAATTGGAACTGTGCTTCTTATATTCACTCCATTCAAATATGAAATAGATTTATTATGAAATTTTAATCTTTACTAATATGAAAGCAAATAAATTGGGAGTTATTTTCTGAGTCCAGGAGAAGTGATAAGCTGTCTGAAAGTGGTGAGAATGATCACTTTGTTCAATTTTCCTTCCATACAGAGGAAGCAGCAATTATTTTCCACAAACAAGGAATCACAGTATTTCTGAAAGTGGAGAATCTATTCAGTTGAATGTGGTTTCAAAGAAACAAATGAATAAAATATTTTTTTCATTGGCAGGCTGTCTGAATTCATTGCTCTCATTCACAACTTTAAAATTGTTTGCTGAACATTTTTGACTTTTTGGGGGTTTCATGGAAAATGGACATGAATGAAGAAGGAACAACAGGTCATTTATATTTCCAATAGTCTGATTCAATACAGAAGCTGCTCAAGAGACTTTTTTTTAAACAGGAAATTCCTCTTCCTTTGGGGGTCCCAGTGTCATCCTTCCAGATGTTATAAAATGGTGCAGGCAATTTCAGCCAATGCTGTGGTGGATTTAGCTATGTTTTTCTTGAAAGCAAGAAATTACTTTGTCATTGTATTTAGTTCAGATATGTTTTAATGATTTAATTTATTAAATACTAATGCTTTGGGTATTACTCTCAGCTTCTCGATTCATGGAATTATATTTTCCATCTTGAATT
The DNA here is from genome assembly GCA_024679065.1 of Sphyrna mokarran. NCBI lineage: Eukaryota > Metazoa > Chordata > Chondrichthyes > Carcharhiniformes > Carcharhinidae > Sphyrna > Sphyrna mokarran. Next base: position 75,558,383 of record JAGIQG010000014.1, on the reverse strand, counting down.
GTTGACAGAAATTTACACAAATATGAATGATAATGCAATAGTTAAGAATGTTCCTCCATAAAAGGTCTTTCAAATTTGGCTCTGTGACTTGTGTACATTCAGCACTTTCATAATAAATTTATTTGTCAGCTATTTAAAATAGCCCACATGACCATCCTTCTATCCTTCATCCAATTCTATATTTCCCAATCTAAACTTATATCAAATTTCATTCAGCCATCACTTCTGTCCTCACTAATGTACTTTGGCTCATGATTGACCGATGTCTCATTTTTAAAAGTCTCATCTTTGTATTGAAAATTTTCCATGTCTTGTCCTCTGTATCTCTGCAATCTCTTGCAGTCCAATACTACCATAACCATCTAAGGTCTCTATGTTCATCCAATTCTAGCATGTTGTACATCCCTGACAACCTTGACCCCTCCAATAGAGGAAGTGCCTTCAGTTATCTAGGTCCTAAACAGTGAAATTCTCTCCTTTAAATGGCTGCAACACTCCACCCTTTTTTCCTATTTTCAAATGCTCCATAAAATTTAAATATTTTGTTAAACCTTTGGCCACCTGTCTAACTGCATTTTTCTTTTGTTGTGACATTTTAATGTGTTGTAAGTTCTGAATTAATGCAAATTCTTATCGTTGGAAGAAGAAACATCTGTGCATATTTGCGCCCATAAATTAAAGTCCCTTTGGCCCAACTTGTCCATACTGTCTCTTTTTTAAACCCTATTAACACTGCATAGCATAGATTTGAGGGTTTAAATGTGCAAATAAAAAAAAAATAAATGTAATCATAGCTTAAAAAAGGAGTCTCAATACATACTGGTTTTATAAAATCAAACCTGCACCAAAAAAATGTGGAAATCTTTAATATCCTATTTCACTGTGTGTGTATTTTTTGAACTGTATCTTTTTCTTGAAAGTGGCAAAATATAACATTAGGGCACTGGCTCTAAGGAATTACTGAGTCTGTCAGCTTAAGAGAATTTAATAAGCATATAGACATTTAAATTATCTGATTTGTGAAAAAACCCAGGTTATTGTTAACTCACAAATCTGCTTTTGTTTAATCATGGTCAAGAGGAAAATACTACTTCAGTTGATACATTTGAGAGCATCATAATGAATGGATGTCTGGTCTCCAGCAGCCCTCTGATTACCAGAGATATGCACTGGCCATGCCCCTGGGGGAATCATGTCAGTGAGGTATTCTCCAAAATGTGAGCTGAAATCTATTCTAGAGTTATGTGCCACATAGGTGTGCGTCACTGCACTAGTGGAAAATATGGATGAGTGTTATGTTGGATGTTCATGAGCCTCCTTATTAGACAAGGTCTGGAAGCTTGGACTGGTGCTTGGCTGTGGGTCTTGAACAGAATAGAGTTTCAGCTGATGAGCATGAGTATCTAAGAGTGCAGGATTCACTGTGATTGTCTGGACTGGGTGAAGTGATGGAGCTGTGATCTACACTAGTTTGTTGGGAGAGGTCAATCTCCCCAATCTTATCACCTCCCCAACAGAAGCAACCCCTGTCCTCTCCAGCCAGCTTGGCTGAAGCCTCCTCGAACTCAGTGAGAACAATGATGTCAGCCATTCCCCCAAATCCTGCTTGCAATCGTTTCCGCTTGTTGTGTGTCAGCTTGGCCTGTATGAAGATGGAAAGTGATCAGAGAGATTCGAGAAGAGTTTGGATTAAATTCATGTCCCTTGCATGTGATCAGCCCTCACCATAAGGTCCAAAGGATGAAGTATGAGTGACATGATGGATAGGATGGTGATGATGTCAAAATGTCTCTGAGAGAATGAGTCTTTATATATGTCTCCCACAAATGGATGTGTGTGATCCGTGAAGAGAGTAGTCATTTGAATATGGTGTTAGGATGAGAGTTTGATAGAGTCACAGAGAGTCATAGAGGTTTACAACATGGAAACAGGCCTTTCGGCCCAACTTGTCCATGCTGTCCTTTTTTATTAAAAACCCCTAAATTAATCTCAATTGCCAGCGTTTGGTCCATATATCTCTATACCTATCATACCCACGTAACTATCTAAATGCTTTTTAAAAGATAAAATTGTACCTGCCTCTACTACTATCTCTGGCACCTTGTTCCAGACACTTATCACCCTCTGTATAAAGAAATTGCCCCTTTGGACACTTTTGTATCTCTTCTCTCTCACCTTAAACCTATGCCCTCTAGCTTCAGACTACTGTACCTTTGGAAAAGAAATATTGATTATCTACCTTGTCTATGCCTCTTATTATTTTATAGATCGCTATCAGGTCACCCATTCTATGCCTCAGAGAATAAAATCCCAATCTATTCAGCATCTCCTTATAACTTAATCCATCAAGTCCCGTTAGCAGCCTAGTAAATCTTTTCTGCAATCTTTCTAGTTTAATAATATCCTTTCTATAATAGGGTGACCAAAATTGCACACAGTATTCCAAGTCTGGCCTTACTAATGTCTTGTACAACTTCAATAAGATGTCCCAACTCCCGTGTTCAATGTTTTGACCCATGAAACCAAGCATGCCGAATGCCTTCTTCACCACTCCGTTCACCTGTGCTTCCACTTTCAAGGAGCTATGAACATATACCCCTAGGCCCATTTGTTCTGTAACTCTCCCCATTGCCCTAACTGAGTAAGTCCTAACCTGGTTCAATCTACCAAAATGCATCACCTCGTATTGTCTAAATTAAATTCCATCTGCCATTCTTCAGCCCACTGGCCCAATTGATCAAGATCCCGTTACAATCGTGGAGCGAGCAGAGGGAGAACTCACCGTGACAGAATGAACAAGATCATTCAATGTCTTTCTGTACTGGATGGTGCTTTTGGTGCAGTTGCTTACTATACTGATCTCCAGGGACTTGGCCACCCAGAGCAGTGATGTAATGTTTGGGTGCTTTCTTAAGCTACCCTTGGTATACAGGATATGCCTGTATCATGTCTGATCAAGACCACAGAGCCTGGTGATTGAATCAGGGTATTGCCTCCTTCTCAAGGTTGCTACCCTTTTCTTTCTAATTGCCAGACATCTTTGAACATCTCCTGAGACTGGTGGACTGAAGAGAGCAAGATTGATATGTTAGCCTTGCATTTAAATATGATGCCCAGACCTTTGAACCTGCCAATGATGGCAGACAGATGATCAGCTCCTGACCCACCAGACCTCTCCCAAAAAAACCATAGAAATAGAATATTACAGCGCAGTACAGGCCCTTCGGCCCTCGATGTTGCGCCGACCAGTGGAACCAATCTAATGACTCTCTAACCTAAACTATTCCAATATTATCCATATGCCTATCCAATGACCATTTGAATGCCCTTAAAGTTGGTGAGCCCACTACTGCTGCAGGCAGGGCATTCCACGCCTTTCCTATCCTCTGAATAAAGAAACTACCTCTAATATCCATCTGATATTTATCACCCCTCAATTTAAAGCTCTGTCCACTCATGTTAGCCATCATCATCTGAGAAACAAGGCTCTCGCTGGACACCCTCTGATCATCTTGTATGCCTCAACTAAGTCACCTCTTAACCTTTTTCTCTCGAATGAAAACAACCTCAAGTCCCTCAGCCTTTCCTCATAAGACCTTCCCACCATACTAGGCAACATCCTGGTAAATCTCTGCACCCTTTCCAATTCTTCCACATCATTTTTATCTTTCCAGGTGATTTGAGTGATACCTGCTTGCGCATAATGAATGAGTTTCCAAACACCAAATTGGGCACAGTTCCACCATTCTGGCCAGTAAGGAGAGAACCACCATAACCACCATCATTGTGGAATGTTCCATCCAGTGAGTTAGAAGCTAATTTGACTATGGATGGCAATCACTGTTAATAAAGGCCTATCCCAGCAAGAGTTATTGGATAATAGCCAGGTGATCTAACTCAACTCAGTTCAATTCAACAGACAGGCAACTGAAGTGCAGATTTTCCTGGCCTGCATTGCACAGTGCAGTATTTATCATGCTTTTAATCATTTCAACATTGAGGGAATTTTATTTTTGCTGGCAGAAAAAGTCAAATTATCTGTCAAAAAAATAACATTTAAGCAACCTTAACAAAACACCTTCCACAACAACAGCTAACAGCAACAAAGGGAATTATTTTCATGAAAAATTATTGTTTGACAGGTTTAAGAACCAAAAGTTTCATGTCAAATTGTCATGTTCTGTTTACATCTGTTATTAATATCATATTTTTCCAGGATACACTAGTGAGTCATGCCCTACAACTCATTCTCAGTTCCATTGCTCACAAACTTTCAGATTGCTATTCCATGTTTTATTTACCAATAAACTGTCAGTCTACCTTCCTCTATCCTTTATGTATTAACAGAAATGACTCTAACAATAGTTCTGCTTCAGATGAACACATTCCAAAGTCATTTATTCCCAAAAGGCTCAAAAGGCATTTGGAATGATTTTTGTCTGAAGTCAGATTTCTCTTATACGCAATTGGAATCTAAATCCAACTTCATCCCCAAAAAATCCATGTCTGCATAAAATACGGGTTGTACTCAAGTGGAAAATTGCATTGGTCAGTACAATGAATAATACTCAGCTTCTCAAAATAGAATGATTTGTATGGAGACTGTGTGCTGTGATCTTATTGATGCAACTCATGCAGTTACTCACAAACCATTATTTTTACAGCTGATTCTTTTTTCTGTTCACAGCTATATTTCCCATTCACAGAACGAGTTTGTATGAAAGGTGACTATTACAAGATGGCAATTAAAGATGCTTGTTATTACCATATTAGTCTTAAGGACACAGATTGCCTTTCTCCTGACTGTCTGCAATACCTAATAATTTATACAAATCTTCCATGAACTAGGAGGTCAAAGGATGATGGGGGTGTACAACTCTGTGTAATCACAGACTCCACATATTGTTCGTGTTCATCTGCTTTCCATTCTGACAAAACTGACACCAACGCACGTTTTTTTACGTGACTTCCTCTAATTAAATTTGTTATAAATTTGCATCTGTTCCATATTAGGCAGGATTTTTCATCAAAGAAAAATAAGAGTTATCCTAAAAAAAATCACATGCTGTTTACAATAACTCTAAACAAATTGATTCAAAATAGGATTGTTGATACAGATATATACAACTAATCTGAATCATTCTGAGGTTCCTGCTCCATTGACTGGTACAGCGCATTCGTTAGGTAGTAATCTGATATTGTCTGCCATCTGTGCCTACTGATGAGAAAATGCTGTTTAAATACAACAGATTAAGTTCAGTATGGTGCTATTTAAGAAGAGTCGTATTTATCTTTGTACGAAAATAGTTAAAGCTTCTCCGCTGCTGCAAAGCTGATTTGTTTCATACTTCAATATGAGGCTCAGCACAACTGGTCTGCTCAAGAGCTAATAAAAAACACCAGATGGGTGAAAGATGGATGTGAACATTAAAGAATCAAAGAGGAGGATTAACGAAAGTATGAAGGAATGGCTGAAATGATATTTTATCATAATATGTTACTTTTTTTTAAGCAACTATACTTCAATCGATTTGAGCATCCAGCAAATACTAATTTTGACATACAATGCCTTTCCAAATAATTCAGGGCCAGCTCCAGCCAGGAAAATGAGACTCCATGGAGATGTTCTTTTATACACAGAGTGTTCCCTGTTGAATTTTAATGTTAACAGAAAGCTGATAGTACAGTCAGTTCTTTGTTAATATTAGTAAAATTAACAAAGATGTCTAAAATGGTTGCTCAACCTGGGAATCCTTTCAAGTATTTTTTTCACACTATTTAAAATCATACTGCAAAGAGGGCAGAGGGTGAAGTTGCCTCCATAAAATCTAAATTCAATTTATACCTGCTCGCACTTGAGTTGCAAAATATGTTGAGGTGAAGCTGACTTCACATTTAGTCATTACATCACTTTAATTTTTAAAAGATTGTTGCATCTTAAAGTTTATTCTGCCCATGGATCAAAATAAAATTCCAAAATAAAGGCACTGTACCAGTTTGGATTCTCCAGCTGGATTCAGCCAGAAGCCTTCATCAAATTTGTATGTTTGACAAACAATTGAAGTGAATAATGAAGGGTTGCATGAGGACTCCTTGAAACTGGAACAAACATATCTGATTGACACTTGATAAAATTAATCTTGTAGACAGTGGGAATGAGATTTATCAGTGGTGAAATTTATGCTGGGCAGGAGAGCAAAACAGGAAAATGTAAATCATTAGACTGAATTACATCGAGTGCAAAATGAGCTACCGATTCGCTATCATCCATCTTGTGCTAACATCAAGCCTAATTTAGGCCGCATAATTTCACTGATGGTCTGAAATTTTGTTGCAGTACCATGAGTGAATTGTGCAGTATTCCACATGTGACCACGATAGCATCTTGTATAGAACTATTATTGCAGATTGGAATTTCTGCTCTATTTCTCAAGCTACACTTCAAAGAATCCTCTTCATCTTTCTCACTGCCACAATGCAATGTTTGTTTTAGTGAACTGTCCCTAATATCTTCAGATCCCTCTCATTTAGCTGAGACTCATTTAGTAAATAATCCCACTGTTTATTTCCTTTCCCTCGTTTAATTATCTTCCATTTGTTTACCAGAAGGCATGACTATTCGCTAGCTCACTTTGCTGCATTAATCAGGCCATGCGACAATTAATTGATCATTTCTTTATTTGCTCTTGTGCTAAAGATATTACTGCCAAAGCTGGAAATTATTACATATCCCTTGAAACAAAGAAAGTTGAGGGGTCACTTGATTGAGTTGTACAAAATTATGAGGGGAAGAGACAGAGTGGACCAGATAAAATTATTTCCCTTGGCAGAGAAGTCTAGAACCAGGTGACACAACTTCCAGATGAGTGGTAGGAGTGTAAAGAGATTATATGGAAGAACTTTTTCACGCAGAGGGCAGTGGGTGTCTAGAATTCACTACTCGAGTTAGTGATGAAGGCAGAGACCTTAAACTCTTTTATAAAGTACCTCGGTCTGTACCATAAGATACAGAGCTATGGGCCATGTGCAGGTATTAGAAAGGATACCTTGGTGTCCTCATGCTGGCATGGGCAAAGTGGACTGAATGGCCTCTTGTGCTGTAACTTTTCTATGGTTCTATTTGCCATTGAGAAGGAGATGGGGAGTGGCCTTCTTGAAACACAAAAGTCCTTGGGGTGGAGCTGAACCCATTGTGCTGTACCACTGAAAAATCACTCAACTCCCAAAGTCTGTTAACCATCTAGAAGATGCAAGTCGCAAGTGTGATGGAATACTACCCTTGATGAATGTTGCTCTAATAACACTTTGAAAAAAAACATTTACAGGATTTGGGCATTGCTGGCTAGGCCAGCATTTATTACACAGCCCTAGTTGCCTTTCATAAGTAGTGAGCTATCTGCTTGGACTACTATAGTCTCTGAGGTGTAAGTACACCCACAACGCTGTTTGGGAGGGAGCTCCAAGATTTTGACCGAGTGACAGTGAAGGAATGGCGATATACTTCTAAATTGAAATGATTAAATGATCTGGAGGGAAGCTCTGGAAGTGGTGTTCCCATGTTCCTGCTGCCCTTGTCCTTCTATTTGGTCATGGCCATAAGTTGGGCAGATGCTGCCTAATGAACCTTGATGAGTTCCTGCAATGCACCTTTTAGATGACATTGATGACTGCCACAGTTCATTCATGTTGGAGGAAATGAATGCTTGTGGAAGGGGTAGCAACCAAGTGTGCTGCTTTGTTCTGAATAGTGCCAAATACCCCTGGTGGAAAACAAACTGAGCATCGTTGAGCAGTGCTATTTGATAGATTTGTCAATAACAACTTTTATCTAGGGTTGCCAATTTTCGAGGATTGGTCTGGAGTCTCCAAAAATTGAAGATTAATCTCCAGGATATGCTTTGTGCAACCCTAGAGGTACATCATAGGGATTTTTTTCGTAATTTTTGAACAGCTCTGTTTACAAGGAATAAAAATATTCATAATGGGATATTAGGCTATTTGGCTGACAGCTAAACATTGTCCAATTAGTTGATGATTGTTTTTCATTTCCAATTGGTGACAGAAGACAGTTTGTCACAAAAATGGATGTTTTGGCCAATGTGGGGAAAGCCATGTGACAAAAGCCCCAGAAACACATTTAGTTGCAATTGACAACCTTGCTTTCATCACTGGTGGGCCAGTAGATGGCTGGATTAGTTTTTCCTGATTTTTGTGATGGAGAATTGGTGAAACTGCATCTCGAATACTGTGTTCAATTTTGGTCTCCTTATTTGAGGAAGGATATAAACGCATTGGAGGTTTACTAGATTGATACCTAGAATGATCCGGTTGTCTTATGTGGATAGGTTGGTAAGGTTGGGTTTGTTTCCACTAGAGTTTAGTCCAACAGTAACATTTTTGAATTACATAACAGCACTGACAAGATGGACATAAAACAACTGTTCTCTCTTGCAGGTGAGTCTATAGCCAGGAAACATTGTTTTAAAAGTAAGGATTGCCCTTATAGGATAGAGAAAAGAATAATATTTCCCTCTGAGGGTCATGCAACATTGAAACCCTTTGCTTCGAAAGGCAGTGGAGTTCACTGAATATTGTTTAAGGCAAAGGTAGATAGATCCTTGTTGGTCAAGGGAATCAAGTTATCAGGTAGACTAGGAATGGGAACTCAACATAGACAAAGTTCATGTCAAGAGGGCGAAAATACAAGAGCAGGGATGTACTTCTGAGACTGTAAAAGGCTCTGGTCCAGACCCCATCTGGAATATTGTGAGGAGTTTTGGACGCCATATCTAAGGAAGGATGTGCTGGCCTTGGAAAGGGTCCAGAGTAGATTCACAAGAATGATCCCTGGAAAGAAGAGCTTGTCGTATGAGGAATGATTGAGGACTCTGGGTCTGCATTTGTTGCAATTTAAAAGGATGAGGGGAATCTTATTGAAACTTACAGGATACTGCGAGGCCTGGACAGAATGGACATGGGGAGGATGCTTCCACTAGTAGGAAATACTAGAACCAGAGGGCACAACCTCAGACTAAAGGGTCGAACCTTTAAAATAGAGATGAGGAGGAATTTCTTCAGCCAGGGAGTGGTAAATCTGTGGAACTCTTTGCCACAGAAGGCTGTGGAGGCCAGGTCATTGGGGGTCTTTAAGACAGAGATAGATAGGTTCTTGATTGATAAGGGATCAGAAATTATAAAGAAAAGGCAGAAGAATAGAACATAGAACATAGAATATAGAACATTACAGCCCCATTACAACATTATAGAACAGTACAGGCCCTTCCGCCCTCGATGTTGTGCTGATCTGTGAAACCAATCTAAAGCCCATTTAACCTACACTATTCCAATATCATCTATATGTTTATCCAATGACCATTTAACGACCTTAATGTTGGTGAACCCACTACTGTTGCAGGTAGGGCATTCCACACCCTTCCTACTCTCTGAATAAAGAACCTACCTCTGACATCTGTCCTATATCTATCACCCCTCAATTTAAAGCTCTGTCCCCTCGTGCTAGCCATTTCCATCTGAGGAAAAAGGCTCACAGTGTCCACCCTATCTAATCCTCTGATCATCTTATTTGCCTCTATTAAGTCACCTCTTAACTTTCTTTTCTCTAACGAAAACAGCCTCAAGTCCCTCAGCCTTTTCTCGTAAGACCTTCCCACCATACCAGGCAACATCCTGGTAAATCTCCTCTATACCTTTTCAAATGCTTCTACATCCTTCATATAATGCAGCGACCAGAAGTGTACGCAACACTCCAAGTGCAGGCACGTCAGAATTTTATACAAAATGGGACCTCATGGCTCCAAAACTCAATCCCTCTATCAATAAAAGCTAACATACCGTATGCCTTCTTAACAACCCTATCAAACTGGATGCCAACTTTCAGGGATCTATGCACATGGACATCAAGATCTCTCTGCTCATCCATGCCACCAAGTATCTTACAAGTATCTGCATCCCTGTTACTCCATTCAAAGTAAATCACTTCACACCTTTCCACATTAAACTCCATTTGTCATCTCTCAGCCCAGCTCTACAGCTTATCTATGTTCCTATTTATGAATGGGGATGAAAAAAATATCAGCCATGATTGAATGGTGGAGCACATTTGATGGGCCAAGTGGTTTAATTCTGGTGCTTTCTCTTATAGTCTTAAATCAGCCATGATCTTACTGAATGACAAAGCAGGCTGGAGGGGCCAAATGGCCAACTTCTGCTCCTATTCTGTATGTTCATATTTTACAGAGCTTTCCATGGTGTCAGATGGATGCCCGTGTTGTCAATGTACTGGAACAGCTTTACAATTAGTGCAGTTAGCTCTGAAGCTCAGATCTTCAGTACTGCAGTTAAGATGTTGTCAAGGTCCACAGTCTGTGCTGTATCCATTGCCTTCAGCTGTTTTTGATATCAACACTGAATTGTCTGGAGACTGGGGTGGCACAGTAGCATAGTGATTAGCACTGCTGCTACACAGCACCAGGAACCCGGGTTTGATTCCTAGCTGGGTCTTTATCTATGTAGAGTTTGCATGATCCCCTCGTTCTGCACGGGTTTCCTCCAGGTGCTCTGGTTTCCTCCCACATTCTGAAAGACGTGCTGGTTAGGTGCATTGACCCAAAAAGGTGTCGGACTGTGGCATTTCACAGTAACTTCATTGCAGTGTTAATGTAAGCCTTACTTGTGGCTAATAAATAAACTTAAAAAGTCACAGTGAAGCCCTCAGAAGGAAGATGACATAAACCATCCACTCGACACACCTGGCAGAAGTGTTTGCAGCTGCTTTTATCATTTGAAAATCTACTTATTTTGTGGTTATCTGATTTGCCTCTGTGTCCACTTGAAAAGCATTGAAAGGCTCTATAACAACAAAACACCAGTACTGATACCATTATTGAGTTTTAACATGGTGGTAGTTGAGAGTTGTGGTTTAATGACAGCACTGATTAAATCAGAAGATTGTGGGTTTAAATCTCCACTACAAAATGTAGCGAGTTCAGTGAGTTCAATGCAGTATCTGAGGGCATAACAACATAGCACTTGATGCTATAATTTAGTTGGAATATTAAAGCAAGGTCCAATCTGGCCTCTCAAGTGGCTGAAGGATCCTCCAACATAACTGTTAAAAAAAGTGATGGAGATTTCCCTGAAATTTTGGATGATATTAAGCCCGCAACTAACATTATTAAACTAGATGATCTCATTATATCATCTTGGGGCCTTGCAGCGTGCAAACTGGCTTCCATGTTTCCAGCAAGTACATTGGCCGCAAAGTGTTTTGAAACATTCTGAGTTCATGAAAGACACATATTTGTGCAAAACCTGTAGAATATTGTCATTTTTTCAATCACAGCTATATTTCATTTTTACTTGTTCATCCAATAACCAAAACATCACAAAACCTTTGTTCTTATTCTACACCACCCTAATATTTGGATCAATTGCTCCAGTATAACAACAAAAATCTTGGAGAAAATTCAATGCGTCACTTCTATCATTTACAAATATCTTTGAATAATGCTTGTAAATTTATTCGCAAAGCTGGATATTACATAACATATACAGGAGCAGAAGTAGGCCATTCGGCCCATCAAGTCTGCTCCGCCATTTGATCATAAATGCTATGCTCCTCATCTTCATTTTCCTGTCTTCTCTCATAATCTTTATCCCATTACCAATTAAAAATCTAACTCTTTAAATTTACTCACTGTCCAGCATCCACACACTCTGGTGTAGTGAATTCGCAATCTTTTGGGAGAAGTAGTTTCTCCTTAACTCTGTTTTAAATTTGCTACCTCTTATCCAAGAATATGACCCCTTGCCCTAGAATGCCCCACCAGTGGAAGCAACTGCTCCACATCTACTTTATCTGTATCTCTTATCATCTTCTATACCACAATTTGATTTTCCTTCATTCTTCTAAATTCCATGGAGTATTGACCTAAACTGTTCAATCTCTCATATACACGATAATCCCAATACGTAGCAATGCTGAGGCAATAGAGTCATAGAGGCTTACAGCATGGAAACAGGCCCTTCAGGCCAACTTGTCCATGCCATCCTTTTATTTTTAACAACTAAGTTAGTCCCAATTGCCTGTGCTTGATCCATATTACTTGATAGCCATCTTGTTCATGTAACTGTCTGAACAATTTTTAAAAGACAAAATTGTATTCGCCTCTACTACTACCTCTGGCAGCTTGTTCCAGACACTCACCACCCTCTGTGAAAACTTTGTCCCACTGGACCCTTTTGTATTCCCCCCCCCCCATTTTTAAACCAATGCGCTCTATACTCCCCTACTTTTGGGAAAGATACTGACTATCAGCTGATCTATGCAGCTCATAACTTTATTGACCTTTATAAGATCACCTCTAACTTTCTACAGTCTAGGAAAAAAAGTCCTAGTCTATCCTGCATCTCCTTATGACTTGAACCATCAAATCTTGGTAGCATCCTAGTAAATCTTTTCTGTAAGTTTTCTAGTTTAATAATATATTTTCTATAATAGGATGATCAGAACTGTATACAGTTCTGGTCAGCCTATTGTGAGATCATCCTATTAATTATGAGAAATCTACTGGTTAAATTTGCTGTTTTGTTAGCTTATAGGTTGAATTTCTTTTTTAGGTTTTAGTGGAAATAAAGATATTTTGAATCCATACTACCACTTCTGGCACTAAATTTTAGAAGATAAAGATAGATACTAGGGAACTAGCAGAACTCCTTGTCATCTGCCATGTTAATATATGAGGCTTCAATTTCCTTTCATTAATAACTTTTCAGAAGGTGCTCATAGAAGTGTCACTTCCTGCCTGCTGTTTTCTCAATAATTTTGAAAAAAAAAGGTGTTCTTCCCTTATCACTTTCTCTGGCTAAGATCTTCCAATTGTTAGATAGCAAATTGAATTTACCCCTTGAATTTCATGCTGAAATGTTTACACTCTTTTGGTGAAAACAGGGTATTTTATTCAAATATGACAGATCATTAAACAACCACCTGCCACTGCACACTCATTCGATTTACTATTGGAGAACAGATTAATTCTTTAATCTTACCAGAATGTTCATTCTTACTGCTAGTTTTCAGGATGATACTAAAATGACAATAACAATAGCTTTAACACAATAATACATCCCAAGATGATTGATCACAACATTATAAAACATAATCTGACATTGAGCCACATGAAGAAATATTTGCCAGTATTCTCCCCAAAATATTTGAAGTTCCTAATGCATGGGAAAATGGAAATATATCCCATCTTTTTTTTAGTGTTATTTCTAGAATGAATCTCTGACACTGTGCATCATAGAATGCCCGAGTGGGATTCACTCTGAAAACCTGGTGACGAGGCATATTCCTGCCCAAGAAATTGGTAGCATAGTGCTGAGAAGGGCACTGCGCATGTGCCGATCTATCAGCGTAGCCTCACCCCATTGCCAGCCTCCTGAGTGGTGATCAACCCAATTGTTGACCAGCCCACTACCTCCCAATCGTTGGCCTTCCGACACCCATCCCCCGATCACTGGTCTTTCAGACTTCCCTAGGTCAGCCTGATCTCCCCCTCTCTCCCCTAAAGTCTCAACCTCTCCTCCGACAGTCCTGACCCCTTGGCAGCCTAGCAATCACCCCCCCAATGAATGTTCCTCCAAAACTCCTGGGCAGACTCAATCTGAGAATTTTAAAATGAAATTGGTTTTTGAGCACGAATCAATATGGGTTACTGTGCAAAGGGATGACAGTTGAATGTGACTTGGTAACAGTTAGGTCCAGAATTTTGGATGATCTCAAGTTTGTGGAAAGTAAAATGTGGGAGACTATCCACGTGTGTAATTAAATAGTCAAATCCTTTAGGACGCTCCTAAAAACACGACAGGATTTTCTGTGCAACCTGTCGTGCATTTCATGGAGGTGGAAGGTGGCCTGCCATTGCCTGGTAGCAGTATTCTCTGGGTCCCATTGTTAACAGGGTTTCCCAGTGGACACATCCCTTGCGTCTAGTAGTGGGGCTGCGCCAATGGCAGAACAGGAAGATCCCACTGGTGTAAATGGCCAGGAAATCCCACCCACCAATTTCTAACCAGCTTTTGGCAAAGTGCCCTGATAACTTATTATGTGGCTCTTTCATATTTTATTTTAGACTGCCCTGTGAAGTGCCTTGAATGTAAAAAACAGGAATAGACCATACAGACCCCGGAGTCTGTTCATTCAATCTAATTATGGCTCATCAACTCCACTTTCCCACCCATTCCGCAAATGCCTTGATTCTGAGAGGCCAAGGTTCTGTCTATCTCAGCTATAAATATATTCACTGATCATCCACAACTCTCTGGGGTAGAGAATTCCAAGAATTAATAATTGTGTCTGAAGAATGTTTTCTGTTGTTGTTTTTGTTTACTTAAAAGGGAATTATTTGACACAGAATTGCGCAGAAAAGATACACTGAAACTGATTATTCAACCAATAAAGATATGCCAATTTTTATGGCCCACTTGAACCTCTTTTCATCCTATCTTGTTCAAACTAATCAACATTTATCTTTATTTTCTCACTTGTGGTTATATTACCACCCTGAAGCTGCAGGTATGCTGTTCACATCAAATCATCTTTATTATAGCAAGTTCAACATTCTAATCACTCAATTTAATGAAGTTTCTCCTGAATTCCCTTTTCATCACACTCAAGTTTGGTCTTCCCCACAACAGGAATATTTTCTCCTGTCAAGCCTTTCTTAAAGACCTTTGCTAAGTCATCCCTCAGCTCTGCAAAAGATGCCCCAGTAATTCTGTAAGCAGATAAGTACAAAAAAAAATTTGATTAGGTTGTGATTTTTAATCCTGCCAAAATGCACCCCAAGAATTTAGTAAATTTGAATTAATTAACCAAAATACCAGCATCTGAAATATGTATTTCCTTTGACTGTCGTATGTTGAAATGATCGTAAAAGTAATTGTAAAATCCAATTTTTAATCATTTCCAGCAGAGTCATAAAATTTTCCAAAAGAATGCATTTACAACTTAGCTAAAAATAGTGTGGAGAGGCAAGCTTCCCATTTTGTTCACAAAGACTAGAATATTCCAGATTTATAAAATTCCTGACCACTTATGGGACCAGTCCCATTGGCATCCCCAGTCAGATTGGCTGGCAGCTCACCAGTGTCTCCAGCAATTGTGCTGCACTGGCCAGAAGAGGTATTGCATGGGGCTGCCTGGCCCTCAGGGGGTTCCAGGGCAGGAAGACTAGGGAAGACTTGGGGAAGGAAGTGGGTTTGCGAGGTGAGTGATCACAGTCTGAGCGGAAAGACCTTTGGAGGATGAGGGAAGAGAGAGAGACCTGGCTGTTACTGGGCTTTAAGAGAAGGGTGTCCCCACCTCGAAAGGGGATTCTGATGGAGAAGCCCCTTTCCTCAACTCCCAGCTGCCTGAGATTGACCTTTCTACATTTCTGGTTTTCCCTCCTGTGTTGTCATTTGCCTGTCAGTCAAGTAGAGACTGGGAGGGAAACAGGCTTTAAGTGATTATTAATTGGCCACTTGTGGGCCTCAGTTGGGACAAAGGCATGCCCGTCCCAGAGTAAAATCACTGTGAGATTGGTGCAGGCCATGCAGTTTTATGCTCTTCCCTATGAGTGATAGGCAACAAATGCTGGCCTTGCCAGCAATGCTCCAGTCTCAAGAAAGAATAAAGAAAAGAATTCCCTTCTGTTTGCAACAAAAGTGACGATGAATCATATTTACACAAGTGGATATATTTTCCAGGATGCATTGTAGGGTTTCAGATGCTTATGCAGGGACAGAATCTTATTGGATATCTAAGCACCTCAAAATTTCATTGTTCTTTTATTTTCTCTCTCAAGCAGAAATTGGAAGTTATCTAGACAAATAGTTAATCTACTTCATGAAGGGAAATACCTGAAAATAACAAAATGATATTTTCAAATGGGTTAAAGATTTATTGATTTTTTAAAAACTTATTTTTGACAAATTTTGTGTTGATCAGAATGAGGGTTTCTGGCACTTGAAAACGGAACTTTGAATTTTAGGCACCAATTTTTACACAAAACACAGTGGCGTGCCTTGTTTTCATTGTCTTCTCTTCATTTATGGGATATGGGAAGTCAGCATTAATTGTCCATTTATTAATTGCCCTGGAAAAAGTGGTGGGGTGCAACTTTCTTGAATACTACAATCTATGTGGTGTTGTAGGAACTACTAAAATGTTGCTTGAAGTGAGTTCCAGGATTTGAGCCGGCATTAGCGAGGAAACATTACTGTGTTCTGGAACTGGAATATCACTTTTAGGTAAGAAATATCTGTTGCCTCCAAATAACACTTTTTTCTATTTCCCGCGACATCTATCCTGTGGCCTTTCTGAATGAAATTGAAATTTTATGTAAAGGTAAAGGCATTTTAATGCTCTGGGTCCAGAAACTGGAATGAACCTGCCCAATTTTATTTAACGCAGGAACCTCACAGCTGCCAACCAAAGGAAATGATTATCTCATTTATCGAGGCTGCATTTGAACCTGGCTTCAAAGGGTGAAAGGTTGGTATCTAACCCACTGCAAACTCAACCCATTGTAATTCAAAACCACCATAAACATGAACTTGATTGATGCTTAAAGAAAAAACTGAGCACACAAGTTTGTAAAATTATATATAAATCTAGACTAAAATATTACCTCTTTACTGCTGATGAATATTTATTTGGTTCCTCCTGATTAATATTTAACTTGGTTTTGTCTGGCACTGTTCTCTTGCCAAAATTGCATTTACTGCTGTAGAGTTACTTAATCATTTAATCTATTGTGACATATTTGACAAAGTATCCCTGGCAAGTCTAATATCAGAAACAATCAAGAAGCGGGGTATGGAATAGTAGGTATTGAATATTTTAATAAATGTCTCTAAATTTAATTTCAATCCAAAACTCAGAACATTACTGAGATTGTGCAGCATTTTACATGAATCCAGCTTATACAAAATCCTTCTACATTGCTCCAGCTGCTCTACCCTCTCTTACGAGAAAGTGATCCATCACATTTCTCCTCATTTTAGCTCCAAAGAAGAGTCATACGGATTTGAAAAGTTAATTATTTTCCCTCTCCACTGATGCTTCCAGGATTACTGAACTTTCAGAAAACCTCTGGCGAGAGATAAAAAGAGAAAGAGAGAGAGACTTCTTTCTTCAACCAGCAATTTCTTTCTTTTTCAAAATGAAAATGCAACTGTTTTTCCTGCACCCTTAATTCCTTCCATTAATCACATGATTGTGTATAAATCCCAGGAACATTTAAGTAAACAAAGATCCATTAACTCTCTAAAGTAACACATTCCCAGCTAAAATCAGGTATTATCCTGCATTCTCAGCATTGAAGCTACATTTTTCCCGCCAAAAAATGACTTTTATAACAAAACACTGCCTCTTAAAGCAGTCTCACATTAAACATAAAATATATCAAAATAGTGCTATCATAATAGTACAGAATAGCATTATCACACTGTATGGCAAATACAAATACCAGGAACAATATCAAGCATTCTACATAATCTTTATTAATCTCGCAAAAGCTTTTGACTCAGTCTTCCCCACCTCCTCCACAATAAGCATGATGCTTACTTGCTAATTAGAACATAGAACATAGAACATAGAACAATACAGCACAGAACAGGCCCTTCGGCCTTCGATGTTGTGCCGACCAAAATAAAAAGCAATGCCCCTCCTAACTAAACCATTCCCTTCTCATCCATATACTTATCAACTAACCTCTTAAACGCCACCAAACTTGGCGCATCTACAACAGCTGCAGGCAGGGCATTCCACTCCCTAATCACTCTTTGAGTAAAGAACCTACCTCTGATATCCGTCCTATAACTCATACCCCTTAATTTAAAGTTGTGTCCCCTCGTGCTAGCTTTTTCCATCCTAGGAAAAAGGCTATCACTGTCCACCCTATCCAAACCTCTAATTATCTTATATGCTTCAATAAGATCCCCCTTAGCCGCCTCCTTTCTAACGAAAACAACCTCAAATCCTTCAACCTCTCTTCATAGGACCTGCCCTCCATACCAGGCAACATCCTAGTAAACCTCCTCTGTACCCTCTCCAATGCCTCCACATCTTTCTTATAATGTGGCGACCAGAACTGCACACAATACTCCAAGTGCGGCCGCACTAGAGTTTTGTACAGCTGCAACATGATGCTGCGGCTCCTAAATTCAATCCCCCTACCAATAAAAGCTAAGACTCCATAAGCCTTCTTAACAACTTTATCCACTTGACTGCCTACTTTCAGGAATTGAAGCACTACACACCCTATCTCAGGCTATGACATCACATGAAATCTCTTATCCATCATCCATGCTTCAACACTGCAAGTTAGCTCCCAAAAATTACACATTGGTATGGAGCTAAATTAGAAAACAGATGAGAAACTGTTCAACCTACATGGCCTTCAATCCAAAACCAGTCATTCCATCTTCAGTCACAGAGCTCCAGTATGCAGATAATGATTGTGTGTGTACACACTTAGAAACTGAGCATCAGATTGTTGTCAATTCCTTTGAAGCTGATGAGAAAATAGGCCTTTCATTAGACACCCATAGAACTTAGATCTACTTCCAAACAACTCTATCAGCACAATTCTCCCCCAGCAATTAAGATCATTGACAAGGTCCTGGAAAATGTAGATCCTTTTAAATATCTTGCAAGCCTCCTTTTCGCAAAGCTACAGCATAGAACATTGAACATAGAACATAGAACACTACAGCACAAACAGGCCCTTCGGCCCACAAGTTGTGCCGATCATATCAGTACCTACCAGGCCATAGAACTATCTGTAACTCTCAATTCCATTAAATGCCATGTACTCATCCAGAAGTCTCTTAAAAGACCCCAGCGAGTTTGCCTTTACCACAACTGATGGCAATCGATTCCATTCACTCACCACCCTCTGAGTGAAAAATTTACCTTTAACATCTCCTCTGTACTTGCCCCCCAGCACCTTAAACCTGTGTGCTCTCGTAGCAACCATTTCAGCCCTGGGAAATAGCCTCCGAGAATCCACTCAATCTATTCCTCTCAACATCTTATAAACCTCTATTAGGTCGCCTCTCAACCTTCGTCTCTCCAGGGAGAAGAGACCTAGCTCTCTCAACCTATCTTCATAAGGCATGACCCAATCCAGGCAACATCCTTGTAAATCTCCTCTGCACCCTCTCAATAGCTTCCACATCTTTCCTATAGTGATGCGACCAGAACTGCACACAATACTCCAAGTGGGGTTTGACAAAGTTCTTATAAAGTTGCAGCATTACCTCCCGACTCCTAAACTCAATTCCTCTATTAATGAAGGCCAGCACACCGTATGCCTTCTTGACCACATCCTCCACTTGCGGGGCAGATTTAAGAGACCTATGGACCCGGACCCCAAGATCCTTCTGCTCCTCAACACTGCCAAGACTCCTACCTTTGATATTATACTGCTTCATCCCATTGGTCCTGCCAAAATGGACCACCACACATTTATCTGCGTTGAAGTCCATCTGCCACTTCTCCGCCCAGTTTTGCATCCTATCTATGTCTTGCTGCAACTTCAGACATCCCTCCAGACTATCCACAACACCACCAACCTTCATATCGTCGGCGAACTTACTAACCCATGCCTCCACTTCCTCATCCAGGTCATTTATGAAAATGACAAACAGCAAGGGTCTTAGAACAGATCCCTGAGGCACTCCACTGGTGACTGACCTCCATGCAGAAGAAGACCTATCCACAACTACTCTCTGCCTTCTGCAGGCAAGCCAGTTCTGGATCCACAAGGCCAAAGCCCCTTGGGATACCATGCCCTCTCACCTTCTCAAGAAGTCTTGCATGGGGGACCTTATCAAACGCCTTGCCGAAGTCCATGTAAACCACGCCTACTCCATACCAATGTGTAATTTTCAGGAGCTAACTTGCAGTATTGAAGCATGGATGATGGATAAGAGATTTCATGTGATGTCACAGCCTGAGATAGGGTGTGTAGTGCTTATATTAGCAGAGGATGAAATTTATTATCACTGTCAGTGTCAGCTTCAGCCACCTGAGGAAAAGAGTATTTGAGAAATCTCAAAATTGAGACAAAATTCATGGTCCACCGGGCAGCTTTAGAGATTTGGCCAAATTACAGCAGCCATTGCAAAGCATTGAAAGGAACTACCAGCTGTTCCCTCACAAGACCCTCAAATTTGAGGGGCAAGGAAGAACTCAAATGGTAGGGTTCTGTCCCAAATCAATACACTTAATATTGAGGCACTAATCACTCTGCTAAACATGCCATTCAGGTGAGAACCCGAACACCAGATTCCCACATTTAAATAGATTCTCGACTTGAATGTGAGAAAAGCAGGAAACTCCCAGGTGGAGTCAAGATATTGGAAGAGCACAGAGACTCCCCAACAACTCTCTGCCTGACTCTCTGAGCAGCATCTTCGATCCATGGAGCAGACTCAGTGGATTGTGCCTTGGACTTATTAACTATCTCAGATCCCATCAAATCGGAGCAGAAATAAGTAATTCTGGATCTTAAGGGACGGCTTAAGAAGAAAGCAAGATGTGGGGAATTGTACTAGATTTAATCATATCTTCATGCGAAGTCCACACCCATCAACCTTTGACCAAGAAACATTGTGATGATGGATGGAAAGTTTGGTTGATTTGATATTGTTCTCTCTTCTGGAAGAGAAGTTTCTGGGAATGCATTCGATTACATGGTTTAGTTTGAAGCATGAGAGGCTTACTTTGGAGTTACTCTGGGGTTACTTTGGAGATATGGATAGAATTCTCCCACTTTTATACTAAGTGTGATCATAGGCGACTCTGGCATGACTCTCCCACTGGCCAGAATTATGGGATCTTGCCCCCGATTCTGCACTTGGAACCTCATTACTGAAGCACAGACAACTTCCTTCCAGGTTACCTGGTGGGCTGGCAGCTGATTTAACTGCCTGCTGTTAGCTGGTGGGTTTGAAGATCCTAGCGCCGTATTTGAATACCATTCCAGCACACTTATATCTCTCTTCAACCCATCTGATTTCACCAGACCATGCAGAGCAAAAGGCTAACAGACTCAAGAGAAGTCTGTTCCTCGATTCAATACCGGCTGCGTCAGTGGTGGTACATGCGAACTCGCTGGGGTCTTTTAAGATGAGTACATGGGATTTAATGGGATTGGGAGTTACAGATAGTTGTGTGGCCTGGTAGGTACTGATATGATCAACACAACTTGTGGGCTGAAGGGCCTGTTTGTGCTGTAGTGTTCTATGTTCTGTTCTATGTTCTAATACCTTCCTGCCGCCCCAAGCCCATCACATGTAAGGCGCCCATGTCCTACTTGGGCCTGTATCAACTGATTCTAGAATCTTTATGCATCTCCTTGCAATAAACAATGTGATATCCCTTTGTTCATGTGGCTTTATCAGTGTCCAGTTTCCCCTTCCTTTGGTCTTCCTTTTGCCTTCCATTGACAACCCCTGTGCATAGTCACTCTTCTCTCCCCTTGTCATCATCAGTTCAGCACAGAGGTAGAGGACAGGAATTGGCCTGTCCAGCAGAGTTGTGAACCATGCACTCGGAGCACAGCAGCACCATGGTAGTGTTGCACTCAATTTGAAGTCTTTTGTAAATTGAGGACCATCTTCTGCATGCCATGCTTATTAGTTGGCTTTAGACCAATGTTAATTTATGCTGGCATGACACAAGATTGAACAGCTTGATGGGATGTTCATGGCCAGCTGTTTTAATGAGCATTTATGAGATGCAAATGAATATGAATAGTATCCATGGCATGAACTAGCATGAAGATTGAACCATCATTGACTTGTCATTGGGAGGATTGCTTTATGATTTTATGTCAGTGGGTTTCTCACTTCTTGGCTTCCATTAGATTCTCCAGTCCAGCCTGGCACCAAATCCATTGTGGATGAACTAGCAGATTTTTGCCATTGACAAATGCTGGATATAATATTTAATGCATGCAATGAACCATTTTATTGCCAACTTATTCTCTGAGCTTATTATATTATTGTTATGTGCATGTAAAGAAATAAAAAATTAGGATACTTCCCAATAATATTTGCTCTGCCTATTGACTCTTTCCACAAATGCAAGAGCATCTAAGGTGGTCCAGGAATAGACCAGTTGGTTTATCTCAAGCATACAAGATTCTGTACCTCGTTAACAACACGTCAGCCTGCTCTTTGAGCTCCATCATATTAATGTGGAGTCTGCTCTTCATACTTGGAGCTGGCAAGGTCATTTGGTGCAATCTATCATCTAGGAGAATAAGATCAGCATCCACCATCACTTGATCTTTTGACTGAAGAAACATTGCAAGCACTTTACTGAGGATATAATTCTGGCAGAGCCCCATGTTTTCAGCCTGTTTCCTCCAGGGAAGGAAGAGATCACTGATAACCTCCTTGGGGAGTCTCTGCAAATTGAGGAGAGGAGTTTAGTTTCTCTGGGAACCTATCGTTGATCAGTGCAAAAAAGCCAGAAGGAGACAGTGGAAAGACTTGGGCAGAAGACTGTTGCGGGTAATGCTCTTGGGACATGGATTCAAATCGCATCACAGTTGAAGGTGAAATTTGAATTCAATAAAATTCTGGAATTAAAAGTCCAGGTAAACCATTGACAATGGTTGTAAAAACTCATCCGGTTCACTGATGCCCTTTTTGGGAAAAAAATCTGCCATCCTTTCCTGGTTTGGTCTACATATGACTCCAGACTCAGAACAATGTAGTTGACTTTCAAATACCCTTTGAAATGGCTTAGTAATCCACAAAGTTCAAAGGAAATTGGGATGGGCAATAAATGTTGGCCCATCCAGTGATGCCCACATCCCAAGAATGAATGTTAAAAAAAGTTAAGAAATGTAGAGTTCTCAGAATTTCAATAAATTTAGGTATCAAAAAATCAGAAAGTTGACACATTATTTTACATTCCAATAATAAAATATAATTTATATTTTACATAAATGTTCTTGAATGCCAAGGGCAAATAATTAATTTCTCTTCATTTGGAGATTGTTACTGCTCGGCACTTATGTGGTGTGAATGTTACTCGCCACTTATTAAACCAACATAAATAGTGCCCAGGTCTTGCTGTATATGGACACACATTGCATCAAAATCTGAGGTATCAATAATGGTGCTGAAATTAGTGCAATCATCAGTAAATGTCCCCAATTCTGACTATAGAACGAATGAAAGGTCATAAAGTCATAAAGTTTACAGCATGGAAACAGGCGCCTCAGCCCAACTTGTCTTGCTGCCCTTTTTTTTAAACTCCTACGCTAGTCACAATTGCCTGCATTTGTCCCATATCCCTCCATACCCAACTTAGACATGTAACTATCTAAACGCTTTTTACAATTGTACCTGCCTCTACTATGCCTCTGGCAGCTTGTTCTAGACACTCACCACCCTCTGTGTGAAAAAAAATAGCCCTCTGGACCTTTTTATATAGCTCTCCTCTCATGCTAAACGTATGCCCTCTAGTTTTAGACTCCCCTATCTTTGGGAGAAAAATATTCACTATCTAACTGATCTATGCCCCTCATTATTTGATAGACCTCTATAAAATCACCCTTCAGCCTTCTATGATCTCGAGAAAGAAGTTCCAGTCTATACAGTCTCTCTTCATCATTCAGTCCTGGTAGCATCCGAGCAATATTTTAATACACAAGGTGGTGAGTGCCTGGAACAAGCTGCCAGAGGTAGTAGTAGATGCGGGCATAATTTTGTCTTTTAAAAAGCATTTAGACAGTTACATGGGTAAAATGGGTGTAGAGAGATATGTGGCCAAGTGTGGAGAGATAGGATTAGCTTAGGCGTTTAAAAAAGAGCGACATGGACAAGTTGGGCCGAAGGGCCTGTTTCCATGCTGTAAACCTTTATAACTCTATGACTAAATATCTTCTGCACTCTTCTGAACTCTAGTTCAATTGGTAATTGATGAAATACTGAAGATGGTTGTGCCAAGGACAGTATTCTGAGGAATTCCGGCAATGATGTCCCAGGACAGAGGTAGTTGACCTCCAAGAATTACAACTATCTTTATTTAACATTACTCCAACCATTGCAGAGTTTTCCCTGGTCGAATGTTGTTTTGATGTCGGGGAAGTCACTCTCACCTCATCTCTTGAGTTCAGCTCTTTTGTCCATGTTTGGATCAAAGTTGTAATGAGGTCAGGACATGAATGACCCTGTTGGTACCCAAACTAAGCACCAGTGAGCAGGTTATTGCTCACTGATTAAATGCTTAATCATTTTGCACTCCTGCTGAAACTAATGTTCCCATCTGTTATTGGTGAGTAATACTATTGACCCATTGCTGCATACAATAATTTGTGGTTCAATTTTCTGGAACTCCCTTTTTGACAGCACTGTGGGTTAAATTTACAGCAAATGCAGTGATTCAAGAAAAAAGTTAATCACTGCATTTTCAAAGGTCCTGAAAAAGGACAATAAACGCTGGGCACAATCCATATATGAAAGAAAAGAGAAAATAGGCCACTTTCCTGACACAATTGGTTAATTTTGCCTGGGTTGGAGGCCTTAGAATCTCCCCCACACCTTCACAACACAATTGTCATTGGAGTAAATCTTCCAGGGAACATGGATGTGTTTCACTGTCATTTTGCAATAGCAAGTAATAAAAATATAAGCCTTTGCACTTAATTTATTTCCCAGAAGGATCAATATTTCTAGGGTGGGTGTTATTGGCAATAAAACCTTTCCTTGTGGGCAAACATAGAAAATTCTGCCTTTTTTATTATAAAAGTATTTTTGTCTCAGACATTACATAATGCATTGCATGTGCTGAATGTACAATGTGTTTTCTATTGACGCCAGTAAGATTTGACAATAAGTATCATTATTGAACGGAACTCAAATTATTCTAGATTTCAGCACATAAAATCCCTCCAAAAACAGGAGTCAATTTATGTCTTGAGTATGAGGCAGCATGATGGCACAATGGTTAGTACTGTTGTCTCACAATGCCAAGAACCCAGGTGGATGCAAAAAGTGAGCATGTATCCCACACATCTTCACCACACAGTTCCTATCATCTGCTTGATCCCTTCCATTCATTGTACTATTGTTCAACACCATTCACAACTGGATATAACAGGACTGTAGAAATTTTACTTGATCCATTAGTGGTGGGATTACTTAGCTTAGTTTATAGCAAGCTGTTATTGCTGTTTAGCATGCATGCAGTTTCACCAGGGTGGTGCCTCATTTCTCATACATTTGATACTGATCCTGGGTTATTCATCTGTACTCACTGAACATCCCCTGGCTTGATGGTAGTGGAAGAGTGAGGGACATGAGAAGGATGTCCCTCCTCATGTCGCTATTTCTGGAGGATAGCGAATGTGGTCCCATTGTTTAAGAAGGGGAAGAGAGACCTTCCAGGGAATTATAGGCCAGTGAGTCTTACTTCTGTTGTGGGCAAAGTATTGGAGAGAATTATTAGGGATAGGATTTATAGTTATTTAGAGAGAAATGAATTGATTGGGGATAGTCAGCATGGTTTTGTGAAGGGTAGGTCGTGCCTTACTAACCTCATTGAGTTTTTTGAAAAAGTGACCAAAGAGGTGGATGGGGGTAAGGCGGTTGATGTGGTATATATGGACTTTAGTAAGGCGTTTGATAAGGTGGCCCATGGAAGACTTCTGCAGAAAATGCAGATGTATGGGATAGAGGGTGATTTAGCTAATTGGATTAGGAATTGGCTAGCAGATAGAAGACAGAGGGTGGTGGTTGATGGGAGATATTCATCGTGGAGTTCGGTGACAAGTGGTGTACCTCAGGGGTCTGTTTTGGGGCCCCTGCTGTTTGTAATTTTTATAAATGATCTGGATGAGGGTATTGAAGGATGGATTAGTAAATTTGCAGATGACACTAAAGTCGGTGGAGTGGTAGATAGTGAAGAGGGGTGTTATAGTTTGCAGAGTGACTTGGACAAGTTGCAGAGCTGGGCCGAGAGGTGGCAAATGGAGTTTAATGTGGAAAAGTGTGAGGTAATGCACTATGGCAGGAATAATAAATGTGTAGAGTATAGGGCTAATGGTAGGATTCTTAGTAGTCCTGATGAACAGAGGGATCTTGGTGTGTATGTGCATAGATCCCTGAAAGTAGGCAGTCAAGTCGAGAAGGTTGTTAAGAAGGCATATGGAGTCTTAGCTTTTATTGGTAGGGGGATTGAATTTCGGAGCCGCAACGTCATGTTGCAACTGTACAAAACTCTAGTGCGGCCGCACTTGGAGTATTGTGTGCAGTTCTGGTCCCCACATTATAAGAAAGATGTGGAGGCATTGGAGAGGGTACAGAGGAGGTTTACCAGGATGTTGCCTGGTATGGAGGGCAGGTCTTATGAAGAGAGGCTGAGGGATTTGAGGTTGTTTTCGTTAGAAAGGAGGCGGCTAAGAGGGGACCTTATCGAAACATATAAGATGATTAGAGGTTTAGATAGGGTGGACAGTGATAGCCTTTTTCCTAGGATGGAGAAAGCTAGCACGAGGGGACACAGCTTTAAATTAAGGGGTGATAGTTATAGGACGGATATCAGAGGTAGGTTCTTTACCCAAAGGGTGGTTCGGGAGTGGAATGCCCTGCCTGCAGCAGTTGTAGATGCGCCAAGTTTGGTGGCGTTTAAGAGGTTAGTTGATAAGTATATGGAAGAGAAGGGAATGGTTTAGTTTGGAGGGGCATTGCTTTTTATATTGGTCGGCGCAACATCGAAGGCTGAAGGGCCTGTTCTGTGCTGTAATGTTCTATGTTCTATGTTCTATGACTAGCATGAGCTGACAAGTACTAGACAAGTACTGACAAGTTCATGAGCTTTTAGATTGTGGTTGAGTAGAATTCTGCTACAGAGGATGGCCAATATAGCCCCTTTGATGCCCAGTTCTAAGCTCCTGAATCTGTTTTGAATTCTATTTAGCGTCATGGTTCTGCCAAACTACATGATGTATGTATTTTCCAAGTGAAAATGGGAATTATTCTGCACAAGGACTGTGCAGTGCTCACTGTCAATCCATCTTTGTGGTAATCACCATTTTGCCAATGTCTTTGAAATAGGCAAAGTGGTCAGAAGCCCAAACACCGTCTTGATAGGGGGACTGGGAGCTAGAACACTGAGCCAACACCTAGAATCTTAAAGGAGGTCATGAATAATCAATCAATCCTCATGACGGGGGATGAACAGCAACCGCCATCTGGAAGCACTTTCCAGGACATTTCTGACCGGGACAGCATCTTCAGCACCAAAATGCCATTGGTGCAAATATGCTCAATTGTCCGATAACAGAAACATAGAAAGAAGGATCAGAGTAGGCCATTCGACTCTTCGAGCACTTTGGGTGGGCCCCTAAGATCAGATTCAGGATGATGGTGTGTCAGTTGGAATGCTTACCTACGATTGCATCTGACATATGCTTGTTTTGCCTCTTCAGGACAGTCACTAGTCTGTTCATGGAGGAAGCTTAGAACTCCAAAGAATGTGTCATCAAATACACATGGCGCAGATGGACAACTCCACAATTCTGGCCAAAGTATTCAATCTCTCCGATATATCTGTCAGACTTTCATGCACTTTTCACTGGACAGCTACCCATTGCTTCACGGAAGACTCCAGAATCTCATCATTTGACTTGGGACTCAGGCTCTAGACCATTTTGTTTAGTCCTTGGATTACTCAAGGGCTTTTCCACCACACTCTCCTGCAGCGGCATATGCAATGTGAAGGGCTGTCACCAGACAGTCCTTGCCCTTGTTTCAAAATGCTGATTACTTCAATATGATCATGGCTGATCCTCAATCTCAATGCCATATTACCACATTCTCCCAGTACCTCTTGATGTCATTTAAATCTAAGCATTATCTATCTCTTACTTGAATACATTGTGATTGGCCTTCACAGTCTTCTGTTGTAAAGAATTCCACAAATTCACTAACACTTGAGTGAAGAAATATTTTCTCATCTGTGTCATAAGTGGTCTACTCTGTGTCCTGAAACTCTATCCACTGCTTCTAGATTTCCCAAGTAGATAAAATATCCTTCCTTTATCTTGTCTCTTCAACCACATTACAATTTTCAAAGTTTCAATCAGTTCTCTTCTAACCATCCTAAATTCAGGCCCAGTCGAAGTAATCTGTCCTTAGAGGACAGTCCTGCCAAACTTGGTATCAGCCTAGTGAACCTCCACTGCACTCCCTCTGTGGCAAGAATATCCTTGTGGTATAGAAACAAAAACTGTGTGCAATACTCCAGGTGTGATCTTACCATGGCCCTAGATAACTATAGTAAGGTTTCTCTACTTCTGAGCTCAAACCCTGTTGCAATGGACACCAACCACACAATTTGCCTTCCTAATTGCTTGCAGTGCCTGTCTGTCCACTTTCATTGACTGTTGTACAAGCACACCCAGATTCCTTTTTACATCCAGACTTCCTATTGCATCACTATTTAAATAATACTCATCATTTCTGTTTTTCACACTGTGTATAATTTCACATTTAGCCATGTTGTACAGAATCTGCCAGGTATTTGCTCACTCATTCAACTTGTCTAAATCACCTTGAACTCCCCTTGCATTCCCCTCACAGCTAAATTCTACCCAGTTTGGTATTGTCAGCAAACTTAGAAATGTTATGTTTGGTTCCTTCATCCATATCATTTATATATATCATGAATAGCCCAAGCACTGAGCCCTGCAGTAACCCACTAGAACATAGAACATAGAACATTACAGCACAGAACAGGCCCTTCGGCCTTCGATGTTGCGCCGACCAATATAAAAAGCAATGCCCCTCCATACTAAACCATTCCCTTCTCTTCCATACACTTATCAACTAACCTCTTAAACGCCACCAAACTTGGCGCATCTACAACTGCTGCAGGCAGGGCATTGCACTCCCGAACCACCCTTTGGGTAAAGAACCTGCCTCTGATATCCGTCCTATAACTATCACCCCTTAATTTAAAGCTGTGTCCCCTCGTGCTAGCTTTCTCCATCCTAGGAAAAAGGCTATCACTGTCCACACTATCTAAACCTCTAATCATCTTATATGTTTCAATAAGGTCTCCTCTTAGCCGCCTTCTTTCTAACGAAAACAACCTCAAATCCTCAGCCTCTCTTCATAAGACCTGCCCTCCATACCAGGCAACATCCTGGTAAACCTCCTCTGTACCCTCTCAATGCCTCCACATCTTTCTTATAATGTGGGGACCAGAACTGCACACAATACTCCAAGTGCGGCCGCACTAGAGTTTTGTACAGTTGCAACATGACGTTGCATGACTAGTTACTGGCTGCCAGTCAGAAAAAGACCCATTTATTCTCACTCTCTGTTTCCTGTCTCAATTCATGCCAACCCATTACCCTCCTATCTCATGTGCTCTAATTTTGCCCACTAACCTATTGTGAGGGACCTTATTAAAAGTCTTCTGAAAGTCAAAATACACCACATACATTGATTCTCCCTTATTAATTCTGAGTTACAGCCTAAAAAAATCCAGTTGATTTGTTATGCATAATTTGCCTTTCATAAACCCATGCTGCCTTTGTCCAATCCCGTTAATGCTTTCCAAATGTTCTGTTATTATGTCTTTTATTAAAGACTCTAGCATCTTCCCCACTACTGATGACAGGCTAACTTGGTCTGTAATTCTCCCATTTTTCTCTCCCTCCCTTTTTAAATAGTGGTGTTATATTTGCCATCCTCCAATCTGTAGTAACTGCTCCAGAGTCTATAGAATTTTGGAAGATTTGGAAGATGATCAACAGTGCATGCAATATTTACAAAGCACATCCTTTAATACTCTGGGATGTAGATTATCAGGCCCTGGTAATTCATTCTTCTTCAATCCTATTTATTTCCCCAGTATCATATTCTTATTAATAATGAATTCCTTCAGTTCTGCCCTCTCACTAGACCCTTGATTCCCTAATATTTGGGCGTGTTATTTGTGTCCTCGTTTCTGAAGAAACAACCAAAATATGTGTTCAATTCTTCTACCATTTCTTTGTTCCCCATTATAATTGCCCCGACTTTTGACTGTTTTTGATTTTATTAACCTTTTCTTCTTCACATATTTATAGAAACTTCTGTGATCAGTTTCTGTGACCACTGCAATTTACACTGCAAATACTCTACTCTTCCCCTCTTGATCAAATTTTTGTCCTATTGTGCTGAATTCTAAAATTTTCCCAATCCTCAGGTTTCCTTTTCCTCCCTTCTCTGAGAGAAGTGTCTAGAAATGCATTATTTGAGGCCGTATATATGTATGTGTGCTACATTCGAGGCATGCTACAAGATGAAAGCTCTCTCTCTCTCTTCCACACCTTAGTGTTACCTGCAATCTACAATGAGTTAAACTTTCATCAGAAAGGTCTTACCGAAATAACTCATCTATTTGTTTTAGGTCTGCAAAGTTGTGATAACTGAATGTCATCAAGGACAGTTTCATCAAAATTTTAATCTGAAAGAACTTGCGAATCTATTATGATCAGAAGTCTGTCAGATCCTTTCGAGATCTATCCTTTTAAAAGAAACGTTCCCATCCTCCGGTCTCTGCAGGCTTGTTTAGTTCACCAGACTGATATCGGAGATAAGGGGGCTAATCTTATGAGGAGAGATTAAATAGTCTGGGCCTGTATTCATTGGAGTTTAGAAGGCTGAGAGGGGATGTTATAGAGACTTACAAAATAATGAAGGGGTTAGATAGGGTAGAGGTAGAGAGATTCTTTTCACTTAGAAAGGAAACCAGAACTCGAGGGCACAGCCTCAAAATAAGAGGGGGTCAGTTTAAAATAGAGGTGAGGAGGAACTTCTTCTCTCAGAGGGTAGTGAATCTTTGGAATTTTCTGTCCATTGAAGTGGTGGAGCTACCTCGTTGAATATGTTTAAGTCACGGGTAGATAGATTTCTGATAGATAAGGGAATTAAGGGTTATGGGGAGCAGGCAGGAAAATGGAACTGATCCACTTCAGATCAGCCATGATCTTATTGAATATCGGAGCAGGCTCGAAGAGCAAGATGGCCTACTCTTGATGGTCTAGTTCCTTTTTCTTATGTTCTTATGTTCTGTTTGGTGTTTGTATGTGTGTGTGTATGGAGGTTAGAATGTTTGATTTTTAGAGTGTGGAAAGTTGGTACATTTTTAAATTGCAACTTAGAAAGTAACCAGTTTTATAACTTGTTATTAAGGATCATTTTTTCTTTAATATATCTTTTCTTTGTGTTTAGTGAAATAAGATCAACTTAAAGCATATTTATGCTGGGAATAGCAGTACTAAAGGTCAGTGTTGTGGGTGATGTAGCCATTTAAACTTGACCTTTTTGGTTATGGGGGTCGAATTGGCAATGCATTTTCTCATCATGCTCCATAACAATATGACAAACTTTTTTTCATTTTCATTGGATGCGGATGCAAAATAGTTGTGACAAGCAGTAATTGTACCAGTATGATGTGTGCCAAACTACTCCCATGTTGTCATATTTTAAGGTGTTGTTGGATTGAATATTATTCCAATATTATTTTCATTGATTTCCAAAAAGAGATAAGATCTATGGAGAATTGGCTGTCCCTATATGTAGATCTTACTCCCACTTGTTTGATGTACCTTCTCAGCTCTTAAACCAATTTAACTACTTTTCAGAGACATATTTGTTCAAGAAGGGGAAGAGAGACTTTCCGGGGAATTATAGGCCAGTGAGTCTTACTTCTGTTGTGGGCAAAGTATTGGAGAGAATTATTAGGATAGGATTTATAGTTATTTAGAGAGAAATGAATTGATTGGGGATAGTCAGCATGGTTTTGTGAAGGGTAGGTCGTGCCTTACTAACCTTATTGAGTTTTTTTAAAAAGTGACCAAAGAGGTGGATGGGGGTAAGGCAGTTGATGTGGTATATATGGACTTTAGTAAGGCATTCAATAAGGTGGCCCATGGAAGGCTTCTGCAGAAAATGCAGATGTATGGGATAGAGGGTGATTTAGCTAATTGGATTAGGAATTGGCTAGCAGATAGAATACAGAGGGTGGTGGTTGATGGGAGATATTCATCGTGGAGTTCGGTGACAAGTGGTGTACCTCAGGGGTCTGTTTTAGGGCCCCTGCTGTTTGTAATTTTTATAAATGATCTGGATGAGGGTATTGAAGGATGGATTAGTAAATTTGCGGATGACACCAAAGTCGGGGGAGTGGTAGATAGTGAAGAGGGGTGTTATAGTTTGCAGAGAGACTTGGACAAGTTGCAGAGCTGGGCCGAGAGGTGGCAAATGAGTTTAATGCGGAAAAGTGTGAGGTAATTCACTTTGGCAGGAATAACAAATGTGTAGAGTATAGGGCTAATGGTAGGACTCTTAATACTGTTGATGAACAGAGGGATCTTGGTGTATGTGTGCATAGATCCCTGAAAGTTGGCAGTCAAGTCGATAAGGTTGTTAAGAAGGCATATGGAGTCTTAGCTTTTATTGGTAGGGGGATTGAATTTCGGAGCTGCAACGTCATGTTACAACTGTACAAAACTCTAGTGCGGCCGCACTTGGAGTATTGTGTGCAGTTCTGGTCCCCACATTATAAGAAAGATGTGGAGGCATTGGAGAGGGTACAGAGGAGGTTTACCAGGATGTGCCTGGTATGGAGGGCAGGTCCTATGAAGAGAGGTTGAAGGATTTGAGGTTGTTTTCGTTAGAAAGGAGGCGGCTAAGAGGGGATCTTATTGAAGCATATAAGATGATTAGAGTTTTAGATAGGGTGGACAGTGATAGCCTTTTTCCTAGGATGGAGAAAGCTAGCACGAGGGGACATAGCTTTAAATTAAGGGGTGGTGGTTTTAGGACAGATGTCAGAGGTAGGTTCTTTACCCAGAGGGTGGTAAGGGTATGGAATGCCCTGCTTGCGTCAGTTGTAGATGCGCCAAGTTTGGTGGCGTTTAAGAGGTTTGTAGATAAGTTTATGCATGAAAAGGGAGTGGTCTAGGTTAGAGGGTCACTGCTTGTTCCTAATTGGTCGGCGCAACATCGAAGGCCGAAGGGCCTGTTCTGCGCTGTAATGTTCTATGTTCTATATTGGAATCTAGTCAATAACAGTAGGCCATTCAGCCATTTGAGTTTGTCTGACACAGTCATAGCTCATGATTGAGCTGGACCTCAACTGTATTTGCCCGATTTGATCCTTCTCCTTTGATAACTTTTTCCAATAAAAATCAATTGATTGTCTGCAACAGCTTAAATGAATGAAAACTACTTGAGTACGGTCAAATTGTACTAAACACAGCATCTGAAGAAACTGAGAATGTGTAATGTGGGAGATTATTTTCAAAAACAACATTCATTGAAATAATTTTGTCCTAATTATTGTTAACTTGCTCGCAAGAGGTACAAATAGCAAATCCCAAAATAGTCCCATACATACAAAATATCAACACAACTTATTGGCGACCATATCTTGTTACTAAAGAATTTATGAATAAAATATGTATTAAGTACCTGTGAGGGAAAAAGAAATATTTATTCAAGTATCTACTGATATGAGAAAAAAAAATGCATAACGTTCTGGCACGACATTCTTTACTTTTACATTTCAAAAAATTTAACATATTTGAAATCACATTAATGATAATGGACATAACATCATGCAAAAGAATTAGCATTTTTTTCCTTAATATCATCAATGATTATTTCAAGGCTACAATGACTTATCAGTAAGATGTATTTAATTATAGTAATCTCAAGCCCAGATTTTTGCTATGTTTGAGAGATTCTCTGTCATGGGAAAAGAAAATGGAACTGAAATGAAATAAGTAGACTCCCCAGGATGGCACTTTCCATTTGCACAGAGGTCAGGGCACTTGTGAGCAGTCACGTTTTGTGTATGCACGGTTTATGGAGGCGGCTAGCTGTTTAAATCATCAGCTGTATCCATTGAAATAGGTAGTCTTGCAGTGTGTGCATTAAGATCGGATAGGAACAGGTCTGAAAGTGTTTTCTTCATAGAACAGAATCATGGAATCCCTATAGTACAGAAAGAGGCTATTTGACTTATCGAGTCTAAACTGACCACAATCCCCCAGAGCATATACCTATAACCCCATGTATTTAATCTGATAATCCCTCCGATACTAAGGTCAATTTAGCATGACCAATCAACCTAACTTGCACACCTTTGGGCTGTGTGTGTGTGTGTGTGTGTGTGTGTGGGAGAGAGAGAGAGGGTGGGAGAGAGAGAACCGGAGCACCCAGAGGAAACCCACACCAGCATGGGGAGAAAGTGCAAACTCCACACAGACAGTGACGCAAAGCCAGAATTGAACCTGTATCTCTGGCACTGTGAGGCACCAGTGCTAAGCCCTCATTGTTCATTTGGGTCATCAGCGTACCCCTTTGAAAGGTAAGCTGTGGTTTTGCATTTGGTCTTGTGGCATGTTTGATAGAGGTCAGATATTATTTGGGGTAGGCCAAGTGTCCTTTGGAAGTGTTAAAAGTAGGCATAAATGTCCACAAAAAAATGCATAAACTAATTATGCTCCAGCTTATTGGAACAGTGAACAGACCTGTTAAAAGTCAACTTGTAAAGCAATTTGAAGCAGCTGTTAAAGGAATCCATCAAACCTGCCAGGAGCACTTGGTGGGAACTGTAAAAATGAGCTGTCTGAGCACGTAATATCCCAACCCTTTAATTCTTTAACCATAATGTTGGAAATTTAAAAAGAAAAAAGAAAAAAATAAGTTTATTCTGTTGGTTGACATAAGCCTGTGAGTGTCTGCATTACTGGACCGCTGCTGCATGACTAATTTAACAGCCATCCATTACCACCTAGAGTCACTGCTATTTCACAATGATTGACATTTACAAGGAGTTAAAGACTTGGATGTAGGACTGTCAATTACAATGTTTGCTGTAAGAAGTCATTATTCACTTGAATTAAGTCTTGTTGTTTTAAGTCTCTATGACGTTGAAGATTGTGAATGTAGTAAAATGCATTTTTATAAGTAAGAGAGTTTTTTTCATCATTCTGAAATCAACAAATTTATTTATCTCATTTCTGCATGGAACCTGAGGTCTGTTCATGGTGAATGTTAAATGAAATGACAAGGAAGAGGTCAGTAAAGAAGCGGTGATGGGTTGGCATGTATGGACATTAAGTTGGCATGGGTCTGTAAAGGGCCATGGGAAGCGGTTGGAGGGGCATATGTTAGCATTGAAGGTATCCGGGTCATAGGAGTGTGCACAAAGCATGAGTGACTTGGGTCAGCTGGATGTGGCACTGGGGTTGATAGGATGTGGGAGTTGAAGGCTGGAGGGATGTTTTATGCTTTCATTTTTATTTTTTATTTTATGCCTAATGCTAGAACTTCAAGGCAGGCCTTCTGCCCAGTTCACCTCAGTAAGTGGCAGTGTGCTTATTTCTTCTTGGGTTAACCACTCTAACTCCAATTGCAACCTGCCATGTTGGACTGAATGTCTGCTGTCATAGCTGCCATTTTTAAAAATTGCATTTGTGGAGGCATAAATTCTCTATTTCTATGCACCCTAACCAGGAGTGACAATCTGGCCTCAA
Source organism: Sphyrna mokarran (assembly GCA_024679065.1). Taxonomy (NCBI): domain Eukaryota; kingdom Metazoa; phylum Chordata; class Chondrichthyes; order Carcharhiniformes; family Carcharhinidae; genus Sphyrna; species Sphyrna mokarran. The sequence goes on along the minus strand of JAGIQG010000014.1, from coordinate 75,522,750 downwards.
TGTGTACAGTGATTAAAATTGACTTTACTATTCATATATAATTCCACAGATAATTTCAGGTGCTTCTATAATGTTGCATTCTTTCATCATTATAATTAATCTGGATAGAAGGACAGATGAGTATTGCTCCATGATTACCTTCATTAATAAGATTTTATGTAAAACTGACCAAACATTTTTGTGTTTATAATCTTGTGAATTTGGTATGCTTTCTTTTTCATTTATTCTATTGCTAAATTAACTTGATTATCTTTCACAGTTCATTTTACCAAATAGATTGTGAAGAGCAACAAACGTGTTATGTACACCATAGATTACTATAAAAGATTGCTTCTACATGTATCATGAAAACACTAAACTACAAAACCAAGATGCAAACATTTTTGTTGCTGAGTAATAGTTTTGGACTTTTATGAATCATTTTTCAATCCTGTCCTACACATCTGCAAATCCTGTTTTGGCCAAAACTGTCATGAAAGGGCTATTACAGGACTTACAAAGGGAGAATGAAATCATCTTAGCTTCCGCCCTATAACATCAGCAAGTTCATGCTCAGTGAGGGTGTGAACCCATTACCAAGCATCTAAATATGTTACATATTTAAAATCAGCTTAACACTGTACCTTTCCAATATGTCAAATATTTCCACCCACTGGCCTGAAGTAATGCCAGTGGGAGTCACTACTGGTCTCCAAGAATGCACCCCAGATGTGGTGACCTTGCCAAGGGTTCAGAGGCCAGTCCAGCCCCTGGGAGGTGAGGGACATGGCTGGGCACTGCACTGGCACTAGACCCTGACACCCCGGCAGTATCAACCAGGTTGATCATAACAGTATCGGTAGGAGTGATGACTGCACAATTCTAGTGAGACAAAGCTGTATCTTCACATCGAGGAAATTTTCCATCTTGCTAAATGAGATAGATTTCACACAAGTCTAGCAACTGAAGACTAGGCATCTATGAGGTACTGTGGGCCATCAGCACAGCAGGATTGTACTCAAACACAACTAACCTCATGGTCTGGCAGATCCCCCACTTTACCATTATTACTAAGTCAGGGAATAAATACTGGTTCAAAGGAGGCTGCAGCAAGACATGACAGGTATAACACCAGATTTACCTAAAAATAAGCATGCCAACCTGATTAAGGTACAGCACAGATCTACTTGCAGACCAAAAAATAGAAGTAGCATGTAATAGAGATTATGATAATATGTAATAATGACTATGTGATTCCACAACCCAATGAATCAGATCTAAGCTCTGCAACCTGCCACATCCTACGATGAAAGGTTGTGGACAATTCAGCAACTTGCTCGAGGAGGAGGGTCCACAAATGTCCCGAAATTCAATAATAGGCGAGCCCAGCATATCACTGCAGCTGATAAATCTGAAGCATTTGCAAAAATCTTCAACCAGGAGTGCCAAGTGGATGATCCATCTCAATCTCATAAGGAACTCCTCAGCTTATCGAGCTTGGCTATCTTCAGCCAATTCCAATCACTCCACGTGATGTCAAAAAATGGGTGAAGGCACTTGATGCTGCAAAGGCTATGAACCCTGAAAATATTCTAGCACTAACACTGAAGACCTGTGCTCTAGAACTTGCCATGACAGTACAGCTACAACACTGACATATATCTGGCAATGTGGAAAATTGTCCAGATGTGTCATGGACACAAAAAAACAGGATAAATCCAACCAAGCCAATTACTGCCACATCAGTTTACTGTCAATCATCAATAAGCTGATGGAAGGAATATCAAAAGTGCGATCAAGCAGTATTTGCTTTTCAATAATCTGCTTATAGAACATAGAACATAGAACATTACAGCACAGAACAGGCCCTTCGGCCTTCGATGTTGCACCGACCAATATAAAAAGCAATGCCCCTCCAAACTAAAACATTCCCTTCTCTTCCATATACTTATCAACTAACCTCTTAAACGCCACCAAACTTGGCGCAGCTACAACTGCTGCAGGCAGGGCATTCCACTCCCGAACCACCCTTTGGGTAAAGAACCTACCTCTGATATCCGTCCTATAACTCTCCCCCCTAAATTTAAAGCTGTGTCCCCTCGTGCTAGCTTCCTCCATCCTAGGAAAAAGGCTATCACTGTCCAGATAGTGATGCTTATAGATGCTTCTGTAAGTTTCTGCCAGGATTGCTCAGCTCCTGACCTCACTTGGCTCGGAAATTAACAGAGCTAAACTCCAGCAGTGAGGTGAGAGTGACTGCCTTTGATATCGAGGCAGCATCTTATAAAGTCATAGAATCATTTTGATTGAGGGTGGCATCAGGTTTCACCTAGTAAAGCTATTTGCTGTTTGGAGTTATATCTGGCACAACCATTGTGGTGATTGGAGATCAATCATCCATTTCCAGAATATCACTGTAGGGATTCCTCAGGGTTGTGTCCTAAGCCCAGGTATCTTCAGCTACTTCATCAATTGCCTTCCTTCCTTCATCATTCTGAAGTGGGAATCCTAGTTCTTGATTGTACCATGTTCAGTACCATCTGCAGCTCCTCAGATATTGAAGCAGTCCATGTTCAAATGTAGCAAAAGTTGGACAATGTCCAGACTTGGACCGACAAGTAGAAAGTAACATTTGCTCCACAAATGCCAGGCAATGACCATTTCCAACAAGAGAGAATCGATACATTGTTCCTTGACTTTCAATGAGATAAGCATCACTAGATTCCCCACTATCAATATGTTGGGGTTACCACCGACTAGAAACTGAACTAGACCAGCCATATAAATACTGTAGCTAGCTACAAGAGCAGGTCTGAAGCTAGGAAACTTGTAGCAAGTAACTCAACTCCCCAGTGCCTGTCCAGCATTCACAAAGCAGAGTTCAGGAGTGTGATGGAATGCCCTCTACTTGTCTGGATGAGTGCAACTTCAACAAGACTACAGGAGTTTGACCCCATCCAGGACAATGCAGCTCACTTGACCAGATCACTTCCACAAACCTTCACTCCTTTCACCACCAATGTAGCAGCAATGTGTACCATCCACAAGACGCAATGCAGGCTCCTAGATAGCATTTTCCATCTTGAAGGACATGCAGCAGACACAAAGGAACACCACCTGGAAGTTCACTTCCAAGTCACACACCATCGTGACTTGGAAATGTCTTCACTATCATTGGGTCAAAATCCTGGAATTCCATCCTACATAGCATTTTGTCTGTAACTACAGGGACGGCAGCAGTTCAAGAAGGCAACTCACCACCACCTTCTCACTGGCAACTAATAATAGGCAATAATTGGCCTACCAGTAATGCCCATATTCCACAAAAGAATATTTAAAACCACAGATGGATATCTTCACATTTAAATTGGAGCAAAATAGAATTGGTTTAATTGGTTCCAAGAACAACTCAACATTACAAATGAGGATCTCTCTAGTAATTATGTATCAGCTGATAATGTATTCAAGCAATGTACATTCATCCTTTATTGATGTGATAGACCATGCTCTATGCCTGAGGAACAAATGCTTATTTGAGACTCGTACATAGAATTAATTGAATGTGATGTGCTACTGGCCCAATTGACAGATTGAACATGACAGCTGATTATTTTGGTAGTTAGGCTTTATTTTAATGAATCTGGTGTGCTCCAATATGAAACACACTCCCATCGGCATATTGTTGGTCTGGGAAATGGAAGGTTGGTGGCATGGTAGACTGTAAAGGACCTCCTTACAGGAGGCAACAGTTTGTAATTGCTGGTGAAAGATTATCAGTACCAAGGATGCAAGCAGATTGAATGATGGAAGTTTTTTTTTCTCTATGATTTAAAGGCACAAAATAAATAATTCCTTTAAAAATAGGACTGTCAAACATCACAGCTGTCAATGGTCTTTTTAATGCACACAAAATACTTGAATCTCAACTTCTACAGATTCTAATCAGATATTGCAAATTTTGGATTTATGGAACAACAGCTGGAAAGTCTCAGCTGGTTTGGCAGCATTTATGGAGGGAGAAACAGAGATAGAATTTCAAATCCATTCTTATTCTGACCCGCTCTGACGAACAATCATCGAGACTTGAAACATTGGCTCTATTCTCTCTTCACAGATGCTGCCAGACCTGCTGAGATTTTCCAGCATTTTTCTGTTTTTGTTTCAGATTCCAGCACCACAGTAATTTGCGTTTACCAATTTCGTCCTCTTTGAATGAGTCACACTGGACTTGAAACATCCTGTCACCCTTCCACAGGAATCATAGTGCGGGGACAGTGACGGGGGAGGATGCAAAGATCCATTTAACTTGGGCAGGATTTTCCTGTCTTGGGGCAAGCATGGTTGGATAATCTTGTCCATTATCTCTGTTTCTCGTTCTCTTTAGGGATGGTGCTGGATCTGCTGAGATTTTCTTGCCTTTGCACTTAAATTTCTGCTGCCCATGGACAACAGAAGAGAATGGGAACTGTTGTTAATAACACAGACAGAAATGAGGCCATAATTACTATCACAGCCAGAATTTATTCAGAAAGTCTCTCCCTGTTGAAGACAGGTATTCTTGGCATTTAAATCAAGATCTACCCAACAAGCTTGTTTCAACATTTCATGATTTGTTTTGTACTTTCCTTTTGATACAAAATTTATAATATGTGACCAGGAAAACCTCAAGACAAATTTAACCCTGTAGTGACAATTGAGGCACACTGAAAAGCATTCTCATTTCTGATTAAGAAGATTGTCTGTAACCTTCTCGCTCCCTGGTAATTCAAGTAAAATGGGAGTTTGTCTTCCTTGGCTCATCTTCTTCTACACTTGGCTGCCTTCTCTCACCAAGCCTGAGTCAAGTGAGCGCTGGTAATCCATATGGATTGGCAATCTGCTGCCAATTGCCTATCAGAGGATGCTACAGCCTCATGTGTTCTTTCTCGAGATTAAAGATTTGAGACTGAAGTCGAGAGAGACACTCCAGTACATACTAAGAACAGGCGGACTACCTCATTGGTAGGAACAGAGGTCATTGAGGCCCCATGAGAGGATGATGCTCTTTGAGCAGAGCCAGCTTGGCATTCTGGCACTGCCCATCAGGCACTGAGCAGTGTTGAGGGGCTGGACCAGAGGAGGCAGGGCCTACTAGGCGGTAATCAGTGGTGGTGGGGGAAGACCCACTGCCACTCTGCAATGGGATCACTGGGGAAGGGGGTAAGGGAATGATCGGGACTGGCCTTTGTGGTAAGTTGGGGCTGACCATGGTGGGGGGGTGGGGGGTAGATCAGGGCTGGAGAGGTCAGGGTTGGCCACAGGGGATACACTAAGCTGACAATTAGGGAGAAGAGTGGAAGGTCAGGAAGCCAGAATCAGGGGTGGTGGGGGATGGGTCATGAGGCCAGCAATTGGGGAGAAGGGAGCCTGGGCAAAATATTGGAAGGCCAGCAATTCGGAGACCAGTGAAGTGGGGGCCAGTGCGCACGTGCCGATTTCACCACTGACAGATCGGAGCAATCGTAGTGGCCTGCTCAGCGCGCTGATTCATAGAAATCATAGAGACCCTACAATGCAGAAAGAGGCCTTTCAGCCCATCGTATCTTCACTGACCACAATCCCACCCAGGCCCTACCCCCATATTTATTCACTAATCCCTCTAACCTATCCATCTCAGGACATCAAGGGGCAATTTTAGCATGGTCAATCAACCTAACCCACACATCTTTGGACTGTGGGAGGAAATCAGGGCACCTAGAGGAAACCCACATAGAAGACAATGTGCAAACTCCACACAGACAGCGATCCAAGCTGGGAATCAAACTCAAGTCCCTGGAAATATGAAGCAGCAGTGCTAACTACTGTGCTACCGGGCCGCCCAATTCGGATCTCTCCAGCAGGATAAGGCTCCGCTCTCCCCACTTACCACATAAATCCCTTTGAGACACTCTGTAATGCACAGTGTTGGAGATTCGTTCAGGTAAGTGTGCTCAAAAAACAGGCAATGAATCCTCCTGTTTTCTTGCCCATTAGGCACTTTGGGACAATCCAGGCATTGTTTCAGATGAACAATTAAACCACTAAAGTGGATATGAAGGATTGATTCTTTCAAAAAAAAGTGGGGAGTCCTCCCTACTGACCTGCGTAACACTTTTCTCTCAGTCAATACCAATTAAACAGATTATCTGGTTATGCTGTCAGTGGAACCTTGCAATCTGGTGTTGTGATTCCTATATTAAATAGTGACTATGCTTCATAAAGTGGCTAATTGACCATAAAATGCTTTGGGTGTATTGCAGAAATGAAAGATTCATATAAATTCAAGCTCTTTCATTTCTAAAGGACATTTTCTCTTGGGTTATGCATTGTCGACACTGAACACATCCATTCAGCCATGTACCTGCTATGCTGTCTGCATCAGTACTTGAGGTATCAATTTGGGATATAATTGGATGTGAGAAATTTTTATGTTCTGAACAACTAGTTCAAATGTGGGGCTCTCAGCTCCTTTGCCTTCACCTCATTTGTTTTGATGATGCCACTTTCTACAATGTTGCTTCTAATATGTGCTCCTTCTTCCTCAAAATTGGTTTTCCACCAACAGTTGTTGACAGGACCTTCATCAGTATGAGGTCCATCTTCTGCATCACGATGCCCACTACCTCCCCTCCCTCCCAGAGAATGGATAGAGTTACCCTTATTATCACATTTCACCCCACTAGCCTCCGCATGCAAAGCATAATCCTCCATTTTTGCCAACTCCAGCGTTGTGCCACCACCAAACACATTTTCCTTTCACTCCCTCTCTTAGTATTCCATAAAGACAATTTCCTCTGGGATAACCTAGTCCACTCCTCCACTGTAACCCAACAACTCTCCCATCACTCATGGCACCTTTCCATACAATCACAGGAGATGTAACATCTGCCCCTTTACCTCTTCCATGCTTACCATCCAAGGTCTAAAACATTCATTCCAAGTTAAGCATCATTTCACTTGTACCTCTTCCAATTTGGTCTATTGATTCACTGCTCTCCTCTATATCGGAGAGACCAAATATAGACTGGGTGATTGTCTTGTTGAACACTTTCATGTTGCATGCAATCAGGATCCTGACCTTCTCATTGCTTGCCATTTTAACACATGATCCTGCTTCCATGCCCACATATTTGTCCTTGGCCTGCTGCAATGTTCTAGCAAAGTTCAACACAAACTGGAGGAATAGCATTTCATCATCCTGCTAGGCACATTGCATCTTTCCAGTCTCAACACTGAATTCAACAACTTGAGATGATTAGCTCTACCTCGGCCCCTCTGTTTTCATTTTATTTAATTTTTAACACTTAAAATTTTATTTCTTTGTTGTCTTTCTTTATTTGTCTTTCCCCCTACTCTTTCTCACGAGTTTAGCCCCCCTTCCTTATCTTTCTTCCCTTTTGTTTCACCTTTCCCTCTTTTTCTCAATTTTACTTCTCTCCCACCCATCACCTCCCTCCTCCCACATCTTCATCTGTCACAGTTTCCCCTCTGATTTCAGCTTCTCTGCCATTTGGCTGTTCACACTTTCAATTCTCACTATGGACTGCAATTAGCAGCCTTTCCCCTTGTTTTTGTGGCTCTGATTCATCTTTCATTCCTCGCCCTGCAGGATAAATATCTTCTACGTTCTATGCATTTAGCTTTGGCAAAGGGTCATCTGTATTCCAAATGTCTGCTTTTTTTTCTCTCCTTACAGATACTGCCAGATCTGCTAAGATTTTCCAGTATTTTCTCTTTTGGTTTCAGGTTCCAGCATCCACAGTAATTTGCTTTAAGTCCAAATATCATACTGTGTTGGCTGAGATGCATTGGCTTGCCAAGGGCAAATATCAAATCTGAGAATTTACAAAAAAATACTTTATGGGCTATATGGCCCGAGAGAAAGAGAAAAAAAGCTTGCACTTATATTTTTTAAATTGCACTTTTCATGACCACCAGCTAAATGTGTTACAATGACTGAGAGCAAATCATAATAGTTATGAAACCATAAAAGTCGGTGTTTATTTGCTATAAATGACCTCAACATGCCTTGCTGGAGTATGATCTCTCTGACTGAGATAATGATGTCTGCCCAAATCAGGGAATCTCACCTGTGTACATTGTAAGGAGTGTCAGATCTACTGATATTCCAAATTCTGACTTTGTACCAGAAGCATTCTTAGGAGTGGAGAACGAGATTGTAAATAAAAGGAACCTGGTGAAGGAACATTGGCCTCTTAGGAATTATTTGACTTGCAATGAACCTAAAGTGAAAAGAGAACTTGCAGAATTTTCATGAAAGGCATTTGTCTGAAATTGCCACCCATTATTAAATGCTTCTGTCTTCTACAGCATCTTGTTATAATTATATTCAACTTTATAGGAGCTAATTCATTCTTTTAAACCATCAGTATGGCCATCTGGCAGCAATTTGCGACATTCAGAAATGATCCTTTATCAGTGACAAGAGTTCAAAACTGAACCTAAAAATAATTAAATCTCATTATCTGAGTATGTCTATTTGTATTATAATATTTCAACCCTTTATTATTTAGATTGTCTGTCAACTCATTAAATTAACTAATCCCTTGTGACAAAAGCCATTACATTGAATTCAAGGGAGCAAAGGTTAATGGGCAGATCAAGAGCTCCATATGTGGGATTGGGGAGAGCTGAAAAGAAATAAGTCAAATGTGATCTGTAAAACTTGGAGAACAATGTGGGCCTAAATTTTCATCCTCAAGGTAGATAGGAAGAGTTGGTCAAATTCCCAGCTCAGCCTACTTACCTGTCTGCCTCAGGAGAAAGTGAATGCCAAGGGGTTCTTCATTGCTAGGATTGTTCCAGTTGACTTGTGAAGAAGTGTGAGGCAGCCACAGCGCTGTCAAGTGTGGAGGTGGGCTGGTTAAATGGCCTGCCTCAGTATCAATGAAATTTAATCACAAAGACCCTCTACCTGTCACCTATCACAACCATTTTACCAGGAAATGCCTGGTATGGAGGGTCTTAGTTATGAGGAGAGATTGGGTAAACTAAGGTTATTCTCTTTGGAAAGACAGAGAATGAGGGGAGACCTAATAGAGGTGTATAAAATTATGAGGGTATGGATAGAGTGAACAGTGGGAAGTTTTCCCAGGTCGGAGGTGACAAACATGAGGGGTCACAGATTCAAGGTGAGGGGGGCGAGATTTAACTCAGGTATCGGAAGGACTTATGTTACACGGAGGGTGTTGGGGACCTGGAATGCACTGCCAAGCAGGATGGTGGAGGCAAACACGCGAGAATTGTTTAAGACTTATTTGGATAGTCACATGAGCAGACTGAGAATGAAGTGATACAAAAGAATGGTCTAGTTGGATCAATGAACGGCGCAGGCTGGGAGGGCCGAAGGGCCTGTTTCCTATTCTGTATTGTTCTTTATTCTTTGTATTTTACACTCTAAACACTTGTCATGCCCATCTTTGCCACTTATATCTGCACCCATTCCTCTCAGGCCCACTATGCCAGGTTCTGCCCTTGCATCTATCCCTTCCGTTCCCTTATACCCGTTTCACAGTTTCTGTCCTTTCATCCACCTCCTCAGGTCCCTTCTGCCCCCTATGCCAGACTTTGGCACTGGCATGTCCACTCTCCCACTTCAGAATTTCTCGAAGCAATGAACAGCACTGCATAAATGAAGTTGTTGAAAGAAAGCCTTAAAAATATGAATAACAGAGCATCAATAATTTGGCCAAATAAAGCCTGTTTTTTGGTCTCACACTGGCTGAAGTATGGAAAAATACATCTGGAAAGGCAGATGACAAGAATGAAGCTTAGTATGTTTTTCCGTCTTGTATATCTTACCACCTGCTGCAGACACAGTTCAGCATCTGTCTCTTTTATTGAATTAGTAGTTGTGCTTCTGAGCTACTCTGACTGAGGGCTTCTGAAGTCCCTCAGTCAGAATATATTCTATGCCATTGCCACATTCAATGCCTCTTCTAATTTGTCTTCAAACTTGATTAATCATTTGATGAACAGTGTACGTGGTGACAAGCAGAAGGTTTTCTTGTCCATGTTTGACCTGATGTCATGGGACTTTATCAGGTCTGGAGTCAATGTTAAGGACTTCCAGGACAACTCCCTCCTAACTGAATACCACTGTGCTTCTACTTCAGTTGGGTACATACAAAAGGGAAAAACATGCTGAACTTCATCCTCATCAAATACCTTTCACAGATGCATGTGTTTATAACATTATTGGTGAGTGACCACTTCACATTCCTATGGAGACAGTTACAATGAAGTTATCCTGCCTCATATTGTTGACTACCGCCATGACAAATGACACAGGATTACTTGTATGCCAACCAATGAAAGAAACAACAATATACAGAACTAACCCGTTCCCCCAACCAACAGATAAGATCTAAATTCTGCAGTTTTGCCACATGACAGTGGGCAATTAAACAACTAGCTGGAGGAAAAGACTCCATAATTATCCCTATCTTCAATGATAGGGAAGCCCAGCATATCAATTCAAAAAATAAAGTTAAACTATTTGCTACAATTTTAAGCCAAACATGGCTAGCCTTTTCCTAAGGTCTCCAGGGTCACCAATTCTAGTCTCCAGCAAATTTGATTCAGTCCACATGAATTGAAGATAAAGCTGAAGGCATTGAATACTGCACTGAATACTATTCTGGTAATAGTAATAAAGACTTGTGCTCTATAGTACGCAGTGCCCCTATCCAAGCTGTACCAGCACAGCTACAACACTGGCGCTTACCCAGTGGAAAACTGTCCAGGTATGTCCTGCCCACAAAAAAACAGGACAAATCCAATCCAGCCAATTACTAACTCATCAAGTGTACTTTTGATCATTAGTAAAATGATGGAAGGCGTCATCAATACTGCCATCAGTGGTACTTGCTATGCTCATGATGTTTGGGTTCCGGCAGGCCTTCTCAGTTCCTGACCTCATTACAAAGCTGGTCCAAACATTGAAACAAAATTGCAGAGGTGAGGTGAGAATGATTGCATCCTTTCCACCTCCACCTTGTCAAGACCACTTAGGATCTGATATACTTCAATTAAATCTCCCCCCAACACTTCTAAACTCCAATGTAAACAAGCCATTCTGTCCAACTTTTCCCCATAAGACAGCACCTTATTCCAGGCATAATCTAGTAAATATCCTTTGAACCATCTCCAATGCATTTACAACTTGCCTTAAATAAAGAGATCAAAACTGCACATGTATTCAAGACGTTGGTGAGGGGGGGGGGGGATGGAATTCTCCAGCTGCTCAGGCAAGAGGGACTCTCTAAGCTCTGTTGGCAGCTTAACAGTCCCACAGGTTTTGTGGTGGCATAGGCATAGAATGACTTCCGTAGGAAATCCTACTGAAAGCGGCAAGTCCAGAGAATCCTGCCACCAGTGAACAGTGAATTCTCCTCGTGATCTCACCAATAGCCTACACAACTGAAGCACAATATTGTTATTTTTCATAGAACAGAATTTGGTGCTCAATTCCTTTCACAATGAAGGATAGCATTCCATTAGCTTTCATTTTACCTGTACCTGCAAATTAATATTTTGTGACTCAGGCACTCATACAACTAGATATCTCTGCATTTTCAAATCCTGCAGCCATTCTCTATTTAAGTATCAGTCTGCTTTTTTATTCTTCCTGCCAGAGTGAACAACTTCACATTTTCCCACATTATGCGGTTAGATTTTTGCTCACTCATGCAATGTATCTCTATCCAAATTTCTTCATGTTATCTGCCAATTTAATTACCATGACTTTGTCCCCTCATCTCAGTTATTGATATAAATTGTAAAAGATCAGGTAGGTCCCTGCATAGATTCCTGCATAGACTCCATTCATCAGATACTGCCATTGAGAAAAAAGACACATTTATGCATGCTCTCTGTTTTTAGCCAGCCAACTAATCTTCTATCTCTGTGAATATTGTACCCCTACATTATGAGCTTTTATTTTCCCCAATCATCTTAAATGTGGCATTTTAGCAAGTGTCTTCTGGGAATCCAAGCTTAGTGTGTAATAGACAGAACTTGTTTTTGGCTTTACAGCAGCAATCTGTTAGTGGTGAACACCATTTATAGTGCAACTGCACACCAGCCATATGAAGTTGTTTGCTTTACTTGTTGCTCAAATCTTTGTTGTAATTTGAGAAACACAGCAGCTAGTTTGCAGAGAGCAATCTCTCACAAACAGGAAGGTGACAACAATCTACCTTTGTGATATTGATTGAAGGATATGTTTGGCCATGTATAAATCTGTCTCTTCTTTGGCTCTTTTAATCTACCGTAGAAGGTACAGTCTTTATTTAATCTGCAGGATTTTCTGAAAAATATTCTAAAGGGTGCGATTTTCCAGCAGCATTTGCCCTGAAAGTAGAAAATCCCACCAGATGACAATGGACATTTGCATGGTCCTGATCAGTCCACTACGATTCTCGTAGTGGGCAGAAAGGAATAAGTCCCATCTAAGTGTCACAAAAGTCTGAAATCTACAGACTTTCACTCCATTTGTTTCAGCACTGTACCCCACGCAAATTTCCCTTATTCATAAATTAGCGAGGTTCATGTCGGTTTCAGCTTGCTGTGGATGCCAGCTGCAGACTGTTAGGCAGGCATCCTGATCTCTCATATATTGTGTACAAGTCTACATAGCATATGAGGGATCTCACAATCCCTGCTCTCGCCATTCCCCCCATGGAGATCACCCTCCACGAAGGACACCGCCAGAGACTCTATCTGATTGCTACCAATACCCCCAAGACCCCCCATTGCCATTCTACCCTTGCCTCTCTCTTGAATGCCACCCCCCACATGGCCCTGCTCTGGGCATGAAGCTGATCACATCACAAAGTTGTTCTGGGAAGATTGCAACCTGATGGATGTCAGGCACGAATTAAATTTTTTTTCTCCCTCACATCTCATCTCTGACAATGCAGCAGTTGACCAATACTGCACTGAAATATCAGCATAGGTATTTATGCTCATGTTCTGGAGTAAGATTTGAACCAAACCTTCTAACCTTGATATAATTATGTTCATAATTGGTCCAAGTCATTGCCAACTAGACTGAAATTAAATTGCTGCTTCTGTTATCACGTTTGAAATTACTAGCTTTAAGTCACTGATCATTCAAAGTGGCAATTCTGTTCAAGTTTTACAATGAGAAATTTATTTTAAGAAATAACAACTCAAATTAATACTAATCTTTCACCTCCTCCCAAAGTGCTTCACATCCAATGAAGTATTTTCTAGATTGGTTATTGTTGTTAGATAGATAAATATGGCAGCCAATAGTTAGACATTTAGCAAGGTTGTACAAACAATAGTAAGTTGAATGAATTGTTTATGCTCGGACTTGACTAAAGAATATTGATCAGGAAATGTCAAACTCCCTCCTACACTTCAAATAAACACCAGTGGATGTTTTACCATCACTGAAAAGGGCAGATATAACCCCACTTTAATGACATCTCGGCCTGCAGTGAAGTGGCAGTTTATATAAGATGGATAAGTCTATCTCTGGCTTGAACCTACAAGTCATCATCTTGGAACATCACATGCCATGAAGTTTCATTCTTCTATTATTACTCAAATCAATGCTTACAACTTCAGACTACCATAATTTGACAGATTTTGCCTTGCAGTGCTGCTGTAGTGCAGTGAGATATTAATGACAAATGTGTCAACATGTTTATATGAAATTAATTTTCCATCAATTCAAAAAATATATTAAGCCAAAATTATTAATAGCCAATTAAAATGAGTAATTTTACATAAACACATAATTGCACTCGGCACTAATGTTCTCTGTACAATTTCAATTTAATGAACTCAGAAAGCCAATACAAACTAAAGCTTATTTATAATTGTAAACAAATACAGCAATTTGGCTCTACATCCTTTGCCCCACTGAGAATTACAAGGACTGCAACAGTGACAGGATAATAAAAGTTCCATAACCCTTGTGTCTAAGTTTATACAATACTTGGATCAGAACATTTCTTCCAGCCTTCATATTAATATAGTTGATAGAAATGGTAAAATCCAGGTCTCAGTGCCGTACTTCATGAAAGCTTACAAGAAAATCTGAGCATGCAGTTGCTATGGTAACTGCCAGGGTTGTCTGAACTATTACCTAAAGGATATAATTCCCCAAAGTACATCACCAGACAATACACCCCCTCTTAATAACAATGTGTCAACAGAGGTGTGATTTATTTCCTGCAGTGTTTTGAGTAGCTTTAACAAAATCAAGAACATTCTATCCCTTTTCCTTAGCTTTATAACGTGTGAAATTTAACAGCTAAAACAGATTAACATTTTTTTCAAAATTGCATTGGAAGCAGATTGTTCTCTTTATTCTTTAAGATTTTGCTCCACCCTCTCCTTTTCTAAAGCTCTCGACTCATTTTTGGCGTTGTTCCCCAGGCACTGGCAGCTACTCATGTAATTTGCCCAATTTTGCATTACAAAGCAACAATGAATCTGGACACACACCAAGCTTCTGGACGGAGTAAACAACAGCAGACAACTGACAACCTTAAAGATGATTTCATATACTGGGAAAATAATTTACTCTTTTGCATCAAAAATGTTGTCACTCCTGATGATAAATTTAAGTATCAACTAAATGAGAGTGTGCAAGAATTTTACTGATCCTTCAAATTGATTCAATTCAATTCAATGGGGCAGCGCAATGGTTTGCACTGCTGTCTTATGGTGCTAGGAACTGGGTTCAGTTCCCAGCTTGGGTCATTGTGTGGTGTTTGCATATTTTCCCCTTTTTTGTGTGGGTTTCTTCCGGGTGCTCTGGTTTTCCTTCCACATTCCAAAGGCATGGGGGTTAGGTTGATTGCCCATGCTAAATTGCCCTTTTGTGTCAGGAGGTTAGTAGGGTGAATATGCAGGGTTTTGTGACACGGCCTGGATGGGATTGGGATCAGTGCAGACTTAATGGGCCAAATGGTCTCCTTCTGCACTGTAGGGATTCTCTGAATTCCAATTTAAGAATATTTTAACAGAAGAGACTTTTGTTTTATTTGAAATATGAATGATCGAGAAAATAGTATTGATTAAACAACATTAAATGACCACACATTGACGATGGAATAATTTTTAAGTGTGTTCAGAAGATAAAAATAAAAATTAATATTCAAAACCACAAGTTAAAAGGCATTTCTGCTCTGTAAAGGGTGATAAAACAAACTAGAATTTCACAACAAAATATAACTTTGTAATAATCATTCAAATAATTGATACTACAGAGGCAATTTGTCGTCTATTATTTGTTTGTTTCCTGCCTGATTGGGCATCTGACAGTGCACAGTTGGAAGGAGGGAGAGAGGGAGGAAGTGCTTACACTGCCCTTAGATGCCAAGACGTGTCTGATGCAATGTGTGCCTGTAAAATATCTGTTCAAACCAGGAGGCAGCCAACTTTCCATAAAAGCCCATTAGCTCATAGAATCCCTACAGGAAAGAAGGAGGCCATTCAGGTCATTGAGTTTATATCAAGCACAATCCCACCCAGACCCTATTCCCATAACCTCGCATATTCACTTTTCTAATTCTCCTGATACTAGACAAATTAACCTGACTCACAAGTCATTAAACAACATTAGATGACCACACATTGACGATGGAATAATTTTTAAGTGTGTTCAGAAGATAAAAATAAAAATTAATATTCAAAACCACAAGTTAAAAGGCATTTCTGCTCTGTAAAGGGTGATAAAACAAACTAGAATTTCACAACAAAATATAACTTTGTAATAATCATTCAAATAATTGATACTACAGAGGCAATTTGTCATCTATTATTTGTTTGTTTCCTGCCTGATTGGGCATCTGACAGTGCACAGTTGGAAGGAGGGAGAGAGGGAGGAAGTGCTTACACTGCCCTTAGACTGGGGAGGAAATTGAAGCAGACACAGAGAGAAAGTGCAAACGCCACATTGACAGTGGCCTGAGGCTGGAATTGAACCTGAGTCCTTGGCATTGTGAGACAGCACTACTAACCATTGTGCCACTGTGCCGCTCCTGATTTGGATCTTTGTGATCAATGATCACAAAGTAGTCTAACCAGCTTTCCTTAAAGGGAACTGGAGCGGAATAAAAATTGGGTTGGAAGTTTTGGCCAATATTTGGGTAATCACAAGGAGCAGAAATGTTTCCGTTACCCAAAAGAAATAGTGGGAGTTGCAACTGGCTGCTGATTGGATCTCTGTCCGATGCCCCCCCCCCACCCCCAGCCTGCCTCTATTTATCACTGACTGTTCATTTTGCTAGGACAAGAGACTCCAGTCTTCTTTGTTTGTTTCCACCAGTTTTCCCATGTGTACCCCATGTGGCAAGTCTAGAATCATCAAACATGAGTCATTTTAACTTTTGACACTGCTATGAAACTGGTGACAACAGGTAGTTGATGCAATACGGCCATATCCAACCCCACAGAACATTTCGGTTTTCCCTTTCCAGCTAAGTTAGCAAAGATCAACAGGATATGTTCATTGTGAAAAGGAATGGGTTCAGCAATTCATGCCCTCAGCCTCCATCATTCCCATGTTTAAAAAGCTGACAATGATGCAGATTGTTCATGAATAATAGCCCTCTGTGCAGATTGGGAGGAAAGCTCAATAAACTGGCAAGAAGTTTAAAAGTAAAATACTGTGGATTCTGGAATTGGAAACAAACATAGAAAATGCTGGAAAATCTCAGCAGTTCTGACAGTCTCTGTAGGGACCAAATAGAACCAGTGTTTCAAGCCCCTCATAGCAACTGATTGGAGCCAACACCTCCCCACCCCACAGCCAGTTCAAAGCCAGCACTTCCTAGCCACCCCCAATCGGTGCTGGAACCTCACTCTCTCACCCCTGATTGGATTAGTTGTTGACACCCCCCCCCCCCTCACCTTGCCCCAAACATTGGGCGCTGAAAATTCCACCTACACAGCTAATGCCAGCCCCCACTGCCCCTCCCTCTCAAATGGCCATCACTGTTATCCCCCGTTCCCAAGTCTGCTGCCTTGTCCACAACAAATAACTCCCCACCAATGGCTGACACGGTTTCCAACCTCTGCCATGGGCCAGTATCAGATGGCATTGTGAAGGCATTGCATGGCCATGTCCTTCCCCCCAGGGGCTATACTCACCTTTACACCTCCGGGGGATTGTCATTATGCCCATTATGTGCGTGAACCAGGTTATGTCACTGGTGAGGGATGGTGAAATTCTGAAGTTGCAATTTTTCAGGCAAGATCCACAATTCTGGGTTTGCACCAAATCCTTAGGTTTGCCACCATTCTTGCAGATGGTGAGCATGGCTCAAGATCACTCCCCATAGTCTCTGTGCAATGATGAGGAATGGGAAATGACATTAATTGCAATGTTAAGCTTCCCTCATATCTCCTATGCTTAGCCTGAGATTTTTAGGCTAACTGGAGCTTACCTTCTGCTGCTGTAGCAAAGATTAGTATGCAGAATTATTTCTGGTCTGTCACTTCCTCCTAATCTCATTATTGTTTAGAAAACCACTTTGATCATTGTAGACAATTCTACAATGAGTTTCTGACAGCATAATGTGGCATGGGGAGCTTATTTTTACATGGCAGGGCTTGTTTTATTAAGATTTTTGGATTTGTTAGTGAAACAGGTAAAAATCAAAATCTTACCCATAACAAGCTTTCTTTCCCAACTGTGGCAAAGCATTTTAAGTTCAAGCTGATCTGGCAGATATTACACAGCACTGCCGTCATCCTCATCGCTTGCTCCCAGCATAGTGTGTCCAATGGCAATTAGAAACACAGAAACTGGAAGCAGGAGTAGGCCATTCGGTTCTTTGAGCCTGCTCCAGCATTCATCTTCATCATAGATGATTATCAAATTCAATATCCTGATCCTACCTTCCTCCCATACCCGTTGATCTCTTTATCTCCAAGAGCTATATCTAATTTCTTCCTGAAATCAGACAACGTTTTGGCCTCAACTATATTCTGAGGTAATTAATTCCACACATTCACCACCCTTTGGTGAAGAAATTTCTCCTCATCTGAGTTCTAAAAGGTTTACTTCTTATCCACAAACTATGACCCTTAGAATGGACTCCCTCTCCACTGGAAACATTCTTTCTGAATCTACCCTGTCTATCCCTGTTAGAATTTTTAAAATTTCTATGAGATTCCCCCTCACCCTTCTAAAGTCCAGTGAATATAATCCTAACTGATTTAGTCTCGCCTTATATGACAGACCTGACACTCCAGGAATCAACCAAGTAAATCTTTGCAGCAAGGGCATCTTTTCTCAGATAAGGACACCAAAACTGCACACAATATTCCAGATGTGGTCTCACCAATGCTCGATACAATTTCATCAAAGCAAACTTTTTCCTACACTCAATTGCTGTTGCTAAGATTGCCAACATACCATTTAGCTTCTTTATTGCCTACTGTACCTGTGCACTTACTTGCAGTGACTGATGCATGAGGACTCGAAGGTCTCATTCAGTATCAATCTCTTTCAATTTTCACGCATTCAAACAATAATCTGTCTTCCTATATTTGCTACCAAAGTGAATAACCTCACATTTATCCATATTATACTGCATCTGCCATGCCCACACACTCAGCCTGTCCAAATCACACTGAAGCATCTCTACATCGTTCTCACAGCTCACCCGCATCCCCTTCCAACTTTGTATCATCTGCTAATTTCAAGATAATACATTCAATTCCCTCTTCCAAATCATTAATATATAATGTGAACAGTTGGTATATAATGTGAACAGTTGGCGCAGATCCCTGCAGAACCCCACTAGTCACTGACTGCCAATCAGAAAAAGACCTATTTATGCCAACTCTTTGCTTCCTATCTGCTAACCAGTTTTCTACCTATCCCAAAACATTACATACAATCCCATATGCTTTAACTTTACTTTGTAATCTGTTATGTGAGACTTTATTGAAAGCCTTCTGAAAGTCTGAATAAACTACATCCACTGGCTCTCCTTGGTCAATTCTACTAGTTATATCCTCAAAAATTCCAATAGATTCATCAAGCATGATTTCCCTTTTGTAAATCCACGCTGATTTTGTCTACTGTGTTTCAAATGCTGAGTTATGAAAGTTATATAATGGACTCTAGCAACTTCCCCAGTACCAACGTTAGGTTCACTGGTTTATAGCTCCCTGTTTTCTTTCAATCTCACTTTTTGAATAACAGACTTACATTAGTTACCCCCTCTAATCTGTAGGAATCACTCCAGAGTCCAAAGAATTTTGGAAAGTAACCACCAGTGGATCTGCAAATTCCAGAGCCACTTCCTTAACTATACTGGGATGAAGATTAGCAGGACCTTGAAATTTATCCCCCTTCAATCCTATCAATTTCTCCAAAACCATTTCTTTACTAATGCTGATTTCCCTCATTAAGACATATTTCTCTTAGCACTTCTGGCACATTCTTCATGTCTTCTTTTCTGAATTTATAATAAATTCTATTTATTTATTTTTACAATGCTCTGGCATTACTGGCAAACCAACTGATTCTCTGAATCATGTCCAGTGTTACTTGCACAAAAATTGAGAGAATAAATCATCCAACCCCTTCCTTCATTCGTTAATTTGGTCTATTTATTTGCACTTTATTGGTATAGGTAGTTCCGCAAAATGTACCAGCAGCCTAAGCGGAGGCAGCAGTGTGTCAGTGTTGCTACTAGATTAGTAATTCAGAGACCCAGGGTAATGCTTGAACCCAAGTTTAAATCCCATCACTGTAAATTTGAGTTCAACGAAAGATATGGAATTAAAAATCAAATAACAACCATGAACTCATTGTCGATTGTCATAACAACCCAAATGGTTCATTAATCCCCTTTAGGGAAGGAAATCTGCCATCCTTACCTGGTCTGGCCTACATGTGAATCTAATTCCACAGCAATGTAGTTGACTCTTAAAACATGCCCTCTAAAATGGCCCTGCAAGCCACTCAATTCAAAGGCAATTAGGAATGAGCAATAAATGCTGACCAACCAGTGATGCCCACATCTCATGAATGATTAAGTTATAAATGCATCAAAATGGAAGTATCTTCAAATGCTTCACTTTAAATGACTTATAACCATACTTGTTCGAATCTGACTGCAAGGGAACATGTACCCGGCTTCCTGAATCATAGACAGTATGACAATAGCTTAAGTCATCTACAAATGATGATTATGAGTGAAATTTAGCCAGAGAAAAAAAATGTTTGATTTTGTTTTTGTTTAATTTTGAAAGCAAGTATATTGTCACAGTGGCAAAGAGTAATGACATGGCATCTTGAGGTAATGAACATTTGCTCCATCATCTGATGTTTTCTCGAACACTGCTGACAGCTTCCTATGTCTGGCTGTAAGATTGTTTTATTGTTAACAGCAAGAGAAAATTTATGTTACTGCTGCTGAGAAAAAAAACATCAAGACACCAGTAGTGGGAAAATTGAACCCAGAGAGTTCTGGCATGTGTTTGCAAATTTTTCAACATCCAGTTCATCAAGAAAGTATAATTACACTTTGTTACAAGGTACAATCTGCTTCAAAAGAATGACTTGTAATGGGAGGACAGCTAACGAGATGCCCATGTCATAACGTATTAATACTGAACTTAACGCTGTTCATTTTTTTGGCTTCCTCCACCCCCGCAGCTGTTCACTAAATTCACAGACCGAATGTCGGCTGTTATATTTATGGATGTACATATTATACTCATCATAATTCATGTAGGCATTTGCTCAGAAGTAGCATTCTCACTTTTGGATCAGAAGATATTCAGTTCAATGCCACTTCAGAGACTTGAGCGTGTAAGCTAGACTGATACATCAATGTATTACTGCATTGTTAAAGGATCCAACTTTTAAACCAAGGCCCTCTTAAATGGGCATAAACCATCCAAAAGCATGATTCAGGTAACAACTGGGCAGTTTAATCAATGTCAAGGCCAATATCCCTCACAACCACAATACATGATTCAATTATCTATCCCTTTGCTCTTTCTGGGAAATTGCAGCATGCAAATTGCTGCACGTACCTGTCATTGCAACAGGGACTATGTGAGGTATTTTCATCCCCAAAAATTGCATGGGTTTGGGTCAAATGTGATACAAAAAGATAAAAAAAATCTGAGTATTGATTGAAAACTGCTGATTTGTGGTGCAGTGTTTTACGGAGTACTATGGTTTCCTCCGTCCATATCCCATCCCTGGCTAAAAAGTCAGATGAGGTTTGAATGCAATACTGATGGTTGCCTCACAACTTCTTAATACTGGAGGCAACTTTAATTGCTCTAGAGGATATCGAACCTTAGACCATGCTGGCCAATCTGATTGAGTGATAGTTCTGAAGTGGCAGCACAAGCTACTACAAATACAAGCAGTCTCCAAAGCTGTGGAGCCCAGCCCAACAAGGTAAATTGGGGATAAAGGTCTCAAAGAGAATGAATGGGACTGAGGGGAGGTAATTGTGAGAGGATGGGAAACTGAATCTAACAGGGCAGAGGGAGGATAAAAGGAAGGGTGTCATCTTGAGGGTGTGCCTCAGATGGAACGAGGAGACCCCCACTGGAAGTTTCCCCCTTTCCCTAACATAAGCACAGGTATCCAAAACTATTGGGCTTTGCAAGACACGGACATCCTCTGCAATGGTAAAATACCAGTGGAAGTGGAATGAGACCCTAAGTGATCATTAATTGTCCACTTAGTGGGCCATTGCTTTACCCTAAAAGAACCTGCATTGTCTCAATGTTGGGGAGAGCAGACAAGCAATCAGAAGGTCATCCACAGGATATTGTTACCCATGCCTTCAGTTCATTGGCTGGGATATATCTTTACTCAGAGAGTAGTAAGGGTGTGGAATGCCCTACCTGCAGCAGTTGTGGACTTGTCAAGTTTAAGGGTGTTCAAATGGTCAGTGGATAGGCATACGGATAGCATTGGAATAGTTTAGGTAAGAGGGTCATAAAATTGATTCCATTGGTTGGCGCAACTTCGAGGGCCGAAGGGGCTGTAATGTTTTATGTTCTATATAAAATCCAACCCTTGGCTTCAGAGCTATGAAGGAAAACCAACCCACTTTCATGAGATGGAGTGGCAATTTAAATATTGTAGATTTTAAATTTAACTCTAGCTGACTGGGTTTCCCAGACCTAGCAAAACATGGTGGTGGGAGGTCAAGGTCTAACGGATTTGAGTTAAGTGCCTTTCTTGTTACTGGCTGAATCAAGCTTAACTGCGTCATTAATTCCTTGAAATTGGATACTGCTCCCTTGTTCATTTTTTCAACTCCATCAAACTACCTAACCTGTACTTCCCAACCCTTCCTGTCTCCTCCACAGCATCTTCAAACTCATTCTTCCCATCTTTTCTGAATTCTCCTCTGCTCTAGCATTTTCCCATGACTTCCCAAATCTGTCAATTTAGCAACAATGAATGACCTTCTTTGTGTTTATATGCTCTTGCCCACAGGAGTAGATTAATGCTAATTCCAAGAATGTTAATTAAGAATAATACAACCAGAAAGCAAAGTTTTTTTTTTATCCCATGGCATGAATATGAAAATGTCTGCTTTATAAATATTGCTGATATGAAACTCATCTCTCACAATATTATTAAAGTATACTTAATAATTAATGTTTAGTCTAATACGAGTGCAATATGGTGAACCTATATATTATAATTTTGTGTCCAAAATGATGCCTTTGGGTCTGATCTTTCTCCCTTTGCACATATCTCTCCGATGTTGTGTGCAGAAATCAATCTTCCTTCATCTTATCCTTGCTTCTGCTTCCCCTCATGTGGTCCCTGGTTGTGGTCATTTCCCAGTAAAGTTTTGCAACACCAATTTTAAATTCAACCAATTTATTTGATAGTAAATCCGCGAGCTTTCGACACTATGTTGTGCCTTCGTCAGGCAAATACAGTGTTCTGATCTGCAGAGGCACTCATATCCACACAGACAGTTACAGATTGCTGATTAGAATGCGAATCCTTACATCTAACCTGCTATTCAAGTGTTAAAGTGGCTAACAATGTGTGTGAAGGGAATCCTGAGCATTGGTTAGAGAATTGTGTATTTTCTCCAGACAGCACAGTAAGTGAGGTTTTTGCTAACCCAGGCAAGTTACGGGGGTTACAGATAGTGTGACATGAAGCCAAGATCCCTGTTAAGACCGTCCTCATGTGTGCGGAACTTGGCTATCAGTCTCTGCTCAGCGACTCCGCGCTGTCGTGTGTCACGAAGGCCCCCTTGAAGAACATTTACCCGCAGGTTGGAGGCCGAATGCCCATGACTGCTGAAGTGTTCGCCCACAGGAAGGGAACTGTTTTGCCTGGTGATTGTTGAGCGATGCTCATTCATCCGCTGTCGTAGTGTCTGCATGGTCTCCCCAATGTACCATGCTTCGGACATCCTTTCTTGCAACGTATTAGGTAGACAACGTTGGCCGAGTTGCAAGAGTATGTACCGTGTACCTGGTGAATGGTATCCTCACGTTTGATGGTGTCGTCCATGTCTATGATCTGGCATGTCTTGCAGAGGTTGCTGTGGCAGGGTTGTGTGGTATTGTGGTCACCGTTCTCCTGAAGGTTGGGTAGTTTGCTGCGAACAATGATCTGTTTAAGGTTGTGCGGTTGTCTGAAAGCAAGAAGTGCGGGGGTGGGGATGACTCTAGCGAGATGTTCATCGTCATCGATGACATGTTGAAGACTCCGGAGAAGATTTGTAGCTTCTCCGCTCCGGGGAAGTACTGGACAACAAAGGGTACTCTGTCCACCTTGTCCCGTGTTCATCTTCTGAGGAGGTCAGTGCGGTTTATCGCTGTGGCACGTTGGAACTGTCGATTGATGAGTCGAGCGCCATATCCTGTTCTCACGAGGGCATCCTTCAGTGTCTGGAGGTGTCTGTCATGATCCTCCTCATCTGAGCAAATTCTGTGTATACGGACGGCTTGTCCATTGGGAATGGCTTCTTTAACGTGTCTAGGGTGGAAGCTGGAGAAGAGGAGCATTTTGAGGTTGTCTGTCGGTTTTCGGTACAGTGAGGTGCTGAGGTGACCGTCCTTGATGGAGATGCGTGTGTCCAAGAATGCAACTGATTCTGGAGAATAGTCCATGGTGAGTCTGATGATGGGATGGAACTTGTTGATATCATCATACAGTTGTTTCAATGATTGTTCACCATGAGTCCAAAGGAAAAAGATGTCATCAATGTATCTAGTATACAACCTTAGTTGAAGATCTCGTGTAGTAAAGAAGTCTTGTTCGAACCTGTGCACGAAGGTGTTGGCATACTGAGGTGCAAATTTGGTCCCCATGGCTGTTCCATGTGTCTGGATGAAAAGCTGATGAGCTGAAAAGTTGAAGGTGAAGACATTGTGGTCCAAGATGAAGCGGATGAGTTGTAAAATTGCATCTGGAAACTGACAGTTGTTGGCATTGAGTACTGAGGCAGTTGCAGCAATACCATTGTCGTGGGGGATGTTGGTGTAGAGCGCCGAGACATCCATTGTGACAAGGAGTGTCCCTGGTTCAACTGCTTCATGCGTGCTGAGTTTCTGTAGGAAGTCCGTAGTGTCAAGACAAAAACTGGGGGTTCTTTGTATAATGGGTTTCAGGATGCCCTCGATATAGCCGGAGAGGTTCTCACACAGGGTCCCATTGCCCGATACGATGGGACGGCCAGGTATGTTTGCCTTGTGTATCTTTGGGAGGCAGTAGAGATCTCCAATGCAGGAAGTACGTGGAATGAGAGTCCGGAGGGTGTTCTGAAGGTCCGGATCAAAGGTTTTGATCAGAGTGTTGAGTTGACAAGTGTGTTCTTTGGTCAGATCCGCTGGTAACTTTCTGTAGTGTTTCACATTATTTAGTTGTCGGTACACTTCTTCACAGTAGTCCGTTCTGTTCAGTATGACGGTGGCGCCTCCTTTGTCCGCTGGTTTGATGACAATGTTGCGGTTGGTATTAAGAGCACGGATGGCTTGCTTTGTGCTTGGGTGATGTTCGGGACTGTCTTGTAAGTGCGGTTGATGAATCTGGTGTTCACGCACCTCCTGATGGCTTGGACATACATGTCCAGTCGGGGGCAGCGGCCTTCCGGAGGAGTCCAATTAGATTCATTCCTCTTCGGTTGCTGCACTGGCGATCCCTCTGTCGGCTGTTCTGGCTCATTAGCTATCTCATTGAGTCCGCTATTGGCCTCTTGGGGTTTGTGGAAGAACTCACGCAGCCTCATTCGCCTGATGAATTCCTCTGTGTCCGCTGCAAGACTGATGGGGTTCATTTTGGTGGTGGGACAGAAATTGAGCCCTCGGCTGAGAACTTCGATTTCCTCTGATTGAAGTGTGTAGTCTGACAGGTTAACAATGGACCTCCCTGCGGTAAGTGTTGTTTTCTACTGTGGTGCCAAGGGAGGCTTGGTTGTTGCCGGTGGCGATGCAACAGCCATGGGGACCAAATTTGCACCTCAGTATGCCAACATCTTCATGCACAGGTTCGAACAAGACTTCTTCACTACACGAGATCTTCAACTAAGGTTGTATACTAGATACATTGATGACATCTTTTTCCTTTGGACTCATGGTGAACAATCATTGAAACAACTGTATGATGATATCAACAAGTTCCATCCCACCATCAGACTCACCATGGACTATTCTCCAGAATCAGTTGCATTCTTGGACACACGCATCTCCATCAAGGACGGTCACCTCAGCACCTCACTGTACCGAAAACCGACAGACAACCTCACAATGCTCCACTTCTCCAGCTTCCACCCTAGACACGTTAAAGAAGCCATTCTCTATGGACAAGCCCTCCGTATACACAGAATTTGCTCAGATGAGGAGGATCATGACAGACACCTCCAGACGCTGAAGGATGCCCTCGTGAGAACAGGATATGGCGCTCGACTCATCAATCGACAGTTCCAACGTGCCACAGCGATAAACCGCACTGACCTCCTCAGAAGACGAACACGGGACAAGGTGGACAGAGTACCCTTTGTTGTCCAGTACTTCCCCGGAGCAGAGAAGCTACGACATCTTCTCCGGAGTCTTCAACATGTCATTGATGACGATGAACATCTCGCTAGGGCCATCCCCACCCCCGCACTTCTTGCTTTCAGACAACCGCACAACCTTAAACAGATCATTGTTCGCAGCAAACTACCCAACCTTCAGGAGAACAGTGACCACAATACCACACAACCCTGCCACAGCAACCTCTGCAAGACATGCCAAATCATAGACATGGACGACATCATCAAACGTGAGGATACCATTCACCAGATACACGGTACATACTCTTGCAACTCGGCCAACGTTGTCTACCTAATACGTTGCAAGAAAGGATGTCCCGAAGCATGGTACATTGGGGAGACCATGCAGACACTACGACAGCGGATGAATGAGCATCGCTCAACAATCACCAGGCAAAACAGTTCCCTTCCTGTGGGCAAACACTTCAGCAGTCATGGGCATTCGGCCTCCAACCTGCGGGTAAATGTTCTTCAAGGGGGCCTTCGTGACACGCGACAGCGCGGAGTCGCTGAGCAGAGACTGATAGCCAAGTTCCGCACACATGAGGACGGTCTTGACAGGGATCTTGGCTTCATGTCACACTATCTGTAACGCCCGTAACTTGCCTGGATTAGCAAAAAACCTCACTTACTGTGCTGTCTGGAGAAAATACACAATTCTCTAACCAATGCTCAGGATTCCCTTCACACCCATTGTTAGCCACTTTAACACTCGAATAGCAGGTTAGATGTAAGGATTCGCATTCTAATCAGCAATCCGTAACCGTCTGTGTGGATATGAGTGCCTCTGCAGATCAGAACACTGCATTTGCCGGACAAAGGCACAACATAGTGTCAAAAGCTCGTGGATTTACTATCAAATAAATTGGTTGGATTTAAAATTGGTGTTGCAAAACTTTACTGAGTTTACCCCAGTCCAACGCCGGCATCTCTACATTGTGGTCATTTCCACCAGGTCTCCACAATGCTGCTTGTAGACTTCTATCATCCACCTCGCAGAGTATTCAGCTCAGAACTCCTCCCTCCGCCTCCCTGATTTCTCTCTCCCTCTCATTTTTCCTCCTGGAATGAAGCTTGATGCCAAAAACCTCCCCACACATTAGCCAGCCAGCCTGCTTCTCAATCTAGGTGGCTGCAGCCCAGAATCGGAGACAGAAATGCTAATTATATTCTGCCATTAAAATCAGCAGGAACTAATAGAGACCCAGTGTTCTGCATTTCCAAAACTCAATCCACATTCATGAGTGCCACCTGTCCCTTCTCACCTCTAAGTTAATATCCAGTTTCAAAATGCAGCACCAACTGAAACATTTTAGAGCAACATAAATTTGTGAAAGGCATTAAGTAATTGAAAATTCTTTAATTCTGAGATATCCGAAGAACCACTTCTTTTTTACAATAAGATGGCTCATTATTCTTTCATTTAACTTGGTTAAAGCATGTTCAATTGTGAAAGTTGCAAGATTTAACAAGCATGATTTTGTGGATGTATGTTCATTTGTGTTTCAAATAATTTGATGGCAACAATGCTGTAGGATAAGATAATATTGTCCATTTTATCAATTAGTTTCAAAATTAAAATATCAACTTTACTGGATGAACCTTCATCTATGCTATCCCACACTAAGCCCTGAATCACCGACCTCCCTCAACTATTCACCACACATGATGAGTCTCTACTGCACTAATTTTCTCCACTGCTAATCACTGAAATATCTCTCAATTAGACTGTCAATTTAGCATCAATGAATGACCTTCTTTGTGATTATATGCTCTTGCCCACAGGAATAGATTAATGCTAATTCCAAGAATGTTAATTAAGAATAATATAACCAAGAAGCAAAGTTTTTTTTATCCCATGGCATGAATATGAAAATGTCTGCTTTGTAAATATTGCTGACATGAAACACATCTCTCACAATATTATTAAAGTATACTTAATAATTAATGTTTAGTCTAATACAAGTGCAATATGGTGAACCTATATATTATAAATTTGGTACGACACTTGAAATGTTGTTTAACAGGATTGGTAATAATCTGCATTTAAATTTGTGTCCTGAACTTCTGATGCATTGGAATCTTTAAAATTTAGGTCTTACCCTTTTTCCTTTGCGTTTTTAAATAATTTCATGTTTTATTTTTATTTATTTTTCAAACCTTTCTATAGTTGCACTTTTTGTCCTTGTTAAACTTTTCCACCTCACACTCAAGATGTTTTGCCCAGATCAGAGCCTATTCAAGCCCATTATAACTGAACTGGAATTGGACACAATAATGTCACTTAGTGTCTGCAGAATAAATAGACAGTAGAAGCATTCATGCCAACTTATTGGGTTGGAAATAAACCCAGATCACAGTGATGAAAAGGCAATTTTATCATCAACTGTAGATTATTCTTTCCTCAGCAACCACATCACTATTTGCTATACAGATTTAGGGAAGCAACAGCCTAATGGTATTATTGCTAGACTGTTAATCCAGAAACTCAACTAATGTTCTGGGTACCCAGGTTTGAATCACATCATGGCAGATGATGGAACTTGAAGTCAATAAAAAATATCTGGAATTAAGAATCTACTGATGACAATGGAACCATTGTTGATTGTCAGAAAAATCCATCTGGTTCACTAATATCCTTTGGGGAAGGAAATCTGCCACCCTTACCTGGTCTGGTGACTCCAGACCACAGCAATATAGTTGAGTCTCAGCTACCCTCTGAAATGGCCTGGCAAGCTACTCAGTTCAAGAGCAACTAGGGATGGTCAACAAATGCCAGCCAGCAATGCTGCTGCCCCACGATTGAATAAAAAGAGCTATTCACATATACTATTTCAATTTGACATAGTGATCAAAACTGCTGCACAATTATAAATCATTGCATTTATCATTTCATGGTAGCAACAAGCAATTTAATGCTTGTTTGTAAAAAAATGGAATGAGCAGACTCTATTGTTCCATAATGGAGAAAGTTGAATGTGAAAAGGAATTTCATTTCAAGCTACAGAGTTATGTAAAATACAGCTGATTCTGCAAAAGCCTGGAAAATTCATTTGGTGTGAGTGGAATATCTTTGCACGGAATACCAAAACTCTCTTGAGAAAATTTAAAATAGTTGTTACTGTACGCTTTAACATGCAGCTAAGGTTAAGTACTGTATGATATTATTGTGCCTAAAGTTAAGAGTTAGGTGCATTTACCCAACAAACACTGTGGCGTGGCAACCGGGGGAATTTCACAGTAACTTCATTGCAGTGTTAATGTAAGCCTTACTTGTAACTAATAAATAACCTTTAACTTCAACTGTATTAATGTCATGTTGAGCCTCGAGATTAAGCTGTGTCATACCTGTTCACTAGCATTATAACAGATGCCCATGTTTTCTATTTGGGGAAAATTTATGTAGGCACATTGCAAGTAAAAATAACCATACACATCATATTGATAAAGATTTCTATATAGGACTACAAGGTTTGCATTTGAAACAGGCTTGCATATGCAAATAGGAACACTGACACCTTGACTGCTTCTTTATTGAATTCATAAGTGACTGACAGCAGCAAGTACTATGTTTCTCAATCAATATTTTCAATGCTTGGGAGATAAACCTGATTGCCTCACAAAAGGTAATGTTCAGTTTTTTTTACTCGCTATGTTGATGGATCACGAAGTTTGTGGTCCACTGGTGATCTAGACTTCCTTTCCTCACAATTGCCTAAACCACACACTCAACCTCTGCACCTACAGAAAATTAGTGAACTAAAAATCATTGCAGGAACAATGGGAGTAATTTAGAGAGGAAGAAGAACCTGTATTTCAAAACAATGATTTCTGATATACACCCTCCCAATAATACAAAACATAATTGATCAAAAAAAGTTGATAGTCTCTGCCTGGGTGTGCCTTTCAAGTCAGAAAATAAAAGCTGCAAAGAATGTGTTGGGTGATGATGGCTGTCTGTGTGTGTGACCTGGTTCCTGGTCTACATTTATGATAAGACTGTAATTCACTCAAAGCTCATCTACTTCACAGAGTTAAAATTGTATCCATGGAGTCAACTTGGTGAAGTGAAATTGCAGTACTACACAGTATTTGCAACAAATCTAATTCATTGTCCTCAATCATGGCTGGGACTTTCTGGTGCCGTTGCTGTGAATGGAAATTTGGCTTAGTGCCAAATTCTCCATTCTCACTGGCAGCACTAGTGGGACATGTGAGATAGTAGAATTCCAGCCCAAATGAGATTCCATTGCACATTTTAGACATTTATTTATGTATTTATTTATTTACAGGATATCTATCTACAAGCCCTTCACTATAAACAGATTAACTGTGAACTGTGAAATAGAAAGTTGTAACCATTACTTTTTGTAGAGTAAAGACCAACAAGTAGAAACATTGGGTCACATCAAGAGAATTAATCTGTATTTTTTCAAATTGTGCCGTATGATCTATTACCTGAACAGGTAAACATCGCCTTGGTTTAACATTTCATCTGAAAGCTGTTAATCCAGTCACTATACATACATTAATAAATGCTTTAAAATATTACACAATAGCATTGCATGCAAACAAAATACCCCATGAGCAATTTCCATCCTTAGTAGCCAGATTAAATTTATGGATTAAAGTGAAACAAACCTACTACCGATGAATAGATTGGTAAGAGAATGTTTTTGCAGCACTGCAGCTTTATGAATGTTAATAGTAAGAGAAACTTAGACATTCTGGGAATCGGATAGAAGATGAAAGGAAGTCATTGGTTCCCACGCTCTTGACATTTCCCGCTCTTTTTCTGTTCTATAGGTACTAAATTGGCAGTTTCAAAACAATAGTATATTTTAAACATTAATAAAAGCAGAACAATTAGCCTTTTCTATTCAGTGCTGTACTTAATGCTGCATGGCCAAAGGATATTTGTTAGATGTTCATATTGATTATTTCATATACTAACTGACCTTTCTCTTTGTGAAAATACTGTTGACGCTAAAGTTTCCATTGTATTTTTTTAGATGAGGTGAACGAGAATATGTTTAATCGTTGGATTGCAATTAAATTCTCATCTTTGTGTATCTATCTTGGGATCACACAAGAGTGTAGAATTTACTTTCAAATGCCTGAATTCATCCAACTGTACAGTTGAGAGTATGACTGATAATATTCATAAATGAAAATTGATGAAGCATTAAAAATGAAAAGTTGATTTCCTATTACTGGGAATTTATCTCTGAATTTTTGTCAAGCGCTCACTATGTGTTTTTATCAAGTCAGTCCAACAATAAAACTCAGATGAAAATATAATGATATAATTATACTTTATAATAGTTTAACTGGGAATAATGCCAAAAGTTTGACAGCTTAATTTGAGTGTTTGAACATTTTGCAAGCAATTAAAATAACACAAACAATAATTTGATGACACCAGTCCACTTACAATCTACTGATAGCTGCAGGTGAAATCTGCACATAGTGATGGTCTTTGGAAAAGGAAGACATAAACCTATCACCAAGTTAACTTGTACAGAGCAAAACATTGTAATGTGAAAATACTTGCTGCTACATCATCAGTGTAGTAACATTTAATTATCTTCTTATTAACAACATAGAATTTGTTGCATTTGTCACTTTTCAAACAGATATTTCATTTCTGCACAATATTGTGTTGTCCTATAGGTTTATAACTTTTCAATGAGACTTTTAAAAATAACACAGAACACAGTGGGAGCCCATTTTGTAGTCATTAAATAAATGACATATTTTAAACGCATCATAGAAGTCATTATTTTATCACAATGTTAATTTTACTGAGAACCAAAATTGGAGCCAGTAATTCCTGGATAATCATTACGGGACTTTTTTTCTATTTTAAATCTTAGTTGTTTTACAACTTTTCAAAAACTGATTTTAAAACAGTTTTCCCCAACAAATTATTATTTACTCTGATCTGAAGCTTGCCCTTATTTTGCAATTTTGAGATATTTTTGGTCTTTAATTTACTGATATGTAAATTGGCTGCACTAAGTTCCAGAAAGCATATAAGAAATATTTAGGGCAGTAATTCGACAAAATACAATTTAAAGATGTTTTGGGTACTGCATGTTGTCAAATATTGCTTCATTTAAATACCATGAATGAATTATACATCCCTTTTGTTTATGCAAGTCAATATTTGTTACCCATTTTCCCACACCACCCTCTGTAACTACAACACTGACCTGCGGCTGCTGTGTGTCTTCTGTTGAATTCTCGTTTAACGTCACCCTGGGTTAGGTTTTCTTCCATACACTGGGAACTAAAATAAAAGGAAGAAAGACTGCAATTATGAAATAGCTTCTTGAATCTTTATAAAAATATAAAAACAAAAGAAATTGAAGCAGCCAGCTTTGGCTCCTTCATACCAGCTTTGCCACTTTTTTCAATCAAAGTTTACCATTTTCTCAAAGGAATCTCACTGTATTATCTCCATTTCCCCTCATTCCTTTAGCATTTAAAAATCTATTGATACATAGAGTCATAGAGGTTTACAGTGTGGAAACAGGCCTTTTGACTCAACTCGTCCATGCCACCCTTTTTTGCCGCTAAGCTTATTCCAATTGCCAATATTTGGCCCATGCTCCTCCGTACCCATCTTACCCATGTAACTGTCTAAATGCTTCTCAAAAGACAAAATTGTACCTGCTTCTACTACTACTTGGCAGTTTATTCCAGACACTCACCACCCTTTGTGTGAAAAAAATTGTCCCCTGAACCCTTTTGTATCTCTCCTTTCTCAACTTAAACCTATACACTCATGTTTTAGACTCCCCTACATGATAGGGAAACATGTTGATTATCTACCTTATCTATGCCCCTCATTATTTTATAGACCTCTATAAAGTCACCCCAAAGCCTCCTACTCTCCAACGAAAGAAGTCCCAGTCTATCCAGTTTCTCCATATAACTCAAATCATCATTCTCGGTAGAATCCTAATAAATCTTTTCTGCACTCTTTCTGGTTTAATAATATCCTTTTGATAATTGGGTGACCAGAACTGCATAGTATTCCAGGTATGGCTTTACCATATCTTGTACAACTTTGACATGGCATCCTAACTCTTGTATGTTCTGAGCACTGAAACCAAGTAATTCAAATGACTTCTTCACAATCCTGTCCACCAGTGACTCCACTTTCAAGCAGCTATGAACCTGTGCTCCTAGATCCCTTTGTCTATAACTCTCCCCAATGTCCTACCATTAATTAAGTCCTGCCCTAGTTTGGTCTATCAAAATGCATCACATTTATCTAAATTAAACTCCTATTTACCATTCATCTGCCCACTGATCCAATTGATCAAGATTCCATTGCAGTTTTGGATAACATTTTTTCATTGTCTACAGTGCTACCAGTCTTGATGTCATTTGCAAACTTACTAACCATGCCTCCAAAGGGGAGTAGGGGATATTCATAGTAACTTCATTGCAGTGTTAATGTAAGCCTACTTGTGACACCAATAAATAAACTTTAAAGTTTAAACTTTGTTTTTAAGTTTAAATTCTCAAACAAATCATTAATTTAAATGACAGGAAACAATGGACCCAGTATCGATCTCTGAGGCATACAGCTGGTCACAGGCTTCCATTTGAAAAACAACCCTCTACAACAAATCTCCTGTCTTTTGTTATCAATCAGTTTTGTATCCAATTGGCTACCTCACCCTACATCTCATGAAATTTAATGTTATTCAACAATCTACCATGCGGTACTTTGCTAAAGTCCATGTCAACACATTGACTGCACTGCCCTGATCTATGTTCTTGGTTACCCTTCAAAAAACTCAATCATATCCATGAGAATGATTTTCCACTCATGAAGCCCCCTGTTGACCATCTCTAATCAGCCTTTGCTTTTCTAAATGCCTATTGATTCTGTCTCCAAGGATACTTTCTGACAATTTACCCATTACAGATGATAGACTCAGCAGCCTGTAGTTCCCAGACTTTCTCCAGCATTCCTTCTTAAACAAAGGCACAACATCTGCCACCCTCCAATCTTCAGGCAGCACACCTGTGGTTGTCAATGATTCAAATATTGCTGCTAGGGACTGGCAATTTCCTCCCTAGCCTCACACAATGTCTAAAATATAATCCCAAAGATCTAAAACCCTCTGAGCACTAAGACTTTTTTCTCATTTCAGTCTGAAATCACTGATTCATTATTCTATCTCACTTGGTTGTAGATTCTCCAGCTGCGAAAATTTTTTTCCCATCATCTGACCCTTAAAGCCCTTTAAACCCTTTTCTGAATAGAAAGCATATAAAGGAGATCTTCAGGCAATTGATGAAGCCTTTTGCTAGCTGCCTACATTTAAATTATGATGTCCCATGGCTTCCAAAAGCAACAACAAAACTTTTATTTATATAGCACCTATCATGTCGTAAAACATCTCAGGGTACCACTACAAAACAAGGTATCGCACACTTACAAAGGAAGAGCAACAAGTTAGTGGGATAAGAACACAGATAGCAGATGAATTTCAATGTAGAAAAATGTGAAATGATTTGTTTCAGAAGGAAGAACATGGGGAGAGAATATCATAGAATGATAGAATCTCTGCAATCCAGCGGGTCTGCACTGACCACAATCCTATCCATGACGAATACCTGTAACTCGTCAGTTTTACCTTTCTAATCCTCATGACACTAGCGTTAATTTACAGCCAATCAACATAAACCGCACATCTCTGGGCTATGGGAGGGAACTGGAGAACCCAGAGGAAACCCATACAACTATGGGAAGAATGTGCAAACTCCACACAGACAGTGACTCAAGGCTGGAATTGAACTCCGGTTCCTGGCGCTGTGAGGCAGCAATGTTAACCACTGTGCCAGTGTGCCACTCTAACATAAAATACTGAGTACAATTCTAAATGGAATGCAGGAGCAGAGGGATCTGGGTGTACACGTGCATAAGTCATTGTAGGCAGCAGGACAAGTTGAGAGAGCAGTTTATAAAACATATGTTCCCTTAAGCTTTATTAATGGGGGTATTGAGTTCAAGACCAAGGATGTTACGGTGAACATTTTTGACACACTTGTGTGGCCTCAGATGGAGTATGCTTTCAGTTCTGAGGGCTGAACTTGTGGAAGGTCATAGAGTCATAGAGTCATTGAGATTTACACTATGGAAATAGGTCCTTTGACCCAAATTGTCCATGCCGCCCTTTTTATAAAACCTCAAAGCTAATCCCAATTGCCCACATTTGGCCCATATTCCTCTATATCCAACATACTCACGTAACTATCTAAATGCTTTTTAAAAGACAAAATTGTACTCAGCTCTACTACTACCTCTGGCAGCTTGTTCCAGACACTTACTACCTCTGTGTGAAAAAATTGTCCCTCTAGATACTTTTGTATCTTTCCCCTCTAACTTTAAACCTATGCCCTCTAGTTTTCGACTCCCTTACCTTTGGGAAAAGGTATTGACTATCTTGCTGATCTGCGCCTCTCATTATTTTATAGACCTTTATAAGATCACCCCTCACCCTCCTACGCTCCAGAGAAAAAAGCCTCAGTCTATCCAGCCTCTCCTTATAACTCAATCATCAAGTCCTGGTAGCATCCTAGTAAACCTTTTCTGCATCCTTTCTAGTTCAATAATATCTTTTCTATAATAGGGTGACCAGAATTGCACACAGTATTCCAAGTGTGACCTTACCAATGTCTTGTACAACTTCAACAAGACATTCTAACTCCTGTATTCAATCCTCCCCAGTGCCCTATCATTAAATAAGTAAGTCCTGCCCTGGTTCAATCTACCAAAATGCATTACTTTCCATTTGTCTAAATTAAACTCCATCTACCATTTGTCAACCCACTGGCCCAATTGATCAAGATCCTGTTGCAAATGGAGATAACTTTCTTCACTGTCCACTATGCCACCAATCTTAGTATCATCTGCAAACTTATTAACCATGCTTCCTATATTTTCATCCAAATCATTAATATAAATGACAAATAACACTGGACCCAGCACTGATCCCTGAGGCACACTGATGGTCACAGGCCTCCAGTTTGAAAAAAACAATTCTCTGCAACCATTTTCTGGCTTCTGTCAAGAAGCCAATTTTGTATCCATTTAGATAGCTCACCCTAGATCTCATGAGATTTAGCCTTATGCAACAACTTACCATGCAGTACCTGGTCAAAGGCCTTGCTACAGTCCACATGGATAACATCAATTGCAATGTCCTCATCTACCTTCTTGGTTACCCCTTCTAAATATTCAATCAAGTTTGTGAGACATGATTTTCTACTCACAAAGCCATGCTGACAGAGGGATCTTGGTGTATATGTGCATAGATCCCTGAAAGTTGGCAATCAAGTCGATAAGATTGTTAAGAAGGCATATGGAGTCTTAGCTTTTATTGGTAGGGGGATTGAATTTCGGAGCCGCAACATCATGTTGCAACTGTACAAAACTCTAGTGCGACTGTACTTGGAGTACTGTGTACAGTTCTGGTCCCCGCATTATAAGAAAGATGTGGAGGCATTGGAGAGGGTACAGAGGAGGTTTACCAGGATGTTGCCTGGTATGGAGGGCAGGTCTTATGAAGAGAGGCTGAGGGATTTGAGGTTGTTTTCGTTAGAAAGAAGGCGGCTAAGAGGAGACCTTATTGAAACATATAAGATGATTAGAGGTTTAGATAGGGTGGACAGTGATAGCCTTTTTCCTAGGATGGAGAAAGCTAGCACGAGGGGACATAGCTTTAAATTAAGGGGTGGTAGTTATAGGACGGATGTCAGAGGTAGGTTCTTTACCCAGAGGGTGGTAAGGGTATGGAATGCCCTGCCTGCTGCAGTTGTAGATGCGCCAAGTTTGGTGGCGTTTAAGAGATTAGTAGATAAGTTTATGGATGAAAAGGGAATGGTTTAGGTTAGAGGGTCATTGCTTTTTGTTAATTGGTCGGCGCAACATCGAAGGCCGAAGGGCCTGTTCTGCGCTATAATGTTCTATATGTTCTATGACTCTCCCTAATCAGTTTTTGTATCTCTAAATGCCTGTTGGTGTGAAGGCATTGTAGAGAGAATGCAAAAAAGATTCATGAGAATGGTTCCAGCAGCGAGAAACATCAGTTCTGAAGATTGATTGGAGAGTTTGGACTGTTTTCCTTGGAGAAAAGGAGGCTGAGAGGAAATTGGAAAGAAGTATTCAGAATTATCAAAGGTCTGGACAGAGTAAATAGAGAGAAACTGGTGGGAATTTATGGCCTCACTCAACCTGAGGACGGAAAATTCCACCTGAGGTCAATGGATATTTCCTTTGCTTACCCTTCACGCACTCTGATTCCATGGCAGACGGGCTGGTAAAATTCCAGCAATTGTTTGCAATCATCAAAGGATCGAGAACAAAAGGGAATTGATTTAAAGTGATCAGCAAAGGTGATATGAGAAAAAAAAACTTTTTGATGAGGTGAGTGGTCAATGTCTGGAATGCACTGCATTCATTGTGAGATGAACTCAGTAAGAATTTAGCAACACCAATTTATAATCCAACCGATTTATTTGATAGTAAAAAAGTGAGCTTTCAACACTCTGTGTCTTCCTCAGGCAAATGCAGTGTTTTTACACTGCATTTACACTGCAAATACACTGCATTTGCCTGAGGAAGACACAGAGTGTTGAAAGCTCGCTTTTTTACTATCAAATAAATTGGTTGGATTATAAATTGGTGTTGCTAAATTCTTACTGAGTTCTTACCACCCCAATCCAACGCCGGCATCTGTATTTCATTGTGAGATGACAGAAGTGGCTTCAATTGAAACATTCAAAGGGGAACTGGACAATTACCTGTCAAGGACAAATGTGCAGGTTTTCAGAGAGAAGGTATAAGATTGGCTCTAAGTGGACTGCTCATTCAGAGAACCTATGCAGACACGGTGGGCTGAATGGCTTCCTTCTGCACTGTAACAATTCTGTGTTATGGAGATACTAGGAGAGATCATCTGAAGCTTGGTCAAAGAGGAAGATTTTACAACATATCTTAAAGAATGTTTATAAGGGGTAGAGACGTTTAGGGAGGCTTTCCAAATATAATGACCTAGGTTACTGAACATACAGGCATCAATGGTGAAGCAAAATTGAGAATGCAAAACAGGAAGTATTGGAATGCAAATATCATGGAGTATTGTGCAACTGGATGAGCTTGCAGAATTAAGAAAATGTGGTGAGACTATGGAGGGATTTGAAAACAAGGAGGAGATTTTTAAAATGAAAAGCTTGTTTGGCCAGGAGCTAGTGTAGGTCAGTGAACATGAGGATGATGGGAGAATGTGGTTTGTTGTGAGTTAAGACATGGACAGCAGAGTTTTGGACAGTATTAAATTAGTTAAGGACCAATAACTTTCGTTAATTAAGATGAGATATGAAATTCCAGATATTTATTAAGAGGATGGCATGGTGGTACAGTGATTAGCACTACTGCCTCACAGCTCCAGGGGCCTGGGTTTGATTCCCAGCTTGGGTTACTGCCTGTGTGAAGTGCGCAAGTTCTCCCCGTGTCTGTGTGTATTTCCTCCGGATGCTCTAGTTTCCTCCCACAGTCCAAAGATGTGCGGGTTAGGTTGATTGTCTATGCTAAATTGCCTATAGTGTCCCAGGATATGATGTTTGAGAGATTATTGGGGTAAATGTCTGGGTTTGTGCGGATAGGGCCCAGGCTGGAATTGTTGTCAGTGTAGACTTGATGGGCTAAATGGCCCTCTTACATAGAGTTTCTATGAGGGGAATTCAATAAGAATTCATTAAATGACAGACACAACAAAAACAAATCCCACAAATTTCTAAGTGACTCAACCCAAAATCACCACCAATACTATCTATCTGGTACTCTAAAATCCAGAATTAACATGAAGGAAACATGAATTGACAGGAAAACTGTGGTTAAGCACAAACCACAAACTGCACATTAAATGGCAGACACAACCAAAATAAATCCCACAAATTTCTCAGTGATTCATCCATACATCAGTGATCACTGTGATCACGAAAGTCATTTAATCTCTCGGTGGAATTTTCCAATCCTACCCACCATAGGAATCACAGCAGGTGGGACATAGACATGAAGAGGTCTTTTGACATCGAACGGGACTTCCTGGACTTGGGGTGAGCTCGGCCAGAAAATCCCATCCTGTCTTCCTCATGAGGGCCTGCACCTCCTTTCCTTCAATAATTTACCCACTAATTTCCTTTAGCAGTAGTTCCAGCTCAGACTAGCTAATTCTTCTGTGACTGGAGCCCACTGGATTCACAAGGCTGCATCCAAACATGCAGTCTGTGATTCCAGCTTTCAAGCTGCTCTGAACAGAACACCAGCGAGCTTATGG
Source organism: Sphyrna mokarran (assembly GCA_024679065.1). Taxonomy (NCBI): domain Eukaryota; kingdom Metazoa; phylum Chordata; class Chondrichthyes; order Carcharhiniformes; family Carcharhinidae; genus Sphyrna; species Sphyrna mokarran. The sequence goes on along the minus strand of JAGIQG010000014.1, from coordinate 75,483,323 downwards.
TTTCCTGAACTGTCACTCCCAGGCACACCAAGTAACTACTGTTACTGGATCTCCAGGAAGCTCCAGCAGCATGGTACTATCAATTGCTCTCCCGGGCCAATTAGCAATCACTAACACTGCTTCCCACAGCAGCTTGAACTGATCTGTCACTTACTAAATCTTACAACAGAGGTAAACCTTTGTCCTGAGACTGGATCTAATGTACCAAAGCTTGATACAATCCTGTAACAGTACCAAGTTAACCAAAGATCAGTCCTATAGGTGCTAACTTAGGAAGACTGCACACACAAACAAAAAGCAAAAAAAAAGATTTTTAAAAATGTATATAGAAGGCAAAAGATGTGGGCATCACTGACAAGGCTTGCAATTATTGTCCATTCATAATTGCCCTTAAGAAGTTATTGGTGAGTCGCCATGTGAGGTAGGTATACCCATACACTGTTAGGAAAGGAGTTCCATAACCTTGACCCAGGAATGAGTGATGGAACAGAGAAGTAATTCCAAGTCATGATAGTTTGGAGACAAAATTGCTGATGGTAGTATTCCTTTTCATCCACTGCACTTGTCATTTGAGGTGGTAGAGGTTGCGGAGTTGGAAGGTGATGTTGAAGTTGCTTGGTGTGTTGCTACAGTGCATCATGTAGATGGCAAACACTGCAGCCACTGTGTGTTAGTGATGAAGGGATAAAGTGTATCAGGTTGGAATCTTAATCAAGTGAGTTGCTTTGTCTGGATGATATCAAGCTTCTTGAGAAATGTTCAAATGACACTCATCCAGGTGAGTGAGGAGTATTCCATTGCATTTCTGACTTGTGCTTTGTAGATGATGGACAGACATTGGGGGGTCAAGAAATGATTTATGTAACGCAGAAATGCCAACCTCTAACATGCTCCTGTAGCTGGAGTCTTTATGTTGTTGGTCCAATTGAGTTTCTGGTCAACGAAAACCATGAGGTTGTTGATAGTGGAGAATTCAGTGATTGTAATTTCACTGAATATCAAGGTATGATGACTACATTCACTTTGTTAGAGATGGTTATTGCTTGGCATTTGTATTGTGTAAATGTTCCTTTCTGTTTATCATCTTGAATGTTGTCCAGGCCTTGCTGTGTATGGCCACAGGCTGCTTCACTATCTGAGGCATCATAAATAATGTTGAACACTGGGCAGTCATCAGCAAACATTACCACTTGTGACCATACTTAGGTGGGAAAGTCATTGATGAAGCAGCTGAAGATGACTGACTGAGAACACAACCTTAAATTACTCCTGCAGCAATATCCTGGAACTGAGTTAATTGACATCCATCTTTCTTTTTGCTTGGTAAATTTGTAAACAGTGAAATGTTTCCCTTCTGATTTTCACTGAATCAAATTCTGCTGGAGCTCCTGATGCAACAAATGTTGCATTGATGACAAAGCCAGTCAATTACACTTTACCTCCTGAATTCAGCTTTTTTTGTCTGTCCATGGACCAAAGATGTAATTAAGTAAGGAGCAGAATATCCTTCGTGGAACCAGACTGAATGTCATGAAAAAGGAAGTGGATACAAAATTGTCTGAGTAATAGGAAACAGAGAATAATGGTCAATGGATATTTTTGGGACTCTTGCTTTTCATGATAAATGTTAATGATCTGGGCCTTGGTGTGCAGGGGAGATTACAAAGTTTGTGGATGATTCAAAACTTCAGGATAATGTAAATTATAAGGAGGGTAGTGTAGAAATTAAAAAGGACGTGGACAAATTGGTGCAGTAGGCAGATAAGTGGCAGATGAAGTTGAATGCGGAAAAATGTGACGTGATTACTTTTGGTAGGAAAAACAGAGAGAAAATGTAAAATAAGAGGTAAAGCTTTAAAAGGTGGGCAGTACCAGATGGACTGAGGTGCATAAGTCATTAAAGATGGCGCGACAGGTGGAGAGAATAGCTGATAAAGCATATAGTATCCAAGGTTTTGTTGATAGGGCATAGAGTAAGGAGATTATGCTGAACTTTTTTAAGACAATAGTTAGACTTTACCTGGAGTATAGTATAGAATTCTGGATGCCAGACTTCAGGAAGGATGTCAATACATTGGAGAGAGGCAGAAGACATTTACAAAAATGGACATGGGAAAGAGAGAATTCAGTTAAGAGGGTGGATGGAAGAGGTTGGGACTGTCTCCTTGGAGAGGAGAAAGGTAAAAGATTTAATGGAGGTGTTTTAAATCATGAGGAGGCTGACAGAGTAGACAGTGAGAAGCTGTTCCTGTTCATAAATGATTGAAAATTAGAGAGATTTTAAGTGATTTTCTGATGAAGTAAATGCAACGTAAAATAAAACTTTCTCATACAGTGAGTGGTTTAGGCCTGGAAAGCAGTGACTGGAAGTGTCATGAAGAGAGGTTCCATCTGAGAATTCTAGGGGCCATTAGCTGATTACGTGATCAGAAACAATGTGTTGGGTTTTGGGGCTAAGGCAGGAGAATGGCACTAAGGCATAATGCTCATTCAGAGGGCCAGTGCAGACATGACTGGCTGAATGGCCTCTCTCTGCAGTACAATAAATCTATGATCTGTGTAAGCATATTGTTGCTGAGCCTTCAGTGTTACATAAAATTGTAGTATTTTGGCTCATGTTAAACACATTGCAATTAAATTTCATTTGTATTTTTCAAAATTTCTAATTTCATTTCACTGAGCGCTATCATTTTGTAAAATGAAGTTTATATGCTGTAGATTTCATGCTGACTACCACGTTTTACAAATTCAATATTACCTTCTGGTTCATGTTAGTACTGCGGAAGTCAGATCCTTGACTGAAACCTGATTTGCTAGATCCTAACTTGGTTATTTTTTCAGAAGGCATAGAGAACAATTATTGAACATCTTCAGCTCGTGTCCTTTTAACCCAAAGAATAAAATGTTCATTAAACAGAAAAAGCTATAGCCAGAATTTTTCAGCTGTTCACACTGGAAGAATCTTTTATTCCTACCAATCGTGCAACCCTGCCACGGATATCCCAGCAGTGTGGGGTGCAGTCACTGGGAAATCCCATTGACAGTAACAGGACCAAAAAATCTTGCCACTAACGAGCGATGTGCCACCTCCTGTCTTGAGAAACATGCCATGGGAAGGCCCAAAATTCCTCCCAGTATTACATGGGCTGGAAAGATTTCAATACAAACCTCAGTAAATCATGTAATTCACAATATTCATTCAGCTCAACAATTCCAAGTTTGTAAAGATAACACAATTTACAATATCTTTCCTGAACTCTAATTTTCAGGATAAGTGTATGGTACATCTGAACTAATAAGTGAACTCTGGTCAGACATGCCACACCCTAAAATGTGTGATGGATGTTACCAAAGCAGAATGCATGGATTTCACATCAGCAGCCATCCCTCCAACCCTGCTCCATCCCAATGATTGTAATACTGTGAGCTAACCTGTCTCATTGAAATTTTGTTTTTCTGATGAGAGCATCCAACCTCCATACTCAAAGAACTTGGTTGGGAATTATTTTCCAAATGTCGCTTCCGCTCAGAAGCCCTCAACAAGAATACATCTTGAGTGTTTCAATCTTATCTTCTGCTATTTCTTTTCCCTGGATCTTCATGTACAATCATGCTTCAGTTTCCAAGCACACTTTCAGATATTCTCCCATTCCATGCAGAACACCACTGCTCCAACCATCTGCAGAAAGGAGTCACTAATCTTTAGCTGTCTCCACTAATCTGCTGGCTTCCTTTGAGCCCACTTTCCTTCCAGCTTTTCTTTAACTTGGAGCTAATTATTCTGCTCCTGTCTCTCAACTTTGTTCAACAGGATCTGTTTCTGATTTCTGACTTTGCCCTTTACCTTGGATTGTCATCTGGCATCTGTTTCTGATCGCTATCTTTGTTCCTGCCTGAAAACATCTTTACTCCCTTCTCCCTTATCTCAGCATGGGACAACTTCTTGCCAATGGTGCTCCTATTCAGGTCACCTGACCTGTGGTTTTATGCCTTTTCATCTTAGTGCTTCTCCACACATGCACAGAGCTGCTTTCCCAATCTGAATAAACCAAAATAAAAGTACACATGTGCACAGATCCGGTTCCTGTTCCAAAGATCAGAAACCCCACCAACTGGACACATGCAACAATTCTTCAGCTGGAGTATGTTGAGGAGTCCACAAAAAAAATTCCAATTTTTTTTCAGTTGGGAACACTCGATCTCCAAATTTAAGGTGAGTTTTCTTTTGTTTGCCGGTTTATCACAAGAAAGCTCAGGAACACTTTAACCTGCATAATGTTTCAATTGTGATTGAAAAGGTCATTCTCAGAATTCTGTTCCTCAACTATTTTTTGTTATATGTTTATGGTGAGATACTGGCAAAACCAACACCTATTGTCCATTACAAACTATGTTGAGGGTGATGGTGAGCAACAATCATGAACTGCTGCTGTATATGTTGTGGTATAAGCAAGTTTGTGTTGGTAAGGATTCATGTGACACTGGAGAACAATATTGCCTACAGTATGATGTAGAGAGTCACATGATAGCAGACTACGTAGTAGAATTTGGAAGGAGCCAGCATGGAAGCAGTACCCTTGCATGGCAGATATACATATAGTTATGAGTTACCAATAAATAGATGAACTTCAAAAGTACAAGACTCTTAATGAGGCATCATAACGTTACAAGTTGGTGGCAGTGGTAAGATGGATCCTGAAATCTCAGAGAAGCTGGAAAAGGAACCCAGAATCCCAAAACATGGGATAATTAAGGAACATTGGACAGCATGGTGGCATAGCTATCAGCATTGCTGCCTCACAGTGCCAGGTCACTGTCCGTGTGAAAATTGCACATTCTCCACATGTCTGTGTGGGTTTCCTTCAGGTGCTCCGGTTTCCTCCAACAATTTAAATACATGTGCATTAGGTTGATTGGCGATGATAAATTGACTCTAGTGTCAGGAGGATTAGCAGGCTAAATATGTGAAGTTATGGGAAAAGGGCCTGAGTGGGATTGTAGTCGATGGTCTGACTGGCCTCCTTCTGCGCCATGGGGATTCTGTGATTTTATGAATTGAAGCCTGCCCTCAGCGAAGTACACCATTTTAAAGACACAGTTGGAAATAGATTACAAAGAAGCTCCATTGCAGATTTGCTGGCTGAAGGACTCCGCCAGGGCATGTGGAATCAGATCTAAACAAACCTAGAATCAAAGGACCTAGCTAGATCAGAAAAGGTTGTAGAGACTGAGTCACAAAAAGAGAAAAAAGGCTAAAAGGCAAGAGAGGAATTCCCTGTGCTGATCAAAATACGAGCCTAACTGAATGCAGAGATAAGGGACCCAGCCAATCACAAGAAGGGTCCGGAAAATAAATATAAAAAAGCTGCGAGTGTCTTTTAAAACAGGCAAAAGTTGAGATCAGCACAGTTAGACTGTAACCACAAGAGAGCTGCAGCAATGGGTTCACAGCCTGCAGCGTAACATGTGGTGGCTAAGCTTGAATGAAGAGGAAAAAAAAGTTTCTAAAATGGCAAGTCAGGCTAAAAAATAATCACCTTTCATTTGATTCTCAAGCTTGAAAATCAAGTAGCTGGCTCAAGGTACACATTTTGCTATTTGCTGGAGAATCGATTAGTTTGAAAACGTGGTCCTGTCAGCACAGCAGGAGGCTGCTGAAATATGATAAAGCATTGGCAGACAGAAAAAATAAAAATGTTGACAGCTGCAGAGCTGAAGAAAAAAAATATAAATCAGTGTTACAAAAAAACCATGGACAGTAGATTGAAAGTGCCAGGCCAATTTAGGTTAGGACAAGGGACAAAAAATACCCAAAATTGGAGGACTTGGAGGGGAATCATTTTTAGATTATAGAACTGCATCAGCATTAAGCAACAAATCTGAAAAGCACATGTTTGTACATTTCGTATTTGTTCATATATTTGTGCATGAAGTAATCCTCATCTGAGTTATGGGTAACTCCTGAACCATGAACTCCTGTGTGAGACATTAAAAAAAATTGACAAATATGTTAAACTCCAAGGTGGGGAGAGTGCAGATTAAAAAAGTGTGCAATAACCCAAAAAAGCATGAAATAGACCTCAGGGCACAGCAGACTTGAGATCCCAGGCTGAGGAACATAGGAGACACTATCCAAGAGAGACTATATCTAAGCTAACTAGAAATTGATCATAGAAAATGTGAGTGCAATGAAGTGCAAAACTGAAGGATTCAGTGAAGAAAAAAAAGGCCGAGAAGTCTTTTCTTTCTTCTTCACTAGCTGTCGACATATTAACCAAACTGCAGCAGTTTGGAGCAGAAACATGGCTATGAATGAAGGAAAGCTATCTGATATAACCAAAAAAAGAAGGACGAGAGCACCAGATACCTAGGAACACTACCACCTGGATATTCTCCTCCAAGCAACTCATCATCCTGACTCAGAAATATATTATCTTTCTTTCATTGTTGCTGGATCAAAATCCTGGAATTCCTTCCCATTGTGAGTGTACATACACCTCAGGGACTTCAGCAGTTCAAGAACACAGCTCACCACCACCTTCTGAAGGACAACTAGGGATGAGCAATAAGTGCTGGCCTTGTTAGTGATACCTGTATCCCGTAAAATTAATTTTAACAACAAAACCTGAGAAAACAAAATTATGTTATTTCACAGGAAAATGATTGTCTGAAAGTTGTGTTGAAAGAATTCAACCAAACATACAGCCAAACACAACAGATACCCAAACAAGTCACTGCCCTTGAATACTCTTTGAGGAATCAATACATTTCCCTGGAAAAATGAAGCAGTTAAGAATGCTCTGGAATATGACTACATAAAAAGAATGCTGGAACTATCAGCAGTGACAAAGCAAGGCACTAAAGTCCAGTGTGAGTGGACACGAGTGACCAGTTGAAAGAACAGCTAATTTTCTTTCAATAGCAGCTGCAAAATGAGCAAAAAACTCTGAAGCAGCGTGAAGAAACAAAAACTGTCTTGAACAGCAGAATAGAACCCACCAGAAAGAAAATACAAAGTCTCTGTTGAATTACAAGAAAACTTAAACGAAAACAAAGCACTTGAGCTTTGCAAATAATAGGAAAACTTTTTTTAAAGGAGCTTTACACAAACAAATTTTGATTGGGTGAAAATTTGAAGAAAGAGTTAAGAGCTTCAAATTTTTAGGTGTCCAGATCACCAAAAATCTGTCCTGATCCCCCCATGTTGACACTATAGTTAACAAAGCCCACCAATGCCTCTACTTTCTCAGAAGACTAAGGCAATTTGGTATGTCAGCTATGATTCTCACCAACTTTCACAGATGCACCATTGAAAGCTTTGTTTCTGGTTGCAAGACAGCTTGGTGTGGCTCCTGCTCAGCTCAAGACCGCAAGGAACTACAAAAGGACACAAATGCAGCTCTATCCATTACTCAAACCAGCCTTCCATTCATTGATTCTGTCTACACTTTCCACTGCCTTGGCAAAGCAGCCAGCATAATTAACAAACTCCACACATCCCAGACATTCTGTATTCCACATTCATCAATTGGAAAAATGAAACAATATTCTGGGGTCATGTACCAACCAACTGAACTTCAGCTTCTTTCCTACGATTGTCAGACTTTTGAATGGACTCACTTTGCATTAAGTTGACCTTTCTCTGCATCCCAGCTATGACTGTAACACTGCATTTTCACTCTCTCATTCCTTCTCTATGAATGGTATGTTTTATCTGTTTAGTGCACAAGAAATAATACCTTTCACTGTATGTTAAGATAATAATAAATCAAATTAAATCAAATCAAATTTGCACCTCTGGAAAATAACAAGAATAAGCAAAATGTATTTTAATATCACTTTGAATTAAATCTGTTGGTGGAGATGATTTGGCAATATTAAATATTCCAGGAGGAAATCAAGATGTACAAGAAAAAGACTGAAAGTCTGATGAACCAGCTTCATGAAAAAGACAAGACTATGAAAGTAAAAGCCACAGAACTTTCCAAGTTTCAAGTCGATAATGAAGCCATGAGAAGTACAGTTATAGAACTGAAACAAGTTTGCCAGAGACAGACTTGGCCAATAGTGAAACTGAAGTGGAGGACCAAGGTGAATCTTTGCTGCAGAGGCAAAAAACAGGACAGATATAAGATTGGAAGACACAAATCTGATGCTGATGCTCAAGGAATTGGAAAAAAAAACTGGATACCTCAAAGAAAGTGAGAAAACTATTGAAAAATGAAGTGGCTCAAATGAAAATCAAGGACTTAGAATGTCAAAAACATGTTGAACAGTTGCAAGAGAAAGCAGAACCTCTCACATAAGGTCATTAAGAATCTCAGAAGCAACAGTTAGAACTATAAGTTAATAATGAATTTGAAGGATAGCACACAATAATTAGACCCTGCGAAGGAGAAACTGTTTCACGTAAAGAACTGCTTTCTCATACCAGACGGGAGTTTGCTAATTAAAAAGTAGAATTTGGTGAATTTCAAATATCAGAAGCATCTCATCAATATCATGAAAAGAACAATGAAGTTCTGAACTCCGACACAATACGAAGAACAGGAAAGTTATGATGTACAATATGGAAGAGCAAATCCAAACTTTAAAAGCAGATAACTCTAAAACTACCACTGTGGAATTCACCAGAATAGTTACTGAGCTGAATGAAAAGACTCACACACTTGAAATGGGATTGGAAAATAGGGCAGTAAATAAATATTTGGCTGAAATTGCAGAACAGGTGGAAACAAGTCTTCCATTTATGAGTTGTAAACTTCCAAGAAGAATATTTTGGACACCACAGAAAAAGAAAGTCCACTTCCAGTCTCAGAATGAATGGAGTGAACATTCCCACAGACTATGGGGACAATCCATAGTTTAGAGACAAAACAAATTGATTAAGAGGAAAGCAATTTGAAAGAACTCATGAAATGTATAAAATAGAAGTGTCAAGTTCCGAAAACACAGATATTACAATTTAAATACAAAACCAACAAATTCAACCAAACTCAACTGAGGTTATCATTTTTCCAAATTTGACAAGGTGATCTGGAAGAATTGTCAAGCCTATAGGCCATTTTTTAATTTCTGATGTCTGAGACTTGAGAAGGTCAGGGGGAGAAGGGATAGCAAGTACATTGTATTGTAAATATACTTGGGTAAGACTTGGTGAAGATGTCATATAAGGATGTCCAGGTTAGTAAGAGTTAATGAGGGACTGGATAACAGTACTGCCCACAGAACACTGAGGAGAGTCCTATGATGGCTGACTGTGTGTAGTAGAGTCTGGAAGGAGCAATCATGGAGACAGCATTCATTCAGGCCAGAACCTTGGAGACGTATATTGTTATATGGTATCACTAAACAGTTTATGCTCAACAATGTAGCCTCTAGAGCTCTTAGTGAGATACCAAATAACCTTACAATGTACAAAAAATGTGGTGTAATTTAACACATTGTGCTGTTAAGGGAGAGAGAGCCAGGATTTTGATGCAGCAAGCATTATTGAAGTGATATATTTCCACAATAGGATGATATGTGATTTGGAGAGGAAACATGGGAGCTGTGTTCTTGTATGTCTACTCCCTAGTTTTTCAAAGAAGTTAAGATTACGGATATGGAAGTGTGCTCATAGGTGCCTTGGTGAATTACTGCATGTATCTTGTAGATGGTAAGCATTGCAGTCATGGAATATCCATGGTGCAGGGGTAATGAATATTTTAAGTAAAAGCAATGTACTGCGGATGCTGGAAGTCTGTAATAAAACTGAAAACACTGTAAAACCAGCAGATCTGGCAGCATTTGTGGAGAAATGGAGCTAGCATTTTCAGTCTCCTCAGAATATTCTAAGTGATTGGTCTGCTATATGTTGTTGAGTTTCTTGAACTTTGTTGGAGTTGCACCCATCCAGGCAAGTGGACAGTGTGCAATCACTTTGTACATTTCAGATGTTTGATAGGGTTTAGGAGCCTGCAGATGAAATAATGACTGCAACATTCACAATCTCTGAGCTGCTGCTGTAATCACATTAATTCTATGGTTGTTCAAGTTAAGTTCCTGATTAGTGTGAAATTCAGACATGGTAAATTTTGTTGAGAATATAAGAAATTATAGAACAAACTTATTTTATGCATAGTCAGTTTTCCCTAAGGACCTTGAATAATTTGTCATATCATCTTCTCAGGCTACTTAATCTCACAAAGACAATGTGCAAACTGTCAAGCAACATATTTAAGTTCTTGCTGTTATGCTACAAGGCAAGAGGTAAAAATGTTTAATATATTCGTCAGAAATCATCTTCCATTTCTTTACTGAAGGCATTAACTCTTTTCAAATAAAGGGATTACTGCACTCATTAAAATAGTACAGCGAATTTTCAAGCACATTAAGCAACTATACCACTTTTTTATACTTCAGTTATAAAATATTCAAGATTGGCAAACCTCCGAAGATTATTTGAGTAAAACTGTAGAATATTAATTAAAGTCCATGCTTAGAACGCTATGTATTTCAGATTCCAAACATCTCCTTCAAGATCATTAATACAGCATTTGATAAATCTTGTCTTACAGTCCTTAATCCTCCTATTTAAATAATATGTTAATTAACAATATTAAATGGTACCTTAGATATTATTATGCTATAAATATGGTCTTAGATTGCTCTGTGGAGTGTATAATGTCTAACTATTTGGAGGAAGTGGTGGCCTGGTTGTAATGTCACTTGGACCAGGAATCTAGTAGCTGAAGTTAATGCCCAAGGGACACAGGTTTACATGTTAGGTGGTGGAATTTAAATTCAATTCACAATTGAATTAAATGTAAATTTGGGATTTAAGGCTCTTCTCAGTTATAAAAGAAATCTAGCTCGTGAATATTCTCTAGGAAAGGAAATGTGTTGTTCTTAACTGGATTGGCCTACATGTGACACCAAATCTACAGCAATGTGGCTGTCTCTTAAAATCTCTCTGAAATGGTATGGAAAGTCACTCAACTGTATCAAACAATTATGTTAAAATCAATAAGGAAAGAAACTGGAAAATCTGCCTGTTATTGATCTTGGCATTGGAAACAACAATGGCACACCCAGCCCTGTTGATCCTGTAAAGCGTTCCTTGCTAATTTTTGGGAGTGCTATGCCAAAATTAGGAGAGCTCTATCCCACAAACTAACTTACAATGTTGCAATCATGACTATCACCACCCTTGGGTATGTTCTGTCCCACCGACAGGATAAAGCTACCAGATGTGGTAGCACAGTGGGGAACAGTCATGAGGGAGTTTTCCCAGGAGTCCAAAGCTTCATTTTGAACTTCTTGAAGTCTCATGGCATCAGGTCGCACATGGACAAGGAAACCTCCTGCTGATTACCACCAATCAACCCCTCCCCCTCCCACTCAGTTGATGAAACAGTAATCCTTCATAATGAACACCATGAAATGAAAAGGGCAACGAATGCTTTCTAGATGGAGACTTGGATATTTCTCACCAAAATTAGCTTGGTTATGCCACGAAGCAGGGCAGATTATAAAGGACGTAACAGTTAGATTGCTTTGCAGCAGGTGATGAGGCAATCAACTAGAAAGAAAAACCCACTTGTCCTTGTTCTCCCCGACAGACTTTCACAGATTCATCAATCCATAACACTACTGATAGGAATGACCAACATCCAGTCCTTACTTATGGAGACAAAATCCCATTTTCACAATGAGGAAATCCTCTGTTTTGCTATGTGACACTGCTACCATACTAAATTTTGAACAGATTCAGTAATTCAAAACAGGGTATTCATGAGGCCTTAGATGGTAATTGATAATTAAACAACTAACTAGAAGAGAAGGCTGCACAAATATCACCATCCTCCAGGGGGCCCAGCACATTAATGAAAAAGGCAATAGTCTGCTTGCTAATATTCGCTTTGGATGCCGTCAGGATCACTCAGCTCCTGACCTCATTACAATTCCAAACATGGACAAAGGAGCTGAACTGATGCGTTGAAGAGAGAGTGACTGCCCACTTGACATTCAATGACATTATCATTGTATATTAACATCCTAGGGACTACTAATGACCGGAATCTGAATTGTACTGAACTGGCTATAAATACAGGTCAGAAGCTGGAAATCTGCAGCAGGCAACTCACCAACTGGCTCCAAAACATGTCTACAATCTACGTGGCACAAGTCAAGAGTGGAATGAAATACTCTGCACCTGCCTTGATGAGTGCAGTTCCACCAACAGTCAGAAGCTAGACACCATCAGGCCAAAGCAGTCCAGTTGACAAGTGGTGTACCTCAAGGATCTGTTTTAGGGCCACTGCTGTTTGTCATTTTTATAAATGACCTAGATAAGGGTGTAGAGGGTTGGATTAGTAAATTTGCTGACGATACCAAAGTGGGGGGAGTTGTAGACAGCGAGGATGGATGTTACAGTTTGCAGAGGGACATAGATAGGTTGCAGAGCTGGGCCGTGAGGTAGCAAATGGAATTCAATACGGATAAGTGTGAGGTGATTCACTTTGGTAGGAATAACAGGCATATGAAATATAGGGCTAATGGAAGGACCCTTAATAGTGTTGTCGAGCAGAGGGATCTTGGGGTACAAGTACATAGCTCTTTGAAAGTTGGCACCCAGGTTGATAAAGTTGTTAAGAAGGCGTACGGTGTGTTAGCTTTTATTGGTAGAGGGATTGAATTTAGGAGCCGTGAGGTTATGTTACAACTGTACAAAACTCTGGTGCGGCCGCACTTGGAGTATTGCATACAGTTCTGGTCGCCGCATTATAAGAAAGATGTGGAAGCATTGGAAAGGGTGCAGAGGAGTTTACCAGGATGTTGCCTGGTATGGTGGGAAGGCCTCATGAGGAAAGGCTGAGGGACCTGAGGTTATCTTCATTAGAGAGAAAAAGGTTACGCGGTGACCTAATTGAGGCGTATAAGATGATGAGACTTGGATGTCTCAGGGACAGGACTGGATATTACAGGTCCCGGGATTCAGATCCTTCAGGAAGGACAGGGAGGGAGGCAAAAGAGGTGGTGGAGTGGCACTATTGATCAGGGACAGTGTCATGGCTGCAGAGAAGGTGGATACCAAGGAGGGAATGTCTAAGGAGTCTCTGTGGGTGGAAGTTAGGAATAGCAAAGGGTCGGTGATGTTGCTGGGTGTATTCTATAGGCCGCCCAATAGTGACAGGGAAGTTGAGGTGCAGATAGGGAAACAGATACTGGAGAGATGTAGAAATAACAGAGTTGTTGTGATGGGAGACTTCAATTTCCCAAACATCGACTGGAATATCCCAAGGGTAAGGGGTTTGGATGGAGAGGAGTTTGTTAGGTGTGTTCAGGAGGGTTTCCTGACACAGCACGTGGACAAGCCTACGAGAGGAGAGGCTGTACTGGACCTGGTACTAGCTAATGAACCAGGACAGGTGATGGATCTCTCGGTAGGAGAGCATCTTGGGGATGGAGATCATAATTCTATTTCCTTCACCCTTGCATTGGAAAAGGATAGGATTAGGCAGGCTAGGAAGGTGTTTGTCTGGAATAAGGGGAAATATGAAGACATCAGGCAGATGTTGGGGCAAATAAACTGGAGGGAGGTGTTCGTGGGGAAAAGCACAGAAGGAAGGTGGCAGATATTCAAGGAATGCTTGTCTGGAGCTCTGCACGACAACATTCCCGTGAGACAAGGAGGTTTTGGTAGGTCGAGGGAACCGTGGTGCACGAAGGCTGTGGTGAACCTAGTCAGGAAGAAAAGAAAGGTGTATAAAAGGTTCAAAGAGCTAGGAGATGTTGGGGATCTAGAGAAGTATAAGGCTTATAGAAGAGAGCTTAAAAAGGAAATTAGGAGAGCCAGAAGGGGTCATGAGAAGGCCTTGGCTGGTAGGATTAAGGAGAATCCCAAGGCCTTCTACAAATATGTGAAAAGTAAAAGGATGAGAAGAGAAGGGATAGGACCTATAAAAGGTGAAGGGGGAAAAGTCTGTATGGAACCGGAAGAAATGGCAGAGGTGCTTAATGAGTACTTTGCCTCAGTATTCACGGTGGAAAGTGATCTGGGAGGATGCACTACAAGTTTGCGGCAGACTGAAAAGATTGAGTATGTAGATATTAAGGAAGCGGATGTGTTAGAACTTTTAAATGCTATCAAGATAGACAAGTCTCCGGGACCAGATGGGATGTACCCCAGGTTATTGTGGGAGGTGAGGGATGTCATTGCAGAGCCCCTGGCGATGATCTTTGCGTCGTCGATGGAGACAGGAGAGGTTCCGGAGGATTGGAGGATTGCGGATGTGGTCCCTATTTTCAAGAAAGGGAACAGGGATACTCCTGGAAATTACCGACCGGTGAGTCTGACCTCAGTGGTTGGTAAGCTGATGGAGAGGCTTCTGAGGGACAAGATTTACGAGCATTTGGAGAAGTTTAGGTTGATTAGAAATAGTCAGCATGGTTTTGTAAAAGGCAGGTCGTGCCTTACGAGCTTAATTGAGTTCTTCGAAAATGTGACTGAACACATTGACGAAGGAAGAGCAGTGGACGTGGTGTACATGGACTTCAGCAAGGCATTTGACAAGGTCCCCCATGCAAGACTTCTTGAGAAGGTGAGAGGGCATGGGATCCAAGGGGCTTTGGCCTTGTGGATCCAGAACTGGCTTGCCTGCAGAAGGCAGAGAAGGTGAGAGGGCATGGGATCCAAGGGGCTTTGGCCTTGTGGATCCAGAACTGGCTTGCCTGCAGAAGGCAGAGGGTGGTTGTGGATGGCTCTTTTTCTGCATGGAGGTCGGTCACCAGTGGAGTGCCCCAGGGATCTGTTCTAGGACCCTTGCTGTTTGTTATTTTCATAAATGACCTGGATGAGGAAGTGGAGGGATGGGTGAGTAAGTTTGCCGATGACACGAAGGTCGGTGGTGTTGTGGATGGTCTGGAGGGATGTCAGAAGTTGCAGCATGACATCGACAGGATGCAAGACTGGGCGGAGAAGTGGCAGATGGACTTCAACGCGGATAAATGTGTTGTGGTCCATTTTGGCAGATCCAACGGGATGAATGAGTACACTATCAAAGGTAGGAGTCTTAGCTGTGTGGAAGAGCAGAGGGATCTTGGGGTCCGGGTCCATAAGACTCTCAAATCGGCCTCCCAGGTGGAGGATGTGGTTAAGAAAGCTTACGGTGTACTGGCCTTCATTCATCGAGGGATTGAGTTCAGGAGTCAGGAGGTAATGCTGCAGCTTTATAGGACCCTTGTCAGACCACACTTGGAGTACTGTGCGCAGTTCTGGTCGCCTCACTATAGGAAGGACGTGGAAGCTATTGAAAGGGTGCAGAGGAGATTTACAAGGATGTTGCCTGGATTGGGAGGCATGCCTTATGAAGACAGGTTGAGGAAGCTGGGACTGTTCTCCCTGGAGAGACGAAGGTTGAGAGGCGACCTGATAGAGGTTTACAAGATGTTGAGAGGAATAGATAGGGTGGACTCTCAGAGACTATTTCCCAGGGCTGAAATGGTCGCGACGAGAGGGCACAGATTTAAGGTGCAGGGAAGCAAGTACAGAGGGGATGCTAGGGGAAAGTTTTTCACTCAGAGGGTGGTGAGTGAATGGAATCGGCTGCCGTCGGTGGTGGTCGAGGCGAACTCGCTGGGGTCTTTTAAAAGACTTCTGGATGAGTATATGGGATCCAATGGGATTGGGGGTTATAGATAGGTCTATGGCTGGGTAGGTTTTGATGTGTTCGGCACAACTTGTGGGCCGAAGGGCCTGTTTGTGCTATAGTGTTCTATGTTCTATGTATGTTCTATGATCAAGGGACTGGATAGGGTGGATAGTGAGAGCCTTTTTCCTCGGATGGTGATGACCAGCACGAGGGGACATAAATTTAAATTAAGAGGTGGTAGTTATAGGACGGATGTCAGACGCAGGTTCTTTACACAGAGGCTAGTGAGGGCGTGGAATGCCCTGCCTGCAGCAGTTGTGGACTCGCCTACTTTGGGGGCATTCAAATGGTCGGTGGATAGGCATACGGATGATATTGGAATAGTTTAGGTTAGAGGGTCCACTGGCCGGTGCAACATCGAGGGCCGAAGGGCCTGTACTGCGCTACAATGTTCTATGTTCTATGTTCTATGACAAGCACTCAATCCACCATCTTAAACATTCCCTCCTTCCATCACTGACTCACACTGTCAACAGTGTGTAGTCTCATTAAGATCCACTACAGTATTCACCATTATTTGTTTGTTTTATGACACCTTTCAAACCTGCAATCTCTACCACCTAAAAGGACAAAAGCATCAGATGCATGGGAATGCCTCAGATCCCCTCCAAGCTACATGCCATCCTGATTTGGCACTTTATTGCTGTTCCTTCAATGTGGATGCATCAAAATCCAGGAGGAACTCATCTAATCAAATGGACTGCAAAGGTTCAAGAATGTGGTTCATCACCACCCTTCTCAAGGGCAATTAAGATGGGCAATAAATGCAACCCAAGCTAGTGATGTCTACATCTTACGAAGGAAAGACTAATTAGGTTGCTTACAAAAAAGGAATGCGTTGTGTCAGGTTTGCTCAATGCTTTATGTTGAGAAAATAGTCAGTAGGCTTTTCTCTATCGGATAAAAATGATTCAAAGATCTTAAAAGTTTTCAGCTGATCACCCTGGTCGAATTTACACTATCTCCTTGAGCTATTCATTGCACTAATGGTGCTCCTGCTCTGCCCAAGACCATAAGGAAATACAAAAGGTCACGAATGTAGTCCAATCCATCACGCAAACCAGCCTCCCATCAATTAACTCTGTCTACGCTTCCCATTGCTTCAGTAAAGCAGCCAACATAATTAAGGACCCCATACACACCGTATATTCTCTCTTCCACCTTCTTCCATTGGGAAAAAGATACAAAAGTCTGAGTGATGTCCCACCTGACTTAAGAACAGCTTAGAACATAGAACATAGAACATTACAGCACAGAACAGGCCCTTCGGCCTTCGATGTTGTGCCGACCAAATAAAAAGCAATGCCCCTCCAAACTAAACCATTCCCTTCTCTTCCATATACTTATCAACTAACCTCTTAAACGCCACCAAACTTGGCGCATCTACAACAGCTGCAGGCAGGGCATTCCACTCCCTAATCACTCTTTGAGTAAAGAACCTACCTCTGATATCCGTCCTATAACTCATACCCCTTAATTTAAAGCTGTGTCCCCTCGTGCTAGCTTTCTCCATCCTAGGAAAAAGGCTATCACTGTCCACCCTATCTAAACCTCTAATCATCTTATATGCTTCAATAAGATCCCCTCTTAGCCGCCTCCTTTCCAACGAAAACAACCTCAAATCCTTCAACCTCTCTTCATAGGACCTGCCCTCCATACCAGGCAACATCCTGGTAAACCTCCTCTGTACCCTCTCCAATGCCTCCACATCTTTCTTATAATGTGGGGACCAGAACTGCACACAATACTCCAAGTGCGGCCGCACTAGAGTTTTGTACAGTTGCAACATGATGCTGCGGCTCCTAAATTCAATCCCCCTACCAATAAAAGCTAAGACTCCATATGCCTTCTTAACAACTTTATCCACTTGACTGCCTACTTTCAGGGATAACTTTCAGGGATGCCTACTTTCAGCTTCTTCCCGCTGCTGTCAGATTTTTGAATGGACTTATCTTGCATTAAGTTGATCCTTCTCTAGGCCTAGCTATGACTGTAACACTGCATTCTGCACTCTCTCATTTCCTTCGCTATGAACGACATGTTTTGTCTGTATAGCACATAAGAAACAATACTTTTCACTGTATGTTAATACATGTGACAAAATTAAATTAAATCAAATCAAATCAAAAAGATGAGCAACCAAACAAATTATCATGCTCCTTGAACTTTTCACTGACATTATATCTCAATTTTTGTGCTCGTACTGGCTCCCCAAAATTTTAAGGACCACAGTCACTTAGATTCAGATCCTGACTGGTGCAACTTCCTGCAAAACACACTTGTCTGTTGGGTCCACATTGGAGCCAACAAAATGTCTTCAGGCTCTGATTGTTGTGCTGTATTGGGATGCTGATTGCTGTCTACAGCATGCCAATTTCATGCAGATG
The DNA here is from genome assembly GCA_024679065.1 of Sphyrna mokarran. NCBI lineage: Eukaryota > Metazoa > Chordata > Chondrichthyes > Carcharhiniformes > Carcharhinidae > Sphyrna > Sphyrna mokarran. The sequence continues at coordinate 75,465,241 of JAGIQG010000014.1, read as the reverse complement.
AGGCCGAGGCTCAATTTCTAACTGGCTCTGGACCAACATTTTCAAACATTGTGACACCTATTTCACGCTCTTTATGTATATGACATTATTCAAAATTTCCATTAATTGGTCCATTAGATGAGTAATACGACAGGTATAGCTTTGGTTGTTAGTTAAACTTGTCATTACATGTTTCATTTTTAAATATATTTATACAAGGACTTGTTGAAAATGTGAGCTGATAATGGGCACCTGGGACATGCATAAACAGAGAAATTAGTTTTCCATAGCCAACCAAATTGAGATTGTGAAAGAAACAACACAAGAACCTCAAAGGAGACATGAATCAAACTCTGTGAATTCGTTGTCAAATCAAGTACTGAAAGGGACAGAATGAGAAAGAAGGCTAGGTTGGATGAAGAGAGAGAAAAAACAAAAAAAAACATTATTTAGATATTTTTGGTCTTTTAGATCTCCAACACAAATTAATACCTGAAGGAATGAGCTTTCACAATTGTAACAGTAACTTGAGTGCCAAAAAAGTTGCTTGTCTCTCATAAAAATTACCGCGTTCTTAAAAGTTTGCTTCGACTTGAAATGAGAAGAAATAATGTTATTGGTAAGTTTTGTCTGCATCTTCTCCCTTAATACAGAGGTTTCATATCATTTGTGTCATTTCAATTCTGAAGCCGTGATGTCTTCAAGAAGCTAGCAGTACAGTGAAGCTACATGAACAACAACCTTTCAGTATTTACATTTAATCTTACTGGAGGTCACTTTCCTGCACTAGTTGTGAAAGTAACAATCATGAGTGTTTTTTTACAGCAAATATGTTGTAATCAAATATGAAACTGAAGCAGTGTGAGACAACTTAAAGTGTATTTGTTTGTGTCATCAGTAGGTTTATATTAATACTGCAATGAAGTTACTGTGAAAACCCCCAGTTGCCTGTTCACATATGCTGAGGGAGAAATTAGCATGGCCAATGCACCTGACCAGCACATTTTTTGGACTGTGGGAAGAAACCAGAGCACCTGGAGGAAACCTATACAGACACAGGGAGAATATGCAGACTTCACACCGACAGTGAAACCACAAATTGAATCTGCGTCCCTGGTGTTATGAGGCAACAGTGCTGACCACTGTGACACCCTGCCACTCATTCTGCTCACATATAAAGCTAAAGTCACATATACAGTACAAATGTACCATGAAGTAACTGCTTAAAATTTTGAAATGTCATCCATACCTTTATGCCAGAATTTGCTTATTCATATGTGCAACAGTGCTTGTCTGTTTTTTTAGGATTCCAAAGCAAATGTGGTTGCGTAAGATTAACTAATCAGCTTTGCACATGCATAAATAATAATATAGATTTCTAAAAACAAGCATTAACTCATGGCAAAATAGCCCAAAGGTTAAATTAAATGGATTAAATAAAAATAAACACATTACCCAATCTTTCCAACTATGTGAGGCTCTGAAGCACGCCAATCTGTATTCAATTGTCCCACCTGTAAAAATATATGTGAATATGAATTTACAATTACCAACACAAATGCAAAATATTGCAAGCACTGAAAATCTGAAATAGAGACAGGGAATGCTAGAAACATTCAGCAGGTCTTGGCAGCATTTATTGAGAAAGAATGACACTGAACATTTCAGGTTGATATCATTTCATCAAAATTATTAATAGCCTGTTGAAAAAAAAATTGGTCAAGAAAATAAATGGACAGAATAAGGATCACTAATGTAACAGCTTTAGCTGGATCTGAATTCATATGATTCAAGCTATCTCGCTGTTAATCAAATATGAGTACTTGACTGCTGGGGTTTCAATATAAAAAGTCTTGGTTCAAAATTCTGACTCTGAGTTAATTTGCTGAACATGTTTAGTGGTTAGTTGTTAGATCATAACAAAAAGACCACAGAACATACAGGAGATCTTCTTGCAATTTCTAAAACTATTGCATATTGCATGTGCCTTTGTTAATCTTTGCTTCAAGTTGACAAACTATGGTGCTGTGCATACAAAAACAAATGCATGTGTCAGCCGTGATTAAGTGGTACAATACTTAATACTGAATTGCAAGCACCACTATTCTTACAATACTCATCTCCAAACTCTGTGGCATGAAGCTCAGCTTTCCCTCTGCAACTGGATCCTAGACTTCCTAACCCCCAAACTACAATCAGTAAGAACAGACACCAACACTTCCTCCACAATTATTCTCAAAACCAGTACCTGCAAGGCTATGTCCTCAGCCCCTTATTACACTCTTATATAGCTATGACTGTGAGTTTACATTACCCCCCAAACATGATTTCAAGTTTGCTGATGAGACTACCGTAGTGAGTCACATGCCAAACAATGATGAGAAAGAGTACAGGAAAAAAAAACTTAGAGAATCTGGTGAATTGGTTTGATGCCAATAATCTTCCTCAATGTCAGTAAAACAAAAAAGATAGACATTGACTTCAAGCAGACTCGTAGGAGACATGCCCTATGTCTGCATGAAGTGGAAATGGTCCAGAGCTTCAAGTTTCTAGGCGTCCAGATCATCAAAACACCCAGCACTGTAGTTAAAAAAGCATCTAAGTTCTCTACTTTCTCAGGACGCTAAGGAAATTCAACATGCCTCTCAGCAACTTTTACAGATGCACGTCGAAAGCATCTTTCCTGGTTGTTTTATAGTTTGATATGACTCCTGCTCTGTCCAATAGTGCAAGAAATATAAAGAGTCATGAACAAAGCCCAGACCATCGCATTAACTAGCCTCCCATCTGTTGACTCTGTCGATATTTCTCACTGCCTCAGAAAAGCAGCCTGCATAATCAAGGTCCCATGATCCTTGGACATACTCACTTCCCCCAACTTCTGTCAGGAAAAAGATGGAAAATTCTGAGGTCACATACCACCAACTCAAGAACAGCTTCTTCCCTACTGCCATAAGATTATTGAACGGACCGGCTTCACATTAAGTTGGTTTTTCTCTACATCTTAGCTATGAATGTAACACCGCATTCTGCATGGCACTACATTCTCCTTTCCTTCCCTATGAATGGTGTGCTTTACCTGTTTATCATGCAAGAAACAATACATTTTAATATATACTAACACATGATAAATCAAATCAAAATAATTGTATGCCTTCAATTCTTACTGCAGAAGCCTGAGCTCATAAACTGATTGTTCACCAATTCAAGGATGCCATCTACTCAGGGTTGTGTGTTCTGCCATCATTCCTCATGTGAACTGAATAGGTTGATTCTCAACCTTCAGATCTTTGGGAACATGGAGCAGGGCCAACTATGAGATAGTTGAATCTGGAGTGCAGGAATTGTTCCCTTTTATTTTATTCTCTGAGACTGCTCTGCGTAAGCATTAAGACATTGTGACTCATTACGTGATGTAACTTAATGGACACGTCACCAATCTGAATGATTGATAACAAGCTTCTCCCAGTCATTAATGTCCATGATGCTGCGGTTCAATCAGAGCTTCAGAAAATCTTTGAAGTTTGTCCTCCTCTGGATGTTGACCACTTTGGATTTCAGACCACAGGACTTCGTGGGGAGATGCTTTTCAGCCATCGGGGCACAGTTTCCAATGAATCTCTTCAGTTTCTTTAACATCAATCACCTTGTGCCAAAACTAAACTGATAATGTAAACTTACAGTCCAGATCTCCCTGCAATGATTTGCAATGATTTCAGTGTCATCGCCCACCCTGCACCACATTTTCAATCCATTCTTGATCTCTTCAATCCTGCATACATATATTCCTTCTGTCTTTGAATTTTGCTGAAACAAAACTGAGATATCAGTCCACACCTGATCAACCAAATATTCCACCTCTTCTCCATGGTGCAGTAGATACTCTGGAATATTTGATTTGATTTGATGTATTATTACCACATGTATTGAGATACAGTGAAAAATATTGTTTCTTGCATGCTACGTAGACAAAGCATACCAATCATTGAGTACATAGGGAATAAGGAAAGCAAAGGGTATAGAATATAGTGTTACAGTCATAACTAGGGTGTAGAGATAGATCAGCTTAATCTTTGATAGGTCCATTCAACTGTCTGATGGCAGCAGGGAAAAAGCTGTATTCAGTGCTTCCCACACTTTAGCCTCTCTCAAAAGGCCATCATTGTCAAGGAGGTCCAACATCAGCTCAGCTGCATTAGCACAGCCTTCTACAAAACTATGGCACTGAGTGGTTTACAAAAAAGACTTCCATAAGTCAACAGAATTCCTAATGTACAGAACAGTTTTTGTCAGTTAACTCCTGTATTGCAGTGAGGTCTGGACTGTGTATCAGTGACAAAAAGGGTCTGGGAGAAATTCCATCAACAATACTTCATTACATTCTCAGAATTCAACAGAACAACATCAAAATTTAGTATGTTTGGAATCAATTCCAAAAACATTCAGATAGAACTGACAAAACAACTTCAATCTAGACTGATATTAAAGTGATATGTACTGAGAGTATTGAATTGTTAGTAGTGCTCTTTCAAAGGTGGTGTTAAACCAAGCCACCTTTCATAGTCATAGGTGAATATAAAAGATCACATGGTTGTTTTTTTGAAGAAGAAGAGTAGGGGATTTCTCTCTGGTGTTCTAGTTAATAATTGTTCCTCAAATTATATCACAAAAACAGATTATCTAATCATTATCATACTGCTGTTTGTGGCAGTTTTATTTACAAATTGGCTGCCCTGGTTCCTGCACAAAAACAGTGATAGCACTTTAAAAGTACTTCACTACATTTAACGCAGTTTGTCATTTTTAATGTGTTTTGAAGTCGCATAAGGCGCTAAACAAAAATCCAAGTTTCTGCTTCATTTTTTCAGGTGTGGAACTCAATAGGCCAATATCTAAATGCAGATAAAATTTTTAACATTGTTAAAGAACAGATGTCCTTCCAGCCAACAATAACAATTGAATTTTAAGTGTAATTCAGCGGACTATCCAGGAAACTTTCAAGTTTTAATTTTAAAGTTTAAGTATTTCAGTTTCCAACAGTTTGCATTATACTGTAGACAGCATCAAGCTGTGACAGTATGAGAGTAATTGCTTGAGGCGGTCTCACATCAAAGCCAAATTTACATTCAGCCTGTGTTTTTTGCAGTTATGCTGCATGTTTTCCATTACTGTGAAACTGAAACTGCTGTTCAGCATTTAGAACATAATTGCTATTTTTATACAATTCATAGTGCTGATGGTCAGAATACTTGAAGCATTGAAAAGTACAACAACAGAAAAACTCAAAGACAAAACAATACCAGCATTCTTTTTCTAAAGTAAATTCCAACTGAGGGGTCAAATTCAAATTAAAACTAATATTTAAATATGAATTACAATGCAGAGACAAAATGAATGAATGAAACAGTCTTGTGAGACTTGTGGGTTCAGAGTGAATTTATGTTTGAAGTTTAGAATGATATAAATACTGAACAAGTGCTTAAAATCTAATTCCTGGTGCTGGGTCAGAACTGACTTTGAGCAGAGTAGGAATCCCTGTGGAGACTGTGTCGGACCATTTTGTTTGGAATGCAAATATAGTATGATGTGAAACCTCTTTTACAGGTGTTCAGCAGGGTCATTGGATCTCCTGATACTTGAAAAGTCTGTCTTTGAGTTAGTTAATGAAATATCGAACAGTGAAGAACCAAAAGAGGCCATTTGGCCAGTTATTTAAAAGAGCTATCCAATAAGTCACATTTTGTTATTCTTTCCCTGTGTCTTTCCATTTCTTCCTCCAGCAAGCATTTATCTATTGAAAGTCTTTATTCAATCTTCTCCCAACTGTCTGCCAGACTACTTCTGCTCCAAGGTTATGAGAACAGGGATAATTCTGAGTTTATTTTCTAAACATATACATTTTAACTGTAGGGAGAGAAAATGAATGAGTGTGTACCCAGATATTTCCTTAAGAACAGCATTTATATTGGATTAAAAGGCTATATGGCACAAGCAGGCATTTCTGCCCTTTTGTCCAAGATGTGGAGATGCCAGCGTTGAACTGGGTGGGCACAATAAGAAGTCTCACAATAACAGGTTGAAGTCCAAAAGGCTTATTTGGAATCACAAGCTTTCAGAATCTATTCTTTCATCAGGTGAGACCCATGTTGGTGTTTATGCTTCATTGAAACTGTTGTCTTCTGTCATCTAAATCTACCATCATAGCCATCAACTCCTTTTTCCTTTTCATGCTTGTCTAGTTTCCCTTAAATAGATTTACTACATGTTTCAATCACTCCATGTGGAATGAGTTCCAGATTCTCACCATCATTGGGTGAAGAATTTTCTCCTGAATTCCCTGTTAGATTTTTTGTGACTATTTTATACTGACGGCCTCTCATTATGTTCATCCTCATAAGAAAATAAATCCTCTCTGAATCCACTCTATCAAAATCTTTCAAATCATTAAAGACTTCCAGAAGGTCACCTCTCAGCCTTCTTTTTTCAAGAAAAAGGCACAACCTGTCAATCCTTTCCTGAAACGTTTACCCACATATTTCAGGTATCATCCTTGTAAGTTACCTCTGCATCTTTTACATTGTTTCTGTATCCTTTCTTTAAGAAGTCTTACAACACCAGGTTCAAGTCCAACAGGTTTATTTGGTAGCAAACACCACTAACTTTTGAAGTGCTTGCTGCTCCTTCGTCAGGTAAGTGGGAGGTCTTTTCACAAACAGGGTATATAAAGGCACAAACTCAATTTTCAAAATAATAATTGGAATGCCACTCTTTACAACTGATCAGTCTTAAATATACAGGCAATGTAAGTGGGCAGAGCATTAAGCACAAGTTAAAGAGACGTGTATTGTTTCCAGACAGGACAGTTAGTGAGATTTTGCAAGTTCAGGCAAGTCATGGGGGTTACAGATAGTGTAACATGAACCCAAGATCCCGGTTGAGGCCGACCTCATGTGTACAGAACTTAGCTATCAGTCTTTGCTCAGCAACTCTGCGCTGTTGTGTGTTGTAAAGGCCACACTTGGAGAACACTTACTCAAAGATCAGGGGCTGAGTGTTGATGACCACTGAAATGTTCTCCAACAGGAAAAGAACAGATTTGCCTGGTGATTGTCAAGCTCCATAGCCATCCCCTATGGACACACCGTCCGGATACATAGGATCTGCTCAGATGAGAAGGATTGCAACAGACACCTCCAGACACCGAAAGGTACCCTCATAAGAACAGGATATGGTGCTCAACTCATCAATCGACAATTCTGACGTGCCACAGCGAAAAACTAAACCAATCTCCTCAGAAGACAAACACGGGACAGACTACCCTTCGTTGTTCAGTACTTCCCCAGGGTGGAGAAGCTACCACATCTTCACTGGAGCCTTCAACCTATCATTGATGAAGACAAACATCTTGCTAAGACCATCCCCACACCCCCACTTCTTGCCTTCAAACAACCAAATAACCTCAAACAGATGACTGACTGCAGCAAACTACCCAGCCTTCAGGAGAACAGTAACTACGATGCCACACAACCCTGCCACAACAACCTCTACAAGACATCGACACAGATGCCATCACCTCACATGAGAACACTGTCCATCAGGTATACACGCTACGTACTGTTGAAACTTAGCTAACGTTGTCTACCTGATATGCTGCAGGAAAGGATGTCCCAAGGCATGATACATTGGAAAGAACATGCAGATGCTACAATAATGGGTGAATGAACACAGCTCAACAATCACCAGGCAAGACTGCTCTCTTCCAGTTGGGGAACATTTCAGCAGTCATGGGCACGCAGCCTCTGATCTTCAGGTAAGTGTTTTCCCAGGAGGCCTTCATGACACACAACAGTGCTGATTTGCTGAGCAAAGACTGATGGCCTAGTTTCACACACATAAGAACAGCCTCAACCAAGATCTGTGATTCATGTCACACTATCTGTAACCTCCATGACTCGCCTGGACTTACAAAATCTCACTAACTATCTGTCTGAAGACAATACACATCTCTTTAACTTGCGCTTCATGCTCTGTCTACTTACCTTTAAAACTTGATTAGCTGTAAAGGCTGGTATTTCAATCATTATTCTGAAAATTCAGTTTGTGTCTTTATATGCCGTTCATGAAAGATCTCCCGCTCACCTGATGAAGAAGCAGCAAACAGTCCGAAAGCTACAGGCATTTGTTACCAAATAAACCTGTTGGACTTGAAAGTGGTGTTTTGTAAGACTTCTTACTGTGTTTACCCTCGTCCCATGCCAGCATCTCCACATCCTTTCTTTAATACAGCAATCAGTACTACATGTGTGGTTTCACCAAGGTTTGATAAAGGTTCAGCATGATGCATTTAAATTTCAATTCCATGCCTCTTTCATGGCCTTGCCAACCTGTGGTACAATTTATGGTTATTGATTTATTTATACTCTGGGATTCCTTCATTCCTCTACGCCACTGGTACTTGCATCTTCTAAGTAACAGGCTGCCACTTTATTTATCCTTCCTAATAAAATGTATCACCTCACTTCTATATTGAACCTTATTTGCCAATTATTTACCCATTCTACAGGTTTATGTCATTTTGTAATTTGTCATGGTTTTCCTCAGTCTTAACTATCCCCTAATTTGATGTAATCCATGTATTTAGATATTGTGTTTCGATTCCAACGTCCAAGTCATTGATATAAATTCTGAACAGGAGTGGTCCCAATACTTTCAGCCATGAAGAAGCCAAGGAATGTAAACATGCCCAGTTTGCATTGAATCTAAACTGTAGGTGCCTGCCTCAAACTGCAGCGCAGTTTGCATGGGAAGGCAGTAATGTAGTGACAATGGTATTGTCACTGGACTAGTAGTCCAGAGAACCAGAGCAAGATATGGGAACCTGGGTTCAAATCCTGCCAAGGTAGATGGTGAAATTTGACATTAATAAAAAATCTGGAATTAAAAGTTTAATGATGACCATGAAAATTATTGTTGATTGTCAGGAAGGAAATCTGCTGTCCTTACTTGGTTTGGCTTACATGTAACCCCAGAGACACAGCAATATGGTTGACTCTTAAATGCTTCTGAAATGGAAGGCAGTTAGGGGTGCACATACATGATGGCCCAGCCAGTGCCCATAAAAAAAAATGAGCTGTGATGGCAATCTCCAAGTATGAGCTTTGTTTAACTGGCAGAATCCTTGCCTTAAACCATGAGTTGTGTTTTTAAGTCAGATTCAGACACCCCTCAGGACAGTACAGATAAGTGGCTCCATTGTTGGAGTTGCTGTCTTCTTTTTTAGTGAATATAAAAGTTCCCGGTGCTCTTTGAAGGGAATCAGGGTATTTTCTTGCTCTCCTGGCTCATTTTATTTCATCAATCAATAACAGATTAATTGGGTATTAAAAACAGTTGTTATTCATGGGATTCCATGTGTTAGCAAAGTAGCTACCACATTGCCTCGACAATAACTGTGACTGCAAATCTGAAGTAATTCAGTGGCTATATTGTATTTTCGAACATTCTGAGAGTGTCATAATATGCTATTTAAATGCAAGTTCTTTCTCTTTCATTCAATCACTGTTGGATGTAATGGCCTCTGAAACAAATTAGTTTTGGCAGTCACAAACTACTTCATGGTGGGTGTAAATTTACAGAAGAAAACAATCTATAATTCAACAGTAATGAAATTGGAGCAAAGCCACTGTGATGGTTCATGTACAGGAAATTGGAAAATGTCACACAACTTCAGTCTGAGGGGATTGTCTGCGATCAAGGTTAAACAATATTGTTTCAGCAGTGAAATGAGCTTTACATTGCAACTAGCTATCTAATACAAGTGCTCTATCAAAATTTGCTCAGGATATGCATTGGGAGAGCTATGAAAGTATGCCATCCTATATTACAATTCTTCTTATCTCACTTGTAACACACACTGCTTTTAAGGGGAAAATGTTAACCTAATCAGTGTAAAACAGAATGGCAATATCTGCCACATTTTTCATTCTCTATAATTTGAGTTTAAGATCACTTATCTGCTTTAATGCTTCAAATCAAAAACTTTTTACTCATCGGTAAAACAATACTGACAACAGAATCTCTGCAGAAACATAGAACTTCTGCTGTGCAGAAGGAGGCCATTTAGCCCATCAAATTTGCACCGACTCTCTGAAACGTCATCTTAACCAGCGCCAGCCCACAACCCCCTGCCGCATCTCCGCACATTTATCATGGTTAATCCATCTAACCTTCAGATCTTTGGACACTAAGGAGCAATTTATCATGACCAATCCACCCAATCTTTAGATTGTAGAAGGAAACTGGAGCACCAAGAAAAAGCCCACGTAGACATGAGCTGAATGTGCAAACTTACACTAATATATTCATACCTTTTCGATAAACCTAGAAAGAGAACTCAGAAATAATGCTATAGATTCATCAAAACTTACAGCACAGAATTAAGCTATTTGGTTCAATGTGCCAGTACTCAGCGTGTGACAGAAGATTTATACTTAATCCCAAATCCTCATCTGTCATTTGTACTGTAAGTTCTTCTTCTTCAAGTACAGATTCAACTCCTAAAATTATTTATGGAATCAGCTTCCATCAACTCTTCTGGTAGAGTGTTCAAGATCCCCTCAACCCTCTCTCAGTCAAAATATTTCTCTTTTACTCTGCTTTCACCAATGATTTGAAATTTTTTGGAAGAGACATGTAGCTGAAGCTGTTTTTCTGGAGCCAAGAGGTGCACTAGCATTCCACCTGACCGACGAAAAACTGAAAAATGTAAAGCTTGTTTGTGTTGAAGTGGCTAATAACATTTGCATAACACAAGTGCCAGGCAATAAACATTTCCAACAAGACAGAATTTTACTATTGTGCCTTGACATTCAAAAGCATTATAATCATTAAATCCCTGACTATTAAGATGCTGGGGATTACCATTGACCAGAAACTTAACTGGACCAGTCATATAAATACCCTGGTTACAACAGCAAGTACAGGAATGAGATAGACAATCTGGTAAACTCATGCAGCAACAATAATCTCTCCCTCAATGCAAACAAAGGAGATTGTCATCAACTCCAGGAAGCATAAAGGAGAACATGCCCCTGTCTACATCAATAGGGATGAAGTAAAAAGGGTCGAAAGCTTCAAGTTTTTGGGTGTCCAGATCACCAACAACCTGTCCTGGTTCCTCCCATGCTAACACTATAGTTAAGAAAACCCACTAACGCCTCTACTTTCTCAGAAGACTAAGGAAGTTTGGCATGTCAGCTACAATATTCACCAACTTTTACAGATGCACCATGGAAAGCATTCTTTCTGGTTGTATCACAGCTTGGTATGGCTTCTGCTTTGCCAAGACTGCAAGGAATTATAAAAGTTGTGAATGTAGCCCAATCCATCACACAAATCAGCCTTCCATCCACTGGTTCTGTCTACATTTCCCACTGCCTCAGCAAAGGAGCCAGCATATTTAAGAACCTCATGCACCCTGGGTATTCTCCCTTCCACCTTCTTTTTTTGGGAAAAAGATATAAAAATCTGAGGGCATATACCAATTGACTCAAGAACAACTTCCTCCCTGCTGCTGTTGGATTTTTGAATGGACTTATCTTGCATTAAGTTGATCTTTCTCTACACCCTAGCTAGGACTGTAACACTACAGGCTGCAGTCTCTCATTTCCTTCTCCATAAACAGTATGTTTTGTCTGTATAGCATATAAGAAACAATAGTTTTCACTGTTATGTTAATACATGTGACAAAAATAAATCAAATCAAATCAGATCAAATCAGGTCAGAGCCTCCCTCGGTGAGTAACATGCCTCCTGACTCTTCAAAGGCGGTCCACCATCTACAAGAGACATTCAGTGATGGAATACGCTCAACTTGTCTGGACAAATGCAACTCCAACAGCTGTCGAGAAGTTTGATACCATCCAAGACAAAATAGCCCATTTGATTGGCACCCCATCCACAAACCTTCATTCAGTCCACAATTAATGCACTGTGACAGCAGTGTGTACCACCTGCAAGATGAACTGCAGGAACACACGAAGCCTCCATCAGAATGTTTCAAAACCATTAGCATCTAGAAAAGCAAGGCAGCAGACACATGGCAACATTACCACCTGGAAGTTCCCCTCTAAGCCACTAATCATCTGATGTGGAAATATATTGCTATTTATTGACTGTCACTGGGTCAAGCTCTTGGAACTCCCTCCCTAACAACATTGTGGATATATTTACATTACACAGACGGCTGTGGTTCAAGAAGGCAGCTCACCAGGATGAGTGGTAAGTGCCAGCCTAACCAGCAATGCCCAAATCCCAAGAATGAATGCAAACATTTGAATTCACTTTCAGAACAAATGTTTAGTTCATGTTTATGTCTGGTACAAATGGATGGAACATGCATAGGACACTTTCCATTGACGCATTGAGAAAATGGCAGTCCAGATCTATCAATAGCACAGAGCCTTCATTTTGAAAAGTGAAAGCACCCTGTCTGAAACGGGTAAATGTTCATCATGAACATACTCCTGCATCTGAAAGGCTCATTAGATGAGCCTCAGGCATAGAAGAGAAAATAAAGTGACCCTACTTATGATTTTCCTATTCCTACTATCCATTTATCAGCTGACAAATAGGTAAGTGGAAGCTGATATCTCATGGTATCGTAACCTCACGGAGAGAAAAAAAACTGATGTGTGACACTGCATTTATGTTAGTTCCAAAGCTAAAACAGATTTTGAGACCTGAAGCACGATATTGATTGTATCACTGCAGTAACTTATTTTTACTGCCTGGTCCCAAATTGAATTTTTGAGACAGAAGAGCGGCCTTGGCACAGATGATTATAGGATGAATAAGATCTGTTTTGACATTGCAATTGCAATGTCCACATTCTGAAACAATTTCAAGCTCTGTGTAGTTTTCTGAAGCACCCAGGAGTTCAAGAGATCTTTTTAAACTAGCTTTGGCACTATACTAGGGTCTTACTCATAGTGGTGTAAAAACAATGTTGTAGCATCATCCACTCCAATGGTCCACAATGAATCAAAATCACACTTATTAGCATTACAAAAGTTATGGCAAAATAGATGAACATCGGACTCATCACAGTTAGCCTTTTTAACTGGAGCTCTTTATAATCCTCATTTCCTTGTCTTTACTCAATATTCATTTATATTCTTCTTCAATTATCAGTGACATACACTAATTAGACAGTGCAGTCTTCATGAAATTTTAAACATTCTGATACTGACATAATATCACTTTTTTCACTTAGTACATTAGTATATGAATGTATCAATATCACAAAACTCTTGGTTAAGTTGGGCGGCACAGTGGCCTAGTGAGCACTGCTGCCTCACAGTTCCAGGAACCTGGGTTCAATTCCAGGCTTGAGTCACTGCCTGTGTGGAGTCTACGTATTCTCCCCATATTTCCCAGTTTCCTCTGGTTGCTCCAGTTTCCTCCCACCATCCAAAGATGTGCAGGTTAGGTGAATTGGCCATACTAAATTGCCCCTTGGTGTCAGGGATAATTTCTAGGGTAAATTCATGGGGTCCTGGAGCTAGGGCCTGGATGGGACTGTGGTCAATGCAGACTCAATGAGCTGAATGGCCTCCTGCTGCACTATGGGATAGAGGAAATGCAAGTTCAAGGGTGCATTCACACTGTATTAGTTTTATTGCAAAATATCTTAGCTTGGCACTAATTTTGCAAGTTGCCATTTTCTTGCAGTTTGCATCAGGTGACTAGAAGGGAACTGTGTGAAATCAGTTCATCATTTGGGAATCAGAAGGCTCCTGACCTTCAACTTCCATTACAAGATCAGCATTTGTGCACAATGAATTCTGCTTATTGTGGTGAATTTACCCTCTGGTGTTTGAATTAAATCAAATAGTACAGGCAACTGGAAACAAGTGGTCATGTGCTCACTGTCTAATTTTCCTCAGAGCAATTACTTTTTGTGCAACTCACCTCAGAATGTGGATTTTTCCAATTATTCGTTAATTCCCCTCTCCATTCTGCCAGCAGTGTGTCAGTATTTGCTGCTTCCGTTTGTAAAGTGGCTGTGTTGTATGGTGCTAAAAAGACAAAATCCCCCTTATTTGATAACTGATTTGGGCGAACTTTGTAAGAATATGTTCGAGAGAGCGACCCATTGCCAACTAATTCAACAAAGTGTGGGGTTCCTTTATAATCGGGCATAGTTTGAAAATACAGATGGGAATTTGGAAAAGTGTCTTCCCCATGCCACCGTTTTAAATTGCAACATGAGGGGGACAATTCGCAACAGCGAGACCTACTTCTATCGGAATGACACATGGTCACAATGAGGACAATCAGAACCACAAGAAGAATGGAGGACGTGGAAGCTAAAGTGATTATTAAATAAAAGGCTAAATTAGAGGTGGGGCGAACGTCCTGAGGTTCTGGAGTTTGTTCTGACAGAGTTTCTGTGCTACTGTCTGTTATTAATAAGTTGATGGTGACCGTGGAGGAAAGGGATGGATGGCCATTGTCTTTCACCAGAACAATGAGCTGATGTACAGGCTCATCTTTTTCTACAAAATGACGAATTGTTCTGATTTCTCCGGAACCGTGTGCTATAGTAAATAGGCCTGAGTCAGGGGCCTGGAGCAGTTGATAGGACAAGCGAGCATTCTGGCCGGAATCTGCATCAGTAGCCATCACTTTGGTGACCAGATAGCCCGGGTCCACAGAGCGAGGCAAAGTCAATCGGGAATTGTTGGTCAAAGGGGAAATGACATGGGGAGTGTTATCGTTCTGATCCAAGACAATGATGTTCACTGATACGTTGCTGTCAAGATAAGGGAATCCAGCATCTCGAGCTTGAACTTGGACCTGAAAGTTTTTGAGTTCCTCGTAATCGAACGAGCGTTGTGAATAGATGACTCCGGTGTCCGAGTTGATGGAAACGTAGGCAGATGCAGGCATGTTGTGAACTTGCCTGTTCAGGATTGAATACACAACACGTGAATTCTGGTCCTGGTCTGGATCCAAAGCGGAGACAACACCTATAGAAGAGCCAGCAGGGTTGTTCTCAGGGACATAAAGTGTATAGGAAAGCTGAGCAAAGCGTGGTGGATTATCATTAATATCTGAAACCTGAACCAGAATGGTTTTATTGGTGGAGAGAGGGGGAGATCCTGCATCAGTGCAAATTACGTGAACCGTGTGCTGGGATGTCACCTCTCTGTCCAGGCTATGACTAGTGGTCAGTGTGTATGTGTTCTTTAAAGATGTTTTGAGAGTAAATGGTAGATCATCCGGAATCTGACACTGAAATTGTCCATTTACTCCGGAATCTCGATCTGTTACACGCATCAGAGCCACTACAGTCCCAGGTTGGACATCCTCCCGGACCGGGGTAGATACTGACATTAGTGTCACCTCTGGTGCATTATCATTCACGTCAATGATCTCCACTATAACTTTGCAAACTGCAAAGTGAACACTGTCTTTTGCTTCAATGTTAATCTCATAAAGATTATTTTCCTCGAAATCCAGGACCCCCTTGACTTTCATTTCTCCCGATTTGGACCCGAGGCTGAAGAGGTCACGCACTCTCGCCGGGGTACTGCTACTGAAGGAATAGCTTATGTCCCCGTTAGAACCCTCATCTAAATCAGTGGCATTGAGTTTGATAACCAAAGTACTGACTGGCGCGTTTTCCGGTAACTTCACCCTATATACTGCCTGCTCGAATTCCGGCCAGTTGTCGTCGACATCGAGAACAGTGATGAGAATTTGGGAAGTGCCAGACCTCACTGGGATTCCACCGTCCATAGCTGTCAGAGTTAACCGATGAGACGCCAGCGCTTCCCTGTCTAATGGCTTGGTTAGCACTAGGACAGCAGTTATACTGCCGTCGCTGCTATTCTTCACTTCTAAGGCGAAGTGTTGATTTGCGTTCAGATGGTAAGTGTTGATGGAATTGGTGCCCACGTCGGGATCGTGCGCGCTCGGGAGCAGGAAGCGCGTTCCCTGCGGAACTGACTCCACGATTTCCAGACGGTGCTCATTATTTGAGAAACGGGGCGAATTGTCATTTATATCCAATATTTCGACTTCAGCGCTGTAAAGCTCCACGGGATTTTCGATTATAATATCATTAGTAAGAACACATTTAGCGTTTTGTCCACAGAGTTTCTCTCTGTCTATCTTAGCATTCGCACGCAACTCTCCGTTAGCTAAGTTTACCATAAAATACCGCTTATTGGCTTGAGACATTAACTGAAGATTGCGATTAGCTAACTCGTTCACGTCTAAACCTAAATCCCTGGCGACATTCCCAACAAAGGCTCCGTGTTCCAGCTCTTCAGGAATTGAATAACGGATCTGTCCAGAGACATTTTCCCAGATACAAAGCAGGGAAATGAAAGACCACGCTAGCATTCTCTGTCTGAATTAGTCCTCGCATTCGGAGTGCTGTAGGAATCCAAACCAAGCAATTGCGGCAACCACCTGTATGATCCAAAATGTCGCGATGAATACTTGGTATCCGCTCCTGATAGTTGAGGAAGACTGCATTGAAAAGATGGCTGTTGAATGTGAATGTAAACACTAAATGAGAGCTTTTCCTTCTTTCCGATTCTTCGCTGTACGTGGTGTTGGGGGAGGAGTGATGGGTCTCTGGCAGTATTTGAGTACCTCATTGGTACACAGCGACACAAAGAGTCTCGGCCAATAATTGCACGGTACAGTCGTGGACTGCGTCAACAGTGCAGAAGGAAGTTGTCATTTGGCTTGCAGTTTCGGTAAAATAAGTAAAAAAAAGATTTGTGTGTGTGTGTGTGTGTTACACTGAATCTGCATATCTATCCTAAAGTATTCTTTATCTTTTAAAATTGTAACCATGTTAGATTCTTTTTCGACTGTGCGGTGGAAATTATTCCCTCTACTGTGTTCGTCAGTTCCTGAAAAACAATGGCGAAGATAAAACTGGCTGAAACGTTATTGTGAGTCCAGAACACTTATTGCAAGTTTCCTTTCCATTGCATCGTTAAGATAATTAAACTGAAATTGGGACTACTTGCATTACATTTTAGGCTTTTTTTAAAAAAAATAAGTGATCGAAACTCTTGATTTTGCCCAAAGGAATAATAACCGCTTAGTATTTTAGTGTATTAGATGCCCTTAATTTTTTGTCATGAACATTTTAAATATTTAAAACCTGTGATTTAAAGAATAGTCAATTGCATAGAGCCTAGACAAGAGTTTGCCTACAGAACGTCTGGTAATCCCAAAATATTATCTCCTTCTCTGCAGCATTGATTGAACATTCTAGCAATGAAAAGCAAATCCAAAATGCACAGTAAGTCTGCACCGTTTATTATTCCAGGCACAGTCAGCAGCAGGGACAAGTAGTGAAAGAAAACATTTACTGGAAATTTAATTTCGTTCTCCGCCAGTGTTGCTGCCTTCGCGATAGTATCACTTTATTTAATCAAAATAAATGACTCCCACGCGTAGATTTTAAGGTAGCAGATTTTGCTGTCAAGGCGCTTATCAATCGCTGAAATGCTACAGAACACTTTGAGTCTTGCTCTGCAAGAGAAGACATGTTAGGCACGTTGCATCAGCAGGGCAGTCAGGCCTTGGTAACCCTGACACAGAAGAAAAGTCAAGTCGAGAACAGAGCAAGTGCCATTTTTTTAAGGCGATCCTTAGTCGACAGCAAGAACTTCTGATAGTGATATTCTATTCTGGCAAAATAGAAAGCATCAATGTAAATTCATAGAAATTTAAGGCACGGAACGTCATTTGGCCCATTGTGCTAGTGTGGCTGATGAAGAGACATCCAGCCTAATCATATTTTCCAGCTTAGTCCATCGGTTTGCTGGTAATGAAATTCCAAATGCATATTTGGTACATTTTAAATATTATGAGGATTTCTACCTCTACCTGTCAGAGAATGAGTGGCAGTATCTCATGATTTTTTTTTCCTGAACACCCTGTGCATGCTTTTACCAATTACTTTAATTCTATCCCCCTGGTCCTTGCGAAAGGAAATAGATCCATCCTTCCTTCTTCTCTGTCCAGTGCCTTCACTGTTTTATGCATCTCCTTTCAAAATAAAACTAACATGACTATTCAATTTTATAGCTAAAATATTCCATTCCTGGCCATATCTCCATAAATCTCCTTCATCCTCTTTAGTGTACTCACATTCTTCCTGTAACAGAATTTTATGCAATTCTTCAGCTGTGGTATAACAAGTGTTTTATACAGTTATAATATAGCTGCCTTGCTATTATATGCCATACATCAACCAATAAAGGGAAGTGTCGCATATGCTTCATTAACCATCTGATCCATTTGACTTTCAACCTTCAGAAATCTGTACACATACACTCCTCCTCCTCCTCCTTACACATAAGCCTCTGCTGTTCCAGTACACTTCTCTGGACCCTATTATTTATCATGTATTCCTTCATTTTGTTTGTCATTGCAAGTACATAAATTCACATTTCTTTGGATAGATTTCTATTTTCATTATTTCTGCACACATGAGCAACTAATACTTTCATGGAGGCTACAGCTTTCTTCCTCCCTGAAGAACTTGCTGTAATAATTTGTCTGCCATTGACATTAGACTGACTGACTTGCAATTACTCTCTTTATTTCTTTATTCTTTTACGCACAATTTTACAGTATCATCAGTCCTTTAGCACATCATCTGCAGGCATAGAGAATTTGAAAATGATGTCCAGGGTCTCTGTTATTTCCTCCACTGCCACACATAGAGTCATAGAGCAATACAGCATAGAAACATGCCCTTTGGCCCAACCAGGTCATGCTGACTATAGTGCCCTCCCAGCTATTCTTAATTGCCCATGTTTGGCCCTGATGTCACTAATCCTTTCCCATTGATGTACTTATCCAAATGTTTTATTAACTTTGTTGTTTTACCTGATTCAGCCACTTCCTCTGGCAGCCTATTCCATGTATGCAGCAACCTCTGTGTGAGGAAGTTGTCCCTCAGGTCTCTTTTAAATCTTTCCCCTCTCACCTCTAACCTATGCCCTTCAGTTTTCTATTCACCTTCCCTGGAAAGAAGGCTATGTGTGTGCGTTCTATCTAGCCAATGATGATGATTTTATGCACCTCAATAAGGTCACCCCTCATTCTCCTACATTTCAAGAAATGCAGTCCTTGCCCTATAACTCAGATCCACTAACCCTGGCAACATCTTTGTACATCTTCTTTGCAACCTTTCCAGTTTATCGATGTCTTTCGTCTAACAGGGTTAGAGAAAACTTGTTGTTCACCTATCATCATCGATGAGGACTTCAACACCATTAGTCATTTGGAGGCTGGATGTGGTGTGTCCAAAGATGACTGATCAGGCCAATTTGGGTACAGAAGGTCCTGGCACACATTGGACAGATTTCTGTAGGCACTGTAATTATTGCACTGGGGCTCTGGACTTGTGCAGCTCATGCTTAAGTTGTGCTTCAGCAATGCACCTTGCTTCGTAAACTTGACAGCCCTTGTGGATGAGGCAGCACCAGGTAGGGTGGTTTTGTGCCAGTGTTTTCCAGCTGGTTGTATCTATGCCAAGTGACTTCAGGGAGGCCTTGAGTGTATCTTTGTTACGTTTCTTCTGCCCTCCATGCCCAAAACTGTACACAATACTCCAAGTGCTGCCTTACCAACAACTTATACAACTGTAACATAATGTCCGAATGTATATACTCAAGTGTCCTGACTGATGATGGCCAGTGTGTGAAATGTCTTCTTTATCACCCTGTGATGCTACTTTCAATGAACTATGTACTTATACTCCTAAGTCCCTCTGTTCCTCAACACCACCCAATCCCCAGGAACCTGCCATTCACTATTTAAGTCCTACCATGGATTTACTTCCAAAAATACAACACCTCACACTTATCTGCATTGAAATCATTTGTCAGTAACATGCTGAGACACACTAACTGGCATTTATTCACTTCCAAAGAAGCTAAACCCCTTAATATTTCCTTTCTTTATCCCATCCAATATTTCACATCCTGTCTCTATAACTATAATGTTTGTGCAATCCTCATTTTGAGAAGACAGATGGAAATTATTCATTAAGCACTATTAACAAGTCTCCTGCCTTCACACTCAAGAAAGCAGGAAATAGGAGTAGGAGTAGACCATATGGTTCATCTAGCTTGCTTCAGAATTCAATACAATCATGGCTAACCTTGGCTTCTGCTCCATTTTCTTGTCTGCTCCCCATATTTCTTAATTCCCAATGAGACCAAAAATCTGCCCATCTCAGCATTAAATGTAATCTACGATGAAGCACCAGCAACCTCACATAGAGCATTCCAAAGATTCATAACCTTTTGACTGAAGTAATTCCTCCTCAACTTAGTCCTATATCATTGGCCCCTTATCCTGAGACTGCAACCCTGTGATATAGATTCTCCAACTTGTACGAACAATATCTCAATGTTTATCTTGTCAAGTGTCCTCAGAATTGTATACCTTTCAGCGTGATCACTCCCCATTTTTTTAAATTCTGTAGAATACAAAAGTCACATTTACTTAACCTTTTATCATAGGACAACCCCCTCATTCCAGGATAGCGCAGTGAACCTTTGCTGTACCACCACAACTGAAATAGAATTCTTCATTAAATGTCAAGAGCAAATCTGCACACAGTTTTCCAGATGTGTTCTTAACAAATCTCTGTACAATTGTAGTAAGACTTCTTTATTGTTGTACGCCAATATCTTTACACTAAATACTATAATGCCATTTTTTTCCTAATTGCTTGCTGCATCTGAATGTGAACTTTCTGTGTTTTTTGTACACTCACACCCAAGATTCTTCAAGCACTTACAAGCTTCACACCTCTGAAAAACATTTCTGCTACTCTATTGTTAAGACGAAGGTGAATAACTTCATGTTTCCCTACATTATTTGCTGCTCTCTGTTTTCCTACTCATTGAATCCATTCATATCTCTTTTTAGCCTCTCTCTGTACTCCCCAATCTTAACTTTCCATGTCACTTGGAATCATCACCAAATTTTGATACATTATTCTCTGTCTCTTCCTCTGAGTCATTAATATAAATTGTCAATAGTTGAGACACCAGCACTGATCCTTGCTGCACTCCACTGTCAACTGTCTATCATCTTGAAAAAGCCCTAATCTTTTCTATCTGTTAAGCAAATCTCTCTCTGTGCTAAAGTACTACCCCAAATTCCATGAACCCGTATTGTACTGATTAACCTTTTGTGTGGCACATTATTGAATGCCTTTTGGACATCAAGTCTACCTACTTAATGGTTCTCCTTTATCTACTCTACCAGTTATACCCTGAAAAAGCTCTAATTTGTAGTACAGGATTTTCCTTTAGTAAAACCATTTGACTTCTTCCAAACACATTATGCATTGCCAATTACCAACATACTTGTTACTGCTTTTGACAACATTTTAAGTCCCTTCTTTTAATTCAGTACTACCTTTAACTTTCTGAGTGACCATAGATGGGTCTTTCTTATTGACATTTGTTTTTCAATGGGATGAATTTTTGCCAAAGAATTTGAATTGTCTCTTTAAATGTTTGCCACTTTTCATTTACTGCCACAACTTTTAGTCTACTTACCCAACTAATCACAGGCAGTTTGTCTTTCAGACCTGTGAAATTGGCTTTGTTTAACTTTTAAGATTCTTGTTTATCATTGGAATATGTCATTTTCAAACTTAACATGCAATTCAATGGTTTTGTGATCACTGTTTCTCAGAGCATTGAATATCATAACATTGTTACTCAACCCCAATTCATTACACACTGATCTGAGATAGCTTTATCATTAGCTCCACAATGTATTAGTCTAAGAAACTATCACAGACATTCTACAAACTCATCTTCCAGACCACTTTTGTCAATTTGATTGTCTCAATCCTTATTAAGATTAAAGTTCCTTATGGTTATTACATTGCCTTTGTTACAAACTCCAATATTTTTTGTTTAATGCTTTGCCCAACAATATAACTGTTCTTAGTAGGTTCACCTCATGAAGGAGCAGTGCTCTGAAAGCTCGTGCTACCAAGTAAACCTGTTAGACTATAACCTGGTGTTGTAAGACTTCTGACTGTGTTATTGGGCTTAGTAATAACTTCCACCAATGTTTTTTTTACTCTTGCAATCCCTAATTTTTACCATATTGATTCTACTTCATGATTTTCTGAGGCCAGATCCTTTCTGACTATTGTCCTATGTCAACTTCTACTACCACAGAAGTACCCGTCCTGTGTTGCCAATCTGTCTATCTTTCTAAGCATTATGTATCCTGGTATATTTATTCCCACCTTGGTCACCTTATAACTATGTCTCCATAATGGTGATTACAGCTAATTCATTTATCTCTATTTGTGCCACTAGTTCATTATCTTATTGCAAATGGCTCGTGCATTCAAATGCAGAACTTTTCATTTCAATTTTTCACTTCTATTCTCCACAATGCTCTTATTTACTGATATATAAAAAAAATTTAACTCTCTGTTCTTTCCTGTTGCACTGTGCAAGTTTTGTTCACATTCCTATACTGTCCTAATGCCTTGAACTTTCTCTTTGGTTATCTGAATCTCACTTTATCTGAGTCCATTAGTTTAAAGCTCCAATTAGATGATTAGCCAGGCTAATTGTCCCAGCTGAATTCAAGGGGAGTCATTCTAATGAAATAGATTACTTTTCCCTAAGTCCTGATGCCAGTACCGTATGAATGAAAACCCCTTCTTGAACCATGCATTTAATTCTCTAACCTGCTTGACTCTATGCTAATTTGTGTGTGACTCAGGTAACAATCCAGAGATCAGTTCTTTAATGTCCTGTACTTTAATTTGGTCCCTTGCTTCTCTGATTCTTTACGGTAGAATGAGAAATAATGTCCTCCTATGTTGTTGGTTCTCACACATACCAGACAACAGGATTGTCCCCTTCCCAGTGCAAATTTGTTCTCAACCATGGGAGATGTCCTTAACCCTGGCACTGGGTGGGCAACAGAATTTTTGGAACTACTGGTCACTGCTGTGGAACACAGTATCTAACTCCTTGTTTCCTGTTCCTAACACTCTCTCTACTTGAATGGCTTCCTCCACCTTGGTGCTGTGGTCAGTCTGCTCTTCCACATTATAGTCCCACTCTTTATCCAAACAGGTGTCACACACTTGGATAAAGTCAAGGTTTGTGGCTCCTCCATCACTACGTGCTTACTTGCTTGACTCACTGTGATCCTCTGCAGAAACTGACCACTGACAAAATCTTGATTCTGCCTAATGTAAAGTGTGTGACTGCTGTCTGGAATAAAGTGTCCAGGAAATTGTCCTCCTCCTTGATTTCCCACAATGTCCACAACTCAGATTTCTGCTCGACAGCTCTGAGCCAAGTTTTCCTAAATTACTTCGTGCAGTTATGGTTGTCTAGGTTGTTCTGCCATTTCTGTCCAACATTATTTATCTAATTGATCAATCCATTAATAATGTACACTACTCAAGTAATGGAAATTTGCAGTCACATAGTTTGGAAATGAGGAAGGAAAATCAACAATCTCTGAAGGCTGAAAAATGTAGAAACTGCTCAGCAGCAAATTCCTATTGGAACAACATTCCCAACTATTCACTTAATCTATGCTTCATTCAGATTTAATCTTGAGTCTGTGATCCTTCTCTCCACGTAGTTTCAAAATCTCTCTGCTCATACGTAAAGCCTCTGATGACTCAGCTTTCTGCAACAACAATTATCAGCTATTGAGCAAAAACCTTCAGCTAATTGATAGATAACAAGTTATCAATTTAGCCCATTCCTAGTTGCTCTTGTGAGGGCTTTTCAGAGAGCAGTTGAGAGTCAACTGCATTGCTGTGGCTCTGAAGTCACATTTTGATTTGATTTATTATTGTCACGTATTAGTACACAGTGAAAAGTATTGCTTCTTGTGTACTATACAGACAAAGCATACTCTACGTAGAGAAGGAAAGGAGAGGGTGCAGAATGCAGTGTTACAGTCATACCTATGATGCAGGGAAAGATCAACTTAACAGGAGGTAAGACTGTTCAAAAGTCTTACGGCCTGCAGGGGAAAAAAAAACTGTTCTTTAGTTGACCTCAGACTTTTGTACCCTTTTCTGACAGTGGGCCAGAACAGGTAAGAATGACACATGAGTTATTATTAATTATTATTAGTGCCCAAAGGACAATTCTGTTTTTTTTTCTTTATCTCTGTACGATTCAAAGGTTCAGAATTTGGTGATTACTTTTTTTGTGGGAATCACCAAAAATGCCCTCTCTCTGATACATCTTCAGCGCCTAAAACTAAGCCTTTAAAGCACACTTCCAGATGTTGGGCTTGCTACATTCTGATTGCAGAAAAGCTCTGCTGATTGCAATTTAATAATTCTCTATCCGCTGTATGTTTTACAACGATTCTATCCAGGTTACTATTAGGATAGTTGACGTAGTTAACTATTATGGATCTGTTGCTTTTTTCACTTGTCAGAAACTAGTCTGAACAATTATTCTTCAATTTTGCTCTGACTGTTTGGGTGTGTAGCGTTATTTTACAATTTCATTTGATGACTGCCAAAATCAATAAATTCTAAAGAGCAGCAGCATTGTGGGCTAGTCACAACCTTACTAAATGTGTTCTCTTGTAAATATATATGCTGAAATAAGTTGGATTATATTGCATGAGTTAATTCTGTCACAATGTTTACTCAGAAAGTTTTACAAGAGGAATAATCAAAAACTGCCTTTCAAATAGTAGAAGAAAGGCTGGAAGAATAAAAGTTTGATTGGACTTTAAATTATTGTGCTTCCAAAGATCAGAGAAAATCGCCACTATCTGGTTCTGGTTCAATTCTGGTCTTTGGTGACTGTCTGTATGGAGTTTGCATGTTCCTCCTATTTCTGTGTGGGTTTCCTCTCACAGTCCAGAAATGTGCAGGTTGGGTGAAGTCATTATGCTAAATTGCCCCTTAGTGTCCAGGATATATGCATAAGATAAATCAGCTATGGTAAATGCATAGAGCTGTACAGATGGACCAGGATTGATGGGGAAGAGGTGGGAGAGGGTGGGGGGTGGGGGTTGCAGAGGGGTGCAGGATGGCTCGTGATGAGCCAGGGTAAGATAAGATAATCTTTTGAAGAGTTGGTGTGCAGACTTGAATGGCCTAATTGCCTCCTCCTGCACTGTAGGGATTCTATGGCTCTATTTCATGAGTATAATTTTCTCACGAAATATCCTACCCATGCCCATTTGATCATCAAAGCAAAATGCTAGCATGATCTATTCATCTCAAATGTCTATTAGAAGAATGTCATTTGAAACATCAATAACTGACCAGATTGTGCAAGTAAGGTAGCTAAAGCATCAAACCATTCAGTGTACCAAACAAGTAAGATGTTGCTTTATGGTACAATGGTGCAGATAAAAATATGCTAATTGAATACTGGAGTAGTCCATATGGTATAGGTATACTCATAGTGGAGTTACAAAGTGAATTCCAGGATTTTGATGCAGCAACAGTGAAGGAAGGGTGATTATATAATTCCATGTCAGGATGTCATGTGGCTTGGAAGGGAACTTGTTGCTCCCCTGCATGTGCTGCTTTTGCCTTTCTAGGTGGTAGAGATCAAGGGCTTGAAATGTGCAGGAATTTTGTTGAGTTGCTGCAACGCATGTTTTGGATGGTACATTGCTGCCATTATATTTTGGTGGGAGAAAGAGTGAACGGTGATGATGGTGGAAGGGATGCAAATCAATTGAGATGCTTTTTCTTGGTGTTGAGGCTCTTGAGTACAGTTGAAGTTGCAGTCATTCAAACAAGCGGGGGGTAAACTGTCTCAGGTGCAATTTGTGCCTTATAAATGATGGACAGGTTCTGGGGAGTCACGTTGTGAGTTATCGCTACAGAAATCGCAGCATGTAACCTTTTGTAGCACAGTATTTATGTGGTGATCTAGTTTAGCAGATGGGGATTTATCAGTGGTAATGCTATTGAATATCAAAGGAGATGGTCAGAATGGCTTTTGTTTGAGTTAGTCATTGCCTCAGACTTCTACGGCGTAAATATTAGGTGCCACTTATGAACCTAAGCCTGAATGTTGTCCAGTTCTTTCAGCATATGGAGACAGACACTTCAGAATCTGAAGATTTGTGAAAGGTGCTAAATATAGTACAATCACACAAACATCACCATTTTCAGGCCTACTTTCATACTGCCTTGAGGAACATCTACAGTAATGTCTCAACACTGAAGTGAGTGACTTCTCATAAGCACAACAACCTTCTTTTGTGCTAGATATGACTTCAAGCTTTGGAGCGTTTTCCTCCTGATTTCCACAAAGTCCAGTTTCACTAGGTCTCCTTGATGCCAAATTGGCTCAAATGCTGTCTTAATAAAAGGATAGACAACCTCACCCCACCTCTTGAATTTGTTCTTTTGTCCATGTTTGAATCAAGGCTGTAGTGAGGTCACAAACTGAGTGGCCTGGAAGAACACAAACTAAATGAAGGTTATTGCTGATTAAATGTGGTTTGATAGCACTGTTGACAGTGTCTACCATTACTTTGCTTATGATTGAGAGTAGATTGATATGGTGATAATTGGCCATGTTGGATTTATCCTGATTCATGTGGTCAGGACATTTCTGGGCAATTTTTCCACATTGCCAGGTAGATTGCAGTTTGTACATATACTGGAATAACTTGGCTAGTGGTACTACTAAATCTGGAGAACAATTCTTCTATATACTAATGCTGGAATATTGTCAGGACCCACAGTCTTTTCAGCATCCAGTGACTTCAGCTATTTCTTGATATATAGAGTGAATTGAGTTGGCTGATAGCTGGCATCCTGATGCTCGGGGAGCCCAAGTTGGATTATTCATTCAGCACTTCTGGCTGAAGATGGTATAAAACACTGGTGAAATTGTGCTAAATACTGGTGAGGCCACAATTGGATAGAGCCATGAAGAAGGCTTATAGCGTGTTAGTGTTTATTAACAGGAGATTTGAGTTTAAGAGCCATGTGGTTATGCTGCAACTATTATGGTGAGACCACATTTGGAATACTGTGTGCAGTTCTGGTCACATTACTATAAAATGGATGTGGAAACATTGGAGAAAGTGCAAAGGAGATTTATCAGGATGCTGTCTGGTTTGGATGGTAGGTCTTATGAGGAAACGTTGAGGGAGCTGGCACTTTTCTCTTTAGAGCAGGGGAGAATGAGGGGTTTATAAGTTTATAAGATAGGTTAATAGAAGCTTATAAGGTGATGAGGAGGGTAGATAGAATAGATGTTCAGAGACTATTTCCTCAGATGCATGTAGCTGTTATGAGGGGGCATAACTATAAGGTTCATGGAGATATAGGAGTGATGTCCAATGTACGTTCTTTGCTCAGAGAGCGATTAGCATGTGGAATGCACTGCCTGCTGATAGTGGAGTTGGACACTTTAGCAACTGTTTTTGGCTAGGCACATGGAGCACACCAGAATGATAGGGAGTGGGATAGCTTGATCTTGGATTCAAATATAGCTCAGCACAACATCGAGGGCCAAAGGACCGGTACTATGCCGTACCGTTCTATGTTCTATGTTCTAAAACTGGAGTATTGTGTGCAATTTTGGTCACCACATTTCAGCAAGGATGTAATTGCTCTGGAGAGGGTGCAAAGGAGGCTTACAAAAATGTTCAGTAAGAATTTAGCAACACCAATTTTTAATCCAACCGATTTATTTGATAGTAAATAAATCGGTTGGATTAAAAATTGGTGTTGCTAAATTCTTACTGAGTTCTTACCACCCCAATCCAACACCGGCATCTTTACATCATGACAAAAATGTTGCCAGGGCTAGAAAAATGTAGCTATGACTTGATTAATGTGTGAAAAATTATGACGGTGAGAGATAGATTGAATAGGATGAAATTGTTTCCCTTATTGGAGAATTTTACAACAAGGGGACATAGATTCAAGATGAATGGCATAACATGTAGAGAGAGCATGAGAAAGAACATTTTATGCAGAGAGTAGCGGGTGTCTGGAATTTGTTGCAGAGAGTAGTGGTGGAAGCAGAGACCCGAAACTTTTTTTAAAAGTACTTGGATCTACACCTTTAGTGCTGTAAGCCACAGGGCCAGCTGCTGGTAGGTGTGACTAGAAAGAGCATTTTGATATTTTTGACTGGCATGAACAAGATGAGCTGAATGACCGCTATCTGTGCTGTAACGTTTCTATTGCTGCAAATGCTTCAGCCTTGCCTTTTGCATTGTTATGTTGTACTCCACCACCATTGAAGATGGAGTTATTTGTGGAGCTTCCTCTTCCAGTTTAATTTTCCACCACCGTTTATAACTGAATTTGCCAGGACTGTAGAGCTTATTTCTGATAGTAAGGTCCTTGTGAAAGCAAGTCAGGAGAAGTGAGTAACGGAAAACAATGAGATGACAGATGAATTGAACAGGTATTTTGCATCAGGCTTCACCATACAGGATGCATCCTGGAAGCAGTTATAAACCAGTAAATGGAAGGGAATAAGGAGCTCAGGAAAACTGCAGTCAGCAGAGAAGTGATGCTGATGTGCTGGATTTCTTCTTAGGATCTTAAAAAGAGTATCTAATGAGACAGCTGATGGTCCCATTAAAGCTTTTTTATTTGTCACAAGTATGGCTTACATACTGCAATGAAATTATTGTGAAATTTCCCTTGTCACCACAGTCTGGTGCCTGTTTGGTCAATGCACACAACTAGCGTGTCTTTCAGAGCATGGAAAGAAACCAGAGCACCCAAAGAAAACCTACACAGACACAGGGAGAATGTGCAAACTCCACACAGACAGTGACCCAGCAGGGAATCGAACGTGAGATCCTGGTGCTGGGAGGCAGGAGTGCGAACCATTCTGCCATTGTGCAGCCCTTCTTTTGTAAGACAGCAAATATAATTCCATTATTCAAGGAGAGAGGGAGAGCAGGGTATGGGCATCTGGGACTATGACAACTTTACTTTTTATATTTTATTGGGATTTGTACTAAGTCCTCAACATTTATAATTTATATAAATGACTTGGATGAAGGGATGTTTACCAAATTTGCTGATGATGCAAAGATAGATAAGGAAGTAACTTTTCAGCAACATAAAAAGGCTACAAAAATATATAGATGGGTCAAGTAAGTGGGTAAAGATCGGGTAAATGGAATATAATGTGAGAAAATGTGAAATGTGAGTTTATCCAAAAAAACGTATTATAGAAATAATGAGAGCATGCAGAGCTCGGTCTCCAACTGCACAAATTACAAAGGGAAATATGTATGTAATTATGAACGCTAGGAGAATGTTATCATATATTGTGAGAAGAATTTAATGCTAAAGTCAAGAGGTTATTCTTCAATTGCTCAAGGCACTAGGGAGGCCACATTTGGAGTACCGTATACAGTACTGGTCATAATATTTAAGAAGGCTGTAAATGCATTGGAAGCTATTTCAAACAGATTTACTGAACTAATATCTGGAATATGTGAGTTGTCTTAGACGAAAGTTTGAATAGGCTAGGCTTGTATCTGCTGGAGTTTAGAAGAGTAAGAATTGAGTTAATTTGAAATATACAACATCCTGAGGGGTCTTCACAAGTTGGATTTCTAAAGGCCAGAAGCTTAGATCATGGCACATTGGCCATTCATGAAGAATTTTTACTCTTGTGGATGAATCTTGAACCAAGGATCGATATTTAAAAATTAGAAGTCACCCATTTAAAATGAAAATAAGGCAAATGTTTTCATTCAGAGAATCATAGGAACATAGATATTAGGGACACTAGGTCATCTGGCCCATCAAGCCTGTCTACGTGATCATGAGTGATCTCAACACCAAACTTCAGCACACTTGCCTTGATGCCTTCAGAGTCTAGAAATCTAATTCCTTCTTAAACTTATTAAGCAATCTGGCTTCCATAGCATTCTCAGAGAGAATTTCATAAGTTCATCACCCCAGAGAAGAAACTTTTTCTCATCTCAATCTTAAATTGTCAGTAATATACTTTGAAACCATGATTCCTTTCTCTATATCCCACAGTCAGGGGAAACAGCATCCCTGCATCCAGCCTGTCCAATCCTGTCAGAATTTTACGTGTTTCAATGAGACTTCCTCTGATTTTGCTGAATTCCTGTGAATTCAGACCCAGCTGACCCAATGTCTCCTTACGTTACAGTTCTGCCATCTCAGAAATCAATCTAATAAAAATTCACTTCTGGGAGAATGGGAGATATATTCTTCTTAGGTAGTCCCTTAGGGTCAAGGATGACTTGCTTCTATACTAAAGATAGCTCTCAGGTAAAAGATGAGTCCAATCTGTAAACTACAGTCTCTTATGGGTGAGGCAGATGGTGATTGGAGGAGCAGATGGGTGAAGTGTTCAGGTTGCCATGTGTTCATTTCATTGTCAATACTTGGCTTCAGCTTAGACTCTGAAATCTGAGGTGCTCAGCTCCTTCCCAGTTGCTTTTACTCTACTTTGGATGGTCTTCAGCCAGGGATTGTCAGGTGTCAGTGGGAGTCTGGCATCTTTTCAAGAAGGCTTTGTGAAGCATTTCTTCTGCCCTGCTAGTGCTTGTTCATTGTGCCACAACTCTAAGCAAAGTCTCGTGTCAGGCATGGGATGTTGTGCCTCACCCTGCAGTGCTCTTTGGACATTGTCAGTGTCTCAATTCTGGAGGCATTGGTCTGCATGATAACATTGATATTGGCATGCCAATCCTGCCAATGGATTTGCATAATAGTACCATAAAATGATATGCCATAGAAACATAAGTTGGTTGTTCAATCCTTTCAGTAAGATAGTAACTGATCTGGTAAAAATCAACTCTATTTTCCCACCTTGTTCCCATAATTCTTGATTCTTTTACTGATTAAAAATCTGTTATGTCAGCCTTGAACATCCTTATTGACCTAACGTGAACAGTAAAAATTCCATGGATTCATTACCCTCTGAGAGAAGAAATTCTTTCTTATCTCTGCTTTAAATAGAATCATAGAGATTTACAACATGGAAACAGGCCCTGTGGCACAATTTCTCCATGCCACTCTTTTTTTTAAACCCTAAGCTAGTCCCAGTTGCCTGTATTTGGCCCATACCTGAAAAACCCATCTTATCCATGTAACTGTCTAAATACTGTTTGAAAGAAAAGAATGTACCACCTCCACTATTACCTCTGGCAGCTTGTTCCAGACAGTAACTACTCTCTGTGTGACAGAATTGTCCCTCGGGACTGTTTTGTATCTCTCCCCTCTCACCTTAAATGGGTGATTGCTTTTTCTGAGATTAAGCCCTCTCATCCTAGACTCTCGCACTAGGAGAAACATCCTCTCAGCATCTACCCTGGCAAGCTCTCTGAGAATCAAATGTGTCTCAAAAGGTTGACTCTCATTCTTCTAAATTTCAGTAAGTACAGACCCAACATACTTCCAGAGCAACACTGGTGGCACTGGCAGACAATGGAGTTTTGCTGCAAATGTTTCATGTCTCTGAGCCATATGATGGTGAGTGTCACTACAACTCTACAGTGCATAAGCTTGGTGCTGGATCTGAGGTCCTAGTCTTCAAATACTATCTTTCTCAGTTGATCCAAAGGCTGCATTAGCATACTGAAGGTGGTGTTGAATCTTGTTATCGATGTCTGTCCTTGTTGACAATAGATTCCCAAGCTATGGAAAATAGTTCATATTACCTATATGTCATTGAGGATTTTAGTTAAATTTAAGGTAGATTCTAAAATTCTTTGCTTGACAGTTGATGCAATTAGTACTGCTTAATAGACCACAAATGAAATCCTGGGCTCACCATTCATGAGAAACATGG
Organism: Sphyrna mokarran; assembly: GCA_024679065.1. Lineage (NCBI taxonomy): Eukaryota > Metazoa > Chordata > Chondrichthyes > Carcharhiniformes > Carcharhinidae > Sphyrna > Sphyrna mokarran. Next base: position 75,433,394 of record JAGIQG010000014.1, on the reverse strand, counting down.
CTGGACCAGCTAATGAATACCATATTACAAGCACAAGTTAGAAGATCGGTATTTTGTAACAATGACTCACTTCCCGGTTCCCCAAAATCTTTCCATCATCTGCAAAGTACCAATCAGCAGTCCAAACACATTCAAGAAGCTCAGCTCCATCCTGGACAAAGCAGCCCGTTTAATCGACACCCCATCTGAGCAGTGATGCGAAGAAGCAGCCAGCTGCAAGATGCACTGCATAAATTCACCCAAGCCTCTTTGATACCACCTTTCAAACCCATGATCTGTAGCTTCTTTGATGGCAAAGGTAGCCAGCACATTGGAACTCACCACTTGCATATTCCCCTCCAAGTCACACGCACTCTAACTTCAAAATATATTACCATTTTTTATTGTCACCTGGTCAAAATTCTGGAACTTTCTCCTGTGGAGTAACTTTTGTAACAAAACCTGTGTTTTTCAAGAAGATGGCTCATGAGATCTCCTCAAGCACAGTACAGGGTGCAAACTGAATGTGGCTTGGCTAGTGATGTCCAAATCAAATGAGAAATCAAAAGACAGACTCCTGCAACTTGTGCTCCTAATTTATCATGTAGAACTGGCAACATTTTAATAACGTAGTTATATGTCCAACATAGAAATCCCAAGATATACTGCCCAGCACAGTACACAGTACTTTGATGAGGTCTGACTGTATTGAATTGAAACATAGTTTCTCCCATGTGCATTGTAACTAACATATCTACTTTCACAAAAGCAAAATACTTTCAATGCTAAAAAATTAAAATTAAAACAGAAAATATTAGACGTACTTAACAGATCAGGCAGCATTTGTGGAGAGCAACTTAACATTTCCGATCAATGACCTGATTTATTAATTTTGTTGAAACAAATTAATTAAGTCTTGCTTCTGGGAAAAGATAAGATTCAAAATCAAATATCTTACTTGAGACATTGTCATGCAATTAATAATATTTACAGCCACTGATTCCACTCCTCCAATAATGCCAGGGAGGATAAGTGTATGACTTGGTGTTAGGTTGGCTCAAGCAGATTAATAAACTTAGATGTTGACAATAAAAGTCACAAATTCTTGCTGGAAATTAAAATAAAATCAAATAGAAACTGTTCAAAAATGCAGAATAGAGAAGTTCACTTTCTAGATAGATTTCTCCATTTAGACTCTTCAGCATTAAAAGTAATTCAAAGCTTCATTTCTAAAAATAAGTGAGATGCTGTTTTGATTTTGTAATCTGGAAGAATGAAAGTGAATTGGCTGAAGAATCTCTCTCCCTCATCACAAATGATGTTATGCTATTGTAATAGACATGTAAATTGTTGAATATAATATGAAAATGAAGTTTAGTTGTTTAGAATATGATCTTGTTTATTTTTGCCCAATAAACTATATTGAAATACAATTGTTGCTTTTCATTTTGGATGTTTCCATGATTTTTGAAAGTCTATTTTCCACCTTTCTGCACATTTCAATCTATTTGCAACATTGTTTATTTTAATTATTTGTTTACAAAATTTTATGATCCTGCCAAGGAGTTTCATGTAACACATATTTGCTAAAGTCTCTAATGTTGAAGGAAAATATTATACATATGTGCATGATACCACTGACCTCCATATCCAACTTCCCAAAATGTTTGTTCTGATACACGTAATGCCATATCAAGATCACATATTTTAAAGGTTTTGAAATTGTCTGAAACATTCGTTGGTATGTTTATAATATTTTCTTTGTTCATAAAACTTAGTGACATTTATTGCCTACCCCTAATTGCCCTTGATGAAGTGGAGATGTGTTACCTTTTTGAACTGCTGGAGTACCTGTGGTGTGAACATTGCCACAGTGCTGTTAAAGAGGAAGTATCAGGATTTTAACTAAGCTAACTATCAAGAAACCATGATATATTTGCAGTGCAGACAATCAAAAGGACTTTGGGGTCCAGGTCCATAGGACTCTTAAATTGGCATTGCAGGTGGAGAATGTGGTCAAGAAGGATGTGGTATACTAGCCTTCATCAATTGAGGGACTGAGTTTAGGAGTCGGGAGATAATGCTGCAGTTTATAAGACCGTAGTCAGACCCCACTTCGAGTACTGTGCACAATTCTGGTTGCCTTGTTACAAGAAAGATGCAGAAGCTATTGAAAGGGTGCAGAGGAGATTTACAAGGATGTTGCCTGGATTGGGTGGCATGCCTTATGAGGATAGGTTGAGGGAGCTTGGCCTTTTCTCCCTGGAGAGACAAAGGATGAGAGATGATTTGATAAAGATTTATAAGATGTTGAGAGGTATAAATCAGGTGGATTTTCAGAGGCTATTTCCCAGGGCTGAAATCGTTGCTACAAGAGGACATAGGTTTAAGGTGCTGGGGAGTAGGTACAGAGGATATGTCAGGGGTAAGTTTTTCACCAGACAGTCGTGGGTGAGTGGAATCGGCTGCCGTTGGTGGTGGTAGAGGTGAGCTCGTTGGGGTCTTTTAAGATACTTCTGTGTGAGCACATGGGATTTAATGGGATTAAGGGTTACAGATAGGCCTAGTAGGTAGGGATACAGTCAGTACAACTTGTGGGCTGAAGGGCCTGTTTGTGCTGTAGCTTTCTGTGTTCTATGTTCTATTTCCAACCAGGGGTATTGCAAGACATGGAGGGCAACTTACTGATGATGGTATTCCATTATATCTGCTACCCATGCCCTTCTAGATGCTAGAGATTGCAGGTTCAGAATTGGAAACTCATTAAGATATTAAGAATATCTTAATAAACAAATAAATAAACAATTTTGTTTTTTTTTCACTCTGAATATCATTAGTAGATTTTACTTAATTACTCTTGACTTCTGCTTATTTTTTTCCCATCCTTATATCCAATGGCATTATCTAGCTCTTCTCCGTTTTACGAAACATGGTCTTAATGAAGATTTATATTTCAGAAAGTGTAGGAGAATACAGACTCATTCCTTTGCATTAATATAACCAAATATTAATTCTGTGAGAGACTTAATAATCATGCTAATAAACTCAATGCAGAGTAGTGAATTAACAAAGCCAACAAGACAATTGAATCTAAATCCAGGAATGTTGTACTGTAGTCACACCACTGTTTAAAACTACAACCATTTCTGGGACATTTAAGCAAAGAACAAAGAACAAAACAGCATGGGAAACAGCATGGGCCCAACGAGCCCGCGCCGCCACCTCAATGTTCCCACCTCTATCCATGATCCCTGTCATCCCTATCTATGTTTATAGATCTATGCATTAGAACCAAATTTGAGACAAGTTAGGGAGAATTTGTTCTGCCAATCAACCTGAGAGCACATCTTTGGGATGTGGGAGGAAACCGCAGCACCCAGAGAAAACCCATGCAAGCATGGGGAGAATGCGCAAATTCGCACAGACACAGGCCCAAATCCATGTATCTGCACAGCACAGCATTAGTCACTGAGCTGTCGTGTTGCCTATCGAATGGTCCAGGTCAAGCATACACTAACTAGGCTACTCTCAAAATCCAAGAGCAGCCCTCTCATGACCCATCGTGTGAATGCCCCTTGTTAGACAAGGTGGACCGAAGTACCGATTAGGATAAAACAAATACATCAATATCATCGACATTGGAGGTATGAAAAGAATCAAGAGACTGATCCTCTATGTTAAATGCCTGATTTAAGAAATGGCTGCAGAAACATGGGATTTTCAGCTCAAAAAAGATCGAGGTTCTGGATAGAGGGAAAGTGGGAACAGGTTTATATTAAAGGAGCATGATGTAGGGAGGGCTACATTAGGCTAATAGAAGACAAATAGTCATGATTTGAGAACATTAACACAATACTGACTTAACAGTGAATGATGTTAGACTATAGAGAGAGAGCTCACAAGAGCTGTCATTACAAAATACAGCTCTAACTGAATAACAAGTATTTCTCATTTAAATAATGTATTTTGAATTTATAAAATGAATGCAGTTTTCTTCTGGAATACATTTTGTAAAACTTCAGCCAACAGCAAAATACAGCAGGGCTTGATGGGATGAGGTAGTAGATAGGGCCTGCATTCTGCAGGACAATGGATTATCAGTAGTTGTCAGGAATAAAGTAGCCATAAATAGCAGTCTGACGAATACAGATATACAGCTCAAAACTGATAATGCGAGTTCATGGTAGACATAAGGACTTTCTCAGGGTGAGACAAGTGTCATGTAGTTTGAGTCTATGAGAATCATTCCCCCATTTCACATGTTCAGCATCCTATGTTGCTGGACAAACAAGGGAGATAACATCTGAAATTCAGGACAAATAAGATCCCATGAGGTCAGGATGTAAATTGTTGTTGGCTGGAGTTGGTGACAGAGGTGATTATTGACTTATTTGTATTATAATTTATGGGATAATGTCTCCCAAAAAATTGGGAAATGATTTTGAAAATGTATAATTGCCCTCACGGGCATTGTTTTTCAGAGTGATATTGGGCTGCCTGCACTTATCTGCAATGCTGGGCTTCTTTATATCATTCTCTTATTTGATAACTTGGTTAATAAAATCATGGCTTAAAATTAGTACACCAAGACTCATGAGTCTCTTTATTTAGCTTAAGTTTAGCAATACCTTGCCTCAAAGGAAACCCCTTTAACAGAGGATAATGTGGAATTGATATCAAGAAAATCCATTCATCAAGAGAAGATCATTTATAAAGTTCCTGGCTGTTACAATGAAGAATAATCAGGGTTTTGGCAGAATACTGGGGCCTCAACTTTGTACAATTTATTTCACTGACTTGAATGAGGGGAGTGAAAGTATGATAGCTAAATTTACAGATGATATAAAGAAGGGGGAGAGGGGCAGAAATATTCTGTGAAGAGGACATGAGGAGGTTGCAGATGGATATAGATAGCTTGAATGGGTGGGCTAAATTCTGATAGATGGAGTGTAATGTGGGAAAATGTGAAGTTCTTCTCTTTGGCAGGAAGAGAATAATTGCAGATTACTATTTAAATGAGGAGCAGTTACAAAATTCTGAGGTACAGAAAGAACTAGGTATTTGGGTTCATAAGTCATTATATGTAGGGGCAGCAAGTAATTAAGAAGACTAATAGAATGTTATCCATTATTACAAAGAAATTAAACATAAAATTAAAAATGTTATACAGGATACTGATTTGACCACATTTTGAATATTAGGTTCAGTTTTGGTCTCCTTATTTAAGGAAGAATGTAAATGCATTGAAGGCAATTCAAAGGAGGTTTCCTGGATTGATATCTATCATAAATATGATGTGTCAAGAGGAATGATTAGGCAGATTGGGCTTGGAATTTAAAAGAGTGATGGATGAATTGAGTTATATAAGCTTGTGGACAGTCTTGGCAAGATGGATGTGGAAAGGATGTTTCCTCTTGTAACTGAGTCTGGAATGATGGGTTGCCTTTTAGGGCAATTATAAAGAGAATCTTTTTTTTCTCTTGGAAGGTTGTATGACTTTGAACTTGTTAAGTAGGAATTTTCCAGCCACTCTTGCCCCAAGGCTGGGAAAATCCTATCTGAGGTCATCAGATCTTTGCGTGGTCTTGGCACGCCTGTGGCAATTCATGTGGCAACTGGGATGAGAAATTTTCACCTTCTGCCCCAGAAGACTGGAGGAGAGGTTTTTGAATATTTTTAAGGTGCAGGTAAAAAGATCCCTTGTTGGACAATGGGAATCATGGATAATTTGGAATTTGGATTTCAAAATACAATCAAATCAACTATTATAGAATGGTGGAAGACCTGAGAGGCCGGATGACATTCTTCTCTTATTTTTATGTTTATACAATCACATTATGAATTAAGATTGTTAAGAATTATTCCTTATTCTTGTCCACCTATACATGGATATGGTAATAAAATGATTATTTTACTAACCCAAGAACTTAGAGATTTGAATACAAAATCTCATTTTTTTTTACTTGAATTCCCATCACGCTAGTTTAGGTTTGATTAAAAATAAAACCTGGGAATTAAAATTGGTGTCAGTAAAAGTGGCTATAGCCACAAACCTGCAGATTTACAAAATCCCCATGTGACAGAACCATTGCCACATCCTGACCCAATCTGCCTCAGTGATGAACATTCTTGTGTGATTTTCAGGGAGGCAGCTAATTGACAGACAGGACCTTTTTGTGCAGATGGGAATAATGGGTGTCACATAAATGCAGGAGTACCAAGAGAGGGCCTGACAGCAGGACCAGCTGCTGGGAGATGAGTACAGTTCAGATGGAAATATAGTTACCCACTATGACCATTCTGTGTCTGATGGGAACAATTGGAAGGCTTATTGATCTTTTTATTCATGTTTTCATTTAATATTTTAAGCTTTTCTTGTGATTTACCTCTTTGGTTCACCAAGACCATATGAATTTGTAACAGAATAGGCCATATTCGACCTCTCGAGCCTGTGCCACCATTCAATAGGATCATAGCTGATCTGATATTCCTCATGTCCCCCACCTCCTTGTCCTTTCCCCATAACCCTTGATTCCCCTGCAGCTCAAATATAGATCTATCTTGGCCTTAAATGTACACAAGTTGGGATTTCTTGACCATGGTCAGAAAAACTCACCCAAGGTCACTGGACTTTAGCATGGTTCTGTGTCCCATCTGCTATGATTCCTGAGATGGGCAGGATGGAAAATCCTACCCAAGGACTCTGCCCCCAAGCTCTCTGTGGCAAGAAGTTCCAAAAACTCACAATGCCCTGAGAGGAGAAATTCCTACTCTTCTGAGTCTTAAATTGGCATCCCTTAATTCCACCCCCCCCCCCCCCCCCATTCTGAGCACCTCTGGACTTAGATTCTCTCATGAATAAAACTTCCTCTCATGGAAAGGTATGACACAGTAGTACAGTAGTTAGCACTGCTGCTTCACAGCTCCAGGGATCTAGGTTCGAATCCCAGCTTGGGTCACTGTCTGCATGATGTTTGCACATCCTCCCTCTGTCTACATGGGTTTCTTCTGAGTGCTCTGGTTTCATCCCACAGTCCAAAGATGTGCAGGCTAGGTTGATTGGCCATTCTAAATTATCACTTTGTGTACCAGGATGCAAAGGTTAGTGAGAGCCATGGGTAAATATGTAGGGATATAGAACATAGAACATTACAGTGCAGAACAGGCCCTTCGGCCTTCGATGTTGCGCCGACCAATTAGGAACAAGCAGTGACCCTCTAACCTAAACCATTCCCCTTTCATCCATAAACGTATCTACTAATCTCTTAAACGCCACCAAACTTGGCGCATCTACAACTGATGCAGGCAAGGCATTCCATACCCTTACCACCCTCTGGGTAAAGAACCTACCTCTGACATCTGTCCTAAAACCACCACCCCTTAATTTAAAGCTATGTCCCCTCGTGCTAGCTTTCTCCATCCTAGGAAAAAGGCTATCACTGTCCACCCTATCTAAACCTCTAATCATCTTATATGCTTCAATAAGATCCCCTCTTAGCCGCCTCCTTTCTAACGAAAACAACCTCAAATCCTTCAACCTCTCTTCATAGGACCTGCCCTCCATACCAGGCAACATCCTGGTAAACCTCCTCTGTACCCTCTCCAATGCCTCCACATCTTTCTTATAATGTGGGGACCAGAACTGTACACAATACTCCAAGTGCGGCCGCACTAGAGTTTTGTACAGTTGCAACATGACGTTGCGGCTCCGAAATTCAATCCCCCTACCAATAAAAGCTAAGACTCCGTATGCCTTCTTAACAACCTTATCGACTTGATTGCCAACTTTCAGGGATCTATGCATACATACACCAAGATCCCTCTGTTCATCAACACTATTAAGAGTCCTACCATTAGCCCTATACTCTACACATTTGTTATTCCTGCCAAAGTGAATTACCTCACACTTTTCCACATTAAACTCCATTTGCCACCTCTCGGCCCAGCTCTGCAACTTGTCCAAGTCTCTCTGCAAACTATAACACCCCTCTTCACTATCTACCACTCCTCCGACTTTGGTGTCATCCGCAAATTTACTAATCCATCCTTCAATACCCTCATCCAGATCATTTATAAAAATTACAAATATGGTGATAGGGCCTGGGTGGCATTTCTGTCTCACATTGCCAGTGACATGGGTTCAGTTCCAGCTTGGATCACTGTCTGAGAAGTGTGCATATTCTCCCCATGTCTGCATGGATTTCTTCTGGGAGCTTTGGTTTCCTCCAAAACACGTGCTGGTTAGATGCATTGGCCATGCTAAATTCTCACTCAGTGTACCTGAACAGGTGCTGGAGTGTGGTGACTGCAGTTTTTCCCAGGAATTTTATTGTAATGTTAATGCAAGCCTACTTGTGACACTAATAAATAAACTTAAAAAAAATGAAATAGGAACTACTGAACTACTGAACTACTGAACTAGGAACTACTGTTAAATTTGGAATTTCTCTTACTTAGATATTCACCTAAACCGCACAGTGGTTTTATATTTTCAGTTTTGGATTGCATGGTGCTTGTCTCTTCAAGGGCAGTGGGGACCATCCAAAATAAGTAAAGAAGGTTAGGGTAATATAGCCATTTCTGCCAGATGCCCCAAAATACGAAGACTGTGGACACAGTTTGCTTCTTTACGAGATTGGGCGCTTGGTAAGAGAAGATTCACGGTTGAGCCGTACATTAACCCTATTCCACCATGAAAAATTGATAATGGAATGAGTTACCACTGATCATGTAGACTCCACTAATTTTCTCACATTCAAGAGAAGAGTAGGTGAAAAAATTAGGAGGAAAAATAATAATTGATTAATAAAATTAATTATCACTCTTTAATGTTTGGCTGCCATGTTTAAGTGATGTAAATTTGTATTTTCCGCTATATACATGTGATGGATAACATGATTCAATGATGCAAATTTGTATTTTCCACCTCATACATGTAATGGATAAGATTGAGGAAACCACAGAGTAGTAGAATGAATATGGCAACCCGAGGTCTCAGAGTCAGCGGAACTCACCTCAGTGGCTAACATTGTCATGTTGTCCATTTCTTTGACATTCCAGTCTGAATAATATCTATCAGCAGCATCAGATTGGCATCTGGTGGATGCTGCATTTAAGGGTGACAGGAACTTGGAATCTTTAATCGACTCTGGAGCAGGCCGGAGCGTGTAACAGTACGTTTCAGTGAGAGAACCAGATCCACGCACTTCAATGACATTTTTAATTAGACTGGAGTCTGGCACTGTGTGGAAATTTAAATTGGAATTTCGATATATTGTTTCTGAATCGCTATGTTCGAGACACAAACACCAGTCCTCGTCATTATTTGCACTGCGACAGACCGTGATAACAAGCGCAATCAGGGCAATCATTAGTGTGAGTGTGATTGCCCCTAAGGATATAATTATGTAAAAGGCTGCATTGGAGGGATACTCAGGGACCCGAGGCATAAATGTAACAGCATGAATGACATCTTCAGCACTGTCTACTATTGAGAGTGTGATGGTAATCGTGGAAGATAATGAAGGGTGCCCATTATCTTTTACCAAAATAACCAGCATCTGCACTGCAACATCCATGTCATCAATTTGGCGAGTCGTCCTCACTTCCCCCGAATTAATTCTCATGGCGAAAAGATTCTGATCGGTAGCTCGGAGAAGCTGATAAAACAATCGTGCATTCTGCCCAGAATCAGCATCAACAGCAATAACCTTGACCACCAAATAGTCTGGATCTGCTATTCGAGGAATGGTTACTTCGGATCCATTCCTTGTGAGCGGAAAGACGATGACAGGCGCATTGTCATTTTGATCCAGGATGACCACATGTACTGTATAATTAGTACTGAGTGGAGGCAATCCGGAATCCTGCACTTGCACATTAATCTGGAAATTCTTCAGCTGCTCATAATCAAAGGAGCGCTGAGAGAAGATGATCCCGTTCTCTGAATTGATGGAGACATAGGATGAGATGGGCATACCTTCAACCAGGCTGTCCAGAATGCAATAAGAAAGGTGGGAGTTTGGACCCAAGTCGGGATCAAAAGCAGAAACCGAACAAATGGAAGCCCCAAAAGCGTTATTTTCCATCACGTACGCAGTGTGAAATGTATCCGCAAAGCGCGGAGGGTTGTCGTTTATGTCTGACACCTGCACTTGAATAGTTTCATTGGTGGAAAGAGGAGGAATTCCTGAGTCACGACAAGAGATCCCAATTTGGTATTCAGATGTAGTTTCCCTGTCCAGTGCGTGCTTGACAACTAATGTGTACGTATTCTTAAAAGTCGACCTCAGTGCGAACGGTAAATTGGGGTGAACCAGGCAGGTAGTTACTCCATTATCTTCAGAGTCCTGGTCGGTTACGCTGATCAGCGCGATCACAGTTCCAGACTGTACATCCTCCGGGACGGAATTAGATACTGACATCAGAGTCATATCGGGGGCATTATCATTGACATCCTTGATGTCAATGTGAACAGTGCAATGCACCGGGAGTGCAAACGGACCTTTGTCTTTGGCTTCTGCTATAATTTCAAAAGTATCGGCTTCTTCAAAGTCTATAATCCCTTTTACTATAATTTCACCTGTTTGGGAGTCCATACTGAAGAGTTCGCGGACTTTACTTGGAGTAAGGTCGCTGAGAGAGTACATGATCTCTGCATTTGTGCTTTCGTCCAAATCGGTGGCATTCAATTTGATAACTGCAGTTCCGAGCGGTACATTTTCCATTAAACTGGTTTTATACAACATCTGGTCAAACGCAGGCGAGTTGTCGTTGACATCGAGGACAGTGACGATAACTTGGGCGGTGCCTGTTCGCTCTGGGATACCCCCGTCAACAGCAGTCAGAAGCAAATGATGAGTCGCCTGCTGTTCCCTGTCCAGGTATCTCTCCAGGAGCAGGTGAACAAATTTGCTATCGTCCCCGCTATTCTGCACTTCTAAAGCAAAGTGTTCATTTGGACTGAGATGGTAAATGCGGACAGAATTGATGCCCAGGTCCGGGTCATGGGCACTCTGAAGAAGGAATCGAGTTCTCGGTGGGGCTGATTCCAAGACCTCCAAACGGATCTCAGCATTCGAAAAAGTGGGGGAATTGTCATTTATATCTCGAATCTCCACTTCAATGCGGTAGAGTTCCAATGGATTTTCTACTACAACCTCCAGATTCATAAAACAAGTAGGACTCTGCCTACACACGTACTCCCTGTCTATCACTTCATTCACAAACAGCACGCCATTCTCTAAATTAATCTCGAAATACCGTTTCCTTACTGCAGACATTATGCGGAGCCTGCGACTAGACAGCTCTCTCACATCCAGCCCAAGATCTTGAGCAATGTTCCCAACGAAGGCACCATGCTTCAATTCTTCATGAATTGCATAGCGAATTTGACCAAAAACGATATTCCAGACACAAAGCAGGAAAACCGTAAACAATGCTTGCATTCTTTGTCCGAATTCGCCCTTGCATTCGCAATGATGCAAAATTATTTACTCTCCACCCAAAAAAATCAGTTGCTGATATCCAGTATAAACCAAGCAAAAGGCTGACCAATATTACATCTGTACAGAAGAATAAAAGTACAAGAAATGACCGTTCCGATGTACGATTACAAACAGTGAGAGTCTGTTTTCCTCTCTGTTTCTGCATTATGCGTATTATTGGGGGAGGGGGGATAGATCGCTGGCAGCATTTTAGCGCCTCATTGGTAGACAGCGACACAGAGAGTCTTTGCCAATAATTACACTGAACGCTTATTAAAGATGGACGTATGCAAAGTGTGAAAGTTACGCGTATAATTGTGCATTCACTGGCCAACAAAAGTGAGTAACTTATCAGCTGTCCCGTTGTCTCCAACTCAACTCTTAGTTCAGGATCATCGCGTCAAAAGTCAAGAGCATTAAGTTCTGGAAAGTAACGTTAGTTTTTTTTTAATAATATTGAAGGCATTCTGCATCTTCCTGCTTTTTTGGCGCTGAACTTCCCACGTCGGCTCATTAGACAAGTTAGAAACAAAAATTGCACTATCTGGAACTCAGGATAGGACGGAATTTCCAGTCTAACCTGATCATAAAGAGCCCAACAATAAACTTGGGGTAAATTACATAAATAATCAAGGTGCACGGGAAGAGCTGTATACACACTATATCATAATCTGTTTCACTCATTCAACAACAATTCAGGTACTTCATGGTGCATTGAGTGCAGTCCACACAAGATGCATCCAAGTTCTCAGTGTAGAAATTGCAAAGGAACTGATCGCAATCTTCCAGTCCTTATTAAAAAGTGGGGTACTGCCAGAGGACTGGAGCATTTAAACGTATTTGTGTGGATATATACTATATTCATTAAGAGGGTACGGATAAATCTAGCAATTGAAGGGCAGGCACTTTTACACAAGTGGCGAAGAAAGAATCAATTGAGCGAAACTTCAACCGCTCGGAGGACTAGCAAAGGAAACCCAGTCTAGCTTGGTTAAGGGCAAACCCTGATGAGGCTGAAGGAGAAGTTCTGCCGGGTTTTAAACTGTCTTTTCATCCTTTCATACTCACCTGCAAGTCATCTCTGCATTCAGGTGCTGCTCTAAGACTTGAACAGAATGATTAAGGGTGACACACAAATACATTGTTAGAGTCTTTCAGATGAAACGTTAAACCGAGACACTTTTAAAAGATCCCGTGGCACTAGTTCGAAAATGAGTATTGTATTATCATTAAATGTGCTGGAAATCGTTGCTTGAAACTTATCTCCTGATTCCTCAAAGCCTTTCCACCATTTGTAAAGCACTAGTCAGGTGCTCTCTCTGTACCTTGGAAAATACAGCTGCGACAGCACCAAAAATCTTGACACCATTCAAATGCAGTCCGCTTACTGAAAACACCTTCACTCTCCCCACCACTGATGTTGTTCCCTAACTCACTATTGGAAGCAAGTCTACTGTTCTTATGTGATCTGGCCTTCACATAAATCCAGAGCCAGAGAAACGTGGCTGACTCTCAACTGCCGTCCAATAGCAATCAGGAATGGACAATAAATGCTGGAAAGAGTGGAACACCATATCCCACGAATGAATAAAATAATGTACAGTAGCAGCAATGTGTATTTCCCACAAGATATATTGTAGCAACTCAGCAAAAGCACCTTCCAAACATGAGATCTCTATCATTTAGTACAAAAGCAGCAGATGCACGGGAACACCACGACCTGCAAATTGCCCTCCTCCACAGAGGTCATCCTAACTTGGAACCATATCAATGTTGTTTCGTTGCTGCTGAGTCAAAATCCTTATACTCTCTTGCTAATATCTCTGTGGGGTAGCTTTAACAGATGGATTGCAGCAGCTCAAAATGTAGCTCATTATTACATTCCCAAGGGGAATTAGTGATGGACAACAAATATCGGCTTAGCCAACGATGCCCATATCCCAACAAAGAATTTATACATTTAACTAACCATAAGACAAAACTGTTGATCCAGGCATTATTACTTTACTCCAATACAGCCTTCATGTCATTTGCTGTCAGTCTTGTCTCATCCTCACAACATTTAAGAACCATTTCGATGAGCACTTGAAATACCATTGCAAATAAGGCTATGGACCATGCCCTGGAAAATGGGTTTAGGATGGACAGGTATTCGACAGCTGTCATGGGCACAATGGGCTGAAAGCCTCTCTCTGTGCTGAAAAACTCTGAGTCCACAGGAGATTTTTCACCTGCAAATTTTTAGTTCTTTCATTCTCACTGTTTGGTGCATTGTTGCAGAAATTGATTTAATTTATTTTCTCTACTTCTTTGTTGAGATTACTTTTATTTGTATTTCAGATTGATGGAATATGCAGCAAATGGCAGCAAGCTGCGAAACTTGCTTTGGGGAAAACTGAAGATCCATCCCAAGCCAGCGCACCATTATGTCAACTCACTAATGCTTTGCTTTACTTTGTCTCTTTTTTTTTAGTTTTGGGGATAAGAATGTTGCTGACAAACCCAGTTTTTGCTGCTTGTCCCTAATTGTCATCAAATTTAACATTGTGGGAGGAGGGGGGGGGTGAATTAAGAGTCCACCAAATTGCTGTGTGTCTGGAATCACACATGGGCCATTCTGGGTAAGGATGGGGGATTTCTCTACCTAAAAGTGATCCATGATGTGAGTCTCACCTCAGGAAGGAGCAGTGATGAATCAAGAAAGTTCATGATTCCAAATAAAACTGTTGTACTTTAACCTGGTGTTGTGGAACTCCTATAAGTAAACCAAATAGAGTTTTATTTTATCTTATTTATTAGTGTCACAAGTAGGCTTGTATTAAAACTGGAGTGAAGTTACTGTTGAAATCCCATAGTCGCTATGCTCTGGTGCCTTTTAGGGTACAGTGAGGGAGAATTTAGCATGGCCATTGAACTTAAACAGTATGATTTTCAGACTGTGGGAGGAAACTGGAGCATCCAGAGGAAAGACATGTGGACACGGAGAGAACGTGCAGATTCTATAGAGACAGTGAGCCAAGCCAAGAATTGAAACCACATCCTAGTGCTGTAAGGCAGCAGTGCTAACCACTTTTATAGCCCACAGTCAAGACTAGATGCATAGATTTATTCATTCATTCCAATTTCATCAGAACATGAATTTGGGCCTCGTGGTTACTAGTCCCACGACATTTTCAGTGTGCCATTATCACCCCTTTGCATTTTTGTTGCATGGTTTTCTTTATCACTATTCCATAATTGCACCAAGCTTCTTGACAGATGACATTAACCTCCTCACAAACAGATATTGTGAAAGCATGGAGTAGGAGTATTCAGAACTGATAAGTTTCAGGAGTTCTGCCAGAAAACCTGTCTAAGAGCTTCATGAGTCGCTGTTTAAGATCAAAAACAAGTTCAGGATTAATTGAATGCAAAAGTTTGCTGCTGAGAAATACAGCTGGTTCATGCTGGGGTGCATGATATATAAAAGCCTGCCTTCACGTACAAGTATTTAGCAATGTGATCAAATATGAATGCTATTTCACCCTACTTTCAAACCCACATGGGAAAGATAACAAATAGGTTAAGCCCTGCTAACAGTTCTTTCATGTCCAGCCAGAAAAATTACACTTATTACTGATGTCAACAAGGACGAAGCATAATCGTGACCTTGTGTGTCACCAATAGAGCTGTCTAGCTTTCATGCCAAGTTCTAGTTCCTAATATAAAATTTGGCATATGCACATGACTGTTCCCTATTGAAATAATTTCATTCACATTCTGTGAGTCAGCAAGATTCAAGGATAATATTCTATTCATAAAGACCCATTGTTGTAATGCCTCCTCCATTTTTATCTATATTTCCTTCTTCTTGAAACTGATGGAAGACTTTGCTGCTGATTTGCATTATGATCTGTGGAGTTTGGGAATTGTACATCTATCAGTATTCACATGTCCAGTAATTCATTGCACAATGGTTATATGTAACAACAATTGAGTTTTGGGCTCACCAAGCCCATGTAGGTATGAAGGTGCAGGCAAATGAAATCTACAAATGGATGCCAGACAAATGCTATGAAATGCTACGCTCCATAAATCCTACAGACATATTAAACAGTGAAACACTTGCAAAAGTAGCCATTTATTGTCTCTAAACCCCCATGCTGTGTGGATATATATCAAAACTTGTCATGATGAATAGGTGGAAAGTGTTTTCAAAGACACTTACGAAAACAATTGTCAAATTCTGCCCCTTGAAGTTCAGAAAAATTAAGGAACTGACATTTAGAATACTTCAATAAACTGTACAACTGTGTCCAAGTTATGAAAATAGATAAATCACAGTTAGACAATGCCCTTCATTATCTTAGGACATCCAAAAACACTTGACATTTGATCAAATTGGTTTGAAATGCAATCACTGCAGTTTATGTACAGCAAGGTCACATGATCAACTATGCATTTAAATTTTCTTCAGAGGTTTTATTAGTTTACACTTCAATTCAGGGGTGGCATGGTGGTACAGTTGTGGTGGTACTGTGCCTTTAAGAAATGTATTTATATCATGTTTCTTGAAAGGGTATGTTTAAAATTCATTTCTGTTTCAAGCCGATTGGTCTGCAACAGACAGCTCACATGCTGAGAATGTGCACTAATAATTGATCTTAGCTAATATGATGTTTAATTTTATCTGAGTAAATGCATTTTTGTTTATTTTGATTTTTCCATTGTGGGTTCAGATTAGGTTGATTGACAGAAGTAAAGTCATGTAAAGCAGAGAGACTAAGCTTACAAGGAAAAGTGGCTTCTGACAGAAGCAATAGGTGTCTCTGTCTGGTTTTCTTTCGAGGCTGTTGTTTGGCTGTCAGAAGACAGGTGTCTCTCTGTCTCTCTCCAGAGATTTTCAAAGGCTTCAGGGCTGCTAACAAGTAAAAATATGTATGTAAACTTGAGTTGTTTGCAAGCTGGTTTTGAAGAAGAGTTTGAGTGTATGAAAGGAATGTTGCTTAAATTGGAAGTAGTAGAGATCAGTTAGCAATTCATAGTTGTATCTTGTCATTTGAATATTTCAATTGGTAAAAGTTAAACTAATTAATTCGTTTTTAGCTAAGCTGCATTGATACATAATGTTTGTTTTGACAAAATCTTCCTAGTGTGTTAATAGAATCATACTTGGGGTAAAACACTTTATCCTCATACTAATGCCAAAATAGAAAAAAAAGTGTTGGGGATCTAGTCGGGATTTGTAATATATTTTGAGGATTCTGCTCTGATAACCTAACACATTGGTTTCTGATTCCCCTTCACACTACCAAGGATCCAAATTTGATTCAGTGTGCACTTGTGAAAGAATGAGTAGATAAATAGATGAATGAGTGTGTAAGACAAAAAGATGAATGGATGTGTCAGTCAAAGTATAAATTGGTGAGGTGGGTAAGTGGAGAGCTGGTACCTTGTGGGTCAATGGTTGGTTGGTGGGTGAGTAGGTAAGTGGGGCATGTCGGTGATGCTTGATTGGAAATGTAGGCGAAGTAGTCTGTTGTCAACATTGGGCTGGGATTTAGCCCAGTTGGTTTGGAGGGGTAGTGAGGTTGCTGCGGCATAACAATGTGGACAGTTGCGTAGTTGGATTGTTACATACTAGTTGGGTAGTCAGAGGGATGGTTGGATTATATCAGGGGTACTATCAGGAAATGGGGGTACGAGGAATGGGGATAGTCTTGTCAAAGCGGGAGGGGATGAATTTTATCAGATCAAGTCAGATGGTGGGCTGCAATGCACACCTTGTTGGCATGGTAGTTCGGTGGTCAGGATAGGATGGGTTGTGATGTTAGATAGGTTTGGGTTGATGTTTGTGTCACATTGAAGGTGGATACTTGTGGGTAGGGGTAGACTTAGTCAGGCTGAGGTGTTTGTATGGTTGTGTGTAGTCAGGATTGTGGAGGCAGTTGGCTTGGGGCGAGTTGGATAGTCAATTGATTAGAAGTAGCCAGAAGTGAGGGATGTAGTCAAGTTGTCAAGGATTAATCAAATCTAAGGGTGGTTCAGTCATTGGTGGTGAGGTCATGTGGCTAAAGGCCAATTAGGTCAGATCAGAATGTGGAATTTATCTGGTTGGGGACAGTGAATCAGGTCAAGTTACTCTGTGATTCTGGGGGAATCACAGAGTAACTTCATTGCATTGTTAATAAACAATAATAAATAAAACTTTAACTTCCACTTTGTAAAGGTCCTTTTATTCTACACAGACAGGTTTCGGGTGCCATAGATAACTGTGGCTCTCCCTTGCCAGTGTTCAACCCACAACCCTGAAGTGTCACATTGGGGGAACTTCACAAGAGAGAGGGAGAAAGACTGACTGTTTATTCCTGACTAGTGAGCTCACTCTCATGCCACACAAGGTACCCAGGTTGCCACCTACAACTGGGTATCTCTCTTTCTTGTAGGTAGTAAAATATAACTCAGAAGTGATACACTTCTTCAAGAGCGTAGTCAGTGTGGGTTAGTTTATGTACTCAGGTGGCGGAGGATGGCCCGATTGGCAGTTTGGCATTCAGGTTGTCAGAAATATTTGCATGTCGAGTTAGCCTGGGATACATTTGGCTGTTTAGGGGGTAATCAGATTCTTGGGGGTGTTGCTGGATGTTAGAAGGGACGTAAGCTCATCAATAAGTAGTTGGGTAATTAGGGCGAGCCAGAAAGCAGTTGGATGACTTATTGTGTAGTTAGAGGCATTTGGGTGACTGTGGGATAGTGGGGCATTAACAAGAATAGTTTGGTGGCCAAGAGGGTAGGTGTTTGGGGTCAATAATTGGCAGATAGAGTGTAGCAGGATGGCCAGGAATATAGAGTTGTGGTTATGTCATCAGGGCAGAGACATGTACATACAAACATATGAACATATGAATCTGCAGCAGGAATTGGCCATTCAACTTCTTGCAATAGCTCCGCCGTATAATAAGACCACAGATAAGCTAATTATAGCCTCAGTATCACTTTTGTCCCTGACAGTAAAAGAAGTATAATTGCCTACCAAAAAATAGCTTGAAATTTTCCCCCAGACTTCAGATTCAAGAAAATAAAACACAATATGAAGAATAAAGAAAAAAAGAATGAAGGAGATATTTCAGAAAGTATATGATTTAGTAGCTGGTAACTCCAATGGTGGGCATAGACATGTTCCAATATTTGAAATCATAGAATACGTTTATGAAGGGAGATTTCAAAATTATCTGACCAGAAACAAGAAACTGGATGAACTTAAAGCAGTTACATTGTAGGGCATAAAATGTTTACATTGCCACAGAAACTTATTCATCCTGAAAAGCCAAGTGTGTAAAAGATTTACTGATGAAGATTCTCAAAAATAATTTCTTGACCGAAACTGCTAACAGTTACTGGGAGATTCTGATTTTATTGATGGAGCAAGAAGAGGGTGATAATATGTTACAATTTCTTGCAATGCTAAAAAGATTAACAAAGAACTTTGAGTTCGGCTTGACCATCAAAAACAATCAGACAAATTTGTCTGTGGGCTTTGAAATGACGCAATTTAAATATGATTGCCCACAAAAACTGCTGTTGAGATCGTGGTGTTCATGTGATGGACTGCAATAGGAACTCCCCAATATGGAGGTAGAAGCAAAATACACAAATGGAAATGGACAGGAAGAAATATTTTAAAATACAAGCATGCCACATATGTATTGAAGTGAGGCATTCTCCATTATGCACACTGGAATTGAGAAAATAAATGTAGATATGTAAAAATGGCAAGGACGGCCACCCAACTAAGGGATATTACACAGGTTAGTCTTCTCCAACCCTGAAGATGTGCAAATGCAGGAACAAATTAATATCTAAAATGAGGGTCCACAAGATTATCTGCTGAGGACAAAAATTGTGAGATGCAAAGAGATTAGAATAGATTTAAAAACTTAAGTTTGGTGTGCTATCCATGAAAGGGGATACCCAAATGTTCAGTGTTTAGTTAAGGTTAAGTTGACATGAAATAAATATGAAAATAGACACGGGAGCTGCTGCATCATTTATCCTAGAAAACATATACAATCAGAAGCTTAAACATTTACCACTAAGATCTTCATACAATCCTGTGGACATAAACAAACAAGGTAGTTACACTGATGGTTCAAGTAAAGTTCAAACCTGTGCTGTTTAGTTGGATTGGCCAGAGTGTCCAAAAGATTTGTAAGTTTGGACGATTAGCAGGAGTTAAATAGATAGAGCATAGATTGGGCATGGCTGAGATGCTCTGTTGAAGCATCAGTTCAGGGTTGAATGACCTCCTTCTGCACTGTAGGGGTGTTCTGAATTTATGATTCTAATGATCAGTCAGCAAAGTTGCTCTGCACCTAGTAAAGGTATATTATCCTGCACTCTTCAGAAGAGTGTGGTGACACAAAATCAAGCAAATCTGGGGAGTGATTAACAAACTGGTTGATAGCAAGAACATGCTGCCAAACCCTTGGGGAAATATAGTAAGGCTTTCAAGAATATCCTAGGATCCATGATGGGAGTAGAGGCAAAGCTCAAGATCACACCTGCTAATAACTCCAGGTGGTTCAAGGCAAGAATTTATGCAATTAAATCAAAGTTAGAAGCAGAACTAGGAAAGTTAGTCAAGGATGGACTGATTGAAACTGGAGCGATGGGCAACACCAGTCATCAAAGTTATTAAATTTTATGGTTCTGTTCATGTCTCCGGGGAATTTAAGGGGATAATAAATCCAATACTGTGTGTAGGCCAGTATGCCTTGCTACCATTTGAGAACCTATTCATTGGATTGGCTGATTGTCTAAAGTTCAGCAAATAAACTTGTCCCAAACATACTTCCAAATGAGGGTGGCAACTTAGTCCCGTACTACTGATGATTGTTACCCACAAGGCATTGTCCTGGTATAATCACCTTCCATTCGGAATGACATTGGCATTGGCCATATTCCAGAAATTAATGGATCAAATCTTAGATGGTCACAGTGGTGTCCAGAATAAGTTGAATGATATTCTAATAACAGGGAAAGGTGAGCAGAGGCATTTACAAAACTTAGAGGAACACTGGACCATTTAGAGAAGGAAAACGTCTCTGTGAAGAAAGAAAAGTTATCAAGGTCACGTAATAGACAGGGATGGTCTCTGCAAAGAACATAAGAAAATGTTAGCAACCCCGGATGTGCCAAGACCACAGAATGTGTTACAGTTGCAATGATTATTAGAAGTAATTAATTATTATGGAAAGTTCATCTCGAACATTGCAATGCTACTAAAACCACTTCAAACTTTATTGTGTGTTAACCAACAATGGAATTGGATGAATGAGTGTGAAAGTATGTGCAATGGAGTTAAAGATGTGCTCAAACAATCCGAGTTATTGGTCAACTTTAACCTAGAATTGAAAATTTAACTACCATGTGATGCATCAGTCTATGAGTTAGTGCTGTTGTACCTCGTATTATGACAATAGTCAAAAATGTTCACATCACGAATATTATCAAGCATAAATAAAATTATCATCAACTTGTGTGAGAAGCACTCAGCATAATTTCTGGCATTAAACGATCGCATCAGTACATGTATCAAGACAATTTACTTTGTTGATTGACCACAAGCTGTTGAGAACCTGTCCATACCAGGGAATTCCATCAATAGCTGCAAGTTTTCTACAATGATATTATCAGAATGTAATTATGAAATAAAGTATCAGAGTTCAGAATGGCATGCCTAACCAGATGTTTTTTTGAGATTGCCACTTCAGGACAAAATTGAATCACAAGACGCCAGATCAACATATTATATTTCTCCCAAGTAAGTAATATCCCAATAACATTATCTCAGGGACAAAAACACATGGGCTATTGGTAATGGTCATTGACGTGGGTTTTGAGAAGAAATCAGAAAGCAAACAAAATAGGAATCTCGAATTCTGACCTTATATAATGAGGGAAGTTGAATTAACTTCCCAAAATGCAGCATTGCTATGGGAGATCAATGTGATCATCCCTCCATTGTTACGAAGCTGAATCCTGGAGCAATGGTCATCCAGGGGTAATGCAGATGAAGGAAATCGCAAGCTGGCAAGGATTTGACTCTCAAATAGAATAAAAAGTGGAGTACTGCCACACTGTGCTGGAGTTTTCTGAAATCCAGCATGTTCAATTCAATTCTGAATTTCATCCATGGGATTGGTCAAAACGCTCGTGGAAGAGGATACATAGCTTCAGGGGACCCACTGAATGCTGAATTTCTCTTGTCTTAGTAGACACTCATTAAAAATGTTCTGAAGCCAGGATGGTGAAACCTATCAGGACGGAAAAAAACCATAGTGGAGTTGGAGGAGTTGTTCACAGATTTGGACAACCCAAACAATTAGTGACAAAGAGATGCACGTCACTTCCCAGGTATTTGTGAATTACTGTAAAAACAATGCTACACAACAAATAAGGAAGCTTCATATTGTCTGCCCACTAATGTATTGTTCAAGGAACTGGCAGAGCCATTGAAACATGCCATCAATATCTCAAAATATGAAGGTTTGCTATCCAGGAGAGTAAATAGCTTTCTCATGTCCCATTGGAACACAATTCATACTACCACACACAATTTATTGAAAAAGTTGCCTCTGAGAAGGAACTGAGAGCTGAATTTGATCTGTTCACACCACCTGACATTCAACAGTAGTCAAGCAACAACAACAAGCACAAGTTACCTCGCCATGAACAAACATTGAAACTGAGGAATTTCAAACAAGGAGAAAGAGTTTTAACAAGAAATTACACTATAAATGAGAAGTGGGTGCCTGCAATCTTTCTAAGACAGACCCATTTTTTATCGATTGCAACTTAGTGACAAGAGAATATAGTGGAGATACACCATTCAAATTCTCACTTCAAAACGTGAATTAGTGGAGACAGCATCAAACACTCAAGTTTGTAAAATACCTTAACCAAAGATTATGAAAGAACAATTTTGGATTTAATTCCAGTAGGACAACCAATATTTTTGATGCTGAGAATGATGCAAATTCACAAAATTAAATACCTGATATTGTACCAAGAATGTCAAAGGTCAGGCTATGGAGTCTCATATCTTACAATAATTAAATCCATTTCCACCAAAATGACTCTCTTATTAATTATAAATATGTAGATAATGTTCATAGAACTTTCATAAAATTCCTAAAATGCAGAAGGAAGCCAGTTAGCTGATCAATTCTGCACCAACATTCTATTACAGTATCTTACACAAGCCCTCTCCCCTTCCTATCACTGTAACCATACACAATTACTATTGCTAATCCACCTAATCTGTACATCTTTAGGCATTAACGGGCAATTTAGCACTGCCAATGTACCTAACCTCCACATCGTTGGACTATGGGAGGAAATTGAGCACCCCGAGGAAACCCACGCAGACATGGGGAGAATGTGTAAACTCCACACAGACAGACAACCAAGGCCGGAATCGAACCCAGGTCCCTGGAGCTGTGAGGCAGCAGTGCTAGTCATCGTGCTAGAATAAATCATTATTTATTACATACTTTTTAACGTACCTGATATGCATTGTGTGTATCATTAATGTTTAGAAGTTTGTTGTCAAACTATTGAAGAAAGGGGGGAGGTTGTAAAGTAGCTCATCTCTGTCTAGTCACATGACACGGTTTTATATCACCAGATGCATTTGCGGGCTTTGATTTCTTTCCATATTGGACTTTAATTAGTCATTGTAAATAAAGCTACATTCGTTTGTTTAAGTATCCCACTATGGCACCTCAGAAATCACATTTTCTTGATGTCACATTGGTCAGAAATAATTACACATACACAAAACTGAATAATATATTTCCATGATTCTTGTTTCAGGACAATCAGATCCCTCTATACTTCAGTGTTCTGTCATCTCTCTCCATTCAGAGTACACTTCTTTATCATTCCTAGTGCCAAATCAAACAATTCACATTTTTCTTATTATAATCTTCCAACTTTTTTTGCCAACACACTTATCTATATCAATTTGCAGATCAATTATGTCCTCTTCATAACTTACTTTCCTACCTATCTTTGCCATCTGAAAATTTAGCAACTATACTTTCAGTTTCTTCATCCATAGCATTGATATTTGTGCATAGTTAAAGCAATGGCATTAATTCCCAACGTATCTACCCATTATATCTTTCCATCCCGAGAATGATCCATTTTGTTTTAATTTTCCATTTTCTCTAAGCTAACCAATCCTCTAGCCATACTAATATGGCATCGTCCCTATACCAGGAGCTCTTAATTTCTGTACTAACCTTTGATGTGGCACTTTGTCAAATGCCTTCTGGAACCCTAAGTACAACACATCCACTAAGTTGACTTTATCCATGTTGTTGACTTCTTGAGAAGGTGAAAGGGCATAGGATCCAAGGGGCTTTGGCCTTGTGGATCCAGAACAGGCTTGCCTGTAGAAGGCAGAGAGTAGTTGTGGATGGGTCTTTTTCTGTATGGAGGTCAGTCACCAGTGGAATGCCCCAGGGATCTGTTCTAGGACCCTTGCTGTTTGTCATTTTCATAAATGACCTGGATGAGGAAGTGGAGGGATGGGTTAGTAAGTTCACCGATCATACGAAGGTTGGTGGTGTTGTGGATAGTCTGGAGGAATGTCTGAAGTTGCAGCGAGACATAGATAGGATGCAAGACTGGGCGGAGAAGTGGCAGATGGACTTCAATGCGGATAAATGTGTGGTGGCCCATTTTGGCAGGACCAATGGGATGAAGCAGTATAATATCAAGGGTAAAAGTCTTGGCAGTGTTGAGGAACAGAAGGATCTTGGGATCCGGGTCCATAAGTCTCTTAAATCTGCCCCGCAAGTGGAGGATGTGGTCAAGAAGGCATATGGTGTGCTGGCCTTCATTAATAGAGGGATTGAGTTTAGGAGTCGGGAGGTAATACTGCAAATTTATAAGAGCCTTGTCAGACCCCACTTGAAGTACTGCGTGCAGTTCTGGTCACCTCACTATAGGAAGGATGTGGAAGCTATTGAGAGGGTATAGAGAAGATTTACAAGGATGTTGCCTGGATTGGGGGGCATGCCTTATGAAGATAGGTTGAGAGAGCTAGGTCTCTTTGCCCTGAAGAGACGAAGGTTGAGAGGCGACCTGATAGAGGTTTATAAGATTTTGAGAGGAATAGATAGAGTGGATGTTCGGAAGCTATTTCCCAAAGCTGAAATGGTGGCTACGAGAGGACACAGGTTTAAGGTGCTGGGGGGAGGGGGGAGTACAGAAGTGATGTTAGGAGTAAGTTTTTCATTCAGAGGGTGAACAAAAAACAAAGAACAAAGAACAAAACAGCACGGGAAACAGGCCCTTCGGCCCAACGAGCCCGTGCCGCTGTCCTAACGTCTTAATGACATATAGAGACCAATATAGGGACAATTTGTTACCCAATCAGCCTAAGAGCACATTTTTGGGATGTGGGAGGAAACCGGAGCACCCGGAGAAAACCCACGCAACCACGGGGAGAACGCGCAAACTCCCGCAGACACAGGCCCAAATCCATGTGTCTGCACAGCAACAGCGATAGTCTCTGAGCTGTCATGTTGCCCATCTGATGGTCCAGTTTAAGCATACACTAACGACATGAAGCACTAGGCCACTCCTGAAGTAACATCCAAGAGCAGCCCTCGCACGACCTGCCGAATGCATGCGCCTTGTTGGTCAACAAGGTGGACCGAATAGCCTGTGGAAACAAACAAAGTATTTAAACAGTCCTCCTATATCCCTCTATCTGCAGACCGCTCATGTGGCTGTCCAAGAGACCCTTAAACAACCCTAGCGTGCCTGCTCCCACCACCCCACTCGGTAGTGCATTCCACACCCCCACTACCCTTTGTGTGAAAAAATGCCCTCTAATATTCGTCTTATACATAGCCCCCCTCACCCTAAGGCCGTGACCCCTCGTTCTATCCTATTCTAATGGTGGAAAAAGCTTACCACCATTTACTCTATCTATACCCCTCATAATCTTATATACCTCTAATAGATCCCCTCTCAGCCGACGTCTTTCAAGGGAAAACAACCCCAGTGCATTCAATCTTTCCTCGTAAGACAGCCCTTCCATACCAGGCAGCATCCTGGTAAATCTCCTCTGCACTCTCTCCAGGGCCTCCACATCCTTCCGGTAGTACGGCGACCAGAACTGGACGCAATACTCCAAGTGAGGCCTAACCAACGTTCTATACACTTGTAACATCAGACTCCTACTCTTGTATTCTATACCCCTTCCTATGAAGGCTAACATTCCATATGCTTTCTTTATCACTTTCTCCACCTGTACTGACACCTTCAGAGACTTGTGAACCTGCACCCCCAGGTCTCTCTGCGCCTCTATACTCCAGATAGTTTTACCTTTTATCCTATAACTCCCCTCTACATTATTCCGGCCAAAATGCATCACCTCGCATTTATCCTGATTAAAGTCCATTTGCCATTTATCTGCCCAGTCTACCAGCCTATCTATGTCCTGTTGTATTGCCTGGCACTGCTCCTCAGTCCCCGCCAATACAAGCATCTTAGTGTCATCAGCAAATTATGCTGATCACACCACCTACCCCGTCTTCTAAGTCATTTATATACACCACAAATAGAAGAGGTCCTAGTACTGAGCCCTGTGGCACACCACTAGTGACTGACCTCCAGTTGGAAAAAGAGCCTTCCACTACTACCCGCTGTCTCCTACTCCTAAGCCAGTTCTCAACCCATCTACATACCTGGCCCTGTATCCCATGCGCCTTCACCTTTTTTATCAGCCTACCATGGGGAACCTTGTCAAATGCCTCACTGAAATCCAAGTAGACGACATCAACGGCTTGTCCTTTATCAACCGTTTTTGTCACCTCTTCAAAAAATCCCACTAGATTCGTAAGACACGACCTCCCCTTAACGAAGCCATGCTGCGTATCCCTGATCTGATCACGGCGCTCCAGATGCTCATACATCCTGTCCCTGAGGGTCCTCTCCATTAGCTTACCTATAACTGAAGTCAAGCTCACCAGCCTATAGTTCCCTGGATTATCCCTCTGACCCTTTTTAAACAACGGTACTACATTTGCAATCCTCCAGTCCTCTGGGACCTCCCCTGTGTCCAAAGAAGAGACAAAGATTTGCGTCAGAGGCCCAGCAATGTCATTTCTCACCTCCCTTAGCAGCCTGGGATAAATACCATCAGGCCCCGGAGCTTTATAAGTCTTTATGCTACCTAAAAGCCCCAACACTTCGTCCCTCGTAATGATTATTTCTTTTAACGGGTCCTCAAAATCCTCAAAGCCAGCATCAGACATCAGGCCCCTCTCCTGCGTGAATACCGACGCAAAGTATTCATTCAGGATCTCCCCCATTCCCTCAGGCTCTAAGCATAGTTCCCCTCCTCTGTCCCTGGGAGGTCCAATCTTCCCTCTAACCATCCTTTTGATCCTTACATAGGAGTAAAATGCCTTAGGATTTTCCTTAATCCTACCTGCCAAAGCCATTTCGTGGCCCCTTTTTGCCTTTCTGACCCCCCTTTTAAGATCCCGTCTACACTCTCTATATTTTTCCAGCGCTGCCTCTGTCCCCAATTGCCTGGATCTAATGTACGCCTCCTGCTTCTTCCTGACCAAGTCCTCAACATCCCTAGTAACCCACGGTTCTCTAATCCTACCCTTCCCATCCTTCCTCCTTACCGGCACGTGTCTTTCCTGCAAAAATTTTAGTTTTCTCTTGAAAGACTCCCACATGTGCAGTGTCAACCTATCCTCGAACAGCTTATCCCAGTCAGTATCCCTAAGATCCTGACTAACCTGGCTATATCTAGCCCTCCCCCAGTTTAACACCCTCCCCTTAGGGCAGGCTTCATCTTTTTCCATTAATACCCTAAAGCAGACAGAGTTGTGGTCACTATTAGACCCATGCTCTCCTACTACAACGTCAACCACCTGCCCTGGCTCATTCCCCAGAACCAAATCCAGTATAGCCCCCCCTCTAGTCGGGCTATCCACATACTGCTCCAAGGACCCTTCCAAAACACACTGTACAAATTCCTCCCCGTCCACACCTTCCGCTCTCGGCACCTTCCAATCTACCCCAGGGAAATTGAAATCTCCCATTACAACTACCCTATTCTTCCTACACTTATCTAAAATTTCCTTACATATCCCTTCTTCCACGGCACGCGGACTGTTGGGCGGTCTGTAGTACACACCCAACATAGTAACCTTTCCCTTCCTATTCCTCAACTCCACCCATAGCGACTCAATTCCTAACTCAGCCATACCACCCTCCTTCTGCACTGCTATGATGTGATCCTTAACTAATAACACCACTCCCCCTCCTCTCCTCAAACCACCTCCATCATGCCTAAAACATTTATACCCTGGAATATTCAATTGCCAGTCCTGCCCTTCCTTTAGCCATGTCTCAGTCACCGCCACCACTTCTAACTTCCTCTTGAACATTATTGCCTTCAGTTCATCTGTTTTGCCAGTCACACTCCTCGCATTAAAACACATGCACTGAAGGCCCTCAGGCACACTCTGATCTTCCCTCCTACTCTCCAGAGTTACCCTGTCACCAATCTCTCTCCCACTCCCAGTTTCCTCTATCTCCCCACCCCTCCTCCATATTAGTTTAAACCCTGCCGAAAAACTCCAGCTAACCTCCCAGCTAAAATATGGGTGCCCTTCCCAGACAACTGTTCCCCGTCCCTCTTGTATAGATGCCCCTCCCTCCTGAAGACTTCCCAATGGTCTAAGAATCTGAATCCCTCCACCCTACACCAATCCCTCAACCACGCATTCAGTTGGAGCACCTCGCAGTTCCTAACCCTGTCATTCCCAGGCATCGGCAGCAGCCCAGAGAATGCCACCCTGGAGGCCCTACACTTCAGCCGGGCCCTCAACTCCCTGAACTGCCTACGTATGTCCCCCCTGCACTTTGCTCCTACATCTTTCTCTCCTACGTGGACTATTACATCAGCCTTAGCCCCTCCACCCTTCAAAATTCCCTCTACCCTCTCCGTAACATCCTGAACCCCTGCTCCAGGGAGGCAGACTACCATCCTGGAATCCCGCTTTTGCCCACAGAACCGCCTGTCGATCCCCTTGACCTTCTCATCCCCCACCACTATCTCACATCCCTCACTCCTACCGTCCTCCAGGGCATTTAGATCCCCCTCCCTTACACTCTCTACCTCAGCTGGTGCCCTACCCTTGATGTTCTGGGATGCCTCCTTTGGGGTGATCTTAGTGCCATGACTACTTTTCTTTTCCAACTTCCTATCTGTTACCCACCCATCCCTCCTCATAGTGGTGGTGAGTGAATGGAACCGGCTGCCATCAGTGGTGGTAGAGGCGAACTTGCTGGGTTTTTTTAAGAGACTTCTGGATGAGAACATGGGATTGGGATTTACAGATAATTCTATGGCCTGGTAGGTATAGATATGATCGGCATAACTTGTGGGCCGAAGGGCCTGTTTGTGATGTAGTGTTCTATGTTAATTATTTCCTCAAAAGAATTCTAATAAAATAGTCAAACCATGATTTCCTTTGCACAAAACCTTGTTGATTCTGCTTGATAGCATTGACATTTATGAAGTTTGCAGTTATAACCTTCAAAATAATAGATTACAGAATTTTCTTTGGACACATGTTAAGCTAACTTGCCTGTGATCTCCAGTTTTATGTCTCCTTCCTTTCTTCTATAGAAGAATTGCATTCACTATTTCCCAATCTGATGGGAACTTTCCAGGGCCCATGAAATTTTGAAACAAAAATAAAACCAATGCATCTGTTATCTCAGCAAACACTTCCTTTTTAGATGAAATCCATCAGTACCTGATAACTTGTCAGCTTTCACTTCTAATACATTACTCAATATCCTTTCCTTTGTGATTCTAATTTTTCACTCTCACAAGTATCTACACTGGGCTTTAATCCACAATGTTCTGTCTCCAGAGGCAAAATTGAGGCAAGAATGACTAAGTTTCATGATCTCATTATCATTTTAAAATTATATTTCTGCCATTTAAAGATAGCATATCATCATCCCATTAACCACCCGAAGTTGTATCAAATATGTATCTGTGATAGACCATCTTGCTATTGTAATAAAAGTAAAATTCTGTGGATATTGGAAATTTGAAATACAAACAGAACATGCTAAATAAACTCTGACAGCATCTGTGAAGAGCAAAACAGAGTTAAGGTTTTCAGTCTGTACGACACTTCTTCAGCAATGATACAGATAAATAATTACACCATCTCAAGAAGTGTCATGGGGTGGCATGGTGGCACAGTGGTTGGGACTGATGCCTCACAGCAACAGGGACCTGGGCTCAATTCAGGTCTCAATGACTGTCTGTGTGGACTTTGCATAATCTCCCCATGTCAGGATGGGTTTCCTCTGGGTGCTCCAGTTTCCTCCTTCAGTCCGAATATATGCAGGTTAATTGAATTGGCTATGATAAATTGCCCTTAATGTCTGGGGGATTAGGAGGGTAAATATGCAAGGTTATTGGGACAGGACACAACCAAGGTGGGATTGTTGATGGTGCAGACTCAATGCACCAAATGAGCCCCCCACCCTACTTCTGCTTTGTACATTCCATGATTCTATGGGATCATTGACATGCAGCCAAAACAGAATGTGTGACCTAAATTTAAGTGCGATCTGAAGAACCCTTATGTGACTATTAAAGTTACCCTAAATATGTGATATCTTGCATAAAGACATAAGCCACATTGTTTGCAATAAAACAGAACAAGATTAAACTTAAAATAATAATTGAATAAACAAATGAAATGAAATATTTAATGAAAATCTGGCTTTCATGAGACAGATGGCTTGATACTAAAGGAGAAGACAGTTTGGCAGAGGAAGCGATTCACCAAGGCCATTAGCTGGATGCAATCCAAGCCACATAAACATACTACTGTCTGATAAATGCTGATCCTCCCATGGCTGTTGTTGGCTACAAGAAAATTGGAACATACACAATACATTCCATTACATTGTATTTACAATTCCTTAACTTTCACTAAATGATGTAGCAAAAATGAAATGTTTAAGATGAACTTATTAAATTCAATATTCTTTAATTCTGATGTCACTTTTCAGGTGCATGTTTTCTTTTAAATTTAAAATCATTTTGATTTTGCCCTCTTCCACGACAACTGTTCCAGGTGAATCTAGAATTTCTGGACTCTTGCCATCCTGATGAGCTGATCATTGAGCCCTGGATATTTCCAGCACAAATACTGACAACTGCTAACTCTATAATATTAGATTTTCCTTCACTTGTCTTATTTCATTCACTGCTTTTGAGATGGTCAGTCATACTATTATTATCTTGCGTGTTTTCAGAACTCTGACAACCACAACTGATACGATTTTCTCAGGCTGATAGCATCACAGAACCCTACAGTGCGAAAGGAGGCTATTCGGCCCATGGACCCTGCCCCAAAACAATCCCACCCAAACCCGATCTCCATAACCCCGAGTATTAGAGTCTAGTTACCCCCAAACCTAAGAGGCAATTTATACAACCAAGCCACCTAACCCACATATCTTTGTACAGTGGGAGGAAACGCATGCAGACTTTGGAGGAATGTATCAACTCCATAAAGACCGTCTCGCAAGAATTGAATTGAACCAAGATTCCTCGCATTGCGAGGCAACAGCGATAACCACTGTGCGACAGTGCAGCTACAAGGAAAACATCATAAACAGAAGAAGACCATTGTACGTTGCCTTGATTGATCGCACTAAGGCATTCAACCGGGTTAGCAGAGGTAGTCTATTTAAGCTGCTAGAGCTTTTTTTTTGTTTTGTCCTCAGAAGCTGCTCAGTATTTTCACTCTTTCCACTTCAACATGATGGGCAAAGTGAGCTATGAACCCTGTGAGATCCCAAGTGAGTTCAAACATTGTTTTGGCACTGATACAATTTGACAAACTCTCTTCTTTGCTGCGCTCAGTTGCCTTCAATTCATCTACAGAAGGTATTTGCTTAAACACCAGAACTGACAGAAAGCTGTTCGCCTGAAGTCCAATAAAGGAGTAGGCAAGTAACTCACCATGCAGTGCCAAACTAGCATTCCATAATAAGGGTCACCTTCAATGGCAAATGAAAAATTTCTCTCATGCTTGTAAAACAAAAATATTTCCACAATCCGCATATGCTATGGTGCAGGGCATTGCCATGTCACCGCTTGTCTGTATTCAAAATAACCTGGAGGTTGATGACACTTTCACATATCTAGATTCTACTCTGAAATCAACACACACAATATAAATGCTACAGCATTATGTCCAAATTGAGTAAACGAGTTTGGGAAATAGCAACCTGACTGAGAACAGCATGTTGCCAATCAATCAAGCTTGTGTCCTCAATGCATTCTTTACAGGAGTAATATCTGGATAACATACGCCATGCAAGCGAAAAAGTTGAACACTTTTCACTTCTGTTGTTTTATTCCATAACATTATGTAGGATAGAAGCAGAATTAGACCATTTGGCACATTAAGTCTGCTCCTTAGTATTTCGTAGTAGGACAAGGTCAGCAAGTGGAGCATGTTAAGAGTATCAGCATACATTCATTGCTGATCCAACAACATCAGCAATGGCCCAATCACATTCATCATTTGAATAATGTCCTAGATCCAAAGATGTTCTGTGCAGTGAACTAGTT
This sequence comes from Sphyrna mokarran, assembly GCA_024679065.1. Classification (NCBI taxonomy): domain Eukaryota; kingdom Metazoa; phylum Chordata; class Chondrichthyes; order Carcharhiniformes; family Carcharhinidae; genus Sphyrna; species Sphyrna mokarran. The sequence goes on along the minus strand of JAGIQG010000014.1, from coordinate 75,401,228 downwards.
ACTAGTTAATGGCCTGTTGGGTGTCGATACCTCTGCTACATTGATGCCTGCAAATGTGATATAAAGATGGGAGATATTGACATGGGAATTGGGAAATATTTGCTCATGGTTGTCACCTTTGGACTGTTTGGAAAGGAGGTGAAAGACACAGGCAGAAATTAAGAGTTAAGTTAGTTGAAAAATCAGAGGTTGGCAGATCCTGTGACTTTTTGTTCCCACTGTTGCCAATGCAGCAAATGTGGCAGAAACATGGGAATATAAGAAAACTCAAAAGCAGATGTAGACCATTCACCCCTTCGATTCTGCTTCACTGTTCAATGTATTCATAACTGATCTGCTTCTGGCCTAAACTCAACTTGCCGCCTGCCCCCCATTATTCTTGATTGCACTGCCTATCAAAAATCTGATAAGTTACCCTAAATAAATTTAATGACCAACTTCCACTGCTTCCTGAGAAAGGAAATGCTGATGACTATATAAGAACAACAAAAATTTCATAATATCTGTCTTAAATGACTGAGCTCTTGTGCATAAACCGTCCCTTGGATCTCCCACAAGTAGAAATACCCTCACATTATCTACTCATTAGAAACATTCTAACAGTAGCCAAACTCTCAAATCTCCTCAGGATCTTATATGTTTCACTAAGGTCCCTCGTCAAAGAGCAAAGAACAAAGAAAATGACAGAACAGGAATAGGCCATTTGGCCCTCAAAGCTTGCGCCGACCACGTTGCCCGACTGAATTGAAACCCCTACCTTTCCAGGGATTGTATCCCTCTATTCCCACCTGATTCATGTATTTGTCCACACACCCCTTAAAACTCTATTATATCTGCTTCCACCACCTCCCTTAGTAGCGAGTTCCAGGTGTCTACCACCTTCTGTGTAAAAAACGTGCCTCGGGCATCTCCTTTAAACCTTGCCCTTCAACCTCAAACCAATGCCCACTAGGAATTGAATCTTCCACCCTGGGGAAAAAAAAAGAAGCTTCTGGCTATCCACTCTGTCCATGACCCTCATAACCCTGTACACATCTATCAGGTCTCCCCTCAAACTCCATCATTCCAGTGAGAACAACCCGATTTTCTCCAACCTGTCCTCACAGCTAATGCCCTCCATACAAGGCAACATCATGGTAAATCATTTCTGTACCTTCTCCAGTCTCTACATCCTTTTGTATTGTTGTGACCAGAATTGAACACTATATTCCAAGTGCGGCCTAGCTAAGGCCCTATAAAACTGCACCATGACTTGCCAATTTTTAAACTCAAAACTCCAGCCGGTGAAGGCAAGCATGCTGTATGCCTTCTTGACTATCCCCTCTACCTCCATTGTCACTTTTAGTGAACTGTGTACCTGTTCACCCAGATCCCTCTGCCTATCAACACTCTAATGGGTTCTGCCACTTACAGTATATTTTCTATCTTTATTAGACATTCCAAAATGCATTACCTCACATTTATCTGGAGTAAACTCCACCTGCCATCTCTCCGCCCTTCTTATTCTCCTAAATTCCAATGGTTATAGACTTGATCAACATTTTTCATAAAATAAACCCCTGATCACATGAATGAATCGATTGAATCCTTTCTGTATTTTTCTGAAACAAACTTTCAATTTTCAAATCAGGAAACTTAAACAATATACAGTACTCCCGATGTGTTCTCATTAATACGATGTACAAGGGCGATATAATATTCTTCATTTGTATTCCATTGCGTTTACATCAAATTAGTGTCATGTCAGAATCGGGCTCATGAGTCACAGCAGATAATGTTTAACATAGAGTTGCTAATAATGGCATGAAGGGCAAGAATGCCACTATAAATGTGTTAACATATGCAGAAAGGTGAATCTCTTGACTGGCCTCACATCTACCAGGCTCCATAATTAATTGCTCCAGAAGTTTTTTTTTATTTTTAATAAAACAACAGAGCTGCTAAGAACTTGGCAGAACATTTTCTTCATCCACCATAGGGTGGCATGGTGACACAGTGGTTAGCACAGCTGCCTCACAGCACCAGGGACTTGGGTTCGGTTACTAGCTTGTGTTACTATCTGTACGGAGTTTGCACATTCTTCCCATGGGCTTCCTACAGGTACCCTAGTTTCCTTCCATAGTCCAAAAGATGTGCTGGTTAGGTGCATTTGCCATGCTAAATTATCTCTCACTGTACCCTAACAGGGCTGGACTATGACAACTAGGGGATTTGCACAGTAACTTCATTGTAATGTAATTGTAAGCATACGTATGACTAATAAATAAATTTTACTTTTAATTTTATTTAGTCAGACACAAGTTAGAACATCTCAATTAGGATTAAGTGTCAATTCCCAGAAGTAAGATCATATTTGACAGGTATGCTATCTATCATTTCGGGTAAGTGGATGATTATAAGTTCACTTTGTTTTATATTGTTTCACTTACCTTACTGACAACATTAAAGTTTTGTTTCATCTGCTGATTGCACCCTGAGAAACATAGGTCAGCACCCTTTGCATCATTTCTTCGCGTTGCAGAACTGTACGGCGTGAGAATACAATTCCTGTTCTCTGCTTCAGCTGTTGAGCGAACCTTGTAACAGTATGTTTCAGAGAGGGACCCGGTTCCACGAACTTCCATAAAATTTGCGGTTGTGCGAACTTTGGGGCCTATCCGTAGGTTTGTATTAGACTGATTCACTATATTGTTTGCAACCTCACGTGTAAAACAACAAGTATTCAGAGAATAATCGCCATCGAGATCATTGGTATTGTGGCACATGGTTGTAACGAGAACAATTATTACAAACAGAAGGATGATAGAGACTGTCCCCAGTGATATTATTATATACATGGCCAAACTTGAAGACTGTTCAATATTTTGGGACAGATTATGAATGCCTGACATAATTTCAGCACTTATCTCCATCAATGACACAGTGGCCGTGACAGTGGCAGAGAGGGAAGGATGACCATTGTCCTGTACCAAAATTACAAGCACTTGTGTAGTTGAATCTCCCTCTTTAAAGAGTCGTATTGTTCTGATTTCCCCTGAGTTATGTGTCACAGTGAAAAGAGTTCGATCAGTAGCTTGGATCAATTGGTAAATCAGCCTAGCATTCTGCCCAGAATCGGCATCAACTGCAGTCACCTTTGTCACTAGATAGCCTGGATGCACAGATCGAGGTATCATAACGTGCGTCCCGTTTTTTGTCAGAGAAGATGTTATTACAGGAGGGTTGTCATTTTGGTCGAGGATTACTACATTCACGATAACATCACTGCTGAGGAGCGGGATTCCTGCATCCTGAGCTTGAACATGGATTTGAAAGTTCTTGAATTGCTCATAGTCAAAAGAACGTTGTGAAAATATTGCACCATTTTCTGAATTAATAGATACAAAAGACATAACGGACGTACCTTCAATCTGACTCGGCTTAATGGAATAAGAAATGACCGAGTTTTGACCGAGGTCAGAATCAAAAGCAGTCACGGAGCAGATAGCTGTGCCCGGTGTGTTGTTTTCTGATACGTAGGCTGTGTATGAAGACTTCGTGAAGCGTGGTGTATTGTCATTAATGTCTGAGATCTCCAGTGGGATGATTTTGTTGGCAAAGAGAGGAGGCGATCCAGCGTCCGAACACGTGACGTTAATTGTGTACTGGGAAACAGTTTCCCTGTCCAATAAAGCATTAGTGACCAACATGTAAGAATTCTTGAAAGACGATTTCAATTGGAATGGGAGACTATTAGGAATGAAACAGCTGATTTTACCGTTTATTCCAGATTCGGTATCCGTTACACTTATTAGAGCTACCATTGTCCCGACCGGGGCATTTTCAGTAATGGGGCTGGATAATGACATCAACGTCATCTTAGGTTGGACGTCATTCACGTCCACAATCTCCACTACAACTTTGCAATAGACAGGTACAGAAGTAGCACCCTGGTCCCTAGCTTGCACATTGATTTCGTAAACGTTGGCTTCTTCGTAATCCAGTGTTCCTTTAACTATGATTTCTCCGGTATACGGTTCTACACTAAACAGTTCACGGACTCTGTCTGGGGTGTAACTGCTGAAAGAGTAGATAATATCCGCATTCGTGCCTTCATCCAAATCAGTGGCACTGAGGTTAATAACTACTGTTTTTTCGACTACATTTTCAATCAACTTCACCCAGTAAACATCCTGATCAAATATAGGCACATTGTCATTGACATCGAGGACCGTGATTATAATTCGGGCACTGCCAGATCGCTCTGGGATCGCGCCATCTAAGGCACTGAGAAGTAAGGTGTGGATGGCTTGTTCTTCTCTGTCCAAGAATTTATCGAGCAACAAAGATACACTTTTAGTTCCATCACTGCTGTTTTGAACGTCCAATGTAAAATGCTCATTCGGACTGAGGATGTACGTGTGAACAGAATTTGTACCCACATCCGGATCATGCGCGCTCTGAAGTGGAAAGCGTGTTCCCGGTGGAGTTGACTCAAGAATCTCCAAACGTAGCTCATCTTGTGAAAAGCTAGGGGAGTTGTCATTGATATCTTGTATTTCAACCTCTGCACGGTACAGTTGTAATGGGTTTTCCGTAACAATCTCCAGATTTTGTAAACATGGCAGAGTTTGACCGCAGAGCTGCTCCCTGTCAATGTTGTCATTAACAAACAAAACACCATCCTGTAAATTGACTTCGAAATACCTTTTCTTTGCAGCTGACATAATGCGAAACCTACGGCTGGACAGTTCTCTCACATCTAATCCAACATCCTTAGCAATGTTTCCAACAAAGGCGCCGTTTTCTAATTCTTCTGGAATCATGTAATGAATCTGGGCTGACACAAAATCCCAGGCATAAAGCAAGATAATGAAAAGCACCGTTTGCATTATCTGTGAGAAGACGGTCTTTCATTCGCACAGTGATGTAAATATTAATAAAATAAAGATATCGATCAGAGTTGCCTGTCTTAATGCGAAGTCCAAAGGCAAAGGATTGATAAATAACATGCCCTCCTAAGGTAGAGCGACTGGAAGTGAAGAAGATCAAAGATGGCTGAGATGCAACCGCAATATGCTTCCTGCTTTCCTTTCTCTTTCTTCTTCACCGTTGTGTGCGGTGCTGCGGGACGTCTGATGGGTTTCTCATCATTTTTCAATTCCTCATTGGTAGACAGCGACACAACGAGTCTTATCTAACAATTACACGTAGCACTTCTTAAAAGTCATGTCGTCTCTCAGCGTAAAGATTTCTTCGCACGTTGAATCTGTAATAGTCTTGTCACAATTAATTCAAACAACGTCAGCACTTTCGGAGAGCTCAAGTTATCTGCCAACGAAGTTAATGTAATTTTAGTTGCATGCTAACAATTCTTTTGCTCTTTTTTGCCGAACATTTTGTCTAATTTATTTTTCTTTAGGAGATTAAAATAAACTTTTCCGGAAACCAAAATATTCCGTGCATAATGTATGCTGGCAGCAACGTGGCTGCCTGAGGGAAAACCCAAAATACTTACTGGAGTGATTGTATTTTGCAAAATCCGATCTGTAACACTATTGTGTTAGAACATTGATGGTACTGACATTCCTTGTTAAATTGATACTGGAATAAAATTTGAACAAGATCTCACATTGATTAAGGAACTTAATCATACTCTGAGAACGCAAAACTATTCTCCTTGATATGATTTTTTTCTTAAATGAAATGCAACTCTTCTGTGCACTCTTTAAAAAAATCTTTAACTCCATCGGGTTGTATTTTTGTTTTTCTAATTCTTTTTGCAAATCACATGGAGGAGTATATTTCTACTAATAAATACTCTTTACCATGCAACAGTTGGCTATCCCCTTCAAACTAGCCCTCAAAAAAGAAAGTTAAGTTGAAAGCTTCCACAGAAAATGTGTGATTCTTCCTCAGTTAAGTTGCACACTATTTTCAATGGCATCAACTACGTTTCCAAGCTTCAAGAAAGAGACATGAAACCAACTCATCACACAAATTCCGGAATAACGGTTCAAGTTTTGCTACACCATCCTTCTGCAACCATGTTCCTCTTCTCACACGAATCACCTCAGTGGATGCACATCGAATATGGAACAAGATAAAATCATCCGTGAAACAACTAAGTGCTCTTGGGCGCAATTTTGTCAGTTTGGCTGAGAGGGGCGCAAGGGATGATACGGAAGTTCGAGTCAATTCAACGGACAAACACTTTCCCGCTGGGATGACCTGGGCACGCGTCATAACTGGCAGTGGCCGTACAGCCAGCAGATTGGAAAAGGTAGGAGATACAGGGGTGCGGTGAGGAAGTCGGTGGGGTACATGGCGTCGGCGAACGGCTTCCTCCAACCAATATCACCGTTTCCCTGTCACCTCACCGGATCCGCGGCCATCAACAAACCACAACTGTTGACCTCTGGAGGAGCTTCCTTTCCACACGGGCGATTCCAGAGCTGTGACAATTGCATTTCCTAAATAAATCTTAGCCTTTTCGTTGGACGCCTGGAGATGGAGGAGCTTCACTTTCCCACCGAGACAATGCCTGAGCACAACTCTGATAGAGTTTGCAGTCTCGGGGACATGCCTGTAATTCCTAATTGGACAAAGAGTCCGGAGGTGGGCTTTTCACTGGCCGCCTTAGTGAAGATTTCCGGGCCATTGTGCCCATTACCTATTGCAGAGTCAGTCCCCAATAAAGAGGCAACCCTCGACATGCCGCGAAGTGCACAAGGTTCCGTCTGGTAAGAATAAAGAAAGTTACATATAAGAGCAAAAACTATCCAATCTGTTCAACTGACGCTGTTGAAGGAGTACATATTAACAACGTCAATAAGTAGAAATCCCGTGTTCTCCGAATAGTCCCATGGAATCAAACTAATACTGCCGATTCTGGCACCCACTATAAATTATAAAGGCTTATCACTTATTTTTGATTCATTTGTGGAATGCTAAAACAGCATGTTACTCATCTATAATTCACCCTTAAGAAAAAGGTGTGACATAGTGACAGAGTGGTTGGCACTGCTGCCTCACAGTGCCAGGGACCCAGGTTTACTTTCGGCCCCGGGTCACTGTCGGTGTGGAGTTTGCATGCTCTCCCGGTGTTCCGCTTGGATTTTCTCCAGATGCTCCAGTTTTCTCCCGCAATCCAAAGATGTGTGGCCATGCCAAATTGACTCTAGTGTCAGGGAAATTAGCAGGGTAATTATATGAGATTAGAGGAATAATGCCTAGGTAGGGTTATGGTCGGTGCAAACTCGATGGCCTCCTTCTGCACTGTAGGAAACCTATGTGGTGACAGCTGCATCTTGAATCATGACGAGGTGATGCTAATGTTTGACTGGGTTGGGTACAGTTAAAAGTTTCACAAAACCAGGTTAAAGTTCAACCAATTTATTTGGAATCATGAGGCTTCGCAACACTGCTTCTTTATTGGGTGACTTACCTGATGAAGGAGCAGTGCTCTGAAAGTTGTGATGCAAAAAAAAAACCTGTTGAACTTTAACCTGGCGTCGTGAGACTTCTTACTGTTTCGAACATGTTCTTTATCTATCTCGCCATCATTTCAGCCCACGCATGACGGTTTAAAACTTATCTGCTCACATTAGTTTCTAGTTTAATATTTTCTCTATCACAATTACTGGCTTATTTTCAACTCCAGGACCACTCCAGTAGCCGCCTGTCCTTCTAACTCAGTCAATTAATACCTTTATCCGTGATCTTGTCATATTTTAAATGAGCTCTCTATGCCTCCTTGGCCCTGAAACCTAAACTTAAACCAATCCATAATGTGATAGCCCATATCTAATTTTGCACCAACTCCCAATTACCCATTCCACACACTCTGAACTATATTAGTTTCCGGTGACCAAGATTTCACAAAAACCTCATTCTAATGTCTTCACCCATTGTTATCATTTGCACCTCTTTCAAATCCTTCAGTTCTTTGAAAGTGCATTATTGCTCCCAAAATTTCACTGAATAAACGAAAGGATACGGAATAATTATTGTTACTGGCCAAAGAGATATCAGGATTACGATTGGGTAGATAATTGAGATCCCAAACATGTTGCCAGTAAAATTATATTTCGTTTTCCCAGATGTAGATAAGACATCAATTTAGTTAGATAATAATTTATAGTGTTGAAGAAGGTACACATGATGCTGTATATGAACTGAGAGGAATGTTTGGAAATATGTTCCATAGTGTAGGAGGAACTAAAGTTACAGTTTGCCCCAACTCTGAGGGAAAAAAGAGAAGTCACAAGAAGAAAGTTAACTGAATCTAATGCCTGGCACTGGCAGAATGACTGGTGGTATGAGGCTTCATAAAAGGCAAGTGAAGTAAGAGCAAAACATACTTCTATTAGCCGAATGGCTATAAATTAGGAAAGGGGAGTGTGCAGCGGGGCTTGGATGTCTTTGTGTACCAGCCACTGAAGATAAGCATGCAAATGCAGCAGGGTAGCAAAGAAGGCAAATATCATGTTAGCTTTCAATGTGAAAGGTTTCGAGTGCAGGAGCAGGGATGTGTTGTAGCAATTATACAGGGCCTTGATGAAGTCACACCAAGAGTATTGTGTGCAGTTGTTGTCTCGTTTCCTTGAGAAAGGATGTTCTTGCTCTTGAGAGAGTGCAGCGAATGTTTACAAGGCTGATTCATTAGAACAGCATGATTGATGTATGAGGAAAGATCGATTAGGGTAAGTTTGTTTTCAAGGAGTTGAAATGAATGAAGGAGGATCTTATTGAGACTGATAATATTCTAACAGGATTTGACAGGATAGATACAGGCAGGATATACCCGATCGGGGTGTGATGGGGGGGGGGGGGAGGTGATGGTGGAGTCCAGCACCAGGTGTCACAGTTTGAGGATTCAGGGCCACTTAGGGTGGAGTTGAGGAGACATTTCTTTACTCAAAGAATGATGAGCCTGTGAAATTGATTACCATATGAAGTAGTTGATGCCAAAACATTGAACACATTCAAGAGGCTGTTGGACATAGCACTTGGGGTGAATGGGATCAAAGGTTATGGGGAAAAAGCAGGATTAAGCTATTGAGCTGGGTGATCAGCCATGATCGTAATGAATGGCAAAAGGGCCAAATGGCCTCCACTTGATTGTACTTTCTATATTTCTGTGTTTCTATTATATTTGTTGGAATTGTTGGAAATGGAGGAAAGTCACAGTGAACCTATTTATTACCAGTGCAAATTGCAGTGTCAGAGATGTAGACATTTATCACCGACTGCATTCTGCATCCCCCACCCCCCGTATAATAGATGTAAATGAATAATTGTAAAAGTTTGACATATAATGTTTACCTTTCCTTCTAAATGTTTGCTTAAGCCATGTCATTTTTGTCTGATATCCCCTAGCATTTTCACTCATAAAAATGAATGTGCAGCCCTCCTCTGCTTCTCTGGAAGAAAGATGAGAAACTTTGCAACATTCTGGAAATGACTTTGGCATATTATTTAGTTCTGTTTTATCTCTCCTGTCTGTGCTCCTTGATCACGCAGATTATGTAAAAGTATAGTATCATATTAACAAACAAACAATCACCACTGTTGCGCCCATTATGACCTTCCAACATATTGTTGGCATGTTGAAATTCCAATTACATCGATGGAATATAAGCATGGTAGACAACTACATGAACAAGGTGCGACAAAATTGAGTGTAATCAAATCCATTTCCAGAAAATATATTTTGCTGCTGAGCGCTCTAGCTGACAAGGAACTGGCAAATTTACAAGATATATCTAACCATTGAAACCTATGAATAGCTAAAGTACTTGATTAATGTATTAGTCTTAATTGTATACCACGAATTTTACTTTAGAGTATAGCAGGAAATTGCCTTCGTTCTAGCTCAGCATTAATTAATATCTGCGATTTCTGCAAGATAATGATTGAATTTGGTGATTTTTAACATAACATGAGGGGTTTGGACACCCTGAGTAGGAAGTAACTGTTTCCTTTGGTAAAGAGATCAACCACGAGGAGACACAGCTGTAGGGTAAGGGACAGGAGATTTTGAGGTAATTTGAGGAAACACTTCTTCACTCAGACCTGGGATGGTAGGGGAGGCCGGAAAACTTACAACCGTTAAAAGGTACTTAGATGAACACTTAAAATGTCAACGTTCAAGGATATGGGAGAATTGCTGGAAAGTGGAATTAGTGCGATATTTAATTTATGCATGTGTAGGCTCAATGTGTCAAGAGCATTTTCTGCGCTGTATGATTCAATGACTACAACAAAATGTTAGATATTGGATAAAAAGAAACAATTTAGAGTACTATTTATTCACAGTAAAGCCCAATATTTGACGTTGCACTCGTTTCTTATGACGTAAGTGGATTGCTTTTTGGCAAAAACGATGTTGGTTAACGTGCAACGTAGTAAGAAACGATATATTGAGGGTTTTGATAGAATCAAACTGGGACAAAAATAGAAAATGCTGGAAATCCAAAACAGCTGGATCAGCACCTGAACTTTAGGTTATCTGTTTCTTCCAGGTGCTGGTCCACAAGCTATAATCTTCCAATATTGTTTTCTTTACTGAGACATGTGATACTCACCTGACCAGAAAAACACAGCTGGCTTTTCGTTAAGTTTTCAGGTTGTTCTGATAGGCATGTTCTATTATTGTTCCTAGAAGACCCAGAAGTTGTTGGACTGACTGGAGCGAAATACATCAATTCCATTTTGGTTGCCTCTGGTGCTGATCGAATCTTGTAACGGTATGGCTCTGAAAGAGACCCGTTTCCTCGAACCTCAAGGACGTTAGTATTCGACCTGGAGTCTGGCACAACCTGAAGGTTGGCATGTGAATTCTGCAGTCTCGCTTTGGCCTCTAGTTCTCTAGCACAGCAACAATTGGTAAGAAGACAATTCCCAGTGCGGCCAGATTGTCCTTCGCTTGGGCAAATGACAATAACAAGGACAATTATTATAATAAGAAGTATGAAAGATATTATTCCCAAGGAAATGATTATATAAAATGCCAAATCGAAAGATTGCTGCACATCTCGGTGGGGATCCTGAACCTCTGACCGAATTTGTTCATTCTGCTCAATTATAGTGAGAGCAATCGTCGTACTGACGGAGAGAGGAGGGTGTCCATTGTCCTTTACCTGGATGACTAGTCTTTGTGTGTCGCCGTCACTATCCTTAAATCGGCGAATGCTTCTAATTTCTCCCGAGGTTGGCGAAACTCTAAATAGTCCTGGGTCAGTGGCTTGCAGGATTTGGTAAGAGAGTCGTGCATTCTGTCCAGAATCAGCATCAGAAGCAATTATCTTCATTACCAAAAATCCTGGCTCTGCAGATCGAGGAACAACTGTCCTACTGTGGTTCACTGCGCTAGGTGTAGTAATGACAGGATAGTTGTCATTCTGATCGAGAATAATCACATTGACGGTGATGTTCCCAGTAAGCAATGGCAAGCCCACATCTTGAGCTTGAACTCGGATCTTAAAGCTTTTGATCTTCTCGTAATCAAAGGAGCGCTGCGAGTAGATGATGCCATTTTTGGAGTTGATTGAAACATATGAAGATACTGGAGCTCCCTGGACATCACTTTCCAGAATTCTGTAGGAAATCTGGGAATTTTGTTCAGTGTCTGGATCGAAAGCGGTTACCGATCCAATTGAATTTCCGGGTGTGTTGTTCTCGGCCACATAGACTGTGTGTGAAGACTGTACGAAGCTGGGTCCGTTGTCATTTACATCTGAAATCTGCACAATCATGGTTTTGTTTGTGGATAGCGGAGGGCTTCCCTTGTCTTTACATGTCACAGTCACTGCGTATTCCTGGGTACGTTCCCGATCCAGCATACCTTTTACAGTCAGTCGGTGTGAATTTCTAAAGGATGGGCTTAGCTCAAAAGGAACATGTGAGGATATCTGACAATCTGTACGGCCATTATCATGTGCGTCCTTATCTGTAACACTGACAAGTGCTATCACTGTCCCTGTTGGAGCATCTTCGCTGATTGTATTGGAAACTGGTTTTAAGATCAATTCCGGTGCATTGTCATTAACGTCCTTAATATCCACCCGAACAGTACAGTGTGCAGATAGTGATGGGGTCCCCTTGTCCTTAGCTTCCACGTGAAATTCATAAAGACGTATTTCTTCAAAATCCAATTTTCCCTTTACGCTGATTTCACCAGAATTTTCATTAATTCTAAATACTTCCGGTATTTTTTCCTCGCTGTAGCTACTTAAAGAATAAACAATGTCCCCGTTGGGCCCGTCATCCAAATCAGTCGCGTTCAGTTTTGCCACTAAAGTTCCGAGTGGAACATCTTCCCTTAAACTAGCAACATACAAGGACTGTAGGAAAACTGGCGCATTATCATTAATATCGAGGATAGTGATGGCTACCTCAGCAATTCCTGACCTCTCGGGTATTCCACCATCAACAGCAGTGAGCAGCAAATGTTGTGACGATTCTTTCTCGCGGTCAAGAGGTTTCTCCAACACCAATTTAGGGATTTTCCATTTTCCAAGAGTCTGCACATCTAAGACAAAGTGTTCATTTGGAGTGAGGTGGTAAATTTGGACAGAATTGCTTCCAACATCAGGATCCTGTGCGGCCTCCAGAATAAACCGGGTTCCAGGTGTGGTCAATTCCGCAATTTCCAAACGGATTTCTCTGCTGGAGAAACTGGGAGAGTTATCGTTTATATCCACAATCTCGACCTCGATATCGTACTGTTCCACAGGATCATCAATCTCGAGTTCCAAAGGCAGGAAGCAGGTAAGACTCTGTCCGCAGAGTGCTTCCCTGTCTATTCTTTTATTCACAAATAATATTCCAGTCTGGAGGTTTACATCAAAATATTGCAATGGCGATTTGGGAACGAACCTGAATTTGCGAGTTGAAAGCTCATCTGCATTTAATGCCAGATCTTTGGCGATTGTTCCTACCAAAGCACCGTACTCCAATTCTTCAGGAATGGAGTAACGAATCTGCCCCGAAACCAGGCTCCAGGCGCATAACAGCAAAATGGACGCCGTGATTCTCATTAAAAAACCCTCCGTACGTGTTAAATCCTTTCCGGAGATGTGTTTTGCAATCCTCATCTTTTCTTGTGCCTGGTATTATCAGTTATTCCGTCGCAGGAAAGTCAGATGATGCAGCAGATACGTTGACAATCAAGGAGACCTTCAGACCTTCTCAGCAGATAGCTCGGTATATTCACTTGAACGGCAATAACCTGCCTGCTTTCATCCCTCAGTGCTGGGGGCTGGGTGGTGGATCTCCAGCTAAATTTATTTCCCTTATTGGTAGACAGCGACACAAAGAGTCTTTGCCTATAACTACAGTGAGGTCATATTAAAGCCAGGCATCAGGTAATTTGTGAAAATCTCAACTTTCTGATGTTCACAGTACCTTCACCGCAATGTTAATGTGAGCCGACTTGTGACATTAATAAATAAGAATAATTGAATAAATTTAGGAGAGCATCCAGCAGAAAAATCATGTGTAGATTATATGATTCATTTTATTGCTAACAAGTAAATTAACTATTGCATTTGCAGTATACATTTTTAAGAGAATACAACTTATTTTTGAGGCCATATAAAAGGCAATGTCCGTGTTTTGTGTTATTTTATTTTTAAGCCAAATTGTCATAATGTATGGAAATGCTGTAAATACTCTGCTGATTGGCAGCATCTGCAAAGTGTGAAACAGAGTTTAATTTCAGGCCTGTGCCTTCTTTCAGAACTGGGAAAAGTTAGGTAAATGGGCTCTGAGCAAGAAATGGGTGGGATAAGGACAAAAGGAAGGCAGAAAAGATAAAATAAAGACAGCTTCCAACGCCAAAGTGCTATAGACATGACAAAGAAAGAAACAAAGTATGCGCTTAGAACAAGTGTGTTTTGATTTTAAAAAGGGGGAAAAAGTGAAACAAGAAGATAAATGTAAACCAAATGCTCACTGGGATATGTTTTGAAATTGCTGAAAGTGATTTTATTTCTTCCAAATACTATTGGATTTTTCGCGGAGGTGACTTGGCGTCTAGGTAATAGTAGTGTAATTGATGTAGCCGACGTGGACATCAGGAAGATTTTTGACAAGGTCCCACAGGGGATCCAGAGCAATTTGATTAACTGGATCCAAAATTGACTTCATGGCAAAAGGCAGAGTGCGATGGTTGAAGATTGTTTTGTGACTGAAAACCAGGGTCCAGCGGCGTTCTGCAGGGATCAGTGCTGAATCCCTTATTGTTTAGAATGTACGTTAATGATCTGGATGTCAGCAGCTCAGTGGACAAGTGGGCAGCATGGTGGCACAGTGGCTAGCACTGTTGCCTCACTGCGTTAGGGGCTCAGGTTCAATTCCAAGGTTGAGAGACTGTGTAAAATTTGCATATACTCCGTGTATCTCGACGGTTTCCTCCAGGTGCTCCAGTTTCCTCCCGCAGAGCAAACGTTGCACAGGTTAGGTGGATTTGCTACACTAAATTGTCCCATATTGTCCCAAGATGTGTAGTTTAGGAGGATTAACAAGCAATCATGTGGGGTCATGGGGATATGGCGTGGGTAAGATCCCCTGTTAAAGAGTCACTGCAGACTTGATGGGCCGAATGGCCTCCTTCTGCATTATAGGGATCCTATTCTATGCGTGTAGAAGGTGTGACAAGTAAGCTCACAGCTGATGCAAAGTTTTGTGCTAAGTAGTGAGAAGCTTAGTTTCAGATTACGGAACAGTAAAGATAGATTGGCTGCAAAGCAGAAAAGTGGCAAATAGAATTTTAGGCTGAAAAGCATGTTATGAATTTTGGATGGTTTAACAAGGCAAGAGAATATACAATGAAACATCGGGCCCTAGGAAGTACAAAGGACCAGATAAAGCTTGAGGTACATGTCCATTGATCCCCGAAGACAACAGAACAAGGAAGTATGGTGGTAAAGAAGGCGTATGGGATATTTGTTTTTATTAAACGAGAATATGATATAGCTGTATAAAATGCTGGAGTTTAGTATACAGTTCTGGTTGCCCAATATAGGAAGGTAGTGGCTGAACGAGAGCGGGTGCACAGGAGATTCACCAGGATGGTGCCTGGATTTGAGCGTTAAACCTCGAGAGGCTGTTATTATTTTCCTTGCAGCAGAGAAGGCTGAAAGGGGACCTGAGTGAAGAGTGTAAAATAATACATAGGATGGATAGGCGGGAAATTTTCTTCTCAGTAAAGGGGGTGACATGGTGGCACTGTGTTTAGCACTGTTGTCTCACAATGTTAGGAACACAAGTTCGATTCTTGGCTTGGGTCACTGGCTGTATGGAGTCTACACGTTCTCTCTGTGTCTGCCTGAGTTTCCTTCGGGTGCTCCAGTTTCCTCCCACAGTCCCAAAGATATGCTGGTGAGGTGCATTGGCTAAGCTAAATTCTTCCTCTGTGCGCCCAAACAGGCATCGGAGCATGGTGAATTGGGAATTTTCGCACTAACTTCATTGCAGTATTAATGTAAGCTTGTAACACTATTAAATAAACTTTTATTAGTCAACGGGCATAGATTTAAGATAAGGGACAGGGGATTTAGAGGCAATAGAGGAAAAACGTTTTCATCCAGAGAAGGGTGGGAATCTGAAACTCATTGCCTGAAAGGATGATAGGGCACCCTCACGATCTTTGAAATCTTGCCCTTACAGAGTTGTTATCCTGCAGATGGAGGCCATTCGACCATCATGTGTCCACTGATTCACCTGCGGTATGACAATGTTATTTCCGTGTTTTTCCCGTACCCCTGTGCATTGATTCTATTTGAATAATCATAGAATCACATAACTCCTACAGTGCGGGAGGTCATTCGGCCCATCGAGTCTGCACTGATCACAATCCCACACAGATCCGATCCCCGTAATCCCACATATTTACCCTGCTAATGGTGCTGACATTATGGTCAATTTAGCACTGCCTGCCAACTCAACCCGCGCACATCTTGTCTGTGGAGGAAACTGGAGCAGCCAAAGGAACCCAAGCTGACACGGCGAAAATGTGCAAACTCCACATAGACAATGACCCAAACCGTGAATCGAACCCAGGTCCCTGGAGCTCTGAGGCAGCAGCGCTAACCACTCTGCCACTGCGCTGGCCCATCATCTAATGCCTTTTTTTTTGTATGACACCCAATAGATTTTCTGTAACTAAAACAGAAATTTGCACAGAAGGCATATCTGTATTATGGGGCAACTTTTACTGTGAAAACAAAAAATCAAGTGTCTCCTTGTGGATCTTGTAGACCGCCCCTCAATTCCAGGATGATGTCCGCACATGACAGCACGTTTTTGCCAACTAAATAGACTGATTCTGGGCCAAGGATTTTTGGACACATGGGCAGGATTTCATGGCAGTGGGAGACGAATTGCAGAATTTATTTACCTTTTGTTCCTTCTCTGCTACCACTCTGCCTATTGAGGATTTTGGATTTAATGTATCATGTGCTTGTTGGATAAATAGTCGATATTTTAAACTCTTAATAGGAGTTTCTCTCAGTCATTGATGTCGATGTTGTTCCACATCAAGGGGTCTTTGGCTACCCGGTTAAGAAGTCCAGGCCAGCATATGGCTTTATCAAGGCTACTGCCTGAACCCTTATGGGGCTGGCTTCAAGAAGGTCACTAGTTCTTGTTCAGTGTTTCTTTGCATTCATTCATGCGATGTGGGCGTCACTGGCTGGGCCAACATTTACTGTCCATCCATAACAGCTCAGAGAGGCATTTAAGATCTACCACACTTCTGTGGCTCTGGAGTCACATGCACGCCAGGTTAAGGCGGCAGATTAGTTTCACTAAAGGTTATTAGTGAATCCGATGGGGTTTTTTTACGGCAATCGTTTCATGGGCATTATTAAACCTTTTAATTGCAAATGTTTATTACATTCAATTTTACCAACTGTCTCAGTGGGATTTGAACCCAGGTCCCCAAATCTGCACCTGGATTACGCGTCCAGCGAAAATACCAGACACCAGTGCCTCCCCAGAGAGTTCAGTGTTCTGAATGCCAAACAATTGCCCGAAATATCTTACATGCAAAGGGCCCACTTTACGCGGGAAACCTACTCGCAATCAACAGAAAAAAGAAAGGAAATCTTCCATTTATATTGCGCATTTTAGGTGGGAGGGATTTCACAGAAGTTCCCGCCAATTCAATTGACTTTTCCGCTTCTGGCAACCTGGAAACGGATGACAAATGACAGATGCTGGAAGTAATTTACAGGTAACTGACTGGAAATGTTGAAGGTTTCCTACAATCACCAACGCTCTTCCCTCTGGGCTCACTGGATCTGCGCCCACTAATGGGCCACCACTGCGGTCGGCAGGTGACCTCTCGAGGAGCTTCCTTTTCACATGGTTAACCTCAGAGCTGTGACAATTGCTGCTTAAATGAATTATAACCCCTCCAAAGACCTGGAGGTGGAGAAGGCTCACATTCACACCATGACAATGCCGGAACCCAACTCTAATCTTGTTTTCAGTCTCAGGAACGTACTTGTCATTCTTAAATGGACAACAATCTTCAGCAAGATTTCCAGACAGGTGTGCCCAATAGTCACTGCAGAGTCAGAACCCAATAATTACTTGACCCTCAACTATGCCTTAAAGTGCACACGATTTCGTCCAGAATGAAAGGAGTAAAGATACATTTTTTTAAAAAATTGAGTCAAAAAGCCACTCTTTTGAGTGGTACGTATTAACGACGTCAATTGGTAGAAATTCACGTTTGCCTTTGAATAGCCACATGGATTCATACTAAAACCACCTATTCTGGCTTAATTAAAGGATGAGGGCGTCGGTGATAGGGGCAGAAATTATTATTCATTCATGATTACCACTGAGAATGAGGTGGCTAGCTGCCATTTTGAACCGCTGTAGTTCACATGGCATGGATACAATTACAATGATGTAAGGTAGGATTTGCAGGATTTTGACACAATAGGGCAGAAACGGCGATATAATTACAAGTCAAGATGATGTACAGCTTGGAGTAGGACTGATGTTGCCATGCATGATGTCCCCATGTTCCCGTGTTGCCCTCGCGCTGCGAGGCGCCAGAGGTCCTCTTTGCACGTAGTTCTGATTATCGTCATGCACAACTCTGGTTTTGGAAGGTGCTGTCGAAGGAACCTTAATGAGTTTCTGCAGTGCAGCCAGCAGATTGCGCACATGATTACCACTACTTTTCAGTCATGGATTTTAGTGCCGTGGTTGGAATGCCAGTCAACCAGGGATTAGTTGTCCTGGGTAACTACAGACGCCTTGTGTGTTTTTGGAGCTGTTTTCCTCCACACAAATGGAGAGTATTCCAAAGCACTCTTGATTTGTGTCTTTTATTTTATGAACATGTTTTTTGAAAGTCAGCCAGTGAGTTATTCTGCAAATTCCTAGCCTCCGAAATGTTCTTGTGACTGCAGTGATTACAAATATATGGCCAGTCCAGTTCAATTTCTGGTTCATAACAACTCCCAAGATATGATAGTGAGGGACTCACCGAGGATATTGCCATTGAATGTCAAGGGAAGATTGTTTGATTCTCTCTTGTTGGAGATGGTCATTGGCTAACACTGGTTTGAGTGGTGTGCCACCCTTCAGCATGCATGGAATATTATCCATGTCTTGATGCATACACAAAAGGACTGCTTCAAGACACTTTTTTTCCCGTTTACGGCCACTGTCTCAGCCCATAAAGGCCTGTTTACAACCTACTGATAAGCACATTAGTTTCCAATTTCAAACCCTCTCTATCACAATGATTATTTTTTGCACTTCGGGATAACTCTATCAGCCGCCTTTGCTTCTACCTCAGTCCACTGAAACCTTAATTTTCTCACTCTTTACATGAGCTTTACCTATGCTTTCCTGGCAACCCTGAAACCTAAACTTAAACTGTCTCACAATGCTATAGTCCAGATCTTATTTTGCACTCAGTCCCAATTTCCCATGCGGCACAAACTGAGCTTTGCTTGTTCCTTGCGACAAATGCTTCACAATTAAAACCTCATTCCCATGTCTTCACAAGTTTCTGTCCTTTTCACTTCTTTCAAAATCTTCAATCTTTTGAAACTGCAGTACTGCTCCAGAAACTTAATTGAATAAGTCAAAAAGATCAGAGGGTAATATATTATTGAGCATAATAATATCATGATTACAATAGGGTAAAAAAAGAGATCGTAAAGATGTTGTCGCTCAAACTATATCTTGTTTTCTCAATATGGACAAAACATTAATTTAGTTAAAAAATAATTTGCAAGATAGAAGATTTGACGGGCAACACGACAGCTCAGTGACTACCGCTGTGCTGTGCAGATACATAGATTTGGGCCTGTGGCTGTTAGAGTTTGTGCATTCTTCCCGTGCTTGCGTGGGTTTTCTCCGGGTGCTCCGGTTTCCCCCCACATCCAAAGATATGCTCTTAGGCTGATTGGCAGAACAAATTCTCCCTAAATTGTCTCAAATTTGGTTTCAATCTGTAGACATAGACAGAGATCACGGGTAGAAGTGGGAACATCGGGGTGGCGGCGCGGGTCGTTGGGCCGAAGGGCCTGTTTCCCGTGCTGTTTTGTTCTTTGTTTTTTGTTTGTTCTTTATAGTACAAATGTTGCACTGTCTGAAATGGGTGTAATGTTTGGAAATATGTTTCATCGTGTAGAAGTAAGTAAAGTAATAGTTTTCCCCTATTCTGAAGTTAAAACAGATGCCAAAGAGGAAAGTCAACCGAATCTAATTGTGGCGCATGAAGAATGAACTGTTATACTTAATATATTTTATCCGTAACTATTGGAAATGGGGGAAGTAAAATTATTAGTTGTCAATGCACATTGTACCGCCAGGGATGTAGTCAATTATCATCTACTGCATTCCCCCCCCACCTCCCCCCAGTATAATAGAAGTAATAAGTAGTCGTTTTTTTTTCATTTTTACTGTGTACTCTTTATTGTAAAAGTCCCTTTAGTCTGATATCCCTCAGCACAAATTTGTTTAGCTCTCTTCTCAGGAACGATGAGAAACTTTACCAATGGCGGAAATTACTTCTGATCTGATGTCTCACGGTAAATTGTTCCAACAGCTTATTGCATAATATTTAGTCGACTTTTATCTCCTATTTGGCTGTGTGTCTTAATCAGGTGTATTATTTCAAGGGAAAGTTTTAAACTAATAAACATAATTTCACTGTTACTACGTCCATTCTCACATTCCGGATGATTGTTGGCATGTCAAATTTCCAATTATATCCCCAGAATATAAGCATGGTAACCAATCCTGTCAATAATACACAACTGAGGCATAATTAACTGAAATAAAATAGTTCTAAAAATAAAGTAATACTGTCTCCATAACTGCAGTGAACAAGGTACTATGGGCTTTTGTCGAATATATTTTCAAAATATGTCTTTTGCTACTGAGTAGTCTAGTTGTTGAGGAACTGCCTCAACAAAGACATCTTTCAGTTCAAATCTTGTAAATATCAACTGTCTGATTAATTCAAAACTCTTAATTTTGTGCCACGAATTTTGTTTTGAAGTACACTTGTAAATTGTACTCACTCTAGCTCAGATTTAATTAATGAATATCTGGAATGTCCACAAGATAACTTGAACCTGATGACAATTAACCACAAAATGTTAGATATTGAAAGAAGGAACAGTTTAAATATTTAGTGTCCACATTATCGAGATCTTGAATCAAGCGGCAGACAGACTGTTTGCAGAAAGGAACACAGAATAATAGAGTAAAGCAATCAAGTCGGAGGGATAAGTTTCAAGGGAGAAAGGCAAGGCTGGTGGGTCTCTATTTAAATCACGGAGGTGTTACAGGTAAAATGATGAACTAAGACCAAGGATTGACAGGTGGAATTTTGATATAGTAACGGTCGCAGAGACGACTTTGAGGGCAGGGATTGTGGTAGGGGGGAGTGGGGGAGGGGGGAGAAGGTGGAGTGGGGGGCAGTGCAGGATGAGCAGTTCAATATTTTCGAATGTAGAATATTCAGGAGAGACGGAGAGAGTGTAATAGAGGAAGAGGCATTGCATTACTATCTAAGGAGTCAGTTATTGCACAAAGTTTACAGCTTGGAAATGGCATTAAATGATTTTTTGTGGTAGACTTTAGGAATCAAAAATGGACAGTCACATTGCTAGGTATTCATCATTGACCTCCAGTTGGTCAGACGGGAATTGCGGAGCAAATGTGAGCACAATTCATGGAGGTGTGTAAAAACATTACCAACAGGATAACTATATTAGGTGATTTCAGCTTTCCCAATTTTAATTAGGATAAACATAGTGCTAAAGGTTTGGGTAGTGGTTGTCTAGAAAAGTGTACAAGATAACTTTTTAGGTCAATATGCAGCTGCTCCAACAAGGAGCAGTGCAGTGAGACAGGAGACAAGAGGTTGAAGTGGTGATGTGCGTGCGCGTGTGTGTGCGCGCGCGCGTGTATGAGTGTGTATGTGTGTGCTGGGGAGGAGGGGAAGGCGGGCACATTTTAGAGACAGCGATTACAACATGGCACAATTTAAGATTAATATGGACAAGATAATTGTCAAGTTGCAAAAAAAGTTTGAATCGGGGGAGAACACATTTTATTTAAATGAGTCAGATATGGCCATGGTAGACTACACATCTATCTCTGGGGAAAAGCACTCAAGGGCAGCGGGGGACGTCCATAAAGGAAATGGAAAGGATCCAGGCCGAACATTTTCCCTTCAGGCTGATAGGAAAGAGTAATAAGCCCAGAGAACCGTAGATGACCAGAGATATTCAAAATATAGCGAGCAGGTGCAAGAGGAGCAAAAATAAATGGAGGCATTAATGGAGTACAAGAAGTGCAGGGTGAAGTTTAAAAAAATTAGGAGAGCAAAGGGAAGGTAAAAACAATCTTTGGCTGGCAAAAGTGGTGAAAATCCAACGAAATTCTCTAAATGCATAATGGGAAGAGGATAACAAGGGGAAGAGTAGAGCCCATTACAGTCAAAGAGGATAATCTATTCGTGGAGTCAGTGGGCATTAGTAGAATGTTGAACCAGTACTTTATATCCAACTTGACCGAAGAGAATGAGGTGAAGGAATGGAACTCGGGGAGAGAAACTGCGTGGTTCTTGAGCAAATTGACATAGAAAGTGATAAGTTGTTGGAGGTGTTGACAGACTTAAAAGTGTACAAATCTCCAGGTCCATTTTCCCATGGAGGAAGTGCCAAGTGCAGAGCAGTTAACATGATTCCACAATTTGTAGAAATAAGCCAGGGAACAGCAGACTAGTGAACGTCACGTCATTGGCAGGGAAACTACTGGCAAAAATTCTGAAGGAAAATATCTATCCCCACTTAGAGAAGGTTTAATCAGGGGTAGTCAGCATGGCTTTGTCAAAGAAAGGTCATGCCTGACAATTTTTAAGGAGGTGAGCAGTTGGGTATATGAATGTAGTACAGTTCACCCAGTCTCTGTGGATTTCAACGAAGCCCTTGGCAAGGTCTAACATGGGAAACTTACAAAGAGGCCTCCTTTTGCACTGTAGGGATTCCATGATTCTGTGAAGGCAAATGCACATGGAAATGCAGGGTAATTTGATAAAGTAAATGCAAAATTGGCTTAGCTGTCAGAGAGAAAGGGTGATGGTGAAGGGATGCTCTTTTGATTGGAAGCCAATGTCCAGTGGCATTCCATAAGGGGAACTGTACTGTGTCTCCCATTATTCGCCATTTATATAAACAACCTAGTTTCCTGTATGGGCGAGATGATTGACAAGTTCATGTATGACACACGCATTTGACGGGCGGTTAACAGTGAGGTTAGTGCCTTGGGTTGTAGGAAGACATAGATAGTTGTTCAAATGGGCAGAAAAATAACAGATGGAAATGAACCCTGAAAAGTGTGAGGTGATACACTTTGGAAGGAGTAATTTGACAAGGAAAAATTGAATGAATGGCATGACATTAGGAAGTATTGAGGAACAAAGGGACCTGGCATGATTGGCCGTTGACCTCTAAAGTTGGAAGGGCGTGTTCATTGGGTGGTGAAAAAGCATATGGGACATTTGCCTCCATCAGTTGAGGTATAGATTACAAAAACAGGAAGGTCATGGTGGAGTTGTGTAGAACTTTGTTGCGGCCACAGTTGGAGTTCTGTACGCAGTTCTGGTCGCTATATTATAGAAAGGATGTGATTGTATTGGAAGTGTTGCAGAGGAAGTTTATCAGGATATTGTCAGGAATGGAATATTGAAGTTATAAAGAGAGTTGGATAGACTTCGATTGTCTTTTTTGGAGCAGAGAAGACTGACAAACAACCTAACCGAGAAATACAGGACTATGAGAGACATGGTGAGAGAGGAAAGGGTGTAGATGTTTGCCTTAGTTGAAAGGTCAGTCACGAGGGAACACAACTTCAGTGTAAGGGGAAAGGTTTTAGGATGTGAGAAAAACTTTGCTTAACCAGAGGGTAGTGTTAGTCTGGAATGCGTGCCTGGGAGGGTGTGGGAATGGTTTGGCTACATTCTTTAAAAAGTACATGGATGACTACTTAGCAGACCATAACATTCAAGGCTATAGGTAAGGTACTGTCCTATTTGGCAGATCGTTAAGATATATCTCGTGTCGACGTACAGACAATAAGCCGAAGGACCTCTTCCCCATTGTGTGATTCTATGATAACAACTTAACATTTGATACTACACACATTCCCGAGCAAATGAAACAATGTTAGTGGACTGTTTTTGGCTAATATCTAACATCGAGCATATTTGTTCAATTGCAATGTAGTACGAAACAATACATTGAGATGTTTGATGGAATCAAAGCGGGACAAAAATAGAAATTGTTAGAAGTCCGTAACAGCTGGATCAGCACCTGAACTTTGGGTTACCTGTTTCTTGCAGGTGCTGGTCCATAAGCTGTCATCCTCCTTTTTTTTTTTACTGAAACGTGTGATACTCACTTCACCAGAAAAATACGGCCAGTTTTTCGTTAAGCTTTCAGATTGCCCTGACGCGCATGTTTTGTTATTCTTCCTAGAAGACCCAGTTGTTGGATTGACTGGAGCGAAATACATCAAGTCCATCTTGGCTGCCTCTTGTGCTGATCGAATTTTGTAACGGTATGGCTCTGAAAGAGAACCATTTCCTTGAACCTCAAGGACGTTCGGAATTAACGTGGAGTCTGGCATAACCTGAAGGTTGACATGCAAATTATGCCCTCTCGCTTTGGCCTCTAATTCTCTGGCACAGCAACAATTGGTAAGAAGACAATTCCCAGTGCGGCCAGATTGTCCTTCGCTTGGGCAAATGACAATAACAAGGACAATTATTATAATAAGAAGTATGAAAGATATTATTCCCAAGGAAATGATTATATAAAATGCCAAATCGGAAGATTGTTGCACATTTCGGTGAGCATGCTGTACCTCTGACCGAATTTGTTCATTCTGCTCAATTATAGTGAGAGCAATCGTCGTACTGACGGAGAGAGGAGGGTGTCCATTGTCCTTTACCTGGATGACTAGTCTTTGTGTGTCGCCATCACTACCCTTAAATCGGCGAATGCTTCTAATTTCTCCCGAGGTTGGCGAAACTCTAAATAGTCCTGGGTCAGTGGCTTGCAGGATTTGATATGAGAGTCGTGCATTCTGTCCAGAATCAGCATCAGAAGCAGTTATCTTCATTACCAAAAATCCTGGCTCTGCAGATCGAGGAACAACTGTCTTACTGTGGTTCACTGCGCTAGGTGTAGTAATGACAGGATAGTTGTCATTCTGATCGAGAATAACCACATTGACGGTGATGTTCCCAGTAAGCAATGGCAAGCCCACATCTTGAGCTTGAACTCGGATCTTAAAGCTTTTGATCTTCTCGTAATCAAAGGAGCGCTGCGAGTAGATGATGCCATTTTTGGAGTTGATTGAAACGTATGAAGATACTGGAGCTCCCTGGACATCATTTTCCAGAATTCTGTAGGAAATCTGGGAATTTTGTTCAGTGTCTGGATCGAAAGCGGTTACCGATCCAATTGAATTTCCGGGTGTGTTGTTCTCGGCCACATAGACTGTGTGTGAAGACTGTACAAAGCTGGGTCCGTTGTCATTTACATCTGAAATCTGCACAATCATGGTTTTGTTTGTGGATAGCGGAGGGCTTCCCTTGTCTTCACATGTCACAGTGACTGCGTATTCCTGAGTACGTTCCCGATCCAGCATGCCATTTATGGTCAGTCGGTATGAATTTCTAAGGGAGGGGCTTAGCTCAAAAGGAACATGTGAGGGTATCTGACAATCTGTACGGCCGTTATCATGTGCGTCCTTATCTGTAACACTGACAAGTGCTATCAATGTCCCTGTGGGTGCATCCTCGCCGACTCTACTGGAAACTAGTTTTAGAAACAATTCCGGCGCATTGTCATTAACGTCCTTAATATCCACCCGAACAGTACAGTGTGCGGACAATGATGGTGTCCCCTTGTCCTTAGCTTCCACATGAATTTCATAAAGACGTATTTCTTCAAAATCCAATTTTCCCTTTACGCTGATTTCACCAGAATTTCCATTAACTCTAAATACTTCCGGTATGTTTTCTTCACTGTAGCTACTTAAAGAATAAACAATGTCCCCATTGAGTCCATCATCCAAATCAGTCGCGTTCAGTTTTATCACTAAAGTGCCGAGTGGAACATCTTCCCTTAAACTAGCAGCGTACAAGGACTGTTGGAAAACTGGCGCATTATCATTATTATCTAAGATAATGATGGTTACCTCAGCGGTTCCTGACCTCTCCGGTATTCCGCCGTCAACTGCAGCGAGCAATAATCGTTGTGATGATTCTTTTTCGCGGTCAAAGGGCTTCTTCAACACCAATTTAGGGATTTTCCATTTTCCAAGAGTCTGTACATCTAAAACGAAGTGTTCATTTGGAGTGAGGTGGTAAATTTGGACAGAATTGCTTCCAACATCAGGATCCTGTGCGGCCTCCAGAATAAACCGGGTTCCAGGTGTGGTCAATTCCGCAATTTCCAAACGGATTTCTCTGTTGGAGAAACTGGGAGAGTTATCGTTAATATCCACAATCTCGACCTCGATATCGTACTGTTCCACAGGATCATCAATCTCGAGTTCCAAAGGCAGGGAGCAGGTAAGACTCTGTCCGCAGAGTGCTTCCCTGTCTATTCTTTTATTCACAAATAATATTCCACTCTGGAGGTTTATATCAAAATATTGCACTGGTAATTTGGGAACGAACCTGAATCTGCGAGTTGAAAGCTCATCTGCATTTAATGCCAGGTCTTTGGCGATTGTTCCTACCAAAGCACCATACTCCAATTCTTCAGGAATGGAGTAACGAATCTGCCCCGAAACCAGGCTCCAGGCGCAAAGCAACAAAATGGAGGCTGTCTTTCTCAATAAAAAACCCTCTGCACGCATTATGTCCTTCCCGGGAATGAGTTTTACCGTCTTCATCATTTCTTGCGTGCAGTATTATCAGTTATTCCATCGCAAGTAAATCAGATAATGCAGGAAATACGTTGACAAGCGAGGAGACGTTCAAACATTCTGAGGAGATAGCTCGGTGTTTTCATGTGAACGGCAGTTAT
Organism: Sphyrna mokarran; assembly: GCA_024679065.1. Classification (NCBI taxonomy): domain Eukaryota; kingdom Metazoa; phylum Chordata; class Chondrichthyes; order Carcharhiniformes; family Carcharhinidae; genus Sphyrna; species Sphyrna mokarran. The sequence continues at coordinate 75,374,652 of JAGIQG010000014.1, read as the reverse complement.
CTGCCTGTTTTCATCTCTCAGTGTTGGGGGCTGGGTGGTGGATCTCCAGCTGAATTTCTTTCCCTTATTGGTAGACAGCGACACAAAGAGTCTTTGCCTATAACTACACTGAGATCATATTAAAGGTAAGCTTCGGGTAATCTGTGAAAATCTCTACTGTCTTGTCATAATTACATTAATTTAGGAGAACACCTAGCATAAAAATCAGGTATTGTTAAGAAATGGTTTATTTTAGTCATACCAAGTAAATGGCCTGTTACATTTGCTGTATCCACTATTAATATGACACAACACATTTCTGGCCCCAAATAAAAAAGCCTTGTACATGCTACAGGCTTTTTTAAAATTTTCAAGCCAGCTAGTCGTACACTGTGGAAATGCTGCCAATACTCTGCTAATCTGGCAGGATCTGTGGAGTGAGGAAGCCTGTGAACTTTCTTCATAACTGAGAGGTGTGAGAAAAATGGGTTCTGAACAAGGGATGGATTGGAGAAGGCAAAAGGAAGACAAATGAAGATCTGGCAAAAGAGAGTGCACTGTTGACTAAAACAAAGGAAAAGTGAAACAAAAAAAGATCCGTATGTGGCACAGTGCTTGGCAATGCTTCCTCACAGCAGGAGAGAACCGGTTGAGCGAGCGTACACACGGGTCACTTACGTTCTGACTTAGTGACATTCCCCTACCTTTTCCCCATATGCCTGCACGTAGCTTCTATCCCAATCATCACCGAATGCCCTCTTGACAGACATAATTGAACCTGCTTGCAACTTAATTCCAAGCAATGCATTCCAGGTTCGGACCACCCGTTGTGTGAAAAAAAGTGTTGTTTTCTCACATCACATTTGCTTCTTTGGCAAATCAATTTAAATCTGTATTTTCTCGACCTTGATCCTTTTACAAGTGGGAACGATTTTCCATGTCAATTTTGTTCAGCCCACTTACGAATTTGAAAATCTCCATCAAGTTTCCTCTTACCCTTCTCCACTACAAGGAAAACAGTCCCAATCCCTCAAATCTATTCTGATAATTAAAGTTTCTCATGCTCGGAGCATTCTTGCAAACAAACCTCTTCTCCATTCTCTCCAATGCGTTCACATAATTTACATAATATGGAGCATAGATAGATACACAATGCGCCAACGAAGGCCTCATTCGTGCCAAGAATAAGTTCAGCATAACCTGCTGTTCCTATACTCTGTGTCCCTATTAATAAAACTTAGGATAATATATGTTTTATGAACTGGCAAGGGGTCGTTCATTTCGAAACATTGGTTATGTTCTCTATCCACAGATGCTGGCAGATCTGCTGAGATTTTTCAGCATTTTTCAGGTTTTGTTTAAGGTTGTTTAGTGTTAGGTCTTTGTGCCAACGGAAAGGTTAACTCTACTGCGTGAAGAATTAAAAAGATTGGGAGATGCTCGTAGTGCGGAAGATTCTGGTGCATCCAGAAGACAGTGGGAAAGCCTATTCTTCAGTCAAGAAAAGCTTCCTCTCGTTTTGGAGTCAGCAAAACCTATCCTGAAAAGGGACTGCTCAGCCAAGATTCTGGTGTCCAAATTCGCTTATGACCTGACACAGGTGTCTAATAACGTCCATGCATCTATCACCCATCTGAAGATTCTTGACTGTCGACTCCCAGGTTCACAGTCCTTTTTCCCGTTGTCAATTCTCCATTGCAACAGGACTTTGGAAAGGCATCGTGGTAGAAGCTTCCGTGTGACTCTATTTATTGTGAGGAATTGAAGTTAAAAGCAAGTGCTGCTGAGGCATACGAGAAGGTAGAACTTACCATGGCCATATAGAGGATCATGATGTGCCAAACTTTGGTGATGTGTTGAGTCACAATGACTCAGACCACTTTGCCGTGGCAAACGTATTCTACAATAGCAGCCAAGGCTCAAATCTTCCTTCACCTATGTTGCCATTGAACTGAACATTGTGCAGCACCTCCCCCAAAACCTTGCTGTCATGGATGGTCCTAACAAGAGCAAGAAACTCAGTATGATTTGCTCACAGACCATTGAAGTGGCCAAGTCTCTGCACTGTGGCAAGATCGCAATCTATGCACTACCGTGTTTATCATTTCTGAAAATGATATTTGAAGGTGCTGTGAAAAAGGCAACCAGTGTTTTTATCAACTGCTTCAACAGAAGGATGTAAAAAACAAGCATCATTGAGATATCCGAGAAGGTGAGGTGTCCAATCAGCATTCTGATAATAAGATAATAATAAGAAATTCACTTACTAGTGAGCTCCAAATGCACACGCCACAGCTCTACTGATTAAGACTCACGATTAGTACCTGGAAAATATGAAGTACTTCCAAGACCTCGCAGGTTATCTTTCATGGAAGGCGAACATTGATGAAGAAATCCAGCATCATGTGAAATCTTCTGGCACAACATTTCACCATCTGAGGAAGTGGGTGAAGATCTGAACATCTTAAAACAAGCTCACGCTCTACCACGTGGTCGTGGTCCCTTCATTACTGTACAAGGTTAAAACATGGACAGCAAATAGGAGGCATGTCAAAGCATTGGCGCCATACCGCCGATGGCGTCTGCAGAAAAGTTGCACATTTTTTGAGAGGATAGATGTATCAACATAAGTGTCCTTTCACAGGTAGACACCCCCAGCATCAAGGTTATGCAAATGTGCCATCTGCTTCATTTGGAGTTGGCCATATACTTTAGTGTCAGGTACAAATCTTTGCAGGAAATCTTCTTCGCTCAACTCCGAGTAAATATATGAGACAGAAGAAACACTTCAAAGATATCCTGAAAGCTAATATGAAGAAATGCAACTGCACTAGATAGCAGCAAAATCTGTGGGAAGGTTCCCAGTACTTTGACATCAAAAACTGCAAAATTAAGAAAATACACAAAAACAGCAAAGGAACATGCTTCAACCCAAGCACTCAACAAGACAGCTCACATGACAACAGGTGCTTGACGTGCCAAATATTCTTCATATTCAGAAACAGAATCATGTTATTTGAAGACCCAAAGCACTTTACCCACTGATTCCCTTTAATGTTAAGTTATCTTTGGACTCCTGGAAGACAACCAACCTCATGTGTGAGGGAGAGCCAATAATGAAAATGAATATGATGAGGAGTGAACCATTTGTCCATCAAGCTTCCTCTGTCATTCATTAAGAAAATAGTTGATCTTCTACCGCAACCACACATTTCAAATTGGCAGCAAACATATTACATCCTGAGGTATCCAAACTATACCAATATCTCTATTAAATGCATTAAAGTAGTGTGAGCATATACAATGCACTCTTGAAGCCTTCAGTAATATTCGGAATTTAATGAGATCATCCTTCATTCTTCTAAACGTTAGGGAATGGATGCCTGGTCCTCTCAAACTGTCCCACAGAAGATTCTCTGAACTGAAGTCAAGACGTCATTTATAACGGAAAAGTATACAGTAATTCACGAATCACCAAATATCGTCTTACCACGGTCCTATATATTTGCTAGATAATTTCAAGCATCTCATTCTCCAATTACTTGTAATACAGACTAATGCATCATTTGCAATATGTAGCACATTAACAAAAGTTACAGAAGAGTTGAGTGCAAAATGGAACCCAAGTCCCTCTGAATACCGACAGTTAACTGTCTCTTAATAGTTGACAGTATTCTGCTTTTCTATTTTTTTCTAGTTCCACGTTTTATATGTTATTTTCCACACGGTTTCTTGTCAATTCGCCTATCACTTCTGTATTTGCATGCATATTATCCCCCAATCTTGTGCAATAATCTCTTGAGTCGAAATTTTCTTCAATGTTATTTGAAGATCCAAAACAATTCACACATTGATTCCCTTTAACGATAAAGTTCAAAATACTTAAACGAATTTATTTAATAAGATTTATCTTTTATAAACCTGCATTGACACAGCCCAGTCACAATACAATTTTCTAAGTGGCCCATTACCATGTTCGTAGAACGAGAGATAAGCATTTCCCAGTACTGATGCAGTGATACACCATCAATTTACCTGGAATCCCAGTTTTCTGTATCCCTTCCTTCTTGAGTAGCACATGTTACCTGAAAATCCACGGGAATCATTTTAAAATTTAATAAACTAGCCAAAAATGCAAAAGCAGATTGAAAGTGCTTTTTTTTTAAACTGGCGCATAAAAGGGAAGAGTAACTGAAGATAATTTGGTTCTTCAGAGCCAATGGCTGGAGAAATGATCACAGGAAGTAGGAAATGGCGGAGACATTAAATAAACATTTTGTTGCTAACTTCACAATAAAAGACTTAAGTTTCATAATAGAAAAGGAGGCAACCGAGGATCCATCTCCATGCTGTACACCTCTATGACTCCCTGGCTCTATGATTCACTGCTAGTTTCTTTTCTATTGCACTGTTTACTACGATTACATTGACTTTTCAAAGAACAAAGAACAAAACAGCACGGGAAACAGGCCCTTCGGCCCAACGAGCCGGCGCCGTCACCTCGATGTTCTCACCTCGACCCATGATCCCTGTCATCCCTGTCTATGTTTATAGATCTATGCATTAGAACCAAATTTGAGACAATTTAAGGAGAAGTTGTTTTGCCAATCAGCCTAAGAGCACATCTTTGGGATGTGGGAGGAAACCGGAGCACCCGGAGAAAACCCGTGCAAGCACGAGGAGAATGCGCAAATTCCCACAGACACAGGCCCAAAACCATGTGTCTGCACAGCACAGCAGTAGTCACTGAGCTGTCATGTTGCCCATCAAATGGTCCAGGTTAAGCGTACACTAACGATGTGAAGCACTAGGCTACTCTCGAAAAATCCAAGAGCACCCTCTCACGACCCATTGTGTGTATGCCCCTTGTTAGACAAGGTGGACCGAAGTACCTGTAGGATAAAACAAATACATCAATATCATCGGCAATTAACACACTTCCCAGGGCTCATGATCCCTATTTTAAATCAGTTTTCTATATCCCTCCATTCCCATTCTGTTCATGTGCCCATCTAAGTATCTCTTAAATAACTCCAGAATGCCTGCCTCCACCACTTTACTTGGCAGCGTGTTCCATACCCCCACCACTCTCTGTGTGAAAAAACTCCCTCTAGCATCCAAATTATACCTTACCCCCCTCACCCTAAGCCCGTGACCCCGCGTTCTATTTGGGTCCATCCTAGGAAAAAAACTTATCCTTGTTTACTCTAACTATACCCCTCATAATCTTGTACACCTCTATTAGATCTCCTCTAAGTCTATGTCTTTCTAAGGAAAACAGCCCCAATTTGCCTAACCTCTCTTTGTAACTCAGACCTTCCATACCAGGCAGCATCCTGGTAAACCTCTTTTGCACTCTCTCCAGAGTGTCCTTCTGGTAGTGAGGCGACCAGAACTGGATACAGTATTCCAAATGAGATTTAACCAACGTTTTCCACCACACACTTTAAGCAAATCCTTGAAGCTTTATGAACTCTGACTCCTCTTTTAAATAACAAAATTAGACTAGCTGTCTGCCAGTCCTCTGGCATTATTCCATTCATTAAAGTTCTATAAGTAACATTGACTTTGCTCCAACTGATGAACTGGAGGTATGACCTTCTCTAGGCTTGCTATGTTTATCCATTCTCTATCCTTTATATATCAAATGACATTGTATTTGTTTCTATTTTTTTCATCTCATGTATGCCAACATTTTATTCCTCATAAATTCTGTGGTGATTTTTGTTTCTCCTATTGTTGATGTCATTAGCAATTTGCTTATTATGAAAATTTCTTAGTTCTCCTGTACTATCCCAGTTTTTTTCTTTCTTTTCTTTTGGTCATTTTTTTCTCCGAAGAACACAACTATTTAGACTTTTGCACTTGGGTATTGCTGCAAAAAGAGACATGTTATCGAAACTTTTAATCATGAACATAAAGGAACAGCAAAGGTCAGAACAATTTATCCTTCATGAGAAGTGAATGCTAGTTGGTTGGTCAGTTGTTAATTGTAAGAGGCGTTGGCATGGAAAATGCAGAAAATAAACATTTACTGCCAAGATTTTGCACAAATTCAAATCTGACAATTCGACTTTGATTGGCCAAATCATTGCCACGGGGAATACATCAGAAATTGGCTGCCTTCCACACTTTTATTTAATTGCAAAAAAACGTTCAAAGCATGGACATGCTTCTTTTGGCAAAGGACAATGTGCGGATAAAGGTGACTTCCAGCATGTGTAAGTGAGCAACTAATAATACTGATTTTCAATTATTCTTAGCACAGTCAGGATTGTTTAGCAAGCATTACCTAATAACACCATCACAACTAATGTTGGACTTTTTTTGAGTTTGACAAGCGCAGATGCAGACCCAAACTATTTGCCCACCATCAAAACTTGAATCAAAAACATGCACATCAAATCTATCCTGTGGGATAATGACAACCATGATGATTTCATTGCTCACTATATGTTGTACAAATACCTGAATCAGACTGAGACCACCACAAAAAGTTTCCACTGTTTTTTAGAGTATCCTGGAAGTGTAAGGATTTTGAACACTGTGAGCAAGATGTAAAACTAGTGGTTGTAATTTTTTTACTATAGAGTAACGACAGCAGTGATGTTCTTCATTAACAGGATGTTGGGATTAAGCCAGAAAGCTATTCTGCCTATCACACAGATGAGTAATGTAGTATATGAATTCCAAGACTGGTGTGAAGCTAGTTATGAATGCTGTACAACACAATGATTGGCGGGACTAGTCAAAAAGTACGTCCTTTTACTTGTTCACAATGTGAAGAGTACTAACGGTACTGAACCAGCTGGTACTTGAAAACACGCAAAACATAGTGTCCAAAATTGGATGTTAAAGAACAAAGAACAAAGAACAAAACAAAACGGGAAACAGGCTCTTCGGCCCAACGAGCCCGTGCCGCCACCCCGATGTTCCCACCTCTACTCGCGATCCCTGTCTATATTTATAGATCTATGGATTAAAAACCAAATTTGAGACAATTTAGGGAGAATTTGTTTTGCCAATTAGCCTAAGAGCACATCTTTGGGATGTGGGAGGAAACCGGAGCGCCCGGAGAAAACCCACGCAAGCACGGGGAGAATGCGCAAACTCTCACAGACACAGGCCCAAATCCATGTATCTGATACTTCTTGTTGATCAATCTTGATTGCGCTAAAAAACGTGCTGAAAGCCAAGTTAAGACAGTTAGACTTGCATCTGCCTTACCAATGTACATTAGCAGGCACATATAGTCAAACACAGAGCTTAGTCCTTTGCAGACAGATGCAGCATGCCCATGCATCACGCAGTTGCCAACTAATCAACACGCTCTTTGAATGCAATATGATTATTGTTCCCTTTATTTTGTTTCATAGAATCATAGCGTCATAAAACCTTCCACTGCAGGAAGAGGCGATTTGGCCCATCATATATGTGCCAGCTATAAAACACTGATCTATCCTAATCCAATTTTTAGCATTTGGTCCAAAATCTTCAACGATATGGCATTTCGAGTGCTCATCAACATGCTTCTGTGAAAGTTCCCAACTCTTCTCAGATGGGCCGACTCAATGGTCCGAATGACCTCCTTCTGCACTGCAGATTTTATGATTCAACTACACTCTTATGCAATGAGTACTGGATTCCCAACAGCCTCTTTGTGGAAAAAAAGTATTTCCTGCTGCAAACTTAAATACATGCCCATGATTTATCGGTCCTCCTGCTAAAGGGAAAAGTGTCTTCTTCTATACCATATTGATATCCCTCATCGTTTGAGTTCTGTCTTCCCTTTTATCCTTCCCAGCTCTAAGGAAAACAACGCCAGGCCATTCAACTTTAGTTCATTGTTGAAGTGTTCCAGTCCAGGCAACATCCTGGCACCGCCCTAAAAAAGTCACTATTCGTATCTGCTTCCAATACCTACTCCAGCAGCGAGTTCCAGGTATCTGCCACGTCTTGTGTAAAAAAAAACTTGCCTCGAACATCTCTTTTAAACCTTGCCCCTCGCACCTTAAACTATGTTCTCTAGTAATTGAATCTTCCAACAATGGGAAAATGCTTCTGACTATCCAATCTGTCCATGCCCCTCATAATCTTGTAGAAATTTATCAGGTCACTCCTCAACCACTGTGGTTCCAGTGAGAACAAACGAAGTTCCTCTGACCTGTCCTCATAACTAATGCCCTCCATACCAAGCAACATCTTCATAAATAGTTTCTGTACCATTTCCAAAGCCTTTGCTTCCTTCCGGTCGTTTGGTGGGTGAAGGTGGAGGTGGGTGGGAGGTGCAAGTGCGTGGGAACAAAAGAAAATGTGAGTCAAGTGAAGAGAAACTAGAAAGTAGGGCAAGTAAGATTCAGAGGAAGTGGAAGCAGGGTATGATTTCTAATCAAAGAGCGTCTTGTGAACTGAAGTGCATTTGCTTCAATGTGAGAAGTGGAACAGGTAAGGTAGGTGAACTTAGAGCTTGGATTAATACTTGGAATTATGATGCGGTTGTCATTACAGAGACTTGATTAAGGGAAGGACAGAATTAGCAGCTTATCATTCCAGGATATAGATGCTTCAGGCGGGATAGCGAAGGGATGTAAAAGGGGTGAGGAGTTGCACTATTGACTAAGGAGATCATCACAGCTGTACTGAGCGAGGATACCTCTGAGGACTCATACAAGAGGCATTATGGCAACATGGGTAGAGCGCAAGAATACGGAGAGTGTAGTCACAACGTTGGGGATTTAGTATAGGCCTCCAAACAACCAGTGGGAAATAGAGTAAGCAAATTTTGGCAAGGTGTAAAAGTAACAGGGTTGATGTGGCGGGTACTTTTAACTTCCCCTATATTAATTCAGGGACTCACTTAATGCTAGGTGTGTAGATGGGGCAAAGTTTGTAAGGAGCATCCAGGAGGCTTCTTGAAAAAGTATGGAGATAGTCCTGAATCTGGTGTTGGGGATTGAACCTGGCCAGGTGGTCGATGTTTCAGTAGGGAAGCAGTTCAGTATCAATGACTGCAATTCAGTAAGTTTTAAGGTATTGATGGGTAAAGATAAGTGTAGTCCTCAAGGGAATATGCTAAACTGTGCAAGGCTAATTGCAACAATATTAAGCAGGAACTGAAGAATGTAGATTGGAGGCAGATGTTTGAGGGCAAATCAATGTTCGGCATGTGGGAGGATTTCAAGTACAAGCTAATAGGAATTCAGGACCAGCACATCCCTGTGAGGTTGAAGGATAAGTCTGGCAAGTTTCAAGAACCTTGGATGACGAGAGATATTATGAGCCTAGTCAAAAAGAAAAATGAAGCATTTGTCAAGGTTAGGAGGCTGGGAACGCATGAAGCAAATGTGGAATACAAGGAAAGTGGAAAGAAAATTAACCAAACAGTAAGGATGGCTAAAAGGGATTATAAACAGTATTTGGGCAGCTGGATTAAGGAAGATCCCAAAGCATTAAATACGTATATAAAAGAAAGAGGGTAGCCAGGGAGAAGGTGACCCACTCAAGACCAGGGCAGGGAATCTAAGTATGGAACCAAAGGAAATAGGCGAGATATTAAAGATTATTTTTCGTCAGTATTCACTATAGATGGGCGATGAGTTTGAAGAAGGGTGTGTAGATTCGTTGTGCCATGTTAACATCAAAAAAGAGGCGTTGTTGGGTTCTTGAGAAACATTAAGATGGATAAGTCCCCAGGATCTGATGGGGTATGTGCCAGAGGGAACCAAGGGAGGAATTTGCTGGGGCCTTGAGAGAAATCTTTGTATCCTCATTGGCTGCAGGGAAGTTCCAGGGGTAATTACAGGCTGGTGAGCCTTACGTCAGTGGTAGAGAAATTATTGGAGAGGATTCTTCGAGACAATATTTACTCCATTTGGAAATAAGTGGACATATTGACGAGAGGCAACATGATTTTATGAAAAGGAGATTGTGCCTCACTAAATTGAATGAGTGTTTTGAGGACGTGACAAAGATGATTGATGAGGGTTAGATAGTGGATATTGTCTACATGGACTTCAGGGAGACCTTTGACAAGGTCCCTTATGGGAGATTGGTACAAAAGATGAAGTCTCACGGGATCAGAGGTGAGCTGACAAGATGGAAACAGAACTAGCTCGGTCATAGGAGACAAAGGTTACCAGTGGAAGGATGCATTTCTGAATGGAGGGCCGTGACAAGTGGGATTCCTCAGGGATTTGTGCTGCGACATTTGCTGTTTGTAATATAAATGATTTGGAGGAAAATGTAACTGGTTTGAATACTAAGATTGCAGATGACACAGGGTTGGTGGAATTCTGAATAGCGATGAAGACCATCAGAGGACACAGCAGGATATGGATTTGGTGGAGACTTAGGTAGAGAAATGGCAAATGGAGTCCAATCTGGACAAATGTGAAGTAATGCATTTTGGAAGATCTAATACAGATGGTAAATATAAAGCAAATAACAGAACCCTTAAGAGTATTGATAGGTTGAGGGATCTGCGTGTACAGGTACACAGGTCACTGCAAGTGGCAATGCACGTGGAGAAGGTAGTCAAGAAGGCATATGGCATGCTTGCACTCATTGGCTGGGATATTGAGTTTAAAGATTGGCAAGTCATGTTGCAGCTTAATAAGACCTTAGTCAGGCTGCATTTGCAATACAGTTTAATTTCTTCTTTCTTAAGTCTTCTTTTTTCCTTATCGAATGCTATACATCCCTTGACATCCAGAGTTCTCTGAACTTGTTGGTTCCACCCTTTACCTTTACAATAACGTGTTGGCATTCGACTCCTCTTATTTCCTTTCTGAATGATACTGACTTCTCTGGTATGGATCTTCCTATAAGTAGCTGCTCCAATTCAACTTCGGCCAGGTTCTGTCTCCTCTTAATAAAATCAGCCTTCTTCCAATTCAAGAACCTTATTTTCAGTCCATCTTTATCCTTTCTATAAGGACCTTAAATCTTACCATTTATTGTCACTATAACCAAAGTGCTCTTGCTCTGACACTACCTTGTGAGTTACCTTGATGAGCTCAAGATGAAAGGCTGCATGTGTTTTTCAGCAATACTAGTAATTTCTCTTCATATTTCTTAATCATATAACTTTACAGTTTCTCTTTGTTCTCTTAGTCTTTCTGACTTATTTTAAAATAGTTCCACATTCCCTTTTATCATCATCCAATTGTTTTCAATGCACTTAGTATTCACCTCTTTATATTGTTTCAATTTTCTCTGATATTTTTCCTCTCTTTTGTTTCCTATTGTTTTTCGCAAGCCCTTAGTTAGATACATGGTTCTTTAACTCTGTTGACTACTCGACAAAATGTTTTCCACGGCTGCACTTGAAGTATTTCCATCCTGTTTACAAGTGTGACCCTGAGATTTGTTAGCGTGCCATTTGATGTTTGGTATCAGTCTGAATTCTCTGAACTTCAGTAAGAAGTCTCACAACAATATGTTAAAGTCCAACAGTTTTATTTGGTAGCACGAGCTTTCTGAGCGTTGCTCTGTCATCCTTCGCAATTCATCTAATGAAGGAGCAGTTTGAAGAGTGATGAAGGGTGGCTCCATTCACCACATGAATAAGCAACGTTCCGAAAGCTTGTGCTACCAAATATACCTATTGGACTTTAACCTGGTGTTATGAGATTCCTTCTTGTGCCCACACCAGTCCAACGCCGGTATCTCCACACCATTCTCTCCTCTTCCATTTTTCGAATAAGTTCAACTGAACCTGGGGGAGAAGCAACATTTCTATTTGCTTCACTTTTTCCAGCCTTCAGGACTGAATATTAAGTTGAAAAATTTCAGATGATTATGACTGCTTCCATTTTTTAGGGCAGCAGCAAGGTTAACATGTATTTGTGCAGTTTTTTTTTTAACCAAAAGTATTCTTTACATTTAGCAAACCAATAAATGTCAGGAACGATTATTTTTTACTTGGGCATTGTTTAGCAAAAAAAAAACCTAAAATTCTGGACACATGAAATACATGCAGAGAAAGTTGTAAGAAGATGAAAATGCACCTGTAGAAATAAATCAGTGTGTCTATCAATCTGATGGGAGCACCTTCATTTGTTTGCTTTTATGTTTTACCATTAAGACGTTAACTTTTGTATGATCTGCTCACCTCGCCTAATACATCGGACCAGTTGTTATTCAGATTTGCGCTCTGCGATGAAACGGACATTGCGTTCCTCCCAGGAGTTCCAGGCATTTGAGGACTGAGAAACATTTCAGCTGGTTCCGGCGCTGAGCGAATTTTATAACGGTAGGTACCTGAAGGTGAGCCATTTCCACGAACCTCGAGGATATTTGGAATTAAATTGGAATCCCGAACAATGTGAACATTGACATTTGAATTCTGATATTCTAATTCTCTGCTGCAGCAACAACCACTGAGAGAACAAATCCGACCATAAGAGGGATCTCTGCCCGTTGGGCATATAGCTACAGCAAGCACAATTATAACGACCAGCAAAAAAAGCGATGTTGCTCCCAAAGAAATTATTATATAAAAGGTTAATCTCTGTGAATCTTGGGAACTCTTGTGAGGTTCAGTAAAATCCCCTTGAATGTTGGTATTTTCTTCGACTATTGTCAAAGTGATAGTGGCAGTGGCGGAGAGAGCTGGATATCCATTGTCTTTCACTTGGATAAGTAGCTTTTGCATGCTGGCATCGGTGTCTTTAAATCGTCGAACACTTCTCACTTCCCCCGAACTGGGTGAAACCGCAAAGAGACCTGGTTCACTGGCTTGTAAAACCTGATATAATAATCGACTATTCTGACCTGAATCAGCATCCGAAGCAAAGATCTTTGTTGCCAAGTACCCTGGGTTTGCAGAGCGAGGCACACTTGTATTGGCATGTTTTCTTGACCCAGGCGGTATTATAACTGGAGGATTATCGTTTTGATCAAGAATAATCACATTCACAGCAGCGTTGCTTGAAAGCAATGGCAATCCAGCATCTTGAGCTTGAACATGGAGCTGAAAACTTTTAAGTTGTTCGTAGTCAAACTGACGCTTTGAATAGATGGTGCCATTTTTGGGGTTAATATAGACATACGAAGACACCGGCAAAGCCTGAATCTGGTTCTGCACCATTGTGTAAGACACTTGTGAATTTTGGTCTATGTCAGGATCAAAAGCTGTCACTGATCCAATGGATCTATCAGGGACGTTATTTTCTGTCACGTAAAATGTATATGAATTTTGTGTAAACCGTGGCGCATTGTCATTTATATCTGAAATTTGCACAACGATTGTTTTGTTGGTGGCTAAGGGAGGAAATCCACGGTCCTTACAGGTGACCGTGATTTTATATTGAGGAGCACGTTCCCGGTCAAGGGCATTATTTGTGATGAGTCTATATGAACTTTTAAAAGAAGATTTCAGGTCAAAGGGGATGTTTGGAGAAATTGAACAATCCGTATGCGCGTTGTTATTGAAATCTCGGTCTGTAACACTAATCAATGCTATCAGCGTACCAATCGGAGCATCTTCACTGATTGTACGCGAAATTGAATTCAATATCAAATCTGGAGGATTGTCATTGACATCTTTGATCTCCACTCGCACATTGCAGTGCGCAGATAATGGTGGCGAACTACGATCCTTAGCTTCCACGTCAATGTCATAAATACTGGCTTCCTCAAAATCCAATATACCTTTTACTTGGATCTCCCCGGATGTTGAATTAATCCGAAATATTTCGGGTATACTCTTCTCATTGTAACTACTAAATGAGTAAACCACCTCACCATTGGGCCCCTCGTCCATATCAGTAGCATTAAGTTTAATCACTGAAGTGCCTAATGGCACGTTTTCCATTAGACTGACAGTGTACAACGACTGCCGGAAAACCGGTGCATTATCATTAGTATCCAAAATAGTAATGGTTATACGTGCGGTACCTGTCCTTTCAGGAGATCCACTGTCAAACGCTGTCAGCAATAAACGATGTTTTGTTTGTTTTTCTCGGTCGAGAGGGCTCTCCAAGACTAATTCGGGCAATTTCCATTTTCCACGAATCTGCACTTCTAAAATAAAATGGTCATTTGGAGACAGTTGGTATGTGCGGATAGAATTGTTTCCTCCGTCAAGATCATGGGCGTGTTCTAAGAGGAAGCGCGTTCCTGGCATGGCTGATTCTGCAATTTCCAAACGAATTTCACTGTTCGGAAAACTTGGAGAATTATCATTGATATCCAGAATCTCAATTTCCACGCGGTATTGCTCCACAGGATTTTCAACTACTGCTTCCAAAGACAGTAAACAGGTAATACTTTGTCCACAGAGTTGTTCCCTGTCTATTCTTTTATTCACAAATAAAATTCCTTTCATACGATTTACATCCAAATATTGCAATGCCGAGGAGCTCACCATTCGGAATCTACGGCGTGATAGTTCCTCTACGGTCAAACCTAAATCTTTGCCGATATCTCCCACGAAGGCACCGTGTTCCAGTTCTTCGGGAATGGCGTAGCGAATCTGCCCGGAAACCAGATTCCAGGCACAAAGCAGAAAGATGGATGATATAAGCACCAAGCGCCTGCCAGGTTTTGTCATTTCTTTTACAGATATGATTGTTCCAACCAAATCTTAAAAATTCTTCTGGCTGATAGTGTTCTGCATCGTACCCAAAGTAGATCGTTCAATATGGTAAATTAGCTGAAGCACGGAAAGGCCTTGTGAGGAGGTGACTCGCCTTGTTCGTATAAACACCATCATTCTTTCTGCTTCCTTCAACGGATGTTGGGGGATGGGTCATAGACGGGTGGTGGATCACCAGCAGTATTTCATCTCCTTATTGGTAGACAGCGACACAAAGAGTCTCGGCCTATAACTGCACTGAGAATTGCTAAAGTTAACAACATTGAAAATAACAACATTATGACTTTTTGGTTATTTTTCTCACAGATCATGATTGCATTTTGCAAAAGAATCATTGCATAGCCATTCCTACGAAGTTCTATTCATCTTAGCGACAGGGAATAGATAAATGACAGGAATAATTCAAATTATTAATACTCATCATAAAACTTACCTCGTAAGAATTCCAGTATATCCCTCATTTAAAGAGCTATCTATTCGAATGACTAGTATGTTTCAATACCAGAAAATAAAAGAAATGCCAAGTTCAACATTTTCTTCACGTTGTTCGAAAGAGAGATATAAACTGTAATTATTTTCGAGTTTTCTTCACCAATTATGCTGTTAATATTTAAAAATGTATTGTCACCTGTAATTAGATACATATTCGTGTCTACCTGAGGGTTAGGAAAATCATTAGAAAATCGAACCTATGTCAGAGGGTTTTAAATGCTGTTCAGATATGTCTATGATATGTTAGTTATATCTGTGCTTTATCAGTAATGACACTATATAAGTCTCGTGGAATTAATGTACTGTAATCAAACTTCACAAGTTATAGACAAGTTCAAATGTAAAACGTTACATTTGAAACCGTGAAACATTAAATCATTTCAATAAATAGTTCACAATATGTGGTGAAGGATGATGGCCACTTTCGTATATTAAGCAATGTTAAAACATTTATATTTTAAAATTCGACTCTATTATCTGGTGTTTCATCAATGTGACACATTTCAGAATAGGATCAGGTAGGAGATAAGATAGGGGGAGGTCGGGGAAGCAGATACGATAATGTTTCTTAAGTGGCGTCTCGACAAATACATGAATAAGATGGGAATAGAGGAATATGACGCCCAGGACGGTAGGAGATTTTAGTTCAGTCGGGCAGCATGGCCAGTTCAGGTTTGGTGAGCCAAAAGGCCTCTTTCTGTGCTGTAATTTTCTTTGTACTTTGTTCTTTATAAATTATGTTTCTAAATATTAACTAGTTTGTTTTAAGCAAATCTATCCAAACTGTATTGAAATATAGCAATATCTGCACAACAACCTTATTCTGGTTGTCACATTTTTTTGCCACAACGTTTTGTCCTCCCTTACCCACTAAATTGTATTTGCATATTAAAAAAAAAACAAGTTGATTCATACTGTCAACTCCTATACCTTCATCTATCAATGAGTTGACTAGTGTTTCAGTTTTGTCAATATGGAATCAACATCCATGCTGGATTGGGGACAAAGTATCGTCATCACACTGAGGACTCTCGTGAAAACCATGTAAGCAATAACACCATGGTAAGTGGGATAAATTCAGAAACAATATAGCTGATCAAAATTGTGCTTCCATGCGCCGTGACAGGCGATCAACAGCAGAATTGTACAATACCCATTATTGTCACGTTATCCTGATTGTTCAACAATGATATCAAAATGCCTAGCTCATAGAGGACTGCAGAAGTGCATGCCAGCAGCAACATAACGGTTAAATATGAGCAGAAAGCTTCTATACGTTATAACATATGATTGGATGAATGTTAAATAGAGCAAAAACATGCTCAATGACATGGCAATCCTCACTGACATTCCCACAATACACGTATCAGATTAAATATCTATTGTACTTCCACATCAAGTCATGAATGGCCGTGCGCAATTACACAGCTAAAGGTATAGGAGGTACTTTGAGGATTTCCATTGACAGTGACACAATGGTCGAGGTTGTCAGTGTATAAGACAAGGCTGATTCGTTTGCAACCACATGTATACAGGATTGCAGAGCAGCCATCCATTCCTGTCTCCTTCCAGAGGTTGCCAGAATGAAAGATGCCATACTTTAACCAATTAGATTCACTCATCTGACATCAAAGAATTGTTGAATGCGCCTGTCCCCAGTTCCCAGCTGCAATGTGGAACGTTTGTCCACCAGAACTATCTGCACCAAGCCATTCAAGCACACATACTTAAACCCCCTTCACTGAAACCAGTGCTTCTTGAATACACTCGTGTTTTCATCTAGTTGTGCTTTGGCATCGACCAGTCTGTTGACAGCGCTTCAATTAAGTTTTATCGTCTTCAATCATCCTAAATAGAGTTGGAAAATTACCATGGAAGAAGTTCGAGCTTTTGTTGGTATGTAGTCTCAGGAATTAAATATACAGCAGAACCAGTAACGCCGTCCATCCTAATAGATTGTCCACTTAACTTCAGAATCACACAGAATCTATCTGATTCGTCCGAAATGAATGAAACGTTCAGCTGGAATTCTTCATCCTATTTCTGGCCATTCTCTTCTTCACAGTACTAATCCCATTTTTCAATGTTGCAGATTATATTTATAGAATGCAATTTGTTCTTCTTGAAGACATCCAGATTTTCCTTCTGAATATTCCGCTCAGCGGAAGCTGATCTATCCCATCAAGCTTTGCCAATGTTACTTTTTGCCACAATTCTTGGATTTGCTATCTTTGCTCCAGCATTCACTCACTGAAAGAGCCATTTTGGCACATATGCGAGGTGCGAGTTAATGTTTTGAGCTCTTATGGACAGTTCACAACTTGTGGACCTTCATTTCTGCATAAAACTGTGAAGCCTCTTTGGCAACGAGTTCCATTGACACTGCAATTTCTACTGATGCCTTTAAAGTCAGCATGTTTAACAAGCAATCTTCTTTAGATAGCCTAATTTTGGAGATGATCTCGAACAGCATCTTCTAATGAATCACCGAAATCATAATGTTGTGGCTGCTCTTTTAAGTATGCCACAACGTGAACAATGCTTTTGCCTTCCATTTGATTCCTTCGGTGGAATCTTCCACGCTAATCATTGGTTTTGCAGTGTAATGATTTTCAAAGATCATTGTCAAGTTAGTGTAAGCGTTGGTTCCTAGTTTTGCCGTGTGAATCAATCCCAGGAACACATTGACGGTTTACTTTATATCATACTCCTCTCTCAAAAATTCCTGAGTCTTCTGGAATTTTCTTCTACAAAAGCAGGTGGAGGCAGAGTGTTTGAGTATTTTCAGGTAGAGATACATAGATTATTGATAAGCGAGGTTTAAAAAGCCACTCTATGTAGACTGGGATGAGGCTACAATTAGATCAAGCATGACTTTTATATGATGGGGTGGGCTCGAAGGCCAGAATGGGTTACTCCTTCTCCTAATTCGTATGCCAATAACTGGAAAAAATATCCAGGGCACAAAATGCAGGAGAAATCTAATCTAGTCAATTACTATTCTTTCAACCCATTTACAATCATTAGAAAATGATAGAATGCCCTACTGAGAGTTGTATAAAACAATGCTTATTCCATCAGAACAACGTGGCTCCAGTCCTCTTTGCAGCAAAAAAGAACAAGAGACCAAAATTCCAGAGTTCTGATAAGAGTGACTGCTTTTGACCTTAAAGCAGCCTTTGGTATCAAGGAGACCTCGCATTATTTAAATTAATGAAAAACTTCACTGACTTGAGTTATGATTGTTCAAACGGTTGTAGTCATTGGAAACATCGGAAACCCAGAACGTCAGCAGTTCTTTAGGCCATTTCCCTAGATCCAACCATGCTAAATTGCTTCATCAGTGACCTTCCACAGGAACAAACTAAAATACAATAACAAAAGAGGACAAATATAATAAATGAACACTTCATCTTAAGGTCAGAAATAGTGATGTTTGTTAATCATTATACAATATTCTGGTAACAAAACAGTCCATGCCTGCTTGCAACGTTCTTTGTGTAACACTTAGATTTCGGTTGACAATTGGTAAGTAACGTTCAAGTCAGAAAATTGACGAGTAGTGATCATTCCAAACATAGATACAAAGAACCTTTGCTTGAATTTTAACAGATCATCATTGTTAAATCCCACAGAATCAGTACCTTGAGTGTTACCATTTACCCAAAATTTAACTGGGGAAGCCATATACATGTTTTGGCTCTAAGACCATGTAAAAGATTGTGTAGTCTGAGGGACGTAACGCACATCCTGATTCTCTAAATCTTTTTATAAACCTTATCTACAAATCACAAATCAGGTGTAGAATGGAATGCCCTCCTGCTAAATAAATATTTCTTACCACTACCTTCTAAATGATAAGGTAAATGAGCTTTACATATCATGCTTCTAATTAAAATAAGCTGCATCTAGCCTTTTTCACTCTCTTAGCTCCTCTTAACCTTTCTAGTTATCAATAATTTACAGTAAGAAAAGTTATTGCGAGTAGATGAGATACTATTGCAGAATATTTCATTAAATTATCTCAAGTACAAGTTGGTCAATATGATAACGAACTTAAAACGACTACGTTGGAAAAATAAATCAGATATTGAGATATGTCAGCACCGAATCGATAACTCCGACTCCTCTAATTGCTCCGCAACGGCGCAAATTCTAATTCTGAGCTGCATTGGCTTTGTTTCAATGCATACTACTTACCTCATTGATGTTACGAGGCCAGTCATTGGTTACTTTCCCATCACATTCAGATACATCTGTTCTCTTCTTCCCCGGCTAGTACCTGATGTTGTTGGATTGAAGGGTATGAAAACCATGAGCTCGGTGGCAGCTCGTGGCGCCTAATGAACTCTATATTGGCATATATCTGGAAAGGATCCATTCCCCCGTACCTCAAAGACATTTGCAACAACTTTATGATCAGGTACAATCTGCAGGTTGATGTTCGAATGTCAGAATTTGTCCTTGGTTTCCAGCTCACTGACGCAGCAGCATTTCGCAAATAAACAACTCGTGAATATGCTGGGTGTTTGCGAACTAGCCCGATGAGGATCACGAGGGCAATTATCACAACTAAAATTATGAGCGACGTCACTCCCAAAGATATGACTATATGAAACGTTAAATCAGAAGAAATTTTTTAAATCCTTGCGCGGTTCATCGAAGTCTGGGCATATTTTTGCGCCCTGTTTGGCTAATATCAGTGTGACAGTAGCCGTGGCTGACAGCGGCCGATGTCCATTATCTTTCACTCGGACAACAAGTAATTATGTCGTGGCATCCCTTTCCTTAAAATAACGAACTGTTTGAACTTCGCCTGAATTACGTGACATTGTAAACAGACTGGTGTCACTAGTTTGCAAAATCTGATAGAAAAGCCACGCATTTTGTCCAAAATCAGCATGGGATGCAATTATCTTGGTCGCCAAACAGCGCGGAGTTGCAGACCGAGGTAAAGGTGCCGCGCTATAATTCCTTGGATCGAGTGATTGTATTATAGGAAGATTGTCATTCTGATCAAGGATTATCACATTAGCAGTAACATTATTGGAAATTAATGGAATTCCAACATTTTGAGTTTGTATGTGGACCTGACAACTTTTAATTTTCTCGTAATCAAATTGCGAATAAGTAACATCATTTTTGGAATTAATGGAGATATATGAATTAATGGCGTCTCCTGTATCTGGCTGTCCTAAATAGAGTAAGAAAGATGAGAATTCTGATCCATGCCAGCGTCAAAGGCTGTCACTATCCCAATGGAATTGCCGGGCGCATTGTTTTCCATTACATATATAGTGTATGAGGACAGCGGGAAGCTCGGTGCGTTGTCGTTTATATAAGCAGTACGCACAACTATAGACGTGTTGGCACTAAGTGGAGGGTTCCCACGATCATTGTACTTGGCAGTTATTTTATGTTCAGGGACATATACACGGTCCAATAGATCATTTGGCAGTAATGTGTAAGGATTCTGAAAGGATGATTTGAGGGAAAAAAAGAGGCTTGGAGGGATCTGGCGGTCAACATGTCCGTGTTCATGGGAATCCCTGTCCCTCACATTGATTAAAGCGATCGCTGTTCTTCTCGAAGCTTCCTCACGTATTATTTTAGTAACAGAATTACAGATAATATTAGGAGCGTTTTCGTTCACATCGTTGACGTTCGCCTGGACTGTACAGTTTGTGGACAACGGACGTGAACATTTATCCTTGGCTTCCACATAAATATCACACAGATTTGCGTTTTCAAAGTCCAATATTCTCTTTAAACTTACTTCACCCGAAATGGGGATCGAGACTAAACATACCATGGATTCACTCACCATTATAGCTGCTAAAAGAATAAACTATGTCATTATTGGAATCTTCATTTAAGTCAGTCGCGTTAAGTTTGATCACCAAAGTGCGTCTTCCGTGAGAGTAATGATATATAACGACTGCTCGAAAACGGGTGCATTATCATTAATGTCTAAGACTGAAATAGATATATGGACAGTACTTATCCTTTGCGGAGATGCGCCATCAAGAGCTGTAAGCAATAACTGGTGCTGGAACTGTTTTTCTCGATCCAAAGACTTCTCCAGCAACAATTCAGGCAATTTCGTTTCTCCGCGAATCTGGTCACCTAAAAGGAAATGTTCATTCGGAGTTAATTCGTACGTGCGAAGTGAATTGACTTGTGCATGCAGGTCGTGCGCGCTCTGCAGCAGAAAACGCGCTCCTGGTGATGAAGATTCTGCAATTTCCAAATGGATTTCAGTAATCGGAAATTTTGGAGAATTGTCATTTATATCCAGAGTTTCGACCTCAACACGATACTGGTCTACAGGATTTTCAATTACCATTTCTAAACTCAATAAATAGGTTAGGGCCTCCCACAGAACTGTTCTCTGTCTATTGTCCTTTCCACAAATAAGATACTATTCTTTAGATTTACATCCAGATATTGTGCTGGTGAATCAGAAACACTCCTGAGTTTACGGTGTGATAATTCTTCTTCGTTCAATCCCAAATCTTCTGCGATTTTTCCTAAGAATGCACCCCGCTCCTGTTCTTCGGGAATGGAGTAACCGATCTGCCCCAAAGTCAGAGTCCAGACACAAAGCATAAAGATGAACAATATCGCCGGCACGCTCAGTGTCCATTGACTGTCTGATGGTAGCATTTCTTCTGCAGAATAAATGTGTTCGAAGCGCATGAATAAACTGTTGACCGTACTTTGCATTATCATGTTATTCAGGACAAGCTTTGAGAAACTGGAGGTATGGC
This sequence comes from Sphyrna mokarran, assembly GCA_024679065.1. Lineage (NCBI taxonomy): Eukaryota > Metazoa > Chordata > Chondrichthyes > Carcharhiniformes > Carcharhinidae > Sphyrna > Sphyrna mokarran. The sequence goes on along the minus strand of JAGIQG010000014.1, from coordinate 75,352,812 downwards.
GGGTACATTTGGTTTACGTAAGCGCTACTGTTGCGTTTACATCCTCCCTTTGATGTGACAGGATGGGTGGTGGATTACTGGCTAGATTTCTTCACCTTATTGGTAGACAGCGACACAAAATGTCATAGGCTATAACTACATGAGATTAAATTAAAGTCAAACTTCTATTAAAAAAAAAACTAGAAGCCGAATCTTTCTATAACTGAATGCACTTCGTCGTTTTTGCTTTACTAAAGTGAAAATAAATCCTATCTCTATTCCAAAATTTCATTGCAACAGGTTTTGACTCTAAACATGAGTCCCATATGCCCAAGCAGTAAACATTCCATAGATACATTTGCTAAATAGTTTCAGCATAGCTGCAGAATTACAAATATAAGTGGATATTTCCAGAGTAATTCAGTGTAATTCAATACACTTCCAGGATTTACGAATGTTTAAGGAAAATTATGATAATGTTTCATCTGTTCTCAACTGTGGTGACCAGAACCTGAAGGAATATACTTGTTACTTAACCAGAGCCTTACACAAGTTCATCATAGTTTCCTGCTTTCGAAAACCCTAAATTCCACATGTTTTGCTGCTACTGTCCAAAAATATCTTGCACCTTCAAAGACGTACGCACTCGAAAGGGTCACGTTTCCAATTTAAACTCTTGAGAACTATGCTATTTCTTGTTATCACACCTGCCAAAACGCATCTCCTCACACTTCTTTCTAATAAATTCCATCTACTACTTTCCTGCCCATTCTACCAGGCTTTCTATATCTCAACTCTCCATCTAAAAAACAACTATTTCTCACGACTGGTGATATTTGGTCTTGAAGCCATTGTTTATCCAAGCTGACGCTGACCATCTTATTCAATATGCTGCAATATGAGTAAGCCACATTTTACTTTATCAAGCATTTATCTGAAAATCCATATCGGCAGCATCCAATTATTCTTCAAGTTTCTTTGCAATTTCATTAACTTCATTAACTGCAGTTATCTGGTCTCCACATTCATCAAACTTTTGTCACTTTTTGCAATAATCGCGTGCCTTGCAAATTTGCAGCTGTTCTGCCCACGCAGAGTAGAAAACGGAACCAAAAGCAGCGTGGCAGAGAAAAATAAATTATGACTCTGCGAAGCTTTTGTCCGTTAGTGTATAGCTCCACATTAGTAAGACTTGTACAACGAGTGCTGGATGGATAGTTGGTGGATATTAGTACAACAACTAGGAGACAGTCATCAATGACTAGTCCTCCTATTGAATATGAATATTCAGAGTGGTATTGGAGAGGAGAGGAGCAACGGAAAGTTCAGCTGGTTGACTAGGAGGTTCGGAGAAAACAGAACAGCGAATCCTACACCTTCACAGTCTAATACGTTCCTTTGTTGTTGCAGGAGCTATCATGACACAACGCGGCTTCTTATTCACAACTGGTGCTGTTTAGTACAGAATGGACGTAATCTAACATTTCACGAGGTGGAAGGCTGTGATATTGATATACAGATTGATATTATGTGCATAACTAGATGCAGAACTTTAAAGACGACTCGAAAAGTTGTTTTCATACTCAAGCATGGAAATACAATTAGTATTCCTTTTATTGACTTCATAACAGTATTATATACATAACATTTCATAGAATTATCACATCTCAACTTTGTTTAGAGCTTGCTTGAACAGTAAAGGTCCTATCCTCTACAACCGTTTCCAATGATTAGGATCTGGAGGAAATGCACACAGACAGGATGAGAATGTGCAAACTTCGCACAGATAGTGACCGAAGGCAGCAATCGAGGCTGGGTCCCTGGCATTGCGATGCAGCTGTGCTTACCACTGTGCCACCAAGCTATCCCCAACTCCATTCGACCGACTTTCTCTTTCTAACATTGAAAATTACCAATTTATCTCTTCCAGTTACTAATGCTCTGTCAATGCTAATATATCACCCCAACATCAGAGCGTTATAATGTAAAGATCCATTTCATGTGGCAACTTATCAACTGCCTTTTGGAAATATCAGCTCGTTCATTTTACTCATACTTTTTTTCACATTCGCCAATAACTCTAATTCATTTGTCAAAAACACATTGTCTTTGATAAGCATGATGATGTTTGTTGTTTACATTACGATTTCTTAAGTGTCGTGCTCCTGCTTCCTTAATGGTGGAGACTAGCAATTTCCTAATGACAGATGTTACGTTAACCAGGCTAAAGTTTCCTACTTTCTGTTTATCACCTTTCATGAACAATTGGTCGTTTTCCAATCATTTGGGACTTTTCCAGAATCTGGAGATTTTGCAAGATTATACTTTCTCTGTGGCCACTTTCATTAGCGCCAGAGAAACCATGACACAAAGGTATTGGGACTTGTTTGTTTTTAATCACATTATGTTTGCACTTCATAGAGATAGCTTGATGTTCCTCCGTCCATGTTGCCCCTTGATGTTCTGCTATTGAAATGTTTTGTACCTTGTACAGTGAGGATGGACACAATGTGCATGTTCAATATATTCTGCTGAAGTTAGTAATTACATTGATTGACAAATATATAAGGGTTTGAAAAAGGCAATTTCTGCTGAATTTAGTAGTTACATTGATTGGCAAACATATAAGGCTTTGAAAAAGGCATCAAAGGTAAGTTATTATTGAGGATGTAACAGGAAAAATGCAGAAGGAAATATATTAAATATGACACCACTGAGAAGTTGATCACTACCAAAGATAAAGTCTGAAAACACAAAATATTTCCAGCCATATTATGAATCATTTGTCAACATTACTGACTTGCAGACAAAGAAACATAAGTTGAGTATTTTAGAATACAATAGTGTCTTAACACAGAATATGACAGCAGAGATCCAAATATCTTGCAGAACCATGTTTACGAGAGGAATTTGTCTAGATAGTCACTCGAATTATAATTGAATTCCTTCAACAAAAAGGTGATAGTTTAATAGATTGGTTACAACGCAGAAACGGAACTTTCGAACATCTCCTTGTCGACTCTCTTCAAGAACAAATAAGCAATCTCCACTACCAGCTGGCATTTTACTTTATTTTCTTTTGCTTGAAAATCTCAATTCCAAATACTCGTCATAATGCATTCCAGAACCCAATCAATCAATGCGTAAGAACATTTTCCTTAATCACCATTAGTTCTATTACCAATCAACTTACATCAGTGTTACCTGTTTCACGACTCAAATTAATGACAGTATTTGGTCTCTTTCGACATTGTCGACATGTTTCTTGATTTTAAGCACTCCTATTATGCCTCCTTCCAGCCTTCTTTTCTTTAAGAGAAATTATTGCAGCTTCTCCAATTTACAACTCAAATGAAAGAACTGTCTCTGGGCCCATTCTTGCATAATCTTCTTAATGCCCTCTGTAAAACCATTACAGCTTCCACAGTATATTGTCAGCAGTGAACACAACCGCACACCGAAAACGCAGCAGAGTTTTATAAATGATAATCAAAATATCTATTGTTTATTGCAATGAAAATGATCAGAATGTTATCAATGCCATTGCATGAGTAATGTACAGAATGCTGGAAGGTGAACGAGGAAGGAATTGTTACAGCAGTAAATATTTCAATTTTCATGAATGTGTCTCCTCAAACGTTTCCTTCTTAACTAGTTCTCCGGTTGCTCAAGTACTGAAGAGCATGTGAACAGCATCATAGTCGTTCTTTGAGAAGCAAATACTGTTCCTTGATTTGAAGATGAGGTCTATTTAGGATTGAGATTTTCTGTCTTGGATTTTCATGGGACTGAAGCAGGCCGTTTAGTAACCTGCAGGTTTTCAGGTTCATGTGGCAGAATGCCCCAAGAGGTCATGAGATCCGGAGTGTAGAACTTGTTTCCTTTTGTTTCAGTAGCTTCCACCACTCTGCCTCAACATTAAAGAGTTTGAAGTCAAGCTTGGCGGACAAGTTGTAAAAAATTCAAACAATTGGTAGCAAGCTCTTCTCTAGCTTTAAAGCCCATGTTGATGCCCATCAATGAAAGTTTCAGATAGTCTTTGTAGCGTATTCTTTGCGATGCCGTGTAACATCGCTGATTTGAGGGTTGGATAAACAGGATATGCTGGGTGAGCTTTTCAGTTACCTGAATGCAGTTCTTCACTGTTGATATTTTGCATGAATACGCGAAGACATGGTTTCAAGAAGGACATCAGCCTCTGTTCATAGGTCTTTCTATTTAGGTCGGAGGATGTGATCGAGCCACGATTTGAGGGATTTCTGTCGTCCTCGTACTCGCAGAATCCATGTTACAATTGACGGCAGTGGCTCTGCCTTTTGCAGACTTACAAAAGTTTTTTTTGTCAAGCACTTGTTGCCATATTTGCTGAGCTTGCATAACTGATCAATTACTGAGAGAAGTAGCCGTCAGGTTTCGGGAAATGCTCAACATATTGCAATCTTTCTGTCAACATATATTGCAGGTGAGTTGGCTGAATTGATTCATTCGCTTTATTTCGATATTAACCGCTTTTGTGTAAATTTGAAGAGACCTAGAGTGATTTGCTAATCTGATGTAGACTGGGAACTGACACTGTAGTTATCCGCAACCTGTAGTTCACGTATACTTATGGTGGCCACTTCAGTTTTGACATAGAGGAGACTGATGGGAGAGTATTCAACTGATACTTACGCCAAAGGGCAGATTTTCGATAAGGTGAATAACCACCAGGTAGATTGCAAAAACTATAAATGTTAGCAGAGAGCCTTACTTGGCACTGGTTCAGATATTCAAGGGGATTGTTTCAGAACTTGAACTCGAAACAGACATAGTCAAGTCATCACGAAGCAGCTGCAGGGTTGGGATGAAGTTTCTGGGACATCAAAATCGCTGGAGTACCATTCACGTAGCATCGCGATTAACTGGACCAGATGCTTTGGTCCAGTTGATGAACGTATTGAGTAATTTCTGTTTTTATCCTGAGAAATATTCTAGGATTTGTCTGTCAATGATTACCATGTCAGAGGATCTGCTGCAAAGTATAAAGCCACGCTGTCTTTGGGTGTTTTTCCTCAGCCATAGGAAATACAGGATTCGGGGAACAAATGCCAGGGCATTTTCTCCAAGGAGCATTGTTCAATCCTCAGTGAATATCCCCACTTATGATGGAAGGAAGCTCACTGATAAACCATTTGAAGATGGTAGGGCTGAGACACTACTGGAGGAACTTCTGCATTGATGTCCTGAAGTTGCGATGATTGACCTCAACAAACACAACCATCTTCCTTATGCGAGGCATGATTCCAACCAGCGGATGTTTTTCCTCTTGATTCCCATCAAGTCCAAACTTATTAGGGTTTTTTGATAGTATTTTGGGTCAAATGATACATTCATTTCAACGGCAGTCACTCTCACCTCACACAATTGACGTTCAACTTTTGTCCCTGTTGGAACCAATGATGTCATAAGGTCCAGAGTGAATGGTTGTGATGGAACCCAAACTGAGCGACTGTAACCCAGCTATTGCTGATTAAGCGCTGAATAAGTCAATAGCGCTTTTGATGCCCCCTATCATCCGTTTCCTGATGAAGTAGAGTGGACTGATGGGGCAGTAATTGGTCGGTTTGGATTTATCTTTTTTTGTACAGGGGATAGCTGGATAATTTTTCACATTATCGGCCAGATGCCAGTGTTGTAGCTGAACTGAAACAGCTTGGCTAGATGCACGGCATGTTCTGGACAACGAACATTCAATATTGCTGGAATATTGCCTGGGAGCAGAACCTTTACGATGGCCAGTGCCTACCGCGATTTCATGATAGAACATAGAACATTACAGCACAGAACAGGCCCTTCGGCCTTCGATGTTGCGCCGACCAATATAAAAAGCAATGCCCCTCCAAACTAAACCATTCCCTTCTCTTCCATATACTTATCAACTAACCTCTTAAACGCCACCAACTTGGCGCATCTACAACAGCTGCAGGCAGGGCATTCCACTCCCTAATCACTCTTTGAGTAAAGAACCTACCTCTGATATCCGTCCTATAACTCATACCCCTTAATTTAAAGCTGTGTCACCTCGTGCTAGCTTTCTCCATCCTAGGAAAAAGGCTATCACTGTCCACCTATCTAAACCTCTAATCATCTTATATGTTTCGATTAGGTCCCCTCTTAGCCGCCTCCTTTCTAACGAAAACAACCTCAAATCCCTCAGCCTCTCTTCATAAGACCCTGCCCTCCATACCAGGCAACATCCTGGTAAACCTCCTCTGTACCCTCTCCAATGCCTCACATCTTTCTTATAATGTGGGGACCAGAACTGCACACAATACTCCAAGTGCGGCCGCACTAGAGTTTTGTACAGTTGCAACATGACGTTGCTGCTCCGAAATTCAATCCCTCTACCAATAAAAGCCAAGACTCCATATGCCTTCCTAACAACCTTCTCGACCTGACTGCCTACTTTCAGGAATCTATGCACATACACACCAAGATCCCTCTGTTCATCTAGACTACTAAGAATCCTACCATTTGCCCTATACTCTACACATTTATTATTTCTGCCATAGTGCATTACCTCACACTTGTCCACATTAAACTCCATTTGCCACCTCTCGGCCCAGCTCTGCAACTTGTCTAAGTCTCTCTGCAAACTATAACACCCCTCTTCACTAGCTACCACTCCTCCGACTTTGGTGTCATCCGCAAATTTACTAATCCATCCTTCAATACCCTCATCCAGATCATTTATAAAAATTACAAACAGCAGGGGCCCCAAAACAGATCCCTGAGGTACACCACTTGTCACCGAACTCCACGATGAATATCTCCCATCAGCCACCACCCTCTGTCTTCTATCTGCTAGCCAATTCCTAATCCAATTAGCTAAATCACCCTCTATCCCATACATCTGCATTTTCTGCAGAAGTCTTCCATGGGCCACCTTATCAAACGCCTTATCACGTGGAGTGAATAGAATTGCTTGGGGAGTAGACCTGCAATGCTGGATACCTGAATTATACTATAGGTAGAGGCTCAACTTTATTTTAAATTTACCAGATACTTGGCCCTACTCCATACAGTGTCCATGCAGAAGAATGACATCAATGATTAAAAAATAGAATATGTAGCAGCAATTCCCAAAATTCATTTAAAGATTTTCCGGCTCGTCCAATGCTGGATATTCGACAATCAGCATGATATGTCAAAGTCATTGTTGGAGTCAAGAAGATAGTTGGTGAAGGTAAGCATTTAGCAGCGTGTATGTGGAGTTTGACATTGTGTAATCATCTATGGTCTCCAAGAAGCAGCGCGCGAGCTGGAAATAGGAATGGCGGGAGAATTGTTTCTTGGAAAGCTACACAATGCAACTTCTATCTCTGCAACTACTTCCTTAACATCTTGGGATATGTCTCATTAGGCCCAGGCGACCAATGGCCTTTTGCGCCATTACTTTCCCCAGCACTTTTTCTCTAGTGATATAACAAAGAACAAAGAAAATCACAGTACACGAACAGACCCTTCAGCTCCCCAAGACTGCACCGACCATACTACTCAACTGAAGTGAAACAGTGTAGCCTTCCGGGGACCATATTACATAGACCATAGAACACTACAGCACAAACAGGTCCTATGGCGCACAAGTTGCGCCGATCATACCCATACCTACCAGGCCATAGAACTATCTGTGACTCCCAATCCCATTTAATCCCATGTACTCGTTCAGAAGTCTTTTAAAAGACTCCAGTGAGATCGTCTCCGTCACCACCGACGGCAGCCGATTCCATTCAGTCACCACCCTCTGAGTGAAAAACTTACCCCTAACATCTTCTCTGTACTTGCTGCCCAGCACCTTAACCTGTGTCCTTTCGTAGCGACCATTTCAGCCCTGGGAAATAGCCTCAGAGAATGCACCCTATCTATTCCTCTCAACATTTTATAGACCTCTATCAGGTCGCCTCTCAAACTTCACCTCTCCAGGGAGAAGAGACCTAGCCCCCTCAACCTATCTTCATAAGGCATGCCTCCCAATCCAGGCAACATCCTTGTATTGTATGGATATTCCTCTATTCCCATCCTATTCATGTATTTGTCAAGATGTCCATTAAAAGTCACCACTCTATCCACTTCCACTACCTCCCCAGCAACAAGTGCCAGACACTCACTACTTCCTGTGGGATTGAATTTATTCCTGCAAGCATCCCGTCCAGCATTTTTCCTCTTCATTATTTCGTATATTTGGATTGAAATAACGTCGTCCACTGAGGAAACTAACACAAGGAGTTCAGTTAACTCCTCTGCTATTTCCTAGTTCCCTATTATCATTTCTCCAGCCCCATTCACTAAGAACAAAGAACAAAGAACAAAACAGCACGGGAAACAGGCCCTTCGCCCAACGAGCCCGCGCCGCTACCCTGATGTTCCCATCTCTACCCGCGATCCCTGTCCATGTTTATAGATCTATGGATTAAAAACCAAATTTGAGACAATTTAGGGAGAATTTGTTTTTGCCAATTAGCCTAAGAGCACATCTTTGGGATGTGGGAGGAAACCGGAGCACCAGGAGAAAACCCACGCAAGCACGGGGAGAATGCGCAAACTCCCACAGACACAGGCCCAAATCCATTTATCTGCACAGCACAGCGATAGTCACTGAGCTGTCGTGTTGCCCATCAGATGGTCCAGGTCAAGCATACACTAACAACGTGAAGCAGTAGGATACTCTCGAAAAAGATCCAAGAGCAGTCCTCTCACGACCCATCGCATGTATGCCCCTCGTTAGACAACAAGGTGGAGGAAAGCACCTGTAGGATAAAAACAAATACATCAATAAAGTACAAAATCTGAGGTCATGTACCAACCGACTCAAGAACAGCTTTTTCCCTGCTGCTGTCAGACTTTTTTTTAAATGGACCTATCTTGCACTAAGTTGATCTTTGTTTACACCCTAGTTATGACTGTAATACTACATTCTGCAGTCTCACATTTCTTTCTGTATGAACGGTATGCTTTGTCTGTATTGCACGCAAGGAACAATACTTTTCACTGTATATTAATACGTGACAATAATAAATCAAATCAAAATCTTAGTCCTGATTTTTTCACTGTACCTGATCAACCTCATATTCCCATCTTTTTATATTCTATAAACCTCCTTGTAAATCTTTTCTCCAATTATCCTGTACTTCACTGTCCTTTTTGTGATGCGAAAACTAGGAATAGAGTACATCAAGAAAGGTTAATATAAATGTAACAATATGTCCTTTAGTATTCCATTCCTTCACCAGTGTTTTGTTTGCATTCATCATGGTCTTTACAAGCTGTAATGAGAACTTAACCTCGTCCAGCTCTACAATCCCCTGAGAATTATGCGTTTCTCCAATTTTCACCTCTTTTGCATTCCTGATTAGCCTTATCCAATCTTTGGTGACTGGGCCTTCAGCTGTGTAGGTCCCAAGATCTGGAATTTCCTTACAAAAACTCTCTCCCATCTTCTTCAAAACACACCTTAAAATCTACCTCAATGACTCAGTTTCTGACTACCTGTCCTAATACCTTCATATAAAGATTATTTAATATTCACAAGTAGACTTACACTAACATTGCAATGAAGCTACTGCAAAAGTCCCTCCGACACCTGTTCAGGTACCCTGAGGGGGGAGTTAGCATGGCCAATGCACCTAACCAGCACATCTTTGGACTGTGGGAGGAAACCAGAGGACCTGGAGGGAACCCATGCAGACACGGGGGGAACATGCCTGTGTGGAATTGTAACACGTCTACGGTGCTAATTGAGTAAGAAGTCTCACAACACCAGGCCGAAACCCAACAGGTCCACTTGGTAGTAAACACCACTAGCCCTCGGAGTGCTGCTCCTTCCTCAGGTCAGCGGGGAGCTCCGATCACAAACAGGGCACACAAAGACACACACTGTTTACAGAACACTGATTAGAATGAGAGTCCCCACAGCCAGTCAAGCCCCAAAGGCGCTGACAATGTGAGTGGAGATGTGTACTGTCTGCAGACAGGACACTCAGCAGTCATGGGCATTCAGCCTCTGATCTTTGGGTAAACGCTCTCCAAGGCAGCCTTCACGATACATGAGAGCGCAGAGTCGCTGAGCAGAGACTGATAGCCAAGTTCCGCACACATGAGGATGGCCTGAACCAGGATCTTGGGTTCATGTTACACTATTTCTAACCCAATGACTTGCCTGAACTTGCAACATCTCACTTACTGTCCTGTCTGTAGACAACACACATCTCTTTAACCTATGCTTAATGCTATATCCACTCACACAGTCTGCACCTCCAAGACCCGACTAGCTGCAAAGACCCGCACTCCACCCAGCACTCTGCAAAGTGAGCGCCCCTACTTGCCCCGCCCATAATCAGAACTCCCCGCTCACCCGACGAAGGGGCAGAGTCGCGAAAGCTAGTGGCGTTCACCACAAACAAACCTGTTGGACCCCAACCCGATGCCGTGAGACCCCCCACCGTGCCCACCCCAGTCCAACACCGGCAACTCCACATCATTATCCCTAACTGATCCATGCCTTTCCAAGGTGGGTAAAGATAAAATATTGCAGATAAGGAGGCTATGTTCATTTCAACTTCTCCCTTTTCAAAATATATTTGAAGAAGCCCCTACTCTCTGTTTTCATATTGCTTGTTAATTTAGCCTCATTGTTAATCCTTTCCCTCTTCACTTTTGGTGCTAATATTTTTCTTGGTTCCCTGCCTTTCCATAATGTATTTTTTTCCAGTTTAACACGATCCTTAACCAGAAGACATGATGGCCCAGTGGTATATTCACGACGCTATTAATCCAGAAACTCAGCTAATGTTTCATAGTAGATGGTGGAATTTGATTTCAATAAATAAAATATTAGGAATTAAGAATCTGTTGAAACCATTGTCGGTTGTCAGAAATACATATCTGTTTCACTAATGTCCTTTAAGGAAGGAAATTTGCCTTTTTTTACCTGATCTGGCCGACGTGTGACTCCAGAGCCACAGCAACGTGGTTGATTCTCAACTGCTCTTCGACAACCAGGGATGGGCAATAAATGCTGGCCAGCCAGTCTCGTCCATGTCCCACTAATGAATGAAATTTCCCTTCCAGGAATCTTTCTCCCTCACTTAGATATGTCTTTGTTATGAGTTTTTCATACACATCTATCAGTGTTTATCAACTGCAGTTTCTACTCAACTCTGTTTCAGTCCATTACCTCCGCTCTCGTGGCTTTATAATTAACTTTCTCTAATTTTAGCACAGATGTTTGTGATCCAATTTTAGCATTCACAACCTGAATGCTAAATTCTACCGTGTTATTAGCATTGTTTCTTAGGAGATCATTTGCTCTGAGATTTTAATAACACAGCCTCATTACATGTTACCAGATCTACAATAGTCTGATTCCTGGTAAGGTCCATAACAATTTGTTTCAGGAAACTCCTGATAAAGTTCATGATTCCTTCCCGATGGTTGAAATTTGCCAACTTGATTTTCACAATTCAAAAGGCACCAATAATTAATGTACTGCCTTTTTTACATTCCCTCATTATCTATTCATTTTTTGTCTGTCCTGTAGCAAGACTAATAGTAGGGTGGCTATAGACCACTCTCACTAGTGTCTTCTTCCGTTTGTTCTTTCTTACCTTCACCTGTACTGATTCCATATCTTCTGATCTAAAACCATTTCTTACAACTGTACTTATTCCAACTCCTATTAATAAAGCTACCCCCTCAATCTTTCCTTCATGCCTATCCTGACAAAAAGTAACAAGCTGCTGAATATTTATTTCCCAACTTTGAACTCGTTGTAACTGCGACTCAGTAATGGCTATGTTAGGCCATCCATTAACCTTGATTTCTGTTGTGAGTTCATTTATATTGTGCGGAATACTACGCGTATTTAAGTAAAGAGACATTATTTTCCCTTTTTATCACAATTTCCCCATTTACCTCCATGTGTTGCTTTATTATGTTTGTACGCTTGTTTACTTCCTGGCACACTCGTTGCCTAAATAGCTGCCCTGCAGTGCTACCATGTACTTTTGCTTTGTACTCTACATAGCCCCTCACAGATCTACTGATCACCGACGATCCCCCCAACACCACCCCTCCCCGCCCACCATCACAATTTTTTTCTTTGAGAGCCCTAGCTACTTGTAGTAATGTGGTTTGCAAGAATGCAGGTCCCAGCATAGTTCCAGATGTATGCAGTCTCAACAGGACATCCCAAATTTCCCAGTACTGATGTCAGTGCCCCAGAAATAAAACAACTGCTCCAAACAAATCTTTGAACCAGGTATTCATCTCTCAAATTGTATACACTCTCTGCCAATTTGCACGTGGGTCAGAAAATAATCCAGAGAATTTAACCTTCGAAGGCCTGTTTTTAACTTAATGCCCAGCTCATTAGACTCCTTATTAAAAACCTCTTTCCTTGTTTCACCTACGTCTCTTCGACATACGCAGACTACGACAACGGGATTCCCCATCTCTCATTGCAAGTTCTTCGTCAGGTCGGAGCAGATGTCCAGAACTTTGGCTGAGGGCAGGCAACAAAGACGTCCGTATTTCCACTCTTTTCTGCACGCAACCGTCCTGGTGCCCATCAGTATACGCTCTACATTGCGAGTAAATTGTAGCATTGCCCTCGCTGAATTCCAAACTATCAACATCCTGGGCATTACCATTAACCAGAAAATATAGTATTCTAGATATATCAATAATGTGTGCACGACAGAGTATCAGATGCTAGGAATTCTACAGGAGTAACGCACCACCTGACTCTCCAAAGCTTGTCTGCAACCTGCAAGTTAGAACTATGATAGAATAATCTCTAATTTCCTGGATGAGTGCAATTGCAACAATACACAAGAAGCTTATCACCATCTACAGCAAAGCGGCACCCTTAATTTGTAGAATTTTCACAAACATTCACACAGTCCAAACTGATAAATAGTGGAAGCTCGGTATGTCATCTGCAAGATACACTGCAGGAACTCAGTAAAGATCCTTCGACAGCATCTTCTAAACCTGTGGCAGCTGTTTTGGGCAACTGATGCCAAGGAACACTGGTACCTGGAGATTCATCGTCAAGTCACTCATCATCCTGTCTTCCTGCACTGTGCTGGGTCAGAATCCTGGAACTCCCTCCTTAGCAACACTTTTGGTATATCCACACGTAGGGCCTCCAACCATCAAAGAAGCGACTTGCTCATCACTTTCTCAAGGGCAACTAGGAAAGGGCAGCGGAACATACACCCCCGAATGTGCCCAGTACCACCGGTAGGGCAGACTTTCCAGAGATAGTAGCACAGTAGCATACATTCAAGAGGGGCGTGAAGTGGGAGCCATCAAAATTGACCATAGGCACCACGAAATCTCAAAGCATCAGGTCAGATATGGGCAAGGAAACTTTCTTACTGGCTAACAACTACTGTCTCAACCCTCCCTCTTCTTACATGAGACTCAGTACTCCTCAATTTTGAACATCATTTGTTAGAAGTAGTGATGATACCAAAGGTAGAAAATATATTCTATGTGCTATCTTTAATCTCCATTACCAAGAGTAGTTCGGAAGAATCACTATTAACCCATTTGGGTGATCCCTAAAGTATAGAAATTCTCGGCTGAATGTGTGTAAGAAGTCTCACAAAACCAGGTTAAAGTCCAACAGATTCATTTGATAGTAAATGATTCCAGTTTCCCGAATACTGCTCCTTCGTCAGGTGTGTCAGGTCACCAGGGGACGTGTAACCTTGCACATCTTTCATTCCGGATGAGAAACCAATTTCCTTTCGAATACCTTGATCGAACTTGCCTCTACTACCTTCTCAGGACGTTTATTTCACACAAGAACAACCCTCTGGGTAAAAACAAAATCTCATTTCAGTTGTTCTAGTTTTGCCGATTATTGTGAAACTGTGCTCTTTAATTTTTGATGCTCTGTTGAGTGGGAATAGTTGCTTACTATTTGCTCCATCCACACCCCTGGGTATCTCGAAAAGTTCTATCACGTCTCCTCTCAGCTATTTTTTGTTTCTCCAAGCACAACAGTTCCAACTTCTCTCATCTGTCCTAGTACCTACATTGTTTATTACTCGAATGATCCTTGTGAATTTCCTCTATTCCTTCTAATGCCTTTACACCCTTTTTCATGTATGTCACTTAGAACGGGATGCAGAACTCTAGATGAGACCAAACTAGTATGGAGTACATTTCAATATTCCCTCCTCACTCTTGTACTTCATTCTCCATTAATAAATCAGGAAATAATACTTGCTTTATTAACTGCTGTGAGGGTTAATGATCCCATAAGTTTAAAAATCACACAACCTGTTGTGAAAACAAAAGAATAAAGGTCTTCTCATAAGAGCAGTCACAGACGGACATCAAGGCTATTAGTCTGGCAAATCTTATTAATGATGTAAAGATGCCGGCGTTGGATTGGGGTGGTAACACTGCATTTGCCTGAGGAAGACACGGAGTGTTGAAAGCTCGCAATTTTACTATCAAATAAATCGGTTGGATTAAAAATTGGTGTTGCTAAATTCTTACTGAAATCTCATTAAATCAGACATCTTTAACTAGGCAGAAGGAAGTAATCTGTACGATGATAATTTACAGCTATAATTTATTATGGTTTCATGATGGTTGGATCTTACAATGAAACATGGATAAAGTATTGTTGTCTGGTATATGTTAATTACTTGCAACTGAATTTGAAAACCATAATTGATTGTGCATGTTGGAATGCGCCACTCTGTCAAGCTACAGAGATGTGCATTGAACTTGCTATAGTTTGCATTAAACCAGCTGTTTAAGGCAACTTTGGTTTCGTTACTCAAACAGTAAAGCTGTGATCATTTAAAAGGCTGACATCAATGCCAGCAATACTGCCCTGTCAGCATGCCCAGCCATTTAATAAACTGTGTACATATACACAAAGTTCCTTCTGTTTCTGCACCTCATTTGTTGCTATAGCCTTTATTGGATACTTTCACTCCATATGCCTCCTCCCAAACTTAATCACCCCTCACTTCTCTGCATTGAACTTTATCTTTCACTTCACTGTCCAATGCACCAAATGCCTATTTCCTTTGTTTGCATGTTTCTATAGCCAAGGACGATCATATTCCTCCAAACAATACAACAAAATTTAAATTTAGTATTTTTTTACAAAGGACTGGAGGAAGAATAATGCTTATGGTACTGTTATCGAACAACAAATTTTATGAAATTGGGCACACAATATGGAAGCAGACTAAAATCACACTCAGAGCCTCTCCACTAAAGTCATAGAGACACAGGCACAGGCTAGCAGGAGAAGCATGCTTTTAGAATGCAAATGAGGGCTAGCACACAAGGGAAGCTGGTCAGGATGGCACCCCCAGGAAATAACTTAAAAACATATCCAAACCCCACTAAATTAGCACTTCCAAACCAATCAAACTATGGAGACACCCTCAGACTAGCATAGCTAAAGAAGCATCCCTGACCCCTCAAACTTCCTGACAATAATTGCACACCTATTGTTCAAGCCTCGGAGATTCTAGACCATTGATAACCAATCAGACAAAAACGATTAACACACACTTGAAACAATCATCCCAATACGTGAAAACATCGACACAGGATGGCTAAAGTCAAGTGCTGTAAATAAAGCATTAACATTTGAATCGCATACTATACCGAAGTTGGGGTATAACTATAGCCCCGTAATGGCAGGTCTTGAGAGTGCTTTCGGGACATTCCGATTGTATGTCCTGACTGTACCTCCGTCGACGTAAAAGAAAATAAAGCCGTACCGTTGTTGAACTTGACCCTGCATTCGTAGTAGTCGTTTCGCCCACTCGCGCTAACAGTACCAACATACAAATTATAAGCAAACATCCTACTCTGCAACTAATTTGCATGCAAGAACTGTTCTGAACAATGGTAACAGTACAATTTGCAGAGATGTGCAGAGAACATCTTTGATGTGCAATTCCCATCTTCTAAATAAGTCACTAAAAGCCGCATAAGCTGCTTTATTCAAACATACATGAGTTTTACAGCCATATTGTTGGATACGTTATGAAGTGGTCATTACCCCTCTCTATTAACTGTGTTACAGTAAGGACAATTAAGTCATGGTCAATGAGTCGTGGCTATTTAACATCCTGTGATAAGCAAATATAATAATTATTAATGAATTGTTGCACTGAACATCTTACCGCATCAGTGCCATTGGCGAAATTATATGCTGTCGTCTCAATCCATTCCGAAAAAGCAGTGTCAACATTGGTAACATAATTTCTATATTCTGGGGGCCCGCACTGTTGAAAGACCAAAGATGTATCCTGGGATGTCCTTTCTTCTGAAGGTACCTTGTAACTGTGCGTTTGGCAAAGAGATCCTGTTCCGCGGACTTCAATGCAATTGGAAATTACATTAGAGTCCGTTGCTATTTGAAAGTTAATATGTGGATTTCTGAACTCCTTATTCTTGTTGTTGCCCCCGGAATGGCAACAGCTTGCGAGACGCCTGCCACGGCCTGTGTGGCATATCATTGCAATAAGAACAATAACACCAATCATAAGAAGGAATGTGATTCCACCTAAAGAAATTATTATATAAAATGCTAGGTCTGACGAATATTCCTCAGCTTGGGATACACTCCTCAGGTCAGAATGAACTTCTGTAATGGTATCCGTTATGGAGAGTTCTATAGTTGCAGAGGTTGATAGAGCTGGATATCCATTGTCCTGCACAATAATAACAAACGTTTGCACCGTAAAATCGTGATTTCCAAATCGGCGAATTGTTTTGACTGCCCCAGAACTCTGTCCAACAATGAAAATTCCCGGGTTTGCATCTTGAATAAGTCGAAAGGAAAGCCGCGCATTCTGCCCCGAATCAGCATCCGTTGCCATTACCTTGGTAACCAGATAGCCTGGATCAGCAGATCGTGGAACAGTTATCTGAGGACCGTTGTGTGGCAAAGGCGACACGATTACGGGTGCATTGTCATTCTGATCCAGGATAATCATGTTTACTGTAACGTTGGCACTCAGTATTACTATTCCACCATCTTGTGCCAGCACCTGGAACTGAATGTTTTTCGTCTGCTCATAATCAAAAGAACGTTGGGCATAAATAGTACCGTTTTCTGAACTAATAGAAACATATGATAAAACAGGAACGCCAGTAATTTTTGTGTTCATTATAGAGTAAGAAATACGTGAATTTATGTCTGAGTCTGAGTCCATTGCAGATACTGAAAAAATAGAAGTCCCAGGAGTGTTGTTTTCCATGATATAGCCCCGATAAGAAGATTGCGAAAAACGCGGTGGATTATCATTAATGTCGCTTACATGAATTACTATTGTTTTGTTCATAAAAAGAGGAGGGGACCCAGAGTCTTTGCATAAAATATCAACATTATATTTAGATACAACTTCTCTGTCCAGCATACCCCTGGTGACCAAAGTGAAGGAATCCTTAAAAGAGGATTTCAGTTGAAATGGGAGATGACTGGGAATATGACAATTGGTTTTCCCATTTTCCCCTGAATCTAGATCAGTTACACTAATCACGGCAATCACAGTTCCAATTGGGGAACCCTCAAGGACTGTGCTGTATGTCGACATTAGCTTCACTTCTGGGGCGTTGTCATTTACATCCTCAATGTTGACCAAAACAGTACAATGCACAGGGACTGCATATGAGCCTTTATCCTTCGCCACAACGTTAATCTCAAAACTTTTGTTTTCTTCGAAATCGACCAGTGTTTTTACTCGAAGGTTTCCTGTTGTGCGCTCCAAGGTAAAGAACTCTCGCACTTTCTCGGGATTGTAATTACTAAGATAATACTCTATATCGCTATTTAATCCTTCATCCATGTCGGTTGCGTTAAGTTTGATCACTAAAGTACCCACCGGTATGTTTTCCAATAATTTGACCGTGTACAACGACTGATAAAATATAGGTGAGTTGTCATTTGCGTCCAAAACTGCAACGGTAATGCGAGCAGTGCCAGATCTCTCTGGTGAACCACCGTCAATGGCTGTTAACAGTAAATGATGCATGACTTCTTTTTCTCGATCCAATGCATTTTGCAGGACGAGTTCCGCTAATTTACGTTCACCTCGAGTCTGTACCTCCAAAACGAAGTGTTCGTTTGAACTGAGCTGGTACGTACGTACTGAATTTACGCCCACATCAGGATCGTGTGCATCTTCCAAGGGGAAGCGCATACCCGGTGAAGTTGATTCAAAAATGTCCAAATAAATCTCACCATTAGGGAAACTGGGGGAATTGTCATTTATATCCAGAATTTCGACCTCAGCACGATACAAATTCACAGGGTTTTCAGTCACTATCTCCAGTGGAATAACGCAAGTAAGGCTGTCTTTGCACAGCTGTTCCCTATCTATTCTTTTGGTCACAAATAATATTCCATTGTTCAAATTCACTTCGAAATACTGTAGATTTGGATCAGAGATGATTCGCAAGCTACGATCCGATAGTTCTTTAAATTTTAAACCCAAATCGTTTGCGATATTCCCAACAAAAGTACCTTGCTCGAGCTCCTCGGGAATGGAATATCGGACCTGCCCAGAAACGAGATGACAGATACAAAACAGCAAAATGGAGGACAAAGCTGTTCTTTCCATTTTATATCGCTGATCTGCATTTACTCCTATTAAATTTCAGATACCCTCGAAAATATTCAGATATTTGTACCCAGGGAGTGAAAATACCTTTTAATAACTTGTTCTTGTAGACTCGAGCCGAAATGAGATGCTGACTCCGCGATTTGAATGCTCGATAAAATGTCTGCGTCATCGTTCCCCTGCCGGGGGATGGGTGATGGATCTCCAGCTTCGTTTCAATCCCTTATTGGTAGACAGCGACACAAAGTGTTTCGGTCCATAATTACAATGAAACCATCTGAAAGCATCTTGTTAGCAAAATGAATATGTCGTCTGATGTCGTTATTGATATTTAGGTGTTGTTACCGAATACTGAACCATTATTGCAGTAAACCCAGAAAATTACGCACATTATTAAATTGCAAACTATTGCTTAATCTTTTTGCACTTCAGAAACTGTTTGACTTCCTACGAATTCCATTATTTCTCAACTGGAGAGCATAACTTCCTCTGATGATTTACGTCAAAGTTAACTAAAGAAAATATTTTGGCTGGAGCATAAACATCTGAAAATTCCTACTTTTATCCTGAAATCTTAAGCGAATCGAAGTTATTCTTACATATTCAGTTTACGAACGCCTACCGGATTTGCCATATAAAGAGCAAGATGACAATCACGACGGGCAAATTACATTTTTATTTCCATTTCATAATTGCAGCTGTGATCATAATAATCACAATAGAGAAGAAAAAAATCTGAAATGTAAATGGTCAAAAATAATGAAATATGTGTAGAAGGTGGATTGGTAACTGATACGGCTAAAATAATTTTGATTCACAGCCCAAAACAAATGTCTTCTAAATGTTAGGACACCAAACGCTTGATTTTATTTCATTTCTTATTGTTACATGGAATGGAATACAATGAATAGCATTGTTTCTTGCGCACTATACAGACAAAAAACATGCCGTACATAGAATACATAGTGGTGAAGGAAAAGAGGGGGTGGAGAATATAGTGTTACATTTATAGATATGATGAAGAGAAAGATCAGCCTAATATATACTAGGTCCATTCAAAGCCTGATGGCAGCAGGGGCGAAGCTGTTCTTGAATCAGCTGGTACGTACTCATGGACTATTGTACCCTTTTCTCCCGATGGAGGAAGATAAAAGATCAGTCCAGGGTGCGTGGAGTCCTTAATTGTTCTGCTTACGTTTCTGAGGCAGTAAGAAGTGTAGGTGGAGTCAATGGGTAGGAGGTTGGTTTCCATGAAGGACTGTGCCATATGCACAGTCCTTTGTCGTTTCTTGTGGCCTAGGTCAGAGCAGGAGCCATACCAAGTTATGATACATCCGAAAAGGATGTTTTCTATGCTGCACCTGTAAGTACTTCCTAGTGAAAAGATCACTTTCTTTTGAGCTGAAAGACACCAGTGTTACATATTAGCTAAAACCAAATAACCTCGCTTTCTCTGAATCACCAAGTTATCAGCTTCAAATTAGATATTATGCACACCTTCGGGATGAAATGAGCATCAAGGGATCAGAAAAACTGCCATCTATCTGTCACAATTGTCACTGGTGCAAATTTCTATCTAAGAGACGGCAAATATTGATAGAATTCTGGCCAAGCTTGGATCATTCGTAGAAACACGCAGCATCATTTTGGACAAATATCATTCCAGAAATCAAACTGAAACCACCATTAGTGCTTCTGATCGATTGAACACAATAGGTAATTTCTTAGCTTGGATAGGTGATTGGCTGAGGGACAGAAGTCAGAGAATCGGATAAATATTTTTTTTGGATGGCAAGAAGCAACGAGTGGAGTGACACAGAGTTTGTTCCTTGGGTCCCTGATTTTTACAATCTATATTAATGACTTAATAGCGAAGGCTATGAATGCAATCACAGTCCTGGCACACTTCTAAGGTACAAATGTTCTCTCCAAGCATGAAAGCTCTACTGTTAAATCTAGACCCCACCCGATCCCATCCGTCATTGCGCTAGTTGTTTACAGGGAAAGATCAAACAGAAAAATAAGTGTACGATATACACAAATAACAACGGACTGCAGATAGCCAAGGTGAAAATAGGCAGTGCAGGGTGAAGATAGAAAGAAAATAAGGAAATCCCAGAGGCGACATGGAAAAAGATTGCCAAGTAAAGTTAAAGAAAACCCAAAAGTATTTCAGCAATACAATAATTTAAATAGTTAGTTAAAGAGAAAGGGAACTTGTGTGTCGATGCAAAGGCGGTGGGAAGGGTTTAAATGAATATTGTACATCCATGTTCACAAAGGAAATGGTGATGCCGATTTAGTAATCCCGGAGGAACACTGTGAGATATTGGAGGGGTAATGATAAAGAAAGAGAAATTACTTGAGGTCTTGGAATCCATGAAAGCTGATAAGTCACCATGGCCAGTCAGATAATTTTCAATACTGCTGAAGAAAGTCAGGGAGGAGATGGCAGATGCTCTTAGAATGATCTTCCAAATTTCACTACATAAAGTGGAGCGACGAGAGAACTGCAGAATCGCAAACTTATTTTCGTTATTTGAAAAGAAATCAAAGAAAATACTAAACTATTTTAGGCCAGTTCGTCTTACATTGGTAGTAAATTAATCCCGAGGGAGAGGATTAATTGTTGCATAGAAAGAAATGGACTTGTCAGGAATGATCAACATGGATTTGTCTTGGACAGTCTTCATCAACATGGACAGTCTTGCCTCACAATCGTGACTGCGTTATTTGAGGATATGAGAAGCGTTGATGAAGACAGTGTTGGGAACGTCATAAACATGGATTTTAGCAAGGCACTTGGCAAAGCCCCATGTGCAGACTTGTCAAAAAAGTAAAAGCCCATGGGGTACAGGGTAATATGGCAAACTGAATCAAAAGATAGTTTAGTAACAAGGAACAAATAGTAATGTTCTTCGTCCTTGTGAAGGGAAAGATGTTTCAATTGGTGTTACTCATGGCTCTGTGTTGAGACAATTGCTGTGTGTGTTATATCTTTATGAATTGGATGCAAAAGTGTGGTGCACAATAAGAAAATCAGCAAATGACATAAGGATTGCGTGAGTAATGCATAGCGTAAAGAAAAGCTGTTATCTAAAAAAAAAATGCTAGTTCAGAGAAGTGGGCAGTAAAGTGGCAAATGGATTTTAACATGGAGACATATGAGGTAATCCATTTAGAGAGAACAAACAGGGAATTGACAATAAATGGGAACACACTAAGAAGTGTAATGAGAGAGTTCTTGATGTACAAGTACAAATGTCACTAAAGATGGCAGCTCGCGTAGACAACATTGTAAAGAAAGCACATGGAGCATTTTTTTTATTGGCAGAGATATAAAATATTAAAGTATGATGTAACCTTGAAATTGCATGAAACATTAATGTGGTCGCAACTAGTGTCTTGTTTGTAGTACCAGTCATCATATTACAGGAAGGACGTAATTGCTTTGGAAAGAGTGTAGAGGAGGTTTACATGAGTGTTGCCATGGCTAGAAACGTGTAGCTACAAGGAGATATTGGATCGGTTGGGGTTATTTTCTTTGTAACAGAGCAGGCTGAGGTGAGTTGATTGAGTTGTACAAAATTGCGAGGGAATGCACGGACGGAATAAAATTCTTTCGCTTGGTGGAGAATTCTAGAATCAAAGGGCATAGATTCAAGATAAGTGGTAGTAGGTGCAGAGGGACATAAGAAAGAACTTTCTTGTGCAAAGGGTGCAAAGGTCTAGAATCCTCTCCCCGGGCTGTTGGGGGAGACAGATTCTAAACTCTTCTTAAAAATGTCTGGATCTGCACCTTAAGCTACAGAGCTAAGGTGCAGATGCAGGAAGATTGGGTTCGAAAGGGCAACTGATTGCCCTTAGATTGGTATGGACAAGATGGGCCGAATTGCCTCCTTCTGGCTGTAAATTTGCTGTGTGGAGTAAATGGTTAAGGAGGAAATCGTGAATAATTTTGGAATGCTGAATTTAATAAAACCTATAAAACATGCTTTTATGAAAGTTAAAGCATGTTTGGCAAATTTGCTCGATTTCTTTGAGGATGTAACGGGGGAATAGATAGAGGGACCCTGTCGATGTAGTATATTTAGATATTCAAAAGGCATTTGTCAAGGTACCACCTCAGATGTTGACGCATGAATTTAAAACCCAGAGAATTGGGCTCGCTGTTAACAGAGAGTTGGAACAAATGAATCATCTTTAGAATGCAAAGATATGACTAGTGGAATACTACAGGGATTAATTTTTGGCCCATAGTTGTTCACTGTTTACATTAATGGTCTGGAGGAAGGATCAGAATGCAAGCTTTCCAAATTTGTTGATGAATCAAAGGTAGATATGAGGACATATTTTGATGAGGATATTGTCATTCTGCAACGGGATATAGAGAGTTTGGGTGACTGTATGTAAACCTGGCAAATGGAATTTAATGTGGCGAAATCTGAGTTCATGTTCTTCTGTGATAAGAATTGGAAGTTAGATTATTATCTAAATGGAGAGAGGCTGCAGACAAGTGAAGTAGCAAGGACCCAGGTAGTCCCCATGCATGAATTACACGAATTTGGCAGGCAAGCCAGCACAGAGTTGAGATGGCAGATGACATTTGCCTTTAGTCCAAAGAAGTTGGAGTATAAAAATAGTGACGTTTAGTTGCAACTCTACACGGTGGTGGTGAAGCCTCAGCTGGAGACAGTTTTGGTTCCTTTACCTTAAAATATTATACCGTTGCATTGGAGGTGATCCAAGGAGATTCACAAGGCTAATTCCTGGGATGGGAGTACTATCAAGAGAGAGTGAAGGGTCTGGGTCTGTATTCCTCGAAATGCAGAAAAGTGAAGAGAGATCTAATTCAAACATATAAGGTACTGAGAAGGGCTGCCAGAGCAGCCAATGATATATTTTCATGAATTGGAGAGTCTCGAAAAGGGAGCAGAGCTGCTAGATATATTACTGGTTCTTTAAAACTGAGTTGCATAGAAATTTCTTGTCACAGAGGTGATGAATCTCTCGAATTCTGTAACCAAGTGGTGTCGAGGCTAGATCATTAAAAGTACTAAACGTGGAGGTGGATAAATATTGATAGATTGAGGAATATAGGGTTATGGGGAAATGGCACACAAAATGAGTTGAGGCCGCAGAAGATCAGTCATGATTATATCGAATGGCAGATCACGTTTGAAGGTCCTGGTGGCCTACTATTGCTTTTATTTCTGAGGGTGTGTTCTTGTGATCCTGAGAATGAATATGGATCAACAAGGAAGTGCATTTCGATACATCACCCCTTTCAACGACTTCAATCATTTCCGGAGTATATTACTCAAAATATGGATGAAAAATAGCAGGGAAGCTTGACAAGAATGTGCATTATGTTGCATATTGCAATATCATACAAAAGTTCTGGGAAAACTACGACCAGTCATTAATGTGCACAAGTCATTTGTTGAGAAATGGAACAAACTTTCTGTAGTTTTGGGATTTAACATCCAAGAATACTTACCTTTTAGGTACTCTAAATGGGAATGCTTTAACGTCATTGCTATGACCGTTCCTGGCTAGGCCAGCATTTATTGTCCACCATAATTTCCTTGATAACATAAGAACATAAGAACGAGGAGCATGAATAGGTAATTCCGCTCTTCATCCATTCAATATCATCATAGTTGATCGTGTCTTCACTCAACTCAACTCATTCTTCATAACCTTTCAAACATTCACTAATTAAACATCTGCGCATCTCCTGCTTAAGTTAATCCGAAGAAGTGCCATCCCGAAACGAAATACTGGCTCTCTATACTCTCCGTAGAAAAACTTAGAACTTGTTCCGGAATCAGATTTCCATGCCCTTAATTAATTGTTTGCAAAATGACATTAACACGTTCTATATCTTCCTTTTAATTTCTGGGAACAATAACCTCCCCCCCCCCACCCCCATCACTAACCTGCACTCCCACCTTCTCCTTTAATTTTGATTTTCTAATTTTCCATGCCCCTAAACTCCGTTGGTGCAAAGAAGATTGAGGAGCGACCTTGTTGAAGTGTACAAGATTATGAACGGTAAGGACGGCGTGAATAAATAGAAACTGTTTTCCTAAGCTGAAGGGCCAATCGTGAGGAGTCATTGGTTCAAGGTTAGGGGCGAGAAGTTGAGGGCGATGCGAGGACAAACGTTCTTTTTACCCAGAGAGTGGTGACGATCTGGAGTGTGTTGCCTGGCAGGGTGGTCGAGGCGAGTTGACTCACATTCTTTAAAAAGAGATTGGATGAGCATTTGGTATCTCATAACATTCAAGGTTGTGAGCCAAGTTCTGGGATTAAGCGGGAGATCAGGTGCTTCTCGCATGTCGTGCCGACGCGAAGGGCCGGAGGGTCTCTGAGCCTGAGGCTTGAAGGCTCAGGTAGTGCAATGGATAGCTATAGATTAGCTAGGAAGGAGGTAAAAAGTGAATTGAGGAGAGCTAAGAGGGGACACGAGAAGATGTTGGCTGATAGGATTAAGGAGAATCCTAAAGCTTTCTTTCGATATGTTAAGAATAGAAGATTGGTTAGGGCAAGATTAGGGCCAGTCATAGACAGCAGTGGGAAGTTGTGCGTGGAGCCTGAAGAGATTGGTGAGGCACTGAATAAATATTTCTCTTCGGTATTCACGCAGAGTGCCGGAAATGTAGCTGTGGAGAGCACTGAGGTACAGGGTTGCAAATTGGGGAGTATTGTAGTAGATAGGGAGGATGTGTTAGAAATTCTCGAGGGTTTGAAGTTGGATAAGTCCCCTGGGCCGGACGGGATTTACCCTAGGATTCTCTGGGAGGCAAGAGAGGAGATTGCAGAGCCTCTGGCTCTGATCTTCAGGTCCTCGTTGGTTACGGGTGTGGTTCCGGAGGACTGGAGGATAGCGAATGTGGTCCCATTGTTCAAGAAGGGGAAGAGAGACCTTCCAGGGAATTATAGGCCAGTGAGTCTTACTTCTGTTGTGGGCAAGGTATTGGAGAGAATTATTAGGGATAGGATTTATAGTTATTTAGAGAGAAATGAATTGATTGGGGATAGTCAGCATGGTTTTGTGAAGGGTAGGTCATGCCTTACTAACCTCATTGAGTTTTTTGAGAAAGTGACCAAAGAGGTGGATGGGGTAAGGCGGTTGATGTAGTATATATGGACTTTAGTAAGGCGTTTGATAAGGTGGCCCATGGAAGACTTCTACAGAAAATGCAGATGTGTGGAATAGAGGGTGATTTAGCTAATTGGATTAGGAATTGGCTGGCAGATAGAAGACAGAGGGTGGTGGTTGATGGGAGATATTCATCGTGGAGTTCGGTGACGAGTGGTGTGCCTCAGGGGTCTGTTTTGGGGCCCCTGCTGTTTGTAATTTTTATAAATGATCTGGATGAGGGTATTGAGGGATGGATCAGTAAATTTGCAGATGATACTAAAGTTGGTGGTGTGGTAGATAGTGAAGAGGGGTGTTTTAGTTTACAGAGTGACTTGGACAAGTTGCAGAGCTGGGCCGAGAGGTGGCAAATGGAGTTTAATGTGGAAAAGTGTGAGGTAATGCACTTTGGCAGGAACAATAAATGTGTAGAGTATAGGGCTAATGGTAGGGCTCTTAATAGTGTTGAGGAACAGAAGGATCTTGGTGTATGTGTCAATAGATCCCTGAAAGTAGGCAGTCAAGTGGATAAAGTTGTTAAGAAGGCATATGGAGTCTTAGCTTTTATTGGTAGGGGGATTGAATTTAGGAGCCGCAGCATCATGTTGCAGCTGTACAAAACTCTAGTGCGGCCGCACTTGGAGTATTGTGTGCAGTTCTGGTCGCCACATTATAAGAAAGATGTGGAGGCATTGGAGAGGGTACAGAGGAGGTTTACTAGGATGTTGCCTGGTATGGAGGGCAGGTCCTATGAAGAGAGGTTGAAGGATTTGAGGTTGTTTTCGTTAGAAAGGAGGCGGCTAAGGGGGGATCTTATTGAAGCATATAAGATGATTAGAGGTTTGGATAGGGTGGACAGTGATAGCCTTTTTCCTAGGATGGAGAAAGCTAGCACGAGGGGACACAACTTTAAATTAAGGGGTATGAGTTATAGGACGGATATCAGAGGTAGGTTCTTTACTCAAAGAGTGATTAGGGAGTGGAATGCCCTGCCTGCAGCTGTTGTAGATGCGCCAAGTTTGGTGGCGTTTAAGAGGTTAGTTGATAAGTATATGGATGAGAAGGGAATGGTTTAGTTAGGAGGGGCATTGCTTTTTATTTTGGTCGGCACAACATCGAAGGCCGAAGGGCCTGTTCTGTGCTGTATTGTTCTATGTTCTATGTTCTATGTCTCTGTTGCTCTATACGATTTTGTGATCCATAAAAAAAAACGACGGGTTTTTCCTCCGTTTGATGGAGGCTTCCTCGCTGAATATGTTCGAGTCAAGAGTAGATAGGTTTTTGTTTGACAAGGGAATTAAGGGTTACGGGGAGAAAGCGGGAAAGCGGTCCTGAACCACTATAGATCAGCCATGATCTTATTGAATGGCGGGGCAGGCTCTAGGGGCTGGATGGCCTACTCCTGTTTCTATTTCTTATGTTCTTATGTTCAATACTAACTACCCTTTGCAACATATCTCGCAAGCTAGTAAGGAGGTAACACTCTCTGAAAATATCTTGAGCTTTTAGGCTGATGCATTAGTGTATTTCCTCTCGAGCAGAATGGAGCTTGTTTCGTTTTTTGAGATAATGGCTAATGTAATGAGAGTTCTAGCAAGTTGAATGACTTGGGAACTGATCTGAAGATTTATTATGCAACGGCATAGCCACGATTTGAAACTTTAATTTACCTTCAAATAAAATTGTTTACTTCATGTAGATGAATTGTTAGTTTCTGCTTGAGAGCAGGAGATGTAATGTTAACACGGTGATCAATACATATCAGACCTTTTAAATTTTTTTGGAATAACTAAGATGCCATCAAAAATCAAGAATATGTGCTGGAAGGCACTTGAGACTTTTAATCAGGATACAAATTCACACATGACAGAGAGAGAAAGTTCCATTCCGATAGTGTAGATTACAATGTAGAAG
Source organism: Sphyrna mokarran (assembly GCA_024679065.1). Classification (NCBI taxonomy): domain Eukaryota; kingdom Metazoa; phylum Chordata; class Chondrichthyes; order Carcharhiniformes; family Carcharhinidae; genus Sphyrna; species Sphyrna mokarran. Next base: position 75,325,119 of record JAGIQG010000014.1, on the reverse strand, counting down.
TAGTTGATCCCGAGTTAGATTGACCTGTGTTAAAACTTCTTACGAGTCTTAAATCGATGTCAAAGTATGAAGGGTTTTTTTTTCATTTTAAACTAGTTAACAGTAATTGAAACCAATTCATAATGCCTCAACTTTGTGTACTAAAAGTAAACCAGAGTTGGTATCTGGATATCCAGTGGTCTGTGATATTTAGAAAGGACAGGAAGCTGGGAAAACGTGTTGGGATAGTTCTGTAATTTAAGAGGACATTAGTATTGTAGTGAAAAAAAGATTTTAATTCGAAAGTTGACGACATAATCAGTTTAGGTGGAACTAAGGAAGAGTAAAAAGGCAGGACATTTTTCTAGGAGTTGTTGCGTTCACCAAACAGCAGCGGTGATATACACATCTGTAAATTGAAGTTGTGTGTAAGAAGGCTAATATAGCAATCAGGTGGAATTTCGATAAGACAGGGTAAATCAAGTTTATAATAACACTGTGAAGGACGATATCCTGGAATTGAAACAAAATGATTTTCAAGAAAAATATACTGAGAAACCAAAAAGAGAACTCTTTATTTTAGATCTATTATTATGCAATCTAAATGAATAATTTACAATCTGTTTACAAACGAGCCTTCAGGAAGGAATGACCAAAGCATGATAGAAATTGGCATTAAGTTTCAGAGTGATGTATTCAATCAAGAGTCTTAAATCTAAACAAAGGAAAATGAAGGTATGAGGGCTATATTGGGTATGCTAGATTGGGAAACTATGTTAAAGGATCTGCCAGCAGCTGACAATTAAAGAAAAACAAATATGTAGATTACAACAGACATACATTCATTTAATGCACAAACACTCTGCAAGACAAATCTTCTAACCGCGGAGAATGAAAGTAATCAGAATTAAATAAGATCAAAAGAAGAAGCATATGAAGTTGCCAAAATGTCTTAAGTACGAGAATTGGCGCATTTTAGAATTTTGCGAAGGAGTGCAAATAAATGACGAAGAAAGCGGAAATAAAATAGAACATGCTAGCGAAAACTTAGAACATAAGTGCAAAATCTTTTGTAGTTGTATGTAAAGGAAAAAATAGCAAAAGCAAATATGAGGCCATTTCAAATCGAGGCAAGAAAATTTATAATGGGGAACAGGGAAATAGCAGGTGAATAAACAAATACTTTGTGCTTGTTTTCACGGAGGGAAATACTTAACATGTCTCAGAATTAATACAGAATTAGCAGACTAGTGTAAATGAGGGACTGCAAGATTTGAACTATTAATTTAAGAAAGTACTAAAAAAACTATTGCGACTTTAAGCAGATAAGTTCCATAGAACTGACTATCTACATCCCAGAATTGCCAAAAATGTAGCTGTAGAGATAATAGAGGCATTGATGGTCATTCTTAATATTCTATGAATTGTAAAATGGCTCCAGCAGATTGGAAGATGGTTTATGTAACCTCACTAATTAAGAAGCGTTACAGGACATTCTAGGAACCTAAACTAATGAGTAGTAATGTGGTTTATATATATATATATATAATATTTAAATATCTAGACTCCTATACATCACAGTCTAGCACATACCCAACTATCGACCCTTAACAGCCCTCTCGGGCAGAGATGTCCAAATATTCTGCATTCTCTGACTGGAGGAATACCTCTTCAAATTGCTTCCCCTTATTATGAGGCTGCGTCCTTTGCTTCCAGACCCTTCAGTCAACAAAACCTAGAAGCTTTCAGAAAGAATGTGATAACAGCACAGTGAGAAAATAGAGGTGTGATTGAATGCACTCAACAAGGTTTTATGAAAATGAAACCATATTTCACAACCTTCGAGTTTTTTGAGGGCATAGCTAACAGAATAGATAAGGCGTAAATGTAATATTAGATGTAAAGTTAGCAAATAATACAAAACTGGCTGCGAGTTGAATGAAACTATGTTTCAAGGGCATTTGGAGAGGCTAACAAAATGGGCAAAAAAATGACAGCTGAAGCACAATGTGGATAAATGTGAAATAATCCACTTTAGCAGGAGGAACAGAAATACAGATTTTTTTTTAAATGGTGAAAGATTCGGAAGTGTTGGAATTCAAAGGGACAGGACTGCCCCTTTTCATCAATCACTGAAAACTAACATGCACATACGGCAAGCAATTAAGAAATTTTGGATTTTGGCCTGTATTACAAGATGCTTTGAGGACAGAATGATTTTTTTCTGAAATTATATAGAACATATATTGGTGAAATCACACTTGGAGTAATATGGGAAGTTTCTTTCTCCTTATCAATGTAAATATATATTTTCCATAGAAGGAGATCAACAAAGGTTTATGAAATTTACTCGTGAAATGAGGGATTGTCTAGTGAGGAAATATTAAATATCTGTATTTTTATTGTCCGGATTCAGAAGAATGAGAGGTAATATGATTTAAGCAAACAAAACTCTTCCAAAGCTCAAATGGAAATGCAGGAAGGATGGTTTTCTTGGTTGAAGAGTCTAGAGGCAAAGGACACAGCTTTATAAAAAGGGGGAAGCAATTTAAGGAGGAATTCTGTCAGTCAAATATTTGGAGATTTCTGCCGCAGAGGGCTGTTGAGTGTCAATAGTTGGTAGGTGCGAGACATAGATCCATAGGAATCTAGATTTTTTTTTAAAAGATGAAGGGATATGGGTATAGTGCATGGAAACGTCGATGAAGCAGAATATTAGCCATGATTTCACAGAATAGCAGAAGGGGCACTCAGACCGATTGATGTGCTCCATCTCTTATGCCACATATGATCCAAGAAACTGCTGAAATGCAACCTCCCTCTCTCAAACCCATGGTCCGTAAGTTCCTGGATTTGGGGACGGTGGGGAAGGGGGTTACCTCAATGATGCGCTGGGGAACACGTATGGGTAGTTCCAAAGCTGATGTTTATGTAGCACTGTCCAGAATCATAGAATCGTAGAACCCTACTGTGCAGAATGAGCTTATCGATTTCATTCAGCTTATCAGTATGCACCAACTCTCCAACAGAGCATATTATCCAGGCCCATAAAGCTCACACCACGCCCCCCCCCAACTCCCCAAACCCCCAACCCATTTCCTTAACCTACGTATCTTGGGGCACTAAGGAGTAATTTAGGATGACTAATCCACCTAACATGTACATCATTGGACTGTGGGAGGAAACTGCAGCACGCAGTGAAAATCCACATAGAACATAGAACATTACAGTGCAGAACAGGCCCTTCGGCTCTCGATGTTGCGCCGACCAATTGAGACAAAGCAATGACCCTCTAACCTAAACCATTCCCTTTTCATCCATAAACCTATCCCTTGACAACTTAAACGCCCCCAAACTTGGCGCATCTACAACTGCTGCAGGCAGGGCATTCCATACCCTTACCACCCTCTGGGTAAAGAACCTACCTCTGACATCCGTCCCATAACTACCACCCCTTAACTTAAAGCTATGTCCCCTCGTGCTAGCTTTCTCCATCCGAGGAAAAAGGCTATCACTGTCCACCCTGTCTAATCCTCTGATCATCTTATATGCCTCAATAAGGTCTCCTCTTAGCCGCCTTCTTTCTAATGAAAACAACCTCAAATCCCTCAACCTCTCCTCATAAGACCTTCCCTCCATACCAGGCAACATCCTGGTAAACCTCCTCTGCCTCCACATGCCTTCTCCAATGCCTCCACATCTTTCTGGATATGTGCAGTTGTAGATGCACATATACACCGAGATCCTTCTGTTCGTCCACACTATTAAGAGTCCTTACAGAGAAATTGAGAAAACCTGCAAACTCCACACAGACAGCAGTATTGATTTCGTGTGGAAAATTGTGCAAGACTGGCAGCCATCTAGCAAACCTGTTTAAGTCGCAAAACCTTAATGGTTCTGACAAGGCTACAGGACTGGTTACTCAAAAAATATTGAAAAAATAAAGCCTCATCCAACATTTGCATAAGCATTGTAAATGCCAGATGAACACGAACAGGACTGCCACACATCTCAATCCCCAGGGACTTCCCATAACTCTATTAAATCTTGCCATGTAGAAGTATCCCTGCTGCCGCAACTCACTCCCTATACTCATTAACCCCCATCTACAAAGATATCTTACCCACAACATATGGGTCTGACGCAACCATATCCCGACCTGATTACTCACTCCCACCCATCACCCTCTCCCACCATATTACCAATCTCGAGCTGACGTCCCGGACCCGGTCAAACTGACTGGGCTGGACACCCATGACGCGACCCACTGATGCAATACTCCTGAGCAGCACGGTGCCACAGTGGGCAGTACAGTGGCACAGTGGTTAGCACTGCTGTCTCATAGCATCTTGGACCCAAGTTCAATTCCGGCTCCTGCAACTGCCTGTGTGGAATTTACAAGTTTTCTCCGTGTCTGCATGACTTTCCTCCGGATGCTCTGTTTCCTCTGGCACTCGAAAGATATGTAGGTTAGATAGAGTAGCCATAGTAAATATGTGGGGCTTTGGTGATAGAATACTCTTTGGAAGAGTTGTTGCAGATCCGATGTACCGGATAGCCTCCGTCTGCACTGTAGGGATTCAGTTATCCTATGAGCTGAACCTCCTCCTAAACTGATGCAACCCCAAGGAAACTACCCTTCGGACCTCCCCGATTGCTGGGTCCCGCCCCAGCATCACATCAAGTTAGACAACCGCCCCCATGGCTTCCGAGCCGCAACTATTGCGACCATGGAAACACACGCCCCCTTCCCCACCCGCACCCCTCCCGAACCTCGAACGGCCGACCCCCAACTTCAAACATCCAGTTGCCATCGTCCGACCTTCGAATCCCAGTCATCCTCAACCATGACTTCGACCTCATCCTTCGGCCTCAGATCGGCCACGCAACATTTGACAACCTGCTGCCCCCGCCCCCCAATACCCTCGACCTCCGTCCCAACGCCATTATTTGTCATACCCCACGATCTCCGTCCCTGATCTCCGATCTTCCTCAAACTCGCGACCATGGGTCCCCCACCTGCATGTCCCACCTACCTCCCACCGCACAACCTACCGGTCACCCAAATTCCAACCACTTACCATGGAAACTTCCGCCTGGACTCACAATTTCACTAGCACTTTTGAAGTTATCTGTTTTATAACAGCTAGTGCAGTAAAAAGGGTGCGAGCCTTTCCGGAATTCCAAGCTGCCGGACTACTTTGGAGTTTTCGAGACCTATACTGACGCAGTCTCCATGAAGCTCCGGCCAGCCTCCTTTTCAAGAACAGGTAAATGCGTCTCAAATTCTGGTAATTCCAGCGGACCATAGTTTTCCGGCACTATTAGGATGTTATGGCCCCATATTCTCTCTGCCTAATTAGCCATAATTTGTCAAAGCGGCTTGTAATACTATTTTTAAAATAGCTTCTCTGTGACAGATGTTATGTTAATAGGTCTGGACTTGGCTGGTTTCTCTCTTCCTGCCTGTTTGAAGAATTTGCAATCGCAATGTATTGGAAAATTTAGGAAACTCGTGATTTTTCAAAATTAAAACCAAGGAATCAACCATCTTGCTTGTTCCTTCTTGAGGCACTCGGATAAAGTCCTTCAAAATCAGAGAATTTGTCAACCCGAGCTCAAATAATTTGTTCAGTGCCATTTTCCTAGTGATTGTAATTTTCTTGATCTTCTCCTGGCCTTCAGTTATCTAATTTGTAGCTTTCTCAAGAGATGTTGCTTCGATCATGAGGGTAGATGTAGAACGCCCAATTAAATTAATCTAGACTCACATCCCTAGGACCACTTTTCTCTTTAACTTTTCTCTATTAACTGGAGGTTAGCACTGCTGCCTTACAGCGCCAGTGACCCGGGTTCAATTCCCGGCTTGGGTCACTGTCTGTATGGAGTCTACACATTCTCCCCGTATCTGCATGGGCTTCCTCCAGTTGTCGGGTTTTCTCCAACAGTCTGAAAAACGTACTGGTTAGGTGCTTTGGCCATGCTAAATTCTCCGTCAATGTACCCAGACAGGCGCCAGAAAGTGGTGATTAGTGGATTTTCACAGAAACTTCATTGCAGTGTTAATGTAAGCCTAGTTGTGACTAATAAATAAATTTCAACTTTAATTTTATTTGACCACGGATGATGTGTCCTTCCCTTGGATTTTTTTTTGTTGGCATGGATCTATTCCATGAATTCTGAAATGCCGCTCTAAATTTCCGACTCTGCAGCTCCTCTGCCCAATCCATACCTACTCATCGCCGGCACTAATTGCAACTCTCCCTGATGAGTTCAATCCTTTCTGTGCCAGGTCTGAGAAAGAGGACAGCAAGAGCATGCCTTCCATCCCAGAAGCTTCGGTTGGAACAATATCTAATGTCACCATCGTAGATGTCAAATCAGCTTTCTCGAAAGTGAACCCACGGAAATCGACTGACCTGGATGGATGCACCTGAGACAAGGACTCAGATCCTGCATGGACCAACTAGTGAGGCTGGGTGTGGGAGGGTGGGCAATCTTGCAGACATCTTTGCCCTCTCCTTGCACTGATCTGATGTCTCTACCTGTTCAAGAAGACGACCATTTTTCCAGTATGAAAAAAAAAAGACAGCGTATCAATGACGATTGGCGGGTGGTTCTGACACGGATTATTATGAAGTGCTTCGAAAGGTCAAGTATGACACTGACCAATTCCAGCCTCTCAGATTGCCTGGATCCTTTACAGTTCACCAGTCATTGCAACAGTTCCACAGCAAACACAATTTCCCTGGTCATACGCTCACCGCTGAAACAGTAAGTAACAAAAGACACTTCCGTCAGACTCCTATTTATTAACTATAGGTCAATCTTTAACACCACTATTGCTACAAAACGCATTTCCATAATCGTTGGGCTTAGACGCAGTCTCTTCTGCGATTGGGTCCCAGAATTTCGAATCCACAGACAGCAATTAGTAAGGATAGACAATCATACCTCCTCCACGATCATCCTCAACAGCGGTACCACACAATGCTGTGTCTTCAGCTACTTACATACTCCTTATAAAGCTTTGCTTTGTGGTCAAATTCACCTCCAAGTTTATTCATGACACCATCGTAGTGAGTCGGATCGCACAACAATGAAGGGATGGAGTACAGGTATGCGATAGAGAATCTGGTGAACTGCAGCGATGACAATAATCTCTTCTTCAATGTCAGTAAAAGGAAGGAGACAGTCAGCACAATAGGAAGTGTAGAAGAGCTCACTCTCCTGTCCACATCAATAGGATTGAAGTGGAAATGGTCGAGAGCTTTTCTGACAAGTTCCAGTTATTTCATCTGACTATGTGGGTACTTCTAGGGAACCTGTTCACCACTGCCACAAGTGACTGATGACTTTTTTTTATTTAACATCATTACCCAAACAGTCTCTACACCTGTATTTTTTTTTAACTTATATCATCCATATTCAGCGCCCCATGAGCAGAACGACACAACAGAAACATATACATTGCACTGTAAGTGCTGCCTGGCTGTGTGAGAGTGTTTTTAGTGTTGGGTGAAATGGGGAGTTCAAGGATTAAGTAATAAAGAGGTAAGTAGTCATTAAGCTTGCTCTCAGGATTACCTAACTTAGTTATTTAATTGAGAAATTAAATGTAACACCCTAGTTAGTGCATTGCTGAAACAGGATTCAGCTGAGTCATTTCTCAACTGAAACTCCAGCTGAGTTCAAACCAGTTTCAGCGCATTGTAAACAGAAACCTACACAGAGGCCAATAAGTGCTGCACTGTCTGCGCCCTGAGTGCAGCTTGTCTGAATGAGTGTGTTTTTGGAGTTAAGTGGAAGAGTCAGTCGAGTTACAAGAGGGACTGCTGATTCGTGAGTCGTGGGACAATTCGGTAGGTCTTTCCAATTTTATCAGTTTTTATAGTTTGAAATTACGTGCTGTGGTTCATAACCAGTAAGGGCTGGAATTGGTTGGGTGAGAACGATGGAAGAAGGGCTTAATTAATGCTAAATTTAATTACTATTTATTTTTGAACTGGTTGATTAATTAACACAGGAAATATCAGTCAGTAATGTGCAGTGATCCAACTGTGAGATGTCGGAGGTCCCTGACGCTTCCAGCATTCCGGATGACTACATCTGCAGGAAATGCATCCAATGACAATATCAATTTTTAGTTGATAAGTTTATGGAAGAGAAGGGAATGGTTTAGTTTGGAGGATCATTGCTTTTTTCATAATTGGTCGGCGCAACATCGAAGGCCGAAGGGCCTGTTCTGCGCTGTAAAATTCTATGTTCTATGTTCTAATGACAGTTCTTCACAGAACGCATTGGAGGAATAGTTGGATGCACTTCGGAGCATGCAGACGGCAGAAAGCGTCATTGACAGGAGTTCCAGAGATGTGATTGAGTGAGGGGCAGGATTGGCAGTTCAACGTCCTGGGATATAGAATATTCAGGTGAGACATGGAGTGGGTAAAAGAGTAGGAGGCATTACATTTTTAGTTAAGCAGGCAGCTACTGTAGTAAAGAGAGATGATGTCTTAGAGGGGACATCAAACGAAAATTTGTGGGTAGCGCTTAGGAACGAAAAAGGAACAGCTTAGTCGCTAGGCGTTTATTATAAATTCCCTTATAGTCAGCGGAAAATTAAAGAGCAACTGTGCACAATTCGCAAAGGGGTGTAAAAATAATAAGACGGTGATTTCAACTTTCCCAACATTAATTGGGATAGCCATCATATTAAGGGCTTGGATGGAGTAGAATTCTTAAAATGTATACAAGAATAGTTCAATATATAAAGGATCGAACAAGAAGCTGTGGTGAATCGAGGCAGCATGGTAGCACAGTGGCTATATTGCTATTTCAGAGTGCCAGGGACCAATATTCGAGTCCCGGCTTGGGTCACTGTCTGTGTGGAGTATGCACGTTCTCCCTGTGTTTGCATGAGTTTTCTCCGGATGCTCCTATTCCTTCACACATTCTGAAAGATGTGCTAGTTAGGTGTATTCACCCGAACAGGCGACTAGGGGAACTTTGAAATAACTTCATGGCAATGTTAATGTAAGCTTTATTTATAACACTAATAAATAAACTTTAAACTAATTCTGGAGAATAAAGCCGGAGAGGTGGTTAATGTTTGTTGAGGACCTTTTCGGTAATAGCAACTACAATATGGTTCAACTCAAATTTGTTATATACAAAGGAATTGACAAGTTGCAGAAGATGTCTTGCAGTGGGGGAGAGTAGATTTTAAAAATATAGGCTCGATCTGGCCAACGTAGACTGGGACGAGTTACTTGTGGAGATATCTACAAAAGAGAAATGAGAGGGCTGGAGTGGGGTGGAGTGGGATGGGGGATTCAAAGATGACATGGGGGTGGCACAAGCCCTAGATGTTCCCACTAGAACAGTAGGAAAGTGTAATAAACTGACGAGGGATCAACGCTCCGAAAGCTAGTGGGTTTTGGTACTAAATAAACCTGTTGGACTTTAATCTGGTGTTGTGAGACATCTTAACGTATCTACATGCGCCATGGCAACTGGATCTTTCTAACTCCGCTCCAAGTTCCTCTTCAGTCGTGAAGACATGCAATAGAAATTGACACCAGACGGGAAACATGGCCTTCTGGATTAGTATTCTTTGCTGCAGAGAACTTTTTGTCCCCAGACTTTACGGTTATTACATTGCTTTTTTTCCTTCCACTGAAATGATTCCGATGCCTTGACCACTAATCTCATAAACCATGCAGCCTCCACTCTCGTTCAAACAAGCTGAAATAATTTCAGCGCTGTCAGACAGACCCCAGCACTTCTGCGCTCCGGTTCCTCTATCTGCTTCACTCGCCGTCAAACACTTCTGACCTCTTCTATGGCAAAGAAACACAAAAGTTCCAGACAACGATCATCTCCAACAAGAGAGAATCTAACAGTCGTCCCTTGACAATCAAAGAGCAACTATCGCTTAATCCCTGTTTGAACATACTGAGGGTTGCAAGAAAGTATACTGGATGCGTGTCTATAAGCGCAGGTTAGCATCTCGGAAGCCAACGGCGAGTAACTCACCCCCTGACTCCCCAAAGTCTGCTCTCCATCTATAAGACAGAAATTAGCCGTGAAGTGGAATACTCTCCACTTACGTAGATGGATGCAATTTTAACAAGAGTCATGGAGCTCGACATCTTGCAAGACAGAAAAAGGCAGTAGAATCATAGGCCATCTACAAGCCTTCATTCCCTCGGCCAGCGACGTACAGTGAAAACAGTGTGTGGAATCAACAAAATTGACTGCAGAAACACATTCAGGAGACCTTTAACATCACTTTGGAAACTCACCACCGCTCCTATAAATGACAAGAGCAGCCATCAGATGGAAACAACACCAAATGGAAATTCCCTTCGAATTCACTCACCATTTTGACTTCGAAATATGACAACATGTCATAACAATTGCTGGATTATAATTCTGGAACTGTTTCCTTCTACACCACATGGGCTGAAGCGGTCCACGAAGGCAGGTCGCCACTATCTTCCCAAGGGAAATTAGGGAAGGGCATTAAATGCTTGTCGACCGAACGAAACCAAATTCCAAAAAATATTTTTTTTAAAAAAACTGACCAAAGCAGAAGACTTTTCCCTAACGGGTGTGGCCGCCTCCTGATACTGAATGCAACATTACGCTTCCCGAATGCATCACAGTATTTGCAGCTCGATCTTCAGCTCGATCACTCTGAACCAAAGCTCCTGAAACGGCAGCCACTTACTGCAAGTAAAGTTACCTCCGGCTGTGAAGATGCTAATATTTTATCTTCCATTGTTAAAGGTATGCGTTCCTACCTTCTTTTTCTCCATGAAGACGCTTCACAGAGCGCAGTTTATTTGAACAACTATTTCATCACCTGACCGAATATATCCTTCTGTTGCTTAGTTTCAAATTATGTTTGATAACATAATGATAGTTGCTGTTATTCTTTACTACTTTTTATTTAGTTTACAAACTACGCTACGATTGCACTTTTTAAATCTTTTTTAAATGTAGGGGATTAATTAAGCTTAAGGATGAAAGTTTTATTTATGCATCTTGGCTAAGGAACAATGGAAACTTCATTTTCAGTGTTGACTGGATCCATAGAATAGGGAAAAGTCAACAATTACGTTACCTAGTTACCAGAAGGAAAATTCTCTCTAGAACAAAAGCAAGTCTTTCGGCCATCCAACACTGCAACAACAATGCTGCCCCACTGAACTGAAAACCCCTATTCTTCCAGGGACCATATCCCTCAATTTCCATCCTATTCATGTATTTGTTAAGATGTCCGTTTAAAGTCATTATCGTATCCGCTTCCAGTACCTCTTCCGGCAGCGAGTTCCAGGCACCCAGCATCTTCTGTGTAAAAACTTGACTCGTAATCTCCTTTAAACCTTGCTACATTAAAACAATGCCCTCTAGTAATTGATTCCTTCATCCTGGGAAAAAGCGTCTGAATATCCATTCTGTCCATTCTCCTCATAATCTTGTAGATTTCTATCAGGTCGCCCCTCAACCTCGGTCGTCCCAGTGAGAACGAATCAAGTTTCTCCAACCAGTCCTCATAGCTAATGTCCTTCATGCAGACAACATCCTAATACATATTTTCTATACCCTCTCCAGAATCTCCACATTTTTCTGGTAGTCTGACGACCAGTATATGTATTAGAACACTATATTCCAGGTGCGATCTAACTAAGGTTCTATAAAGCTGCAACATGACTTGCCAATTGTAAACTCAGTGCAACGGCCCATAAACACAAGCATGCCACCTGTCTTCCTGACTACCTTCCTACCTGCGTTGCCAATTTCAGCGACCTATGTACCTGTACACCCAGATCCCTTTTAAAGTTCCTTCCATTTACTATATATTTTCCATCTGTATTTGTCCTTCCAAAATGCATTACCTCACATTTGCCCGGATTAAACTCTATCTGCATATCTCCGCCCAATTCTCCAAGTAATCTATATCCTGACATGTCCTTTAAACGTCCTCATTGCTATCAATAAATCCGCATGTGTCATCTGCAAACTTATTAATCAACCAGTTGCATTTTCCTCCAAATCATTTATATATGTTACAAACAGTAATGGTCTCAGCACCAACCCCTGAAGAAAACCAGTTGCCACAGCCCTCCATTCAGAAATACACCCTTCTACTGCTACCTTCTGACTTCTATGACCAAGCCAATTTTGTGCCCATCTTGCCAGCTCAAGTCTGATTCCGTGCCACTTCACCTCCTGTATTAAGGGACCTTGTCAAAGGCGTAACTGAAGTCCATGTCGACAACATCTACTGCCCTACCTTCATCAATCATCTCCATCACTTTTTTGAAATAGCTCATTCAAGTTAGTGAGGCACGACCTCCGCTTCACAAAACCATGTTGCCTCTCGATAATAAGTTCACTTATTTCCAAGTGGAGGTAAATGCTATCTCGAATAATCGTCTCTAATAATTTCCCTACTACTGCCATAAAGCTCACTAGCCTATAAGTACTTGGATTACCCTTGCTACCCTTCTTAAACAAAAGTACAACATTGCCTATTCTCAAATCCTCTGGGAGCTCCCCTGTAGCCACTGAGGATGCAAAGGTTTCTCCAAGGACCCAGCAATTTCCTTCTTCTCTCAGTATTCTGGGGCAGATCCCATTAGGCCCTGGGGACTTATCTATCTCAATGTTTCTGACGAATGCCAAACCTTCTCTTTTTTGATCTCAATATGACTCAAACTCGCTACACACTTTTCGCCAAACTTACCATCCATTAAGTCCTTCTCTTTGGTGAAAACTGAGGTAAAGAATTCATTTCGTACTTCGCCCATTTCCTCTGGCTATATGCATAGATTCCCTTCCCTGTCTTTGAATGGGCCTTACTACCCTCTTGTTTTTCATATATGGATAAAAAGCTTTGCGATACTCCTTAATCCTGTTGGCCAATAACTTTTCGTGACCCCTTTTAGCCTTCCTTACTCCTTGCTTAAGTTTCTTTCTACTGTCCTTTTATTGCACACTTACTTCGTGTGTTCCGAGCCTCCTGGCCTTGACGATGTTTCCTTTTTCTCTTTGACTCGGCACACGGTATCTGTCGCATGTTTAAATGGGTAATAATTCACTAACATTAAAAACAACAAGAAACATACCCTTCTTCCAAACAGCTGTTTGCAGGCTAATGTCTCACATGTAATCTACGATCTTCATTTTGTCAATCGCAGAAGTCCGAGGTTCCTTACTACGGCTACAGGTTTTCTATAAATTTGCACGATCACTGGCGATTATGTTCAATATGAAGAACAAAATCGAGTGACCTATCATTTAAACCTTCCATCATTTTAAATATTTGGGAAAATAAATATATTATCAGAAGTTTAATTGTTTTGGTAACTATCTACCTAATAAATCAATATATCAGGTAATTTTATGATTAGAAGTATTCTTCATCAAATGTAACCAAGAGTATATATAAAATATTACTTAATCACTTACAATTTCATGATTACATGTTACGTTTTTACATGCATAATACATACAGAGAAAAAAACTCAGGTATGTATAATACGTATGTGTTTTACGCATGCTAACAGTTGTATTTTTCAGAATGCAAAAACGCAGTTTTTACTCAATTCAACGCTACAATAATGAATGAAATCTTACAGAACATCGGTGATCATTTTAGAAGATCTTTATAATCCGAGAAGTCCAAATGGAAATATAAATACAAGTTTATATTTTATCTGACACAAACGTGAGACGTTAGAATTGTGAGCTCATTACCACATTTCGCAAACCTTTAATATCCTTAGAAACATGCTCGATAATAGAGGCATTAGACAGAAAATCCTCAAGGACGCAAATAGCGAAGTGATTATCTGGAACTTGTTGCATTCGTTTGATGATGCCATTTAGTCAAAGTTGCCTTCGTCCAAAGTCGGTTGCTTCTTTCTATGCTGTAGCATAAGATACAAAAAAAACAGCATTAACACAAAAAATACACCTTAACTGAATTGTAAAGGTGTAATTAATTCATGCATTTCTCGGTACTTGACAGGAAATTGCACATTAAACCGAGACAATTGGAAATAAATCTAATGTAATTATGTTTCACGAATATATTGGACAAATTTGCAACAAACAGTGAAACAACGATTAAGATATTTTGGTTTCTAAAAATATATGACTTTTGGATGGGACAAAAGTAGGGCATTACGACAGTGCAACCAATGGATAGTTTTTGTCTCAGTTCCTTGGAGCTTTCAGCGGCATGCTAACAAAATCAGTCTATCATCTAATTCACGTTTTGCTTAGAATATTAGTAGATGCAAGAAATATAATACGCCTTTAAACATGTGCTGATATTTGAACTTTTCTGTCATACATTCATCCCGTTTAACATCGAAAGACATGTGGGGGACATAAAAGTCAATATCAAGTGGCAACGTTCCATTAAACTGCTGACGTTCCCCATTTCTGAGTTACGACAAACTATTTCAATACTAAACGTTTCTTGGGTGAATGTAGGACGTCAGCCAAAAAATTAATTTTGCACGAAATCATGCATGTAGTTTTTACTAATTATGTTATTCATGCAATTTATTTTCGATTATCCATTGGAAAGAAAAAAAAACATTCACGAAAAGAAAGCTGCATGCTAAACCTTTAACTTCCTTTTGGAATTAAAACTATTGCTAATCATAGTCTATCCGTGATACCAGCCAATATTTGTGTGTTTGATGAGATTAAGGGTCTCATTTCAATGTTCTGCACCGTTCTTTAAAATACACACCTGACTTCACAGTGAACGGTAGAACTAACACAGTTTAGAAAATTATTCATTGTAGTATGCATAGTGTATGCAGACGAACGTTTCTATTGGCCTTACAGTTCAGGAAATGCATTTCATTTGCTGTTGGGCGCCCTGATGAAACGGGAATACACTCCAGGTTCACAGACCATCCCTGAGTTGCTTTATCGGTACATCCGTATCTTCCTGTTGTATATTAATAGAATACCAATATAGAACATAGAACATAGAACATTACAGCGCAGAACAGGCCCTTGGGCCTTCGATGTTGCGCCGACCAATTAACAAAAAGCAATGACCCTCTAACCTAAACCATTCCCTTTTCATCCATAAACTTATCTACTAACCTCTTAAACGCCACCAAACTTAGCGCATCTACAACTGCAGCAGGCAGGGCATTCCATACCCTTACCACCCTCTAGGTAAAGAACCTACCTCTGACATCCGTCCTATAACTATCACAATATTGCCTCCTTGTGGTCGCCCTGAACAATGTTTGGGGTTCCGAAAGAATCGAGCATATCTTCTTTACACTTCTGCCCATGAAATTTAAAAAAAACAGACCTTTGACGCGACATGATAATTTACATCTGTTATTTGCCCTGATCATGCTGAAGGTCTGCCCCGATTTGTCTTGAGTAAAGGGAGAAATTGCAGAATACAAATATCATCCGCAGGTATCATATTGGATCCGTACAAGTGAAAACTATGATCGGGCACTGTCTAATTTAACCAGTTTGATGTTTAAACAAAATAGATTTTACTGGAAGAGACCAAGTAAAGTTAATTAACGAGGAAAACTCTTGGTTAGTATTTTAAATGAAAATGCTCGTTATTCGAAAACAATCTTAAGTTAAATAGGCTACTGTGATCCATATCGTACTTTTGAAACATTTTGTTAAAATGCGTGTTAGAAAACAAGAGAAAAAAAAAACTTTTGAAAACTGCACTCACATTCCAAACAATCGTGGAGATTCATGTCAAATTGCTGTCCTCTGCAAATCCTATAACTCAAAGGAATTGTTTCTTCGGCATGTTTGTTCAATGTAGTGGGGGTGGTATCTTTGACTTCACTGCAGGACAAAGTTGCATCATAAGGCTTTATGAATAAAAAATCAGTCCCAGACGAATTGGTAGGTAAATACATCGCGTGGTGCTGACGGTCACGAACGGTGATGGCCTGGCCTTCTCCTAGGTAATTAATACTTTCTCCTGGGGTGCGCCTATGATTATAGCTTTTTAAGGAAGTTGTATTCCCACAACAAATGCCAGAATTATAACCATAAACATTACGACCTTGTCGAAATTTAACGACGAACAAGATGATTACTGTCACAAAAAGTGTAAAAGAAGTTGCTCCTAAAATCATGATTAAATACAAATTAACATTCGAAAAATATTCAGTTTTCCTGGGTACGTCACGGGGTTCTGTAAGTGTTTGATTGGCATTGCCCGTTATTGAAAACGAAATAGAAACTGTAGTGGAAAGGCTTGGCTCCCCATTGTCCTTCACTAGGATATTCAGGTGCTGTGTAGAGTGATCTTTGTCAGCAATTGCACGAGCTAGTTTGATTTCTCCTGAGTGAAGTCCCAAGTTGATTAGACTGGTGTCCGTGGCTCCAAGTAATTTAAATGAAAGTCGAGCATTCTGGCCAGAATCGGCATCAGATGCGATTATCTTAGTAACCAAATAACCTGTGTATGCTGACTGACGTACCATCCTCAACGTAGTTGATCCATTCCATATTAGAGGTGAAATAATTACAGGGCTATTGTCGTTCTGATCCAGAATAATCACAGTAACTGTAGTGCTGCTGCTCAGTTTAGGGATTCCATTATCCTTTGCTTCAACGCGAAATTGGAAACTTTTTAATTGTTCATAGTCAAAAGAGCGTAGTGTATACAAGCTCCCACTGTTCGAATGAATATCAATATATATAGGAACAGAAGGATCTTGGTTTTGGTTACCTAGAATGGAATATGTCACGTAAGAATTCTGTCCAAAATCAGAATCGAAAGCCGTAACTGTAAGAAGTGAAGTACCCGGAGCATTATTCTCCTTCACATATACAGTATATAAAGGTTGCGTAAATCTTGGCGCTTTATCATTTATATCTGACACAGACACCGTAATGGTTTTATTTGTGTACAAGGGTGGTGATCCAGCGTCCCAGGCTACTATGGATATGTTATAACACGGGACCATCTCACGGTCCAATACGCCATCGGTAATCAATTTGTATTGACTCTTCACGGAAGGTTGGAGTTTAAAAGGTATGCCCATAAGAACTTGGCAACCAACTCGCCCATTTTCTCCAGAATCAATGTCACTTATACTAACCAAAGCTATGACGGTACCCAGTGCTGCATCTTCGGGGATCGTGTTGGATACTGAGGTCACTTTCACCTCGGGAGCATTGTCATTGATATCAATTAATTTCACCAGGACTTTAGAATATCCCGCCAGTGCCAAGGTACCTTTATCCGTAGCTTGTACTACAATTTCATAAGCATTTGATATTTCAAAGTCTAGAACTCCTTGAACTTTAATTTCTCCGCTTTCTGTGTTCAAATCGAACAGCTGACGTACCCTTTTGGAGGTATGATTATTGAAAGAGTATTCTACCTCAGCATTTGTTCCTTCATCCGCATCACTCGCGTTGAGCTTCATAATCAAATAGCCCTTCGAGACATTCTCAAATAAGCTGACTTCATATTTTTCGTGATCAAACATAGGCGCGTTATCATTAGCATCCAGAACTGTAATTATGACTTGGGCTGTACCTGATCGTTCCGGAATCCCACCGTCAATCGCCGTCAGAACAAGATAAAATGTCGATTCCTTTTCTCGGTCCAACGACGTGTCCAATATCAACTCAGCAATTATGCTGCCGCCGCTTCGGTTCTGTATGTTTATGCTGAAGTGCTCGGTGGAACCAACCCCGTAGGTGGCGACGGAGTTTGTGCCCACGTCCAAATCCATCGCGCTCTCCAGAGGAAAGCGCGCTCCTGGCTCAAATGACTCTGCGATATTTACGAAAAGCTTGGTATTTATGAACGTGGGTGAGTTATCATTTATATCCATTATCTCCACGTCAACGCTATATATTTCCAAAGGATTTTCTATCAGGACTTCAAAAGAAATTGCGCAGTTGGAACGGTCTTGACAAATTTCTTCTCTGTCAATCCTTTCATTAACAAACAGAATCCCGTTCTTTAAGTTTAGATCTAGATATTTATTCCTGCCATTAGTGACGAGACGAATTTTACGAACTATCAAATCCCTAATCTTTAGCTTTAAATCTTCAGCCATATTCCCCACAAAGGCTCCATGTTCCAGTTCCTCGGGAATCGAATATCGAATTTGCCCAACAACCACTTCAGCCACAACATAGAAGCCAATGAAATAAAACAGCTTACCCGATCGTGCTCGAACAGTCTGTTCATCTGTCATTTTTTTTGTATTGGCTGAGACCAAAGCGACTGCGAAATTGGAGGTACCCTTCCACCGTTTTATGTTCAGCAATTAAAAAAAAAATCCACAATAGCTCCAAATGCCGCTGTAATCGTATGCGAACATGAAATTCGTCGTTTTCCTTGCAGAAGAGCGCTGCAAAACGTTCCTACAGGAGCCCTTTATCTTTCTGTTCGAGTCTGGTTAGAGATGAAAAAGGGGGTAGATCTCTCAGAGCAAACATGCTTTTTATTGGCAGACAGCGTCACGCAGAGTCCAGCCCAATACCAGCAGTCTGTTTCCTTAAAGCGAGACTGTTTCAGAGCACGTATAAATATAATTAATCTTGCACAGCCAAAAAGGCATCATTTGCGCAATATCCATTTCACAATCCCCTCCCCATTATAAATACGTATTTAAGAACCAGCATTCACTGTTTTTAAAACGAGTGATTGATATTGCTTGTTTTTCCCTCCCTGATGTCCGAGTTCACAAATTTTTGCGGCAATCAGACACTAAGCATCAACGAATAATTTATTTTTCGTAATCTCTGTATACGAGGTTAATATTTGTTGTGAAGATAGCCAGGCAAAATATAATTTAAAAATTCTCCTTTGCATGTTGCATCCTTTAGAAGAAGAGGGCAAACCTATCAAGAAGGTCCCACAGTCAATAGATGTATAACAAGGTGAAATGATTGCTGGGTACTTTCAAATATTTTGGCAGAGTTTTAAAGAACGTATCCAGCCATTTAGCCTCATACAACCAAATATTGAAAAAACCAAAGAGGGGAATGAGGCGTAGAAGTAAAGGGAACTTTGGAAACGTTAAACATGTCCCGCAGTCGCCTGCCTTATTGGTATAGTTTTACTCAAGCAAATCGTTAATAGTAACCTGCCATGTTTCACCGTATGGACTGGGTGCTGTGTTATCTCAGCAAATGTTGATCCTCCAATTGTTATATCTCCACTAAAGTAGAAGGTTGGATTTCACTTGTGAGACAGGAAGTGACAGTAAGGCCGAGCGTTATAGTCCCAGTCCAAGGGAGAAGGCTCCTGTTACAAGAATTCCATGACTCTCATCCAGGTCAAACTAAAATAAAAGCCCTTGTCATGCGTTATGTGTGGTGGCCGAGCATTAACAAAGACATCGAATGGATGGTAAATCAATTCTCTAGTTGTGAAGTTCAGCAGGCTTAACCACCACTAGCGAATTTGCACACTTTGTACCGGTCCGGTCGATCACGAAAGAGGGTACACGTAGCTTTTGTAAGTCATTATCAGTCAAATATTTCTAAAGGTACACCCAAAGTGATTAGGTGAACCACCGATAAAATCAGCAACAGCCACGGCTACCATTGACAAGTTGAGGAAGATATTTGCTATCCATGGCATTCCAGAAGTGATGATGTCAGACAATAGCATATTATTCAGAGTGGACGAATTCAAAAAGAAAATCTCAAGTTCAATGACATTCGCCATGTGAGTTGGCAGTCTGCATCAAATAGGCTGGCAATGAGAGTGGAACAAACACCTAACGCAACAACAAAAGAATAGGTGAACAGGCCCCTGCCTTTATGCATAGCCAGCTCTCCCTTATCAAATATCACCATCACAAATATGACCACAGGGAACAAACCAGCTAAGCCACTGATGAAACGTCGTTATGAGTAGATTGGACATGATATGTCCAACTTTGGCAGGATGGGTGGAGGCTAGGCAAGGTAAATGACGATGCAGGAAATAAAAGCTGAGTGTTGAAAGAGGAGGCTGTCCTCTATATTAGAAACATTTCAGCAGGGCCAGAATGTATGCCTAGCGAAGTGCACAGGGCCGGTGTACTACATCATGGAGGTGCGAGACTGCAGGCTTCGGAAATATATGGGTGACCTGCTCAGTACTGCAGGGATAGAAGGTGATCCCTGCTGTGTAGCTGGCATGATAGCACGACGGTTGGCATTGCTGCTTCACAGCGCCAGGGACCCAGGTTCGATTCCAGCTTTTAGTGATTGTCTGTGTGGAGTTTACACGTTCTCCCCCGTCTTTACGTGGGTTTCCTACAGGTGCTTAGCTTCCTTCCCACACGCCAGAAGGTATGCAAGTTATATTAATTAGCCCCGAGATTCTCAGGATATGTAAGTTTAGTAGAT
This sequence comes from Sphyrna mokarran, assembly GCA_024679065.1. Lineage (NCBI taxonomy): Eukaryota > Metazoa > Chordata > Chondrichthyes > Carcharhiniformes > Carcharhinidae > Sphyrna > Sphyrna mokarran. The sequence goes on along the minus strand of JAGIQG010000014.1, from coordinate 75,304,743 downwards.
TAGCAGTATAAATACGTGGATTTTGAAGATGGCGTCTGGGTAAGATTGTCGAAGAGACAATGCAGCGGCAATGGGTCGAATGGCCTCCTTTCGAACTGTGGTCATTCCATAAATCTATGATTCATATGTTAGTTCGAGGCTGCTAAGTCTGGATACTGTAATTTCCGTGGACAATGTGAAGCCTCAGCAGCCTTTAAGAGAAGAGTCGGAAAAGCCTTAGCTGCCGAAGAGTGACAGGATACTGGCCCTGCCATTCTCGTCTGTGTTGACTTGCCCCTTAAACAGAAGCAGCCTGCCATTGAAATGAGGCGCTGAAATATAGCCGTGAAGTTTCCGGACTATTTTAAACTTTGATAAGCATTTTAGATATTTTCCTGGATGCGATTTTTTTTTTACATGAAAGCCTGTGATGGACTACTAATGTTCTTCTTTGTTTCTCTTCAGGAACGTCAGATTTTGGCGGGAAGGTTTGTTGTCGGACGGCGCTTGAAAGGCATGTCATGTAACCAGCCAGGACCCTATGGATCACTCCGGAGGAAAACTAGACCAATCGGCAGGAGCGTGTGGACCATGGACTGAGGACGGATTAGCTGTTGAAGCGCGGGAATCCAACAGGAGCAATCACACTAGTTTACTCTTACCTTGTTGGTTCTGTACGCAGGCAGTCTTTTGACAATAAAACATTTTAGTTTCAAACTTCATCAAGTCGCCCTCGACCTATCACAGTAGTCATTTGTTCTTTCCTTTAATGCATCCTTGTTAGCTGTGCCTTATTTCGTCACACTTCTTTAATTGAGTATACATTTTGTCATTGGGAATGGGCGCTGGTAGCTTTCCAGAACGGCAAACATTAGACGGATTGAGATTACTGCGATTCATTGACTTTCAGTTTTGAATAAGAATGCCATTGGCACTAAATCTACATACAAATAAGACTGAGAGAATATGACACGACATTCTGATAGATACATCCTAGCTTGTCTTCGCAATCACGGATGCACCTTAAACAGCCAGATAACATTGAGTGATGCCAAACACTCTTCCTACATTTCAGTGCATTTTTCTCCTTATCAATTGCAGCAAGCGCTTCCTTTTGCACTGCATTCATCCACTTCTGTTTCATTCAATAATTTAGGAATTCCAGGTGTATCCACAACACAATTTAATTTTGTGACTGGAATGAACAACTCGTTTAACTAACAATTTATTTTTATGCAGCAAAAGATACTTAGTTTTCCTTTAATGTCGGAGCCATCATTTTAAAACAGTTCTTTTGCCATATTAAATTATTTTTTAACCAACATCTGTGCTGTTCATTGGGTATTGCATCAGGGATTCCTACGAAAAGCGAACGCAAGGTGGGGCCAGCCTCCACTGACTAGAATTAATCCTACCTCAAAGTAATATCATTGCCATGGGTAGAGATCAGCACTGCGCCTTTGCAAGTTAATGGAGAATTTCTAGGCATTGTCCCAGGCCTTGGTATCGTCAACTTGTTTACCAATGAAATAACTGCGTTGATATCATAGGAGCTAGGATAATCGCACGTGACTGCATAATATTCAGTTCCTTTCGCAACTGCTAAGGTATTGTTGCACTCTATTCCTGCATGAAGCAAGGTCTGAACAATATTCAGATGTCTGCTAGCCTGCGCAGCCCCTCTTCCCGCCCCCTCCACACACACACACACACACACACACACACACACTCACAACACACACACACACACACACACACACACACACACACACACACACACACACACTCACACACACACACACATTCGCACACACACACACACACACACGCCCCATCATCACATTCCGCGCGGTTTTTCTCATAAGTGTGACTTTTTTTAGTGGTCTTGTTCTGTTTCTGCTCATTGCCATAGCCATGAATATATTTAAACGCACATTGCAAGATTTCGTATTTTGTTTTCCTTTTGCCGTTATTTTGATTGTTACATTTGGAACAATATTTCAGCACAAACATTTCCAGTTCCATCCCGTTGTTTATTTGTTTTTGTGTTATTTAATACTATTTCAAGTTATTCTTGTCATTGAGTCATAGAGGTTTACAGCATGGAAACAGGCTCTTCAGCCCAACTTGCCCATACCACCCTTTTTTTAAACCCCTAAGCTAATTCCAATTGCCTGCATTTGATCCATATCCCTCTATACCCATTTTACTAATGTAACCGTCTAAATGCTTCTTAAAAGCCAACATTATACCGCCTCTATTACTACATCTGACAGTTTGCTCCAGACACCCATCACCCTCTGTATGAAAAAAAATGCCTCTCTGGACACTTTTGCATCTCCCTCCTCGCACCTTAAATCTATGCCCTAGTTTTAGACTCCCCCCCCTCCCAACTACGTTTGGGAAAAGAAATTTTCTATCTAGCTTTTCTGTGCCGCTCATTATTTTGTAAATGTTGATAAGGTCATCCTTCAGCCTGCTATGTTCCAGAGAACAAAGTCTCAGTCTACCCAATCTCTCCTTATAATTCAAACCATCAAGTTTCTGGTAGCATCATAGTAAATCCCCTCTGCACTCTTTCTAGTTTAATAATTTCCTTTCTATAATAGGGTAGTCAGAACTGTATGCAATATTCCAAGTTTGGCCTTACCAATGTTTGTAGAACTTCAACAAGGTGTCTCAACTTCTGTCTTTAATGGTCCGACTGATGAAACTAAGCATGCCGAATGCCTTCTTCACCACTGCATCTAACTGTGATTCCACTTTCAAGGAGCTATGAACATGTATCCCTAGACCTCTTTGTTCTGTAACTCTCCCCAATGCCCTACCATTAACTAAGTAAGCCTTGCCCATGTTCAATCTACCAAAATGCACCATCTCGCATTTATCTAAATTAAACTTTATCTGCCATTCGTCAGCCCACTGCCCAATTGATCAAGATCCCGTTTCAATGAGAGGTAACTTTCTTCATTATACACTATGCTACCAATCTTGTCTTGAACTGTTCACCATTTTTGCCACACCAGCAGTAGTCATTGAACAGAGTATACTATTGATTATATATAGACAGAGGTAGGCAGATATTTGGTCTCTCAGGCAATCAAGTTATATCGTGAGCAGCAGGGAAGTGGAGTTGAGGCAGAAGAACAACCGTCCTCACATTGAATCATGGATGGTTGTTTGGGTGACATGTTCCGTTCCTATTCCATTTATTTTATTCCGCTCAAGGTAATGTGACTTTTGTTAAATATGATTCCCCATCTCTATGTCCCCTCATTATATTCATCTTGTCCAATATCTCAAAACATCAATAGCCATATTTGCTCCATTTGCAATGATAGAAATAAATCATTCATTCCGAATCATGATCATGAATCCTGCCTGTAAAAGCAGTTTTCTCATAAGCCCTCCCATTTCCTTAAGTATACTAATGTTCTTTGAATTTATAATACATCGTCAGGTTTCCGTTGAATTTACTAAAACTCATTGTTTGATATCATAGTTCTGTATTAATTTCAACTAAGTACTTATTTTCACATAAGTGAAAATTAGGTGCATTGTCTTTTTAACCTCATTTTAACTAAAAATTCGAAAAAGTTACGGGATGTGGACATTACTGGCTAGGATTGCATTTATTGCCTATTTCTACTTGCCTTCAGTAGATGATGGCGATCTGCCTTCTTGAACGGCTGCAGCCCCTGAGGTATAGGTAAATTCAAATTCTGTTAGCGAGGGAATTCTAGGATTTTGACCAAACGATAGCGAAGGAGCTCTGATTTATTTCCAAGACAAGGAGCACAACTTCCAAGTGGTTGTGTTCTCAAGTAGGTACAGTTCCTGTTCCTCCAGAGGGAATTGGGTTGTGGGTTTTGAAGGAACTTGGTGACTTCCTTCGGAGCACCTTGTAGATAGGCATCACACCTTCCACTGTTCGTCGCTGGTTGAGGGATTAAATGTTAGTTGAAAGGATAGCAATTGAGCGCATTGCTTTATTCTGGATGATGTTAAGCTTCTTGAGTGTTGTTGGAGCTCAGTCATTCAGGAAAGAAAAGAGTGTTCCATTAAACTCGGGACTTGTACATTACCAATGGCGGGCACGCTTTGAGTCGTCAGCATGTGAGTTGCTTGTTGCAGGATTCCTAAGCTTTAGCTTGCTCTGATAGCCATACTATGTATAAGGCTAATGCAGTTCAAAGGTAACTCATGGAATGTACATAGTTGGGGAATCATGGTAATGACATTGAGTCCCAAGGGGCGACCGTTGATCGTCTCCCGTTGGAGATGGCCGTTAACGGGCACTCGTGAGGCCCAAATGTCACTGACCAGTTGCCAATCAAAGCTTGGATATTGCCCAACTCTTGATACCTTTGCACATGGACTACTGCAGTACCTAAGGAGTTGCGAATTGTGCAGTCATCAGTGAACATCCACACTTCTGATCTTATTATGCAATGAGGGTTATTGATCTATCAAGCGAAGATGAATAGGCCAAAGACACGGCAATCATTATCTGAATATGATACGATTGATCCTCAATCCCACAACCATTTTCCGACTTCAACCAGCGGAGACTTTTTTCTCTTTTATTGCTTTGGTTTGTTCGGACTCTTCAATGCATACTCAATCAAATGTTGCCTCGAAGTTAAGGGCCATCACATCACCTCACCTCACATTCAGTCAAGTTTTGAACGAGACCAGGAATACGCACACTGGCTATCTATAAGCAGATTATTACTCAAGATGTGTTGCTTGATAGTGCTGTTCAGGACTCACTCCATAACTTTATTGATGAGCAAAGGTAAACTGATGGGGTATTAGTTGCCCTGGTTGCAGTTGTTCTGTGTCTTTCTTACAGGACATACCTGGGCAGTTTCCCACATTGCCGGGTAAATGCCAGTGTTGGAGCTGTACTGGAAAAGTTTGTCGAGAGAAGCGCCAAGTTCTTTAGGATTATTGTTGGAATACTGTGAAGACTCATAATCTTTGCAGTCTCCTCCGCCTTCAACTGGTTTTTGATATTACGTGGAGTGAATTGAATGGATCTGTGAATTTGCGGAGTTCTGGACACACCTACTTTCTGCATGCCGTTTGTATCCTCACCTTTTACATTTGCATGTATTACACAGTAGCACTGTGTCAGACTTACTCAGGCTTGTGGTATTTTCCTATACCCAACATGCATGGATTGCTGGTAATTAGTGTCGGAGTTTATTTCAATATTTATTGTGTATTAGCTTAGTAATAATGTTAACTTACCTAATTCGTGTCGCTTTACGTTGAATTCACGAACGAAGATAATTGACTTTAAATGGGTCTGCATTATGCATGATTCTGTGACGCCATAATGGCTCAATTCCTACTTTTATTCAAGGAAGCTTTGATCGCGAAATCAATAGACTCGGTATATATGGCAACCCTTTTCGTCATCTTATTGCGCTTGACGAGTTATGGATAATTGCCTGAGTTCCTGAAGATGTTCCTGAGAAAATTCTTTTCCACTTCACGTGTATTTTTCATATAAAAGTTCAGAGATGCCGATAGAATGAGCAAATCGTGTTTGCAATATATTGGATATTTTCACGAAGGGCTTTATCATAGTGCTTTGATCTATTATTCCCCCCACCCCCTCCCTCATTTCCTGCCACTTGCCCCGCTGTTTCGCATTGTTCGCTGTTACCGCAGTTAATCTATATACACATTCGAATTGTCGCAGCCGTCATACGCCAGCTTTCGCCGAATAGGTGTTTCGCTGTCCTCGTCTTCATTTAAAATTTTCGGCACTCATTACGGGAACTGATTGGATTTTCCCTCCCTGACTGTCCTCTTGTTTTATTCTGTCTTCCGTGCTGCCCGGTCCAATGTAAATCGAAACGTCCCAACAGTAGACCGCTACTGACTAGATGGGTTGGCAGTGCGCACGGTGAAGCAGGGCACCAAGTATTGAAGTACTTGAATAAAGATGAATAAAGTGGCAGCTGGTCTCCATCGTGGTAACTTTCACTAGCATTAACATTATAAAAGGGCGTCTAGCTCGTATGAATCGGGTAAGAGATGAAGTCCCAAGTGCGAGTTGCTGAAATGTTTCCATCTCTCAAACAAAGGATTCCTCATCATGCACCTCAGTCTTCCTCATCATCAGCTGACTTATTAAAAAATATTAAATCATTACTGGGACATGGACGTCGCTCGTCAGGTCAGCTTCTATTGCTCATCCCAAATTGTCCTGGCAGCATAAGGGACTTGTTGAGATCATTTCTGGATTACTATGTGCAGTTTTCCTTATCTGGGGAAGGACGATCTTGCGCTAGAGAAGTGCAGCAAGTGTTTAGCACATTGATTGCTGAGTGGATAGCGGGACTTACGTTTAACTCGGTTAAGATTATATTCACTGGAGTTCAGAAGAATCAGGAAGTTTTCATAGAATCCGATAAAATTCTAACGGGATCAGACAGGGTAGAAGCAGAAACGATGTTCATGATGGCGGGGTAAGTCCTGAAGCAGGGTCATAGCCTATGGATGACGGGGAAAACCGTTTTATGACTGAAATGAGGAGCGATGTCTTCACCCAGAAAGTTACAAGTCGCTACTGCAAAAAGCAGCCAAGGCCAAAACATAGTATGCTTCCAAGGCGGAGTTACATATAGCTCTTGAGGCGAAAGGGGTCGTAGTTAAGCGACAGTGACAACGTTCAAGTGACGATTGACAGTACCTTCGTTGAGCCATTCCATCACTTTGTTAAGGCAGCAGTTGGCTGAGTTTCAAGTGGGGGATTATGGCATGCAATGGTGTTACAGATTATGGTCGACTACAATTCTGCTGCTGCTGCTAATGTCCTACTGCGCCTCATGCATACCCAGTCTTAAGTTGCTCGGCCTGTTAGAAACTAGTGTCATTGAGCATCGTGATATTGCCACGCAACACGATGGAGGTATCCTCAGTATTAATTCTTCATTTCCACAAGGACTATGCAGCGATCGCTCCTACAGATATTGCCTTAGACAGGTGTGTCTGCAGCAGATAGATTTGTGGGGCTGAAGTCAAGTATGTTACTTCCTCTTACTAGTTAGCTTACCACGTGCCACAGTCTCATCTAGCAGCCATAGCGTTTAAAACTCCGTCTATACCAATGGTACCGAAACATTTTTGGTGACGGTCATTGATGTGTTCCCGCCCACCACTCTCCCCGCCCCGCGCCACCCCGCCCAACTCCCAGAATATATTATGAGCCCTTTTCAATGGCAAAGTTTAGTTCAAGTAATGGTCAACATGGAGAAATGTTTATTCATCAACTGAGCAGATAATATATGGTAATCAGCAAAAAGCTGACGTACCAATGCTTGACCTTATGCCTCGAAACTTCATAGGGTCCGGAGTCGACGTTGAGGACTCTCAAACTCCTGCCCGAGTGCACACCGCAATATTGCGATCTCTAATCGGTGTGTCCTCTGGAGGCACAGGACAAAGCCAGGACTGCTGAGGATACTGTATAGACCATTATCTATAACGCATGATTCGGTGAGTATGACTGCGTCAGATTATTGCTAAACCAGCTCTCCAATTTTTGATGTACGCTCCTCGGTGTCAGAAGGTGGTCTTTGGGAATCGAGAAAGATGAGTTTGACATTGTATGTTACATGCTTCATTCGATGCAGAATGATCCCTTCACATTTTTAGCGGATAACCGAGTTTGCTAGGCCATTTCAGGAACAATTAAGACTCAGTCACATTGCTGCATCTGGAGTCACATGTATGCTCGGCCAGATAGGCTCAGCGGATCTTGAGGGCTTTAGTGAAATAAATGACTATTTTCTCACAATCAATAATGGGATCATGGGCATCATTAAATTTTTAATTCCAGGTAAATATTGGATACAAATTCGAACATTTTCCACAGTAGAGTCAAACCAAGCCTCCCTCCCTAACCCGCTCCCACTCTCCCCTCCTCCACCCCCAGAGTATTACACCGTGTCTCTACTATTACTTCACCCCCAATATAATTCTACCTTGCAAAGGTTCCTGCTCTGTGTTGGTATATATTGTGCAGCATTTCAGGCTGCAGGTCGAGAAGAGAAAATTACTATGAAATACTAATGGATTGCCCAGTCGAGATACTTGATTTTATATTCAGCAGAACAATGGCTTGTTCAATAATAACTCCAATGGGCACATAAAAGACGTGTTACCTCAACACTATTGCATGACAAGTTACCTCTCACATGTGGGTAACAATGCCATTGATGATTTCACTTGCCCTGAAGAATGCACCTTTAAATGTTGGAACATTTGAAACATCGACATTGCGGAAATTCATAATTGTGTGGTTACTGCAACGGTCATTGACAAACACCTAAATTACATGCTTTCACCGTTTGCAGACCAGGTGAACTTTAATGGAATGGAACACCTTGTTGCTAACGAAGGCCACTCTTTTGTGTCTTGATGATGTTGTAAGCAATACGTCTTGACACCTGAATATCAGAATAGTCTTGGCACTAAAAGCTTTCGGGTCTTTTGGGTTAATTTGCACTGTACAGGAGCAGTGGTCTGTTGTTGCAACTGTACAGGGCCTTGGTAAAGTCACACTTAAAATACCGTGTGCAGTTTTGGTCTCCTTTGCTGAGGAAGGATGTTCTTTCTCTCGAGGAAGTACAGCAAATGTTTAGCAGGGATGGAGAGACTGATGTATGAGGAGAGATTGACTGGGATAGGAATGTTTTGGTTGGAATTCAGACGAAGGGGCGGGGGGGAGCGGTGTGGGGCAGATCTCATAGAGAATTATAAGTTCTAATAGGACTAGGCAGGGTCAATGCAGGAAGCATATGCCTGATTGTTGGGAGTCTAGAACCGGGGATCACAGACTGAGATTCGGGTAGATCACTGAGGACAGAGATGAGGAGGCATTTCTTCACCTAAACAGTGGTAAGTCTACGGAATTCATTACCACAGGAACACTGAATGTATTCAAGAGACGGCTAGATACAGCACTTGAAGCGAATGGCATCAAAGATCACGGGGAGAAAGCAGGATTAGGCTATTGAGTTGGACGATCAGTCATGATCGTGATCAATGGAGAAGCAGAATTAAAGGGTCAAATGGCCTCCACCTGCTCGTATCGTCAATGTTTCTTTCCATGTTTGTGTGTGTGTGTGTGTGTATGTGTGTGTGTGTGTACACATATCTATACATATAACGGTCTAAATGAGGTTGAAAGTTAAAAAGTTAATGTTGCCTGACGGCAGCGGTCAGGTGATAGAAGCATAGAGCTGGGTGAGATAAAGCAAAATAATACGGAAGCTGGAATCTGAAACAAAAACGGAATTCCAGCATTTTCTGTTTTGAGTTGGTTGAGAAAGTGTTTGGTATTTGTGGAAGAGCGAAGACGGGGATATTTGAAATCACTGAGAATAAAGGCTATTGGGGACAGAAGTTGACTGAATGAGTTATACGATCCCATAATGTGATCAGTTTAGCCGAGATGCAACTGGACAATGGAGCTTAGGGAACTTATTCGTTCGCTCTGCAGAAGAAGAAAGGTTTCTAGTGCGCTTTTTGAGTGAGGAGAAGAATTGGTGAGAAGTACCAAGTGAATGGTTATCAGTACAAGGAATGAAAATTGTTTGTAGCTGCACCAATTCCAAGCGAGAACCCTGTGTCTAGCTCGTGATCACTCTTCACTGGTTTCTATTCCTGATTTAGCAAGCACGTACATGGGGGATACGTGACTAGATGAATCTTTCTGTAGTCCTGTTTTTGAGTTATTATCTAAGAGGCATATGCTATAGTCCAGGAGAGATAGCAGGACAGTTAGAATTCCGCCCATAAGTACATCTGTTCATGATGCAAATGACATGATATAACATGATGTTCAAATCTTCTTTGTAAGCTGTACAAAAATTGCAATGCATATATTATATCTTATCTTAAATTAAAATAGAATTGTTACGCAAATGAGACATCAGCTTTGAATCTTTGAATAGATAGCTATAGGACTTGCTTATTTTTCTCCATTCTTACCAAATAATGACCCTTGCAGTCAATATAAAACGTGTGATAGCTCGTTAATTGCACATTTTTCTGTTTGGGTAAAATACGTGTCCTTCGCCACCTAAATATGATGACATGTGCAAAAAGCATCACTTCTGGTCTATTTTTTTTTGAAATCTTAATTGCTATTTATTTAAGGATCTGTGTGCTGGGTCTCGGAAAGCTGATTACAGGGGCAGTGGAAACAGATTCATAATAACGTTGAAAAGGAACTTAGATACAGGGGTGAAGAGAAAACTTTGCATAGTTTTTGAGGTAAAGCAGTGGAATGGGACAAATTTTGCTGCATCAAGGAGCCATCAGAATAGACACAATGAGACTCCCATTGCGTTACATCGTCTACATGTTTCTATAATTTTGTCTATCATATATTAACTCACATTTCCCTCAAATATTTGAATAGGATCTGGCTCTATTACTTTCTTTTAAAAAAATCTCAGTTATATTTTGGACTGCACAAAAAAGGTATTTCCTTTTCATCCGAAACGAACATTGCTTTGTGAATGTGTGGGTGAATATAATGGATGAAAGATTGTTTCAGAAGATGTAACTATCCTATACGAGTATATCTGATCCTGAAACATCCACTTGCTTCTAGTGAGAAGTATTTGTCACAGAACTTAATTTAATTCCAAGAGATTTGTGTATAAAATTCTACTCAGCGTTTCTGTAAAGTAAAATCAAATATAATGTGAGTTATGATGACAGATACTTTAAAGTAATGACATTGACAAATGAACTCACTTTGTCTTCTCAGTCAGACAGAAACGACATAATCACTTAAATAGCAGTTACTGTGGTAATATATGCAGTGGGGTGACGCTGCAAATTTCCCAGCGAGTATTTTCTATGATTTTATGCAGAATGACAATAAATTATGGGGGCCAATAAGAAATAGTCAAGTAGGTCTTGTACTGGAAATCGTAGCATATGTAATTTTAGCTAGATAACATTATGGTTCATCTTAAGAAATTCGTTGGTCGCTGCAGCGCAGGATGAACGTATACATTTTAGTACGTCATGTAACAATTATTCAAGGATATCCATACATGTGTTTATATTGCTTGCACAATAAATTTGTTGCATGAATTATTTCTTCACAATGTTGTCATGAACCGTAATGTCATTCAGGGGCAAAGTAGGATGGGAGGTATCTAGGAACAGAAAATCACTCTTGGATGATTCTGGCGATAAACGAACCGTGTATTGATGAGTTTCAGAAACAGGGAGCGTCTGGCCAGCTCCATAATAATGCAAAGCTTTTAACTGTCCGGCTCTGCGATGAAAGACATCATTGGAATTTCTACGCATGCAACAACTGCAACAGGAAAGGCTATGGTGACCTGTGTAATTTTGGTCTTTCCTGCACTTCAGGGCAATCAAAAATATAATAGTTGCGAGAAATATGACACTCGTTGAACCAAAAATTATTATTAAATACATATTTAGATCTGAGATGTAAGCTCTGCTTCTGAAGTGATCTACAAGTTCTGTCGAGCTTTTTGTAATATTCGGCTGAATCGTGAAGAAGATTGTGACGGTGCTTGACAGACTCGGCTGTCCATTGTCCTTCACCAAGACAACCACTCTTTGTGCAGTGGCGTCTTTTTCCGTAAATCTTCGGGTAGTTCTGATTTCTCCAGAGTAACGGCCCACAGTGACAAGACTCAGATTAGAAATCTCAGACAGCTGGTAAGTAAGCCGTGCGTTTTGGCCGGAATCAGCGTCATCAGCAGTTATCTTGGTGATTAAATAACCTGGATATGTTGACTGAGGTATAATCACCACTTCTGCCGTTTTGTTCCACGTTAGGGGTGAAGTAATAAGAGGAGCGTTGTCATTTTGGTCCAAGATAATAACGCTAACCATTGACGTAGCGCTCATCCGCGGTGTTCCACCATCCTGCGCTTGAACTTTGATGTGCATTTTCTTTAACTGCTCATAATCAAATGACTGCAGTGCATAAATTATTCCACTTTTCGAGTTAATAGTAAAGTAAGCAGACGCAGGTGTGTCTGGCATTTGGTTCTCCAGAATGGAATATGAAATATCTCCATTCTGGTCCAAATCGGCATCCAGAGCAGTCACCGAAAAAACAGATGCACCTGGAGTATTGTTCTCCATCAAATACAAATTGTAATTGGATTGTGTAAACTGCGGGGCGTTGTCGTTTATATCAGAGACCAAAACAACGATTGTTTTGTTTGTTGAAAGTGAGGGTGACCCAGCATCCCAGGCTGAAACGGAAACGTTGTACCGTTCAATTGTTTCACGATCGAGTATATCTGTGGTCACCAACTTATAATGATTCTTTAAAGCAGTTTCAAGTTTAAACGGCATGTTGAATGGAATCTGGCATCGAACGCGCCCGTTTTCTGCAGTGTCTCTGTCTGTAACACCAAAAACAGCGATCACGGTACCTGGTGCCGCATCCTCTGATACCATTTTGGTTGCTGAGTTCAGCTTTATTTCCGGAGTGTTATCATTCACGTCGAGTATTCGAACCATTATTTTGGCATGCCCAACATTCAGTGCATTATCCACAGCTTGTACATCAAGCTCATAAATATCGGCGGCTTCAAAGTCCAGCAAATCTTTAACTCTGATCTCTCCGCTCTCTGCGTTCAAACTGAACAACTCGCGCTCTCTTTGTGAAGCGTAATTACTAAATGAATATTTAAACTCAGCATTTGCGCCTTCATCCAAATCAGTTGCATGCAGTTTTACCACCAATGTACCTTTGGGCGAGTTCTCAAACACACTTGATCTGTACACTTCGAGGTCGAATACAGGCGCGTTGTCGTTAATGTCTGCTACAGTAATGATAATCTGAACTGTGCCAGATCTCTGCGGGTTTCCACCATCAATAGCCGTCAAAATCAATGCAAAGGATGATTCTTGTTCGCGATCCAAGGGTTTGTCCAACAATAATTCAGCGATTTTGCTCCCATCGTTTATTGTCTTCATCTTTAGGACGAAATGTTCATTCGAGCTAATCTGGTAATTGCTTATAGTATTTGTACCTACGTCTGGGTCCTGCGCGCTCTCGAGAGGGAAGTGTGTTCCTGGTGCAACTGACTCTGCCATCTGCAATGTCATTATCTTTGTCGGAAAAGTCGGTGAATTATCATTTACATCTAATATCTCCACTTCGACTGGAAACAAGTCTACCGGATTTTCCACCCCGAGAAGTAAAGGAACAATACAGGTGGAGTGTGCCATGCAAAGCTGTTCCCTGTCGATTCTTTCATTAACGATTAAAATCCCATTTTCCACATTTACCTCGAAATATTGCTTTCCACCATCAGAGAGCAGCTGAAACTTTCGAGCTGATAATTTCTGAACGTTTATCTTTAAATCGGCAGCGATGCTTCCAACAAACGCACCGATTTCCAGTTCCTCTGGGATTGAATACCGTATTTGCCCGCAAACCAGATCCGACATGAAAAGCAGTAACATGTAAAATGCTCGGGCTCTAGGATCAGTCACCATCGTTTTGATTGTCGTTGTACAGTATATCAGATTTCCTGGTAAAGAAATCAATCTCCGCCTTTCTTTATTTCAGCGAGAAGTCTGTTTGCATCAAAATGCCTATATTAAATACAAAAATGCAGAAACGCGAACACAGCGATCTTGCCGAACATGGCTGCGTGAGGAAAAGCAAGCACTGTGTCTCCTTCCTTCCCAGCTTAGTCTGAATTTGATGATGTCTGTGGGGGTAGATCCCTCAGAACGTTGCAGCTCCGTATTGGTAGACAGCGACGCAAAGAGCCTCAACCAATTACTGCACCAAGCTTTTCTTAAAGCAAGCTTGTATTGAAATTATTTATATTGTATTTGCAAGTGTTCAGTAAAAATACCGACATACATTTAATTGTATTGTCACATTGTGGCAAGTAAAACAGTGCGTATTCAAATTCGAAAATGTGCTTTCGTTGTCATTATATTCTAGAAAATAAACAAAAAAGTTATCATAGCTTTCATTTGCTAGCAATTGTTGGTCTTTGTTGAAAATAAAGTTTAAAAAACTTAATCAATGTGCACACTGGAAGCTGATTGGAAACTGTGTTTTACTGTATGATATATGGTGCGGAGAACAAGTATATTTTTTTAACCATAGGTGATATTTTTGAATTAGCCGAAATTGAAAGTTTTCAAGACTTTTGCTTAATCTTCTCTAAGCCTGAGTTCGATCTCAGTACTGTTCCTAGTCGGAAATGACGCAAGCCAATAACTACCGCTGATTTTCTCACGCTACTAAGACGCGCCATAGGAATTGTTGATATGAAATACGGAAAAGTTTAATTATCCACTTTTTCTAATTATGCTGTTATATAGGGCGGAAGACTTTTTTGTCGGCTAGAATTGAAAATAAGTCTTTGACCACTTGTTTTGATATTCAATTACATGTGCGTAAAGATGGTACCACGGAAACGATTTTTTCTTGTGCGCCGGCAACATGTTATTCTAATCGCTGAGAAGACAAATCTCAGGGAAAATGTAATATATGCAGATAGAGCTGCCCTCTGCTGGATATGCAGCTGCTTTGCTTCTTTTCAAGTCTCGAGTAAAAAATACGGGCAATGTGATGGGATGAAGCGCAATGTTAGACTTTGTTTCATACTTTTTCATTTATATTTTGTATGTACCATGGCTCGTTGAAGCCAATCTCAAAATAACCTAAATTTGGTTTTGCAATTCAATATTCTAATGAAAAACGCATGTGTATGCATTTATAAAGTATTCAGCACATTAATTTACCTGAAGAACAAAAACAGTTGGTGAGCACCAGAACCATCGCTGTGCATTTGTAGCATTTAGAGAGAAAAAAGAAACGGTCATATAACTTGAATTATTTTCTGCCATATTGACTTGGTTATCTCTTTTTCTTCATCAACGTTCGCATTTTCAGAAAGCAGATAAGTATTAGGATGACCAGCTTAGTTCAGACATATTTTAGTTTTGATTTGTTTTTCAATGAGGTCTTCCCGAGTACAATATGAATTTTCTGAGTTCCATATTCTTTATCTCCAAAAGTATCTTAACGCTTCGTATTTCCTTCCAGTTTTTACTGAGGGTTTCTGTATTAATTCCCATGCTGCTCCCTTTTTTTGCGGCAAATCCATTACTGTTTCCTTTTTATGCTTATCTTTCTCTGTATCTATATATGGATTCGTGAAATTTACATACCTTCGCGAATATCGTCTCGGATTGATTTTATTCTTGGGCGTCATCAACATTCGTTGTTCTTCTTGGTCAGAGGAACATCGATGCATTTTGGGTCCACATCTCGGATCGTCATCCTAAAGTATATACTTTACTACATTGCAGAAGGTTCTGGTATCATAGCTAGCACTGTTGAAGTCATGCTCATGGTGTTATCTCTGTTGAAGATATCTAGCTCGTGCCTATGACATGATTTCGGGTATCTCCAAGACAACCTCTGGCACAGTTAGATTTGGAAGTAACTATTCATCACACAGATCCTCTGGCAGCAGTCTAACTGTCGCTCCTTCTGCCCATGGTCGTTCGTCTTGCCATGCCCCTGGTGCGTAATGAACGATGACCAAGATGTATAATAGTTGCCCACGCGTCTATTCAAGAAGCTACACTTCCTTGCTGCTGGAAAGTCTGCTGATGGAAAAGCCAAGTGCATCTTAGAACTGATATTTCGCATGAAAATGACCCATGGGGAGTAGCTGCCCGTGTAGTTATATCTATCCATGAGAATTGATTATCTCTCCCACATCGGAAGTACCGAATGATTCCATACCAGGAGAATAAAGGCTTATACCCAAAATGTGTTGTTTTTCATGTGGTGCCACGGTGAATCACGATGTTGCGGTATTTTCTCTAAGACGAAAACCAGGGCAAATAACACGGAGAAGCTGTGCTTTCTACGAATCAGGAAGAACGTCTCGCCAATGCTAGCATTATCCAGAGGAAAGAATGAAACGTATAATATTTGATTCCATCTCTGCTGAAGAAGTTGTGGAAAGTTGAGATGTCGAATTGCCACCGATTTGACTCCATATCTGTAAATAATTTCGTAAACTCGTCTCTAATCCTGTTTATTGTGTTCTTTGTTAACAGCATCGCTTCTGGTAATCTAGTTGACGCAGGCATGATTATCAGCCAGTACTGACGTCAACTTTTTGTCTGAGGGGCGGATAGTACGCAATCAGTTACGATGGTAGTAAGATGTTCTTGAAATGCTGAAATAAGAATTAACGATGCAGGTTTAATTATTACTTAGTTATGGCAATAATTAAAGTATAACAACCCAATAGATATATGCTGAATTCTGGGGCAATTAAATATGGATAATGATGGCTCATGCCCTACGTTTGGATTTTAAAAAAACGATCTCATCAGGTGACTCTCTTTTTGCATCGCATTCACACTTGAGAAGGGAGAGGAGAAAACAAAGTCCTTAGGCTAGTGATGCAAGACGTCAATTACTGACATCACACCATTCACCTGCTGAGTAATTCAAATTATTGGTTGTGTAGTCTAAATTTAAACAATTGTTATGCAAAGATGAACATGTGTTGAAATAGTCAGCCTTGTGCACTAAATTAATGCAGTCTTACTTATAATATTTAAACTAAGTCACATTAGGCAGTCAAGTGGATAAAGTTGTTAAGAAGGCTTATGGAGTCTTAGCTTTTATTGGTAGGGGGATTGAATTTAGGAGCCGCAGCATCATGTTGCAACTGTACAAAACTCTAGTGCGGCCGCACTTGGAGTATTGTGTGCAGTTCTGGTCCCCACATTATAAGAAAGATGTGGAGGCATTGGAGAGGGTACAGAGGAGGTTTACCAGGATGTTGCCTGGTATGGAGGGCAGGTCCTATGAAGAGAGGTTGAAGGATTTGAGGTTGTTTTCGTTAGAAAGGAGGCGGCTAAGAGGGGATCTTATTGAAGCATATAAGATGATTAGAGGTTTAGATAGGGTGGACAGTGATAGCCTTTTTCCTAGGATGGAGAAAGCTAGCACGAGGGGACACAGCTTTAAATTAAGGGGTATGAGTTATAGGACGGATATCAGAGGTAGGTTCTTTACTCAAAGAGTGATTAGGGAGTGGAATGCCCTGCCTGCAGCTGTTGTAGATGCGCCAAGTTTGGTGGCGTTTAAGAGGTTAGTTGATAAGTATATGGATGAGAAGGGAATGGTTTAGTTAGGAGGGGCATTGCTTTTTATTTTGGTCGG